>CM038675.1:567710127-568958322 GCA_021605145.1 Aegilops bicornis
TGAACTAGGTATGAGGATTCCGACGATCGAATCTCGGGCAAGTAACATACCGATGACAAAGGGAATAACGTATGTTGTCATAACGGTTCGACCGATAAAGATCTTCGTAGAATATGTGGGAGCCAATATGAGCATCCAGGTTCCGCTATTGGTTATTGACCGGAGAGGTGTCTCGGTCATGTCTACATAGTTCTCAAACCCGTAGGGTCCGCACGCTTAACGTTCGATGACGATTTGTATTATGAGTTATGTATTTTGGTGACCGAATGTTGTTCGAAGTCCCTGATAAGATCACGGACATGACGAGGAGTCTCAAAATGTTCGAGAGGTAAAGATTTATATCTTGGACGATGGTATTCAGACACCAGAATAGTTTCGGAGTGGTTCGAGTATTTTTTGGAGTACCGAGGGGTTATCGAAACCCCCCCCCCCCCCGAGGGGGGGGGGAAGTAATGGGCCTACATGGGCCATAGGGGAGAGGGGAGGCAGCCCATAAGGGGTGGTCGTGCCCCCCTCCCATAGGGAGTCCGAATTGGACTTGGGGAGGTGGTGCGCCCCCTTTCCTTCTCCTCTTCTCTCTCCTTCCCTCTTTCCCCCTCCATCAGAAGAAAAAACAGGGGGGCCAAATCCTACCAGGACTGGAGTCCTAGTAGGACTCCCCTCTCCTTAGCGTGCCCCTGGTGGTCGGCCTCCTCCTCTCCCTCCTTTATATACGTGGGCAGGGCACCCATTGGAAACACACCAATTGTTCCAAGACGTGTGCGACGTCTCCCTCCACGGTTTACTCCTCCGGTCATATTCACGTAGTGCTTCGGCGAGGCCCTGCGCAGATCATATCACCATCACCGTCACCACGCCATCGTGCTGACGAAACACTCCCTCGACCCTCTACTAGATCAAGAGTTCGAGTGAGGTCATCGAGCTGAACGTGTGCAGAACTCGGAGGTACCGTACGTTTGGCAGTTGATCTGTTGGATCGTGAAGATGTTCGACTACATCAACCGCGTTAAACTAACACTTCCGCTTTCGGTCTACGAGGGTACATGGACACACTCTCCCCCTCTCATTGCTATGCATCTCCTAGATAGATCTTGCATGATCGTAGGAATTTTTTTGAAATTGCATGCTACGTTCCCAACACTTCCGTCGTGGTCGTTGGTGCTCTATTGAGCATCGTTGTCTCTCTTACGCCCCAGGAGAGGTGTTAGATGAGTGGCGGCGATGCTGAAATGCATCGACGCTATGGGTGGTGTGGATGGGGTGCGGGGATTACTGCATGAGTGTTGTCGGGTAGCAATAGAGCATCACCGGTGCTACGCCGCCGGAGCATTACCGGTTGATGCGACCATCTCTTGAAGCACCCAGAGCTCACCCGGGTTGCATGTTGCAGTCATGACTGATGAGTGACGAGCTCGCCGACGCTATTGCTCTCGACTGACCAGCAACTCATGTACTGCAATTTGAGGGCTGCAGCTGGTGCAGGCACGCACGCGACTCGGTGGTTGGAGGCACTATAGGGTGATGATGGTGTCGCTAGGACTACGTCGGTATTTCCCTCAAGAGGAGAGGATGATGTAGCACCGCAACGGTAGGTATTTCCCTCAGTTATGAAACCAAGGTATTGAACCAGTAGGAGAACCAAGAAAACACAACATAAGCAGCACCTCACACAAATAACAACGCCTCGCAACCCGACATGTTAAAGGGGTTGTCAATCCCTTTCGGGGTACGGCGCCTCAAGATAGGCAAAACGGACGTGAGGAAAATGTAGTAGATTGATAGATCTAGCGCTAAACAAAATAAATAGAAATAAATTGCAGCAAGGTATTTTTGTATTTTTTGGTTTAATAGATCTGAATAAAAACGCAAGGGAATAGTAGAGCGCAAAGCAAATATATGAGAAAGAAGACCCGGTGGCCGTAGGTTTCAGTAGTGGCTTCTCTCAAGAAAAATAGCAAATGATGGGTAAACGAATTACTGTTGGGCAATTGATAGAACTTCAAATAATCATGACGATATCCAGGCAATGATCATTACATATGCATCACGTCCAAGATTAGTAGACCGACTCCTGCCTACATCTACTACTATTACTCCACACATCAACCGCTATCCAGCATGCATCTAGTGTATTAAGTTCATGGAAAAATGGAGTAATGCAATAAGAAGGATGACATGATGTAGACAAGATCCGTTTATCTATAAGGGGGTAGATATAGATCTCGTCTTTTTATCCTTAGTGGCAATGATACATACGTGTCGGTTCCCCTTCTGTCACTGGGATCAAGCACCGTAAGATCAAACCCACTACCGGGCACCTCTTCCCATTGCAAGATAAATAGATCAAGTTGGCCAAACAAAACCCAAATGTCGAAGAAGAAATACGAGGCTGTAAGAGATCATGCATATAATAGATCAAAGAAACTCAAATAACTTTCATGGATATAAAAAGATATAACTGATCATAAACTCGAAGTTCATCAGATCCCAACAAACACACCGCAAAAAGGACTTACATCATATGGATCTCCAAGAGACTATTGTATCGAGAATCAAGAGAGAGAGAGATGATGCCATCTAGCTACTAACTACGGATCCGAAGGTCTACAAAGAACTACTCACGCATCATCGGAGAGGCACCAATGGAAGTGGTGAACCCCTCCGTGATGGTGTCTAGATTGGATCTGGTGGTTCTGGACTCTGCGGTGGCTAGATGAATATTTCGTCGACTCCCCTAGAGTTTCTGGAATATTGGGATATTTATAGAGCAAAGAGGCGGTCCGGGGGAGTCTCGAGGTGGGCACAACCCACCAGGGCGCGCCTGGGCCCCCTGGTGCGCCCTGGTGGGTTGTGCCCCCCTCGTGGCACCCCCCCAGGTGCAACCAGGGCCCATTGCCTTCCTTTTGGCCCATAAAAAATCACAAAATAGTTTTGGGGCATTTGGACTCCGTTTGATATCGATTTCCTGCGATGTAAAAAACATGCAGAAAACAGCAACTGGCACTTGGCACTATGCCAATAGGTTAGTACCAAAAAATTATATAAAATGACAATAAAATGATTATAAAACATCCAAGATTGATAATAAAACAGCATGGAACAATCAAAAATTATAGATACGTTGGAGACGTATCAGCATCCGCAAGCCTAACTCATGCTCCTCCTCGAGTAGGTAAGTGATAAAAACATATTTTTTGATGTGGAGTGTTGTTCATCAAGTCATATCATATTATTTTCTTCATAGCATGGACATAAGGACTTTTATGTGATTCAAAGCAATAGTCTAGTTTTGACATAATGATTTAGATACTCAAGCATATCAACAGGCAACAATGTCTTTCAAAATACTAGCGCTAAAATAAGTTATCCCTAGCCCATCATGCTCAAACATTGATTCATTCATGAAACACACTCGAATATTAGCTACACCCAATACTTAATCACGATCATATTGTCTCCTAGTTGGTGCTTTTATAAGAGAAGATGGAGACTCAAATTCAAAAGTAAAAATTGCATAAAGTAAAAGAAAGGCCCTTCGCAGAGGGAAGTAGGGATTTGTAGAGGTGCCATAGCTCAAAGCGAAAATTTTGAGATAAAAACATTTTTGGAGGTGTATCCATCCCACCAACGAAAACGACGTAGAGCTACGAACACTTACGTGCTAGATATGCCATAGGCGGTTCCAAACAGAAAATAAAGGTTATTCCTTTTTCCACCATACTTTCACTTTCCATGGCTAGCCGTATCCACGGTTGCCCTCCATACCAACATTTTCCAAGGAATTTATTATTTGATAACATAAAGTAAATTCATTTTTGCATTTCGGGACTGGGAATCCCTAAAACCTTTGCCTTACTCTCGTGCAATGACAAGTGAATAAACACTCATCGTGAGAATAACACATCCAACATGGAAAATATTAGCCACCCGTCACCGTTCCGCGAGCGAAACAAAATACACAAAAGAGAAGTTTATTTTGAAAATTAGAGATGGCAAATGCAAATTTTCTTAGAACGGCAAGGGAATGCCGCATATAGGTAGATATAGTGGACTCATGTGGCAAAACTGGTTTAAAGGGTTTTGTATGCACAAGTAGAGGTCATACTTAGTGCAAAATGAAGGCTAGCAAAAGATTGAGAAGCGACCAACCAAGAAACGAATAATTTCGTAAAGCAAGCATTAAGCATAAGTAACACCAAATAATGCACCACAAGTATGATATAATTTCCATCGCATGATTATTGACTTTCGTGCATGCATAGGGAATCACAAACCTTAACACCAATATTCTTACTAGAGCACAATTACTCATCAACATAACTCACATATCACATCATCATATCTCAAAACTATTACTAAGAATCAAGTTTATTTTGTCCAATGATCTTCATGATTTTTTTTATCCTTCTTGGATATCTATCACTTTGGGACTAATTTTCATGTGTTGCTTTTCATAAGCTCAAACATATATAAGTGAATATCATGAGCATAACAAAATTCCTTTCTCTCAAAATAATTTAAGTGAAGTAAGAGAGAATTTCTTCAAAATTTTAATAAACTCTCAAATAAATCTAAGTGAAGCAAGAGAGAATTTCTTCAAAAATACTAAGCACACCGTGCTCAAAAAGATATAAGTGAAGCACTAGAGCAAGTCCTAGCTCATAAAAGATTTAAGTGAAGCATAGAGAGCAATCCTAACAAGTCATGACATAATTTTGGCTCTCTCAAATAGGTGTGTCCAGAAAGGATTGATGACTTAAAACACAAAATAAACAAGCAAAAACACATATCATACAAGACGCTCCAAGCAAAACACATATCATGTGACGAATAAAAATATAGCTTCAAGTAAAATACCGATAGTTATTGGAAGAAAGCGGGGATGCCACTCGGGGGCATCCCCAAGCTTAGTTGGTTGCTCATTCTTGGATAATAGCTTGGGATGCCGGGGAATCCCCAACCTTAGGCTCTTACATCCTTCCCTCATCGATCCATCGTAAGATAACCCAAAACTTGAAACCTTCAGTCATACAAAACTCAACAAAACCTTCGCGAGATCCGTTAGTAAAAGAAAGCCAACCACTACTACAAGTGTTGTGTCAAACCAATTCATATTTTGTTTTTGTATTGTATCTACTGTATTCCAACCTTTCTATGGCAAAAACTCATCAACGAAAATCATAGAGCCATCAAAATAAGCACACAACACAAAGAAAACAGAATCTGTCAAAATAGAACAGTCTGTAGTAATCTGGAACTTTCGAAAACTTCAATAACTCGAAAAATTCAGAAAAATTAGGACGACCTGGGTAATTTTTATATAATCTTGTGAAAAAAGAATCATGGCAAAAACTCTTTTCTGTGATTTATGAAAATTATTTTCGTGAGCACAAAGTTTCTGTCTTTTTCAGCAAGATCAAACAACTATCACTCAAGAAGGTCCTAAAGGTTTTACTTGGCACAAACACCAATTAAAACACAAAAACACAATCATACCTATAGCATAATTGTGCAAACACACAAGAACAGAAAGTAAAAAGTAAAAAATAAGTTTTATTCATTGGGTTGCCGCCCAACAAGCACTATAGTTTTACGCCCTTAGCTAGGCGTAAGGCAAGGATCTAAGTATTGTCATCTTTGGTTCGAGATCCATAAGATGCCCTCATGATTGATTCATAAGGTGGCCTAATTTTTGTTCTAGTAAAGTGTTCCATACCCTTCCTCAAAGGAAATTGGAACTTGATATTGCCTTCTTTCATATCAATCACGACATCGATAGTGCGTAAAAACGGTCTTCCAAGAATAATTGGGCAAGACGGATTGCAATCAATATCAAGAACAATTAAATCTATGGGCACATAGTTCCTATTTGAAAGAATAATAACATCATTAATTCTTCCCATAGGCTTTTTAATAGTAGAATCCGCCAAGTCCAAATTCAAAGAACATTCTTCAAGATTGGTAAGACCAAGCACATCACATAAAGATTTCGAAATAGTAGAAACACTAGCACCCAAGTCACACAAACAAAAACACTCATAATTTATAATCTTGACTTTGATAGTATGTTCCCACTCATCATGCAATTTTCTAGGAATTGAAACTTCTAATTCCAATTTTTCTTCCAAAGCTTTCATCATAGCATCAACAATATGTTTAGTAAAAGCTTTGTTTTGTTCATAAGCATGGGGTGAATTTAGCATGGATTGCAACAAAGAAATACAATGAATCAAAGATCAACTATTATAATTAAAGTCTTTGTAATCCAAGAGAGTGGGTGCATCACTAGTTAAAGTTTTGACCTCTTCAAACCCACTTTCATCAATTTTCTCAACAAAATTTTCACCCTCCGAAATATTGGGACACCTTCTACTTAAAGTTGACTCTTCTCCAGTCCCTTTTTCATCAATCTTAACTTTACTAAACAAGGAACCAATATAAGAAACACCAACCATTTTAAGATCTTCATCACTTCTGCGAAAGAAATCACCAGAAAACGCTTTTTCTAAAAAAATCGCTCTAAGCATAGTAGTTATTTTCTTACTTTCATCCATAGAAACATAAATAGCTTTAATTGATTCATCAACTTTAGGCACAAAAATTTTCATCTTAGGATTTTCCACATCATGAGCAATTCTATCAACAGTTCTAGACAAATCATCAATCTTATTCAACTTTTCTTCTATGGAAGTGTTGAAAACTTTTTGCATGTTGATAAATTCTTTAATATTATTATCAAGATCAGAGGTGTTCCTATTATTATTGTAAGATTGATTTCCATAGGAATTACCATAATTATTAGAGGAATTACTAGTAAAAGTCCTAGGATTAAAATTTCCACTATAAGTATTGTTATTGAAATTATTGCGAGAAATAAAATTCACATCAATGGCATCACTATTTTGCTCAATCAAAGTAGAAAAAGGCATATCATTAAAACCAATAGGAGCACTTTTACTAGCAACCAATTTCGTAAGAGCATCAACTTTATCACTCAAAGAAGAAATTTCTTCAACCGAATTAACTTTTTTACTAGTAGGAGCTCTTTCGGTATGCCATTGTGAATAATTTGCCATGATATTATCAAGCAATTTGGTGGCTTCACCCAAAGTAATTTCCACAAAAGTCCCACCCGTGACGGAATCTAAAATATTGTGAGAAACAAAATTTAACCCCGCATAAAAAATTTGTATGATCATCCAAAGATTTAACCCATGAGTTGGGCAATTCCTTAGCATCATTTTCATCCTTTCCCAAGATTATGCAACATGATCATGTACAAGTTGCTTGAAATTCATGATCTGGGTTCTAAGGGAAATAATTTTTGTGGGAGGTAAATACTTAGTGATAAAAGCATATTTGCACTTATTCCAAGAATCGATACTATTGTGAGGCAAAGAAGAGAACCAAAATTTTGCAGATCAGGCAAAGAAAACGGAAATAATTTCATCTTGACCACATCATTGTACACATCTTTTTTTCTTTTGCATATCGCATAATTCCACGAAGGTATTAAGATGGGATGCGGCATCCTCATTAGGAGTACCGGCAAATTGGCCATTCATAACAAGATTCAGCAAAGCAGTATTAATATCACAAGTCTCCGCACTAGTGGCGGGAGGAGCAAGCGGAGTGCCAATAAAATCATTGTTGTTGGTATTTGAGAAATCACATAACTTGGTGTTCTCTTGAGTCATGATGACCACACAACAAGATTGCACTCAAAAACAGATCCGGCAAGAAAACGACGAACGGAAAAGAGAGGTGAATAAAACGACAAATTTTTGTGAAGTGGGGGAGAGGAAAACGAGAGGCAAATGACAAATAATGTAAATTGCGAGGAGATGAGATTTGTGATTAGGAACCTAGTTATGTTGAAGATCCCTCCGGCAACGGCGCCAGAAATTCTACTTGATGGTGTCTCTAGGACTACGTCGGTATTTCCCCCAAGAGGAGAGGATGATGTAGCACAACAATGGTAGGTATTTCCCTCAGTTATGAAACAAAGGTATCGAACCAGTAGGAGAACCAAGCAAACACAACGTAAGCAGCACCCGCACACAAATAACAACACCTCGCAACCCGACGTGTTAAAGGGGTTGTCAATCCCTTTCGGGGTACGACGCCTCAAGATAGGCAAAACAGACGTGAGGAAAATGTAGTAGATTGATAGATCGAGCGCTAAACAAAATAAATAGAAATAAATTGCAGCAAGGTATTTTTGTATTTTTTTTGGTTTAATAGATCTGAATAAAAATGCAAGGGAATAGTAGATCGCAAAGCAAATATATGAGAAAGAAGACCCGGGGGCCGTAGGTTTCACTAGTGGCTTCTCTCGAGAAAAATAGCAAACGGTGGGTAAACGAATTACTGTTGGGCAATTGATAGAACTTCAAATAATCATGACGATATCCAGGCAATGATCATTACATATGCATCACGTCCAAGATTAGTAGACCGATTCCTGCCTGCATCTACTACTATTACTCCACACATCGATCGCTATCCAAAGATGCATCTAGTGTATTAAGTTCATGGAAAAACGGAGTAATGCAATAAGAACAATGACATGATGTAGACAAGATCTGTTTATCTATAAGGGGGGTAGATATAGATCTTGTATTTTTATCCTTAGTAGCAATGATACATACGTGTCGGTTCCCCTTCTGTCACTGGGATCAAGCACCGTAAGATTGAACCCACTACCGGGCACCTCTTCCCATTGCAAGATATATAGATCAAGTTGGCCAAACAAAACCCAAATATCGGAGAAGAAATACGAGGCTATAAGAGATCATGCATATAAGAGATCAAAGAAACTCAAATAATTTTCATGGATATAAAAAGATATAACTGATCATAAACTCGAAGTTCATCAGATCCCAACAAACACACCGAAGAAAGGACTTACATCATATAGATCTCCAAGAGACCATTGTATTGAGAATCAAGAGAGAGAGAGAGAGAGAGAGAGAGAGAGAGAGAGAGAGGAAGCCATATAGCTACTAACTACGGACCCGAAGGTCTACAAAGAACTACTCACACATCATCGGAGAGGCACCAATGGAAGTGGTGAACCCCTCCGTGATGGTGTCTAGATTGGATCTGGTGGTTCTGGACTCTGCGGCGGTGATACGTCTCCAACGTATCTATAATTTTTTATTGTTCCATGCTATTATATTATCAATCATGGATGTTTTATATGCATTTATATGACATTTTATATGATTTTTTGGACTAACCTATTAACCTAGAGCACAGTGCCAGTTTCTGTTTTTTTTCCTTGTTTTTGAGTTCGGCAGAAAAGGAAAATCAAACGGAGTCTAATTGACCTGAAATTTGACGGAGATTATTTTTGGACCAGAAGAAGCCCACGGAGCATTGGAGATGGACCAGAGGAGTCCCGAGGCACCCACGAGGGTGGGGGCGCGCCCTAACCCCTGGGCGCGCCCCCTACCTCGTGGCCACCTCGGAGACCCCCCTAACTTGTTCCTGACGCCAAAATCTCTTATATATACAGAAACCCCGAGAACATAACCTAGATCAGGAGTTCCACCGCCGCAAGCCTCTATAGCCACCGAAAACCAATCTAGACCCGTTCTGGCACCCTGCCGGAGGGGGGATCCCTCACCGATGGCCATCTTCATCATCCCAGCGCTCTCCATGATGAGGAGGGAGTAGTTCACCCTCGGGGCTGAGGGTATGTACCAGTAGCTATGTGTTTGATCTCTCTCTCTCTCTCTCTCCCTCCCTCTCTCGTGTTCTTGAGGTGGTACGATCTTGATGTATCGCGAGCTTTGGTATTATAGTTGGATCTTATGATGTTTCTCCCCCCTCTACTCTCTTGTAATGGATTGAGTTTTCCCTTTGAAGTGATCTTATCGGATTGAGTCTTTAAGGATTTGAGAACACTTTATGTATGTCTTGCATGTGCTTATCTGTGGTGACAATGGGATATTCACGTGATCTACTTGATGTATGCTTTGGTGATCAACCTGCGGGTTGCGTAACATTGTGAACTTATGCATGGGGGTTGGCACATGTTTTCGTCTTGACTCTCCGGTAGAAACTTTGGGGCACTCTTTGAAGTACTTTATGTTGGTTTGAATAGATGAATCTGAGATTGTGTGATGCATATCGTATAATCATACCCACGGATACTTGAGGTGACATTGGAGTATCTAGGTGACATTAGGGTTTTTGTTGATATGTGTCTTAAGGTGTTATTCTAGTATGAACTCTTGAATAGATCGATCCGAAAGAATAACTTTGAGGTGGTTTCGTACCCTACAATAATCTCTACGTTTGTTCTCCGCTATTAGCGACTTTGGAGTGACTCTTTGTTGCATGTTGAGGGATATTTATATGATCCAATTATGTTATTATTATTGAGAGAACTAGCACTAGTGAAAGTATGAACACTAGGCCTTGTTTCAACGCATTGCAATACCGTTTACGCTCACTTTTACCACTTGTTACCTTGTTGTTTTTATATTTTCAGATTACAAAAACCTATATCTACCATCCGTATTGCACTTGTATCACCATCTCTTCACCGAACTAGTGCACCTATACAATTTACCATTGTATTGGGTGTGTTGGGGACACAAGAGACTCTTTGTTATTTGGTTGCAGGGTTGCTTGAGAGATACCATCTTCATCCCTCGCCTCCCAGATTGATAAACCTTAGGTCATCCACTTGAGGGAAATTTGCTACTGTCCTACAAACCTCTGCACTTGGAGGCCCAACAACGTCTAAAAGAAGAAGGTTGCATAGTAGACATCAAGCTCTTTTCTGGCGCCGTTGCCTGGGAGGTGAGTGCTTGAAGGTATATCTTTAGATATTGCAATCGAATCTTTTTGTTTCTTGTTTTATCACTAGTTTAGTTTATAAAAGAAAACTACAAAAAAATGGAACTAAGGTTGCCTCATATGCTTCATCTTTTTAATGTCTTTCATGAAAATGATTGGAAGGAAAATTGTGCTCAAATACTAGAAGAAGAATTACATAGAATGCTTGGCATAAAATATGAGAATGATGAGCATGATTGCAATGCTGTTAGTATGAGTTCTTTGAATACCCATGATGTTAACGATATTCAAAGCCACAAGCTTGGGGATGCTATGTTTGATGAAGATGATATGTTTAGTCCCCCAAGTTTTGATGGGTAAATTTATTATGATGAAAGCATGCCTCATATTTATGATGATTATTGTGATGACACGTATGCTATAAAGAATAAAGATAACCATAAAA
Source organism: Aegilops bicornis (assembly GCA_021605145.1). NCBI lineage: Eukaryota > Viridiplantae > Streptophyta > Magnoliopsida > Poales > Poaceae > Aegilops > Aegilops bicornis. The sequence goes on from CM038675.1 coordinate 567,721,385, forward strand.
CTTGCCATCATGATTTTAATTTTCAATTGGATTATGCTTCACATTATAGTTATTTTGTTGAGTTTGCTCCCACTATTATTGATGAGAAGAATTTTGCTTATGTGGAGAGTAGTAAAATTTCCATGCAAGTAGATCATGAAAAAAAAACGCTTTATGTGCTGGTTATATGGTTGAATTAATTCATGATGCTACTGAAAATTATTATGAGAGAGGATCATATGCTTCTACATATTGCAATAATATCAAGTTTCCTCTCTATGTGTTGAAAATCTTGAAGATATGCTTGTTTTACCTTCCAATGCTAGTTGATTATTGTTCCCATAAATTGTTTGCTCACAAAATCCCTATGCATAGGAAGTGGGTTAGAATTAAATGTGCTAGTCATATTCTTCATTATGCTCTTTTTATGTTTCAATTCTTATCTTTTATGTGAGCATCATTGAAATCATCATGCCTAGCTTGCGGCGTTAAACGTTAGCGCTTGATGGTAGGCAACCCAATTTTTTATTTTTGTTCTTTGATTTTTGTTCCTGTTTAGTAATAAATAATTCATCTAGCCTCTGGTTAGATGTGTTTTTATGTTTTAATTAGTGTTTGTTCCAAGTAGAACCTTTGGGAAGACTTGGGTGAAGTCTATGCGATCTTGCTGTAAAAAACAGAAACTTTTGCGCTCACGAGATTAGTTGCCATTTTTTTTACTGGAGAGTGCTTTTAGGTTGATTATTTTTGAAGATGATTAATAGACAAATTACTCACGTCCACCAATTTATTTCAGAATTTTTGGAGTTCCAGAAGTATTTGTTTAAGTCAGATTATACAAGACTGTTCTGTTTTTGACAGATTATGTTTTCTATGTGTTGTTTGCTTAATTTGATGAATCTATGAGTAGTATCGGAGGGTATGAACCATAGAGAAGTTGGAATGCAGTAGATATTACACCAATATGAATTTATAATGAGTTCACAATAGTACCTAAGTGGTGATTTATTTTTTTATACTAACGGAGCTTACAAGTTTTCTATTAAGTTTTGTGTTGTGAAGTTTTCAAGTTTTGGGTAAAGATTCGATGGACTATGGAAAAGGAGTTGCAAGAGCCTAAGCTTTGGGATTCCCAAGGAACCCCAAGGTAATATTCAAGGACAACCAAGAGCCTAAGCTTGGGGATGCCCCGGAAGGCATCCCCTCTTTCGTCTCGTCTATCGGTAACTTTACTTGAGGCTATATTTTTATTCACCACATGATATGTGTTTTGCTTGGAGCGTCATTTTATTTTATTTTGTTTCTCTTGCTGTTTGAATAATATCCCAAGATCTTAAATTCTTAAATGTTAAAGAGTCTTCACATAGTTGCATAATAATTCGACTACTCATTGATCTTCACGTATATCTTTCGGAGAAGTTTGTCATTTGCTCTAGTGCTTCACTTATATCTTTTTAGAGCACGGCGGTGGTTTTATTTTATAGAAATTATTGATCTCTCATGCTTCACTTATATTATTTTGAGAGTCTTTTAGGACAGCATGGTAATTTTCTTTGGTTATGAAACTAGTCCTAATATGATAGGCATCCAAGATGGGTATAATGAAAACTTTCATATAAAGTGCATTGAATACTATGTGAAGTTTGATACTTGATAATTGTTTTGAGATATAAAGATGGTAATATTAGAGTCGTGCTAGTGGATTAATTATGGAATTGAGAAATACTTGTGTTGAGGTTTGCAAGTCCCGTAGCATGCACGTATGCTAAACGTTGTGTGGCAAATTTGAAGCATGAGGTGTTCTTTGATTGCCTTCCTTATGAGTGGCGGTCGGGGACGAGCGATGGTCTTTTCCTACCAATCTATCCCCCTAGGAGCATGCGCCTAGTGCTTGGTTTTTGATGACTTGTAGATTTTTGCAATAAGTATGTGAGTTCATTATGACTAATGTTGAGTCCATGGATTATACGCACTCTCACCCTTCCATCATTGCTAGCCTCTTCGGTACCATGCATTGCCCTTTCTCACCTTGAGAGTTGGTGCAAACTTCACTGGTACATCCAAACCCCGTGATATGATACGCTCTATCACACATAAACCTCCTCATATCTTCCTCAAAACAGCCACCATACCTACCTATTATGGTATTTTCATAGCCATTCTGAGATATATTGCCATGCAACTTTCCACCGTTCCGTTCATTATGACACGCTTCATCATTGTCATATTGCCTTGCATGATCATGTAGTAGACATCGTATTTGTGGCAAAGCCACCATGCATATTATTTCTTACATGTCACTCTTGATTCATTGCCCATCCCAGTACATCGCCGGAGGCATTCATATAGAGTCATACTTTGTTCTAGTATCGATTTGTAATCATTGAGTTGTAAATAAATAGAAGTGTGATGATCATCATTAATAGAGCATTGTCCCAAATAAAAATAAGAAAAAGAGAAGAAAGGCCAAATAAAAAAAGAGAAAGGCCCAAAAAAAGGACAATGCTACTATCCTTTTTCCACACTTGTGCTTCAAAGTAGCACCATGATCTTTATGATAGAGGGTTTCTTGTTTTGTCATTTTCATATACTAGTGGGGATTTTTCATTATAGAACTTGGCTTGTATATTCCAACAATGGGCTTCCTCAAATGCCCTAGGTCTTCGTGAGCAAGCAAGTTGGATGCACACCCACTTAGTTTCTTTTGTTGAGCTTTCGTACATTTATAGCTCTATTGGATCCGTTGCATGGCAATCCCTACTCCTTGCATTGACATCAATTGATGGGCATCTCCCTAGCCCGTTGATTAGCCGCGTCAATGTGAGACTTTCTCCTTTTTTGTCTTCTCCACATAACCCCCATCATCATACTCTATTCCACCCATAGTGCTATATCCATGGCTCGCACTCATGTATTGCGTGAAAGTTGAAAAAAGTTTGAGACTAATAAAGTATGAAACAATTGCTTGGCTTGTCATCGGGGTTGTGCATGATGAGAGCATTCTTGTGTGATGAAAATGGAGCATGACCAAACTAACTGATTTTGTAGCGATGAACTTTCTTTGGCCATGTTATTTTGAGAAGACATGATTGCTTAGTTAGTATGCTTGAAGTATTATGATTTTTATGTCAATATTAAACTTTTATCTTGAATCTTTCGGATCTGAACATTCATGCCACAATAAAGAAAATTACATTGAAGAATATGCTAGGTAGCATTCCACATCAAAAAATTTGTTTTTATCATTTACCTACTCGAGGACGAGCACGAATTAAGCTTGGGGATGCTGATACGTCTCCAACGTATCTATAATTTTTTTATTGTTCCATGCTATTATATTATCAATCGTGGATGTTTTATATGCATTTATATGCCATTTTATATGATTTTTGGGACTAACCTATTAACCTAGAGCCCAGTGCTAGTTTCTGTTTTTTCCTTGTTTTTGAGTTTCGTAGAAAAAGGAAAACCAAACGGAGTCCAATTGACCTGAAATTTGACGGAGATTAATTTTGGACCAGAAGAAGCCCATGGAGCATCGGAGATGGACCAGAGGAGTCCCGAGGCACACATGAGGGTGGGGGCGCGCCCCCCTACCACGTGGCCGCCTCAGAGACCCCCCTGACTTGTTCCCGACGCCAAAACCTCTTATATATACAGAAACCCCCAGAACATAACCTAGATCGGGAGTTCCACCGCTGCAAGCCTCTGTAGCCACCAAAAACCAATCGGGGCCCGTTCCGGCACCTTGCCGGAGGGGGGAATCCCTCTCCGGTGGCCATCTTCATCATCTCGGCGCTCTCCATGACGAGGAGGGAGTAGTTCACCCTCGGGGCTGAGGGTATGTACCAGTAGCTATGTGTTTGATCTCTCTCTCTCGTGTTCTTGAGGTGGTACGATCTTGATGTATCGCGAGCTTTGCTATTATAGTTGGATCTTATGATGTTTCTCCCTACTCTCTTGTAATGGATTGAGTTTTCCTTTGAAGTGATCTTATCGGATTGAGTCTTTAAGGATTTGAGAACACTTTATGTATGTCTTGGATGTGCTTATCTGTGGTGACAATGGGATATTCACGTGATCTACTTGATGTATGTTTTGGTGATCAACTTGCGGGTTCCGTAACATTGTGAACTTATGCATAGGGGTTGGTACACGTTTTCTTCTTGGCTCTCCGGTAGAAACTTTGGGGCACTCTTTGAAGTACTTTGTGTTGGTTTGAATAGATGAATCTAAGATTGTGTGATGCATATCGTATAATCATACCCACGGATACTTGAGGTGACATTGGAGTATCTAGGTGACATTAGGGTTTTGGTTGATATGTGTCTTAAGGTGTTATTCTAGGACGAACTCTTGAATAGATCGATACGAAAGAATAACTTTGAGGTGGTTTTGTACCCTACAATAATCTCTTCGTTTGTTCTCCGCTATTAGTGACTTTGGAGTGACTCTTTGTTGCTTGTTGAGGGATAGTTATACGATCCAATTATGTTATTATTGTTGAGAGAACTTGCACTAGTGAAAGTATGAACCCTAGGCCTTGTTTCAACGCATTGCAATACCGTTTACGCTCACTTTTACCACTTGTTACCTTGCTGTTTTTATATTTTCAGATTACGAAAACACAAAATAAAACAAGCAAAACACATAGTATGCGACGAATGAAAGTATAGCTTTGAGTAAAATATCGATGGTCGCTAGAAGAAAGAGGGGATGCCACTCGGGGCATCCCCAAGCTTAGTTGCTTGCTTCTTTTGGATAATATCTTGGGATGCCGGGGCATCCCCAAGCTTAGGCTCTTCTTACTCCTTATTCCTTTATCCATTGTAAGATAACCCAAAACTTGAAAACTTCAATCACACAAAACTCAACAAAACCTTCGTGAGATCCATTAGTATAAAAAAACAAATCACTACTATAAGTACTATTGCAAACCAATTCATATTTTATTATTGCATTATATCTACTGTATTCCAACTTTTATATGGCAAAAACTCATCAAAGAAAACCATAGAATCATCAAAACAAGCACACAACGCAAAGAAAACAGAATCTATCAAAAACAGAATAGTCTGTAGCAATCTGAAAAGTTCGAATACTTCTGTAACTCCAAAAATTCTGAAAAAATTAGGACGACCTGGGAAATTTTTATATCAATCTTGTGTAAAAAATTCAGAGCAAATTCACGTTTCTGTGATTTATGAAAATTCTTTTCCTGAGCGCAAAAGTTTCTGTTTTTCAACAAGATCAAATCAACTATCACCCAACATGATCCCAAAGGCTTTGCTTGGCACAAACACTAATTTAAACCACAAAAACACTTCTAATCAGAGGCATAATTGGGTATTTTATTGAAAACAGCAAGAACCAAAAAGCAAAAAGATACTAGTTAGGTTGCCTCCCAACATGCGCTATCGTTTTACGCCCCTAGCTAGGCATAAAATTTTATTGATGCTCACGTAAAATACAAGCATTGAAGCATAAATAGAGCATCATAAAACATGTGGCAAACACATTTAAGTCTAGCGTACTTCCTATGCATAGGAATTTTATAAGCAAACAAATTATCAAGACAAGAAACATCTAACATATGTAAAGAAGAGGAATAAAACATTGACGATCTCAACATAACGAGAGGTAATTTAGTAACATGAAAATTTCTACAACCATATTTTCCTCTCTCATAGTAATTACATGTAGGATCATAATCAAATTCAACAATATAACTTTCATATAAAATATTCTCTTCATGATCCACATGCATGCAAAGTTGACACACTTCCAAAATAGTGGGATTATCATCAAATATAGTCATGACCTCTCCAAGCCCACTTTCATCAAAAAATTCATAAGATTGAACACTCTCCAAATATGTAGGATTAGTTTTAGCTAAAGTTGACACTCTTCCAAAGCCACTTTTAATATTATCGCAAGCATATTCATCATGAGGTTTAAATAAATTTTCAAGATCATAAGAATCATTGTCACCCCAATTATGATCATTGCAATAAGTAGTGGACATAACAAAACAAGTATCCCCAAGCTTGGGGTTTTGCATATTACTAGCACAATTGACATTAATAAAATTTGTAGTAACATCATTGCAATAATGATTTTCATTCAAGGAGCTATCATGAATCACTTTATAAATTCCTTCGTTTAGCACTTCATCACAATTTTCAGATTCATAAATCTCAACCAAAACTTTATAAAGATAATCTAGTGAACTCAATTTACTAGCAATTGGTTCATCGTAATTGGATCTTTTGAAAAGATTAGCAAGTGGATGAGGATCCATATCAATAAATTTTTAGCAAGCATAGATGCAAGAAAATAGAAGGCACATGGCAACACAAGCAAACATGAGGTCTGATGAGAAAAGGGCGAACAAAATGGAAAATTTTGGTGAAGTGGGGGAGAGGAAAACGAGAGGCAAATGGCAAATAATGTAAATTGCAAGGAGATGCGGTTTGTGATTAGGAACCTGGTAAATGTTGATGATGCCTCCTCGGTAACGGCGCCAGAAATTTCCTTTTGATGTCTACTAGAACTACGTCGGTATTTCCCCAAAGAGGAAGGGATGATGCAGCACAACGACGGTAGGTATTTCCCTCAGTGATGAAACCAAGGTTATCGAAACAGTAGGAGAACCAAGCAACACAACGTAAACAGCACCTGCACACAAATAACAATCACTCGCAACCCGACGTGTTAAAGGGGTTGTCAAACCCTTTCGGGTAACGGCGCCAGAAATTGGCACTAGGATGTGAGAAAGTTGTAATAGATTGATAGATCGAGCGCCAAATAAAATAAATAGTAATAAAATGCAGCAAGGTATTTTTGTTATTTTTAGTTTAATAGATCTGAAAATAAATGCAACGGAAAATAGATCGTAAAGGCAAAAATATGAGAAAGAGACCCGGGGGTCGTAGGTTTCACTAGTGGCTTCTCTCGAGAAAAATAGCAAACGGTGGGTGAACAAATTACTGTTGGGCAATTGATAGAACTTCAAATAATCATGACGATATCCAGGCAATGATCATTATATAGGCATCATGTACAAGATTAGTAGACCCGACTCACACTTTGCATCTACTACTATTACTCCACACATCGACCGCTATCCAGCATGAATCTAGTGTATTAAGTTCATGAAGAAATGGAGTAATGCAATAAGAATGATGACATGATGTAGACAAGATCTATCTATTAGAGATAGACCCCATCGTTTTATCTTTAGTAGCAACGATACATACGTGTCGGTTCCCCTTCTGTCACCGGGATCAAGCACCGTAAGATCGAACCGACTACAAGGCACCTCTTCTCATTGCAAGATAAATAGATCAAGTTGGCCAAACAAAACCCAAATATGGAGAAGAAATACGAGGCTATAAGCAATCATGCATATAAGAGATCAAATAAACTCAAATAACTTTCATGGATATAAAAAGATAGATCTGGTCATAAACTCAAAGTTCATTGGATCTCAACAAACACACTGCAAAAAGAGTTACATCATATGGATCTCCAAGAGATCATTGTATTGAGAATGCAGTGAGAGAGAGGAAGTCATCTAGCTACTAACTACGGACCCGTAGGTCTACAAAGAACTACTCACGCATCATCGGAGAGGCACCAATGGAAGTGGTGAACCCCTCCGTGATGGTGTCTAGATTGGATCTGGTGGTTCTGGACTCTGCGGCGGCTGGAATTGATTTTCGTCGACTCCTCTAGGGTTACTGGAATATTTGGGTAGTTATAGAGCAAAGAGGTGGTCTGGGGGGCACCCGAGGTGGGCACAACCCACCAGGGCGCGCCTGGGCCTCCTGGCGCGCCATGGTGGGTTGTGCTCCCCTCGGAGCACCCCCCCCCCCCCAGGCGCAGCCTTGGCCCATTAGGTGTCTTCTGGTCCAAAAAAATCTTCGTGAAGTTTCGTTGCATTTGCCCGTTTGGTATTGATTTCCTGCGATGTAAAAAACACGCAGAAAACAGCACTTGGCAATATGTCAATAGGTTAGTACCAAAAGATGATATAAAATGACTATAAAATGATTATAAAACATCCAAGATTGATAATATAACAGCATGGAATAATCAAAAATTATAGATACGTTGGAGACGTATCAGCAAGGCGTGTGTGCGTGCACTCATATGAGTGAATGTATGTTCATGTTTGTGGGCATCTGCAGTTGCACTGTGTTGGTTTTTCTTATGGCTTGTATTGTTGTGCAAACTCTTCTTTGTATTATGAAAGACGTCTTTTTGCGTTTTTTTAGAGAAAAATCATCGGTAATGTGCCAGCGATGCTCTTGAGTGTCGTTTTCCCTCCTTGGAGGCGCCGTCCTGGGTTGTCCTTCCCTACCTTGTGCTTAAGGTGAAAACCCTTGGTCCAGCCTACGGACCGGGCAACGGTGATGTGGCGGCGTCGTTCCCATCTTGGAGGCTTCGTCTGGTGAGCAAGGTCCCTATCTACTGGTGGTCGAGGGGTTTGGTGGATGCCAGCTCCTTCTCTTTGTGTTGATGGTACTCGGACCTCAACGGGAGTGCTCTCTAGGTGTGCTAGTTTTGGCGAAGGGTTGTGTTTGGAGAGCTCCATGTCTTGGCGTCAGTTTCCATTCAAGTTCTGGGTGAGCGTCTTCATCATCCGACGGTGCGGCACCCTTCGAGCCAGGGTGAGGGTGCAGGGGGCTCCTTTCGGTGATGGAGATGATTGGCGCTGGTGTCGACCACAGGAATCACATGGTGTTGAAGTTTTCACTCAATGTTTGCCTGTTGTCTCCAGTGCTTTGGTGTTGTTGCTGTTGTAAGGGCATTTTTGTCCCTAAGTACTTTTGGTGATTGATGACAATGCCTTTGCGGACTAATCGTGTGTATTGAGCTTTTCAGATTCATCACGACTAAACACAAGACGATTTGATGCCCCTCGAAGATTATTGAAGACGGCGTTTCTCTACGATTCGGTTCGGTGGAGTTGAGTCGTAGGAGAGCCGTACTATTAAGAGGGGGCCCGCTTTGGAAAGGTTTGGGTGGAATCTCACGTACACATTCCCTTGTGCACCGCCTTTCCTTGAGCTCCTTGGAGTGTTCCTCCGTCTCACCTTGTCTCTGCAATATGAAGGCCTCCGCCTTGCTCTTCTCAGGCTAGCGGTAGTACCGCTCAGAGCGGTACTACCGCAGGAGCAATGATAATCTGGCTCCCGCAGTAGTACCGTAGGGTCCCACGGTAGTATCGCCACTGATGCCGCACCACTTGCTCAAGCGGTGGTACGCAGCGGATGTATTTTTTACATCCAGCGCTCATGATAATCTTGTCTTGCTTGGTAGTACCGTGATGCCAGGCCAGGTTCAGTAGCAAGTGCATAGGTAAGGGCGGATATAATTTTTTACATCCGCACCTTTCACGGTAGTACCGCACCCATGGTCGCGGTAGTTCCGTGTCGGATTTTTGCACGACAATTTCTCAAGCGGAGGTAGTCACGGATGTAATTTTTACATCTGTGCCTCACCGAACTTTGACCTTGGCTGTCTTGTGGTAGTACCGCATGGGGTCACGGTAGTACCGTGTTGCGGCGCGGTAGTACCATGACGCCAGGCCAGGTTCAGTAGCAAGTGCGTAGGTAAGGGCGGCTATAATTTTTTACATCCGCACCTTTCACGGTAGTACCGCACCCATGGTCGCGGTAGTTCCGTGTCGGATTTTTGCACGACAATTTCTCAAGCGGAGGTAGTCACGGATGTAATTTTTTACATCTGTGCCTACCGGGCCTGACCTGCGGCTGTCTTGTGGTAGTACCATATGGGGTCGCGGTAGTACCGCTCCTGCGGATCTACCGCGCCCTGCTAGTGCTCCTTTTGTCAGGTCTGGTCGCTGTCGTGCCCACGGTAGTACCGCGGCTCGCCGCGATAGTCCCGCAGGCCCGTGCGGTAGTACCGCGCCTGTGGTGCGGTAGTTCCGTGGGTCGTGGGCTGAGTGGTGGGTAACGGTTGGATTTGTCCCCCCCCCCCACTATAAAAGGGGGTCTTCTTCTCCGAGAAGACCCACCTCTTCCAACCCTAAAGTCCATTGTTGCTCCAAGCTCCATTTTCGCCCGATCTCTCTCCCTAGCCAATCAAACTTGTTGATTTGCTCGGGATTGGTTGAGAAGGCCCCGATCTACACTTCCACCAAGAGAAATTTGATTCCCCCACTAATCCCTAAGCGGATCTTGTTACTCTTGGGTGTTTGAGCACCCTAGACGGTTGAGGTCACCGTGAAGCCATAGTCCATTGTGGTGAAGCTTCGTGGTGGTGTTGGGAGCCTCCAATTAAGTTGTGGAGATTGCCCCAACCTTGTTTGTAAAGGTTCGGTTGCCGCCTTCAAGGGCACCAATAGTGGAATCACGGCATCTCGCATTGTGTGAGGGCGTGAGGAGAATCTGATGGCCCTAGTGGCTTCTTGGGGAGCATTGTGCCTCCACACCGCTCTAACGGAGACGTACTTCCCCTCAAAAGGAAGGAACTTCGGTAACACATCCTCGTCTCCACCGGCTCCACTCTTGGTTATATCATTCCTTTACTTGTGCAAGCTTACTTGTGTTTTTTTCATTGCTTGCTTGTGTGGTTGTGATTGTTGCATCATATAGGTTATCCACCTAGTTGCATGTCTAGACAACTTACTTTGATGCAAAGTTTAATTTGGTAAAGAAAAGCTAAAAATTGTTAGTTGCCTATTCACCCCCCCTATAGTCAACTATATCGATCCTTTCAATTGGTATCAGAGCCTCGTCCCTTTTTAAGGACTTTATCGTCCGAAGAGTATGGTTGACGTCGTAGATGATGTGGGAGAGCACTCCGGTGCGAATCCGATATCGTCTACAGGAGATGGGGGTAACTCGATCTCACGTGAGGAATTCAATGTGGCGTTGTACACATTGAAAACCTCCATGATGACCGAGGTCAAGGACATGTTTAAGGATTTCTTAGAAGGGCTTAAACTTTCCACCGCGCCCGTGAAAGTGGGTGATCCCGCCAACACGGAGACGGATGCTAACCCCGACAAGGGGGAAGCTACTAGTGAGAAAGCTCCTATGTCTAGTGGTAAAAATGGCACCGGCATCTTTGCCCATGTGCAACCTCCACCCGTTTATGGTGGACCGATTCCTTCTACTCATTTGAATCATGCCGGTCCCCCCTCCCCCCCAAGATTGATAAAAAGGAGGATTTTGATTCTTGGGTCTATTGTTTTAAGCGTCATTTAAATCATGTGAACACTAACCTTTGGAGAATCATTGAAGAAGGTTTTTATCCGCATGACCGGAGCAACTTCACTCCTAGAGAAGCCGTGGATGATCAATTCAATGAAAATGCTCTCTTCATCATCCAAGAAGCAATCCTTCCGAAGACCTCCGCATCTTGACCTTACTCGTTGGCCAAAGATGCTTGGCACAAAGTGGTTTCTCTCTATCGGGGAAGTGCAAGAATTCAACGCTCCAATTATGAAGTGGTACAAGATGAAGCCGATGAGTTTGCAATGAAAGAAGATGAAGAACCTCGTGAGCTCTATCGGAGAGTTACCAAGCTAGCGTTCTCTCTCCGGGATAATGGAAGTAAGGACACGGATGACAATTGGATCAAGCGCAAATTTTTCAAGGCAATGATGCCCTACCACAAAGCCATGTCCTCCGTCATCCGTCAAAGGCCGGACTTTCACACCTTGTCCTCGAGTGATGTGTTGGATGAGTTTGTGGCTATGAGCATATTGGACAAGATCACCGACAATGCGGTGCTTCGGTCCCAAAGAGCAAAGAAGCCCAACCTTACATTGAAGGCCAAGGTTTGTGTCGAATAAGAAGACGAGGAGGAAGAAGAAGAGAGAAACCTCGAAGATACGAAGTATGCCTATCATGAACACATGGTCCTTGCTTCAAGGCAATTTTGGAGGAAGAAGAACTCAAGGCCCAACTTCAACAAGAGCAGCTCAAGTGGCGCAAGGGGCAAGCAACGAGTGAGGACTTGCTTCAATTGTGGCAATGTTAGTCATTTTGTTGCGGAGTGCCCGTATGAGAAGAGGGAAGACAATGGTGGCAAGCTCATCCGTAAGGACAAGGCCAAGTCTTTCCCCAATAAGAGCAACTTCACCAAGAAGACTCCTCACAAGGCTTTGGTGGTACAAGAAGAGTACAATGAGGATGATGATGATGATGAAGATGGTGAGTCGATTGCCATGGCCTCCGTTGCCATTATGACGACTCCCCGGGTGTCTCTCTTCGACTCACCCAATGAGAGCATCACCGCCAAGTGCCTCATGGCTAAAGCCACCAACAAGGTAACCCCCAACATCAAAACTACAATCATCAATCATTCTTCTTCTACGGATTGCATTGACGAACATGAGGGAACTAATGTGGAGGAGAATGAGTTTGAGGCCTTTATGGGTAAACTCAAGGGCAAATCCAAGAAGCACTTCGTTGCTCTCTTGGAACAACTTGGTGAAGCCAATGTCATGATCGAGGCTCACGAAGAAACCATCTCTAAGATGGAAGGGCATAGTCGTGACTATGCCGATGAGATTTCGGATATTTCCAATGCTCTTGAGGAAGAGCGTGGTCTTCGTTTGGCTCTTGAGGAGTCATACAACGATTATCATGCTAAATTAAAGAAAGATCTTGATCATGCTCTTGTTGTGTCTCGTGTGCTATGCTCCGAGAAGGCGAAACTTGGGGTTGATCTTGCTAGACTCAACGAGGAGTTTGACATTCTCGACAAGGCTCACAAAGTCTTGAAGGGTGTTCATGCTAGCCTCAAAGAGTCTCATGATCAACTCCAAGTGAAGCTAACCAAGGAGAAAGCCACCTTTCCTCATATGGTGTTGATTGATAATGCAAATGCTACTAACCCTTGTTGTGAGCATGTGCATCTTGTTGAGGAGAATGCTAAGTTGAAGGAGCAACTTGATAAAGGCCTTGTCACATGCATACAAGGTGAGAAGAACCTCAACAACCTTTTGAGTAATCAAAAGGAAGTTGTGGCCAAGGAGGGGATTGGGTTCGCACCCAAGTCCAAGAACAAGAAGAAGAATGACAAGACCAACCGACCTCCTCCTCTCAAGCAAACTTTTGTAAGGGAGGGAGAGGGTGCTTCCAAGGAGAAGAAGAACAACGCAAAGGGCGGCGATGTCAAGAAGGGCAATGCCACCCCTCCCAACAAAGCCGGCGATTTTAATCCCTCTTATGTGTTATGCCGTGCTAGTGATGGGCACGTTTATGCCAAATTTGTTAGTTCTCCTCATGAGTACATTGAATGGTCTATTTGGGTTCCTAAGACCCTTGTTACTAACATCGAAGGACCAATTACTAAATGGGTACCTAAAACCAAGCATTGATCTCTTGTAGGTATTTGCTTCCGGTGGGGGATCATGGTTGCTCGATAGTGGAGCTACAAATCATATGACCGGAAGCAAGGACTTGGTGGTGGACGTGCACAAGATTCCTTCTATGGCCACCAATGTCGAGTGGGGTGATGCCTCGTATTCTAAGATATTGGGACTCGGCAAGGTTGTCATTTCTCATGATCTCACGATCGAGAAGGTCATGCTTGTGGAGTCCCTTGCATGCAATTTACTTTCCGTTCGTCAACTTGCAATCATGGGCTTTGCCACTTTCTTTGATATTGATACCGTGGCCCTCTTGTGGAGCAAGACTTTTAAAGTAGCCTTTGTTGGGCATGTCGAGAACGGTCTCTACGTGATTAACTTTTCGGAGGTACCCACTAAGATCGCGACATGCCTAATGGCTAAAGTTGATGTGGGATGGCTTTGGCATCGCCGTTTAGCCCATGTCAATATGAGATCTTTGCAAAGTCTTCTCAAGGGGGACCATGTCCGTGGACTAACGAATGTTAGTTTTGCTAAAGATCGTGCTTGCAGTGCTTGTATCGAAGGAAAGCTTCATGAAAAGGATCACCCTCCCACGACTATCATTTACTCGGAGAGGCCTTTGGAGCTCCTTCACTTGGACCTCTTTGGGCCTCCATCCTTTGATAGTCTTGGGGGTAGGAAGTATTGCTTGGTGATTGTGGATGACTACTCAAGATATACTTGGGTGTATTTCTTCAAGAGGAAGAGCAAGACCCAACAAACCGTCATTGACTTTGCAAATGAAGCACAACGTCAACACAATGCAAAGATCTTGACAATAAGAAGTGACAACGGCACCGAGTTCAAGAACTACACCTTGGATGAGCTTCTTAGTGATGAGGGGATCAAGCATCAATATTCTGCACCCTACACCCCTCAACAAAACGGTGTCGTGGAGAGGAAGAACTGGACGTTGATGGATGCGGCAAGGACCATGATGGCGGAGTTCAAGTCTCCATACAACTTTTGGGCCGAAGCCATCAACACCGCATGTCATGCATCCAATCGGCTCTACCTCCGCAAGGGATTGAACAAGACTCCATATGAGATACTCACCGGTAACAAGCCCAATCTCAAGTACTTTTGGGTGTTCGGGTGCAAGTGTTTCATTCTTAAGAAAGGTGTTCGGTTGTCCAAGTTTGAAGCTAGAGCTTATGAGGGCATATTTGTTGGTTATGCTACAAACTCTCATGCTTACCGTGTCCTCAATAAATCCACGGGACTTATTGAGGAGACGTGTAACGTGGAGTCTGATGAGAATAACGGCTCCCAAGTGGAGCAAAGTGGCACTTGTGATGTAGGTGATGAAATTCCTCCTCAAGCCATAAGAAGAATGGGTGTTGGTTTTATCCTACCCGTTGAGGAACCCCTTGTGACCGAAGGAGAAGGACAATGCTCCACTCAAGTAGAGTCATCACCAACCCAAGGCCCACACGCTTCCGAAGAACAAAGTGAAGGCCCTCAACCTCATGAACAAGACCAAGGGCAAGATCATGCTCAAGGCGATGTTGACTCACCATGTGATGCCCAAGGTCAAGTTCTCTCCCCCGAGCAAGTTCAAGATCAAGAACATGCTCAAGATGGCGCTCAAGATGATCAAGTGACCTCTCCTCAACTCACCTCCGAGGAGGAATTAGAGCGTCGTGCCGCCAAGATTGCTTCCAAGCTCACCACAAAGGGTCATCTCATGAAGAATGTATTTGGAAGCATCCAAAAGGGGGTAAGCACTCGTAGACAATTGGCAAACTATTGTGAACATCACGCGTTTGTTTCTTGTGTTGAACCCCAAAAGGTATATGAGGCACTCGAAGATCCGGATTGGCTTAATGCCATGCATGAAGAACTCAACAATTTCGAGTACAACAAGGTGTGGAGGTTGGTGCCAAGACCAACGGGGAACCACAATGTCATTGGGACCAAGTGGATTTTCAAGAACAAGCAAGGTGCTCATGGAACCATCATTCGTAACAAGGAAAGATTGGTAGCACAAGGTTACTCCCAAGTCGAGGTATCGACTACGGTGAAACCTTTGCTCCCGTTGCTCGTCTTGAATCCATTCGTTTGTTGATTGCTTATGCTTCACATCACAACTTTAAGTTGCAACAAATGGATGTGAAGAGTGCCTTTCTTAATGGTCCTATTAATGAGTTGGTTTACGTCAAACAACCCCCCGGGTTCGAGGATCCCTACTTTCCCGATCATGTGTACCAACTCGATAAGGCACTCTATGGCCTTAAACAAGCCCAGCGTCGTGGTATGACCACCTTACCGAGTTGCTACAAGATCGTGGGTTTGAAGTTGGGCTCATCGATCCCACTCTTTTAACTAAGAAGGTCAATGGGGAGTTGTTTGTGTGCCAACTATATGTTGATGACATTATCTTTGGTTCCCCTAACAAAGCTTTCAATGATGAATTTGCCGCACTAATGACCTCGAAGTTCAAGATGTCTTCCATGGGAGAGTTGAAGTTCTTTCTAGGTTTTGAAGTGAAGTAAAGAAGAGAAGGTACCTTCATAACCAATCCAAATACAGTCAAGACATGCTCAAGAGATTCAAGCTAAGCGATGTCAAACCGGCTTCCACTCCAATGCCCACGAAGTGCCAACTTGACATCGATCCCAATGGTAAAGCGGTGGATCAAAAGGTATATCGCTCCATGATTGTATCCTTGCTTTACATTTGTGCATCTAGATCGGATATCATGTTGAGTGTGGGAATTTGTGCGCGGTTTCAAGCCGCACCTAAGGAAAGCCACTACATGGCGGTCAAGCGAATCTTTCGATATTTGGCTCATACCCCAAACTTTGGCCTATAGTACCCAAGAGGAACAAACTTCAAGCTTGAAGGATATTCGGATTCCGATTGGGCGGGAGACAAAGTGGATAGGAAGTCTACTTCCGGAGGGTGCCAATTCCTTGGTTTCTCTTTGGTAAGTTGGTCTTCCCAAAAGCAAAGTTGTGTGTCTCTCTCGTCCACCGAAGCGGAGTATGTAGCGGTCGGTAGTTGTTGTGCACAACTCTTATGGATGAGGCAAACTTTAAAGGATTACGGTGTCATTTGTGACAAAGTGCCTCTTTGGTGTGACAATGAAAGTGCCATCAAGATTTCTCTCAACCCGGTGCAACACTTCAAGACGAAGCATATTGAGATTCGGTATCATTTCATCCGTGATCATATTAGGCGAGGGGAGATCGAGCTCAAGTACGTCAACACTCATGATAACCGTGCAGATATTTTCACGAAGCCCTTGGATGAAGCAAGATTTCGCGAGTTAAGGCATGATCTAAATATCATTGATTCGAGCAATGTTGCTTGAACCCTTGCACACCCACCATACTCAACTTGTTATCTTGTTTAGGTGTAGGCATGGACATAGGGGAGTGTTGTTCTCTCAATGAACTCTCCTCCCCTCATTATGCATAAATTGATCAAGTCTTTCACATTAGCCATTTTTTGGTACTTGTGCTTCAAAGACGAGTTTTGGTCATGGACCCAAGGATAATTCTTCGCGGTGCCATACCAATTGACTCAAACATAGGTGGCTCCGGCCACCGCTCTCCTCATGGAGAAGTTGTGTCTTGTAGTTGGTCTCGGTCGTCTTGTGTGTTCGTCTCTTAGTTGGTTGGTGTCTCTTTCGGAGGTTGTTTTTGCCTTTTCTCTCTTTTCTCTTGTGTGCTCTTACACTTTCTTGGTTTCTGGTACTACTGGTGAGCCACAGTACTACCGCAGGAGTTGGTGGCTCTATGTTTTGTGCGTGGCCCTCCAGTGCACGGTACTACCCGCTACCTCCAGCAGTAATTTTTTACTACCGCTGAGCAGCGGTACTACCGCCAACAGGCGGTACTTCTGCCCGGCAGTACTACCATGATAACCCATGATACTTCACGCCTCATGAAAGGTGGGGGTTAAGAGGCGGGACAGGGGAGTTCTAACTCCCCCATACCCATTCATCTCTATTCCTCACCCCGTCTCTCTCTCTCTCCTGACCAAGAACGGCGCCGGAGGCCTTCGCCGGATCTCCATCTCCGGCCGCTCTCCTCGGATTCCGACCGGTGGGATCATTCCCCACCTCGCCCTCTTGCCATGGACCCAGGTTTTTCCCCAAGTTCCTCTTCTTTTTGTCCTTCCTTTTGCTTTTAGGTTTTGGGGAGATGCATGTGGTGTTCTTGAGATTTTTGGCTAAATCTGTGCAAGTGGGATTCGTTGTAGAGTGGTAGTGTAGTCCCATGCTCTTTGGATAGTCAAATTAGTTCCGTTTGATCAACGGTAGTACCGAAGTTGTCGTGCGGAGGTTCTAGATCCAGATCCGCGTCCTCTGTGGCGGTTTTCAAACCGTGCGGTACTACCGCTCCTCCTGGAGCGGTACTACCGCAGCCTCACCTGGATCTGGCACTCAGCGGTACTTCCGCACCTTGGTGCGGTACTACCGCTTGGCGTCCGGAAGTAAAAAATTACTTCCGCCCCAAGTGCGGTACTACCGTGCTACC
The DNA here is from genome assembly GCA_021605145.1 of Aegilops bicornis. NCBI lineage: Eukaryota > Viridiplantae > Streptophyta > Magnoliopsida > Poales > Poaceae > Aegilops > Aegilops bicornis. The sequence continues at coordinate 567,739,247 of CM038675.1, forward strand.
CCGGCACGGTACTACCGCGGCTGGAGCGAATGTAATTTATTACTTCCGCAACCCTGCCCGGTACTACCATAGATTCATCCTGCGCTCCTTTGATTCGTCCAAATTGCATGCCTTTGTGTTTCTCTCGGTTTGGGTTTGATCCATGTTGTTCCCGTGCGTGTCTTTATGTCTTTGTGTCTAGGTGGTGGCTCCGGTTTTGCTCGTCGCTCGAATCCCAGCCGTGACACAGGGTCAAAGCGTCTGCGCAACCCAGTGATGTTCCAGAGGGGTCCTCTGCTGCTCCCCAACGCAGGACCAAGCACACCGCCAACAAACAGAAGGAGCCCGTCATGGGCATGGATGCGATGCCCCTGACCGAGTTTGTCATTCGAAGGAAGCTCAATCCCTATGTGAATCCCCGGGCTAGCATGCAAGGCAATGAACTCTTCTGGAACAAGCAGCAGAATCTGATATACATGGATGTGATCAAGGCCAAGCAGAATCACTATGTTGAAGTTCACTACATTGACATGCATCATGTGAGGCAGGGCAAGCACCGTGAGTACTTTGGAGAGGCCTTGGATCTAGTCGAGCAGTTCGCCATTGAGCACTTGCTCACCTTCCACAAGGATTTTGATCCAGAGATCATCGCACAGTTCTTTGCTTCAGTCCATTTCGGCATTGATGATGCAAGGACGATGACTTGGATGACTAATGATCGCCGACTGTCTGCTACTTGGAAGGAGTTCATGGAGTTGCTTAACGTTCCAGATGAAGGGCTCAACACGCCAGTTGGAGTTCGCCCTCATGCCAACTCTGAGTCTTCCAACAAGAAAGAGCTCATGCCATTCCTTGTTCCGAAGACTCTTCCCAACAAGAAGACTGCGTGGGTGCTTAATCCCTTCCTTGACATCATGCATTGGCTCTTTCGGAACACCCTCTTCCCACGCATTGGGGACATGGGCCAGGTACATGCTTACCTCGTTGACATGATGCTTATCTGCGAGGAGGCCGTCAGCTCGAGACTCAACCACTTGATGTCTCACATATCATGTGGTGTGAGCTTCAGTCATTGCCGTTTTCAACCGTAAGGTCCCCATCTATGGGCCTTACCTGTTCCACTTGATCTCCACGACATGGGAGAGGCTGTTTCCCAATGATGAGTTTGAAGCTCCAGGGTGGACTCGTCATGAGCCCATCAGGCTCCGCATCAAGCCACAATGGGCTAACACCACCACTTCTGCTGACGCTGCCAGGAGGGCCGTGGATGAGGAGGAACTTGGGGAGGAAGAAGTTGCTGCTGACCGTTGTGCATTCACTCCTCCCTCTGCTGAGCCCTCTTGGGCAAAGAAGCTGAAGAACAAGATGAAGAGGTTGTTCTGCATGCAGGTTCAGGGTCAGTACAAGACCCATGTTGCTCAGAAGGAGAGTCGCCGTCGCGACATCAGGATCTTGAGGGCTTGCAGGGAGGATGTGGCCAGCGGCTCTGAAGCACATCACCCCGAGACTGCCTGGATGGAGAAGCGGGGCTACAAGTGGACCGATTCGGAGGAGGAGTCTGTTCTGCTGAGTCTGGCGACGACAGTCGCTTTTCACTGAGCTACCACCTTTGTTGTAGGTGACCTCTCTGTCTTTTTGGTGTCTCGATGCCAAAGGGGGAGAGAGTGTAGGATTTGCGTGCGTGTCGTGTGTTTCGTCGTTTGCTTTGCTTTCCGTCGTTGTACTTGCTTGCTTTGGTTTGGTTGTGCTCGTGAGACTAAGTTTATCATATAGACTAAGACATATGCACTCTATCGTATCTTATTTCCTATTGAGCTTGTGCTATATCATGTTATTCATGTTATGCTCATATCTACGATCTTGTTTAGTGTCAGCCTTACCTTTGCAAGATATGCTTCGTTTCTAAAATATAGGGGGAGTGGTGATCCTAGTATTCGTGTCGTGCAGTCCAAAGAACTTTACTCTCTATCACGAATCTAGGGGGAGCTCATCTATATTTTAGAGATGTGGGGTTTGCTTGTGCTATATTCATCTCCTTTGTGCAAATCCCAGATTGTCATCAATCCACCAAAAGGTGGAGATTGTAAGGTCATTTTGTCCCTAAGTAGTTTTGGTGATTGATGACAATGCCTTTGCGGACTAATCGTGTGTATTGAGCTTTTCAGATTCATCACGACTAAACACAAGACGATTTGATGCCCCTCGAAGATTATTGAAGACGGCGTTTCTCTATGATTCGGTTCGGTGGAGTTGAGTCATAGGAGAGCCGTACTATTAAGAGGGGGTCCGCTTTGGAAAGGTTTGGGTGGAATCTCACGTACACATTCCCTTGTGCACCGCCTTTCCTTGAGCTCCTTGGAGTGTTCCTCCGTCTCACCTTGTCTACGCAATATGAAGGCCTCCGCCTTGCTCTTCTCAAAGCTAAGCGGTAGTATCGCTCGAAGCGGTACTACCGCAGGAGCCAGCCAGTAGTACTGGCTCCGCACGGTAGTATCAGAGGCTCCACGGTAGTACCGCTCCTCGGAGCGGTAGTACCGTGAGCTCTGTCCGCACCGCTGTTTCAAGCGGTGGTACGCGGATGTAACTTTTACATCCCCGCCCCGCTGTAGTAATGCGGCGCGCGTAGTACCGTGACGCCAGGCCAGGTTCAAGTGCGCGGAGGTAAGGGCGGATGTAATTTTTTACATCCGCACCTTTCACGGTAGTACCGCACCCATGGTCGCGGTAGTTCCGTGTCGGATTTTTGCACGACAATTTCTCAAGCGGAGGTAGTCACGGATGTAATTTTTTACATCTGTGCCTACTGGGCATGGCCTGCGGCTGTCTTGCGGTAGTACCGTATGGGGTCGCGGTAGTACCGCTCCTGCGGATCTACCGCGCCCTGCTAGTGCTCCTTTTGTCAGGTTTTGTCTGTGTCGTGCCCACGGTAGTACCACGGCTCGCCGCGGTAGTACCGCAGGCCCGTGCGGTAGTACCGCGCCTGTGGTGCGGTAGTTCCGTGGGTCGCGGGCTGAGTGGTGGGTAACGGTTGGATTTGTCCCTCCCCCCCACTATAAAAGGGGGTCTTCTTCTCCAAGAAGACCCACCTCTTCCAACCCTAAAGTCCATTGTTGCTCCAAGCTCCATTTTCGCCCGATCTCTCTCCCTAGCCAATCAAACTTGTTGATTTGCTCGGGATTGGTTGAGAAGGCCCCGATCTACACTTCCACCAAGAGAAATTTGATTCCCCCACTAATCCCTAGCGGATCTTGTTACTCTTGGGTGTTTGAGCACCCTAGACGGTTGAGGTCACCGTGAAGCCATAGTCCATTGTGGTGAAGCTTCGTGGTGGTGTTGGGAGCCTCTAATTAAGTTGTGGAGATTGCCCCAACCTTGTTTGTAAAGGTTCGGTTGCAGCCTTCAAGGGCACCAATAGTGGAATCACGGCATCTCGCATTGTGTGAGGGCGTGAGGAGAATAAGGTGGCCCTAGTGGCTTTTGGGGAGCATTGTGCCTCCACACCGCTCTAACGGAGACGTACTTTCCTCAAAAGGAAGGAACTTGGTAACACATCCTCGTCTCCACCGGCTCCACTCTTGGTTATCTCATTCCTTTACTTGTGCAAGCTTACTTGTGTTTTATTCATTGCTTGCTTGTGTGGTTGTGATTGTTGCATCATATAGGTTGTCCACCTAGTTGCATATCTAGACAACTTACTTTGATGCAAAGTTTAATTTGGTAAAGAAAAGCTAAAAATTGTTAGTTGCCTATTCACCCCCCCTCCCCTCTAGTCAACTATATCGATCCTTTCAACTGCCTACCACTTTAGTATCTTATCGCTCTTTTCTTTGGGTTTTTTGTTGGGGCATTGCGTTGTTTTGTTAATGGGCAGTGATCTGCGCCGGTGCGCCGGCCCAGCAGTTGGGCCGGTCAAGCCCAGGCCGTCCGATGCACTGCCTCCCAACCATCAGATCGAGCCCTCCTGCATCGTCGTCTACCTTCCGCGCCGTCTTTTCCCTCAATAACAAGCGCGATTAAGATGAGCCACGGCAAGCGTCGCGGGCCACCCCACACCCAGCCATGGGCGTCTACCTCGCCGTTATCCCCGTCGCCGTTCGCCGCTCGCCCTCGCCGCTCGCCGGTTGGAGCACAGGTGCCCCATGGCATGCCCCCTCTTATGGAGCAAAAAATGGACCCAACAACAAAAATCGACCCTACCGGTCCCCGGAGTTCGTCGTCGTTCCAGCCCCGCCAGGAAGCCACCGCAGTAGTTAGTTGCATCAATGGTGAGTTGTCGACTCGAGCTTTTTGTCGCGGTCTCTGGTTGAAGCTTTTCAGAAATTGGGTTGAAGCTTTTCATGTTAACAATTGCAACTTTTTCATTGTGTACTCGGTGGGGTGAAGCTTTCTATACAGTTGGTTGAAGCTTTGTATAAAGCGGGTCGAAGCTTTTCAATTCGACGGTGTAGCTTTTTTTTCTTTCGTAGTGTTCGCATGAAACTTATCTATTTCGTCGGTTGAAGCTTTTTCAAATACGGTTTGAAGCTTTCACCATGAACGGTTGTAGCTTTTTCAGTTTGTATGGGTGGTCTGTTGAAACTTTTGCAAACTACGATTGAAGCTTTATATACGAGCGGTTGAAGCTTTTGACTCAATCGGTTGCAGTTTTTTGGGTCATCGGTTGCAACATAGGTGCAGGCGGCGCCGAGCTTGTAGCATCTCCGGTGGGTGGTTCCAGCACGTGTGCAGCTGCTCGTGGATGGCATATCCATGGAGGCTTCCAACTCAAGCTCACCGGGGCGGGAGGAACCTGCATCCGCGGGGCTGAGGTTGGAGGTAGGGACCTTCACGGGATTGGGGCTAGCCGGTGGCGAGATCCGAAGGAGGAAGACGAGGGCCAGCAGCGCGCTAGGCTGAGAGAGAAGTAGGGGATCGGGAGGAAGAAAGAAGAGGGAGAAGATAAGATGGGCCAGGGTGATGCGCGAGGTGTATGAGGGGGGCTCATCGTGTCGCTCGCGAACGACCGGCCGAATCGTTCGGCCGGCGCACCGCGCCCAAACGTTTACCTTTGTTAATGATAAAGGCTTCATTAATTTAAAGCTGGGCGACAATTTTTTAGAAAATATAATCCGTTAATATAGATCAGAGGGGGTACTATATTCCTTTTTCATCTTCCTTGGCGGGTACACCTACATGCGTTCTTGACTTCTCGTCCATTGCTAGCAAAATAAGCCGACGTTTCCGAATCCCGTGCTGTGATTCCCGTGGCTCACAAGCAATGGCGCCATGCGATGCTGTCCGGCGTCGCGTGGTCCTTTTCCCGCTGCCCTACCTTGGCCACATGATCCCCATGCTCCGGCTTGCAGCGGCGCTGCACGCCAGCGGCCACGCCATCACCGTGCTCCACACGGAACTCCACGCGCCGGACCCGGCGTGCTACCCTGCGGACTACCGCTTCGTGGCCGTGCCCGCCACCGACCTCCCCGCCGCGTCCGAGGACATCGCGGCGTTCCTGGTGGCGCTCAACGCCTCCTGCGCGGCCGCCTTCAAGGACCGGCTGGCCGCGCTGCTCGCCGAGGGGAGGGTCCGCTGCGTGGTCACCGACGTGGTGTGGTTCTCGGCGCAGGCGGCAGCGAGGGACCTTGGCGTGCCGGCGCTGGCGCTCATGACGAGCAGCGCGGCCAGCTTTCGGACCTTCATGGCCTACCCGGCGCTGCTCGCCAAGGGCCACCTGCCATACGACGAGTCGCGGGCGGACTCTCCCGTGGAGGAGCTGCCGCCGTTCCGGGTGAGAGACCTGCAGCGGCTCGACGCGAGCAGCCTGGAGACCTTCGCCGGCCTGCTCGAGCGGTTCGTCGACGCGGCGAGGCGGTCGTCAGGCCTCATCGTCAACACCTTCGACGCGATCGAGGGACCCGAGGTCGGCTACATCCGTGACGGCCTTTCCCTGCCTGTGTTCCCCGTCGGCCCCCTGAACAGATTCTCGCCGCCACCGCCGCCGCCGCCCCAAGACGGCTCCCCCTGCTGCCTTGACTGGCTGGACAACCAGTCGCCGGGATCCGTCCTATTCGTCAGCCTCGGGACCGTCGCCAGCGTCGACGCGCACGAGCTAGCGGAGCTGGCCTGGGTTTTAGCCGACGCCGGCCGTCCGTTCGTGTGGGTGGTCAGGCCAGGCATGGTCCGCGGGCGTACATCGTGCTTGCTCGAGCTCGATCTGCCTGGTGGACTGTCGGAGCAGATAGGCCAGCGGGGGATGGTCGTCCCTTGGGCCCCTCAGGAGAAGGTGCTCGGCCACGCCGCTGTGGGCGCCTTCCTGAAGCACAGCGGGTGGAACTCGACGGTGGAGGCATTGTCGGAGGGCGTGCCGATGCCCTGCCTGCCTGTCGTGCTTCGGCAACCAGTTCGGGACGGCGAGGTACGCGTGCGACGTGTGGAAGGTGGGGGTGGAGGTGGGGAGGCTCGGCCGGGCGGCCGTCCGGGCCGCCATCGACAGGTTGATGGGCCCTGGCATTGAAGGGGAGACGATCAGAGAGAGGGCCCGAGATCTCAAGGGCAAGGTGGGACGTTGCATTGAAGAAGGGGGCTCCTCTCACATGGCGTTGCTTGCCTTGCTGGAACGAATTGCTTCATTCTGAAAGTTGTGGCCACAGCTGCAACAGTCCTGCCCATCCGTGCAGCATAGGATTTGTGCCCCTGCGGTATTATCCAATGTATTCCATAAATTATCCTGTTTATTCTACAAATTATAAGCCAGACTTTGAAATGGATCGATCAGATTTTCAACTCTGATTTGTTTAACAAGTGCATATGAAACAGTGAACATATAACAGTGAACATATAAACAGTGAACATATAATTGCAGTTTGGAGTAAGTTTGGTGGCTGTGTTCCAGGTGCAATGGGGTCGCTGGTGCTTACTCCTTCGAGTGCGGCGGCGTCAACCCGTTCTGGAAAACAGCCGGTTCAACATATGTTAGGCGGGTGCAGGAATGCAGCTTCGAGTCTCAAAAAACCACGGCAGTTCTTTCGGAACGGAATGATCAATGTACACTGTCAATTTTTGGGTCCGGAAAAAAACCCGGTGTTGGCTATTTTGAATTTGGAATTTGATTCATTAAAAGTATAATACTCATTTGAACTAATACAACGACAATTATTTTGGAATGGAGGGAGTAGACATTTCTAAAAGCATCAATGTTTGTGTAAGCTGAAATCGATCCGAAAGGTGAAACCTGGTCCAGAAATAATGAAATGTCCAGAACCAATGAAAGTACAATCTGGCAATGCTTCCACATTTAATACATACATGTCATCCTGGTTGGCATCTGCTCCCTGATACGCCAATGACGTTTATTGATTCCAAAAGATAGAAAGATGGCACATGGATTCAAATGGACTCAAACTGAAACAATCCAGTAGTAACATTCCTGGAGACATTAGAAAGCAGCAGAACAATGGTTACAGTATCCGCAGTTCAGAGAAGTAAGGGCATCTCCAGCCACGCCCCCAACAGGCCTCCTCAGGCGACTTTTTTCGCGCCAGCGCCGAAAAAACGCTCCAGTCGCGCCCCCAGATCGCCGAAATCTGCCGGCTCGGCCCGTTTTTGGGCCCGGCGATCGCAGGCCGAACCCGGCGCACTGGGGGGCGCTCGGGGGCTTCGGCTCAAGGGAAAAGCACGTCTGGCCCATACTATCGGGCGAAAAGTCAAGCCTATCTTCCAGATTCGCCTCCCACCCCCCGCGCGCTCGGCCACCGATTGGCTGATCCCGGCGCCGCCCACAGCTAGATAGCCCGTTCCCTGCCGAAAAAAGAGCAGAGGTTTCGCCGAGGCAGCCTCTCCACCGCCGGTTGGGCGATTTTTCCGGCGTTCCGGCCGCGGAGGGGCAGCGTAGCGGCGGGTGCGCGCCCACCGCGCCCGCAAGGTGTTCGACGATTTGCCTACCTCGGCAATGGACTCGGACGACGAGGAATCGCTCGCCGCGCTGCTGGAGGATGAAGCCGAGGCCGACGTCCAGGAAGAGGAACAACTCATGGTCCTCGCCGCCCGGCTGGCGAGCAATGAAAAGCCGCGGCGAGGTGGCTCGGCGCCGGGGCGGATGAAAGCAAAGAACCCGCATCGTCTCAAAGGCTACTGCATGCTCTACTCAGACTACTTCGCCGACGCTCCACTGCACGGCGAAAAAATATTTCGGCGCCGTTATCAGATGAGCCGAAAGCATTTCCTCAGGATTGTGAATTCCATCCGGGAGTTCGACAGCTACTTCAAGTGCAAGAAGGATTGCAACGGCAAACTTGGATTCGCCTCAATCCAGAAGTGCATGACGACGATGAGGATGCTTGCATACGGAGCTCTCGGTGATTCACTCGACGACTATGGGCGCATGGCCGAGTCCACCATGCTACATCTCCAACGTATCTACTTTTCCTAACGCTTTTCCTCTTATTTTGGACTCTAATTGCATGATTTGAATGAAACTAAATCCGGACTGACGCTGTTTTCAGCAGAACTACCATGGTGTTGTTTTTGTGCAGAAATAAAAGTTCTCGAAATGGAACGAAACTTTGCGAGAAATTTTTATACAATAAAAGAGAATTTTTGGAGCCAAGACCTGCCAGAGAGGGCACAGGTGGGCACAACCCACCGTGGTGCGCCTCTCTGGCGCGCCTGTGTGGGTTGTCCCCACCTAATGGCCCCACAGACCCTGAAACCGACGCTATAAAATCCTATTTTTATAGAAAAAAATCAGGGAGAAAGAATTATCGCGATCCACGAGCCGGAGCCGCCGCCAAGCCCTATTCTTCCTCGAGAGGGCGGATCTGGAGTCCGTTTGGGGCTCCGGAGAGGGGGATCTTCGTTCTTCGTCATCACCAACCCTTCTCCATCGCCATTTCCATGATGCTCCCCACCGGGAGTGAGTAATTCCTTCGTAGGCTCGCTGGTCAGTGAGGAGTTGGATGAGATTCATCATGTAATCGTGTTAGTTTTCTTAGGGCTTGATCCCTAGTATCCACTATGTTCTTAGATTGATGTTGCTATGACTTTGCCATGCTTAATGCTTGTCACTTTGGGCCCGGGTGCCATGATTTCTGATCTGAACCGTTTATGTTATCATCATTATATCCATATTTTAGATCCGATCTTGCAAGTTATGGTCACCTACTACGTGTTATGATCCGGCAACCCCGGAGTGACAACAACTGGGCCCACTTCCGGTGATGACCGTAGTTTGAGGAGTTCACGTATTCACTATGTGTTAATGCTTTGTTCCGGTTCTCTATTAAAAGGAGGCCTTAATATCCCTTAGTTTCCAATATGGACCCCGCTGCCATGGGAGGGTAGGACAAAAGATGTCATGCAAGTTATTTTAATAAAGCACTTATGACTATTTACGGAATACATGCCTACATTATATCGATGAACTGGAGCTAGTGCCGAATCGCCCTAGGTTATAACTGTCACATGATGAATATCATCCAACAAGTCACCGATCCAATGCCTATGAATTTTTCCATATTGTTTCTGCTAAGTTACTACTGCTATCATCATGGTTACACTTGCTACAAAATTACTGCTATCACTATTACTGTTACTATTGCTGCTGTCACTACTATCAAAACTATCAAACTACTTTGCTACTGATCACTTCGCTGCAGATAATTAATCTCTAGGTGTGGTTGAATTGACAACTCAGCTGCTAATACCTTCAAATATTATTTGGCTCCCCTTATGTCGAATCTATAAATTTGGGTTGAATACTCTACCCTCGAAAACTGTTGTGATCCCCTATACTTGTGGGTTATCAAGACCTTTTTCTGGCGCCGTTGCCGGGGAGCATAGATATATTTGTTGAGTCACTTGGAATTATTATCATACTATCACTATGAAGAATCTGAAAGATCCTAAGACTAGGATATTTCCCTCAAGCATGAGGGGAGGTAAGAAACTGCCATATAGTTCTGCTTTAGATTCACCTTCTGTTATGAGTAAACCTGCAACACCACCACATGCTATTAATTATGATATGTCGCAAGTTATTGATGATGCTACTTCTACTATGAATGATACTTATGATGATGCTAGTACCTTGCTTGATAATGATGATGTGCCACTTGGTGAATTTTTTGATGAACAAATTGCTAGAGTAATACAACATGATGTTGTTTAATCTGATGATGAGCTTGAAACTGAAACTCCTGAAACATCTACTAGAACTAGCCCTCCTAGATATGAATTTCCTAAGGTACCGGAAGGTTATGTTATGAGTGAAGAAACAACTAGACATATTCTTGCTTGCAATGATAGAGATGATCTAGGGAAATTACTACACAAGTATAAAGAAAAATCTCTGAATGCTAGAATGAAACGTGATCCCAAGTTTGCTACTTCACCTATTTTTATTGATGATAAGGATTATGAATTCTCTGTCGACCCAGACTTAATTACTTTGGTTGAATCTGATCCTTTCCATGGTTATGAAACTAAAACTGTTGTGGCACATCTCACTAAGTTGAATGATACATCCACCCTTTTTACTCATGATGAGAAAACACGGTACTACTTTATTCTCAAACTATTTCCTTTCTCATTAAAGGGTGCTGCTAAAGCTTGGTACAATACTCTTGCTCCTGGTTGTGTGCGTAGTCCCCAGGATATGTTTTATTACTTCTCTAGAAAAAAAATCCTACTCATAAGAAACAAGCTGCCTTGCAGGAAATATTTAACTTTGTTCAAACTAAAGAAGAGTCTCCCACAAGCTTGGGGGAGACTTTGCCAGTTACTCAATGCTTTGCCTGATCATCCTCTTAAGAAAAATGAAATACATGATATCTTCTATAATGGGCTAATCGATACTTCTAGGGACTTCCTAGATAGTTGTGGTGGTTGTGTTTTCAGGCAACAAACTGTTGGACAAGCTGAAGAATTATTGAATAATATATTGGAAAATTATGATGATTGGACTATTCCTGAACCACCGCCTAGACCCACTCCAAATAAGAGGGGTATATTATATCTCAGTCCTGAAGATATGCAAGAGGCAAAGAAATCTATGAAGGAAAAAGGTATTAAAGCTGAGGATGTTAAAAATTTACCTCCTATTGAAGAAATACATGGGCTTAAGACACTACCATTGCCTAAGGTGGTAGAGGTAAATTCTCTTATGAAGTTCAATGATAATGACAATCCTCACAAGATGCATCCTAGCCAATGTCTTTATGAGTTTGAAAACTATATTAGAAAACAAGATCACTTCAATGCAAATGTTATGAAACAATTGAAATATAATTCTGATATGATTGCTCGCTTGAGTGACTTGTTATTTAGAATTTCAAATGATGTTAGAGGTGTTGGAAAACATGCTTCTATGGTTCAAACTCAGTTAGAACAAGTTTCTAAATCTCAAAGAGAATTGCTTGATGAAATGAATAATAATATGCATGACTTTGCTGTGAGAGTTGCAACTAGAGGAGGTAAAATGACTCAGGAACCACTTTATCCTGAGGGACACCCTAAAAGAATTGAACAAGATTCACAAAGAGTTAACACGGATGCACCTAGTCCTTCTAGAAAGAAAAAGAAAAAGAAAAATGATAGGACTTTGCATACTTCTAGTGAACCTGAAATAGAAAAACCTCCTGATAATGATAATGAAACTTCTATCTCTGATGCTGAAACTCAATCTGGTAATGAACACTCACCTAGTGATAATGAAAAAGATAATGATGAGGTTCATGAAGACTCAACCTAATGAAAAAGAACCAGATAATGATGTTGAGATAGAACCACCTGTTGATCTTGATAACCCACAACCTAAGAATAAAAGATATGACAAAAGAGAGTTTGTTGTTAGAAAACACGGTAAAGAAAGAGAACCGTGGGTTCAAAACCTATGCCTTTTCCACCCAAGTCAACTAAAAGGAAAGATGATGAAGAATTTGAACGCTTTGCTGAAATGCTGAGGCCAGTCTCTTTGTGTACTCGCTTGACTGATATCTTGAAAATGCCTCCTTATGCAAAGTATATGAAAGACATCATCAAAAATAAGAGAAAAATACCGGAAGCTGAAATCTCCACTATGTTTACTAATTATACTTTTAAGGATGGAGTACCTAAAAACATGGAATCCGGGAATACCAACCATACCTTGCTCTATTAAAAAGAATTATGTGAAAACTGCTTTCTGTGACTTAAGAGCTGGTGTTAATGTTATGTCTTTCTCTTTATATAAAAGACTTGACTTGAATAAACTCACACCTACCGAAATATCTTTGCAAATGGCTGTCAAATCAACTGCCATACCTATCGGTATCTGTGAGGATGTGCCCGTTGTTGTTGCTAATGTTACTATTTTGACTGACTTTGTTATACTTGAGATGCCCGAGGACGACAATATGTTGATTATTGCTACCTCTTGAGCATGCGTTGGTTTTTCCTTGAAGAGGAAAGGGTGATGCAGCAAAGTAGAGTAAGTATTTCCCTTAGTTTTTGAGAACCAAGGTATCAATCCATTAGGAGACTACACGCAAATCGCCTAGTACCTGCACAAACAATCAAGAACCTTGCAACCAACGCGATAAAGGGGTTGTCAATCCCTTCACGGCCACATGCAAAAGTGAGATCTGATAAATATAATAAGATAAATATTTTTGGTATTTTTGTTGTATAGATTGGAAATGTAAAGATTGCAAAATAAATAGTAAACTAGAATTGTAGATTGGAAACTTATATGATGTAAAGTAGACCCGGGGGCCATAGGTTTCACTAGTGGCTTCTCTCAAGATAGCATGTATTACGGTGGGTGAACAAATTACTGTCGAGCAATTGATAGAAAAGTACATAATTATGAGAATATCTAGGCATGATCATGAATATAGGCATCACGTCCGTGACAAGTAGACCAAAATGATTCTGCATCTACTACTATTACTCCACACATGGACCACTATCCAGCATGCATCTAGAGTATTAAGTTCATAAGAACAGAGTAACACATTAGGCAAGATGACATAATGTAGAGGGATAAACTCAAGCAATATGATATAAACCCCATCTTTTTATCCTTGATGGCAACAATACAATGCGTGTCATTTCCCTTTCTGTCACTGGGATCGAGCACCGCAAGATTGAACCCAAAGCTAAGCACTTCTCCCATTGCAAGAAAGATCAATCTAGTAGGCCAAACTAAACCGATAATTCGAAGAGACTTGCAAAGATATTTAACTCATGCATAAAAGAATTCAGAGAAGAATCAAATATTGTTCATAGATAATCTTGATCATAAACCCATAATTCATCGGATCTCGACAAACACACCGCAAAAAGAATTACATCGAATAGATCTCTAAGAAGAACGAGGATAACTTTGTATTGAGATCCAAAGAGAGAGAAGAAGCCATCTAGCTAATAACTATGGACTCGAAGGTTTGTGGTAAACTACTCACACATCATCGGAGAGGCTATGGTGTTGATGTAGAAGCCCTCCGTGATCGAATCCCCCTCCGGAAGATCACCGGAGAAGGCCCCAAGATGGGATCTCACGGGTGCAGAAGGTTGCGGCGGTGGAAAAGTGGTTTCGTGGCTCTCCCCGATGGTTTCAGGGTATAAGAGTATATATAGGCAAAAGAAGTAGGTCGGTGGAGCTATGAGGGGCCCACGAGGGTGGGGAGCACGCCTACCCCCCTGGGTGCGCCCTCCTGCCTCGTGGCCGCCTTGTTGCTTCCTTGACGTCCACTCCAAGTCTCCTGGATTGCGTTTGTTCCAAAAAAGATCCTCGCGAAGGTTTCGTTCCGTTTGGATTCCGTTTGATACTCCTTTTCTATGAAACATTTAAATACGCAAAAAAACAACAATTTGCACTGGGCCTTCGGTTAATAGGTTAGTCCCAAAAATAATATAAAAAGGTATATTGAAGCCCATTAAACATCCAAAACAGATAATATAATAGCATGGAACAATCAAATATTATAGATACGTTGGAGGCGTATCAAGCATCCCCAAGCTTAATTCCTGCTCGTCCTCGAGTAGGTAAATGATAAAAACAGAATTTTTGACATGGAATGCTACCTAGCATAACTTTAATGTAATTCTCTTTATTGTGGCATGAATGTTTGGATCCGAAAGATTCAAGAAAAAAATTTAATATTGACATAAAAATAATAATACTTCAAGCATACTAACTAAGCAATTATGTCTTATCAAAATAACATAGCCAAAGAAAGCTCATCCCTACAAAATCATATAGTTTGGCCATGCTTCATTTTCGTCACACAAAAATGCTCTCATCACGCACAACCCCGATGACAAGCCAAGCAATTGTTTCATACTTTAGTATTCTCAAACTTTTTTCAACTTTTACGCAATACATGAGCGTGAGCCATGGACATAGCACTATGGGTGGAATAGAATATAATGATGGGGGTTGTGTGGAGAAGACAAAAAAGGAGAAAGTCTCACATTGACGCGGCTAATCAACGGGCTATGGAGATATCAACGCGAGGAGTAGGGATTGCCATTAAATGGATGCACTAGAGTTATAAATGTATGAAATCTCAACAAAAGAAACTAAGTGGGTGTGCATCCAGCTTGCTTGCTCACGAAGACCTAGGGCATTTGAGGAAGCCCATCGTTGGAATATACAAGTCAAGTTCTATAATGAAAAATTCCCACTAGTATATGAAAATGACAAAATAAGAGACTATCAATCATGAAGATTGATGACCCCCAAGTATAGGGGATCTATCGTAGTTCTTTCGATAAGTAAGAGTGTCGAACCCAACGAGGAGCAGAAGGAAATGATAAGCGGTTTTCAGCAAGGTATTCTGTGCAAGCACTGAAATTATAGGTAAGAGATAGTTTTGTGATAAGATAAATTGTAACGAGAAACAAGTAACAAAAGTAAATAAAGTGCAGCAAGGTGGCCCAATCCTTTTTGTAGCAAAGGACAAGCCTGGACAAATTCTTATATAGAGAAAAGCGCTCCCGAGGACACATGGGAATTATTGTCAAGCTAGTTTTCATCACGTTCATATGATTTGCGTTCAGTACTTTGATAATTTGATATGTGGGTGGACCGGTGCTTGGATGCTGCCCTTACTTGGACAAGCATCCCACTTATGATTAACCTCTATTGCAAGCATCCGCAACTACAACAAAAGTATTAAGGTAAACCTAACCATAGCATGAAACATATGGATCCAAATCAGCCCCTTACGAAGCAACGCATAAACTAGGGTGTAAGCTTCATCACTCTAGCAACCCATCATCTACTTATTACTTCCCAATGCCTTCCTCTAGGCCCAAATAATGGTGAAGTGTTATGTAGTCGACGTTCACATAACACCACTAGAGGATAGACAACATACATCTTATCAAAATATCGAACGAATACCAAATTCACATGACTACTAATTGCGAGACTTCTCCCACGTCCGCGGGAACAAACGTAACTACTCACAAAGCATATTCATGTTCATAATCAGAGGGGTATTAATATGCATAAAGGATCTGAACATATGATCTTCCACCAAATAAACCAACTAGCATCAACTACAAGGAGTAATCAACACTACTAGCAACCTACAGGTACCAATCCCGGACTTAGAGACAAGAATTGGATACAAGAGATGAATTAGGGTTTGAGAGGAGATGGTGCCGGTGAAGATGTTGATGGAGATTGCCCTCTCCCGATGAGAGGAGCGTTCGTGATGACGATGGCGATGATTTCCCCCTCCCCGAGGGAAGTGTCCCCGGCAGAACAGCTCTGCCGGAGCCCTAGATTGGTTCAGCCAAGGTTCCGCCTCGTGGCGGCGAAGTCTCATCCCGAAAGCTTGCTTATGATTTTTCTTCGGACGGAAGACTTCATATACCAAAAGATGGGCATCGGAGAGCCAACAGGGGGCCCACGAGGCAGGGGGCGCGCCCAGGGGTGTAGGGTGTGCCCCCACCCTCGTGGATAGGTGGAGACCCCCTGACGTAGATTCTTCTTCCAGTATTTTTTATTATTTCCAAAAATAACTTTCGTGGAGTTTTAGGACTTTTGGAGTTGTGCAGAATAGGTCTTTAATATTTGCTCCTTTTCCGGACTGAATTCCAAATTTGCGGCATTCTCCTCCGTATGTAAACCTTGTAAAATAAGAGAGAATAGGCATAAGTATTGTGACATAATGTGTAATAACATCCCATAATGCAATAAATATCGATATAAAAGCATGATGCAAAATGGACGTATCAACTCCCCCAAGCTTAGACCTCGCTTGTCCTCAAGCGGAAGCCAATAACGATAAATATGTCCACATGTTTAGAGGTAGAGGTGTCGATAAAATAAAATACGGAGATGAGGGCATCATGATTATTCTCATAACAGCAACATATATGGATATTGTTATATGATTTATTATGTTCAAGTAATAATCTATTCACAATACAAAGTATGAATCAAAAACTTTATTGAGAACTAACAAACTATAATCTCAGTCACTGAGGCAATTGCAATTTATCATAACATCAGAAAGACTCTGTGTCAGAGCTTTCTAGCAAGTCCACATACTCAACTATCATTTAGTCTTTCATAATTGCTAACACTCACGCAATACTTGTGGTTACGGAGTTTCAATCGGACACAGAGAAAGACAGGGGCTTATAGTTTCGCCTCCCAACCTTTTACCTCAAGGGTAATGTCAACAGTAATAATTCATGCTAACCCATATCCAATTTTATATATATATATATATATATATATATATATATATATATATATATATATATATATATATATCAGATCTTTCCAACAGCACATGCTTGCCAAAGGATAAAATGTAAAAAGGAAAGGTGAAGATCACCATGACTCTTGCATAAGGTAGAAGATAATAGTAACAGATAGGCCCTTCGCAGAGGGAAGCAGAGGTTGTCATGTGCTTTCAAGGTTGGATGCACAAAATCTTAATGCGAAAGAACGTCACTTTATATTGCCACTTGTGATATGAACCTTTATTATGCAGTCCGTCGCTTTTATTTCTTCCACATCACAAGATCGTATAAAGCTTATTTCCTCCACCCCAATCAATCATACATATTTAGAGAGAAATTTTTATTGCTTGCACCGATGACAGCTTACATGAAGGATCTTACTCAATCCATAGGTAGATATGGTGGACTCTCATGGCAAAACTGGTTTAAGGGTATTTGGAAGCACAAGTAGTATCTCTACTTGGTGCAAAGGATTAGGCTAGCATGAGGGGGAAAGGCAAGATCAACATGTTGGATGACACATGACAATATATTTATCTCAGATATAAAAAAACATAACCCATTACGTTGTCTTCCTTGTCCAACATCAACTCTTTAGCATGTCATATTTTAATGAGTGCTCCCAATCATCAAAGATGTCCAAGATAGTATATTTATATGTGAAACCTCTCTTTCTTTATTACTTCCTATTAATTGCAACGATGACCAAAGCTATGTTTGTCAACTCTCAACAACTTTTAATCATCATACTCTTTCTATGTGAAGACATTACTCTCCATAAGATCAATATGATCTCTTTTTATTTGTTTTCATTCTTTTCTTTTTTCTTTTATTCACTCAAGATCATAGCAAGATAATCAAGCCCTTGACTCAACACTAATCTTTATTATATATAACTCACGGACTCGATTACATAGAGGGATCATAAAGCAAAACTCAAAACTAGATCATACCAAAACTTTATTCTACGAGATCAAAATACTATTTAATAGGATCGAACTAAGAAAAATGGTAAAGATAGGAGTGTGATGGTGATACGATACCGGGGCATCTCCCCCAAGCTTGGCAGTTGCTAAGGGGAGTGCCCATACCCGTGTGATTATGACTCCTTTGTTGGTGAAGAGGATGGTGGTGATGATGGGTAGTCGCACATCGAGCGTAAGAGATCCTCCGACTTAGGATAATGCCCTTGAGTGCAACAATATGCTCCTTCAACAAAATATTTTCACGTGTGAGATACTTGTTTTGTATGTGAGCTAGCTCAATCATCTTGAAAGCTTCGATCTCAGTTGGGGTAAGAAGATTGTGATCAAGTTGAAGGATGTCTTCATTGCGGAACTTGGTCCTCCGTGGCCTTCTTGATCCCTTCATCCTTGTTGATCTCCATGGGTTCTTCCCTCTTCAGCTCTATCTTCATTATCCAAGCATTGTTGTCACCATTGTTGGAGGAGGGGACGACATGATGCCTGGCCTTGACAACCCTGACAAAAAACAGCTCGAAACAAGAACAGAGGACAATTGCGTGATACAGAAGTCACAACCTTCGGGAGATTATACAATGAATTTTTACTAACCAAAATACGTATCGTGCAAGAAAACGGAGTCCGGAGAGCACACGAGGTGCCCACGAGGTAGGGGGGCGCGCCCAGGGGGGTAGGGCGCGCCCTCCACCCTCGTGGAGACCTCGTGTCCTTCCCGTACTGCTTCTCATTTTTCTATTTTTCTAAATATTCCAAAACGGAAAAAAATTGCCTTTGGAACTGTTTTGGAGTCGGTTTACTTACCGTACCACATACCTATTCCTTTTCGGAGTCTGAAACGTTCCGGAAAGTGTCCGTTATGTATTCCTCCGGGGTTACGGTTTCAATAACATTGGTTTCGACATTTCTGGGATTACCTGAGATATAATGTTTGATTCTTTGACCGTTCAGCACCTTCGGATTTGTGCCTTCGAAGTTGTTGATTTTTATGGCACCGAAACGATAGACCTCCTCGATAATGGAAGGACCTTCTTATTTAGAGAGAAGTTTCCCTGCAAAAACCCTTAAACGAGAGTTGTATAGCAATACATAATCACCTACATTAAACTCACGCTTTTGTATCCTTTTGTCATGCCATCTTTTAACTTTTTCTTTGAACAATTTGGCATTTTCATAGGCTTGTGTTCTCCATTCATCAAGTGAGCTAATGTCAAATAACCTTTTCTCACCGGCAAGTTTGAAATCATAGTTGAGCTCTTTAATAGCCCAATATGCCTTATGTTCTAGTTCGAGAGGTAAGTGACATGATTTTCCATAAACCATTTTATACGGAGACATACCCATAGGATTTTTATATGCAGTTCTATAGGCCCATAATGCATCGTCAAGTTTCTTGGACCAATTCTTTCTAGATCTATTAATAGTCTTTCGAAAAATTAATTTGAGCTCTCTATTGCTCAATTCTACTTGACCACTAGACTGCGGGTGATAAGGAGATCCAATTCTATGATTAACATCATACTTAGCAAGCATTTTTCGAAAAGCACCATGAATAAAATGTGAACCACCATCAGTCATTAGATATCTAGGGACTCCAAACCTCAGAAAAATAACTTCTTTAAGCATTTTAATAGAAGTGTTATGATCTGCACTACTAGTTGGAATAGCTTCTACCCACTTAGTAACGTAATCAACAGCAACTAAAATATGTGTGTATCCATTAGAGGCAGGAAAAGGTCCCATATAATCAAAGCCCCAAACATCAAACGGTTCACTAACAAGTGAATAATTCATAGGCATTTCTTGACGTCTACTAATATTACCAATTCTTTGACATACATCACAAGATAAAACAAACTTACGGGCATCGTTGAAGAGAGTAGGCCAATAAAAGCCGGATTGCAATACCTTATGTGTAGTTCTGTCTCCAGCGTGGTGTCCTCCATAAGCCTCGGAGTGACACTTGCGTAGGGTCTGCATTCTGTTCATGCTCGTGTACACAACGTCTAATAACGTCATCTACTCCTTCTTTATAAAGATGTGGGTCATCCCAGAAGTAATGTCTCAAATCATAGAAAAACTTTTTCTTTTGTTGGTATGTGAAACTAGGTGGTATAAATTTAGCAACGATGTAATTAGCATAATCAGCATACCATGGAGCAGTATGAGAAGTATTTATGGCATTTAATTGTTCATCAGGAAAGCTATCATCAATAGGTAGTGGGTCATCAAGAACATTTTCTAACCTAGACAAGTTGTGCAGCAGGGTTCTCAGCTCCCTTTCAATCAATAATATGCAAATCAAATTCTTGTAGCAAGAGAACCCATCTAATAAGTCTAGGTTTAGCATCTTTATTTTCCATAAGATATTTAATAGCAGCATGATCAGTGTGAATAGTTACTTTAGAATCAACAATATAAGGTCTGATCTTATCACAAGCAAATACAACTGCTAAGAATTCTTTTTCAGTAGTAGCATAATTTCTCTGAGCATTGTCTAGAGTTTTACTAGCATATTGAATAACATTTAATTTCTTATCAACTCTTTGCCCTAGAACAGCACCTACAAAGATAATCACTAGCATCACACATAATTTCAAAGGGTAAATTCCAATCAGGTGGCTGCACAATAGGTGCAGAAATCAATGCTTTCTTAAGTATTTCAAATGCTTCTACGCAATCATCATCAAAGACAAATGGTATATCTTTTTGTAATAAATTAGTCAGAGGCCGAGAAATTTTGAGAAGTCCTTAATGAACCTCCTATAAAAACCGGCGTGACCAAGGAAACTTCTTATACCTTTGATGTCCTTGGGACATGGCATCTTTTCAATAGCATCAACCTTGGCTTTATCAACTTCAATACCTCTTTCAGAAACTTTATGCCCCAAGACAATACCTTCAACCATAAAGTGAAACTTTTCCCAATTCAAGACAAGATTAGTTTCTTCACATCTCTGCAAAACTCGATCAAGGTTGCTCAAGCAATCATCAAAAGAGGATCCATAGACGGAGAAGTCGTCCATGAAGACCTCACAAATCTTTTCACAAAAGTCAGAGAATATAGCCATCATGCATCTTTGAAAGGTAGCAGGTGCATTACATAAACCAAAAGGCATACGTCTATAAGCAAAAGTACCGAAAGGACAAGTGAAAGTGGTCTTTGATTGATCATCAGCTGACATAGGTATTTGAGAGAAACCAGAATAACCATGTAGAAAGCAAAAATGTGTATGTTTAGATAATCTTTCTAACATTTGATCGATAAAAGGTAAGGGGTAATGATTCTTTTTAGTAGCTTTATTTAGTTTGCGGAAATCAATTACCATCCTATAACCTGTAATAATTCTTTGCGGAATCAATTCATCTTTATCATTAGGAACGACAGTAATACCTCCTTTCTTAGGAACACAATGGACAAGACTTACCCACTGACTATCAGCAACGGGATAAATTATACCTGCCTCAAGGAGCTTTAGTATTTCCTTTCTTACCACTTCTTTCATCTTAGGATTCAGCCGTCGTTGATGATCACGAACTGGTTTGGCATCTTTCTCCAAATTTATTTTATGTTGACATAGAGTGGGACTAATGCCCTTAAGATCATCAAGAGTATATCCAATAGCAGCACGGTGCTTCTTCAGAGTTTTCAATAATCTCTCTTCTTCATGCTCTGGAAGGTTAGCACTGATAATAACAGGATATATCTTTTTCTCATCAAGATAAGCATATTTAAGAGTATCACGTAACGATTTAAGCTCAAACATGGGATCACCCTTGGGTGGAGGACGATCCCCTAGGATTTCAACAGGCAAATTGTGTTTCAGGATAGGTTCCTATTTAAAGAATACTTCATCTATTTCCCTTCTTTCATTCATAAACATATCATTTTCATGGTCTAGCAAATATTGTTCTAAAGGATCACTAGGAGGTACGGCAATAGAAGCAAGACCAATAATTTCATCCTTACCAGGAAATTCTTCTTCTCGGTGTTTTCTACGAAATTTATAGAAATTAACCTCATGAGACATATCACCCAAACCTATAGTAACAACATCCTTTTCGCAGTCTATCCTAGCATTAACAGTGTTCAAGAAGGGTCTACCAAATATAATGGGACAAAAGCTATCTTGTGGGAACCAAGAACAAGAAAATCAGCAGGATATTTAGTTTTCCCACACAATACTTCAACATCTCTAACAATTCCAATTGGCGATATAGTATTTCTATTGGCAAGTTTAATTGTGACATCAATTTCTTCTAACTCAGTAGGTGCAATATCAAGCATAATTTCTTTGTATAAGTCATGAGGTATAGCACTAGCACTGGCACCCATGTCACATAAGCCATGATAACAATGATCTCCTATTTTAACAGAAATAACAGGCATGCCTACCACGGGTCTATGTTTATCTTTAGCACAAGGTTTGGCAATTCTAGCAGTTTCATCACGGAAATGAATAACATGCCCATCGATATTATCAGACAAGAGATCTTTAACAATAGCAATATTAGGTTCAACTTTAATTTGTTCAGGAGGTGTATAAGTTCCAATATTGCTTTTATGGACCACAGTTGAAGCTTTAGCATGATCCTTTATCCTAACAGGGAAAGGTGGTTTCTCAACATAAGAAGTAGGAGCAATAGGATCATTATAAATGATAGTCTTTTCTTCAACTTTAATAGGTGCAGCTACTTTTACTTCTATGGGAGGATGATATTTAAACCACTTGTCCTTAGGGAGATCAACATAAGCAGCAAAAGATTCACAGAAAGAAGCTACTATCTCGTAGTCAAGTCCATATTTAGTGCTAAACTTACGGAAAACATCGATATCCATAAAAGATTTAACACAATCAAACTTAGGTGTCATACCTGACTCCTTACCTTCGTCGAGATTCCAATCTTCAGAGTTGCATTTAATTCTATCCAATAAATCCCATTTGAATTCAATAGTCTCCATCATAAAAGAGCCTCGAGCATGGTGCGATTGTTATCAGAAAGCCGAGCATAAAACTTTGAATAATTATTTCTCTTGGAAGCTCATGATTGGGGCATGAATATAACATTGATTTAAGCCTCCCCCAAGCTTGAGCGATGCTTTCTCCTTCGCGAGGCCAAAAATTATATTTATAATTGCGATCACGATGAACAAGATGCATAGGATAAAACTTCTGATGAAATTCCAATTTCAATTGTTTGTAGTTCCATGACCCCGTATCATCACATAGCCTATACCATGTAAATGCATCTCCCTTCAAAGATAAAGGGAATACCTTCTTATTAATAACATCATCGGGTATACCTGAAAGCTTAAATAATCCACAAACTTCATCCACATAGATTAGGTGCTCATCAGGATGCATTGTTCCATCTCCTGCAAAAGGATTAGCTAGCAGTTTTTCTAACATACCCGAAGGAATTTCAAAGTAGACATTTTCATTTTCAGTAGGTTCAGTAGGTTGAGGAGCAACTCTTTGCTCTACTATTCGGGGTGAAGATACCCCGAACAAGCCCCTCAGAGGATTACTTTCCATAGTAACAAGTGACAGTAAATTTCAGCACACTATATAATTTTTTTCTTACCAAATTCCACCTACCAAAGGCGCTTCACTCCCCGGCAACGGCGCCATAAAAGAGTCTTGATGACCCACAAGTATAGGGGATCTATCATGGTCCTTTCGATAAGTAAGAGTGTCGAACCCAACGAGGAGCAGAAGGAAATGATAAGCGGTTTTCAGCAAGGTATTCTCTGCAAGCACGAAATTATAGGTAACAGATAGTTTTGTGATAAGATAAATTGTAACGAGCAACAAGTAACAAAAGTAAAAAAAGTGCAGCAAGTTGGCCCAATCCTTTTTGTATCAAAGGACAAGCCTGGACAAATTCTTATATAGAGAAAAGCGCTCCCGAGGACACATGGGAATTATCGTCAAGCTAGTTTTCATCACGTTCATATGATTCGCGTTCGGTACTTTGATAATTTGATATGTGGGTGGACCGGTGCTTGGATGCTGCCCTTACTTGGACAAGCATACCACTTATGATTAACCTCTATTGCAAGCATCCGCAACTACAACAAAAGTATTAAGGTAAACCTAACCATAGCATGAAACATATGGATCCAAATCAGCCCCTTACGAAGCAACGCACAAACTAGGGTTTAAGCTTCTGTCACTCTAGCAACCCATCATCTACTTATTACTTCCCAATGCCTTCCTATAGGCCCAAATAATGGTGAAGTGTTATGTAGTCGACGTTCACATAACACCACTAGAGGATAGACAACATACATCTCATCAAAATATCGAACGAATACCAAATTCACATGACTACTAATAGCAAGACTTCTCCCATGTCCTCAGGAACAAACGTAACTACTCACAAAGCATATTCATGTTCATAATTAGAGGGGTATTAATATGCATAAAGGATCTGAACATATGATCTTCCACCAAATAAACCAACTAGCATCAACTACAAGGAGTAATCAACACTACTAGCAACCTACAAGTACCAATCCTGGACTTAGAGACAAGAATTGGATACAAGAGATGAACTAGGGTTTGAGAGGAGATGGTGCCGGTGAAGATGTTGATGGAGATTGCCCTCTCCCGATGAGAGGAGCGTTGGTGATGACGATGGCGATGATTTCCCCCTCCCAGAGGGAAGTGTCCCCGGCAGAACAGCTCTGCCGGAGCCCTAGATTGGTTCAGCCAAGGTTCTGCCTCATGGCAGCGGAGTCTCGTCCCGGAAGCTTGCTTATGATTTTTCTTCGGACGAAAGACTTCATATACCAGAAGATGGGCATTGGAGAGCCAACATGGGGCCCACGAGGCAGGGGGCGCGCCCAGGGGGTAGGGCGCGCCCCCCACCCTCATGGACAGGTGGAGGCCCCCCTGACATAGATTCTTCTTCCAGTATTTTTTATTATTTCCAAAAATAACTTTCGTGGAGTTTCAGGACTTATGGAGTTGTGCAAAATAGGTCTCTAATATTTGCTCCTTTTCCAGCCCAGAATTCCATCTGCCGGCATTCTCCCTCCTTATGTAAAGCTTGTAAAATAAGAGAGAAAAATCGGCATAAGTATTGTGACATAATGTGTAATAACAGCCCATAATGCAATAAATATCGATATAAAAGCATGATGCAAAATGGATGTATCAAAGATCATGGTGCTACTTTGAAGTACAAGTGTGGAAAAAGGATAGTAGCATTGTCCCTTATATATATATATATATATATATATATATATATTTATATTTATATTTATGGCTTTTTTTGGCCTTTCTCTCTTTTTTCTTTTTTTTCGGACAATGCTCTAATAATGATGATCATCACACTTCTATTTATTTACAACTCAAGGATTACAACTCGATACTAGAACAAATATATGACTCTATATGAATGCCTCCGCCGGTGTACCGGGATGGGCAATGAATCAAGAGTGACATGTATGAAAAATTATGCATGGTGGCCTTGCCAAAAATACGATGTCAACTACATGATCATGCAAGGCAATATGACAATGATGGAGTGTATCATAATGAACGGAACGGTGGAAAGTTGGATGGCAATATATCTCGGAATGACTATGGAAATGCCATAATAGGTAGGTATGGTGGCTGTTTAGAGGAAGATATAAGGAGGCTTATGTGTGATAGAGCGTATCTTATCACAGGGTTTGGATGCACCGACGAAGTTTGCACCAACTCTGAAGGTGAGAAAGGGCAATGCACGGTACCGAAGAGGCTAGCAATGATGGAAGGGTGAGAGTGCGTATAATCCATGGACTCAACATTAGTCATAATGAACTCACATAATAATTGCAAAAATCTACATGTCATCGAAACCAAGCACTACACGCATGCTCCTAGGGGGATAGATTGGTAGGAACAGACCATCGCTCGTCCCCGACCGCCACTCATAAGGAAAGCAATGAAAGAACACCTCATGCTTCAAATTTGTCACACAATGTTTACCATACGTGCATGCTACGGGACTTGCAAACCTCAACATAAGTATTTCTCAATTCCACAATTACTCAACTAGCACAACTCTAATATTACCATCTTCATATCTCAAAACAATCATCAAGTATCAAACTTCTCATAGTATTCAATGCACTCTATATGGAAGTTTTTATTATACCCATCTTGGATGCCTATCATATTAGGACTAATTTTATAACCAAAGCAAATTACCATGCTATTCTAAAAGTCTCTCAAAATAATATAAGTGAAGCATGAGAGATCAATTATTTCTATAAAATGAAACCACCACTGTGCCCTAAAAAGATACAAGTGAAGTACTAGAGCTATATTATCTAGCTCAAAAGATATAAGTGAAGCACATAGAGTATTCTAATAAATTCCGATACATGTGTGTCTCTCCAAAAGGTGTGTACAGCAAGGATGATTGTGGTAAACTAAAAATCAAAGACTCAAATCATACAAGATACTCCAAGCAAAACACATATCATGTGGTGAATAAAAATATAGCCTCAAGTAAAGTTACCGATGAAGCGAAGGCGAAAGAGGGATGCCTTCTGGGGCATCCCCATGCTTAGGCTTTTGGTTGTACTTGAATTTTACCTTGGGGTGGCTTGGGCATCCCCAAGCTTAGGCTCTTGCCATTCCTTGTTCCATAATCCATCAAATCTTTACCCAAAAACTTGAAAACTTCACAACACAAAACTTAAACAGAAAATCTCATGAGCTCCGTTAGTGTAAGAAAACAAATCACCACTTTAAGGTACTGTAATGAACTCATTCTTTATTTATATTGGTGTTAAACCTACTATATTCCAACTTCTCTATGTTTCATACCCCCCCCCCCCATACTAGCCATAGATTCATCAAAATAAGCAAACAACACACGAAAAACAGAATCTGTCAAAAACAGAACAGACTGTAGTAATCTGTATCAAACATAAACTTCTGTAACTCCAAAAATTCTTAAATAAATTGGTGGACGTGAGGATATAGTCTATTAATCATATGAAAAAAGAATAAACCTAAAATCACTCTCCAGTAAAAAATGGCAGCTAATCTCGTGAGCGCTAAAGTTTCTGTTTTTTACAGCAAGATCATAAAGACTTCGCCCAAGTCTTCCCAAAGGCTCTACTTGGCACAAACACTAATTTAAAACATAAAACCACATATAAAAAGAAGCTAGATGAATTATTTATTACTAAACAGAAACAAAAAGCAAGAAACAAAAATAAAATTGGGTTGCCTCCCAACAAGCGCTATCGTTTAACACCCCTAGCTAGGCATAAAAACAAGAATAGATCTAGGTATTGTCAGTTTTGGTATGCCATCCATAAGTGGATCTCATAATAGATTCATAAGGCAATTTAATTTTATTCCTAGGAAAGTGTTCCATGCCTTTCCTTAATGGAAATTGGAATCTAATGTTTCCTTCTTTCATATCAATAATTGCACCAATCGTTCTAAGAAAAGGTCTACCAAGAATAATAGGACATGAAGGATTGCAATCTATATCAAGACCAATGAAATCTACGGGCACATAATTCCTATTTGCAACAATAAGAACATAATTAATCCTTCCCATAGGTTTCTTAATGGTGGAATCCGCAAGGTGCAAATTTAAAGAACAATCATCAAATTCACGGAAACCTAACACATCACACAAAGTTTTTGGAATCGTGGAAATACTAGCACCCAAATCACATAAAGCATAACATTCATGATCTTTAATTTTAATTTTAATAGTAGGTTCCCACTCATCATAAAGTTTTCTAGGGATGGAAAATTCTAATTCAAGCTTTTCTTCATAGGATTGCATCAAAGCATTGACGATATGTTTGGTAAAAGCTTTATTTTGCGCACAAGCGTGAGGAGAATTTAGCACGGATTGCAAAAAGGAAATACAATCTATCAAAGAACAATTATCATAATTAAATTCCTTGAAATCCAAAATAGTGGGTTCATTGCTATGTAAAGTTTTGACCTCTTCAATCCCACTTTTACCAATTTTTGTATCAAGATCTAAAAACTCTGAATCATTGGGATGCCTTTTAACTAAAGTTGACTCATCTCCAGTCCCATCTTTATCAAGATTCATATTGTAAAACAAAGATCTAATAGGGGAAACATCAATCACTTTTAGATCTTATTCATTATTTTCATGAAAACTAGAAGAACACGCTTTTACAAAGCAATCCTTTTTAGCACGCAACCTAGCGGTTCTTTCTTTGCAATCATCAATGGAAATTCTCCTAGATTTGAGAGACTCATTGATATCATGATTAGGTGGAATAGATCTAAGTTTCAAAGAATCAACATCAAGAGAAATTCTATCCACGTTTCTAGCCAACTCATCAATCTTAGGCAATTTTTCTTCAAGCAAAGCATTGAAATTCTTTTGAGAAATCATAAATTCTTTAACACTAGTCTCAAAATTAGAGGGCATTTTATTAAAATTTCCATAAGAGTTGTTGTAGGAATTACCATAATTATTAGAGGAATTACTAGGGAACGGCCTAGAGTTGAAATTTCCTCTATACGCGATGTTACCAAAATTGTTCCTACCAACAAAATTCACATCCATAGATTCATTATTATTCTCAATCAAAGTGGACAAAGGCATATAATTAGGATCAGAAGGAACACTCTTATTAGCAAAAAATTTCATAAGTTCATCCATCTTTCCACTCAAAACATTAATCTCTTCAATAGCTTGAACCTTTTTACTAATGGATCTTTCGGTGAGCCATTGAGAATAATTAACCATAATATTATCTAGGAGTTTAGTAGCTTATCCTAAAGTGATTTCCATAAAGGTGCCTCCCGCGGCCGAATCTAATAGATTTCTAGAAGCAAAATTCAATCCGGCATAAATTTTTTGTATAATCATCCATAAATTCAAACCATGTGTAGGGCAATTACGTATCATTAATTTCATCCTCCCCCAATATTGTTCAACATGCTCATGCTCAAGTTGCTTAAAATTCATAATATCGTTTCTAAGAGAGATGATCTTAGCGGGAGGAAAATACTTAGAGATAAAAGCATCTTTGCACTTATTCCATGAATCAATACTATTTTTAGGCAAGGAAGAAAACCAAGTTTTAGCACGATCTCTAAGCGAATAAGGAAATAGCTTCAATTTAACAATATCATTATCCACATCTTTCTTCTTTTGCATATCACACAAATCAACGAAGTTGTTCAGATTGGTAGCGACATCTTCACTAGGAAGGCCAGAAAACTGATCTTTCATAACAAGATTCAACAAAGAGGTATTGATTTCACAAGATTGAGCATCGGTAGTAGGAGCAATCGGAGTGCTAATAAAATTATCATTGTTGGTATTGGAAAAATCACATAATTAGTATTACCTTGAGCCATCGTGACAAGCAATCAATCCAACACACAAGCAAACAAGAAGCAAGTGAAAAGAGGCGAACGGAAAAAGGGTGAATAAAGCGGCAATGGTGAAGTGGGGGAGAGGAAAACGAGAGGAAAATGGTAAATAATGTAATGTGAGGGAGAAGAGTTTGCGATGGGTACTTGGTATGTCTTGACTTGGCGTAGATCTTCCCGGCAACGGCGCCAGAAATCCTTCTTGCTACCTCTTGAGCATGCATTGGTTTTCCCTTGAAGACGAAAGGGTGATGCAGCAAAGTAGCGTAAGTATTTCCCTCAGTTTTTGAGAACCAAGGTATCAATCCAGTAGGAGACTACACGCAAATCGCCTAGTACCTGCACAAACAATCAAGAATCTTGCAACCAATGTGTCGGGGCAGGCTGATCTGGCCCACGAACACCTATGGGGTCGGCGGACCGAGCCCCTTTCGGTTCGGCGGGGAGCAGAGGTCGCACGAAGAGCAGATCGAGGCGAAGCACGGGAGAGGTTTACCCAGCTTCGGAGCTCTCCAGAGAGATAACACTCCTACTGCTGCATGTATGATTTGTATTGTGTTCTTGCTAGGGAGCGCTGAGAGCTACAGTATACTCCAGCTGCTAACGAGACCTAGCATGAGAGTGTTCGAACCCCCCTCTACGTTGCACATGGGCCTCCTTTTATATGTACAAGGGGCTCCGGCTGTGGCAACGTAGATGGGGGTACAAATGGAAAAACAGTGGTTGGTACACCTACTTGTACAGTGTACAGTGCAATATACCTAACCCTGACGGCAGGGGACAAAGGCATTAAATGCCCATCTTGTCGCCCTAACAGTGCAAACAGGGACCGTCAGGGGGCGCCACCGTCCGCCACGATGGCAAACTTGTCAGCGTCGCTTGCCACCTCGCACCGCTAGCTGCACAGCCTCTTGCCACGCGCGCCTGGAAAGGCCCCAGGGTGACACGTTAGTGGATCTTGTTGGAGCGTAATGCTGAGAGAGGTGGTCATGCGGCAAGCGCCTTGCCGGTTGTTATCTTGTCGTGACCGGAAGCTTGTCGCTCACGGGCCTTCCCGGCAAGCTCCTCTTGCCGGGTCTTGTCTTGTAGGTGCACGAGGTGGCCTTCCGGCAAGCTCCTCTTGCCGGGCCTTGTCTCCTGGCTTGAATACTTTGTTCTTGAACGGCTCCAAAGGAACCACGGAGGGCCTTGGCGGTCACCCGGTAAGCCTTGCCGTGGAGGGCTACTGCTTGCCCGTGCACAAGTTCGGGATACTAGGGTACCCTACTCTAGTACACCGACAGAGCCCCCGGGCCTAGGCCACACGGTGTCGGCTGTTGGGCCAGGCCCAAAACAGGGCATGGGCACACGCGGCCCGGGTCACACCATAACTCACCCCGGACCCACCACGTCCCCCACGAACGGCACGCACCGAACGTGGCGTCGTGTGAGAGATCGTGGGCGAGGTCATGGGGGTTTCTTTATTCGGAAAATCGGAACGTCCGCCCCCTTCCCCTTTATAAGCAGGGGAAGCAGGGGCACGTCGCCTACCTTGCCAGTTGCTGTCCCCTCGAAAAACCACCGCCGCTCCCCTCTTCCCTTCAAGGCTGAAAAGAGAGCGGCGCTCCGCCCCCCATTGCCACCAGCACCAACAACGCCGTCGACCTTCTCCACTGCCTCCGCCATGGGCCCGAAAGCCGATAAGGGGAAGACCGTGAAGTCGGCCGAGGCGTTGCGGCTTGCGGCGCTGCGGAAGGAGCGGGCCGTCTTCCCCCCTCAGCTCGCCGCGAGGGAGCTGAGGGAGAACTACCTCTTACGGTCGACGGAGGCAGGCGCATCCGCGCCGCGAAGAATACTCCCCGCCGCTTCTTGCAGAACTGGCCCCGACGGGTATCCCTTCTTCGCGCTCTTCTTCTCTGCGGGCTCTGCCCGCCTTCTCTGAAGTTCTTTTGCGACATTATGAACACCTACGGGTTCCGCCTCCTTGATTTCACCCCCAACGCCGTTCGACCATGGCAGTTTTCGCACATCTCTGCGAAAACTTTGTTGAGTCCACCCAAATGTAGCTCTTTTCCGTCACTTCTTTTTGCCCGAGCCGAGAGAGGAGAGCCCCTTGGGAGGAATTGCTTGGGTCTCTAGGGTCGGCAAGAAGGAGGCCTATCTGGAGGGAGAGCTTCGTAGCAAATGGGAGGAGTGGAGGGCAGATTGGTGCTGGATCGTTGAGGAGAACCGCAGCCTTTTACCGCTCGGCGCCAAACCCCGATGAAATGCGGCAATGATTGGAGCAATCTGGCCCCGGAGGATGCTAGGTTGAAGATCGCAATTACCCGAATCCTCCGCCTAAGACTTGCCGGACTCACCGCAGGCACTGTTGGCGCGGACTTCCTTCGCCGCCGCATCGCCCCCTTGCAGGAGAGTAGGAGACCTGCCTAGGAATTTCAGAATGCCGCAGACATCATGAGGCTGCGCCCAGGCCTCAACTTCAACTTCACTGTCTTGGAGCTCGACGCAATGCTCTTAGAGCTGTTCAAGCATGATCCTGATCATCCGGAGATGTTTAGGTTGCAGAGGGGTGTCGTTCCATTGCAACAACTCGTCGCTTCGACCGCATCCGTGCAAGGATGCCGTTGTCGCGACTCCCACGGAATTGTCCCCACTTGGCAAGAGCCGTGACGACATCGTCGCGGCGGTTCTTCGACAATCTGGTGGAGATGCGGTCCGCCCCAATGAGCGGAGGGGCCTCACCCGCGACACCACCGGCGGCGAGATGCAGCGCGATCGTCACCGGCTAGAAGAGGCGGCAGCAGTACTGCCGCATGGCGAAGTTTGGCTTTACCGGAGGAGGCAGAGGCAGCCGAGGCGGCAAGCCTTGTCGGCGAAAGGAGTTCGTCGGCGAGGAAGAGCTTGCCGAGCTGAAGCCGAGTCGGGCGAGCCCGCCGAGGGCGCATCCTCTCCACCTCCAAGCAGCTTGCATGGCGGAGCCACCGGCTCCACCAAGAAGGCGTCTTCGCAGGGCCGGAGAGGCAGCGGGCGGCAGACGGGCCCACAGCCGCGCGCCATGGACGCAGCTCCACCGCTGCAAGCACTGTTGCCGGAACACCTCACACCGCGGCAAGCGCGGGGCCCTCGCAGGCCACCGGTCCCGCTCCCGCCAAGCGTCCAAGGGAGACCACTCCTCCGCCTCGTCGTACCGGAGGCAGGCCAGAATTCGACCTCTCCACGCTCAGCTCCGACGAGGAAGAGGAAGAGTAAGATTCCCTGCTATACTTGTAATTCTTCGAGTGGTTGCCTTGTCTTGTATCTAATCTGCTTTACTCTGAATCCATTCCTTTTCAGGACGCTGGCCCAGAGGATGTCGAAGAGGGCCAAGACCCCGGTGATTGTCGTCGAGGACGAACCCACTGCGACGGCAGGAGGCGCGTCCGAGACAACCTTTGCCGGGTGAGGCAACTCTCCTTCAAAGCAGCCCCCAGCGTAAGTATATGGTCTATTTCTTGCTGTTCGGTGTGCATGGGTGCTTTTTCCTTTGCCGATATCTCGATTGTTGACTTGTGTAGAAGCGAGCAGCCTCCTTCTGCTTCGACCTACGCCGCCAAGGGTGGATTCCCGGCAAGGGGCGCTCCCGGTAAGGGAGCCTTCTTGACAAGGGAGCCTTCTCCGCAAGGGAGCCTTATCCGACAGGGCAGCTCTCCGGCAAGGGGCGGCACCAGTGATCCCTTGGCGGCGGAGACCATGACCGCAGCCCCGCAGGTAACCTTCTTGCCTGAGTACTACCCTTGTGTTTTTCTTCTTCTGATTCTATCTTTGGATATTTGCTTGACTTTCTTCATCCGTCCGCCACAGAGCCAATGGAGACCGAGGTCACCCGTGAGGAGGACGCGTGCGGCAACACTGACGAAGCCGCCGCCGTGGGAGAAGAAGCCGGCGCTGACGAGCCTGCCGGCGAAGAGGCCACCGAGGCGGCCGCCGTAGAAGCTGGCGAGGGGTCTGGCGATCGCACTGACGACCCTGGGGCCGCAGGAGCGCTAGGCGCTACATCGACGTCAGATTCCCCCACCGCTGCTGCAGCGTCAGGCTCCGAAGAGCCCCAGCCCGGCGCCTACTTGAAGGCCGGCGACGGCGTCTTCATCAAGCTCCCATGGGAGTCGAGCTCCAGGGCGCCGGCCGAAGGAGAAACCTTCGATGAAGAGTTGCTGCGCCTCCATTGGCCGACGCTAGTTGACGCGCCAAGCAGCAGCAGCAGCGCGAGCACGAGGAGGAGCAGGCTGCGAAGCTGCTGTCGCTCTACCGCACTCGACAAGCCAAACTGCATCCCGAGAGGCCCTTGTCGCCAAAGGCGGAGCGAGATATTGAGAAGCGTGGAGGAGCTCCGGGGCGCAACCAGAAGCTCTCCGGTCCTTGGCGGAGGCGGGAGCAACTTCGCCGAGGCGCCACGGCCTTCATCCTCGAGAAGGCTGCAATGAGGAGGAACAATGACTTGCCGCCGAGAAGCCGTCCGCAGAAAGCGAAGCCGGCGCATGGAAGGTCAACCTGGACAGCCATGAGGAGGATCTCGCCATGCGCGAGGAAACATTTGGCGGGGCTCTCAAGGAGGCAAAGGACGCTGCCGCGGCCGCCGAGGCCGCCAAGAAGGAGCTGGAGACAAAGGTGGCGCAATTGGAGGCCCGCCTCAAGAAGAGCGGCGAGAGCTTGCCGCACTCAAGCACGAGCGCCGAGAAGGACGCCTACACTCTTGGCGAGCTGCAGGGCCGTCTCACCGAGAGGAGCAAGGAGCTCAGCCGCCAGGACTCCAATGCAGATCTCGAGTTGAAGCTGACTACTTTGACTCGGGCTGGGCCAGGCGCCAAGGAGGCGGGAGGCGGCCTTGAAGGAGAAGATCAAGGCCGACGAGGAGGCTGGGCGAATCTGTTGCCACCAGGCGCCTTGAGGGAGAGTGTAGAGCACCGGACCGAAGGTCTCGTGGATCTTCTTGCCGCCATCCACAACGAAATGATGGAGCTGGGATGGTGGATCTTGGATATTCCTCCGACGAGCACCTCCAACCCAGCGCCAAGCTTAGCTTATTTTTAAGGGCGTGGCGGCGGGCCTCCAGCTGACTCGGGAAGAGGTCCCAAAACAGCTGGCCGAGGAGTCGCGCCAGATCTGCTGGAGCCCTCCAAAGGTGCTGATGAAGGTGGCCTTCCGCAACCCGGGCCTCAACTTCACCAACGTCCTCAAGTCTCTGCCGCCGGAAGCCGATGTGGAGGCGCTCAAGACCCTTGTCGCACCCATTGTGGACAGGGTGAGCGGAATCAAGAGGGTTGAGGGTGGCCGCGTAGATTAGGCCGCCCGTTTTTTTCTTGCTCTTGTCAGCCGCTAGTCATGTCATAGGAACAATCCATTAGAGCTTCGGCAAGCTATCTTGTAATATAACTTTATTTTGGATATCAATTGCTATGCTATTTCCTTTACTTGATTCCTTCCTTTGTATGTTTTTGCCTTACGCTTTTAGGGGACTTGCGGTAGCGGGCTTTTGAGCCTTGAAAGCGAAAAGTCTTGAACGTCGGCAATGCCGGCGGTGCCGCTTCCGACAAGCAACCTTGTCGCAACTAGTCGCAGCTCACTTAAGTTGTTGAGCGGACTCGAAACAAAGTAAGGGCGCAACTAGCTACGAATTGGTTCCTCTGCGCACATGTTTTCCATACAAAGTTCGGTCGTTCAAGGAAAATAACTTAAAAATTTTAAAACTGATTGCTCAAACTTTGGCAACTTAGCTTTTCTGTCGTTTGTTTCCCGGTAGGGTTAGATTTCCTTGAGCGACACTTGGTCCACACCATCATCTTCTCCTCCCCCCCCCCCCCAGCAAACTTGTGTGCGAGGGAACCTTCCTTTCTTTGAGAAAGAGAAAGAAGAGAAAATAAAGGTATGGAGCCTTGTGGCTCGTTATCACTTACCAGGGATAGGTGCTGCACAAAGTTTCAGACAATGCATGCAAAATAGAATTAAACAGCATGAAATCGACAAGGTGTGCGAAGCACGCTAGCTTTACTGATGCACGGGGTCTGCGCCCGGCTTTGTACAAAGGATTACATGCATCAGCAGCAAGACTTGTTCAAAAGGTGGTTGCCGGAACAGGTTCCGCAACCGCATCTGAGTAAAACTTACGAAGATGTTCAATATTCCGTGAGTTGCTCACCGGAATGCCATCTTCGGTCTCAAGGCGGACAGCGCCAGGCCTAGTGACTCGTTTCACCCGATAAGGGCCTTCCCGCTTCGGCGTCAACTTGTTGGAATTCTTGGCGGACTGAGCGCGCTGAAGAACAAGGTCGCCTTCCTCGAGACTTCTGGCGTTAACTTTGCGGCTATGATAGCGGCGCAAAGCTTCTTTGTACCGAGCAGCTCGTCTGACTTTGAAGGCGATCCTCCTCAAGGAGCAGCGCATCATCTTGTCGCAGCCTGCTCTTGCTCAAACTCATCATAAGCGAGCACTCGAGGCGATCCGTATCACGAAGTTCCGTGGGGAGAACTGCCTCTGCTCCATAGACTAGAGCGAAAGGTGTACGGCGATTGGCTCGATTTGGCGTCGTCCTAATCGACCAAAGAACCACCGGCGACTCCTCAATCCGATTTCTTCGCACTTGTGCAGCTGTCGAAAGTTCTGGTCTTGAGCCCGCGCAGCACTTCAGCATTGCCCTCTCCGCTTGACCGTTGCTTCTTGGATGAGCAATGAAGCGAAGCGAACCTTGGCGCCAAGATCTTGGACGTCTTGCATGAAGGTGCGGCTTGTGAAGCGTGTGCCGTTGTCGGTGATGATCCTGTTAGGGATTCGAAGCGGCAAACAACCGACCTAAAGAACTTGATCACGATCGTCTTTGTCACCTTCCTCATCGCTTCCACTTCCGGCCACTTTGTGAACTTGTCGATGGCAACGTACAAGTACTCAAAGCCCCCGACAGCTCGGGGGAAGGGGCCGAGGATGTCGAGCCCCCATACCGAAAATGGCCAGGATAAAGGGATCGTCTGGAGAGCTTGAGCTGCCTGGTGTATCTGTTTGGAATGGAACTGGCACGCTTCACACTTGGTTACTTGTGCAGTTGCATCCTGGAGGGCTGTCGGCCAAAAGAAACCTTGCGGAAAGCTTTGCGGCAAGTGCTCTGCGCCAATGTGGTGACCACATATGCCTCCATGTATCTCTGCCAACAGCTTTTGTCCGTCTTCCCGGTGAATACACTTCAATTTCACACCGTTGAGTCTCATACATACGGTGTCTTTGTCGACAAACTGGTACATACTTGACTGCCGGGCTACTCTTTCCGCTTCTTCTTGCTCTTGGGAAGTTCTCTTATGC
Organism: Aegilops bicornis; assembly: GCA_021605145.1. Lineage (NCBI taxonomy): Eukaryota > Viridiplantae > Streptophyta > Magnoliopsida > Poales > Poaceae > Aegilops > Aegilops bicornis. Next base: position 567,775,624 of record CM038675.1, read on the forward strand.
GAAGGAAATGGACAATCTGCTACTGCATGCCTGGAGCTTGCGGCTCGACAACAAGGACTAAAGGCACATCTGCTGCTGCGGGAACAACGGCTTCCACGGCAAGAACCTTCGGCTCAGCCGGAGCTTGACGTTCACCGGCAAGCTTGCCGGAGCAAAACTTGTCGGAAGCGTCTGCTTCAACGAAACAAACCCTGGGGCTTGTCGGAGCAGACTGCCCCTCAGCTCTGTTGGTGTCGATCTTGGGGACCTTCGTGGCGGCGGCTTCGGGAAGCTCTGCCGGAAAGTAGTCACCAGACATCAACCTCCTCTTCTTGCTCTGTCCTGTTGGTGGTGTTACGGACCGTTGAGTTAGCTTGAGCACAAAAATCCCTGGTTCCACAGGTAACTTAAGTGCGGCGCACTTTGACAAGCCATCGGCAATGTCGTTCTGAGCTCTCGGAATATGCTCCATTTGCAGGCCGTCAAAGTGCTCTTCTAGCTTCCTCACTTCATCAACATAAGGTTCCATCAATGAACTCTGATAATTCTTGTTCACTTGGCGGATAACAAGTTGTGAGTCACCCCTGACAATGAGCTTCTTGATCCCAAGGTCCCGCTGCGAGCACGAGACCGGCAAGCAAACCTTCATACTCGATGTGTTGTTTGTTGCTTGCTCCTTGGGAAAGTGCATCTGGACTACGTACTTGAGGTGCTCTCCGATTGGGTGGGACAAGCAAGACGCCGGCACCGGGCGCCTTGCGTGAAGGCACCATCAAAGTACATCAGCCACTCTTTGCTTGTTTCCTTGGCGGGGATGCTCGTTTACGGAATTTCTTCATCCGGTGTTGGCGTCCATTCTGCTATGAACTCCGCCAATGCTCGCTTTGGATAGTTGAAGTGCTTTCAAACTTGAGGCCAAAGCTTGACAGTTCCAGTGCCCACTCGACAATCACACTGTTGCCTCTGGATTTTGCAAGATCCTCTTGATGAAGCGAGTGACAACTGTGATCTCATGTGCCCGAAAGTAATGGTGCAGCTTTCTCGAGGCCATGAGAAGGCCGAAAAAGCAATTTCTGCACACCGAGTACCTTGATCTAGCCCCTGCGGAAGGGCGAAAAAAGTAAACTGGTATTTGCACCATCCTTTTACGCATCTGCTCATGCGTCTGCGTAGATTCGTCCTTGTCGGGACCAGAGCTTGCCGTGAAGCCCCACGCTTGTCGCCGGATGTGTCTCGCCGTGGTTGTTAGCTCATCATCCGCCTCCCTCTCCGCTACTAACGCAGCACTAACCACTTGATTGGTTGCCGCTATATATAGCGATAACTTCTCTTGTGGCTTAGGTGCGACAAGTATTGGAGTGGAGGACAGGTACCTCTTTAAGTCCTGCAGCGCAGCCTCCGCTTCGGGAGTCCATTGCATCGGACCTTCCCTTTTCAAGATTTTGAAAAATGGCAGTACGCGCTCAGCAGATCTAGAGATAAACCTGCTGAGAGCAGCTACGCAACCGGCAAGCCTTCGTACATCCTTGACGCGCTTTGGTGCTTCAATCTGCTCAATGGCCCTGATCTTGTCGGGATTGGCTTCAATTCCCCGCTGAGACACGAAGAACCCGAGAACCTTGCCGGAAGGGACTCCAAACACGCACTTCTCGGGATTGTGCTTGAGGTTGATCTTGCGCAGATTTGTGAAGGTTTCATCTAAATCTTGAACTAGGGTAGCCTTATCCTTGCTTTTGACCACTATGTCATCCATGTAGGCTTCCACATTTACGTGCATTTGCGGCTCAAAAGCATCATGAACTACCCTTGCAAGCGTTGAACCAGCATTCTTTAACCCGAAGGCATCCGTACAAAGCGATGCGTGCCACATGGGGTGATGAATGCGGTCTTCTCCTCATCTTCTTACGCCATGAAGATCGATGATATCCTGAATATGCATCCGAGAAATGAAAGCAAATCACATCCGGCCGTGGAGTCAACAATCTGGTCAATGCGCCGGCAAGGAAATGGATCTTTGGGACAAGCTTTATTGACATATGTAAAGTCGATACAAAGCCTCCATTTCCGTTAGCCTTCTTACAACTACAGGATTGGCCAACCACGTGGGATGGAGCACTCCTCGACAAGGCCTGCTGCTTCCGGTTCTTGATTTCTTCGCGATGAACTCTTGATGCTCCACTTTGCTTGCTTCGACTTTACGCTTGGCCAGGTGGCGCGCGAGGACAAACGGCAAGACGGTGCTCAATTACTTTCCTGGGAACACCAGGGATGTCAGACGGTTGCCATGCAAACACATCGACGTTCGCCCGCAGGAAAGCAACGAGCGCGCCTTCCTATTTAGGGTCAAGAGAGGCACTAATGGTGAAGCTACCACCAGTGCCGTCCTCCTTGGCGGACACCCTCTTGGTCTCTGGTGGAGCTGTCATCGTCTTCTTATACTTGCCGGTGGAGCTCGATGGTGCGTCCTCGACGGTAGCGCAGCACTCCGAGGAGGTGCGCTTGCCGGAGTGGGCATCAGAGCTCTTGCGGACTTGGTCTTCTTCTTCCCCCCGGGAGCTTCAGCGGCAAGTGGCTTGCAATCTGTCATGGCTGCTGCTTCCCGGTAGATCTTGTCGGTATGAGATAAGAGCATCCTTCTTGTCGCCAGGGGCGATGAGATGACACTTATCGGGCCCGGCATCTTCGTGGAGGTTGTAGGCATAGTGAGAGGCCGCCATGAATTTGGCGAGTGCCGGACGCCAAGTATTCCATTGTAAGGCAATGGAAAGTCAACAACATCGAAGGTGACCCTCTCGATCCTGAAGTTCAACTTCGGCGCCAAATGTTACCGGCAACGTGATCTTTCCCTTGACTTGCTTCTTCCGGGTTAATTCCTTGAAAAGTGCTGGTCTCTTCGAGCTCGCCATCAGGGATCTGGAGTTTCTGGAGCACCGCGGAGGAGATCAGATTCAAGCCGGCCCCGCCGTCAACTAGCATCTTGGTGACCTTGAGGTTGCGGATAGTTGGTGAAACCAACATCGGCAAGCACCCGACCGCTATTCTGCGATCGGGGTGGTCCTCAATGTCAAAAGATGATAAGCGTCTTGGACCATTTCGGAGGCTTGCGTGACTCGATGGATGGTTCTGCTGCATTGACCTCCCGCATCCACTTTGCTTGAGCTGGCGGTGGGAGGTGTCTTGAGCACCACCGTCAACGCCGCAGGACCTCTGTGGCTTCTGGAACTCCTGCTCATCGGCGTCGTCATCATCCATGTCTTCATCGTCGTCTTCGTCTTCATCCTTGTCGCGGCCGCTGGGAGGCTGTCTCCTTGCCGCTGCTTGGCCTTGCCAGCGGCGCCCTCCCGGCGGGGCGTTTCTTCTTGGCTCCTCCGGCACCTTCTTTGAGCCTTCTCCTTGTCGCCTCGCCGTATTCAGCTTTACATTGCTCGACAAGCTGCTCTACCTTCTTGCAGCTCTGGAGGTCATGGCCCTTAGTGCGGTGGATCTTGCGATCGCTTGCCGGAGCCATCCTGCTTGTCGGCGGCCGCCACAGGCTGGTGGTTGGTGCCAGCAGCAACCTCCTTGCCGGAGCTACCAGCCTTGGCGTTCTTGTCGCCACCTCCGTTGCCGGACTGCTCAACAACTAGCACATCTGTGCCTTTCTTTTTCCTGTTGCCCTTGCCGCCGCTCTTCTTTGCCGGGCGGTCTCCTCCTTGTCGAGATCCTCCTGCTTTGGTATTTTCCCGGAGTCTCCTCCTTCCTCAAAGACGTGCACACTTGTCGGCCAGTATAGCTCACTGACGTCTCTGATTTTGCACATCGCCATCTCCTCCCGCATCCTGCGGTTTCGCACGTTCTGATGGAACGCGCTGATCACCGCGGCGGGTTGGACATCTGGGATGTTGTGCTATACACGGCTGAATCTCTGAATATACTTGCGCAGGGGCTCTCCTTCCTTCTGGGCGAGCAGATGAAGGTCGCTTTCTTGGCCATGGGGTTTGTGGCCGCCTGTAAAGGCGCCGACAAACTGATGGCACAGATCTGCCCAAGAAGATATGGAGTTGTCCGGCAAGTGCATGAGCCAGACCTGACGTTGGGCTTGAGCACCAGCGGGAAGTAGTTGGCAAGGATCTTGTCGTCTCGTCCCCCGGCAGCCTGCACGCGATGGTGTAGATGCCGAGAAACTCCGACGGATGCGTCTTGCCGTCGTACTTCTCGATGCGTCGGCTTGAAGTTTTTCTTGTTGGGCCTTTGGACTTGCCGCAGCTCACGAAAGTGAACGCGGGGCAACCTACAGCGTCTGACAAGTCGTCTGGTTCCTCTGGCGCGTGCATGTCGACGGAAGGGCCCGGCCGCTTGTCGGATTGACGTCGCGCTTCTCTTGGCGCTTCGATCACGAGTTCGGCGTCCTCTTGTTGTCGATCGTGTAGCACTTGGCGCTGATCGCGATGAGCTCGTGGATCCGATGGCGCGGTGGAGTCATTTGTCGAGGTGGATCCTGCGAGCCGGGCGATCTTGGCCTTCGGGTGGAGAGTGCATGGTGGTCGCACCCCACGGTCTCGTCGCCACCGGCTCGCGTTTGGCGTTCTGCCGCGGCAGCGACACTCGGTTGCCGCGGGCGTCGCCGTTAAGCGAAGCCGATGAGACTTCAGATGGTGGCCCTCCACTCGTCGACCTTGTCGGCCGTTGGAGGGTAATGTCGAGAGCGCGATTGAGCTCTCGCGGAAGCTCTGCTGGAGTAGTGGGTGGCGATGGCGAGCGTCGCGAGGCGGGATATGCTCGGACTTCTATCTATGTTAGAAGGAGCAGATCCCGTCCGGCGACCGTTTCGCTTGTGCCAGCATGTTGGCGTGCATGCTGGTCTTGAACGTCCGAGATCCTCCAGCTCGATCTCGGTTCAACGGCGTTTGGCATTGTGAATGCCATGATGTTGTTGGTCCGCGCCTCTGAGACGGGCGCGGTACATGTACGGACGCCGAGGTCTGCGCGGCCTTGTCCTTGGACTTGGTAGCACCGTGAGCTCCCCCGTCGCCGTCCATTCTTCCGTCGCCGTCCACCCCACCACCTGTTTGCTCCGGTGGTGGTGGGTTCGACGCGGACGGGGCTTCTCCGCCGAGGCGTTCTTCTTCGGTGGCATATTGACAAAGATGATGAAGATCTAGCTCGCGTGGACGCCGGATCAGGTTCACACAACCTCGACGCCTTTACCGGCGCGCCCAAAGATGTCGGGGCAGGCTGATCAGCCCACGAACACCTATGGGGTCGGCGGACCGAGCCCCTTTCGGTTCAAGGGGAGCGAGGTCGCACGAAGAGCGGTCGAGGCGAAACGCGAGAGGTTTACCCGGCTTGAGCTCTCGAGAGATAACACTCCTCTTGCTGCATGTATGATTTGTATTGTGTTCTTGCTAGGGAGCGCTGAGAGCTACAGTATACTCCAGCTGCTAACGAGACCTAGCGTGAGAGTGTTCGAAGCCCCCTCTACGTTGCGCATGGGCCTCCTTTTATATGTACAAGGAGCTCCGGCGGTGTGGCAACGTAGATGGGAAGTACAAATGGAAAACAAAGGTTGGTACACCTACTTATGCGATTGTATAGTGCAATATACCTAACCACGGCGGCGGGGACAAAGGCATTAAATGCCCATCTTGTTGCCCTAACGGTGCAAGCGAGGGGACCGTCGGGGCGCCATCGTCCGCCACGATGGCAAACTTGTCGGCGCCGCTTGCCACCTCGCACCGGGCTGCACAGACCTCTTGCCACGCTGCACTGAAAGGCCCAGGCGACACGTTAGTGGATGCTGTTGGAGCGTGAAATGCTGAGAGGTGGTCTGCGCGGCAAGCGCCTTTGCCGCGGTTGTTATCTTGTCGCGCCCGGAAGCTTGTCGCTCACCGGGCCTTCCCGGCAAGCTCCTCTTGCCGGGGTCTTGTCTTGTAGGTGCCTGAGGTGCCTTCCCGGCAAGCTCCTCTTGCCGGGGCCTTGTCTCCCTGGCTTGAATACTTTGTTCTTGAAGGGCTCCAAAGGAACCACGGAGGGCCTTGGCGGTCACCCGGTAAGCCTTGCCACGGAGGGCTACAACTGCCCGTGCACAAGTTCGGGATACTAGGGTACCCCTACTCTAGTACACCGACACAATGCGATAAAGGGGTTGTCAATCCCTTCACGGCCACTTGCAAAAGTGAGATTTGATAAAGATAATAAGATAAATATTTTTGGTATTTTTTTTGTATAGATTGGAAAAGTAAAGATTGCAAAATAAATAGTAAACTAGAGTTGTAGATTGGAAACTTATATGATGTAAAGTAGACCCGGGGGCCATAGGTTTCACTAGTGGCTTCTCTCAAGATAGCATGTATTACAGTGGGTGAATAAATTACTATCGAGCAATTGATAGAAAAGTGCATAATTATGAGAATATCTAGGCATGATCATGAACATAGGCATCAAGTCCGTGACAAGTAGACCGAAACTATTCTACATCTACTACTATTACTCCACACATCGATCGCTATCCAGCATGCATCTAGAGTATTAAGTTCATAAGAACAGAGTAACGCATTAGGCAAGATGACATGATCTAGAGGGATAAACTCAAGCAATATGATATACACACCATCTTTTTATCCTCGATGGCAACAATACAATACGTGTCGTTTCCCTTTCTGTCACAGTATCGAGCGCCGCAAGATTGAACCCAAAGCTCAGCACTTCGCCCATTGCAAGAAAGATCAATCTAGTAGGCCAAACTAAACCGATAATTCGAAGAGACTTGCAAAGATATTTAAATCATGAATAAAAGAATTCAGAGAAGAATCAAATATTGTTCATAGATAATCTTGATCATAAACCCACAATTCATCGGATCTCGACAAACACATCGCAAAAAGAATTACATCGAATAGATCTCCAAGAAGAACGAGGAGAACTTTGTATTGAGATCCAAAAAGAGAGAAGAAGTCATCTAGCTAATAACTATGGACCAGAAGGTCTGTGGTAAACTACTCACACATCATCGGAGAGGCTATGGTGTTGATGTAGAAGCCCTCCGTGATCGAATCCCCCTTCGGCAGATCGCCAAAAAAGGCCCCAAGATGGGATCTCACGGGTACAGAAGGTTGCGGCGGTGGAGAAGTGGTTTCGTGGCTCTCCCCGACGGTTTCAGGGCATAAGAGTAAATATAGGCGAAAGAAGTAGGTCGGTGGAGCTACGAGGGGCCCATGAGGGTGGGGCGCGCCTACCCCCCTGGGCGCGCCCTCCTGCCTCGTGGCCGCCTCGTTGCTTCCTTGACGTCCACTCAAAGTCTCCTAGATCGCGTTTGTTCCAAAAAAGATCCTCGCGAAGGTTTTGTTCCGTTTGGATTCCGTTTGATATTCCTTTTCTGTGAAACACTAAAATAGACAAAAAAACAACATTTTGCACTGGGCCTTCGTTTAATAGGTTAGTCCTAAAAATAATATAAAAAGGTATATTAAAGCCCATTAAACATCCAAAACAGATAATATAATAGCATGGAACAATTAAAAATTATAGATACGTTGGAGACGTATCAATTATCCTTGGTAGGCCCTTCTTGAATATTGCAGGGGTTGTTATTGATTGCAATAAAAGCAAGGTCACTTTTCATATTAATGGTAATGAGCATACGGTACACATTCCAAATAAACAATTTCAAGTGAATGGTATTAATTAATGTTATTGAAAAATCTCCCACAATCACTATTGGAAGTTTTCAAATACCTCTACCTACTATCAAAAAGAAATATGAAATGCGTATTGTTGGGGAAATGCATATCCCATTGAGGTAACTTAGTGATTTACGAAAGTTCTTCGGTTTCATGCTAATCGAAAGTGGTTGTTAATAAGACCTGATCAACCTTATTAATGGATCACTTTTGAACGGTATGAAATTGATGAATTTAGTAAGCACTACCTTCTGCCCTTACCTTTTTTTCTGTTTTTATTAGCTAAATAAAATAAAATGCCATGTTTTGTGTGTTTTCTGCAATAAAAAATGACCCAAAAATAAAAGTTCTCAGAATGCCCTGAAAAATTAATACGATTTTTTCTGAATATTTCTGAATTTCTGGTGCAAATAATACCAGAGGGAGGTGCACCAGGTGGGCACAACCCACCTCGGCGCCAGGACCCCCAGGCACGCCCTGGTGGGTTATGGTCCCCACGTGGGCCCCCTCACTTGCCTCTTCATCCCACATCATCACTTACCTCCAAAAACAAATCTCCATTGCTCTCTCTCCCGTGTTCTTGAGCTCAAACCCGCGGATTTCGATCTCTTTGCTCGAAGCTCCGTTTTCAAAACTATTTTGGGGCATTGTTGCTTGGTATGTGAGTCCACCATTTGTCCAATTAGTTTTTGCTTTAGTGGTTTACATTTTGAATAATTAGCTAATCTTGGTGCTGCTGTAGATGTGCTTGCATGTTAAATTCTTAGTGTTCTAAGTAGTTTGAATGCTTGCTATGGCCTCTATGCATCCCTATGAGTAGTTGCTATCAATTTTATAAAGTTTTGTTAACAAAATTTTGTCACCCCAAAATTTTTATTTTCAGTAAATTGTACGCAGACATGAATATCATTAGGAAGTTTGGCTCTAAGAAGAACTCCAAGGGTGTTATTGGGGAGTCTTTTGACAGTGATCTCCACCCTCGGAGGTTGGCGGAGGTACGACCGTGAGAATGGCCGCACACCCCGTTCCTGGAAGAGGCTGGAATTCTTTAGGAGTTCATGCAATATGTTGCAAATGCCGGCCTCACCGACTTCATCGCAGATGAGTGTGACCAGCATCAAATCCTCACAAACATCTTTGTTCAGAGTTTTACTTTCCTGCCTAGAAATAATCCTCCTGAAGTGAGCTTTGATTTATATGCTAAAAACTATCAGATACCACTTACTGAATTTTGTGATATATGCTTGATCCCTTCTGATGGGACCTTAGCCGAGCCTAGGCCGGCTGGGTTTGAGGACTTTTATCACATTTTGACAGTGGGAGATGAGAGAGGGGTGTTAGCCACCACGGCTACTAGCATAAACTTTCATGCCGTTCATTATTTTGCTTTATTTGTTGCTAAGTGCTTGCTTGCTAGAAAGAAAGTAGGTGCGCTCAGCGCACCAGACTTTGCTGTTTTACGCCGAGCACTAGAGGGCGACAACAACCATAGCTTGGGAGCCATTGTGGCTCATCGCCTCCATCTTAATAAATCCCAGGGTGAAATACATGGTGGGATTTTTGCTACTCGTTTGGCGGCTCACTTCGAGGTTGAGATACGCCCTCATGATTACCCTTTGACCAAGGTTTCCCTAGATCGGGCAGCCATGGAACACCACCATTTTCTTGCACGAGATTATCCCGATATCCCCATTCCTTATAACCTGGTTTTTAGCGTTAAAACTCGTGATATTATTCCACTGCCTGCACCTGCTTTGTTTGATTCTTCTGCCAGGGACGGATATAGGATCATGCATGCGGACATCATCGCCTCTGGGCAGCTCGAGGCTGCTGCAGGCAGCACGAGGAGACTCGACAGTTGGACGACTGGATGCCCGCTCCTCAGCACCCCTACTACCCTCCAGGCTACTGATCGACTACCAAGTTAGGCCAAAATCCTAAGCTTGGGGGAGTACATGTTTCCACCGACTTTACATTCATGTTCACTTATTCCATTTCTCCATGCTCACACTTTTTCATTGTATCATCCATGCTTAGATTTATTTTCTAGCTTTCTTCTTGTGTGTTTGAATTTTTTTAGAAAAACCAAAAAAATTAGTTGTAGTTAATTTACTTTCTATGCATGCTTATTAGTAATATTAAAAAGAAAACCCAAAAAGATTTCCTTGTTCTTCTTTTGCTTGTTGGAAGCTTTCCCGTGTAAATAGTTTTTCTCGTTTTTGCTTTTCTCTTTTGTTTGCTTGATTCAAGAAAACCAAAAACTTCAAAAATATTTTAGTGTGTTTCTCTGATGTTATTTTCTTTTTATTCAAGTTGTACCGAGGAGATGACCACGATGAAAATGTTGAGTGGCTCTCATACGAATAATTGTTGAATTAATAAAGAGCACATTTTACATTGTCTTCTCTTGTTGAATAAAATGTCTTGCAGATTCCAGCTTAGTCCACGGCACTCTTGCACTATTATTATTTTCATATCGTTCGGTCGTGCAAGTGAAAGGCAATAATGACGACATTCGTTGAACTGGTCGGGGCAGAGAGAAACTGGTATGAACTCGACTTGTTCTGTCTGTGTAAATATGTTTACCCTAGCATCCATGATTCATCCCATTATGATTAAACATGTTTGCAATGACAATTAGAGATTATAGTTTCTCATGCCATGCATAAGTAGTTGGCAGTTGATGATGATTTATCTTGGATATCAACATCGCGTTAAAATGATTGTGATGTAGTATGATGATATGGTATCCTCCTCTGAACGTTCGAGTGGCTTGACTTGGCACATGTTCATGCATGTAGTTGAATCAAAACCAACATAGCCTCTATGATATTTATGTTCATGGTGTTCATATCCTACTCATGCTAGTGTGCAATGTTACTTATGCATAATGCATGGTTATGATCGTTGTTGCTCTCTAGCTGGCTGCTTCTCAATCTAATTGCTAGCCTTCGCCTGTACTAAGTGGGAATTCTGCTTGTACATCAAAAACCTTGAACCCAAAAATTATTCCAGATGAGTCCACCATACCTACCTATATGCGGTATTACCCTGCCGTCCTAAGTAAATTTGCATGTGTTGCCTCTAAAAATTTCTAAAAATATCCGTTTTGTGTGCCTGGATCATTCATGGAACGATAGAAGGTAGTCGGTATCTTCCATGCTAAGCAGGTTATTCTCGGGTCGAGTGTTTATTCACTCGCCATCGCACGAGAAAAGGGATGTATTAGGGATGCCCAGTCCCAAACTGCAAAATACAAAAAGAGTTAATCGCTTGAATAATCAAACAATAAATCCCAATGGAGTCAAAACCTTTACTTTTTATCGCTTGGGAACCGCCACTAGCTTGTCTAGCATGGGAGATATTGATAACTGATAGTCGTGAAGTAAATGAGAAGGGTGCATGTCCCAAAATAATCATTTACCTCTGTTTTAAAAATCGAGCTCTGGCACCTCTGCAAATCACTGCTTCCCTCTGCGAAGGGACTATCTATTTACTTTTATGTTGTGTCACCGCCTTCTAAAACAAGCACCAGAAACTGAGGGAGCACAACTGTCATGATTTATGCATTGTCTGTAGCTAACGTTGGGTGCATCATGACTCGATCTTTTCTACCATGAATTACGATGTTTAGTCGCTGCTCGAACTTTAGAGGTGCTCTGCATTTATGTTTCGCGGTCTCAGAAAGGGCTAGCGAGATACCAGTATTGTCATACGATGTCGCTTGAAGCTACGTTGGTATATCCCCAAAGAGGAAGGGATGATGCAGCACAGCGGCGGTGGGTATTTCCCTCAGATATGAAACCAAGAACCAGTAGGAGAACCAAGCAATCACTACGTAAATAGCCCCTGCACATAGATAACAAATCCTCGCAACCCGACGTGTAAAAGGGGTTCTCAATCCCTTTGGGGTACGGCGCCTGAAGATAGGCAAACGACCGTGAGATAATTTTGTAGTAAATTGATAGATCGAACGCCAAATAAAATAAATAAGAAAAAATTGCAGCAAGGTATTTTTGTATTTTGGGTTTAATAGATCTTAAAATAAAAGCAAGGAAAAAGTAGATCGCAAGCGAATATATGAGAAAGAAGACCCGGGGGTCGTAGGTTTCACTAGTGCCTTCTCTCGAGAAAGATAGCAAGCGGTGGGTAAACAAATTATTGTTGGGCAATTGATAGAACCTCAAATAATTATGAAGATATCCAGGCAATGATCAATACATAGGCATCAGGTCCAAGATTAGTAGACCGACTCTTGCCTGCATCTACTACTATTACTCCACACATCGACCGCTATCCAGCATGCATCTAGTATATTAAGTTCATGGAAAAATGGAGTAATGCAATAAGAACGATGACATGATGTAGACAAGATCCATTTATCTATATGGCGGTAGATATAGATCTCGTCTTTTTATCCTTAGTAGCAACGATACATACGTGTCGGTTCCCTTTCTGTCACTGGGATCGAGCACCGTAAGATCGAACCCACTACCGGGCACCTCTTCCCATTGCAAGATAAATAGATCAAGTTGGCCAAACAAAACCCAAATATCGGAGAAGAAATATGAGGCTATAAGAGATCATGCATATAAGAAATCAAAGAAACTCAAATAACTTTCATGGATATAAAAAGATATGGCTGATCATAAACTCAAAGTTCATCAGATCCCAACAAACACACCGCAAAAAGAGTTACATCATATGGATCTCCAAGAGACCATTGTATTGAGAATTCAACGAGAGAGAAAGCCATCTAGCTACTAACTACGGACCCGAAAGTCTACAAAGAACTACTCACGCATCATCGGAGAGGCACCAATGGAGGTGATGAACCCCATCCGAGATGGTGTCTAGATTGGGTCTAGTGGTTCTGGACTCTGCGGCGCCTGGATGAATATTTCGTCGACTCCCCTAGGATTTCTGGAATATTGGGGTATTTATAGAGCAAAGAGGCGGTCCGGGGGCACCAGAGGTGGGCACAACCCACCAAGGCACGCCTGGGCCTCCTGGCGCGCCCTGGCGGGTTGTCCCCTCCTCGGGACTCCCCCCAGGTGCTACCAGGGCCCAACTTCTTCCTTCTGGTCCATAAAAAATCTCCGTGAAGTTTTTGTGGCATTTGGACTCCGTTTGATAAGGATTTTCTGCGATGTAAAAAACATGGAAAAACAACAACTGGCACTTGGCACTATGCCAATAGGTTAGTACCAAAAAATGATATAAAATGACCATAAAATGATTATAAAACATCCAAGATTGATAATAAAACAGCATGGAACAATCAAAAATTATAGATACACTGGAGCCGTATCATCATATTATATCATGGTTGTTTTGACAACGTGTTGCTGTTTGAGATATCTTATTATTGCTCGCTAGCTGATTATGCCATTGATATGAGTCTTTATAATCTTTAAGAGTTATTGATGACATGATTAGTTATAATGTTGGCTGAAAATCTTGGTGTTGTTTAAGCTTATTTATGCAAACAAGAGCAAAAGAGTTCGTAAAAGTTTTCTTTTTCACTTTCACTTTATCAACCGAACGCTTGGGGGAGTTGATACGTCTCCAACGTATCTACTTTTCCTAATGCTTTCTTCTTGTTTTGGACTCTAATTTGCATGATTTGGATGAAACTAACCCCAGACTGACACTGTTTTCAGTAGAACTACCATGGTGTTGTTTTTTTGCAGAAATCGAAGTTCCCGGAAGGGAACGAAACTTTGCGAGGAATTTTTCTACAATAAAAGAGTTCTGGAGCCAAGACCTGCTAGAGAGGGGCACCTGGGTGGGCACAACCCACCAGGGTGCGCCCCCCTCTCCTGGCGTGCCCAGGTGGGTTGTCCCCACCTGGTGGCCCCGCAGACCCTGAAACCGACGCTATAAAATCCTATTTTTCCAGAAAAAAATCAGGGAGAAAGAATTATCACGATCCACGAGACGTAGCCGCCGCCAAGCCTTGTTCTTCCTCGGGAGGGCAGATCTGGAGTCCGTTTTGGGCTCCGGAGAGGGGGATCTTCGTTCTTAGTCATCACCAACCCTTCTCCATCGCCAATTCCATGATGCTCCCCACCGAGAGTTAGTAATTCCTTCGTAGGCTCGCTGGTCGGTGAGGAGTTGGATGCGATTCATCATGTAATCGAGTTAGTTTTGTTAGGGCTTGATCCCTAGTATCCATTATGTTCTTAGATTGATGTTTCTATGACTTTGCCATGCTTAATGCTTATCACTTTGGGCTAAGGATGGCGATGGGTAGGGTATGGGCAGGGTAGAGCAATACCATACCCATACCCGTATAGTCAGTGGGTTCAAAACTCTACCCATACCCGTACCCATGGGTATGAAACTTTACCCATACCCATACCCGACGGGTACCCATACCCATTGGTACCCAACGGGTAGAACAAACAGTGCACAAGTTGTTCACAATTTTATGCTCATTGATAGCATATTTGAAAAAAAAAATCAATTATCTCAGCTCAATAATAGGCAGATGAGTAAATGACATATATCAAAATTTAGAAATCACAACATACTCTTAATTCAATAGGAGTAGACGCGTCACATGACAAATTAATGACTAACAGACGGCAACTTAACATTAGTTCACAAGCAGGCGGGGTATGGGTATACCAGGGTACAAGGTTATACCCGTACCCTACCCATGACTTAATGGGTAGGGTATGGGTAATACCTATGGGTATAAAAGTGTGCCCATACCCTGCCCATGCGGGTACGGTACCCGCGAGTACCCGTACCCGTGGGTAAAATTGCCATCCTTACTTTGGGCCCGGGTGCCATGATTTCAGATCTAAACCGTTTATGTTATCATCATTATATCCATGTTTTAGATCCGATCTTGCAAGTTATAGTCACCTACTACGTGTTATGATCCGGTGATGACCCACAAGTATAGGGGATCAATTGTAGCTCTTTTCGATAAGTAAGAGTGTCGAACCCAACGAGGAGCGGAAGGAAATGACAAGTAGTTTTCAGTAAGGTAATGTCTGCATGTGCTGAAATTGTAAGTAGCGAGTAGTTTGATAGCAAGATAATTTGTAATGAGCAACTAAGAATAATAGTAACAAGTATGCAGCAATGTAGCCCAATCCTCTTGAGACAAAGGACAGGTCAAGACGGTCTATTATAATAAGCAAAGCGTTCTTAAGGGTACACGGGAATTTCACCTAGTCACTTCCATCATGTTGGTTTGATTTGTGTTCGCTACTTTGATAATTTGATATGTGGGTGGACCGGTGCTTAAGTGATGTTCTTACTTGAACAAACCTCCTACTTATGATTAACCCTCCTACAAGCATCCGCAACTACGAGAAAATTATTAAGAATAAGTTCTAACCATAGCATTAAACTCTAGGATCCAATCGGTCCCTTATGGAATAGTGCATAAACTGGGGTTTAAGTTTCTGTCACTCTCGCAGCGCACCATCTATTTACCACTCCACAATGCATTCCCTTAGGCCCAAATATGGTGAAGTGTCATGTAGTTGACGTTCACATGACATCACTAAGGGAATCGCGACATACATACTATCAAAATATCGAACACATATCAAATTCACATTATTACTTGCGACATGATTTTCCCATGACCTCAAGAACAAAGGCAACTACTCACGAACAATAAACATGCTCATGATCAGAGGGGTATTAATATGCATAATGGATCTGAACATATAATCTTCCACCAAATAAACCATATAGTAATCAACTACAAGATGTAATCAACACTACTAGTCACCCCTAGCACCAATCTATAGTTCCGGTAACAAGATTGAATACAAGAGATGAACTAGGGTTTGAGATAAGATGGTGCTGGTGAAGATGTTGATGGAGATTGCCCTCCCCAAGATGGGAGAGTTGTTGGTGATGATGATGTCGATGATTTCCCCCTCCAGGAGGGAAGTTCCCCCGGCAGAATCGATCTGCCGGAGGGCAAAAGTGCTCCTGCCCAAGTTCCGCCTCGAGACGGTGGCGCTTCGTCCCAAAAGCCTCCCCTTATTTTTTTTCTCGGTCAAAATGACTTATATACCAAAAGATGGGCACCGGAGGTGGGCCGAGGAGGCCACAACCCACCTGGGCGTGTGCCCAGGTGGGTTGTGCCCACCTGGTGGCCCCCTCTAGTGTTTCTTGACTCCAGTATTTCTTAAATATTCCATAAAAAATCCTCGTGGAGTTTCAGCTCATTTGGAGATGTGCAGAATAGGTGGCCTGACGTAGCCTTTTCAGGTCCAGATTTCCAGCTGCCGTAATTCTCCCTCTTGGTGTGTACCTTGTAAATTATGAGAGAAAACGCATTATAATTACTCCAAAAAGCATTATTATGGATAAAAACGTTATAAATAACAGCAAGGAAACATGACGCAAAATGGACGTATCAACTCCCCCAAGCTTAGACCTCGCTTGTCCTCATGCAAAAACCGAAATCGAAAAACATGTCCACATGCTTTGAGAGAGAGGTGTCGATAAAAATGAAATACAAACATAGAAGCATCATATTGGTTATTATAACAGCAACAAAATTTAACATAGGACTTTTATCATAGAACTTGCATCATATACTTCCTATGAATAAGTAATAGTCCATCACACAATCGAAGTATAAAGCAAAAACTCTATTAGAAACCAACAAACTATGTTCTCGGTCAACTTTGCAACTACAATTCATCATATTTTTAGGAAGAGTCACATGTTGGAGCCTTTAAAGCAAGTCCACATACTCAACCATCATATAGTCTTCTATGATTGCTAACACTCACCTCGTACCCATGAGAAAAACGTTTCAACCGGACACATAGAAAGATAGGGGCTTATAGTTTTGCCTCCCAACATATTCACCTCAAGGGTGATGTCAACAATAATAACTCATGCTATCTATATTCAACTGGACATATGTGCCAAGATTTCCTCACCACATGATGCTTGCCGAAAGGGAAAATAAAAAGGAATAGAGGGAAAGATTTGACTCTTTGCATAAAAGTAAATACATAAAAGTAAAAGATAGGCCCTTCGCAGAGCGAAGTAGAGGTTGCCATGCGCTTATTTGTTTGCATGCTCAATCCCTTAGTGCAAGAGAACATCATGTCGTATTGCCCCTTAAGATGACAACCTTTATTATGCAGTCTATCACTTATTTCTTTGTCATCCAAGTTCGTACAACGCTCAATTATCTCTTACAGTAAGTGATCTTACATATTTAGAAGCAATTTTAATTGCCTTTTTGCACCGATGATAACTTACTTGAAGGATCTTGTTCAATCCATAGGTAGGTATGGTGGACACTTGAAAAAGATTTGGGTTTAAGGGTTTTTGGATGCACAAGTAGTATCTCTACTTAGTGCGGAATTTTTGGCTAGCAAAGATAGGGGCAAGCACTACATGTTGAAGGATCTATGACAATATGACTTCTATCTGAATATAAACAAACATAAATCATTAAGTTGTCTTCCTTGTCCTACGTCAACAATTTTGGCATATAATATTTTGATGAGGGCTCACAATCACAAAAGGTTTCTAGGATGGTATATTTATATGTGAATCTTCTCTTCCCTTATTAATTCTTTCATGAGTTGCATCATTAACTAATGCTATGTTTGTCAATCTCTAATAAAATTTTCTTACCTATACTTTTACTTATGTGGTGCTATCACCTACCATAGGATTAGTATATAATCTTATTGATTTATTTCCCTTCTTTTATTTATTTCCTTTCTCTTTTTATTTCTTCTTATTTCTTTTCTTTATTTGTAACATGAAAGTAAAGAAAGCAAAAACTCAAACTAACTTTATTATATAACTTGCACACGATAACAATGATAGGTCACTAAGAAAACTCTAGAAAGAAGAAAAGATCGAACTAAACTTTATTCTTCTAAGCAAAAGATTTAACTAAGATAAGTAAAAGTGAAAAGATAATGGGATGATACGGTACCGGGGAACCTCCCCCAAGCTTGGAGGAAGCCAAGGGGAGTGCCCATACCCGATACTCAGTTCTCCTTTGGTGGTGGAGAAGGTGATGGTGGTGATGAAGCAATCTTGTCTGTAAGGGCCAAGAGATCATGCAGCCAACGGATGACGCTCCGAAGATAGATGATATGCTCTTGATGCAGAATATTTTCGCGAGTGAGACACTTATTTTGTATGCAAACCATTTCAAAGGCACGAAAAGCTTTAATCTCAGCATGAGTAAGGTGAGTAAGATAGGGTTTAAGGATATCTTCCTCCTCGTCCTCGGCCAACAGTGCTTGTGTTGCCACCAGGGATGGATCCACGGTAGTTTCCTTGCCCATGTCTCCTTTGATAGCGTCTGTGGGCTCCTCCCTCTTCGTCTCGATCTTCATCAGTCAAGCATCTTCTTCCATGTGGTTGGAGGAGCAGGATGACATGATGCCCAGCTTGACAAATCTGACCAGAAACAGCAAGAAAAGAGAACAGAGGATTTTCTCCGCGGTATGGTGGTTAATAGGTCCAGGAAGTATATATAGATTTTTTATCTTAAAGGACAAGCATATGGAAGAAAAACGGAATATGGGAGGTGTCCCAGGTGGGCACAACCCACCTGGGAGCGCCAGGCGCGCCCTGGTGTCTTGTGCCCACCAGGGAACGCTTCCTAGTAATTTCTTTATTCCAAAATTCTATAATATTCCAAAACTGATAGAAAATATTTATGCAGATTTTTCGGAGTCCGTTTACTTACCGTATTACGTACCTCCTTATTTTGACGATTATGGAATGTTCCAGGAGGACTCTTTTATGTGTTCTTTCGGTGTCAAAGCTTGAACAATATTGCTTTCAACATTAATAGGCGTACCTAAGATATAATGCTTTATTCATTGCCCGTTCACAACCTTCGGGTTAGTGCCTTCGAAATTATTTATTTTGATGGCTCCGGACCGGTAAACCTCCTCGATGATATAGGGGCCTTCCCATTTTGAGAGGAGTTTGCCTGCAAAGAATCTAAAATGAGAGTTGTACAAAAGAACATATTCTCCGACTTTAAACCCATGTTTTTTAATTCTTTTGTCATGCCATCTTTTAACCTTTTCTTTAAATAACTTTGCATTTTCATATGCTTGGGTTCTCCATTCATCTAATGAGCTTATATCAAATAACCTCTTTTCACCAGCAAGTTTGAAATCATAGTTGAGTTCTTTAACTGCCCAATATGCTTTATGTTCTAACTCAAGAGGCAAATGACAAGCTTTTCCATAAACCATTTTATAAGGAGACATACCCATGGGATTTTTATATGCTGTTCTATAAGCCCAAAGTGCATCATCTAATTTCTTAGACCAATTCTTCCTGGACCTATTGACAGTCTTTTGCAAAATTAATTTTATTTCTCAATTGCTAAGTTCAACTTGACCACTAGACCGAGGATGATAGGGTGATGTAATTCTATGGTTAACATCATATTTGGCAAGCATTTTGCGGAAAGCACCATGAATAAAGTGGGAACCACCATTAGTCATTAAATATCTAGGGACTCCAAACCTTGGGAAAATAACTTCCTTGAGCATTTTAATAGAGGTGTTGTGATCAGCACTACTAGTTGGAATAGCTTCTACCCATTTACTAACATAATCAACAACAACCAAAATATGTGTATACCCATTAGAGGAAGGAAAAGGTCCCATGTAATCAAATCCCCAAACATCAAATGGTTCAACAGCAAGAGAATAGTTCATAGGCATTTATTGACGCTTACCAATATTACCTATTCTTTGGCATTCATCACAAGATGAGACAAACTTACGAGCATCCTTGAAGAGAGTAACCCAATAAAATCCAGATTGCAATACCTTGTGAGCAGTTCTATCTCCAGCATGATGCCATCCATAAGCTTCGGAGTGATATTTCCGTAGGATTTGCCCCTGTTCATGCTCGGGTACACAACACCTAATAATACCATCTACTCCTTCTTTATAAAGATGCGGGTCATCCCAAAAGTAATGTCTTAAGTCATAGAAGAATTTTTTCTTTTGTTGGTATGTAAAGCTAGGTGGTAGGTATTTAGCAACAATCACTACAAAAAAAGACACATCCATGACATTTTGGGCCGAACAAATTTTTTTTCTATCATACATATGACACTTCTATGACGATAATTGTGACAAAACCCGGTATCATCATAGATGTGGTGGGCTCCTACTTCTATGACAAAAAATCATGACAGAAAATGGGCTTTTCATCCTGGGCGGGCCGGAGACGCAGATGCATGACATTCTTTGGGCCGTCCATGACGGAAAAAACCGTGGTAGAAGCGAGGGCGAGGAAAATTTCGGGGAGTTGCCGGTTACGGTGGGAGGTCGGGGGCCGAGCGATGCGCGTTTCTCTTGTACATGTGCGAGGCGTTGGCTCTAACTGAACCCGAGCGAGGCGTTGGGCTCTAACTGAACCCGAGCGATTGCATCAAGGGCTATGCATTATCGAACCCGAGCGATCGATCGATGGTACATTAATCAACCCGATTGAGCAATTCATTCGCTCTTGTTGCTAATCAAGTCGATCGATGCCGCCTCTGGGATGAAGCGATGGCGTTGCGGGGTGGGGGTGGATGAGCGGTGGCGGTGGCGTTGCCTCTGGATGAACAGGACCCGTGGTGTGGAGGGCTGGATGAATAGTAGACGGTGGAGGGGTGGCCGTGGAGGGTGGTTGAACAGGACCCGTGGTGTGGAGGCTGGATGAGCGATGAAGCGGTGGAGGGTGCCCGGGAGGGTGGTTGAATAGTAGCCGATGGAGTAGCGCGGTGGAGGCTGGATTAACGAGGAGCCCGTGGAGGCCGGAGGAGGTTGACGGTAGCCGTGCGGCTGGAGGAGGTCGACGGTGGAGATGAACAGTATCACGTGGAGTCCCGTTTTGCGATGCCACACCTCCCGATGAACAGACCCCGTTTGACCGTGGCGCTCCAACACAAGTCCGTTTCGTCCATTTTGCGGTACGCCACACGCCTCCCGATGAACATGACCCCCGTTTCGACCATAGGAGGTCGGTTTCGTCCATTTTGCGGTACGCCACACCCCTCCCGATCAACAGGACCCCCGTTTCGACCGTAGGAGGTCCGTTTCCTCCGTTTTGCGGTACGCCACACCCCTCCCGATCAACAGGACCCCGTGGCCGGTCGAACACAAGGCCGTTTCCTCCGTTCTGCGGTATGCGAGGCCTCATTTCCATCGCCTGGTCCGTCCAAGCCGGTTGGCTCCCACGTGTTCCGTTGCCTCCCCATGAACACGACCCATTCTGTTGCCTCCCCATGAACACGACGCATTCCGTTGCCTCCCCATGAACACGACGACGACGTTGTTTCTTCGTTCCGACCCAGCCATGTCTGCGAGCCACAGGCTGCATTATCTTGTGAGTAGGCGTTCGAGACCCGCCGTATGTACACATACGTGGCCTTATTTTCTTTCTTGCACCACGGCGGCTGTGCGTGCGTGTACATGCTACGTCGCGGCGCCTCTACTACGACACGTCGCGCCTCTACATCGACCCGGTATATGCGTACACATTCGCGACCGGGATGACAACGCTACGTGCACGCTTGACCGTGTGGGTCCCGGACCGCCGTGCACTTCCTTACTGCGAAGATGTAGCTGGTGGGTCCCAGCAGTCAGGGAGCAAATCGTTTTGTTTTTTTTCGGACGCACTTCCTTGCGTGCGAAGGTGTAGCTCGTGGGTCCCAGTAGTCAGGGGGCAAATCGTTTTTTTTTTTGCCCGAACGCACTTCCTTGTGTGCGAAGATGAAGTTGGTGGGTCCCAGCAGTCAGGGGGAAACGTTTTTTCCATGAAATACAATGGCCCGTCCGGTGGGTCCCAGCTGTCAGGTGGGGGAATCATTATTTTCCGCGTAATAAGGAGGCACTTCCTTGCTGCGGCAATGGACCCAGCTGTCAGCCTCTCCATGTACAGTCCAAGTCCGATGGAAGTCGTTCCTTGACCACGTTGACCAGGCCGCGCCGAGAGCACCACGGCGGTGGACGACGGTGAGGCCTAGGAAGGGGACGACGCGGAGCCGGGAAAGACGCGGGAGTGGAAGCCCGCGCGGAGAGGAGTGCGAGGGTTCACTGGTTCGGCTGGGGAGTGAGGCCGCCGTCGCCCGCGAGGGCACGGCCAGTGATGGGAATAGTAGAAGCGGTGAGGCCTCGCGGCAACACAACCCGGCCGGGGAGGCAGGAGCATGCGGCACGACCGGTGCTGCTTTGGTAGTGGAGCAAGAAGACCAGAGGTTGAAGAAGCACTACGGCCGTTGGATGGACATCGTACGGTCACTGGAGCTAAAATAGTTCATATTGACTAAGTTGACAAAGCCATCCGTTCCCGTCAACTTAGTTGGCCCACAAGTCATCCTCCCACTATGGTGGGTCCCAGTTAGCAGGGTGTGTATTCATTTTTTGGTGCATAATAAGGAGGCACTGACTTGCGTGCGAAGATATAGATGGTGTGTCCGACATCTCGGTGAGGAACGTTTTTTTGAAATCTGAGAGGCCCTTCCGGTGGGTCCCAATTGTCAGTGGAGGAATCATTATTTCTTGGCGTCTGATCCACGGCCGATGGATGTCGTTCGTTGACCATGTTGACCAGGCAGCGCCCGAGAGCACCATGGCGGTGGGACGGCGCGAGGCCTAGGAAGGAACGACACGGAGCCGAGGAAGACTCGGCAATGGTTGCCACGCGATTGGGAGTACGAGGGTTTCTTGGTCCATTGCCGTCTCGGAAAATAACAGGAGGTGTGGGTGAGTAGAGGAATGGCCTAGCCGCAATGAAGTAGGGTGGGCGGTGCGGCTGTAAGGGCAAGATAGCTTAACGGGAGGCGGAGCAGTGCAGTCCCACCGAGCTGGTTTGGTAATTTGGAGCAAGAAGATCGAGATATTGAAGAAGAAGACGGCCGTTGGATTAACATCCAACGGTCACACACTAGAATCGTTTGTGGACTAAGTTGACAAAGCCAAAGTACACGTCAACCTAGTAGACCCACAAGTCAGCCTCCAAATCTGTCCCAAACAGCATACATCCCGAAATTTCTAGCCAGATTTAAATTAATTTTAAATCTAAATATACCTTACTTTAAATTCAATGAAATTTTACCTGCACAAAAACAATGAAATTTAAAATATCAAAATCCGAAAGAAAACAGTATTTTGGAACTAATTGCCTGTTTGCTGTATTTTTTTCATTTTATAGCCCATTTATTATTACTTATAGCCCATTTCTTATTACTTATAGCCCATTTTCTGGGCAAAACGCATCCCTCCTCGTCTTGAAAGATTTCCGGCCAAAGCAGGCGCAGAAAAGCAAGTAGGCCTATGTTGGTTATTCTGCCAAAAAAAAATAGTCAAGCTAGCCATTTTTCGTAAAGGAAAAAACAAACTGGGTTGGTCATGTGCTAAACATATGAAATAAAAGCCTGGGCTAGACGGGCCACGGGTCCCCCACAACCCATTTGATACCCTTCTCCGTCCAGAAAAAACAAAATTAGTGCGCGGGTTGCTGGGTCCCTACTGTCATCCTCACCATGTATAGTCATCTCCTTATTCCTCTCGGTTGTTGACCATGTTGACAACACCGGAGGGCGGTGCCACGGCGAGCGAACCAAGGCGGAGGACGATGGTGAGGCCTCGGACGAAGCGAGCAGAGGCCGGGAAGATCACAACCGGCCGTGGGAGGCGGGAGGCGAGCGGTCCCGCCGCTGGCGGGTTTGGCTTTTGGCGGCTCGAGGAAGAAGAGATCAAGAAAGCGTGATGTGACGTTGAATGTCAATCCAATGGTCAAGGTTGGCACAATCGTTTTTTGACTAAGCGGACACCAAGTAGCATACTTTTTTACATATAGGAAGAAAACTACAAGGAAAATGTGTTCGTCTGTCGTCCTCCTCATAGGGAATGTTCACCACATAAGTGACTAGCACCCTTGGTTTTCAACCGAGAGGTCTTGGGTTCGAGTCCGAGGAACTCTCAATTTTGTCCTCCTTCCTTCCTCTCAAAAAAAAGGGAAAGAAAATCAAAGACTTGGGAAGGCGTCTGAGAACAAGCTAGTGTACCAGTAAAGAGATGTTGCCGAGTTTTAGAAAAAAGAAAGACGTGCTCCTGTAGCTGGTTCGAATCCAAACCAAGACTATGACTATATATGGTGCCATGCTACTCCGCAAGTAATGAAACTGACATATCCAATGTTCGCTTCTCCTCTTCTCTACTTACTCTACCTAGCATCAGAAGCTCTGGCCGCAGCAACCATGCCCGCTGGCTGCTCGTCCACCTGCTCTTCAGCAGGAAACAACCAGAAATGCGCCAAGTCGCCACCCGTACCATCACCTGTGGGTCTCATCACACCCCCGCCGGCACGTGCACCGCAGCCGATTGCTCATCGCAACCCGCTGCCGTTGGTGTGGTGCCACTGCTGCAAATCATGCAGAGTCATCCGTCGCGTCTCAACCACAATCCGCAACCCTGGCCGAGTCTTCTACAAATGCCCGAATCTTGGGGTAATAATATGTTTAAGTGTTGTTCTGCTGCTTTCAGTTGCTGATTTTTTTAATAGTTTGGTTGATGATCTTCCAATTTGATTCGTGTAGAAAAGGGAGGATTCGTGTGATTTGTATTTCTGGGAAGTTGTTGATGTGGGGGAATGCAACTACGCTGGTTATTTGGTTAGCCGAGGAATCCCAATACCAGCAGGTTGGGGTGTTGGACAAATGGCGGAAGGAACAGCAGAAGAGGAAGATGCGAGCGAAGGTTAAAGATGCAGTTCCTCCGATCATGGCCAAGCAACAATTTGAACAGCCTTGACAAAGAATGAGGATATGAAAGAGCTTGTGAAGATAAAGGGCAAAATCGATGTGCTCTGTAGGATGATTGTCTCTTTATTTGCAGTGTATGTAGCACTCGTGATGTATTCAGTGGCTACGACATGAGCACTTTGCTGAAACTAGTAGTGAATGAAACTTGTGTAGCAGGCTGGGCGTAGTGTTGTGAACATCTAATGATTTCTATTAACTGAAATCTGGGGGTATCCCCTTTTGCTCATATAAATAAAAAAATAGTAGAGGCCCTGTCGGGTCAGCTTTGTTCTCATTCATAGACGTCGAGCAAATTGCAGTCCAACAACAAACTATGTCATCAAATTCAAGTTTCACAGCCAAATATGAGTACAAGTAAACAACAATGTCATCATGTTTTAGTTGTCATACAATCACCAAACACAAATCAGCATACATAACAAGTGATGTTCTCACAAAATACTAAACAACATGTTCATCGGGTTTCAGCTTGTCATAGCAAACACAATTTCACATAGTAGATAAAAAAACGTCTTCCTCGACAGCAAATACGACAAAGAAATGTAATCATCATCTGCAGCAGCAACGTCAACATCTTCGCCATGTGTATCAGTCTGAATCGTAATTCCCCACGGTGTCATCTTCTTCTTCATCCTCAACGTCCTCGAACGTTGGCTTCTTCTTGATCAACTCTTGTATGTCCACAGCACGACAGGCAATCTTTTCGCTGGCGTCATTGACGTGATGGTTCTCAAAGATATTAGGAACATCTGTGTTATCTTGTACATCGTGAGCGATGTAAGCATCATCTTGTTGTGCAACTTCATTAAACGAATTCCTCTGCTCAAACCTTTGCAATACTCTCCAGTCATCGCTACGTGCAAATGTGTCTTCCAAGAAAAATATCTGTGTTGCTTGATTTACCAAAATAAAAGGCTCGTTGGTCTAGTACGCCGCCTTGACATTGATGGATTTGAAATAATCATCAGCTATGGGTTTTGCGATCCTGGAAAACAGGTTATACCAACGACATCACAACAGAACCACACACCGATGATCCTCGAAACTGGAGATATCACGCAATCGAACAATGTACATTATGTTAGCATACATTTCAGTTGTCTCTTTGTCATACGTATCCGTGCTCATGATGGCACTGTTTTGTGTCAATCTGCCTTCGTCTCGTGCAAAGGGTGTTGTAGCGCACATCTCCAACAACGCAAGATTCATAATGTCTTACCCGAGTATCAGGACCCATTGCTAGTGAGTAAAGGGCATCATCAACTGCCTTCCCATCCTCCCGCATCTTCTTAACCTATGGTTCAAAAATACACAAGCTGATCATCTTATGTACTCGATATATTAAAAAAAGCGGCGATTGCACTTCAAAAGCTTACATGGTTCTTGAACCATTTCGCAAATCCTGCCATAACCGGTTTGTCAATGTTTCTTGGATTTTGCGGCAAGAACTCCTCTTTGTAGATGCTGCACAATATAGTGATCGCGTCAAACATCTAAATATATAAGAATGTGCTGCAAGTTTAGTAGATTACGATGTATAAGCTGCAGTATTGCACTTACTTGATATAAGGTAGTATCTCAGGACAGTTATTCAACACATACCAAACCATTTTGTCCAAATCTTTAGGTTTGTCTGCTTGTCAACTCTTCCCCTCAGAACTTCGAGCAGAATAATCGAAAACATTGAGCCGGGATTGTCTTCACCCACCTCTTTGCTAGGCTGATCAATTTGTTTCAATGTATTTTGAGTAGAATGTCAATGCTTCAGAGCAATGTAGGCCTCTCGCAATGGAACCCTCGGGTCTAGCTCTATTCCTAACATAGCCCTTGAAAGTGCCTAGCCGCCTTTCAATAGGGTACATCCGACCATCTTGTCTTGGACCTCTAAGTAGTGCCTCATCAGGTAGATGAACAGCCAAATGCACCATCACATCAAAGAAGGCTGGAGGATATATCTTCTCAAGGACGCATAGGATAGTTGGTATCTTGTCTCTAAGACGCTCCAAAGCATCTATCTTGATATTTCTACTGCAGAGTTCCCAGAAGAATTGTCCCAACTCTGCAACTGCTCTATATAAGTCAGGGAGGCCCAATCCTCTAAGGATAATAGGTAAAACCCTTTGAAGTAGGACGTGGCAGTCATGAGTTTTCAACCCTTGTACCTTGTTTCCATCTCAGACCGACTCTCCTTTCGGGGTTGGAAGCAAATCCATGTGGGAATCTCACACGTGTGAGGACCTCGCAGAAATCTTTTCTTTTTACCTTGTCCAAGACGTGCATTAATTGGTGCCATATCCCGTGGTTTACCTTCATCTTGCACCTGCAAATCCTTTCTGATACCCAGGTGTGTCAAATCAATCCTAGATTTTAATGTATCTTTCGTCTTGCCTTCAATATTAAGAAGTGTACCGATAATGTTGTCACATATTTTTTTCTCGATGTGCATCACATCAAGATTATGCCGCAGATCCAAATCTTTCCAATACTCCAAGTCCCACAAAGTGGACCTGCGGGTAAACAATAATCTCTCTTCTCGTACACGCTTCCTTTTCCCGCTACCATTACCAGGATGGTTTCCTGGTGTAATATATCTGACCTTCTCTAATTCCACTTGCAACTCATCGGCGATGAGCCTCTTTGGCACATCACGGTTTTCATGCTTTGCATTGAACACATGTCTTCGGTATTTTCTAGGATGCGGCTTGTCCTTGGGAAGGAAACGGCGGTGTCCAATGAAACAGATCTTGCTAAGTATTGCGTATGATAGCGGATTCTGTCTAACGAACACATGCATTGTAACCATGTGTCGTTCGCCTGACATAGTGCCCAAAGCCGGATAA
Organism: Aegilops bicornis; assembly: GCA_021605145.1. Lineage (NCBI taxonomy): Eukaryota > Viridiplantae > Streptophyta > Magnoliopsida > Poales > Poaceae > Aegilops > Aegilops bicornis. The sequence goes on from CM038675.1 coordinate 567,802,911, forward strand.
TCATGGATGCACCAAATTACAACAAGACGCAGAAAAGAAATCAGGCGGTGGGTTGCTATATAGGTCTCGAGTGAGAACACCCTTCCATAGCTGTTGAAGTTCCTCCACAAGAGGCTCCATGAACAAATCAAAATCCTTTCCGGGACTTTTTGGACTGGGAAGAGCAAGGCCATCATGTATTTTGATTCTTTGGTGCGTACATTTGGAGGCATGTTGTAAGGATAACAAGCACCGCCACATGCTATATGTGGCGCTTTAGGCCAAATGGGTTAAATCCATCCGAAGCTAAGCCAAGTCTAATGTTTCTCGGTCGTGACAAACTCTTTGTGTTTATCATTGAAGCTTTTCCACTCACTACCATGAGATGGATGGCTCATTACATTCTCGATCTCTGTACTCCTGGTTCCTAGAATGCCACAAGACATCCTCTCTTGTTTCAAAGATCATGAAACAACCTCTGCAATCTTGGTGTAATTGGAAATGTCTCAGAACATTATGAGGAATCCTCTTCACAGCATTGCCATCTTTCCATCTTGATGATTTGCATTCCGGGCATTCACTTAAGTTGGCATAATCCTTCCGGAACAGAACACAATTATTCGTACAAACATGGATCATATCATATCCAATTCCAAGTGCACGAAGGAAATTCTTCATTTTACTGTAGGTGTGTGGCAGCACAGACGCATTTGGGAAAGATTTGCGGAAAGCAGCCAACATCGCATCGAATGATTTGTTGGTCATCCGCTCAGATGTCTTCACATGAAGAAAGGTGACCATAGCTGAGAATACTGACATCTTATTTCACAGGGGTGACAAGAACGCGTTGCATTGTTCCAACATGCGGGCCCATCGCTTTTTCTTCTGTAGGTGAAAGTTCACGGAATGCACGAGCATTTCGTAGCATTGTTTTAATGTTGGTCAAACTCATCGGCTCCGCCACCACCACCTCCTCCTCCTCTTCCACCGAGCATCGACGAGATCAAGATGGTGATCTATTGCTTCCACGTAGTCAATAACATTGACGTTCACAGCTTCACCATGATGAACCCACCTAGTATATGTGACCGACATCCCATACAGGTGTAGATGATTTTGCACAGTTGACCGGGGTCTTGTAACTGAATTCATACAACTACTACAGGCGAGCACATCTGATTTCGGACCACCGTACTCAGCTCTGATAAAGTTCAAGAAGTTTTCAACCCCCTCGACATATGCAGCGGAGAATCTTCGAGCAGAAGTTATACAAGTCTTGTCCATCTGTTAGACATACAAATTAGTTCTTCTACTAGGTATTACAGGAAAAACGTATATGTTTTTTTATGAAGTCCAGTAAAAATACCTAGGTCGATGTCTAAAGCTATGGCAAGATATTTGGACGAGCAGATCTAAGTAACGAAATATATGTAAAGCTAAAGGGTGCGGTGCGACCGCGCGTGCAGGAGCGACCGTGTGAGGGTGTGGTGCGACCGCGACAGCCGTGCGCAAGTGTACATCCTTCTCATTTTGAAAACTTTAGGCAAGCTTGGCAAAAATGTGTGGTGAAGTTTGGCAATGCAAGGCCTAGATCCAAACAGGATAAGTACGTATGTACTAGGAGTACTAGTGTTAAAAAAGAAAGGCGGGGTTTTCCTTCACGGGATTTAATCGATACAAATCCTCGTTTCACGTGTCAATTAATGCGTATTTTTTTCTCGAAAGACCAAAGAGCTAACCATCTCACTCCTCATCGCTTGATTAATGCAGCGTCATGCAAACCAACCTTCTCACTTCCACATGCATGCAGGGGATATTAATGTCCTTGGTTGCTAACCCCATCAATTTTGCCTCGATTAGTGTTAGTGGCCCTTTGCAAATTGTAATTTTGATAATACTGGCCTTGTGTACAAAAAAATGGAGGTAGTAACTATATTTGACTTCCTTCCCCATTGCGGTGACGTCGATGATTTTTTTTGTGGTTTGGCGAAGTGCGTTCGACGGAGAACACCATTGAGGGAGACCATGGTAAGTCGTTCGCAAGTGCCGCCTGCAAGCCGAGACAACCGCCTTATTTGCATCCAGGAAGTCCTTTACTAGTACTACTACTAGGAGTACTAGTGCGGTGAGATGGTTTCTCGAAGAAGACGATGGAGAAGAGGAGTCGTGAAGAGTGAAATGATGGTTGCTTCATCCGTGCTTTGTGATTTGACGCCTCACTGCTTTGTGATTTGTGATAGAAGGGATAGGGGAGTAGACTATGTGCTCTATACTGTACTACATGCGTCCAAGCATGGGAGAAAGAGGAAAGATGTTGCATTTTTCTATTCCTTCAATCAGTCAATCAGGGAGCTTCGGTTCCATCTTTTTAGCTTTGGCAACACCGTCCACAATGCTTCCCACGATGCCAAAAGCTATTTTCACATTTGGCTACACATTGTGGATGCCCTTAACCGTACCACTTGGTTTTGCTCCATGTGCTATCTATACAAATCTCAATTATATTGATCTAAAATTATAGAATCAAGATTAGTAAAAAGGAGGTGATTTTGCCGCTGGATGGCGGTTTGCTAACATGCATTCCCACATGTCGATTGCTTTACCAAGCCGATCCGCGTCCCACATGAGGCGTAACAATGGCGTATAACACGTGATTAAGTTGAAGAAGATGAGAGAGAAGCGGATTCAAGAACGAGTGAAATGATGGTTGCTTCGTCCTCCAACTTCTTCTTTTTAGCATTATTACTTCGTCCTCCAACTTAAGCTGTGGGAAAGGTGCAGCTTTACGATTTGACGCCTCATTGCTCATTACTACGCTTCGCCATGGTAGGGGTGCTTCACCCGGCTGCTCTGCATCAGATTCCGGTATGGCATGTGGACCCGGTAGCTTGATGTCCCACATGTCGGAGAAAGGGACTAGAAGATTTATGAAAGCGGCGCTCCACTCTTCTGACGGAGGAGTAGACGACCTGACGGCCCAGTGAATCACTTGTCTTGTATAGTACTATAGTTTTGTTGTTTCGCACGATCCATCGATACAAACCCGATTAAAGCAGAAAGGGCGGGATTTTTCCCATGTAGATGATAATCTTGGCCATACATGTCAAATACAATTTTAATGTACGCAAACTGAATAATTATAAGTAACAATATGACATCTAGTAAAACTAAATACACATATGATGTATTGTGTTAGAGTGTAGTAGTAGTGATGTATTGCATAGTTGTTAGATGTAACATGCGAGCGTGTAGAGATGTAGTTTTGGAGGGCCTACAGAGAGAAAAGCGTGTCTGGTCACCGAACTTCGTAATAAGCTGATTACAGGTCACTATATACGTTTTGCGGTGATTATCCGGACACTTGCTAACAGCTCAGATCGGATCGCACTGTTGACCGCCAAATAGTCTGCGTGGCGCCATGTTGACTAGTTAAATTGACCACGTTCCTTGTGGGTCCCACCTGCCGATTCCCATAGGGAAAAGGTCGATAAACACAAATTTACGCAGCGCCGACAAGGCTCCAACCCGTGCACGGGAATCACCTAGTTGTGTATGTGTCTGTCAGGGCCTGATGTGTGCGCATGCATGTGTAGGCTGAGCACTTGAGCGTGAGAGTGTGTGTTGGTCGTGTGGTGTACTGGTGTGTGCATGCATGCGTGCGTGTGTGCGTGTGTGTTGCGTGTGTGCGTGGCTGCGTGTGTGCGTGTGAGTGTTGCGTGCACGCATGGGTCCATGTGTTTGTGTGAGTGTTGTGTGGATGCAGTTCGTGTGCACGTGCGTGTGTGTATAATCACCACACCAGCTCCTGTGTGTTAAAACAGACGGCTCAGCATACCAATACAAGGCCACCTTGTCCGTTGTGCCCGCGGTCATGACTTCGAACCATCGTCAAAATACTTTTTTGTTGTTTGTTTTCATTCTTACTAGCAAGATGCCCGTGCGTTGCACGCAACGTCAAGATGCATTTGTATGACTTGTTTATCTTGTGAGAGAAAAGGATGAACGAGGGAAGGCCTTATTTGCAAATGTGGAGAGGTGTGTGGGTACCTTTTTGCAAAATTGCCATAGTTTCTTTCCTATCATCAGATATAAATCGGATGGCCTATATTGCAGGATGGCAGACACACCATCATCACCAACTATGTTTTTTATAAGAGTGTATTTTATAAGAGTGTAGATGTAGAGTAGATACAAGTCCACAGGTGGGCATGATGGTAGTGAGATAATGTGATGCAACACTAGAGGTGCCACGTGGAGCGTTTAACTGGTCAACTAGTCATGTCACGAGCAAATACAGAGTTGTACGGTGAGCCCGTGACTGTATAATAACCACTAAACGTAAACGGTGACTGTAATGAGTGGATTATGAAGTCCAATGTATGTATCGTGCTTTCGCTTCAAATACAATGATCGTCATTGCATATAGCGCGAGAGAAAGATGAAACACGCGTGAATTTTCTGGGGGCTTACTTTTAGAGGACATGTAGATAGTTTTGTGTGCATACGTGAAAGGGGCGTACATGGGGGGTGTGTGCGATGGAGAGAGAGATGCTCTTTGTTTCTCTTTATTATGACTAACTTTGTATATAATATAAAAATATACAAATTCACAGTGTGGAATAAATATCATTGTGGGCACAATGCAATGCAAATTAGCGTTAGATTCTCCATATAACTACGTAATGTTGTATATATGTAGAAACTCTAAAATAATTTTTTGGCCACACTTTATTCAAAAGGAATGTTGTATGCGAAATAAACGTGAAGAGAGGGCTTTTTAGATCAATGGGGTATGTGATGTAACATGTGTGAATGTGTAGTTGATGCATTTGGCGGGGCCTAGAGTGGTATGTGTGTGTTTTTCGTTTTCGAGTGGGGCATGGATAGAGGGGCCGTCGTGGGGGCGTGGGAGAGATAGGACGAGAAATGAGAGTGGTCTAGAGTGTGAGACGATTATGACGTCACGACAAGAGATTCCATTCCTTGAGTGTGTATATGCAAGGGGAGGAATAGAGGCACCAGGAGAAATTTTCTGTGTGTGTGGTGTTTGTGTTGGTATGTGTGGGTGTGAGAAGATAATGAGACATGGGGGCAGAGGGTGTGTCACCGCGTGAGGTCCGGTGGGTCGAGGTGAGGCCCTTCGTTCGGTTCCGTCCTGGGCCACATTGGTCGGCCCATGACATATTTAGGAAGACCCATGGATGACTAGTCGTACAAGACAAAGATAGCAGAATTGTGAAGGACTCTGTGTCCACTGACAAAGCCGTCTAGGATTTGTAACCCTAGGTTCTCGGACTAAGGTAACCCCTTTATCTCTGATATTACTATTCATCCAACCTAACTTTAAGGGCATCCTCTGAGAATGCTCTTGTAGAATCATACTAAATCGATTAGGAAGAGAGGTGTGAGACAATGCGTGAGAGACAGGCGTAAAGATAATGTGCATACATGAGACACGTAGGCAAGTCCATGTATATAGAAAGGGTCGATGAGGATTGTGCGTGTGTATGTTTGCAAGAGGAAGAGTGCTTGTGATAAAGGTTAGTGAAAACAGTTGTAAATGGTTACGAGAGGGAGGGAGGGTTATATCTAGAGCATGTGTGCGAGAAAGACACCGTGGAAGAGAGTGTGTGAGCATGTGTGAGAGACCACCGATGGAGAGTGAAACTACACGTAAAAGACTGCTCTACACATTGATTAAAGATATAAATTGTATCCAAATATTAGGATGGGATCATGATATTTGCAATTCGCGTAAGGAGCGGTCAATGATCCATCAGACATCTAGATTCTATCGAATTTGAGCATGTCTATGTTATTATTCAACACAATTGATCCACATAGTTAGTATTTTGAACTCCAGACAATGCATCGCTTTAGCAATCGAATATAAACGTGAGTATAGTTCATGTTGTGTGTGTAAAGCACATTATACATAAGAAAGTTACACAATGGACATTATAAATAGCTACATATGAACTAGCATACATTTGAATTCAACTTAAGGTGGTTAAAAAATCGAATTCAACATGAAGTCCATTCAATTATTTGAATTTGATATCATGGCATTTGTAAACCTTACCTAAATTATGGGGGCACCAATCTTTGCTCTGATTTTGTACATAATAGCATATGTAGTCGTGTACAAAATAGGTTCAAATTTAGCTCCTCCATTCCAAAATAATTGTAGTTATAGGATTTTCAAATGTCAAAACTTCAAAAGGAAGTGGATAATTTAATGAGGTTTTCAAACATACAAGGTCAAATACAACGTTGTCTATTTAGGTCAATCCTCATAGTTCAAGAGTAATCTAAACGTGAATGCTTGTGTTTCAAAATTTCGAACGAAGCACCAAAAGAGCCTCTACTCGCCCGAAACTGCGTGAGACCAATGTTTGGTAGTACAAGGAAATACTTTTCTAATAACTACGACCCGTGAAACCTACCGGCCCGACGTCCAAAGGTCTAAACCGGAGTAGGTTTGTAGCTTCATCTAGACGCCACGCAACCGCCTCCAAAAAACATTCATACACAATGGCCGCCTAAGCACACATGCGCTGCCGAAATCGCCCCGCCCACTATTTGGGACACTTTGGGATTACCATCCTACATGCGACCCATGAGGTCCGCATTTAAGAGGGGCAAAGTTTGTACTTTCCCCAAATTTCTAACAAGCGCGTCCCATCTTACATTCAAAAAAGCCAAAAACAAGCGCGTCCCTGCATCAAACATGGTTCCCCCACCCGTCCGATTACCCATTCGTACTCTGTGGGCGCCCAAACTACCTCTCCACCAGCCGCGAAACCCCGGCGTCCTCCGTCCGCCACCCCATCCCACCCATCAACCGCTGCCCTCCTCCATCACGCCGGAGCCGATACCCCGACGACGTCGTCCACCGCAACCTCAACCGCAATGCCCTCCACGGCTAGTAGTTGAAGCCGAGGCCGAGCCGTCGATGCAGAGCCAGTTCAACCACGCTGTCCTGCGCCTCACCGCTGCCGCTCCAACTTCGCCACCGTCCACCGCACCGGAGTTGTTCCTGCTATGTCGTCCTTCGCCGCCTCGGATCTGCTTCCCCTCTGCCGACATACGGCCACGGCAACACAGTCAACAATTTGGCCATGGGTTCATCCAAACCTGCACCCTCCAGAACATTGGTTTCCCCGGTAAAAAGAAGAAGATCGGCGCGACATGTGGAGGTGACCACATCAGCAACCAAAGAAGGTACTCCTCTTCCCTTATTCATGCAAATCTTACGTCTCTGCTTGCACGGTATTCATCCCACAGAAGACACTAGTTGACTGCTTCTTCTTGATACTAGATGTTCCTAGTAACTCGCGATGCACAAGGTTTCTCCTCATATACTATTTCACCTTAGCTAGAGGTCTGTCGCCCCCACAATTTCAATTTCTGGCGCTGATTCCCAATTAACGGAAGCATTCTCTGGCGTAACAGTAGCTAGTACGACTATTACGCCGGGAAGCAGCGCCTTTGGTGTTTATCTTAGGGCGTGTGCGGCCTAGAAACTCTGGCGCCCGATCTGGAGCTCGGTCGGGATTAAAGGGATGGCCTGGGCGCCGCCAAGCACGGCGGTGGTGTGAGGTCATTGGGAGGCGGGCGGCGTGGCGAAGTGCAGGCCGGTGGTCGGGCGGTTCGAGAAAGATCGTCAAGGATCAAGTTGGCGGGAGGTAGACGAAGGCCATCTGCCTGCTCCTTATAGATCGGACGGTTCATAAAAAATCGATCGACCTATTTATTTTAGTTGATCGTTATCTTGATAGGACCACATGTGGTGGTTTCTTTGGAGGAGTACCTGCATTTCTGTGCTCATATATTACAAAATCATACAGAGTAGAATCTAATTTTGTTTGCCATGCAATATTGTAAAGCTATCATATGTCTCCCTGTCATTTATTTTTCAGCCACCGCTATCTCGCTACTTTTACAAGGCACTACTTTTGCACAAACTTCACCCATACTCTCACTATTGTGTTTTTATGCAAGGGTATTTCAGACCGCCTTGATGTAAGCGTAAAATAGAAGAGAGAAGTCGCCCAAAGATGGTACGCGGCTATGTCGGACATGTTTCAAGACTTTAAAGGGTGTAGTGTCACAGATGGAGACGGGAACGTAGCTCGAGTTGATGATCTCGCTCGCCGTGAACCACAATCCCAGGTGCTTCCTTTAACTTCACGGTGTCATATGTGGTTGCATCTTGCATACGGTGTCTAGCTTATATTTGAAAGGCTGAAGTCAGTCTTTATCAAGATAAGGAAAGATATTTTTTACATGAACCACCATCCCGGAGCACCGTAAGACAAATAGCTAGTCGTGGCACCGGCCGAGCCAAAGGACAAGCGCAAAGATAGGCATCACCGAAGCCAACTAAAAAGCTGCGATGGTGGCGAAGAAGCCCGCCTCCCACCGTGCTCTCGTGTCCTAGATGATCATGCTCACCACTCCAAATGGATGTCTAGCTTGTATTGCTTCCAATTTGGTTAAATTGCATCTGCTTAGCTTACACATTATACCTTTGAATATGACACGCCTTTCTGTTTTTGGTACATACTAGTACATTTGTGTATTAACCATGTTCTTACATCAAACTAATGTTCTTGTGTATCCCTCATCAATCACTTATGACGAGGCAGGTAGGCAAGGGGACTACTCATTTAAAGAATGCAGCGTCGACCTCCGACATGATTCTCAAGAAATGTAAATGCTAGATTAAGATAGTGAACGAGCTCAGAAGTTGATTGCAAGATTTCCCCTACACTAGCATCGCAGTGCTTGCTCTAACTTGGCAGCGTGATATGTGGTTGCATGTTGCATATGGTGTCTAGATTGTAATTCTTCCAATCTGGTTAAACTGCATGTGCTAGTATGCTTAGCTTATAGTACATTATACCTGTTAATGTGACATGCCTTCCTGTATTTAGTACATAGTACATCTGTCTATTAAGCATGTCCTTACATAAAACTATTGTTTTTTTGTATCTCGCATCAATCAATATGACGAGACACCTTTAGTATATGCAGTGCAATATTAGTTGCATCTTTCATATGCAGTGCAATATTAGTGAAATATCAGGTACATTATATATATATATATATATATATATATATATGTGTGTGTGTGTGTGTGTGTGTGTGTGTGTGTGTGTGTGTGTGTGTGTGTGTGTGTGTGTGTGTGTGTGTGTGTGTGTGTGTGTGTGATCAGATCACATGTTGAAGTCCTATTTACGCATGTGTCACACAAATCTATCTTCTTGTAGGTGACCTGTTCAAAGAACAAGGCCAACCGTACGGAAGTCAAATTCCAACAGACAACAGGATCTCGTAGCTATATTGCACACTGCGAGGCTCTTGTAATTAGCTGTTGTTTCACTCTTTTCGTTGTACCATATTATCAGATCTATATTGACTTGTTCGAAATGCAGAGGAAAGCCCGCAAGGACCAAAAAGTACCTGAACCAAATGTTGTGGAAATCTTCAAGGACTGTCACACCAGCAAGAAGAAGGGCATGACTACACCAGTCAAATCCGTTGTTGTAAGTCATTAATCCTCATGCCTTTTAACTACTACTTACTCTGACTTGTTCCTTGAACTGCATGGTTTGCAGCCAATGTCTATTACTCTTTTCAATTTTATACACAATTGTCTTAGCGTATCATTGCACCTTACAAGGTTTAAAAGAGAGGAGTGATGTTCCTTTGATCTTGACCCGTAATCTAGTTCCGTCTTTGGACTTGCCCACACAACGTTACAATTGCCTGTTTTTACATTCTCGCTTGTTTTGTGATATGAATGATGTCATACTATGCTTACCATATTATAAACTTCGTCTCTTTATCCTTAGCCCTCAATACAATGTGAAGAAATAGACAATACATTAGCGATGGTACATGGTCATATGTTTGGAACCTGGTTTTATTATGTACTTTGCAATAAAATACAACTAATATTTTACATGGGTTCACCGTATAAGTTACGTATATAGACCAAAGCTGTTTTGCTTGGTTTTGCTGCCTCCTTAATATCTTCTCGCTCGTACTACTAATGTAAAACCTCAACTTTTCAAATGAGCTATGGAAAAATGGTGGAACCGCCACCTTACGAAGGTGGCGAGGCAACTATAACCGCAATGTCGGCTCTTCTTTGCGGTCGTCGTCGATGCCAATCCACTAACGATTGCCTAAAAGCACGTTCTGTGTAATACTGGGTTGGTTGTTAAGGCAATATCGTCCAAACTGCCTCATGATCAAGATATGCAAGCTCAAAGTAATGTTGTATCTGCGCTCCAGACACAAGTCCATTCCCTAACAGAGGCCCTTTGTGAAACAAGGAGAAACATTGCTCAATGTCGTCAAGATATGCATGGTTTTGAAACCAGACTATCAGACATTTGCTATGTTGTTCAGAGCCTAGGGAAATGAAGGCGAGGTTATGGTGCTCCATCGGACAATACAAGATGAAAACGTAATACCGGTCAAATGAACTGAGCTTCTGAACTTCTGGTGGTGCATTTATCTGCTAGACTGCTAAGTTTTATGCCAACCTTCCTTTTGTTATATAGTTGTAATTTGTTTTGGTGCGATACAAAATTTATTCTTAACGTGCGACCATCGGTCAAGAAAGAAAACAGCAAGCCATTTTTGTATAGTGTAGGGTGTTCCCTATATTTGCACTGGTGGCGATCTTTGATGCCGAGTGGATGTAATCTATGCAATCGCCTTAATAGCCTAGCGTTAGTTTTGGCCTTATTTATTTCCTAGTATTCTTTTTCCCTGGTTTGCTAGTGGCCGCAATTACCATGGGCCATATACGGGTCGTAGGATCCATGGGTCTCCTACGGGCCGTCGATAAATGGGCCTATAATCGGTGGGCCTCGGGCCATCGATAAATGGGCCTGTAATCGGTGGGCCTCAGGCCGTCGGATAAATGGGTCTACATGGGCCGTAATCGGGCGTAATTGGTATCAGCCCAGCACGGTAACGGGCCGTTAACAGGCCGTAGGACTGCAAAGGCTTAATTCTGTCACAGGCATAACGGGTCGTTAATGGGCCAGAATATAGGGCCGAAGTGGAAAGCGGCATAGCGGTTTAACAGGCCAGAAATGGGCCGACTCTTGCCATGGGCCGAATTTGGCCCATTAGGGTAACAGGCCAGTAACGGGCCGATTCTTTCCATGGGCCGAATTTGGCCCATTTTGGGAACATGCCAGTAAAGGGCCGACTCTTGCCATGGGCCGAATTTGTCCCATTACGAGAACAAAGCCCGATGTGGCGGAAATGTCGAGGGCGAAAAGGAGCCCAAGAACGTATGGGTCGTCAATAGGCCGATAGCTAACACGGGCTGGAAACGGCCCATGTAAATCATGGGTGGTTAACGGGTACAAAGAAAATTACTGTTCATTATGGGCTAGAGACACCGTGGGCCTGTAAAGGGCCGAAAGATACGAAGGCCTCATATGGGCCGAGAGACGTCGTGGGCCATACATGGGCCGAAAGTGAAATGGGCTGGTGTTATATTCGACGGCCCACATGACGTTGTTGGGCTGATTTCCTTTAGGGCCTAACGGGCCGTGAGTTAACGGGACGTAAAATGGGCTATTTGCGAAGAGACCGTTAATAGGCTTCTCATGGGCCAGCCCGTTAACTTTTGGCCAAGTCAAACGGGCCGGCTTTGTAAGCTAAATGGGCCAGTGGTGGGCCGTGGCACGTGTCGACATATCATAGGCGCCTATCTGACCCACTGACGAGTTGACACGTGTTTCGTCCGGCCAATAAGAATTTTACACGTGGAAATTTCCATTGGTCGGTACATTAACGGGTTATCGGATCCAAAACCCGACCCGATAGCTTAACGGCGTTACATTACGGTGGATGCCACGTCGGTCACCCTTGACGAAAGCACTTACGTGATGCGCGATTTATCGTCACGGAAGTGGACACTTCCGTGATGATAATTTTGGTAATGTCATGGAACACTTCTCTGACGGCAGTATGACTATCTTGATTCTGTCATAAAATCGTCATGGATGTACATGCATGACAAAAAACGCGACCTACTGTGACAAACACGTATCATCACGGAAGTGTATTTTTTTGTAGTGAATGTAATTAGCATAGTTAGCATACCAAGGAGTACTATTACCAACATTTATTGCAGCTAACTGCTCATCAGGAAAACTATCATCAATAGGTAGTGGGTCATCAAGCACATTTTCAAGCCTAGACAAGTTATCAGCTACGGGGTTCTCAGCTCCTTTTCTATCAATGATATGCAAATCAAATTCTTGTAACAAGAGAACCCAACGAATAAGTCTAGGTTTAGCACCTTTCTTTTCCATAAGATATTTAACAGCAGCATGATCTGTGTGAACAGTTACTTTGGAATCAACAACATAAGGTCTAAACTTATCACAAGCAAACACCACTGCTAAGAATTCTTTTTCAGTAGTAGCATAATTTCTCTGAGCAATGTCTAGAGTTTTACTAGCATAATGAATAACATTCATTTTCTTATCAATTATTTGTCCTAGAACAGCACCAATAGCATAATCACTAGCATAGCACATAATTTCAAAAGGCAAATTCCAATCTAGTGGTTTAACTATAGGTGCAGTATTTAAAGCTTTCTTGAGTGTTTCAAAGGCTTCAAGACAATAATCATCAAAGACAAAAGGAATATCCTTTTGCAAAAAATTAGTAAGAGGCCTAGAAATTTTAGAAAAGTCTTTGATAAATCTCATATAGAAACGAGCATGACCTAGGAAACTACGAATACCTTTGATGTCCTTGGGACACGGCATTTCTCAATAGCATCAACCTTATCTTGGTCCACTTCAATACCTCTTTCAGAACATGAAGAAGAAAGATTATTAAAAGTTCTAAGGAAGCATCGGGCTGCTATTGGATATACTCTTGATGATTTAAAGGGCATTAGTGCCACTCTATGTCAACATAAAATTAATATGTGATACGTCTCCAACGTATCTATAATTTTTGATTGCTCCATGCTATATTATCTACTATTTTGGACATTATTGGGCTATATTATCCACTTTTATATTATTTTTGGGACTAACCTATTAACCGGAGGCCCAGCCCAGAATTGCTGTTTTTTTGCCTATTTCAGAGTTTCGAAGAAAAGGAATATCAAACGGAGTCCAAACGGAATGAAACCTTTGGGAACGTGATTTTCTCACCGAACCTGATCCAGGAGACTTGGACCCTAAGTCAAGCAAGCTTCAAGGAGGCCACGAGGTAGGGGGCGCGCCCACCCCCCAGGGCACGCCCTCCACCCTCGTGGGCCCCCTGTTGCTCCACCGATGTACTCCTTCCTCCTATATATACCTATGTAGCCCCAAACGATCAGATACGGAGCCAAAAACCTAATTCCACCACCGCAACCTTCATGCCCACGAGATCCCATCTTGGGGCATGTTAGGAGCTCACGAGGGGTCATCCATCACGAAGGGCTTCTACATCAACACCATAGCCTCTCCGATGAAGTGTGAGTAGTTTACCTCAGACCTTCGGGTCCATAGTTAGTAGCTAGATGGCTTCTTCTCTCTTTTTGGATCTCAATACAATGTTCTCCCCCTCTCTCGTGGAGATCTATTCGGTAATCTTCTTTTTGCGGTGTGTTTGTTGAGACCGATGAATTATGGGTTTATGATCAAGATTATTTATGAACAATATTTGAATCTTCTATGAATTCTCTTATGTATGATTGGTTATCTTTGCAAGTCTCTTAGAATTATCAGTTTGGTTTGGCCTACTAGATTGATCTTTCTTGCAATGGGAGAAGTGCTTAGCTTTGGGTTCAATCTTGCGGTGTCCTTTCCCGATGTGATGAGGGGCAGCAAGGCACGTATTGTATTGTTGCCATCGAGGATAACAAGATGGGGGTTTTATCATATTACATGAATTTATCCCTCTACATCATGTCATCTTGCTTAAGGCGTTACTGCTTTCATGAACTTAATACTCTAGATGCATGCTGGATAGCGGTCGATGAGTGGAGTAATAGTAGTAGATGCAAAAGTGTGAGTCGGTCTACTTGTCTCGGACGTGATGCCTATATACATGATCATACCTAGATATTCTCATAACTATGCTCAATTCTGTCAATTGCTCAATAGTAATTCGTTCACCCACCATAAAATACTTATGCTCTTGAGAGAAGCCACTAGTGAAACCTATGGCCCCCGGGTCTATCTTCATTATATTAATATTCCTACACTTAGTTATTTCCTTTGCTTTTTACTTTGCTTTTATTTTACTTTGCATCTTTATCACAAAAATACCAAAAATATTATCCTATCATATCTATCAGATCTCACTCTCGTAAGTGACGTGAAGGGATTGACAACCCCTTATCGCGTTGGTTGCGAGGAGTTATTTGTTTTGTGTAGGTACGAGGGACTCGCGTGTAGCCTCCTACTAGATTGATACCTTGATTCTTAAAAATTGAGGGAAATACTTACGCTACTGTGCTCATCACCCTTTCCTGTTCAAGGAAATCCAACGCAGTGCTCAAGAGGTAGCAGAGAAGATTTCGGGCGCCGTTGCCGGGGAGTCTACGCAAAAGTCAACATACCAAGTACCCATCACAAATCCCTTATCTCCCGCATTACATTATTTTCCATTTGCCTCTCGTTTTCCTCTCCCCCACTTCACCCTTGCCGTTTTATTCGCGCTCTCTTTTTCAGTCGCCTCTTTTTTGTTTGCTTGCCGTTATGGCTAGTCTTCTATCTTCTCCGTTATCTCCCGAGAATGAAGTTCTTAATTTCAAGCAAAGGGAGGGAGAAAATCTAAAAGACGCTTGGTATAGAATTTGCAATGCTCAAAATAGATCTACCAGGAAGCAATCTACTTCCGTTCTTCTCCTTGGTATAGATATATCCTTGATACCATTACCGGAGGGAACTTCTTGGGTAGCCATACTTTTGATTCTTATAATGCCATGATATATTTGTTTGGCTCCCCCCCCCCTCTTTTGGTTAATGGAACTATGTTAACTTTGGAGCATATAATGCAAATACTTGAAATTATTGAAAATAAAGTTGCTACCGTAGAGTTAATTAAAAATCTGGATAAAAAGATCCACAACCAAATTACCCAATATGGATCTAAGGTAGGAGTCACTTTGAAAAATATTAAGGAGAAGGAACCCATAGTTAATGAGAGAATAAATCAAGATTCCACTAGAATCGATAAACTTGAGGGTATCATTACCAAATTGGGAACCACTTTTTCTTCTGTAAAGAATACTCCTAGTCTTCCAACTAAAATTGCCAAGCTTATGTATGTTCCTAAAAATAAGGGTGAATCCTCTAGTAAGGAAACTGCGGATCTTAAATCTACAAGTATTCACCCCAATCTTTTTGCTATCATTAAGGAACCATTTGCTACGAATGAATTTCTCGATCTTGTGCCTAAGAGTTTGATAATTACTAAGAAGAAAGAAATTCCTAAGGATGATATATGTCTCATTAAAGAATTGCCTACCAAAGATGGCAATACTTAAGATCTATCCTTGCTTTTATGCCTAGCTAGGGGCATTAAACGATAGCGCTTGTTGGGAGGCAACCCAATTTTATTTTTAGTTTTTTGCTTTTTGTTTTTGTTTAGGAATAAATCTTTGATCTAGCCTCTGGTTAGATGTGTTTTCATGTCTTAATTAGTGTTTGTGCCAAGTTAAACCTATAGGATCTTCTTGGATGATAGTTATTTGATCTTGCTGTAATTTCCAGAAACTTTCTGTTAACGAAAATAATTGTTAAAAATGACCATAACGTGATAAAATAGTGATTCCAATTTCTGCTGATCAATAAACAAATTGCCTAGGTCTTACTATTTTGGCTGATTTTTTGGAGTTCCAGAAGTTTGCGTAGTTACAGATTACTACAGACTGTTCTGTTTTTGACAGATTCTGTTTTTCGTGTGTTGTTTGCTTATTTTGATGAATCTATGGCTAGTAAAATAGTTTATAAACCATAGAGAAGTTGGAATACAGTAGGTTTAACACCAATATAAATAAATAATTAGTTCATTACAGTACCTTGAAGTGGTCTTTTGTTTTCTTTCGCTAACAGAGCTCACGAGATTTCTGTTGAGTTTTGTGTTGTGAAGTTTTCAAGTTTTGGGTGAAAGATTTTTGATGGATTATGGAACAAGGAGTGGCAAGAGCCTAAGCTTGGGGATTCCCATGGCACCCCCAATATAATCTAAGGACACCAAAAAGCCAAAGCTTGGGGATGTCCCGGAAGGCATCCCCTCTTTCGTCTACTTCCATCGGTAACTTTACTTGGAGCTATATTTTTATTCACCACATGATATGTGTTTTGCTTGGAGCGTATCGTATGATTTTAGTATTTGCTTTTTAGTTTACCACAATCATCCTTGCTGTACACACCTTTCGAGAGAGCCATACATGATTTGGAATTTGTTAGAATACTGTATGTGCTTTGCTTATATCTTTTGAGTTATATAGTTTTGCTCTAGTGCTTCACTTATATCTTTTAGAGCACGGTGGTGGATTTGTTTTATAGACACTATTGATCTCTCATGCTTCACTTAGATTATTTTGAGAGTCTTAAATAGCATGGTAATTTGCTTGAATAATCCTAATATGCTAAGCATAAATGATTTGTAAAAATTCTTATGAGTGTGTTGAATACTAAGAAAAGTTTGATGCTTGATAATTGTTTTGAGATATGAAGATGGGGATATTAGAGTCATCTAGTTGAGTAGTTGTAAATTTGAGAAATACTTGTGTTGAAGTTTGTGATTCCCGTAGCATGCACGTATGGTGAATCGTTATGTGATGAAGTCGGAGCATGATTTATTTATTGATTGTCTTCCTTATGAGTGGCGGTCGGGGACGAGCGATGGTCTTTTCCTACCAATATATCCCCCTAGGAGCATGCGTGTAATACTTTGCTTTGAAAACTTGTAGATTTTTGGGCCCACTCCGTATGACGGAGAGGTATCTCTAGGCCCACTCGGTAATGCATCATCATAATGAGCTCAAAGTGACCAAGTGTTTGGTAACGGGATCATGCATTACGGTACGAGTAAAGTGACTTGCGATGCTTGAGGCCCGAACGAGGTATTGGGATACCGACGATCGAGTCTCGGGCATGTAACGTCCGATTGACAAAGGGAATAGTATACGGGGTTGCTTGAATCCTCGACATCGTGGTTCATCCGATGACATCATCGAGGAGCATGTGGGAGCCAACATGGGTATCCAGATCCCGCTGTTGGTTATTGACCTGAGAGTCGTCTCGGTCATGTTTGCGTGTCTCCCGAACCCGTAGGGTCTACACACTTAAGGTTCGGTAACGCTAGGGTTAATAGGAAGACTTGTATGTGATTACCGAATGTTGTTCGGAGTCCCGGATGAGATCCCGGACGTCACGAGGAGTTCCGGAAGGGTCCGGAGGTAAAGATTTATATATGGGAAGTTGTCAAACGGACACCGGAAAGTTTCGGGGGCATATCGGTATTGTACCGGGGCCACCGGAAGGGTTCCGGGGGTCCACCGGGAGGGGCCACCCCTCCTGGGGGGCCACATGGGCTGCGTGGGGCAGGAGCCAGCCCCTGGTGGGCTGGGTGCGCCCCCCCCCCTTGGGCCCATGCGCCTAGGGTTGGGGGGGAACCCTAGAGGGGGCGCCCCCCTTGCTTGGGGGGCAAGGCCCCCCTCCCCTTGGCCGCCCCCCCCCCCCCCCTCTAGATGCCATCTAGGGGGCCCGGCCCCGGTGTCCCGTCCCCCGATAAATAGAGGGGTGTGGGGAGGGCTGCTACACACTTGAAGGCGCAGCCCTCCCTCCCAACACCTCTCCTCCTCACGTGTGCTTGGCGAAGCCTGCCGGGAGGCGGCACTCCACCATCATCACGCCGTCGTCTGCTGCTGGAGCCATCTTCCTCAACCTCTCCTTCCCCTTGCTGGATCAAGAAGGAGGAGACATCGTCCGTGCTGCACGTGTGTTGAACGCGGAGGTGCTGTCCGTTCAAAGCACTTGGTCATCGGTGATCCGAATCACGGCGATCGACTCCATCATCACCATTCCCTTGAACGCTTCCACACTCGATCTACAAGTGGTATGTAGATGCAAACTCACTCCCTTGACTCGTTGCTTAGATGAACCCATAGATGGATCTTGGTGAAACCGTAGGAAATTTTTTAATTTTCTACAACGTTCCCCAACAGTGGCATCATGAGCCAGGTCTATGCGTAGTTCTCTATTGCACGAGTAGAACACAACTGGTTGTGGGCGTAGATCTTGTCAACTTGCTTGCCGCTACTAGTCTTATCTTGCTTCAGCGGTATTGTGGGATGAAGCGGCCCGGACCAACCTTACACGTACGCTTACGTGAGACCGGTTCCACCGACTGACATGCACTAGTTGCATAAGGTGGCTGACGGGTGTCTGTCTCTCCCACTTTAGTTGGAGCGGATTCAGTGAAAAGGGTCCTTATGAAGGGTAAATAGAAGTTGACAAAAATCACGTTGTGGTTATTCGTAGGTAAGAAAAGGTTCTTGCTAGAACCCAATTGCAGCCACGTAAAAGATGCAACAACAATTAGAGGACGTCTAACTTGTTTTTGCA
The DNA here is from genome assembly GCA_021605145.1 of Aegilops bicornis. NCBI lineage: Eukaryota > Viridiplantae > Streptophyta > Magnoliopsida > Poales > Poaceae > Aegilops > Aegilops bicornis. The sequence continues at coordinate 567,821,516 of CM038675.1, forward strand.
GCAATTGTCATGTGATGTGATATGGCCGAAGTTGTGATGAATGATGAATGATATATTGTGATGTATGAGATCATGTTCTTGTAATAGGAATCACGACTTGCATGTCGATGAGTATGACAACCGCAGGAGCCATAGGAGTTGTCTTTATTTTTGTATGACCTGCGTGTCATTGAAGAACGCCATGTAAATTACTTTATTTTATTGCTAAACGCGTTAGCCATAGAAGTAGAAGTAGTCGTTGGCGTGACAACTTCATGAAGACACGATGATGGAGATCATGGTGTCATGCGGTGACAAGATGATCATGGAGCCCGAAGATGGAGATCAATGGAGCTATATGATATTGGCCATATCATGTCACTACTATATAATTGCATGTGATGTTTATTATGTTTATGCATCTTGTTTACTTAGAACGACGGTAGTAAATAAGATGATCCCTTACAACAATTTCAAGAAGTGTTCTCCCTAACTGTGCACCGTTGCTAAAGTTAAATGCGTTTGAAGCACCACGTGATGATCAGGTGTGATAGATCCTTACGTTCACATACAACGGGTGTAAGACAGTTTTACACATGCAAAACACTTAGGGTTAACTTGACGAGCCTAGCATGTACGGACATGGCCTCGGAACACGGAGACCGAAAGGTCGAACACGAGTCGTATGGAAGATACGATCAACATGAGAATGTTCACCGACGATGACTAGTCCGTCTCACGTGATGATCGGACACGTCCTAGTCGACTCGGATCGTGTAATACTTAGATGACTAGAGGGATGTCTAATCTGAGTGGGAGTTCATTAAGATAATTTGATTAGATGAACTTAATTATCATGAACTTAGTCTAAAACCTTTGCAAATATGTCTTGTAGATCAAATGGCCAACGCTCATGTCAACCTGAACTTCAACGCGTTCCTAGAGAAAACCAAGCTGAAAGATGATGGCAACAACTATACGGACTGGGTCCTAACACGAGGATCATCCTCATAGCTGCCAGAAACAATATGTCCTAGAAGGACCGCTAGGTGACGCTCCGTCCCGAAGAACCAAGACATTATGAATGCTTGGCAGACTCGTCTTGATGATTACTCCCTCGTTCGGCGGCATGCTTTACTGACTTAGAACCGGGCTCCAAAAGCGTTTTGAGCAACACGGAGCATATGAGATGTTCAAGAGCTGAAACTAGTTTTTCAAGCTCATTCCGGGTCGAGAGATATGAAGTCTCAAACAAGTTCTATAGTTGTAAGATGGAGGAAAACAGTTCTATCGGTGAGCACATACTCAAAATATGTCTGGGTTGCACAACCGCTTTGTCCCAGTGGACATAAACCTCCCGGACGCTGCGGTCATTGACAGAATCCTTGATCGCTCCCACCAAGCTACAAGAGCTTTGTGATGAACTACAATATGCAGGGATGGTGAAGACCATTCCGAAGTATTCTCAATGCTGAAGTCGTGAGGTTGAAATCAAGAAAGAACATCAAGTGTTGATGGTCAACAAAACCACTAAGTTCAAGAAGGGCAAGGGCAAGAAGAACTTCAAGAAGGACAGAAGGAGGTTGCCGCGCCCGGTAAGCAAGTTGCCGGAAGAAGTCAAAGAATGGACCCAAGCACGAGGTGAGTGCTTTTATTGCAAGGAAGGGTCACTTTGGAAGCGGAACTGCCCCAAATACTTAGCGGATAAGAAGGCCGGCAACACCAAAGGTATATTTGATATACATGTAATTGATGTGTACCTTACCGATTACTCGTAGTAACTCACAGGTATTTGATACCGCGGTGCTGTTGCTCATATTTGTAACTCACAGCAGGAGCTGCGGAATAAGCGGAGGCTGGCGAAGGGCGAGGTGACGATCTTGGCGTCGGGAATGGTTCGAGTCGATGTGATCGCCGTCGACGCTACCTCTACATTTACCCACGGGATTAGTTATGAACCTCAATAATTGTTATTTAGTGCCAAGTTTGAGCATGAACATTGTATCCGGATCTCGTTTAATGCGAGATGGCTACTCATTTAAATCCGAGAATAATGGTTGTTCTATTTATATGAGAGATATGTTTTAGGGTCATGCTCTGGTCAATGGTTTATTCTTAATGAATCTCGAGCGTAATATTACACATATTCATAGTGTGAATACCAAAAGATGTAAAGTTGATAACGATAGTCCCACATACTTGTGGCTTGCCGCCTTTGGTCACATTGGTGTCAAGCGCATGAAGAAGCTCCATGCTAATGGACTTTTGGAGTCTCTCGATTATGAATCATTTGACACATGCGAACCATGCCTCATGGGCAAGATGACCAAGACTCCGTTCTCCGGGACAATGGAGCGAGCAACCAACTTATTTGAAATCATACATACCGATGTGTGCGGTCCAATGAGCGTTGAGGCTCGCGGAGGATATCGTTATGTTCTCACTCTCACTGATGACTTGAGTAGATATGGGTATGTCTACTTAATGAAACACAAGTCTGAGACCTTTGAAAAGTTCAAGGAATTTCAGAATGAGGTAGAGAATCAACGTGACCGAAAAATAAAGTTCTTACGATCGGATCATTGAGGAGAATATTTAAGTCACGAATTTGGTACACACTTAAGATAATGTAGAATAGTTTCACTACTCACTCCGCTGGAACACCTCAACAGTAACGGTGTGTCCGAACGTCGTGTCGCACTCTATTGGATATGGTGCGATCCATGATGTCTCTTACCGATTTACCGCTATCATTTTGGGGATACGCTCTAGAGACAGCTACATTCACTTTAAATAGGGCCTTGTCTAAATCCGTTGAGGCGACACCGTATGAATTATGGTTTGGGAAGAAACCTAAGTATCGTTTCTAAAAGTTTGGGGATGCGATGCTTATGTCAAGAAACTTCAACCTGAAAAGCTCGAACCCAAGTCGGAAAAATGCGTCTTCATAGGATACCCTAAAGAAACCATTGGGTATACCTTCTACTTAAGATCCGAGGGCAAGATCTTTGTTGCCAAGAACGGATACTTTCTGGAAAAAGAGTTTCTCTCGAAAAGAAGTAAGTGGGAGGAAAGTAGAACTCGATGAAGTACTACCTCTTGAACGGGAAAGTAGTGCAGCTCGGAAAATGTTCCCGTGATGCCTACACCAACCGAAGAGGAAAATAATGATGATGATCAAGGTACTTGGATCAAGCAGCTCTTGAACTTTGTAGGTCCACCAGACACGTTCCGCACGAGTGAATGCAGCAACCACATCACCGGAAATCATGTTGTTAGACAACGGTGAACCTTGAACTATGAAGAAGCGATGGCGGGCCCAACTTCCAACAAATGGCTAGAAGCCATGAAATCCGAGATATAATCCATGTATGAAAACAAAGTATGGACTTTGGTGACTTGCCCGATGATCGGCGACGATAGAAAACAAATGGATCTTCAAGAAGAAGACGGACGCGGATGGTAATGTCACCATCTATAAAGCTCGACTTGTCGCTAAGGGTTATCGGCAAGTTCAAGGGATTGACTACGATGAGACTTTCTCTCCGTAGCGAAGCTTAAGTCCGTCCGAATCATGTTAGCAATTACGCATATTATGATTATGAGATATGGCGGATGGACGTCAAAACAGCGTTCCTTAACGGTTATCTTAAGGAAGAGCTGTATATGATGCAGCCGGAAGGTTTTGTCGATCCTAAGAATGCTAACAAAGTATGCAAGCTCCAATGATCCATTTATGGGCTGGTGCAAGCATCTCGGAGTTGGAACATTCGCTTTGATGAGATGATCAAAGCGTTTGGGTTTATGCAGACTTATGGAGAAGCCTGCGTTTACAAGAAAGTGAGTGGGAGCTCTGTAGCATTTCTCATATTATATGTAGATGACATACTTTTGATGGGAAATGATATAGAATTCTTGGACAGCATTAAAGCCTACTTGAATAAGTGTTTTTCAATGAAGGACCTTGGAGAAGCTGCTTATATATTAGGCATCAAGATCTATAGAGATAGATCGAGACGTCTCATAGGTCTTTCACAAAGCACATACCTTGATAAGATTTTGAAGAAGTTCAAAATGGATCAGTCCAAGAAAGGGTTCTTGCACGTGCTACAAGGTGTGAGATTGAGCTCAGCTCAATGCCCGACCATGACAAAAGATAAAGAAGAGATGAGCGTCATCCCCTATGCCTCAGCCATAGGATCTATTATGTATGCCATGCTGTGTACCGGACCTGATGTAAACCTTGCCGTAAGTTTGGTAGGAAGGTACCAAAGTAATCCCGGCAAGGAACACTGGACAATGATCAAGAATATCCTAAAGTACCGAAAAGGACAAAGGACATGTTTCTACCGTTTATGGAGGTGACGAAGAGCTCGTCAGAAGGGTTACGTCGACGCTTAGCTTCGACACGGTCTGAATGACTCTAAGTCACAAACCCGGATACGTGTATATGTTGAATGGTGGAGCGATGGCTGGTGCAGTACCGCAAGCGGAAGCGTCGTGGCGGGATCTACATGTGAAGCGGAGTACATGGCAGCCTCGAGGCAGCGCATGAAGCAATTTGGGTGAAGGAGTTCATCACCGACCTAGGAGTCATACCCAATGCGTCGGGGCCGATCAAACTCTTCTCGTGACAACACCGGAGCTATTGCACTTGCCAAGGAGCCCGGGTTTCACAAGAAGACCGAGCACATCAAGCGTCGCTTCAACTCCATCCGTGAAAATGTTCAAGATGGAGACATAGAAATTTGTAAAGTGCATACGGATCCGAATGTCGCAGATCCGTTGACTAAACCTCTCTCATGAGCAAAACATGATCAACACCGTAACTCTATGGGTGTTCAATTCATCACAATGTAACTAGATTATTGACTCTAGTGCAAGTGGGAGACTGTTGGAAATATGCCCTAGAGGCAATAATAAAAGCATTATTATTATATTTCCTTGTTCATGATAATTGTCTTTTATTCATGCTATAATTGTATTATCCGGAAATCGTAATACACGTGTGAATACATAGACCACAATACGTCCTAGTAAGCCTCTAGTTGACTAGCTCGTTGGTCAACGAGATAGGCATGGTTTCACGACTATGGACATCGGATGTCATTGACAAGCGGGATCACGTCATTAGGAGAATGACGTGATGGACAAGACCCAATCCTAAGCATAGCACAAGATCGTGTAGTTCGCTTTTGCTAGAGCTTTTCCAATGTCGATATCTCTTCCTTAGACCATGAGATCGTGCAACTCCGGATACCGTAGGAGTGCTTTGGGTGTACCAAACATCACAACGTAATCGGGTGACTATAAAGGTGCACTACGGTATCTCCGAAAGTGTCATTGGGTTGACACGGATCGAGACTGGGATTTGTCACTCCGTATGACGGAGAGGTATCTCTGGGCCCACTCGGTAATGCATCATCATAATGAGCTCAAAGTGACCAAGTGTTTGGTCACGGATCATGCATTACGGTCGAGTAAAGTGACTTGCGATAACGAGACTGAACGAGGTATTGGGATACCGACGATCGAGTCTCGCATGTAACGCATCGATTGACAAAGGGAATAGTATACGGGGTTGCTTGAATCCTCGACATCGTGGTTCATCCGATGACATCATCGAGGAGCATGTGGGAGCCAACATGGGTATCCAGATCCCGCTATTGGTTATTGACCTGAGAGCCGTCTCGGTCATGTTTGCGTGTCTCCCAAACCCGTAGGGTCTACACACTTAAGGTTCGGTAATGCTAGGGTTATTAGGAAGACTTGTATGTGATTACCGAGTGTTGTTCGGAGTCCCAGATGAGATCCCGGACGTCACGAGGAGTTCCGAAAGGGTCCGGAGGTAAAGATTTATATATGGGAAGTTGTCAAGCGGACACCGGAAAGTTTCGGGGGCATATCGGTATTGTACCGGGGCCACCGGTAGGGTTCCGGGGGTCCACCGGGAGGGGCCACCCCTCCCGGGGGGCCACATGGGCTGCGTGGGGCAGGAGCCAGCCCCTGGTGGGCTGGGTGCGCCCCCCCCCTTGGGCCCATGCGCCTAGGGTTGGGGGGGGGAACCCTAGAGGGGGCGCCCCCCTTGCTTGGGGGGCAAGTCCCCCTCCCTTAACCGCCGCCCCTCTAGATGCCATCTAGAGGGGCCGCCCCTTGTCCCTTCCCCTATAAATAGAGGGGTGAGGGAGGGCTGCAACACACTTGAAGGCGCAGCCCCTCCCTCCCAACACCTCTCCTCCTCCGCGTGTGCTTGGCGAAGCCTTCTTGGGGAATCACTCCACCATCATCACGCCGTCGTGCTGCTGTTGGAGCCATCTTCCTCAACCTCTCCTTCCCCCTTGCTGGATCAAGAAGGAGGAGACGTCGTACGTACCATACATGTGTTGAAGGCGGAGGTGCTGTCCGTTCAGCACTTGGTCATCGGTGATCCGAATCACGGCGAGTACGACTCCATCATCACCATTCCCTTGAACGCTTCCACACTCGATCTACAAGTGGTATGTAGATGCAAACTCACTCCCTTGACTCGTTGCTTAGATGAACCCATAGATGGATCTTGGTGAAACCGTAGGAAAATTTTTAATTTTCTGCAACGTTCCCCAACATTCGTGAGCAAGCGAGTTGGATGCACACCTACTTAGTTTCCTTTGTTGAGCTTTCATATGCTTATAGCTCTAGTGCATCCGTTGCATGGAAATCCCTACTCACTCACATTGATATCTATTGATGGGAATCTCCATAGCCCGTAGATACGCCTAGTTGATGTGAGACTATCTTCTCCCTTTTTGTCTTCTCCACAACCACCGTTCTATTCCACATATAGTGCTATATCCATGGCTCACGCTCATGTGTTGCGTGAAGATTGAAAAAGTTTGAAAATGTCAAAAGTATGAAACAATTGCTTGGCTTGTCATCGGGGTTGTGCATGATTTAAATACTTTGTGTGGTGAAGATAGAGCATAGCCAGACTATATGATTTTGTAGGGATAACTTTCTTTGGCCATGTTATTTTGAGAAGACATGATTGCTTTGTTAGTATGCTTGAAGTATTATTATTTTTATGTCAATATGAACTTTATCTTGAATCTTTCGGATCTGAATATTCATACCACAATTAAGAAGTATTACATTGAAATTATGCCAAGTAGCACTCCGCATCAAAAATTATCTTTTTTATCATTTACCTACTCGAGGACGAGCGTAAATTAAGCTTGGGGATGCTTGATACGTCTCCAACGTATCTATAATTTTGATTGCTCCATGCTATATTATCTATTGTTTTGGACATTATTGGGATTTATTATTCACTTTTATATTATTTTTGGGACTAACCTATTAACCGGAGGCCCAGCCCAGAATTGCTGTTTTTTGCCTATTTCAGAGTTTCGCAGAAAAGGAATATCAAACGGAGTCCAAACGGAATGAAACCTTCGGGAACGTGATTTTTAGGAAGATTATGATCCGGGAGACTTGGACCCTACGTCAAGAAACAAAAGAGGAGGCAGCGAGGTGAGGCGCCCCGAGGCAGGCCCTCCACCCTCGTGGGTCCCTGTTGCTCCACCGACGTACTCCTTCCTCCTATATATACCTCATTACCCCCAAAGCGATCGACACGGAGCCAAAACCTAATTCCACCGCCGCAACCTTACATGCCACGAGATCCCATCTTGGGGCCTGTTCGAGCTCACGGAGGGGCATCCATCACGGAGGGCTTCTACATAAACACCATAGCCTCTCCGATGAAGTGTGAGTAGTTTACCTCAGACCTTCGGTTCCATAGTTAGTAGCTAGATGGCTTCTTCTCTCTTTTTGGATCTCAATACAATGTTCTCCCCCTCTCTCGTGGAGATCTATTCGAGGTAATCTTCTTTATGCGGTGTGTTTGTTGAGGCCGATGAATTGTGGGTTTATGATCAAGATTATCTATGAATAATATTTGAATCTTCTCTGAATTCTTTTATGTATGATTGGTTATCTTTGCAAGTCTCTTGGAATTATCAGTTTGGATTGGCCTACTAGATTGATCTTTCTTCCAATGGGAGAAGTGCTTAGCTTTGGGTTCAATCTTGCAGTGTCCTTTCCCAAAGATGAGGGGCAGCAAGGCACGTATTGTATTGTTGCCATCGAGAATAACAAGATGGGGTTTTTATCATATTGCATGAATTTATCCCTCTACATCATGTCATCTTGCTTAAGGCGTTACTCTGTTTTCATGAATTTAATACTCTAGATGCATGCTGGATAGCAGTCGATGAGTGGAGTAATAGTAGTAGATGCATGCAGGAGTCGGTCTACTTGTCTCAGACGTGATGCCTATATACATGATCATACCTAGATATTCTCATAACTATGCTCAATTCTGTCAATTGCTCAACAGTAATTCGTTCACCCACCGTAAAATACTTATGCTCTTCAGAGAAGCCCCTAGTGAAACCTATGGCCCCCGGGTCTATCTTCATTATATTAATCTTCCTACACTTAGTTATTTCCTTTTCTTTTTACTTTGCTTTTATTTTACTTTGCATCTTTATCACAAAAATACCAAAAATATTATCCTATCATATCTATCAGATATCACTCTCGTAAGTGTTCGTGAAAGGATTGACAACCCCTTATCGCGTTGGTTGCGAGTTATTTGTTTTGTGTAGGTACGAGGGACTCGCGCGTAGCCTCCTACTGGATTGATACCTTGGTTCTCAAAAACTGAGGGAAATACTTACGCTACTATGCTACATAACCCTTTCCTCTTCAAGGAAATCCAACGCAGTGCTCAAGAGGTAGCAGTGCGGCTGCCCTCTCTCTCCCTCACTATATATAGGGGGAAGGGGGGAGGAGGAGGCGCCCTAGGGCAGGGGCGGCGGCCACAGGGGAAACCCTAGATGGGTTTGGGCGCCCCCACCGCTAGGAAACTTGCCCCCCAAGCCGGGAGGGGTGGCCACCCTAGGGGAGGCGCCCCCACCTCTCCACGTTACATGAGATGGGGTGGCAGGGGCGCACAACCCCTTAGTGGGCTGATGTGCCCCCTCCCCTTGGCCCATAAGGCCCCCCAACGCTTGCCGGGGCCTCCGAAACACCTTTTGGTCACGCTTGTCGTCACCCGGTACTCCCAGAACAATTCCAGACTCCAATACCCTTCGTCCAATATATCGATCTTCAACTCCGAACCATTCCGGAGTTCCTCGTCACGTTCGGGATCTCATCCGGAACTCCGAACAACCTTCGGTAACCACATACTATTTCCCATAACAACTCTAGCGTCACTGAACCTTAAGTGTGTAGACCCTACGGGATCAGGAACCATGCAGACATGACCGAGACGTTCTCCGGCCAATAACCAACAACGGGATCTGGATACCCATGTTGGCTCCCACATGTTCCACGATGATCTCATCGGATGAACCACGATGTCGAGGATTCAATCAATCCCGTATTCAATTCTCTTTGTCTATCGGTATGTTACTTGCCCGAGATTCGATCGTTGGTATCCCTATACCTCGTTCAATCTCGTTACCGGCAAGTCTCTTTACTCGTTCCGTAACACATGATCCCGTGGCTAACTCCTTAGTCACATTGAGCTCATTATGATGATGCATTACCGAGTGGGCCCAGAGATACCTCTCCGTCATACACGGAGTGACAAATCCGATCTCAATTTGTGCCAACCCAACAGACACTTTCGGAGATACCTGTAGTGCACCTTTATAGCTACCCGATTGTTGTGACGCTTTGGTACACCCAAAGCATTCCTACGGTATCCGGGAGTTGCACAATCTCATGGTCTAAGGAAATGATACTTGACATTATAAAAGCTCTAGCAAACGAACTATACGATCTTGTGCTATGCTTAGGATTGGGTCTGGTCCATCACATCATTCTCCCAATTATGTGATCCCGTTATCAACGACATCCAATGTCCATGGCCAGGAAACCATGACCATCTATTGATCAACGAGCTAGTCAACTAGAGGCTTACTAGGGAGATGTTGTGGTCTGTGTATTCACACATGTATTATGGTTTCCGGTCAATACAATTATAGCATGAACAATAGACAATTATCCTGAACAAGGAAAAATAATAATAACCATTTTATTATTGCCTCTTGGCATATTTCCAACAGCCTCCCACTTGCACTAGAGTCAATAATCTAGTTCACATCGCCATGTGATCAACACTCGTAGTTCACATCGCCATGTGACTAACACCCAAGAGTTTACTAGAGTCAATAATCTAGTTCACATCGCCATGTGATTAACACCCAGGAGTTTACTAGAGTCAATAATCTAGCTCACATCACCATGTGATTAACACTCAATGAGTTTTAGGGTTTGATCATGTTATGCTTACGAGAGAGGTTTTAGTCAACGGGTCTGCAACATTCAGATTCGTGTGTTCTTTGCAAATCTCTATTTCATATTGTAGATGTTGCTACTATTCTCCACTTGGAGCTATTCCAAATGGTTGCTCCACTATACGTATCCGGTTTGCTACTCAGAGTCATCCGGATAGGTGTTAAAGCTTGCATTGACGTAACCCATTATGTCGAACTCTTCATCACCTCCATAATCGAGAAATATTTCCTTATTTTCAAGGACAATTTTGACCGATGTCCAATGATCCACTCCTGGATCACTCTTATACCCCCTTGCCAGACACGTGGCTAGGCACATCGCGGTACACAACATGGCATATCGTATAGAGCCTATGGCTAAGGCATAGGGGACGACTTTTGTCCTTTCTCTTTCTTCTGCCGTGGTCGAGCTTTGAGTCTTACTAAAATTCACACCTTACAACTCAGGCAAGAACTCCTTCTTCGACTGATCCATTTTGAACTCCTTCAAAATCATGTCAAGGTATGTGCTCGGTGAAAGTCTTATCAGGCGTCTTGATCTATCTCTATAGATCTTGATACCCAACATGTAAGCAGTTTTACACAGGTCTTCCTTTGAAAAACTCCATTCAAACAACCCTTTATGCTTTCTAGAAATTCTACATCATTTCTGATCAACAATATTTCATCCATATATAGTTATCAAAATGTTGTAGTGCTCCCACTCACTTTATTGCAAATACAAGGTTCTTGCAAACTTTGTATAAACCCAAATGCTTTGATCACCTCATCAAAGCGTATGTTCCAACTCCGAGATGCTTGCTCTAGTCCATAGAAGGATCGCTGGATTTTGCATACCTTTTAGCATCCTTAGGATCGACAAAACCTTATGGTTGTATCACATACAGCCTTTCCTCACGGAAACCATCAAGGAAACTTTGTTTTGACATCCATCTGCCTGATTTCGTAAATCAAAATGCAGCAAGTGCTAACATAATTCTAACAGACTTTAGCATCGCTATGATTGAGAAAGTCTCATCACAGTCAACTCCTTGAACTTGTCGGAAACTTCTTTGAGACAACTCGAGTTTCATAAATGGTGACATTACCATCAGCGTCTATCTTCTTCTTAAAGATCCATTTATTCTCAATGGCTTGCCGATCATCGGGCAAGTCCACCAAAGTCCATACTTTGTTCTCATACATGGATCCTATCTTGGATTTCATGGCTTCCAGCCATTTGTTGGAATCCGGGCCCACCATCGCTTCTCCATAGCTCATAGGTTAAATGCGTTGTCCAACAACATGACCTTTAAGACAGGTTACCACTCAGAAGTTGTACACACCCTTGTCAACCTATGAGGTTCGATAGTAACTTGATCTGAAGCTCCATGATCATCATCATTAGCTTTCTCTTCAACTGAGGTAGGTGCCACAGAAACATTTTTTCTGTGTTGCACTATTCTCTGGTTGAAGTAAAGGTTCAACAACCTCATCAAGTTATATCTTCCTCCCACTCAATTCTTTTGAGAGAAACTCTTTCTCGAGAAAGGACTTGTTCCTCGCGACAAACACTTTGCCCTCAGATCTGAGATAGAAGGTATACCCAATCGTCTTGTTTGGGTATTCTATGAAGACACAATTTTCCGCTTTGGGTTCGAGCTTTTCTGGCCGAAGCCTATCGACATAAGCATCGTAGCCCCAAACCTTAAGAAACAACAACTTAGGTTTCTTGCCAAATCATAGTTCATACGGCGTCGTCTCCACGGACTTAGATGGTGCCCTATTTAAAGTGAATGTAATTGTCTCTAATGCATAAACCCCAAAATGATAGCGGTAGATCGGTAAGAGACATCATAGATCGCACCATATGCAATAGGGTGCGATTACGACATACAGACACAACATTACGCTATGGTGTTCTAGGTGGCGTCAACTGTGAAACGATTCCACCATGTCTTTAGTGATTGCCAAACTCATAACTCAGATACTCTTCCCTTGATCAGATCGTAGGAACTTGATCTTCTTGTTATGATGATTCTCAACTTCACTCTGAAATTGCTTGAACTTTTTGAACATTTCAGGCTTATGCTTCATTAAGTAAATATACCCATATCTACTCAATTCATCGGTGAATGTGAGAAAATAACGGTATCCAATGCGTGTGTCAACACTCGTTGGACCGCACACATCAGCATGTGTGATTTCCAACAAGTCACTTCCCCGTTCCATTGTTCCAGAAAACGGGGTTTTAGTCATCTTGCCTATGAGCCATGGTTCGCATGTGTCGGGTGATTCAAAATCAAGTGACTCCAAAATTCCATTAGCATGGAGGCTCTTCATGCACTTTACACCAATATGACCTAAGCGGCAGTGCCACAAGAAAGTGGTACTATCATTATCAACTCTACATCTTTTGGCACCAATGTTATGAACATGTGTATCACTAAGACCGAGATTCAATAAACCATTCACATTGGGTGCATGACCATAGAAGGTGTTATCCATACAAACAGAATAACCATTATTCTCTGACTTAAGTGAACAATCGTATTGCAATAAACATGATCTAATCATGTTCATGCTCAACGCAGACACCAATGCAAACAACATTTATCTGGGTTCAATACTAATCCTGAAGGTAGAGGGAGCGTGCGATGGTGATCATATCATCCTTGGAAACACTTCCAACAGTACATATCATCACCTCGCCCTTAGCTAGTCTCCGTTTATTCCGTAGCTTTTGTTTCGAGTTACCAATATTAGCAACTGAACCGTTATCTAATACCCATGTGCCACTAGGAGTACTAGTAAGGTACACATCAATAACACATATATCAAATATACTTTTGTTGAAGTTGCCAGCCTTCTTATCTACCAAGTATTTGAGGCAGTTCCGCTACCAGTGACCGTTCCCCTAATAGAAGCACTTCGTCTCGGGTTTGGGTTCTTGGGTTTCTTCACTGGAGCGGCAACTGGCTTGCCATTCATGAAGTTTCCCCTTCTTGCCCTTGCCCTTCTTTCAAACCAGTGGTCTTTTTAACCATCAACACTTGATGCTCCTTCTTGATTTCTACCTTTACGGCCTTAAGCACAACGAACAGCTCCGGGATCATCTTCCTTTGCATGTTATAGTTCATCACGAAACTCTAGTAGCTTGGTGATAGTGACTGGAGAACTTTTGTCAATCACTCTCTGTAAGATTAACTCCCACTTGATTCAAGTGATTGAAGTACCCAGACATTCTGAGCACATGCTCACTAGCTGAGCTATTCTCCTCCATCTTGTAGGCAAAGGTCTTGTCAGAGGTCTCACACCTCTCAACACGGGCATGAGCCTGAATACCAATTTCAGCTCTTAGAACATCTCATATGTTCCACGGAGTTCAGAACGCTTTTGGAGCCCCGACTCTAAGCCGTAAAGCATGTCGCACTAAACTATCAGGTAGTCATCAGAACATGTCTGCAGATGTTCACAACATCCACAGATGATGCCACAGGGGTTGGCACACCGAGCGGTGCATTAAGGACAAAAGCCTGCTATGTAGCAGTGAGGACAATCCTCAGACTACAGCCCTAGTCCGCACAATTGCTTACAATATCTTTCAACTTAGTATTTCTCTAGGAACGTATTAAAACAAGGAGCTAAAGCGCGAGCTATTAATCCACAACACAACTTGCAAAGACAATTTAGACTATGTTCATGATAATTAAGTTCATCTAATCAAATTATTTAATGAACTCCCATTTAGATAGACATCCCTCTAGTCATCTAAGTGATACATGATCCGAATCGACTAGGCCGTGTCCGATCACCACGTGAGACAGACTAGTCATCAACGGTGAACATCTCCATGTTGATCGTATCTACTATACACTCATGTTCGACCTTTCGGTCTCTCGTGTTCCGAGGCCATGTCTGTACATGCTAGGCTCGTCAAGTCAACCTAAGTGTTTTGCATGTGTAAATTTGGCTTACACCCGTTGTATTCGAACGTTAGAATCTATCGCACCCGATCATGACGTGGTGCTTCGAAACAACGAACCTTCGCAACGATGCACAGTTAGGGGGAACACTTTTCTTAAAAATTTAGTGAGGGATCATCTTATTTATGCTACCGTCGTTCTAAGCAAATAAGATGTAAACATGACAAACATCACAGGCAAATCATAAAGTGACATGATATGGCCAATATCATCTTGCGCCTTTGATCTCCATCTTGGAGGCACGGCATGATCACCATCGTAACCGGCATGACACCATGATCTCCATCATCGTGTCTTCATGAAGTTGTCTCGCCAACTATTACTTCTACTACTATGGCTAATGGTTAGCAATAAAGTAAAGTAATTACATGGCATTTTTATTGACATCAGGTCATACAATAAATTAAGACAACTCATATGGCTCCTGCCGGTTGTCATACTCATCGACATGCAAGTCATGATTCCTATTACAAGAACATGATCAATCTCATACATCACATATATCATTCATCACATCCTTTTGGCCATATCACATCACATAGCATACCCTGCAAAAACAAGTTAGACGTCCTCTAATTGTTGTTGCAAGTTTTACGTGGCTGGTATGGGTTTCTAGCAAGAACGTTTCTTACCTACGCAAAAGCCACAACGGTGATATGCCAATTGCTATTTACCCTTCATAAGGACCCCTTTCATCGAATCCGATCCGACTAAAGTGGGAGAGACACACACCCGCTAGCCACCTTATGCATCAAGTGCATGTCAGTCGGTGGAACCTGTCTCACGTAAGCGTACGTGTAAGGATGGTCCGGGCCGCTTCATCCCACAATGCCGCGGAATCAAGATAAGACTAGTAACCGTAAGCAAATTGAACAAATCATCGCCCACAACTACTTTGTGTTCTACTCGTGCATAGAATCTACGCATAGACCTAGCTCATGATGCCACTGTTGGGGAACGTAGTAATAATTCAAAATTTTCCTCGTGTCACCAAGATCAATCTAGGAGATGCTAGCAACGGAGAGAGGAGTGCATCTTCATACCCTTGAAGATCGCTAAGCGAGCGTTACAAAGAACGCGGTTGATGGAGTCGTACTGGGCGATTCAAATCGCGGAAGATCCGATCTAGCGCCCGAGCAGACGGGCGCCTCGCTGTTCAACACATGTACAGCCCAGGGACGTCTCCTCCTTCTTGATCCAGCAAGGGGAAAGGAGAAGTTGAGGGAGAACTCCAGCAGCACGACGGCATGGTGGCGATGGAGCTCGTGGTTCTCCGGCAGAGTTTCGCTAAGCACTACGGAGGAGAGGAGGTGTTGGAGAGGGGAAGGGGTTGCGCCAGGGAAGGGTGCGACTGCCCTCTCTCTCCCTCAATATATATAGGGGGAAGGGGGGAGGAGGAGGCGCCCTAGGGGAGGGGCGACGGCCACAGGGGAAACCCTAGATGGGTTTGGGCGCCCCCACCCCTAGGAAACTTGCCCCCAAGCCGGGAGGGTGGCTGCCTTAGGGGAGGCGCCCCCACCTCTCCACGTTACGTGAGATGGGGTGGGAGGGGTGCACAACCCCTTAGTGGGCTGATGTGCCCCTTCCCCTTGGCCCATAAGGCCCCCCAACGCTTGTCGGGGCCTTCGAAACACCTTTCGGTCACGCTGGTCGTCACCTGGTACTCCCAGAACAATTCCGGACTCCAATACCCTTCGTCCAATATATCGATCTTCACCTGCGGACCATTCCGGAGTTCCTCGTCACGTCCGGGATCTCATACGGGACTCCGAACAACCTTCGGTAACCACATACTATTTCCCATAACAACTCTAACGTCACCGAACCTTAAGTGTGTAGACCCTACGGGTTCGGGAACCATGCAAACATGACCGAGACATTCTCCGGCCAATAACCAACAGCGGGATCTGGATACCCATGTTGGCTCCCACATGTTCCACGATGATCTCATCGGATGAACCACGATGTCGGGGATTCAATCAATCTCGTATTCAATTCCCTTTGTCTATCAGTATGTTACTTGCCCGAGATTCGATTGTCGGTATCCCTATACCTCGTTCAATCTCGTTACCGACAAGTCTCTTTACTCGTTCCGTAACACATGATCCCGTGGCTAACTCCTTAGTCACATTGAGCTCATTATGATGATGCATTACCGAGTGGGCCCAGAGATACCTCTCTGTCATCCGAAGTGACAAATCCCAGTCTCGATTCGTGCCAACCCAACAGACACTTTCGGAGATACCTGTAGTGAACCTTTATAGCCACTCAGTTACGTTGTGACGTTTGGTACACCCAAAGCATTCCTACGGTATCCGGGAGCTGCACAATCTCATGGTCTAAGGAAATGATACTTGACATTAGAAAAGCTCTAGCAAACGAACTATACGATCTTGTGCTATACTTAGGATTGGGTCTTGTCCATCACATCGTTCTCCCAATGATGTGATCCCGTTATCAACTACATCCAATATCCATGGCCAGGAAACCATGACCATCTATTGATCAACGAGCTAGTCAACTAGAGGCTTACTAGGGACATGTTGTGGTCTATGTATTCACACATGTATTACGGTTTCCGGTCAATACAATTATAGCATGAACAATAGACAATTATCATGAACAAGGAAATATAATAATAACCATTTTATTATTGCCTCTAGGGCATATTTTCAACAGTTCTCCGGCATAAAAGCCGGTTGGGGTGGCCCGTCGAGCCCGCCAGATACGATCGAGGCAGCTCGTGGCTCCATCTCCCCTACCTAGCCCAACGGAACAAGTGGCTACCCCAAGCCGGCGCGTTCTTCAGCAACTCGTTGCTCTAGGCGCTTGCAGGGGAGAGCACTGGCGCCACGCGCATCGTCGCTGCAGATGGACGCCACGAGTTGTATCTTATGCACGCTATCGCGCGCCATTAAATCGTCAACATGTGGGTAACCGCGCCCTGTCGGAAGAGAAAGAAGCCGGATGCGCGGAGATCGAGAAGTCGGTGGCTAGCGTGTCCGCGTCCGCCGCTAACAACAAGGGAAAGGAGTATAGGGGAGGCCACCACCGCTTGGGTTTGAGGAAGGCCACCGCCGGCGCATCGCCGGCTTGTACAACCGGTGACTTGGCCGGTTCTTCAGCGCAGACCATTGTTGACCCCGCCTGGGCTCCACGGAAGCGGAGGCGCCCCCTTCCCCTCCGGTTGAAGCACCCTCTTTACTACTCCGATGAGTGGCGCAACCAGACATAGGAAAGATACAAGGGAAGAATATACCTCCAGCGGACTGCCGGACATAGGGAAAACAAAGGGATCCGTCGCTGCCGGTCGTAGACTAGTGTAGTGCATCTTTGTCGTGGGAGTGGAGCTCCGCGCGACCATACGTGCATATCGTTTTAACTTTTTAGTTAAAATATGTCTAAAATGTAAACGTTTTCGTCCGATTTGTATGAGTCTGCTGTGTTTGCATGAATTTTATCTGATTTGTTGAAAAAATGTTTGAAATATATATGGGCAGTGTTAGGTAACGGTCTACTGCATCTGTATCAGTGGACTAATCTTTCTATTCATGACGGATGCGTATGGATCGCCGTTGGAGATGCCCTTAGGGGCCACGCATAATAAGGGGAGAAAAGGTGGTTATCGTGAAGTTCCACCAAAACGATGAAGATCTTCGCTAGTGTGCCCACATCCACACAGGCATCCTCGCACGTCGCAAGCAAAAATCCATACTACCTGTTTCTTTCCCCTTGGAGCCCAGGACGGCACATACGTGGTGTTCGAGCCAAGTCCACCTTTTTCCCGCTCCTGTTGGTTCGTACTCCCACCTCCATCTGCTTCGTGGCGGTGCATCTGCCATAGATCGAGGTAAAAGGTGGGACGACCCTGCTCGGGTGGCTGCCGCTGCCTCGGATGCACATGGCCGCTCCACTTCTCGGTGATATCGCCAGCTGAGCTGCTAGTACTATGGAGGAGAAGATCGTGACAGAAAGTGACCAAGAAGAGGAGAGCGAGGCGTCTCCCATCCCAAGATAGTTTTTTTTTGCCTTTTCAGAGCCGTACGGCATTTTCAACGTGAACGCCTATTCTCCCTCTTCATATATCCCCCGGCTCGGACAATTTTAAGCCTTGAAAATATATATGTCTATATTGGTTCAGATATGGACGACGTCTGAAAAATCCCGATACGGCCCTAAATCTAGACGCGGTGGAATAGGGGCATTTGGATGTCCCCCACATCGGTCCGACAGCCAGCTTCCTCACTGTTTTTAACGGGACCCCTCGCTGTCACCCTGCCCCTACTTGCCTTCCAAGGTCCCAGGTACCGCTCGGCTGTATGGGCCGAAAAGATAACACCGAAGGAGCGCCTTTGTGCCCCCTTACCACTGAGGGCGGTATCGGGCGCGATGCTTGGCGTCATTCCCAAAGATGTAGGGGCCATCGGTCTGGGTCCTCGCCGACCCAAAGCTCGCGGAGGCCTGGTGTCGGGGAGGCTGATCGTGCCCACGGACACCTATGGGGCCGGCGGACCAGGCCCCTTGTGGTTCGGAGGGGGCGGAGATCGCACGAAGAGCGGATCGAGGCGAGGCATACGAGCAGTTTACCCAGCTTCGGAGCTCTCGAGAGATAAAACTCCTACCGCTGCTTGTTTGATGTATTGTGTTCTTGCTAGGGAGCGATGGGAGCTACAAAACCTAGCGTGAGCGTATCTGGTCTCGAGTGAGTCGAATGAACCGAACCCCTCACGCTTAGCATGGGCCTCCTTTTATATGCTCAAGGGTCTCCGACAGGTGGCAACATAGGCGAGGGTACAAATGTAAAACAGGAGTTGGTACACCTACTTGAGCGATTATGCGATTGCAAAATACCTAACTCACGACGGCAAGGGACAAAAGCAATAAATGCCCGTCTGTCGCCCAAACAAAGGCAACAGAGATCGTCAAAAGTGCGCCACTTTGCCACGATGGCAAGCTTGTCGGCGCCGCTTATCGCTGCTCTCCGTGGCTGCACAACCTCTTGACACGCAGCGCATGGAATGGTCCCATGGCGACACGTTCTTTGGATGAGCCGGAGCGGAGACGGAGAGAGGTTGCTTGCCGCTGCAAGCGCCTTTGCCGCGGGCCGAATCCTTGTCGCGTCCGGAGGCTTGTCGCGCTCGAGCCTTCCCCGGCAAGCTCCTCTTGCCGGGGCCCTGTCTTCTGCATGCCTTGAATGGCCTTCCGGCAAGCTCCTCTGCCGGGCCTTGTCTTCTTAGTCAAATACTTTGTTCTTGAATGGCTCCAAAGGAGCCACAGAGGATCTTGGCGGTGACCAGCAAACCTCGCCGCTGGTGTCAGAATCGTCTGCGGCACGAGTACGGGATACTAGGGTACCCCTACTCTAGTACACCGACAGAGCCCCGGGCCTGGGCCGCATACGATCTGCCGGCGTTGTCGGGCCAGGCCCAAAACGGTGCACGGTCACACGCGGCCTCGATCACGCTGCAACTCGCCCCGGACCCACCACGACCCCCACTAACGGCACGCACCGAACGTGGCGTCGTGCGAGAGATAGTGGGCGTGGTCGTGGGGGTTTCTTTATTAGGAAAAGCGGAACGTCCGCCCTCCCCTCTTTATAAGCGGGGAAACAGGGCAGGCCGTCCACTCCGCCATTGCTGTCTTGTCAAGAAAACCACCGCCGCTCCCCTTCTTCTCCGGCGAAGAGAGCAGCGCCCGCCTTCGCCACAAAGCGCACTCACCGCCGTCGGCCTCCTCCGCCGCCCTCGCCATGGCTCCAGCCGACAAGGAGAAGGGCGTCAAGTCGGCCGAGGCGCGGGCTCATGGGCGCGCGCAAGGAGCAGGCCATCTTCTCCCCTCAGCTCGGCGCAAAGGAGCTGCGGGATGTCTTCTATCTCTTTTGGTCGACGGAGATGCGTGCGCATCCGCGCCGCGAAGGTACTCCGCCTCCGCTTCTGATTTGGCCCCAACTGGGTACCCTTCTTTGCCCTTTTCTTCTATTGCGGCTTTGCTTCGCCCTTTTCCGAAGTTCTTCTGCGATATCATGAACACATATGGCCTCCGCCTCCTTGATTTCACCCCTAACGCCGTCTTGACCATGGCAGTTTTCGCACACCTTTGCGAAAACTTTGTCGAGATCCACCCAAATGTGGCACTCTTCCGCCACTTCTTCGTGCCCAGCGTCGAGAGAGGAGAGCCACTTGCTTGGGAGGGATAGCTTGGGTCTCCGGGATCGGCAAGAAAGAAGCCTATCTGGAAGGAGAGTTCCGCAACAAGTGGGCGGAGTGGAGAGCCAATTGGTGTTGGGTCGTAGAGGAGAACCCGCAGTTCTTTCACTGCCAGGCGCCAAACCCCAATAGTCTTGTGGCGAATTGGAGTAACTTGGCGCCGGAGGATGCTAGGTTGAAGATAGCTGTGACCGGATTTTGCGCCTCGGGCTTGCCGGACTAGCAAGTAAGCGCGGTTAGCGCAGACTTCGCTTCGCCGCGCATCGCTTCCCTTGCGAGGAGAGGAGGAGGCCTGCTTGGGAGTTCCAAAATGCGGCGAACATCATGAGGTTGCGCCCGGCCTGAACTGGAATTTCACCGTCTTGGAGCTGGATGCGATCTTTGCTAGAGCTGTTCAAGAACGACCCGATCACCCTGAGTGGTTTAGGTTGCCGAGGGGGTCATCCCATTGTGCAACAACTCGGCGCTTCGACCGCATCCGGCGCCATGATGCCGTTAATGCGATTCCCATGGGATCGTTCCAACCTGGCAGGAGCCCCCCGACGAGGTCGTGCAACAGTTCTTCGACGACTTGGAAGAAGTGCCGATCCGCTCCGACGAGCAGAAAAGGCTCACTCGCGACACCACCGACGAGGAGATGGCGCGTATTGCCACCAGGCTGGAGGAGGCGGCAGCAGCCGCTGCCGCTGGAGCCTTCGGGTACCCCGTGGAAGAAGGCGGGACGGCTGAAAGCGGCAAGCCTTGCCGAGCGAAGGAGATCGCCGGCGAGGACGAGCTTGTCGAGCCCGAGGCCGGGTCGAGTGGACCCGCCGAGGGCGCTTCTTCTCCACCACCCAGCGACTTCGCCGCCGGAGCCCCCCGCTCCAAGAGGCGTCTCCGCAAGGCCGAGACGAGTCGGGCGGCAGATCGCCCACTGGTAGCGGCTGCCATGACGCGCTCTACCGCGGCAAGCGATGTTGCCGCGGGGGCGCCTCACACTGCTGCGACAACTGGGGCGGGATCTTCCCAGGCCACCGCCGACGCCTCCGCCAAGCGGCCAAGAGAGCCCACTCCCCCGCCTCGTCGCACCGGAGGCGAGCCGGAGTTTGACTTCTCCGCGCTCGGCTCGAGGAGGAAGATGAAGAGTAAGCTTTTTAGATTGTGCTTGTATTTCTTCAATTTTATTGCTTCATCTTGAATCTGATTTGCTTGCTCGGAACTCTTTCCTTTTCGGGGCCTTAGCCCGAAGAGCGTCGAAGAGGGCTAAGATCCCGACGGTCGTCGTTGAGGACGATCCACCCGTGGCAACAGAGGAGGCGTCTGAGACCCCCTTGCCGGACCCGGCAACCCTTCCTCAGAGCAGCCCCCAGCACAGCCCCCAAAGTAAGTGTGCGGTTTTTTTTCCTTACTATTAGGTGTGTAGGGGTGCTCCTTCTTCGTTGATACCTGATCGTTTTCCTGTGTAGGAGCAGAGCAGCCTCATCAGGAGGGCAGAAGCCGCCCGAAATCCTGTCTGCTGCTGCCACTACGCCGCCAAGGGAGGATTCTCCCGGCAAGGGCG
The DNA here is from genome assembly GCA_021605145.1 of Aegilops bicornis. Taxonomy (NCBI): domain Eukaryota; kingdom Viridiplantae; phylum Streptophyta; class Magnoliopsida; order Poales; family Poaceae; genus Aegilops; species Aegilops bicornis. Next base: position 567,843,555 of record CM038675.1, read on the forward strand.
CCCTCCAGGCAAGGGAGGCCACTCTCCGGCAAGGGAGGCTACCACAGCACGGGACAGCGCCGGTGACCCTCCGATTGGTCGAGGCCGTGGCTGCGGATCCCGTTCGCAGTAATTTCCTTACACGAAAATCTCCCTTGGGCTTGTTCTCTTTTGTTTCTCTTTTGAACATTTGCTTGATCGCTCTTTCTTCGTCGGACGCAGCCGATGGAGGTCGAGGCTGCCGGGCGAGGAGGAAGACGCAGCAACACCGACGAGGCCGCCGTCGTGGAAGAAGAGGTCGTTCTTTGTGGAAGAAGAGGCTGTCGCCGACGCAGCCTGTTGGCGAGAAGGCCACCGAGGCTGCCGACGCAGAAGCCGGGCGAGGGTCGGGCGATCGACCGACGGCCCCTGAGGCCGCAGGAGCGCCAGGCGTTACCGACAGCCGACTCCCCCGGCCAGCTGTCAGCCCGAGGAGCCCTAGCCCGCGCCCTACCAAGGCCGGGCGAGGGTGTCTTCATCAAACTCCCCCGGGAGCCGAGCTCAGGCGCGCCGGTCGAAGGAGAGACCTTCGACAACAGCTACTCGCCTCCAGGCCGACGCTGGTGGACGCGCCAAGCAAGCAGCAGCGCTGAAGTCTGAGGAGGAGCAACTGAAGAAGCTGATGTCGCTCTACAAAGGCCCGGCAAGCCAAGTTGGAGTCCCAGAAGCACTTGTCGCGAGGGCGAGGAGCGGACATGGAGAAGCTGCAGAAGAGCTCCGGGCGCCAACCAAGAAACTCTCCGCGACGTAGCGAAGCGCGGGGGCAACTTGTAAGAGCGCACGGCCTTCTTCATCCTTGAGAAGGCCGCGGTGAGGAGGAGCAGCGGTGGCTGCCGAGAAGCTCTCCGCGCAGAAAGCGAGCCGGGCGCAGCGGAAGGTCAACCTGGACAGCCACGAAGAAGACCTTGCTGCCACGAGGAGTCACTTGGCGGGCGCAAGGAAGCGAAGGATGCTGCCGCAGCCGCCGAGGCCGCCAAGGAAGAGTTGAAGGCGAAGGTGGCACAACCGAGGCCAGCCTCAAGAAGAGTGGCGAGGAGCTTCCAGCGCTCAAGCACGAGCGAGAAGGACGCCTACACTCTTGGCGAGCTGCAGGCCGTCTCGTCGATAGGGGCAAGGAGCTCGACGCCGCCAAAGATTCCAAGGCGGATCTTGAGCTGAAGCCACCACTCGACGCAGACGTTGGGCGGGCGCCAGAGAGCGGGAAGTGGGCTGTTGGAGATGATCAAGGCCAAGGAGGAGCTGCTAGCGAATGTTGTCTCCACCAGGCGCCTTGAGGGAGAGTGTGGAGCATTGGACTAAAGGTCTTATGGACACCTGGCGACATCCACAACGAGCTGATGGAGCTGGGGATGGCGGACCTTGCATACTCCTCCGACGAAAGCATCTCCAACCCAGCGCCAAACTCAGTTTATTCTTCAAAGGCGTGACGGGCCTCCAGCGACTCGGGAAGAGGTCCCAAAGAAGCTGGCGAGGAATCACGCCCAGATCTGTGCAGGAGCCCTCGAGAAGGTGTTGATAAAGGTGGCCTTCCGCAATCCGGGCCTCAACCTTAACGGGCGTCCTCGGATCCTTGCCGCCAGATGCCAACGTGGAGGAGCTCAAAGCCCTTGTCGCACCCATTGTGGACAAGGTGAACAAGATCAAGCGGATTGATGGCGACCCGCGTGGACTAGGCCGCCAATTTTATCTTTCCCTTGTCGCCGCCGATCATGTTTAGAACACTTTGTTAGATCGGCGACAAGTTATTTTGTAATATACTCTATCTTAGGCGATCAATGCAACGTTATTTCCTCTACTTGATTCCTTCCTTTGTACGTTTACGCCCCTCGCATTTGGGGGACCTGTCGGTGCGGGCACCTTTGTCATGGCCGAGTGCGAACGTCGGCAGCCTCGGGCAAAGGTTAGCCTCCGACAAGCAACCTTGTCGCGACTAGCCGCAGCTCACTTAAGTTGTTGAGCGGACTCGAAACAAAGTAAGGGCGCGACTAGCCTGCGAGTTGGTTTCTCTGCGCAGTTTTCCATATAAAGTACTATCGTTCGAGGAAGATAACTTAAAAGTTTAAAATTGATTGCTCAAACTTTGGCAACTTAGCTTTTCATCTCTTGCTTCCCGATAAGGCGAAACTTCCTCGAGCGGTGCCTGGTTCATAGTATTATCTTCTCCTTCCCCACAGTTAACTTGTGCGAGGGAGCCTTCCTTTCTTTGAGAAAAGAGAAAGAAGAGAAAATAAAGTTATGGAGCCCAGCTGACTCGATTTTGCTTACGGGTGTGGTTGTCGCACAAAGTGTTAGCCAAAACATGCAATAAAATGATGAAAGCATGAATTTGACAAGTTGTGCGCAACACATGAGCTTTACTGATGCACGGGGTCTGCGCCCGGCTTTGTACAAAGGATTACATGCAACAGCGGCAAGACTTGTACAAAAGGTGGTTGCCGGAACAGGTTCCGGCAACCGTGCCCTATGGGTAAAACTTACGAAGATGCTCAATGTTCCAGGAGTTGCTCACCGGAATGCCATCTTCGGTCTCAAAGCCAGACAGGCCAGCCCTAGTGACTCGTTTCACCCGATAAAGGGCCTTCCCACTTTGGCGTCAACTTGTTTGAATTCTTGGCGGACTGAACACGCCCGAAGAACAAGGTCGCCTTCCTCGAGACTTCTCGCACTAACTTTGCGGCTATGGTAGCGACGCAAAGCTTCTGGTAGCGAGCAGCTCGCCTGATGGCTCAAGACGATCCTCCTCAAGGAGCAAAGCGCGTCATCTTGTCGCAAATGCTCTTGCTCAAGCTCATCGTAAGAGAGCACTCGAGGCGATCCAGATAACGAGTTCCGTGGGGAGAACTGCCTCTGCTCCATAGACTAGAGCAAAAGGTGTCTGCGGCGGTGGCCCGATTTGGCGTCGTCTGATCGACCAAAGAACCCTTTGGTAGCTCCTCGATCCAGCTTTCTTCCGCACTTGTGCAGCCTGTCAAAGTTCGGTCTTGAGCCCGCGCAGCACTTCAAAGATTTGCCCTTTTCGCTGATCGTTGCTTCTCGGGTGAGCAGCGAAGCAAAGCGCAGACCTTGGCGCCAAGATCTTGGACGTCTTTGCATGGAGGTGCGACTCAGAATTGTGTGCCGTTGTCGGTAATGATCCTGTTAGGGATTCCAAACGCGCATAATCGACCAAGAACTTGATGACCGCGTTGGCCACCTTCCTCATCGCTTCCACTTCCGCCACTTTGTGAACTTGTCGATGGCGGCGTACAAGTACTCAAAGCCCCGACAGCTTCGGGGAAAGGGCCGAGGATGTCGAGCCCCTGCACCGGAAAAGGCCGGGATAAAGGGATCATCTGGAGAGCTTGAGCTGGCTGGTGTATCTGCTTGGAATGGAACTGCACGCTTCACACTTGGTTACTTGTGCGGTTGCATCCCGGAGGGTTGTCGGCCGAAGAAACCTTGCCGGAAAGCTTTGCCGGCAAGTGCTCTTCTGCGCCAATGTGGTGACCACATATGCCTCCGTGTATCTCGCCAACAGCTTACATCCATCTTCCACAGGAATACACTTCAATTTCACACCGTTGAGTCTTCTTACATGCGATGTATCTTGTCGACAAACTGGTACATACTTGACTGCCGGGCTACTCTTTCCGCTTCTTCTTGTTCTTCGGGAAGTTCTCCTGTCTGAAGGAAAAGGACAATCGGCTGCGCCATGCTGGAGCTTGCGGCTCGACAACAAGGACTAAAGGCACGTATGCTGCTGCGGGAACATCAGCTTCTACGGCAAGAACCTGCGGCTCTGCCGGAGCTTGATGCTCCCCGGCAAGCTTGCCGGAGCAAGACTTGTCGGAAGCGCCCGCTTCAACGTGAAACAAACCACAGGGCTTGTCGGGCAGACCGCCCATCAAGACTTGTTGGTGTTGATCTTGGGGACCTTCGCAACGACGGCTTCGGAAGCTCACGGAAAGTAGTCACCAGAGATCAACTTCCTCTTCTTGCTTTGTCCGAGTTGATGGTGTTACGGTTGGTTGAGTCAGCTTGAGCACGAAAATCCACAGTTCCACAGCAACTTAAGTGCAGCGCACTTTGACAAAGTCGGCAATATCATTCGGGCTCTTGGAACATGTTCCATTTGCGAGCCGTCAAAGTGCTCTTCTAGCTTCCTCACTTCATCAACGTATGCTTCCATTAACGGACTCGATAATCTTTGTTCACTTGGCGGACGACAAGTCTGCGAGTCACCTCGACAATAAGCTTTTTGATCCCAAGGTCCACTGCGATCTCGAGACCGCAAGCAAACCTTCATACTCTGCGGTATTGTTTGTTGCTTGCTCCTTGGGAAAGTGCATCCGGACTACGTGCTTGAGGTGCTCTCCGGTGGGTGCGATAAGCGACGCCGGCACCGGCGCCTTTGCAGCGAGAAGGCACCATCAAAGTACATTAGCCACTCTCGCTTGCTTCCTTGACGGGAATGCTCGTCTCCAATCTCTTCATCTGGCGTTGGCGTCCATTACGCTATGAATTACGCCAATGCTCGCTTTGGATAGTTGAAGTGCTTTCAACTTGAGACCAAAGCTTGATAGTTCGATGCCCACTCGACAATCCTGCCTGTTGCCTCTGGATTCTCGCAGATCCTCTTGAGCGGAAAGCGAGTGACAATCGTGATCTCATGTGCTTGGAAGTAATGGCGCAGCTTTCTCGAGGCCATGAGGAGGCCGAAGCAATTTCTGCACACCGCAGTACCTTGACCTAGCCCCCTGCAGGAGGGAACCGACAAAGTAAACTGGGCCGCACCATCCTTTTCTCAGATCTGCTCATGCGTCTGCAGCGGATTCGGCCCTTGTCGGGACTAGCTTGTCGCCGAAGCCCCCGCTTGTCAGCCGGATGTGCTTGCCGTGGTTGCCGGCTCGTCATCCGCCTCCCTCTCCGCTACTAACGTAGCACTAACCACTTGATTGGTTGCTGCTATATATAGCAGCAACTTCTCTTGTGGTTTAGGTGCGACAAGTGTTGGAGTGGAGGATGTATCTCTTTAAGTCTCAGAGCACAGCCTCCGCTTCGGAGTCCATTTCATTGGACCTGCCTTTTTCAAAATCTTGAAAAGCGGCAGCGCGCTCAGCAGACCTAGAAATAAACCTCTTTGAGGGCAGCTACGCAACCGGCAAGCCTTCGTACATCCTTGACGTGCTTTGGTGCTTCAATCTGCTCAATGGCCTTGATCTTGTCGGGATTGGCTTCAATTCCTCGCTGAGACACGAAGAACCCGAGAAGCTTGCCGGAAGGAACTCCAAACACGCACTTCTCGGGGTTGAGCTTGAGGTTGATCTTGCGCAGATTTGCAAAGGTCTCGTCCAAATCTTGAACCAGAGTTGCTTTGTCCTTGCTTTTGACCACTATGTCATCCATGTAGGCTTCTACATTTACGTGCATTTGCGGCTCAAAAGCGTCATGGACTACCCTTGCAAATGTTGATCCGGCATTCTTCAAACCGAAAGGCATCCGTGAAAATAAAGATGTGCCACATGGTGTAACGAATGCGGTCTTCTCCTCATCTTCTTCAGCCATGAAGATCTGATGGTATCCTGAGTATGCATCAAGAAACGAAAGCAAATCACACCCAGCCGTGGAGTCAACAATCTGGTCGATGCGCGGTAAGGGAAATGGATCTTTGGGACAAGCTTTATTAACATCCGTGAAGTCAATACAAAGTCTCCATTTTCCATTTGCTTTGCGCACGACTACGGGATTGGCCAACCACGTAGGATGGAGCACTCCTCTGACAAGGCCTGCCGCTTCCGGTTCTTGATCTCTTCTCGCTATGAATTCTTGGCGCTCCACCGCTTGCTTCGACTTTTTGCTTGACGGGCGCGCGATGAGGACAAACGGCCGGCGGTGCTCAATCACTTTCTGGAACACTGGGATGTCGACGGTTGCCATGCAAACACGCCGACATTCGCCCGCAGAAAGCAACGAGCGCCGCCTTCCTATTTAGGGTCGAGAGAGGCACCGATGGTGAAGGTACCACCGGTCTGCCGTCCTCCTTGGCGGCACCTTCTTGGTCTTTAGGCGGAGCTACCATCTTCTTCTTGCACTTGTCGGTGGAGCTCGATGGTGCGTCCTCGACGGTAGCGCAGCACTCCAAGAAGGTGCGCTTGACGGAGTGGGCATCGAGCTCTTCGGACTTGGACTTTGTCTTCTTCCCCGGAGCTTCAGCGGCAAATGTTTGGCAATCTGTCGCGGCTGCATCCCCTAGATTTTGTCGGCACAAATAAGGGCATCCTTCTTGTCGCCATGGACGGAGATGACGCTTATCGGGCCCGGCATCTTGAGTAAGTTGTAGGCGTAGTGAGAGGCTGCCATGAACTTGGCGAGTCTTTGGGCTGACCAAGTATCCCATTGTAAGGCAATGGGAAATCGGCAACGTCGAATGTGACCCTCTCGATCCTAAAGTTCAGCTCGCTGCCAAACGTTACCGCAGCGTAATCTTCCCTTCGGCTTGCTCCTTCCCGGATTGATTCCTTGGAAGGTGCCAGTCTCTTCGAGCTTCGCCGTCGAGGATTTGAAGCTTACGGAGCACCGCGAGGAGATCGATTCAAGCCGCCCCGCCGTCAACTAGCATCTTGGTGACCTTGAGGTTGCGGATGGTTGGTGAGACCAACATCGGCAAGCACCCGACCGCAGTTATGCGATCAGGTGATCCTCAATATCAAAGACGATAGGCGTCTTTGGACCACTTCGGAGGCTTGCGTGACTCTACGGATGGTTCCGCTGCATTGACCTCCCGCATCCATTGCTTGAGTTGGCGGTGGGAGGTACGCAGGAAGCACCTCCGTCAACGCAGAGGACCTCTGTGGCTTTCAAACTCCCGCTCATCGAGCGTCGTCGTCTTCCATATCTTCGCTGTCGTCATCATCTTCATCCTTGTCGCGACTGCGGGAGGTCTGTCTCCTTACCCATTTGCTTGGCCTTGCACAAGGCGTCCTCCCCGGCCGACGCGTTTCTTGCTTACTCCCCGGCACCTTCCTGGCCTTCTCCTTGTCGCGCAGCTCGTACTCAGCCCTCTGCTGTTTGACAAGCTGCTCGACTTTCTTGCGCAATGCCCTTAGTGCGGTGGATCTTGCAAGATTGCTTGCCGGAGCAGTCACCTTGTCGGCTGACCGCCACAGACCGGTGGTTGGCGTCGGCGGCAACCTCCTTGCCGGAGCCACCAGCCTTGGCGTTCTTGTCGCCACCTCCGTTGCCGGACCGCTCAACAGCTAACACTTCTACGCCTTTCTTCTTCCCTGTTGCCTCATTGCCCGGCTCTTCTTTGCCGGGCGGTCTCCTCACCTTGTCGAGATCCTGCTTCGCATTCTCTCCTGGAGTCTCCTCCCTTCCTCAAGCGTGCACTTGTCGGCCAAGGCGTCAGCTCATCGACGTCCTTGACTTTGCACATCACCATCTCCTCCCTCATCCTGCGGTTCCGCACATTACGATGAAACGCGTTGATCACATGGCGGCAGGTGGACATCCGGGATGTTGTAGTGCACACGGCTGAATCTCTGAATGAACTTGCGCAGGACTCTCCTTCCTTCCGGCTAGCAGATGAAGGTCACTCTCTTGGCCATGGGGCTTGTGGCCACCTGTGAAGGCGCCAACAAACTAATGGCACAGATCTGCCCAAGAGGATATGGAGCTGTCCGGCAAGTGCATGAGCCAAGATTTGACGTTGGGCTTGAGCACGAGCGGGAAGTAGTTGGCGAGATCTTGTCGTCCGTCCCCGCAGCTTGCACCGCGATGGTGTAGATGCTGAGGAACTCTGACGGATGCGTCCTGCCATCATACTTCTCCGGCACATCTGGTTTGAAGTTTTTCTGGCTGGGCCATTGGACTTGCCGCAGCTCATGAGTGAACGCGGGGCAACTTCATCACAGACGCAAGAAGTCGCCTGCTCCTCCGGCGCTGCGCATGTCAACAGTAGGCCTAAGCGCTTGTCGGATCGACGTCGCGCTTCTCTCCGGCACTCGATGCGAGTTCGAGCGTCCTCTTGTTGTCGCTCATGAAGAACTTGGCGCTGATCGCGGCGAGCTCATGGATCCGGCGACGCGTGGAGTCATTGTCGAGGTGGATCCGGTGAGTCGGCGATCTTGGCCTTCGGGGCGGAGAGTGCATGGTAGTTGCACCTCCGACAGTCTCGTCGCCACCGGCTCGTGCCTTGTCGTCTTGCCGCGGCATTGATGGCGTTGGTTGCCGCGGAGCGTCACCGTTGGCAAAGCCGGTGAGGCTCTGGATAGTGGCCCTCCACTCGTCGACCTTGTCGGCCGTTGGAGGGTAGTCGAGGAGCAGCTGAGCTCTCGCCAGAGCTTCTGCTGGAGTGGTGGGTGGCATTGGCGAACGGTGCGAGGAGCGGGATATGCTCGGACTTCTAACTATGTTAGAAGGAGCAGCACCCTCCAGCGCATCAGATCTCACTCGTGCCGGCATGTTGGCGCGCATGTCTTTGGTCTTGAGGGTCTCGATCCAACGAGCGTATGGCATTGTGAACGCCATGACGTTGTTGGTCCCACATCTCCGAGATGGGCGCGGGGATCTTGCGCGACGCCGAGGTTTGCGGGCCTTGTCCTTGGACTTGGCAACGTCGCGAACACCTTCGTCGGCGCCCGTTCCTCCGCCGGCGTCTGCCCACCACCCGTTCTTTGCGGTGAGGGTGGGTACGACGCGGACGGCTCTGCCGAAGCCTTCTTCTTCGGTGGCATGTTGAGGAAGATGTTGAGGACGCTGCTCTTGTGAACGTCGGATCAGATTCACACGGCCTCGACGCCCCCTACCTGGCGCGCCAAAGATGTCGGGGAGGCTGATCGTACCCACGGACACCTATGGGGCCGGCGGACCAGGCCCCTTGTGGTTCGGAGGGGGGCGGAGATCGCACGAAGAGCGGATCGAGGCGAGGCACACGAGCAGTTTACCCAGCTTCGGAGCTCTCCGAGAGATAAAACTCCTACTGCTGCTTGTTTGATGTATTGTGTTCTTGCTAGGGAGGGATGGGAGCTACAAAACCTAAGCGTGAGCGTATCTGGTCTCGAGTGAGTCGAATGAACCGAACCCCTCTACGCTATGCGCATGGGCCTCCTTTTATATGCTCAAGGGTCTCCGGCGTGGCAACATAGGCGAGGGTACAAATGTAAAACAGGAGTTGGTACACCTACTCGAGCGATGTACGATGCAAAATACCTAACTCGACGGCAAGGGACAAAAGCAATAAATGCCCGTCTGTGTCGCCCAAACAAAGGCAACAGAGACCGTCAGTGCGCCACCGCTTCGCCATGATGGCAAGCTTGTCGTGCCGCTTATCGCTGCTCTCCGCCGGCTGCACAACCTCTTGACACGCTGCATGGAATGGTCCCATGGTGACACGTTCTTTGGATGAGCTGGAGTGGAGACGGAGAGAGGTTGCTTGCCGCGGCAAGCGCCTTTGCCGCGCCGAATCCTTGTCGCAGACGGAGGCTTGTCGCGCTTCGAGCCTTCCCGGCAAGCTCCTCTTGCCGGGCCCCATCTTCTGCATGCCGTGAATGGCCTTCCCGGCAAGCTCCTCTTGCCGGGCCTTGTCTTCTTAGTCAAATACTTTGTTCTTGAATGGCTCCAAAGGAGCCACGGAGGATCTTGGCGGTGACCAGGCAAACCCTGCCGCGGGGTGCTGCAACTGTCCGTGCACGAATACGGGATACTAGGGTACCCCTACTCTAGTACACCGACACCTGGGCCTTGGACCAGTCCAAGACCACCAAGGAGTCGGATGCCCATCGTGAAAGTTAGGTCAGTCAGGACCTCTTCCAAATCAGGATCATTGAGTTGAAGCGCGAGCTTGGCCTCAAGATCGGTGAGAGCGCAAGGTGGAGGAGGAAGAATGGTGGCTGGGAGAACGACAACAACAATGGCAGTGGCAACGCGCGACGATTGTCCCCATGGCCTTAGAGGGCGTGCATACGTAAGTTGTCGTCCACTATTTAGTCTAGTTTAGGTTAAATTTGGAGGAGTTTGCATGCAATATATATGAAATTCATTAAATTTCATTCTGATTTTCTATTCGAAATGTTTGAAATAATGAGATAGTAAGGAATTCATAGATACGTCTATACATGACCAGAAACATTTGAAGACGGTTTGTTTGATAAACGACCTCGGAGCTGCCCTTAGCGGATGCAGGTCACCAAATATGCCTGAGATGTCTGGATCGGACGCCCAGACATTTTCCGCCATCCAACGCGGGTCATCAAACACCAGCGGACAATGGACTAGGCAATCGGGGAGTACGACGGCCCACGGTTAGTTGGACCATATCTCCCCATAGACTATGTGTCTCAATCATCATTTTTTTTCTTTTGGTACGGTCTGCTTGGCCAATTGTCTGATTTTTTTACTAGAAAACTTCCAATATGCATTCATCATTTAATCATGATAAAACAATGAATGGCAGAAATAATAATAATTATATCTAGATTCGTAGATCACCCAGCGACGACTACAAGCACTGAAGCGAGCCGAATGCGAGCCGCCGTCATCGCCCCTCCTTCCTGGAGCCGGACAAAACTTGTTATAGTGGACAAGTAGAAAGCCGTTGTACTAAGGCCCTATAGGACCAACGCACCAGAACAACAATTCTCATTGAAGTGAAGCTTAGATCAGAAGGATCCAAGCTCTAGACACACGAGTACACACGAACAAAGACCGAATCCATATGAATTCGCCGAAGACAAACGCCAACCGAATCCCATGAAATCTGCTGGAGACAAACCACCACACGCCCTCCAATGACGCTAGAAGCAACGCCGAGACAAGGCCTAAGGCGGGAGAACCTTATTCCACCTTCAGAGAGCCGCCGCCACCTCTTTTCTCTGAGCATGACACAAACCCTAAAAACCCTTAAAATAGCATAAAAAACAAAGCCCCCTACCAGCAAGGGCCGAAATCCACCACTCATCCATGACACTAAGATCACAGAAGACGAGGTAGACCGGTGCTCGCGTCGACGAGACAGGAGAAACCCTAGAGCGGCTGGCTACGAGCGCTCTTTTTCAGTCGGATGACCTTTGCATGTCCCGCTGTTTACGGACGCATCTGAAAGTGTGTGCGGACATTTCTTCATCTAAAACAGATGATCGGGCGTTGGGGTCGGCCTTGTCCTTGCGACAACCTGCTAGCGTAGGTCACAGTGCTGGTCTGGTCTTGGTCTGAAAGAGCACTGCCGCCGATGACACGCAAACAATATTGAAAGCACGGTGGCGCTACAGTGGTCACGTACAGTACGTAGGTATAGCAATAAATGGAGCACACGCGCTATATTAAGTAGTACCCGGTATAAACTCCATGCGCAGGCACAAAGGAGCTCCGAACGCTCAACGGAACGGAATTCACAAGAAAAAAAACGCTAAACGGACTGGAATTTCATCACAGGTAAAGCTTCAAACTCTACGGTAAGCGCTGAAGTAATATAAAAGTTCAGATACATTCCCCTCCTAAAAAATGTTTAGCTACACATTTAGTTTGGTCAGACAAACGCATGACAAGGTTTGGTAAGACAAATGCGGACGCCTACGTCGCTCAAACAGAACACGAAGACCAACGATCTTTTTACCCACGATGGTCTAGGGCGGGAATCCTCTCTCTCCCTCTCTCCGCATTGACGGTTTCAACGCAAGAATCTTATTATATTCCCCTGAGGAGAAAGCGGAAACGAGTAGGTTATCTGCAGCAGCGGTGCGGCCTAGCGTAGGGCGATGTTTCTTGCTTTACTCTATTGTGGACTGTGGTAGGGTCATGATGTATCGTCCTGGAACTGGAACGGGCAGATTTCGTCACGTCTGAGAAAGAGAGATGAAGCGACGGGTCGCGTCGACCGGCGCAGCAGCAGCATGCCGCCGCCTGCTCTCTCTAGTCCTTCACCTCACGCCCGTGCCGTCGGTCGAATCGACCGATCGACCAGATGTTTCGTACGTGCACGCCGAGCTGTACCACAACCCAAGGAATACAAGGCTAGCTAGCCAGCCAGGGCCGGCCGTCGGCGAGCAATCCAGTCGGGCCGGTGAGTTGGGTGGTGAGAGAGGCGTCGGGGTGGTGGGGACTGTTGAACGTGACGTATTTGTACTTCTGATCCTATCTTCTCTAGCTTTATACAGTTGACTTCTAAAGATATAGTAGGGTTAGTTTTCTTTTCACGTAAGACATTTCTTCTATATATTGTGACCTACTTCGTGGAATACAATTGAGTTGCATCGCATATTCTCTCTACATGGTATCAGTTTTACCGCGATCCTCTCTCGCTTCCGCAACCCGCAGCCGCCGCACCCTCCCATAGCCGCCGCTGCCACCCTCTCCAAACCCTAAACGCCGCCGCCGCCGCCTCCTTCCACCCCAACAACCCTACGCCGCCACCGCCGCCTCCTTCCACCCCAAAACCCTACGCCGCCGCCGCCTCCTTCCACCCCAAAACCCTACGCCGCCGCTGCTCCTTCTTCCTATAGCCGCCGCTACCCCCTTCTCCCAAAACCCTAGGCCGCCGTCGCTGTCCTTCTACAAGCCGCCGCCACCCCCTTCCCTCTGTCACCACCCAAACCCTAAGCCACCACCATGTCCCGCTCCAAGACCGGCCCATCCGACGCCGGTTCCTTCGCCGGTGCCATGTTCACCTCCGACCGCCTCAACGAGCTTCACATCAAAGACCACGTCGGGGACGTCCTCGACCTCGACTCGCCATCGTACGCGTGGCGCCGCGTGAATTCAGCGGCTTCTTTGTTCGCTCTTCTTGTCTCATCGAGCATGTAGACGGGAGCGTTGACTTTCACGACACGAAGGACGATGATGAGTGGCTGGCTGTGGACGCCTGAATCGTCAAGTGGCTCTTCCTCACCATCTCCGGCAGCCTCTTCAACATGGTGAACTCCCGCGACCCGTCGGCGTACGCTATGTGGACGCAGATGTGTGACCTCTTCCTCGACAATCGACTTCAACGCCGCGTCTTCCTTCAAGGGGAGTTCTTCACTATGCAGCAAAACGATCTTTCGATCGATGAGTACTGCACGCGGTTGAAGGTCCTCGCCGACGAGCTATGCGACGTCGGCATGAACATCGACGACTCCGTCCTCCTCACCAACCTCCTTCAGGGCCTCCACCCCGACCTCGGTCAGTCCGCCGCCAACCTTTCCCTCGTCACACCGACTTACGCCAAGGCGGACACTTACCTTCGCATGGAGGAGAAACGACTTCGTCACTCCGCTCGGCAGGCGACCCACGCCGTGCTCCACGTTGGCCTCGCCGCCGGCACCGGCGCGCCTCCCGCCCTGACTGCACTGCGTGCTCCTTCTCCGACCCCGCCTCCCGCGCCCGCCCCCTCCGGTGGCCGCAAGCAGAAGGGCCGCGGGGTCGAGCCCGCAACTCCAACACCGTGCAGCACCCGCCCGCGAACACCGCGGTCGCTCCTCCTCCACCGTGGTTGTCGGGGTACAATCCCTGGACGGGTGTTGTACATGTGTACTCCATGCCCATCCCTCGCCCTCCTGCTCCGGGCATCCTCGGTCCACGGCCGGCCTCTCATCAGGCACTGCTGACCATGCCCGCCCCCGGACCCGCGGCATATGGTGGTGTTGCGCCCTATGGCGGTCCGGCGGCATATGGTGGCCCTCCGGCTTATGGCGCGTATGGCGGAACCCACGGTGGTGTCTGGGATCCCGCCCTCCTCCCCGTTCTTCATGTCGCGCCCTCGCCGAGCAACTACAACGGAGGTGGCGATTGGTATATGGGCACCGGCGCTGCCGCTCACATGGCTTCCAACCCCGATATCCTCTCCCGCGCCTCCCCCTACCCCTTCAACTCTCGCATCATGGTTGGTGATGGTTCCTCCCTTCCCATCACCCATCACGGTTCTTCCTCCCTCCCGTTTCCCTCCTCTTCTTTAACTCTTAATAATGTGCTTGTTTCGCCATCCTTAATCAAAAACCTATGCTCCATTCATACTCTTACTCGTGAAAATCCTGTCACTGTTGAGTTTGACGCTCTTGGTTTCTCTATCAAGGATGCTCGCTCCTGGAGGGTTCTGCACCGCTGTGATTCCCTCGACGATCTCTACCCATGTGGTCCTACGACGAGTGGCGGTCCGGTTGCTCTTCATGCCGACGTCTCGCTTTGGCACGCTCGACTTGGTCATCTCGGCGCCGACGCTCTTCATAAAATTTTGAGCACATTTCCTTTTTCATGTAATAAATCCGCGGCACATACTTGTCATGCATGCCGCGTCGGAAAACACGTCTGTTTGCCGTTTCCTTCATCTACATTAATAGCTACTTTTCCTTTTGATGTTATTCATTGTGATGTTTGGACATCTCCCGTCCCTAGCAACTCGGGTTTATCATATTATCTTGTGATCTTAAATGATTTTTCTCATTTCACTTGGACTTTTTCGCTACGCCGTAAATCCGATGTCGCCTCCACCCTCCACTTATTTTAAGCTTATGTCTGCACCCACTTTCATCGCACCATTGTACACCTTCAAACGGATAACGGAAAAGAATTTGATAACCTCGCCACTAGACATGTTCTCTCCACTCATGGCACCATTTTTCGTCTTACATGTCCATATACATCCCAAAAAAATGGACGTGCCGAACGTGTTCTGCGCACCCTCAGTGAGAGTGTTCGTGCGTTGCTCTTCCATGCACACATGCCCGCACGCTTTTGGCCCGATGCTCTCGCCACCACCACTCTCCTTCTCAACATCCGGCCGTGCAAACCACGATAGAGCTATACACCTCATCACCTTCTGTTCGGGTCTCCTCCTTCCTATGACGATCTCCACGTCTTCGGTTGCTTGTGTTAGCCCAACATCACCGCCACCGCTCCACATAAACTTGTGCCGCGGTCTCTTGCCTGTGTCTTTCTTGGCTATCAACCCAACACCAAAGGATTTCGCTGCTATGACTCGGTCTCTCGCCGTGTCTTCGTCTCGCGGCACGTTTACTTTGATGAGGTTGCTTTCCCTTTTCAGCAGGTTACTCCCATAGCGGCGCCATCCTCGGATCCTTCCCCTCGACGACTTCGAGAAGCCCTTGCGCTCCCTCCGCCGCGCATGCATGCATCTTTGGCGACCCCTTCGGCTCCCTCGGCGAGGCCTCCTCTGTGGCTCAGGCGGAGCCGGCGTCGCTCCTGGAGGCTTCGACGCCAGCTTCTGCTGGCCTGGCGGCGTCCTCAGGAGGCATCTCGGCCGGGTTCTCGGCTGCCTCTCCGACGCTCCCGTTCGCACCCACGTTGGCCGTGGCCTTGCCCGCGCCCACATTGGTTGTGGCCTCTCCCGCCGGCTCGCCATCGTCCTCTGCGGTCTCACCCGCGGACACGTCTACGCCACCCACGGGCTCGCCCGTTGACTCGTCTCCGCCACCTGCTGCCCCGCCTGCGGCCTCGTCTCTGTCACCTGCGGCCTCACCTGTGGCTCCTTCGTCGTTGCCTGCGGTCTCGCCTGCGGCCTCGGCCGCGGCCTCATCGCCCACGGCTTCTCCCGCGGCCTCGTCCTCGTCCTCTTCCGCAACAGAGGTTGCGCCTCCGCCTCGACGTCGGGCTTGGGCCCCGCCTCCGCCGCCTCATCACTCCATGGCGACGCGAGCTAAAGACAGGATACATCAACCGAACCCACGCTATCACAATCTCAGTGTCACGGTGATCTCTCCAGTACCGCGCTCGGTGCGCTCTGCATTGAGTGATCCGCACTGGCTTGCGGCTATGCGGGCTAAGTATGATGCCCTCGTCGCCAACAGGACCTGGACATTGGTTCCTCGTCCACCCGGTGCCAACATCATCACCGGCAAGTGGGTATTTCGGCATAAGCTTCTCCCGGATGGCTCTCTAGACAGATACAAGGCTCGTTGGATTGTTCGCAGCTTTGCACAACGTGCCGGTGTTGACTTCTCGGAGACTTTCTCCCCGGTCATTAAACCTGCTACAATTCATGTGGTTCTTCAGCTTGCCGCCTCACGCCATCGGGCACATTCATCACCGACATCAACATCGCTTTTCTATACGGTCATCTCCAGGAGCGTGTTCTCTGCCAGCAGCCTACTGGATTTGTTGATCCTACCCGACCTGATGATGTCTGCCTGCTATCACGGTCTCTCTATGGTCTGAAACAGGCGCCTCGTGCGTGGTATCAACGCATTGCAGCATTTCTCACCGTTCTTGGTTTTCGCAGCACCACCTCCGACACGTCACTATTTGTGCTTCATTGACCTGATCATGTCGCCATGCTTCTTCTGAATGTTGATGATATCGTCATCACCGCCTCCCGCGCGGATTTACTTCGCGACATCATTGGTCGCCTCGGTTCTGAGTTTCGGCTGAAGGACTTGGGCACCTTCCACTTCTTCCTCGACATTAATGTGCGACGTGATTCCTCTGGATTTTTTCTTCATCAAGGACAATATGCTCTTGATCCCCCGGATCGTGCTGGCATGACCGATTGCAAACCTGCTGCTACTCCTGCCGAGGCCAAGCTGAAGCTCTCTGCCGTTCTTGGAACTGACACCTTCGCCGCTCTCTACCGCAGTATTGTTGGTGCTCTTCAGTACCTCAGGCTCACCAGATCGGACATTCAGTTTGCCGTGTAGCAAGTTTGCTTGCATATGCACTCGCCTCGTGATGTTCACTGGTCCCTGGTCAAGCGCATCCTCCGGTACATTCGCAGCACACCGACCTTTGGTCTTCGTCTTCGTGCCTCCGCCTCCACTGAGTTGTATGCCTACACTGATGCGGATTGGGCCGGTTGTCCTGACACTCGCCGCTCTACGTCGGGCTATTGTGTCTTCTTCGGCGATTCGCTCGTCTCATGGTCCTCTAAGCGGCACTGTCTCCGCCGAGCGGCCGAGGTCGAAAGATCGTCTGCGTCGCCAACGCCGCTGTTTAGACTTGTTGGCTACGTCAACTACTTGGCGAACTTCGGGTTTCAATCCTATCTTCTCTAACCTTGTATAGATGACTCCTAGAGATATGGTAGGGTTAGTTTTCTTGTCACGCAAGACATCTCTTATATATATTGTGACCTACAACGTGGGATCCAATTGAGTTGCACCACATATTCTTTCTACAGGGACGACGGAGGCTACATGGCTGTTTGGTTTGTGACTAACTTTGTCAAAGGTTGCCACACCTAAGGTTAGACAAGTTTGACTAACTTAAGTGAGTGTTTGGTTCAAGCCATACCTTAGGCAAGCCACACTTGAGCCCCACATGGCATACACACAAAAAGTGTGGCAAGATTCCCTTGCAAACTTTGCTTCTCATTTTAACGTTTTAATGTGCAAGCGAGCCGACAAAATGTGTGGCAAGATGTGGCAATACTAGGCCTAGAACCAAACAGCCCCGCTACGTGTAGCGCCACACGCGGCGCGTAGTGAGTGAGTGATCAATCATCAATCAATGCGCCGCAAGCGGAGTAAAAATTTCCTCTCCTCTGACAACCGCCCTTCTCCAGAGCAGGCCACCGCTTTTCCCTTCACACCGCGGCAGTAAAAAAATACTCATGGGATCCTACTCCTGCAAACACTGTGCACAGGGAGACAGCACAAGGAAGCGAAGCTGAGGACGCAGGGCACGATGGCAGCTCCCTAGTCAGAGAGTCCAAGGAAGAGCAAGAAAAAACCAGCAGGGGAAGGAAGGGAAGCGGAAGGGGAGGGGGGCACGCCGCACGCCAAGATAGCGGGGCAGCAGCCATGGAGGTAGAGCCACCGGCAGCGGCAGCGGCGGCGCTGCTGCAGGAATGCGGCGTCGGCGGGGAGCAGCCGGTCCACGGGACGCCGAATCGGCCGCGGGAGCCGCAGGAGGGGGCGCCGCTGCGGCGGGAGCTGGCGGCCGCGCGGGCGCGGCGGAGAGCGGGCCGCGCCACGCCCTCGCCGTCCTGGAAGCTCGAGGCGTCGCCGCCGCGGCCGGAGGAGCCGCCGGCGGACGCGGCGGCGGCGGGGAGGAGGAGCTCGTCGGGGGCGTCCGCGCGGCAGCTGGGCGCCACGCTGTGGGAGATCCAGGACGTTGTCAGGGCAGCGGGCGCCGGCCGCCGGATCCGCAGGCGCGCGCGGAGGGGGCCCGCCGCATCCCCCCGCTGCGACGGCGACGACGACGACGACGTGGATCGGGTGAGAGCTCTACTACCGCCCCGCCTCTCTTCTTTTTCCTGGTCAACGTCGGTGACGTCGCTAGTCAGTTGCGGTCTGCTATTTTCACTTGCAGTCTTTTCCTGCTAACAACTCCATACAATACTCTGCATTGGCATCATGTCATTGTCGCCGAATTTTCAGCGGATCAATATGTTAGAATTTGTTCCTCAATGCACATGTCAGTGCGGCGGATAGATTAACTTTTCTGCCACAGCAACATACGTATCATATGCTGCTGCTTCTTGAGATTTAGCCATTTCGCCGCTACTAGAAAATCCTAGCCGCAATGCGCCCCTTCCTCGACTATTTTCGAGGCAGAGTTCAGGTCCTAAAATGCAGTACCAAGCACGCCGCGTTGTTCGATTCGATTAGCCTTGGCCTCGCTCCGAGATTTCTACTATTTTGTTCTCCACTTTTGTGGTGTTGGACTGTCAAAATGTCAGGAAGACAAGAAGTAATGTGCAATAAAGCCGAAATCCACTGCTGTCACAGTAGTATATACTTGTACCTTCCTTTCAATTGAGGGCGAGCTCGTACATATTTTTGGCACATGAATCGGGCATGTTTAGTATTAATGTGGTCCCCTGGCCTTTGTGCATTGGCTGCTTAGTGGTAGAATGTCCTGAAATTTACCACTGAGCAGTTGCTGCAACAGAATGGAATTTGGACTACCCTTCTTCTAGGGGAATTTGGAGTACGCTTTACACATAGAACCTGCAACTAAATACTAGTAGTAACAGTATTAGTTTTAACTGCACTGTCACTCGAACAAGTTATCAACCGTATATGGTAGAGGTTTTCACAACAACAAAGCCTTCAGTCCCAAACAAGTTGGGGTAGGCTAGAGGACCAACTCATGGTTCTGGCACATGGATAGCAAGCTTCCACGCACCCCTGTCCATGACTAGTTCTCTGGTGATACTCCAGTCCTTCAGATCTCTCTTTACGGACACCTGCCATGTCAAGTTCGGTCTACTCCGACCTCTCTTGACATTATCAGCACACTTCAGCCGTCCGCTATGCACTGGCGCTTCTGGAGGCCTGCGCTGAATATGCCGAAACCATCTCAGACGATGTTGGACAAGCTTCTCTTCAATCAGTGCTACCCCAACTCTGTCTCGTATATCATCATTCCGGACTCGGTCCTTCCTTGTGTGGCCACACATCCATCTCAACATGCGCATCTCCGTCACACCTAACTGTTGAACATGTCGCCTTTTAATCGGCCAACACTCAACGCCATACAACATTGCGGGTCGAACCGTCGTCCTATAGAACTTGCCCTTTAGCTTTTGTGGCACTCTCTTGTCACAGAGAATGCCAGAAGCTTGGCGCCACTTCATCCATCCGGCTTTGATTCGATGGTTCACATCTTCATCGATATCCCCATCCTTTTGTAGCATTGACCCCAAATATCGAAAGGTGTCCTTCTGAGGCACCACCTGCCCATCAAGACTAACCTTCTCCTCCTCCTTGTGCCTAGTAGTATTGAAACCGCACCTCATGTACTCGGTTTTAGTTCCACTAAGTCTAAATCCTTTCGATTCAAAGGTACTGAAACCGCACCTCATGTAAAGGTTTTTTTATTAGGAAATTTTTCTTTAGGACCACCAAAGTTCTTTGTTTGGTTTTGAGAGTATGATCGGTTGATTATTGTAAGGTCAAGCAAAAGCTAAGGAAAAGACATAGAATGTTCAAAGGAAAAACCTCCAGGCGACCATTCACAAATCATGGGCAGGCAAATATTCTAGCAGTCTGCAGTCCTATTTATTAGTTCTTTGAGATGAGCTTTTCGACCTGGCATTTGATTTCTTGCATGGCTGATAACTGTGATGATTGTGATTCTCTTTCTTGATGTTCTCCCAGCAAAATCCCAATTCTAAAGGTGTAAAAATATCTTTGTGTCGTTTGGGATCTTTGCCATAAAATGTTGGCAATTTTGGTTTACTTCTGAGCTTGAAGAATATGTTTTCATCTTTTAATTATAACCTTAATGTTCCTCACTATGCAATGATCCCAAAACATATACGAAAATGAACCTGTATTTCATGCTCTTATGAATTTTCTTTCCCTGACAGAAGGGAAAACACCCAGCTTCTATTAGATAAGCCAAAGTATTACAAGGTATATATGGAGAAATGTGTCACAATAATAGATGGGTAGCATAACTATGTGTCGAAAACAAGCACAGAATGAAAGGGTAACGAGCTTGCAGTCCAAGACTTCTACTGTCTAAAAAGCTTGCGTTCTGCACCATCTTTCTCTCGAAGTCCAAGCTGAGCAAATGCTGTATTGCCATCACACATGCCACACAAAAGGATTTCAGTTTGTCTTGTACTTATGGATCATATTAGATGTATAGTATTGTAGGATCATGTTCTGTTTTTCTTATAGTGATGTACATGGTCAATCAATAGGATCTTACGATTTTAAGTACATAAGTTTCTGAAGAGATTTTTTTGCTAGCATTGATACAATGCCAATTTTTGAATGATGCCTCCTGAACTTGTTTTAGTTGAAGGGAACAATGCTTTCTCTTGGAGGTGCCAAAGCTTAAGTTCTTCTTTTGTTCAAAAAGCCATGCATTTTGAACTCTCTTAATACAATTCCAATGAAGGGTCATGTTTTCTGCTCTAAGCTTCACAGCTTAGTACTTTGTTATTTTACAAAGCCACGAGTTCTGAATTCCATAACTAACTTTTTCTGTCGCATTTCAGCCACATATTTCAGGTGGCTGTGGTAGGGATCTTTCAGCACCATTGATGGAACATGAAAAGTTACATGAAGATCGATGCCATTCAAGGCAGTCTCTTTCTCCTGCAAGCTACACTAGCTCAATTGGGGTATGCACACACTTTCCCACCCTTTACTTATCTCTTGGTAATTTTGGTGTTTTAGTTTTTGTATCATTATGGAATCAAATTTAGCATTTGAATCTGTACATACTGTTATGTTTGTTGCTTATTATATGCGTTATTATCTCAAGACTGGAATGCCAATATTATTTCTGTAGTCTGCATCAGCCTTTTCTCTGTGATCATGCATGCTACTGGTAGTGCAATTTTTTAGGAATCTGTTTATAATCATATGCTTGTTTTCCTCT
The DNA here is from genome assembly GCA_021605145.1 of Aegilops bicornis. Lineage (NCBI taxonomy): Eukaryota > Viridiplantae > Streptophyta > Magnoliopsida > Poales > Poaceae > Aegilops > Aegilops bicornis. Next base: position 567,864,816 of record CM038675.1, read on the forward strand.
GTCGCCAATGAGGCCATGTTATGTTATTGGTTTAGTATTTTGCAGCTATAAACATTGGAAGAAACATGTTTTTCACAATTGTATTTGTCTGTCCATTCATTAAACAGGCTGCTACCATAAACCTCGTCAGTCCTACTAGGTCATTGAATTTCAGGGATAGATACAGGGATGCAGGTTGCAATCTTAAAACATCAACAGAGCTATTGAAAGTTCTGAATCGTATTTGGAGCTTGGAAGAGCAGCATGCGGTTGACGTGTCAGCAGTTAAGGGGTTGAAATTGGAGTTGCAGAATACACAGGCACGTGTTCAAGAGCTTACGCAAGAGAGGCAGCGATATCACTATGAAATCGAGTCTCTGGCCAGGCAAGTCAGTGAAGACAAAATGGCTCGGAAAAACAAGGAACAAGAGAAGCTTAGAGCAACCCTTTGTTCGCTGCAAGAGGAGCTTGAAGCTGAGAGACATCTGAGGAAACATTCTGAGAATCTCCACAGGAAGCTAGGGAAAGAGTTGTCTGCGATGAAACCAGCATTTCTCAAGGCTGTAAAGGACCTGGAGAAAGAGCAGAAAGCAACCCGCCTGTTGGAAGATCTTTGCGACGAGTTTGCGTTAGGAATCAGAAACTACGAAGAGGAATTGAGGGTGTTGAAGCAAAGGCATGTAAAGGAGTATGAACACAAGACTGATAAGCTGGTGGTTCATATTTCAGAAGCATGGCTCGACGAGCGAATACAGATGCAAAATGCTGATGCCAGGGGAGATTCAGAAGGGAAAACCTCAATAACGGAGAGGTTGAGCGGTGAAATACAGAGTTTCCTTCATGGTAGAAGATCAAGCAACTTCTATGGTGTTAACAAACATACTGGTAATGAAAAGGGGGACACAAGCTTGTGTCGACAGTCCCTTGAATCTCTGCACTTAAATGGAGCCACTAGTGCCCCTCGGTTAGCTGAAGACGATGAAAATTCCGTTGCTAGCGACTTGCATTGCTTTGAGTTGAACATGCATGGAGATGCTATGCAGACTCATGACCTTGCAGGAACTCGTCGAACAGTCGCCGACTGCATGTATTCACCAATGAGAAGACTGGAGTTTTCCGATGGTGTGTCTGTTGAGGGCTCAAGGATCTCAACCGCAAGGCCTCGTTCAGAAAAAGGCAAGGTGAAGCCAAGCAGCAGCAAAGCACAGCTGCATACTTCGACACCAGAAATCAGCTCTCGCAACTGTGACAAGATCGATCCTATAGATGAGCAGAATGAAACAGTCATGACCCAAGTCTCTCGACGGTTGCACGATGACTTGCTGAAGATCAAATCAGAGGCTCCTCAGCATGCATTTCTAGAGCGAAAACCGCACGATCATCATCCCCGGATGTATCAGTTTCGTGAATGTGCTTCTTCAAGCGATCTACTGCACAATCTGCACAGTCCAGCCCGGCAGCTGAAGAATCATCAACGCCCGTCGTTGGACTATCAGATATCCGAATGTGCCACTGCAGGTGATGCACGCGGTCTGCGCAGTCCATCCTGGCAACTGAAGAATCAACGTGCGTCGTTAGACTACCAGATATCTGAATGTGCTACCACAGGCGATCCGCACAACCTGCGCAGTCCATCGCGGCAGCTGAAGAATCATCATCGGTCGTCGTTGGACCATGAAATCTCCGAGGCCTCGCCGGCGCGGTCTCTCGGGTCAAAAGACAATACGCTCAAGGCGAAGCTACTGCAAGCGAGGTTAGAGGGGCAGCATGCCCGGATTAGGGCGTCGGGCTATCCCCTGATCAGCACAAGAAGGAAATGACTGGCTGGCACCCTTGGGCTTAAGCTTCCATGCTGTGGTTTAATGGGGTTACATTGTAAGATAAGACATCTGACTAGATGTGTTTAGAATTTCATGCGCGGCGGTCTCGGGTCGCGGGCGGGATATGCGGAATTGTAGCTTCATGGGGGAGGAGAGACCCCCTTGAGTAGATTTGCATCCTTGAGTCTCGTCCGGCTATGATTGAATGATTGAATGTACGTAGAGATGGACTTTCGGTAATCACCTGTTGTTGTAATGTTTGTATAGTAGTATTATATGTGTCGATGTAGAAGTAGGAACCTGAACCCTGTGCTTGAGAAGAAAGCTTGAAACCCCTGAAGATGGCTCGAAGAAAGCTTGAGAGCTGTACTATTGTTCCCGTCTGCTTGAATTTTCAGCCGCGGTCTTGCAACGATCGTCTGATTATATAATACCCATGAATGAAAGCATGTGGTCAAGATCGATGGACGTTCACGTTCGTGCTACGTGACCAAACCAAAGAGCCGCGTGGTTGGCTGGATGCAGCAGTACACCAGCCAAAATTGTGTGTGTGTGTGTTTTTTTTTTCTTTTTTTGAGGCAACCTCGCAAAGGTTCCCCGCAAAAACAAAAAAAAACTCGCAAACGTTTTTTTTTTGAGGGAGTTGTTTAGCGTTGCCATACAGGCCTGCCATTTCTGCATCCGCAGGCCCAAGCCCAAAGCAACGCACGGGATAATAAGCAGCGTCTGTCGCTCGTCTCCCCCGAGTTGCCGCACACCTCTTTCCTGAGAAACAGAAAACCCAAATCCCCTCGGCGGCGGAACCCTAGCAGCACGCCGCCAGCGGTGGGCCATGGCGACCGACGGCGACATCGACATGGCCGACCTCGCCTCCCTCGACGCCCCGGCCTCTTCCGCCGCCGCCGCCGCCCCCTCCGTCCGCTTCCAACCCAACGTCAAGGGCAAGCCCAAGCCCAAGCCCAAGCCGAAGGCCAAGCCGGCGCCCAAGCCCAAAGACAAACCAGAGCCGGAGCCAAAACCGGAGGAGGGTGACCCCCACGCTGTGGCGGAGGCGGCGGCGGCGGCCACGCTGCCGGAGGGCGGCGTGGATGCGATGGAGACAGACACGGACAGGGTGGGCGCTGGCGAGGGCGCGGATGACATGGATGTTGAGGACGAGGACTTTGTGGTGCGGGAGATCGACGTCTATTTCACGCCCAAGCCCTTCGACAAGGACAGCAAGCTGTACATCATGCAGTATCCGCTGAGGCCTTGCTGGCGTCCGTACGAGCTCGGTGAGGTGTGCAAGGAGGTGCGCGTGAAGCCAGGGAGCTCAAAGGTTGAGGTGGACTTGGAGGTCGATACGCAGAGCGACAATTACGACCCGGAGGTTTCTGGGTCTCTGAGGCTGACGACGCAGACGCTGTCATCATCGGATGCGGCTGATGTGTCTGACTATGCTGTTGGGGTTCTCCGAGGCAACATGGTTCATCTGAATCATCTTGATGCGGTGATGCAGCTGCGGCCGTCAATGCCGCATCTGATTTCTGGTGCTTCGCGTACTAGGCAGCCTTTGCAACAGGTGGAAACAAATGGTGGTGGTGCTGGTGGCAAGGCTGTTCCATCGGTTAAGGGAAACCAGCACCCAGATGGTTCCAAGGACTCCCCTAAAGAACCTGAGCCATGGATTTCTCTCACTTACGAACCAGCTGGGAGTGATGTTGCAAGCAAGTACTATGCTGAGATGGTAGCAAGCGAGGGCAGGCCTATAGATTTCACAATGAGCACACAGGATTATGCATTGTCATTGTGTCCTGGAGGGCCGACAGGCAGCAAGAATATTAACAGAAGCCAGGCGATCCGGGAGATGCTTTCACTGCCACTGGAAGAGCGCCTGAAGAAATGGTTTACTGAGGTGTCACAAGTGACTCGATTTGTTGCTCTAATGCATCTTGCTCCAGACTGTTCGGAGGAAGACCTTCTGGAAACTCTTCCAGTGTATGCTGATTTGGTGCGTGGTTTATGGGTCTGCAGAAGTTCTTTGTTGTATGATGATGGACTCGCTTCCAAAAGGGATCAAATTATGCTTGAGTTTACAAAAATGGAATCCATACCTGTGAAGTATGTGGAGAGACTGATCAGAGATGAGCGAACAAGGAACGTGATATTGAATCCGCTGGGTAAAAGAAGGGAGAAGCTTCAAGACTACAAGTTTATAGTAGCAGCAGATTCATCCTTCATAAAACGTTATTCCCATATAGTCAAGGAGCAAGAAAATGCTTGGTCGGTCCGTGCTGCAACCATGCCTGACCCCCTAGAGAAATGCAGCGCTACTGAACAAAGGAAAACCAAGAACTCAGCCAAATCTAACATTCCTGTGAAAGGGCCTGATCCAGTAATGGGTAAGACCAAGGATGGCCTCGTTCAAGGAAGTGAAAACCATGTCCGCTCTGTCTTGGATAGTGTCTTCACTGCCAATAAAGTTCGCAGCTTTCCCGCCGTTGTTAGAGACTTGAGGCACTTGGCAGTAAAATATGCCTCTGATAGGAAAGATGGAGCAAGATTCCAAGCTCTGTCAAATGCTGCACAAACTTGTGTTTCACTTTCTCGTAAAGAGCTTGATGCTTCAATACGTCTTGTTGCTGTTCCTGTCCATGATTTATATGTTCAAAAGTCCGAGGAGAAGGCTAGTGTGCGAAATTGTCTCATTAAGCTCTTCCGTGATAGAGTTCCCAATGGAACATTAAAGAAGCAGGAAATCCTTGATTGTGCTCTGAGTATCTTAAAGAGAAAAATTAGTGAGAAAGAGTACCATCAGGCTGTGTCTGAGATCTGCATCTCAAATGAAGATGGACACTTGGTGTTGAAGAATGGTGAAATGCCCTGAATTCAGCTATCAGGCTGTGACTGAGTTCTGCATATCAAATGAAGATGGATACTTGGTATTGAAGAATGGTGAAATGCCCTGAATTCGATATGATGATGAACCTTATAGATGTCCAAAGCGCTTGAAGTTTACTGTAGTCACAGAAGGTGGTAAATAACCATTCTAGCATTGCATGTCGTTCTCTAAAAATAGTTGGGTGTGTTCTTAGCAATAAAGATGGGCATTGGTTGTGTAATTGGTTCATATCTGGACCACTTGCTTACAAGGTTCAAAATTCAAATCAACATTTCTAAGCACTATGTTTCTTTATTAAATTATACCTGTGTTGTAGCTGGTCTGCAGTATTTGTTGTGCTGCTCAGGTGTTGATGTGCTGTGTTGCCATAGCAACAGTTGGAAAGTACTCCTTTCCATAATATAAGACGTTTTTTGACATTGTGGGGGACTAACTCTTACATCATGAGTAGGTCAACATGCAGTCTCTTCATATTTTTATCTTTGCTATACAGCTTGCTTGCATCTTCGTGTACGACGTCAATCCCAACCAGAAACATTTGGGTAATACTCAAAATGTATAAAACCATTCACCTCTACTTTGGTCCCATGAGCGGCCTCACCACCCGGCAGCGTGCCTATCATCCATGCCTCTGCTTGACCTGCAGGTCCATCTCTCTCTCTCTCTCTCTCTCTCTCTCTCTCTATCTATCTCTCTGGATTTGGGACTGTTTGGGAGTGGAACAGCAAACCCTGGTGATTTGGTTTGGTGTTCAAGGAGAGGCAGATCTGGATTTACATTTGTTTTGGTGTGTTCTTTAATTTTGTAGGAATTGCTCCAGCGGAAACACGTATCAAATTCCAGGTGTATAACCACATATTGTTGTGGATTCCAGGTTGGATGGATGGTCACATGAAAGAATTGATCTGATTTTGCTATCGTTTGTCTCTGTAGATTTCTGCTCATGCTGGGCTGTGTCTATCTGTAGATTTTTGTTCATGTGTGGAAGCTGGACTGTCTATATGTACAATTTTGTTCATGCAAGAATTTTTTATTTACACTCGTTAGATCATCTTAGTCTCATGTGTAGCTCAATCATTTGCGCAAATTATTGTTCTTCCATCTGGGCAATCTTTAGTTGCAGATCCATGCTTAAAATTTTATTGTGTAGATGCATGTTCGCTTCCCTGTTCTGCTTGAGCCTGTTGCCTCGCTATGAAGCCCTCTGCTGCAGCTTCTCACTTCACCGTCGATGACACTCTGCTCCAACCTGTCTCTGTCCAAGTACTTAAATTATTCAGTATTGTTACTATATATCTGAGCATATATATTGTAATTACGTATAGTATCATAGACTTTTAAGAAGCGGTGTTGCTATCTGTTTGACATTGATATGGGTGTGAGTTGCTTTACAGGTTGTTTTTCTTAAAAACATATTGGTTTACCAAGTTGAGTTTTGTTTCATCATGTTTTTATACCATGCCATCAGGATTTTCAGTTCTTCTGCCTTACACACAATATGTCGCAGCCCTTAAGGTTTTTTGGTTGTTCTTCTGCATACCATCTATCTGTGTGTATGTTCCTGACATATTGTTTCCTTTTGTTGTGCAGATGTGCTTATATTTTCTCATGCCTTCCCCTCCTATTTTAGCTCAGTGTGCTTTGGATATAAGCATAGCCGCTACAAAGGTCGGTACCAAGGGTGAGTGCCTCCACGTTTGGAGATGATCTCATAGGGTGTCCATTACTATGCTTCTTTTATTCTTTTGGTTGAATGTTGAACAAGGAAAAGAATAGTATTTGTGTTGCCTTGATAGGCACACCCATTATTTATTTTGTGCAAGTTTTCTTATGTGAGTCTCTCAATATATTCCGTAATATTATGCACCGAGTATCCTGACCATTAATTCTTACTAATAATAAGCTTCTCGATTTTTTTTTATTTTAGAAAATGAATAGAGTTAATTACGCCCGCGATACAACATCTTGCACCAATTTAACAGATTCATACACAATCTTAAAAACTCCAGAAAAGTCATGCATTAACTCGTTTGTTGTAACAAATGACTACAAATGTGATCCGCACGAGCCACGTGGCGTGCCACGTCCGCCCTGCCCACACGCCCGCATGCACATTTGTGCAGTAAACCCCCTACAATGCGTAATATTACCAGAGGACATCCTAGGTTGAGCGTGACGATGTAAATTTTGCAAAACCAACCCCATATTATGACAGATTCGTAAAATGACCTACCAAAGCCACCCCAAAACCCTTCCTTTTTCTTCTCCCACGTCGAACTCTCGGAGGCGATCGACGCGGCGCTGGCTTGGACTCGTTGGCGGCGGCGAGGCGGCATGTGGCCGGTCATACGGGCCATGTCGGAGTTCCCGCCGTCACGGTATGTCTCGAATCCATCCATCACCTCGCCGCCGCTTTTCTTTTCCCCTCTTTGCTAGGTTTTCAGTTTGGCTATGATTGAAGATTTTTTGTTAGGTTTTAGAGGATTGGGGCTTGGGTTCCTAGGATTTTTAGGTTTGACGATGGAATTCCTATGCCCAAACGGGATTGAGAGGGTCAGTTAGTGTGGTTGAGATTAAGGGGAAATTTTCTGATGCATAATGCATAAACGAGAGTGTTGGCAAAGCCTCGACTAGTCGCAATCAGCTGACGAGTTCTGTCCCTCGATATGTGAACGTAAGAAGCTAGACCAATTTGACTGGATCGATCCCGAGCAACGACGCTAGCTAGTTAGCTTTAAGCTAGCGATCAAGTCGCCGGGCAGCCGTGTACGAAGACTTGAGAAGCTCACGTACGCAAGACTAATCACGTACTTTATTGATTTTTATATCTGATTGTACAGGTTACAAGGTAGGGGTTCAGAAGTATTTAAAGAATCACAATAAGGATTTTTATGATGCATTATCTACCAAAGACTAAAATGCCTTAATTTATATGAGAAGTCTGATGTAGTTGTGTGCATATGCATGTATGAAAGCACTCTGTTTTCTTTGTTCAAAATGGCATCCTATATAGCCCAGAAATGTACGGGACTGAAATTTGAGTTGAGGAACGCTGGACTTTGTGCCGTATCTGTGTATACGTTGTGCTGAATTTGACAGAACTAGGTGCTTATTTTTCTGAATTTTTTGTCACTGAAACTGTATTGTACTGAATTTGTCTGAAACCTGAAAATGTCTGAATGTATTGAACTTTGATTTTCTGAACACTGAACTTTGTCCACTGTATGTATGTATGCAGCAGCACTGTTAATGGTCTAAATGTATGTTTGTATGCAATAGCAGTGTTAATCGTCTGAACTTTGATTTTCTGAACACTGAACTTTGTCCACTGTCTGTCTATACATTGTACTGAACTTGACTGAAGTGTGTATTTATTTATCTTAAGTTATGTTCATCAAATCTGTCTGAGACCTTTTGTTTTGTATATTCTGCAGTTACTTCAGGGGAAAACACTGAGCTATTCTCTGTGGACTTTGAGCACAGTGGGTTATTTTGTGGAGATGGGGTGAACAGGTCTTATATTGGCAGTACCCATGATATTTTTGACTTCTGTCAGAGTGACTCATGGTCACTTGCGGAGATAGGTTACTGCCTGAACTACTTAGGATATAATGTGGAAGACCCTGCACTCTCAGTGTACTGGTGCTTGCCTGGCAAAGATATTGTTGATGGGCTAGTACAAGTAAACACTCCAGAAGTTTGTGCTGCTATGGTCAATGCTAGCAAGGAAACCAAAACACTGTGCTTAATGGTCGATGAAAAAAAATCGTCTGAAGAGTATGTGGGGTGATAACATAGTTAATGGTTGCCCTGAGCTTCCTAGGGTGTTAAGCCCAAGGAAAATGTCTAGTTCTGCAAGATCTGGAGAAGGAACATCAAGATGGCAGTCATCTGGCAAGGAGAAGTTGGAACAACATGAAGAAGAGGAGGATGAGGAAACAGGGGAGGCAGAGCAAACAAATGAAGATGATGAGACAGATCCAGAGTTTTATGAAAGTGATTATGATGTGGAAGATTGTGATGATGACCTTTTCTTGGAAAATGTGGACAAAACAGTGGGTGATCACAATGAAAATGAAGGATATGTTGAAGAAGAGGATGCTTTAGATGATGATGACATAAATCTGTCAGCTGAAGAGCTTAGCAAGCTAAGGTACACATTCAGTGCGTTCAATCCAGAGCTTGACATGGCAAATCCAACATTCAAGGTTGGCATGGTTTTTGGTGATATGAAAGAGCTAAGGAAGGCATTGGATGCATACAGTGTTAGACATAGGGTTAAGATCTGCAAAAGTAGAAATGAGTCGGAGAGGCTGAATGCAGAGTGTAGTGATGGTTGTCCATGGCATTTGAAGGCATCAAAGGACAATAGGACTGGCAGCATAGTAATTTGGCAATACAATGGCACACACAACTGTAAGAAGATCTGGGATTCAAAGTGCCTTACTGTAAAACTTCTGACAGAGAAGTTTATTGAAGAATTCAGGGATAATCAGAAAATGGATTTGGGTACATTTGGTAGGAAAGTCCAGAGAGAGTTTAAATTGCTTCCAAACAAAATGAAGCTAAGCAGGGCAAGGAAAGCTGCACTTGAAATAATTCATGGAGATGAAGCATCCCAGTATAGCAAGTTGTGGAATTTTGGCCAGGAGCTAAGAAGGTCCAATCCAGGTAGTAGATTTATTGTATGTACAACTGAAGTCAAGGAGAAAGATGATGAGGATCCCAAGGACCATTTGTCTTCAATGTATTGCTCTTTTGATGCCTGCAAGAGAGGTTTTCTAAAGGGGTGTAGACCAATCATATTTGTAGATGGGTGCCACTTAAAGAGCAGGTACAAAGGGCAACTTCTCACTGCAGTGGGCATAGACCCAAATGACTGCATTTTCCCTATTGCCATGGGCATGGTCGAGGTGGAATCAACCTTCTCATGGCAGTGGTTTCTGACAACACTAGTGACCTGAATATTGTCAACACTTCCCCATATACTATCATGAGTGACAAGCAAAGGGACTGATCAAAGCTGTTCAGATTGTTTTTCCAGATTCAGAACATAGATTTTGTGTTCGACACTTGTATGAGAACAACAGGAAGTTGTTCAAAGGAGAAACACTGAAGAATCATCTTTGGGCTATAGCAAGATCTACTAATTCAGACACTTGTATGACTGGTTGGATGGCAAGACCCCAAATCAGTGGGTTAAAGCTTTTTTTAGTGATTTTCCTAAGTGTGACATCCTTCTTGACAGCATGTGCGAAGTGTACAACAGGTTAAATTTTTGTCATAACATTTGTGCATTCTTGTTTCATCTCATAAGTTATCTGTAGGTGTCATGTCATAACTTTTGTAAATTGTTGTCAATTGCAGCTACATCCTTGAAGCTAGGGAACTAGCTATCATATCTATGTTGCACTGCATAATGGGGAAGATTATTGTTAGACATGAAACCAAGCAAAGGGAGGCAGTTGAGAAGTGGAGTGGTGGAATTTGTCCCAAGACCAGGAAGAAGATAGAGAAGAATGCAGAATTTTCTGAAAATTGCTACCCAACACATTCTGGTCTAGGGGTGTTTTCAGTACAATCTGGAAATAAGACCTATATCGTTGATATTCCAGCTAGGTGTTGCAGTTGTAATAGGTTTCAATTAAGTGGAATTCCCTGCAATCATACCATTGCATGTTGTAGAGCTGAAAGGATTGATCCGGAAGAACTTGTCCACAAGTGTTATACCATAGAAACATATCTACAAGCTTATGGTTGGAACATCATGCCCATGAGAGACATTTCTGAATGGGAGGAAATGAATGGCATTATAGTTCACCCTCCAGTGTTCAAGAAGGTTATGGGCAGGCCACCAAAAAATAGGAAGAAAACACCAGAAGAGAAGAAGAATAAAGATGGCACTGTGTATCTAAACAAAAAAGGTGTGACAATGCATTGCTCTATGTGTGGGCAAGCAGATCATAACAGTAAAGGGCATGACACGCATGTTGCAGCTCAACAACAAACCAATGAACTAGAGGAAGAGGAGTTTGAAGACCCAGCTATTCTACAGGTTTCAATTTGCATCATACGAACTCTTTAATAGATCGATCCGAAAGAATAACTTTGAGGTGGTTTCGTACCCTACCATAATCTCTACGTTTGTTCTCCGCTATTAGTGGCTTTGGAGTGACTCTTTGTTGCATGTTGAGGGATTGTTATATGATCTATCTATGTTATTATTGTTGAGAGAACTTGCACTAGTGAAAGTATGAACCCTAGGCCTTGTTTCCTATCATTGCAATACCGTTTACGCTCACGTTTATCACTTGTTACCTTGCTGTTTTTATCATTTCAGATTACAAATACCTTTATCTACTATCCATATTGCACTTGTATCACCATCTCTTCGCCGAACTAGTGCACTTATACAATTTACCATTGTATTGGGTGTGTTGGGGACACAAGAGACTCTTTGTTATTTGGTTGCAGGGTTGCTTGAGAGAGACCATCTTCATCCTATGCCTTCTACGGATTGATAAACCTTAGGTCATCCACTTGAGAGAAATTTACTACTGTCCTACAAACCTGTGCACTTGCAGGCCCAACAACGTCTACAAGAAGAAGGTTGCATAGTAGACATCAGTGGAGGACGGGGCGGCTGAACCGGCGGGACGATGAGATGGACAACGGATCCTCATCCGGGGAGGTGGACGAGGGACGTCGAGCTGTTGCGGTGGATGACATCGTCGGGGAAGAGGCTCCGGCTGGGCAACGGTGAGGTGGCGGATGGAGAAGGGTGGGGTTTCAAGTGGGCGAGAGAGGTTATGGCGGCACTGGGATTTGAATGGAAAAAGGAGGCGATGGGAGGGTGAACCATGACTTAGGGACGCGCTTGTCCAAAATGTAGGGTGTGTTACAAAAGTACCCCCCCCACCGATTTGAACTAGCGGCCCTTTCGGCTTAGGGTTAGAAGAGGTCGCATGTCGGGATTTGGCAGCTGGAGGGAGTTTTCGCGCGCGTTGTAATTTCGGGATAGCAAGGTGCGGGTTGTGAAGGCGCCAGTTTTGGGAGCACGATATCTGAATTTTCGGGATATAACAAGGCGCGGGTTGAATTTTAGGGACAAGCCTAACGTGTAATATTGTACTTGTATGTACCAAATCAATTCGCACTTTCCTCAACCAAAAAGAAAATGAAAAAAATAAAACTATTCACACCACACAAAGAGAGACTCTTGCCCCGTTTTACTATAAAATGCTATTCAAACCTACTCCCTCCTTCCATCTATATAGGGCCTAATGCGTTTTTCGATGCTAACTTTGACCAAATATTAGAGCAATAATATATGACATGCAACTTACACAAAGCACACCGTTAAATTAAATGCATGAAAGGTTCTTTCAATGATATAATTTTCACATTATGCATGTCATGTACTATTAATCTTGTCAATAGTCAAAGGCAGTCTTAAAAACGCATTACGCCCTATATAGATGGAAGGAGGGAGTATTAATCCATGTTATGTCCAATTAAATTTTTTCGCTTGCTGTATAATGCATGTAACCTACTCATACCAACATTTTAGTGCATTCCAAATGTCTATACTACCGCTGCAATTCGAACTTTGAATTTGTTTCTCTATTTTAATAAGAATCTACAATCATGATTGTTGCGAACTTCAACCATCATTCGTGTATTACCTTAATAACACAGCACATGATTACTATAGAGATAGATATGAACTATGTGTACTACATGAACTCGAATTCTATTTTTGAATACACTTGATGTTGATTCCAAATAATAGTACATTTGATGTACTAACTATATATTCATAATCTAAACCATGTTTCATTCGTACACCGTGTTTATCACACATAGTATAGTGCCCCACCCCCTACATTATGACAAGTATTCAGATCTGAGCTGCAAAAGCCACACATTAGCCCAAATTATGATCAATGTGCTATATATTATACGTAGTACTAGCAAGATGCCCATGCGTTTCACAGAACATCAACATGATCAAGGGGAGGCCTAATTTGCAAATATGGGGAGGGGTGTGGGTATCTTTTTTCAAAATTGCCATAGTTTCCTTCCTATCCATCAGATATGAATCGGACGGCCTATATTGCAGGATGGCAGGCACACCATCATCAACAACTCCGTTTTTTTATAGAGTAAAGATAAAATATATTATATGTAGTATAACATGTTCATAACCACACCATGTGTATCACCGTTATATATATTCACACATGCGTCGGTTTAAAACACTATGATAAATTCTTCAAATATCAGAATTCACTTTTTATAATGAAGTATGATCTCTATTCCTCTTTTACACCCACACAATCCTCTTATCTTTGTAGCTAGCACTAACTTTCTCTCGTGCATGCACATGACCGCATCCCTCTCACCCTCCCTCAGCATTCTCTAGCTCCATCGCGCAAATTCGTCTTTTCACTTTAGACCGTTCACCCACGGTGTGTGTAGGCCCCCCCAGCTCCTTCTTTACGGCACACATCGATCGATATGCTTCTCTAGCCAGGTGTGCCTAGCACAAACACAAGCTTCCCCTCGTCTCTTATCACCGGCCATGCCTCACTCCCACCACTTTTTCATCGATCTCGTACTACACACTCCTTCCCCTCGATATAGTATGACTCTCGCACCACCTCCTAGATGCATCCCTCTCTCTCTATCCTTCTTCCCGTGCCTCATTTGCTTCTAACACACACATGCATGTATACCGATCGATCTCCCAACATATACCTAGGTCGACTTTAACTATTCCCCCCCATAGATCGACGTACCTCACAAGTTATGTCTCTCCTTTCTCTGACAAAGGACGATTGCTCTTCCTATGTAGTTACGTCTGCTTACCACAGCCATATCGTCCCCCTCATCATTCGTGCATGCCTCCTGACCCGTCTCTCACACGCACGTGCACAGACAGGCAGCCATCCCCTCTCTTATTGATATTGCAGGCGTGCCCTCCTGTTGTCTAGCAAGCCTATCCCACCATTTGTTAGAAGCAACTCCACTACCACCCCCTCCAACACTCTAGCTCTGTCTCTCTCCCAACCTTATTCCTTTCCTACACATATGCATGGATGCCGATCGATCTCCCTTAATACATGAGGTAGATCGATCTACCTTAATACATGAGGTAGTCCTCTCTCCTCCTCCACACATATACCAGCCATTGTACCTTTATAGTTAATTAGGCCTCCCTCCCCCCCCACAACACACCGATAGTCGAGCGCTGTAGGTAGGTATCCATGCCACAGAGACAAACTGCACCTGTCCCCTCTCACGTTCCAGTAGGCCAGCCACTCTATATCTTTGACGTGGGCACACACAAATTCGATGGCACTCTTTATCAATCGCGCGCGCGCGCACACACACACACATCATCCCTCTCTTCGATTCTATGGACACCTCAAGCCGATGATACCTCCACTCTCTTCTCGTGGACCGCCCCCTCTCTATATATGATATATCCATGACTCTATTTCACACACATTGCATATGTTACTTTTTTTGATTGACCCCCCCCCCCCCCCCACAAAAAAACACTCACGAACCCACACACTATATCTCTCTACGTTTGTATCTCTCTGACACAACCCCACGTAGGTGGTGTACGTATACAAGAAGAGAATAGGTGCATCATGCACGTACTCACGCTTCGTGCCCAGCCACACCTGCGCGGGTACACGGTAGAGGTCATTTCTGTACGAAATGGTAGCCCACGTGCTAATTTGAACGCGTGTGGCGGTTGTTTACCTATGGAGGTCGTGTACCACGCGTGCACGAAACAAAGTTCGACTTGATGCATTGGCGCATTATTTCTAAATAAAGTTATATCGCTCAATGGCACGTACACAGAATATAAAATGATTTTTATGGAGAAAAAGGTAGTCCGCTCCACTATATACAATGGAGCCTACCTGCCTGGTTTGTCTCTCTTCAGAGTATCTCACACAAGGCTGCGGTGGCCTCTCTATCTCTCTCACTGTCGGTCACTGATCCGGCCGCATCCCGTCCGCCAGCGGAAAGGGAGGACGTGCATCATTTCTCCGTTTGACGGCGCCGAGGCAGCATGTTCCTATCTGCGGTACATGCCGTTCTCTCTGACCAAGCTCCAGCGCGGTAGGGCCTACGCCACCTGCTCGCTATCGCAGTATGGGCAGATTCAGCCCGCCGCCGCTCACCTAGTTAAATCCCGACGACCTCCAGGTATCCCCTCCGGCCTTGCTCCACTGCCCCTCTACCCACGTCGCTGCATGTGGATCTTCCATAGTTCTTTGCCCAAAACGTAGCTCGTCCGGCGTACTTTCCATATTGCAATCTCGTCCTCACACCGTTTTAGACAAACACAACCATGTTGTTATCTTCCCTTAGGACAAGGAATATGCTTCTTTTTTGTCGTCGCATGTGTCATCAACTTTTATTGGCCAGTAATTGTTTCCTTTCTACCTATTTTTTGCAAACAGGGCTATCCATTTCACCTCGTTGCTATTGCGACCTTTTGGTGAACCGCACAAATCAATTTTTTCTTAAGAGTGTTTTGTGCAGTTGTAGTAAAATGTCACACGGGCAACGTCTCTACATTTCCGTGTGACCGCACAAAGGGAGATTGGTTTTGCTCTATCCTCCTCATCCAACTCCGAGCCTAATCTTCTCCAACTAGTTAGTCTTAAGAGAGACTGCAAAGGTGACCGGCTTCTACTTTTGTGTTTATTGTTTTATCAGCAGTCCTCTATTATCGTAATCACACTTAATATCTTTGGAACAGGGACGCTCAGCTCTATTTTAGTGGAACTGCACAAAATGATCGAAATGTTGCATGCTCCAGACAGCTACTTTTTTCCCAACATGCCTTGTTGATTTAGACAGAGCTGGGGGGACGTTGCTGCCAATGAAAGCATGGATCAATTTTAATTTAACACCTTCTCACAACTTTGTCTACAGTTGTGATGTAAATATTAGCCCTGATCTGCTAATAATTGAGATGCATTAGCAAGGAAGTTAGTTTTTTATTGTTTCCGAAAGAGCACCGATGGCAAGACACACGAAACAAAATTAGAAAGCTCACACCATTGTACAATTTCATGCCGCTGGAAAATTATTTGTATAGTATGTCAATTATGTAAACAAATGCTGGAAGCTTGATAGCATTGCCAGAAGCCTCTTCGGCATCCGGGTCCATGTGCCATGCACAAAATTATACTCCTTCGTTTCTAAATATTTGTCTTTTTACAAATTTCAAATGGGCATATTTTAGAGTGTAGATTCACTCATTTTGCTTCGTATGTGTACTCCCTCCGTTCCTAAATATATGTCTTTTTTAGAGATTTCAACAAGTGACTACATACGGAGCAAAATGAGTGAATCTAGACTCTAAAATATGTCTATATACATCCGTATGTAGTAGTCCATTTGAATCTCTAAAAAGAAAAATATTTGAGTAGTCACTCGTTGAAATATCTAGAAAGACAAATACTCCGGAGTATATTTAAGAACCAAAGGGGTAGTGCACAACCGCATGAGAGACTCAGCCTGGTCGTTGCGCCGCATTAATAGTGAGTAATGAGCAGTCAAATCATAAGCCCCCCTTTCCCACTGTAAGTTGCTCGGAAGAAGCAACCATCAGTACGCTCTTCTTTGAATCCGCTCATACTCCTCCATCCGTCACTGTTTATAGAGCGCTTCAAAAAGAAAGAACAATCTCTGGGACCAAGGCGACTAGCGATCGGCCTGAAAAATAGCATTGGTAGTTATAGCACGGCGTCTATTACTAGAGGAAATAATGCGTACACACATGCATGCAGTGCTTCCACCCCGGGTACACACATGCATGCACTTACTCCACTTCGTAGTACATCGAGAGAAAATTGTGGACTTGATTGCGGTTACCACGCCCTAATTAATTGAGCATTAAACCAAACGCGTCTAAAGTCTCTCTGGTGGTGGAAATGCATTGAGAGAAATGCATCATAATGAAGCGCTCCCTGTAAACTATGACGGAGGGAGGAGTAGTATGAAGGTGCAAAACCAAGTACGCGTATGGCCAGTCGGTCAACGCACCTCCTCTTGGCATATCACTGACATGTGGGACCGGAGTGTGAGCAAACCGATCTCAATTGACTGCAAAATGGCCAACCCGCCGTTCCTTGAGAGAGATGAGGAGCGATAACACACAGACGGGCTCGCACGGAGGCCAAGATATATTCGAGCATGGTTGATCGATATCATCATTACATGTTGGGCTGCCGTTTTCCGCCCTTCTCCGGAATAAATGTGTGCTTTATCAGAGATTAAAATAAATAAGAGTACACACGCTCCACCATGCGGTTCTAGTAGTAGTACTACTCGTACTACTAAACCTTGCGCTTGGCTCTTCGCCTCTTCGTAAAGTCGAACAATGATGGTACTCTGCATGTTCGGTACTACAGTGTATGCCTCTGGCAATCTGACACCAAATGAACTGAAGCATGTCCACCGCCTGGGCGAGGGTAGGTTGCATTAGTCAAAAGGCGTAAGCGAGCTTCACCTTGTCCTGCAAGCTTCTCCTCGTTCTGCGAGTTGACGGTACACACCAAAAAGTAGTGCTAGTCCATACTCCCTCCTTTCCGGTTAATATGGCTTAATCTTTTTTGTGGGTAAATGAGAGAGCTTTATTCATATATAAGCATTCTTAGGACGATCAGCCAAGACACTGGTCACTAGGAAGCGAGGTACCCCGCAAAAAAAGAAGTAGGAAGCGATGTGTTTCATCAAGCCAGCTCTCGGCCACATTCAAAGTGCAGCAAGCACGGTTCGTGCAAAGATGCACCGATGCGCCGCAAGGTTTGCTGACCTGTTTACATGCTGAATAACAAAAAAGAGGAAATATTACCGAGCGCTCCTATTTGTAACAGGATATGAGCCAGAATTAAGCGAGAATTGTGGCGAGTGTTCCATGCAATCAACTTCCATTATCACATACGAGAACCCTCGAAGAGAACCAAATGTGTTGAAGATTGCTTTATCATATTTTAAAAATATAATAAGAGCGCAGACGCTCCTCCATCCGGTTCCTAGTACTAGTATAGTACATACCTCTATAGACTATAGTAGTAGTACTAGTACTAGTAAACTTTGCGCTTGGCTGTTCGCCTCTTCGGCAAGTCAAACAATAATAGTACTAGTATAGTGTATGCTTCGCAATCGACACCGAATTAACTGTTGCACGTCCACCGCCTGAGCGAGGGAGAGCTTGCATTAGTCAAAAGTTTCTCCTTGTCCTGCGAGCCATCGCGCGCAAGCTTCTCCCGTCCTGCAAGTTTCTCCTTGTTCGGCAAGTTGACGAGACACAACAAAGTAATGCTAGTCCATACTGCCGCCTCTCCGGTAAATATGGCTTAATTTCAAACGAGATAAATGCACTGTCTGTCGCTGTATATTTGTAAAAATACGGTCAGTGGACTTCATAATACGCTCATTGCGCTCAATATATACATTTTCCGGTGTTTATACGGTCACTAGCTCACCCTGGCTGAGTATGTGTGTGCATGCACGTGTAGGTTGAGCACTTGAGCGTGACCGTGTGTGTTCTGTCGTGTGCTCGGACATGCATGCACTAGGGTGTCGCGCGCGTTTTTGCATCCATGTGTACGTGTGACTGTTGCATACACGTAGGGGGAGTACGTGTAGGGGCCACTAAAGGAGTAGTCAAATCACACAGTAAGTTAGTCGGAAGAAGCAACCATCATTTCACTCTTCAATGATACGTACGCAATATAAAATGGTTGATATTGAGAAAAAAATAAAACCACTATATATACACTAGCAGGAGCCTAAGCTACAAGCCTGCTTACTTGGGTTGCTCTCTTCGCAAGCATAGAACGATGGTGGCCACACCGCTGGTCTCATATCCGGCCTGATCCCGCAGCTGGGGGAAGGGAATAATGTTCTGCGTAGACGCGGTCGACATCGGTGAGGGAGAAAATCCACAGTCGGTGCATCCCAATCGGGGGTCACCGCGGTATGGGTCGATGCCGCGTCCCAACCGCCCTTCTAGTTACAGCCCGACGTCCCAGGTAGTCCATCTTCCTTTTGGAGCCGGCTTGCTCCACTGCCGCAGCACCTCACGTAGCTCCATCTCCATGTCGATCTTTCTCTAC
Source organism: Aegilops bicornis (assembly GCA_021605145.1). Classification (NCBI taxonomy): domain Eukaryota; kingdom Viridiplantae; phylum Streptophyta; class Magnoliopsida; order Poales; family Poaceae; genus Aegilops; species Aegilops bicornis. The sequence goes on from CM038675.1 coordinate 567,883,655, forward strand.
TTCTACCGGCTTCTATTTGTTATGAGTTTATGTCTCATGAACTAGTGCCAGTACTATTATTCTAATCACACTTCTTCAATAACTTTGCCATCAGGGATGCTCAACTCAATTTTAGTGGAACTGCACAAAAGCATCATATGATCCGAGGGTGCCAGCCGTCTTTCCTTCGACAGGTTCTACCTGGCCAGGAAATTAAATTATGTTTAGGGTTTAGGGTTTAAGTGGTAGTAACCCCATCAGTAGTTTTTATTTCGTTCACACTCTCACAACTTTTGTCTTTAGTTGTGAAGTAAATATTGGCTATGATCTGTGAATCATTGAGATGCATCAGCATGCGTGTTAGTTTTCCTTTGTATTTGATGGAATGTTCTAACGGGGCAACCTTGGAGTAGGAATGAAAATGGAGTGGAAAGTTTCCGTTTTCCCAGAGAAAAAATGGAAACGGAGAGAAGCCAACGTTCCGTTTTGTTGGATCGCGCCATCGAGCAAAACCAACGTTTAAATCACGTCTGTTGCGTTCGTGTCTCACCCTCCTCCATGGCTCGACCCCACACGGTCGCTCGGCATGCCACTCACTGCAAACTGAGTATACGATAACTTTCCCGCCTGCTTGTCGATGGATCGCGCCATGGAGATCTAGTACTACTGGAAGAGATTGACGAGTTGGGGGAGGACAGCTAGCTGTAGCACTCCCAAGAACTTTTTACATGCATGTTGTGGCCGGCTATTGTGACCTTTGAACGTGGAGCAGTTGCGTGCACCAGGAAGCGCGGGCGACGCTCTCTCGGCCGGCGTGCCGCTTCAATGCCGGCGCCAGTGAGAGGTCGCGTCTGCTCTGGCCGGGCATGAATGCGGCACTGACCGTTTCGGGCGGGAAGCATGCGCGGGTGATGAAGAGGGTTCGGGTTAGTCAGGAGCGGCCGTGGCAGCGGTCCGGATGCCCGTAAACAAGAGATATTGTATGTTAATATTTCCGCGTATATACTTAACAACGTAAATAATGTGCCAGTTGGACAAATATGATTGGAGATGGAGATGGAGATGGAATTTTACGTAAACACGGATATGCATGTCTATGTCTATGTGTGTGTGCGCGATGACTCTCGCGACCTGGAAGCGGGGGCGTGTTTTTGATCGAGTTTTCTTTTCCATCCTCATCTCCAATCATATTTGTCCAACTGGCACACACACACATAGACATAGACAATCATATCTTGTCCTACTTGGTACGTTAAAAAATTGTCCGCCAGTTTTCGTTTATTTTTTTCGGGAACGCGCGTATTCTATTTAAAACCACTGCTATGGAGAGATTTTTTTACTCCATTATATCCTCTTGTTTGATAGAGTTTCTCGCGTCTTGCTTTCTCACCCTCTCCATATCAAAACAAGGTGACAGTGTTCACACTAGCTCTCTCCTCACCGGTGGTCACAGATCCGACCGAATCCCGTCCGCTGCGGGAGGTGAGGAGGTGCAGCGTTGACGTTGTCGCCGTCGGCGATGGAGGAAGCCGATGCGCACCGTCCTCTCGGAGCCGGCGCTTAGCGCTGGACGAAGGTCCTCCGCGCCTTGTTCGCTGCCGTCGTGTGGGTAGATCCCGCCCGCCCGCCAAGCGACATCTCGCCCAATCGGAGGTATAACTTCTTATCTTGGTCCAGCTCCCCAGGTCGCTACATGCGGGTTTTCTTCTATGCGACTACTCCCCAGCTCCCCATGTATAGTAGCTAGGGTTCGTCGGCTGGTCCAACATCACCTACTATTATAGATGAAATGCCACTCGAAAAGTTGTCCTGATTTATTCCTCAATGGAGGTATACATGTTGTTTCGACAAAAAAGTACATGGTGGTTGTGCGGTCATTGTCCATATGCTCCTATTTCTGCTGCTAATCTACTATCACTAGTTAAATGAAGAAATGCTTTTTTTTCTCGGGTATCCTAGTTTAGTTCCCATAAAGATAACCATGATGCTTCTGTTTGTTGGTGTACTTTTCATAATTCTTATTGACAATTGAGATGTCGTTGTTAATCTTGTAAAACAAAGTAACAACACTATATCCTTTTTTTTATATTTTTGGAAACAGCGATGGGTATCTCCATACCCGGGCATGTCTTCCTCAATTTTAGTGGAACTGCACAAAATTGGATGGCCATTGTTGTTCCGCCTCACTGTCCTCTGCCACGTGGTTCTTCCTTCCTCGAGCTTGATTACTGGGAAGAAACAGACCACAGTGAGGATTTGTCGAACTTCATGGGTGCCTCACACAAACTTGATGCCAAATGGATGATGCATCACCATGAGGACCTATCGATGCTCATGGTTGCGCCTCATGGTTGCGTCAGCTGGCGAAGCTGATCGATTTTCAATGAAAAACAAGCTGTCTTTCATCAGTGCTCTTTGCTTGTTACCCACAAAGATGATATCCTTCGTCAGTTCACCTTGGTTGCGTTGGAGACGCAATCGTCTTTCACGTTGGTGCAATTTTATCACACAATTGGCTATGAACCAAATGTTTCCTCGAAGAAGGATCGGCGTTGGTACTAAGAGCATAAGTTTTGTATTGATTTCTATGCCTTCTCACAACTTTGTCTCTAGCTCCCCTGTAATTTTATTTGTCCAGCTATTAACTTTAATTAAAAAAATGGTGTGGACTAAAAACCCGGATGGACGTAGTAGCCCTCCATTTTTATTTACTCCGCATATTAGATTTGACTAAAGTCAAACTTTGTAAAGTTTGACCAAGTTTAGGCCGAACACAACAAACCATAATTATTAGAGAGGGCAAACTGTACATACTCTCAAACCTTTCCGATAATTGAAATTAAAAATTCTTTATTTGTACACACTCTCACACGTTTCCGATAATTTGGCGCATGTGTGGTTGTTCACTCAAGGGAGGGTAGTGTACCGCACGTGAAGAACAGGAAGTGGGACCAGGATGTGTGGATCGTTAGTTCATCGGAAGTACTCCCTCCGTTCCTAAATATTTTTCTTTCAAGTGGTTTGAAATGGACTACCACATACGGGTGTATATAGACATTTTTTACAGTGTAGATTCACTCATTTTGCTCCGTATGTAGTCATTTGTTGAAATATCTAGAAAGACAAATATTTAGGAACAGAGGGAGTAGTAGTTTTCTTCATTGGATTGTTAAATAAAGAGTTTCATTTCGTACTTACACAATTTAAAACGATTGTTATGGAGAGAATAAGAAAACCACTCCACTATATATTAGTCGTATACACGAGTACTATATGGTCGCAACTTCATTGACTTTAGTGCACCTGCCTTTGGGTTTATGATGTGGGCCCAAAATGTGGCTGGCCCACCTGTCATACAGCCAAAAGAAGGTGCATTAAGGCACCGGAGCTCGATTCAGTACTACAATATATATATATATATATATATATATATATATATATATATATATATATATATAAGCTGGAGCCTCAGCTTGTTTGCTAGGGGTCTGCACTCTCCACACTCTCGCCAAGACTATATATATATATATATATATATATATATATATATATATATATATATATATACTGGAGGCTCAGCGTTCCTTTGCTAGGGTTTGCTATATTCACAGTCTCTCACCCTCTTCACCAGATCTAAACAAGACTGCGTTGTGGCCTCTGTCTCTCTCACCCCTTCACAGTTGGCGAAGGAGGCGTCCGGATCCCGTCGCACCGGGAAGGGGAGGAGGTGCAACGTTCACTCTATCACCTTCGGCGAGGGACGCAATCCACTGCCGGCTGCACTTTTCTCTTTCACCCAACGCCTGTGCGGGAGGGCCACCGACCCCTTCTTCCTCGCCGTCGTACATAGTGTGGGCAGATCCGACCTTCCGCCACACGCCTTACCACATCCCGACGACCCTAAGGTATAATTTTCTTTGAAACCGTCATTGGTCTAGCTGCATGCGGATCTTTTTCGATTCTATAGTCGAATCTAGGTCTTGGTTCAAAGAGGAAAGAAGGGTGCGGTGGGGTGGAGCATGAATCTAGGACGTGGTTCAATGAGGAAAGGAGGGAGGGAAAGTAGTATAGACTAGCTATCCAGCCGCTTTGTTGGTCGAAAAGGGAAAAAGGGGGTAACCCAGTACACACATCTATAAGGAACCGAACTCTTTGTTGAAAAGGGAAAGAAACTGGGGGGTCGGGTAGTTTGTACAGGACTAGATTTGCTGCCCTCACATTGGAAAAAGTTCAAAGAGAACAAATATGGGACCAACGCAGATATGCTGCTTGGCTACATACTCTGCATCACCCATTTATACGTGTGGACGCACATGGTGCTGGCATGTCCCATGTCCCATCCACATCATCGCAGCAAAGGTGTTTTGAGATGTTGTGCTACTTGTATTGGTACTGTTTTAAATAAATGTTGAATTGAAGCTATTGTATTGCTCTCTTTTCCCATTAAGTAGTGAACAAAAATGGTACCAACCCAGACATGATGCTCGTTGCTTTGTTAAAACAAACTCTGCATCACCCCCTTTATAAGTAGATGGAAGCACATGGTGTTGTTTCGCCCACTCGCCCTGGAACTGTTTATGCTTTTTCTTAATCTAATGCTGATGGTAAAATTAAGCAATGCCACTCTCAGAATTAACTACTGAATCTTATTTCAAAACTTCAACACTTGTTAGGGATTGGCGGGATTACCATTTTTGTGGTCGCATGTTTCATCCTCCTTTATTGGCCAGTAATTGATTCCTTTTTTGCCTCTATTAAAACAGGGATATCTATTCAACTTGTTGCTATTATGACATTTTGCTTCGCTTAATTTTGGTGGAACTGCACAAAATGAGACCTGATTTCCATATATGTGTTGAGATCTCTTTTAGATCTTCCTCGGAGTTGTTTCAAATCTTGGTCTTGAAAGGTCAAGACCTACTTTCCTCGTAATTAACTACTGAATCTTAGTTCAAAACTGCAACACTTGTTAGGGATCGGCGGGAGTACCATTTCGTTAGGGATCGGCCGGAGTACATGTTTAAGAAATGTATTGTTCAGATAATGTCTCATTATTATATATCGCTTAAGTGTTTTACAAATGGTACTATCCTCGCTTTGTAGTTCTTTCTACATGTTTAACCAAGGTATTGTTAAGATAATGTCTCTGTTAAAATGAATCGACCGCATTGTTTTAGGAATGATACTTTTCCGCTTTGTCGCTCTTTATACATGTTGAAACAAGGCATTGTTAAGATAATGACTCGATTAATATGAATGAATCACACTGATTGAGAATTGCTACTCTCCTGCTTTGTTTCCCATTAAGATAAGGTAGATCAGTAGATGTTTTTCTTCTGGGAGTACAAGTCATCAACCGTTATTTCTCAGTAATTGTTTCCCTTATACCTATTGTTGCTTACAGGGATATCAAAATTAAAGCTCGGTTTTATTCCGACTTTGATTTTAGTTGAACTGCACAAAAGGAGCCAATGTGTCTAAGGCAAACTGCTGCATTAGTGGATCCAGTTGGTCTTACCACTTTGCAGAAAGAAGCAGTCACTGCTTATGCTTACATTACACAAGGAATGATCGGGAAGCTTTACAGAGTATTAGTAGACGCTGGTGACATGACTAGTCTGCAGAGAGCATAGGAAACTCTACAACACGTGGAGTGCACTGGGCAAAAAGTGCCCAAACAAGTACAGGAAGCGAGGATAGGACTCCAAATCTCTCAATGTCATTCTAAGCAACAATGATGGGGCATCTGGGTATGGTAATCTGTTTACCGTACTTTCAATTTGTTAGTACACCGATTGGTGGGTTGACACTGGGGCCAATATTCATGTGTGTGCTGCTATGTCTTTGTTTTCTTGCAGCATATAAATACGATATCCACAGGGATGCTCAGCTTGATTTTAGTGGAACCGCACAAAATGTCTAGATGGTTTGTGTCCTCCATAATACTTCATCATGCACAATACATTGAATGGTTCTCTATCATTCGTCGTCACCTTGAGCCACCGGACTATATGTTTGAATGGTGCTGCCAGCGTTGGCCATTAAGAAGGGTAAGAAGAAAGACAAAAAGGGAGATGGCTGCTTTACTTGTGGTTCGGAGGAACACTGGGCAAACAAGTGCCCAAACAAGTACCAAGAAGCCAGGATAGGACTCCAAGTCTATCAATGTCACTCTAAGCAACAATGATGGGGCATCTGGGTATGGTAATCTGTTCACCGTACTTTCAGTTTGTTAGTCCACTGATTGATGGGTTGACACTGGGGCCAATATTCATGTGTGTGCTGATGTGTCTTTGTTTTCTGGCAGCATATAAATACAAAACCCACAGGGATGCTCAGCTTGATTTTAGTGGAACTGCACAAAATGTTCAGATGGTTTGTGTCCTCCATAATACTTCATCATGCACAATACATCGAATGGTTCTCTAATCATTCGTCGTCACCTTGAGCCACCGGACTATCAGATGACAAACTAATGACAAACCCTGCCCGTTCCACAATCATAGGCATTACATATTTTGAATGGGAAAAGCTTGTCAAAGTTGACACTAGTTTAATATATTGGAATTGGAAAAGCTTGTCAATTTTTGCTCATTTATGTTAGCCAGAAGACATGCATTTGATATTTTTGAGTGGGACGCCTTCTTTGTGAGCAACGCCGATCGCTTTTTTTCCTATTCCCGCCTTCGATTCGTAGTAAATGTTTACTCTGCTGAGATGCATAGTCACATGAATGTTGACTTATGTAAGATATTTTAAGAGTTTGTTCTGAATATTGTCTCTGTAATGCCAGGCCTTCTGTTTGATTGCGAGATTGAGCTTGGAATGTTGTGGCATGCGGCATCACGAGTTGTTCACCGTGCCTCCTGAGAATAATGCTTCGTATTGTTTTGCACGTCGATCTAATGCCAGTGATTTGCTTGTTAAGAAGATCATCCTCTTCTTTTGTTTCCGTGCTTAAGAAGTTCATCATCTTATGTTTCATTCATAGCCTATACGACAAGTCGGGTAGGTTAGACGTGAAACCATATGATCTTCCGACCAACTCATCATCTTAGGCCGTGATTGGATCATCGTTTTCCAACCAAAACCGGTTGTAAAACTGACGCTTGTAAATAAAAGCAGATGGTCTCGGGCGAAGAGCTTGGTTGGTCGAATTTGATGTCTACTACACAACCTTCTTCTTGTAGACGTTGTTGGGCCTGCAAGTGCACAGGTTTGTAGGACAGTAGCAAATTTCCCTCAAGTGGATGACCAAAGGTTTATCAATCCGTGGGAGGCGTAGGATGAAGATGGTCTCTCTCAAGCAACCCTGCAACCATATAACAAAGAGTCTCTTGTGTCCCCAACACACCCAATACAATGGTAAATTGTATAGGTGCACTAGTTCGGCGAAGAGATGGTGATACAAGTGCAAGATGGATGGTAGATAAAGGTTTTTGTAAACTGAAAATATAAAAACAGCAAGGTAAGTAATGATAAAAGTGAGCGTAAACGGTATTGCAATGATAGGAAACAAGGCCTAGGGTTCATACTTTCACTAGTGCTAGTTCTCTCAACAATAATAACATAGATAGATCATATAACAAGCCCTCAACATGCAACAAAGAGTCACTCCAAAGCCACTAATAGCGGAGAACAAACATAGAGATTATGGTAGGGTACGAAACCACCTCAAAGTTATTCTTTCGGATCGATCTATTAAAGAGTTCGTACTAGAATAACACCTTAAGACACAAATCAACCAAAACCCTAATGTCACCCAGATACTCCATTGTCACCTCAAGTATCCGTGGGCATGATTATACGATATGCATCACATAATCTCAGATTCATCCAACGAACAGAAAGTACTTCAAAGAATGCCCCAAAGTTTCTACCAAAGAGTCAAGAAAATGTGTGCCAACCCCTATGCATAGGTTCATGGGCGGAACCCGCAAGTTGGTCACCAAAACATACATCAAGTGGCACGTGATATCCCATTGTCACCACAGATAAACACGGCAAGACATACATCAAGTGTTCTCAAATAAAGACTCAATCCGATAAGATAACTTCAAGAGGGGAACTCAATTCATCACAAGAGAGTAGAGGGGGAGAAACATAAGATCCAACTATAATAGCAAAGCTCGCGATACATCAAGATCGTGCCATAGAGAGAACACGAGAGAGAGAGAGAGATCAAACACATAGCTACTGGTACATACCCTCAGCCCCGAGGGTGAACTACTCCCTCCTCGTCATGGAGAGCGTCGGGATGATGAAGATGGCCACCGGTGATGGATTCCTCCTCCGGCCGTGCGGATCGGGCTCCCGAGAGGTTTTTGGTGGCTACAGAGGCTTGCGGCGGCGGAACTCCCGATCTATCTTGATATTCGATGGTTTTAGGGTACGAGGGAATATATAGGCGAAAGAAGTCGGTCGGGGGGTGCTCGAGGGGTCCACGAGACAGGGGGTGCGCCCAGTAGGGGGGGCGCCCTCCTATCTCGTGGTGTACTCGGGGATCTTCTGACGTGAACTCCAAGTCTCCAGGATCATATTCTTCCCAAAAATAACGCTGCCGAAGGTTTCATTCCATTTGGACTCCTTTTGATATTCCTTTTCTTCGAAATACTGAAACAGGCAATAAAACAGCAATATGGGCTGGGCCTCCGGTTAATATGTTAGTCCCAACAGTAATATAAAAGTGTATAATAGAGCCCATAATCATTCAAAACACATAATAATATAGCATGAATGCTTCATAAATTATAGATACGTTGGAGACGTATCAGCATCCCCAAGCTTAATTCCTACTCGTCCTCGATTATGAAGTGTGAATGCTAGAAGGTGCACAAGTTTGATCAATGATAATTTCAATCACCTTTTCTAGCATGATAATATGTCATAACAGTAGTTCATCTCATAAAACTTCTCACGATAAAGTAACAAGCAATTCACATGTCAAAGCATAGACCATAAACTTTCTTGAAAACTAGCAAACTTCATTCTCAGTCATTCAAACAATTGCAACTCATCTTATTTTCAGGAATAACAAACTCCACATACTCAACTATCATATAGTCTTCTACAATTGCTAACACTCACGCAATACTAATGGTTGTGGAGTTTCAATCGTATTAATCGAGAAAGATAGGGGCTTATAGTGTTGCCTCCCAACGTATTCACCTTTGGGTGATGTCAACAATAATAGTTCATGCTAACTTACATCCAATTGGATATATATATCAGGATCACCCCAACACAAAGTGCTTGCCAAAGGATAAAATGAAAAAGGGAAAGGTGAAGATCACCTTGACTCTTGCATAAAGTAAAAGACGTAAAGTAAAAGATAGGCCCTTCGCAGAGGGAAGCAGAGGTTGCCATGCGCTTTTAGGGTTGGATGCACAAAATCTTAATGCGAAAGAACGTCACTTTATATTGCCCCTTGTATATGGACCTTTATTATGCAGTCCGTCGCTTTTATTGCTTCCATAACAAGATTGTACAAAGCTTATTTTCTCCGCACTAATAAGTCATGCATATTTAGAGAGCAATTTTTATTGTTTGCACCGATGACAACTTACTTGAAGGATGTTACTCAATCCATAGGTAGGTATGGTGGACTCTCATGGCAAAACTGGGTTTAAGGATATTTGGAAGCACAAGTAGTATCTCTACTTGGTGCGAGGAATTTTGGCTAGCATGAGGGGGAAAGGCAAGCTCAACATGTTTGAATGATCCGTGACAATATACTTTAACTGAGATGTCGGAAAACATAACCCATTACGTTGTCTTCCTTGTCCAACATCAACTCTTTAGCATGTCATACTTAATGAGTGCTCCCAATCCAAGATGTCTACGATAGTATATTTATATGTGAAATCTCTCTTCCTTCAATATTCTTTCATGAATTGTTCAAATGACCAATACAATGCTTGCTAACCTTCAATAAATTTACAACCTTTACTTCTTAGATGTGAAGTCATTGCTCCCCATGGGATAAGCAAATGAAGCATATATAATTTCAGATTTATGACATTCAACTCATACAACCATTTACTCATAGGATATAAGTGAAGCACACGAGTAAATGACAAACTACTCCAACAAAGTATAAGTAACGATCAATGAGTAGCTAAATAATTATGCAACTATGCGAAGGCTCTCTCTCATTAAAGAATTTCAGATCTTGGTATTGTATTCAAACAGCAAGCACAACAAAATAAAATGACATTGCAAGGATAGCACAACTCATGTGAAGAAGCAAAAACTTAGGCTCAACCGATACTAACCGATAGTTGTTGAAGAAGAAAGGTGAGATGCTCATCGGGCATCCCCAAGCTTAGATGCTTGAGACTTCTTGAAATATTATCTTGGAGTGCCTTGGGCATCCCCAAGCTTGAACTTTTGTGCCTCCTTAATTCCTCTCATATCATGGTTTCTCTATTTCTCAAAAGCTTCATCAGAACCAAACTCAACAAGAACTCGTGAGATAGGTTAGTATAAACCAATGCAAAACCTTATCATTTTCTACTGTAACAAATCACTAAGATTATTATTCAACATTGCATACTAAATGCCTCTGCATATCTAATACTCCTATCCTCAAATAGAACCATTAAACAAGCAAACATATGCAAACAATGCAAACATAACAGCAATCTGCCAAAACAGTATAGTCTGTGAAGAATGCAAGAGTATCAATACTTCCCTAATTCCAAAAATTATGAACTAAAATTCCCACTGTAATAAATTTATCAGAGCTCGTTATGCAAAAAGACTCAACATTATACCACTCTCTGACTTTTCTAGGGAATTTTTGCAACAGCGGTAAACTTTCTGTTTTCAAACAGCAACATGTATACTAGCAAAATAAGCATGGCAAAGGTTATCCTTGACATTTTTATTGGAACTAAAGATGCAAAAAATTATTCTAAATAACATCAAGCAAAAACTAACAAGAAAAAATGGCGCTCCAAGCAAAACACATATCATGTGGTGAATAAAAATATAGCTCCAAGTAAAGTTACCGATGAACGAAGACGAAAGAGGGGATGCCATACGGGGCATCCCCAAGCTTAGGCTATTGGTTGTCCTCGAATATTACCTTGGGGAGCCTTGGGCATCCCCAATCTTAGGCTCTCGCCACTCCTTATTCCATAGTCCATCGAATCTTTACCCAAAACTTGAAAACTCCACAACACAAAACTCAACAGAAATCTCGTAAGCTCCGTTAGCGAAAGAAAACAAAACAACACTTCAAGGTACTGTAATGAACTCATTATTTATTTATATTGGTGTTAAACCTACTGTATTCCAACTTCTCGATGGTTTGTAAACTATTTTACTATCCATAGAGTCATCAAAATAAGCAAACAACACAATGAAAACAGAATCTGTCAAAAACAGAACAGTCTGTAGTAATATGTAACTAACGAAAACTTCTGGAACTCCAAAAATTATAAAATAAATTGGTGGACCTGAGGAATTTGTCTAGTAATCATCTGCAAAAATAATCAACTAAATATCACTCTCCAGTAAAAAGTTGAAGCTAATCTCGTGAGCACTAGAGTTTCTGTTTTTTACAGCATGATCATAAAGACTTCACCCAAGTCTTCCCAAAGGTTCTACTTGGCACAAACACTAATTAAAACATAAAACCACATCTAAACAGAAGCTAGATGGATTATTTATTACTAAACAGAACCCAGAAGCAAGAAACTAAAATAAAATTGGGTTGCCTCCCAACAAGCGCTATCGTTTAACGCCCCTAGCTAGGCATGATGATTTCAATGATGCTCACATAAAAGATAAGAATTGAAACATAAAGAGAGCATCTTGAAGAATATGACTAGCGCATTTAAGTCTAACCCACTTCCTATGCATAGGGATTTTGTGAGCAAACAACTTATGGGAACAATAATCAACTAGCATAGGAAGGCAAATCAAGCATAACTTCAAAACTTTAAGCACATAGAGAGGAAACTTGATATTATTGCAATATGTAGAAGCATATGATCCTCTCCCATAATAATTTTCAGTAGCATCATGAATGAATTCAACAATATAACCAGCACCTAAAGTATTATTTTCATGATCTACAAGCATAGAAATTTTACTACTCTCCACATAAGCAAAATTCTTCTCATGAATAGTAGTGGGAGCAAACTCAACAAAATAACTATCATGTGAAGCATAATCCAATTGAAAACGAAAATCATGATGACAAGTTTCATGGTTTTCATTATTCTTGATAGCATACAAGTCATCACAATAATCATCATAGATAGCAACTTTGTTCTCATAATCAATTGGAACCTCTTCCGAAATAGTGGATTCATCACTAAATAAAGTCATGACCTCTCCAAATCCACTTTCATAAATATAATCATCATAAATAGGAGGCATGCTTTCATCATAATAAATATTCTCATCAAAACATGGGGGACAAAAAATATCATCTTCATCAAACATAGCTTCCCCAAGCTTGTGGCTTTGCATATCATTAGCATTATGGATATTCAAGGAATTCATACTAACAACATTGCACTCATGCTCATCATACAAAGATCTAGTACCAAAAATTTTAATGCATTCTTCTTCTAGCAATTGAGCACAATTTTCCTTTCCATCATACTCATGAAAGATATTAAAAAGACGAAGCGTATGAGACAAAGTCAATTCCATTTTTTTGGTAGTTTTCTTTTATAAACTAAACTAGTGATAAAACTAGAAACAAAAAGATTCGATTGCAAGATCTAAAGATATACCTTCAAGCACTCACCTCCCCGGCAACGACGCCAGAAAAGAGCTTAGTTGACGGGGTGTGAGTGAGTGCCGCTTACCCAGCCTCCCCGGCAACGGTGCCAGAAAAGAGCTTGATGTCTACTACACAACCTTCTTCTTGTAGACGTTATTGGGCCTGCAAGTGCACAAGTTTGTAGGACAGTAGCAAATTTCCCTCAAGTGGATGACCTATTGTTTATCATTCCGTGGGAGGCATAGGATGAAGATGGTCTCTCTCATGCAACCCTGCAACCAAATAACAAAGAGTCTCTTGTGTCCCCAACACACCAAATACAATGGTAAATTGTATAGGTGCACTAGTTCGGCGAAGAGATGGTGATACAAGTGCAATATGGATGGTAGATAAAGGTTTTTGTAAACTGAAAATATAAAAACAGCAAGGAAACTAATGATAAAAGTGAGCGTAAACGGTATTGCAATGATAGGAAGCAAGGCCTAGGGTTCATACTTTCACTAGTGCAAGTTCTCTCAACAATAATAACATAGATAGATCATATAACAATCCCTCAACATGCAAAAAAGAGTCACTCCAAAGCCACTAATAGCGGAGAACAAACTTAGAGATTATGGTAGGGTACGAAACCACCTCAAAGTTATTCTTTCGGATCGATCTATTAAAGAGTTCGTACTAGAATAACACCTTAAGACACAAATCAACCAAAACCCTAATGTCACCTATATACTCCATTGTCACCTCAAGTATCCGTGGGCATGATTATACGATATGCATCACACAATCTCAGATTCATCCAACGAACAGAAAGTACTTCAAAGAGTGCCCCAAAGTTTCTACCAAAGAGTCAAGAAAATGTGTGCCAACCCCTATGCATAGGTTCATGGGCGGAACCCGCAAGTTGGTCACCAAAACATACATCAAGTGGCACGTGATATCCCATTGTCACCACAGATAAACACGACAAGACATACATCAAGTGTTCTCAAATAAAGACTCAATCCGATAAGATAACTTCAAGAGGGAAACTCAATTCATCACAAGAGAGTAGAGGGGGAGAAACATCATAAGATCCAACTATAATAACAAAGCTCGCGATACATCAAGATCGTGCCATAGAGGGAACACGAGAGAGAGAGAGAGAGAGATCAAACACATAGTTTCGGCGTTCTGGGAACGGGGGTACCCAGACTTGCCTGCCTGCGGCCTGCAGCGTGGCTCAAGGGGTGGCCCAGTACGGCCCATCTTCATCAACACAAGCTCAATACCCTCGCGAGGGGCCAAGCCTCGCGGGGCGGACGACAGGAAGCTTCCTCAGGCACGGTCTCCTTAGGCTGGCTCGCGAGGAGGTGGAGAGATCAACGCGGGGTACCTCACGAGGTGCCCATGACGCAAGCCATGACGACCGAGGGCGCCAGGCGGGCGCCAGCCCGCGCAGTGTCCTCATTTCCCCTTTGGTGCAAAGAAGGCAAGCGCAGACCAAGGCATCAGGAAAAGGCAACCATTTCAGTGCAACAAGACCAAGACCAGCAGAATGGCAGGAAGGAGGTCATCATGGAGCCCAAGCCGGCATCACCGTCAGAGCCTTTGGCAGGCGAGGACCGACTTTAGTCAGGATAAGTGTACTAGATGTTCCCCTTCAAAATGGCCAATTGTTGGCGCCCTTCCCGCTCAATATTTGGGGAGAGGCCCAGGGCCTCTGCATATAAATAGGACTAGCCACCCATAGGGTAGGGGGACGAACGAACGGATGGACAAACGGACGAACGGACGGGTCGATCAACTCGGAAGAGACCTATCAGATAGAACCCTAGCAAAGAGAGAGAGAGAGAGAGGCGATCGAACTCACCCAAGTAGTTCATCGCACCAGCCAAGAACAGACCCTCGCGAGGCTGTTCTTCCCTTGTACTGTTCATCATCAGCCACAGAGGCAATCCACCACACCACACATTGGAGTAGGATATTACACCACCATGGTGGCCTGAACCAGTATAAACCTCGTGTCCTCTATGTTGTTCTTTGTGTAGTTTAGATCCTTGCGAGGCGACGAGACGTAGGTAGGCAGGGGGTGTGATCTCCGCGTGCACCCCATAGTTCGAACCTAGAGGGTCTGCGGGAACCCGAAATCCGACATTTGGCGCGCCAGGTAGGGGTGCACCGGAATCCGCCTTCCGCCGCCCCTCGCATCCATGTCGACGCTTGCCGAGCCTGCTGCTGAAGCGCCGGGCGCTTCGCTGCTCGGGTCGCCCAGACGGCTCCCGTGCGGGCGCCTCCGTTGCTCCTCACACCGTCAACACCGCCACCGGCCCGGCGGGGAACGAGCAGCAGGCGTCGTCTCTGCACCATTCGGTACGACGAGAAGGCCGCACCGCCACCCCGTCGCTGACTCCAGCCGGTTCTTCGTCCCACTCCCGTCGCGCTCCTGGCGCGGGAACTCCTGCATTACCGTCCCGTCGACGACCTCTACGACGAGTGGCTCGCCCGCATCACCGAGCTCGTCAGCGCTGCTGGGGGCTCCCCTGCGCCATCCCTCTCGCTGCACCGCGCCCCGTCTTGCGCGGGCGATGAAGCTCCGGGGGTGCCTCAGCCGCCTCCCCCTCAAGAAGGCGCCTTGGCCCCAAGGCGCATGGCCCCTGGGCGGAACCCACTCCGTCCGGCACCAGCATAGCAAGAGAAGAGCTGCCAAGAAGTCCCTCGTCCCCAAGAAGTTACCCGAGTGCTCCCGACCGCCTGCCCACACGACCGGCCTCCCGCTCCAACAGCGCCAAGACCTGCTACGCTTCCCGGCAGCCGCACGGAGACCTCCAAGATCAAGCCCTCCGTCACCAAAGGCCTCCGTACACTGCAGGTTGCCGTGCCTTCGCCGCCGAAGCCAGGCAGCGTGGCCTGGCCGGGCAAGTTCAAGCCAGACCTGCCCCCACGCTATGATGGCACGGCCGACCCTGCGGAGTTCCTCCAGCTCTATGAGTTGGGCATCGAAGCCGCCAACAGGGACGAGAAGGTCATGGCGAGCTGCTTTCCCATGGCGCTCAAGGACGGAGCCCGCACCTGGCTCCTGGACCTGGCTCCTGGCACGATTTCCTCCTGGAACGAGATGCGCACCTGATTCATCGCCAACTTCCAAGGCACCCGCGATCGGCCCCCGGCCATGAGTGACTTGCGCCGCATCAAGCAGCAGTCAGGGGAGACCCTGCAAAAGTTCATCCAACGCTTCAACAACGCTCGCCTTAAGATCCCCAGGGTGTCTGAGGAGACCATCATCTCAGCCTTCTCCGACGGTGTGCGTGACGTCAAGATGAAGGAAGAGCTCGCGATCCATGAAGACATGTGCACATCCCTGGAGCTGTTCAACTTGGCGACCAAGTGCGCCAGGGCTGAGGAAGGACCCCTTTCCCTTCTCGAGATGCCGGCTACCGACCCAGAAGAGAAGAAGCCCAAGGTCAAGGACGTGAAGCGCAAGGGGGCTGCTGTGCTTGCAGAGCCGAACACCAAGCGAGGAAGGATCAGCCTGAGTCATCCAAGGCGATCGATCTGCGTGTACCATGACCTCCACACCCACAACACCAACGAATGCCAAGAGCTCGTGGCCGTAAGGGGCGTGCGTGCAGCCGACGCCCCGAGCGCAGCGACCGGGGCTATGGCCGAGGAGGAGGAAGAGGTGGAGGACGATGAGAAGACCGTGGCCCTCGCCAAGGGCGGCGTGACCGACCTCGCGAGGACCGCTCGCAGGATCAGCCTCGCAAGGGAGGTTGGAGGGACCCGCCTTGCGAGGGAGGCTGGAGGGATCAGCCTCGCGAGGATCGCCCACAAGGCAACGCGGGCCTCCCTCCTCTGCCACCGCAGCCAAGGAGAAATGAAGACCATCATCGGGGACGAGGCTGGGGCTTCCGAGCCGCGCTGCAATCGCTTGCATCCCTGGGCGGAGCTCAAGCCCCACCTCTCGGCGCATCTTCAAGCGAGTTCGCCCTTGAAGTGAATGCAGTCCTTCCAGGCTCGAAGCCACACGCCTCGGTGATCAGCATGCTCCATCACATTCATTCAGCGGATCAGCTCAAGTGCAGCCACACCGGAGTCCTCCCGATGCTTTGTTCCCCAATCATCAGCAATGTGCAGGTCACCAGGACCCTCATCGATGGCGGAGCAGGGCTCAACGTCCTGTCCGTCGAAACATTCAACAATCTCCAAGTGCCATACAATTAGCTTCAGCCAACCAAGCCTTTCTCCGGAGTCACTGATGGTTCCACAGTTCCGATAGGGCAGGTCCGCCTTCCTGTCACCTTCGAGACGCGTGACAACTACCGCACCGAGCTCATTGACTTCGACGTCGCGCACATTCGCATGCCGTACAATGCCATCCTCGGGTACCCAGCCCTGGCCAAGTTCATGGTCGTGACTCATCATGGCTACAATGTCCTCAAGATGCCAGGAAGCGGTGGAGTCATCACGGTGCCTTGTGAAAAGAGAGACGCAATGTGTTCCCTGGAGCGTGCATTTCAGGCCGCGTCAATTGAAGACCCAGATCACAGGAGCGGGAGGCTTCCCGAGGCTGCTCCTAAGAAGAAGAAGACATCGCCTGGCCCGACCCCTCGGGAGGCAGGTGAAGGAAATATGCCCTAGAGGCAATAATAAAGTTATTATTTATTTCCTTATATCATGATAAATGTTTATTATTCATGCTAGAATTGTATTAACCGGAAACATGATACATGTGTGAATACATAGACAAACATGTTGTCACTAGTATGCCTCTACTAGACTAGCTCATTAATCAAAGATGGTTATGTTTCCTAGCCATAGACATGAGTTGTCATTTGATTAACGGGATCACATCATTAGTAGAATGATGTGATTGACATGACCCATTCCGTTAGCTTAGCACTTGATCGTTTAGTATGTTGCTATTGCTTTCTTCATGACTTATACATGTTCCTACAACTATGAGATTATGCAACTCCCGTTTACCGGAGGAACACTTTGTGTGCTACCAAACGTCACAACGTAACTGAGTGATTATAAAGGAGCTCTACAGGTGTCTCCAAAGGTACATGTTGGGTTGGCGTATTTCGAGATTAGGATTTGTCACTCCGAAAGTCGGAGAGGTATCTCTGGGCCCTCTCGGTAATGCACATCATTATAAGCCTTGCAAGCAATGTAGCTAATGAGTTAGTTACAAAATGATGCATTACGTAACGAGTAAAGAGACTTGCCGGTAACGAGATTGAACTAGGTATTGGATACCGACGATCGAATCTCGGGCAAGTAACATACCGATGACAATGGGAACAACGTATGTTGTTATGCGGTTTTGACCGATAAAGATCTTCGTAGAATATGTGGGAGCCAATATGAGCATCCAGGTTCCGCTATTGGTTATTGACCGGAAACGTGTTTCGGTCATGTCTACATTGTTCTCGAACCCGTAGGGTCCGCACGCTTAAGGTTTCAAGCGATGCTTATATTATGAGTTTATGTGTTTTGATGTACCGAAGGAGTTCGGAGTCCCGGATGAGATCGGGGACATAACGAGGAGTCTCAAAATGGTCAAGACGTAAAGATCGATATATTGGACGACTATATTCGGAGTTCGGAAAGGTTCCGAGTGATTCGGGTATTTTTGGGAGTACCGGAGAGTTACGGGAATTCGCCGGGAAGTATATGGGCCTTATTGGGCTATACGGGAAAAGAGGAGAGAGGCCGAAAGGAAGGAGGCGCGCAGCCCCCCTCTGGTCGGAATTGGACAATGGGTGCAGCCCCCTTTTCCTTCCTCCTCTCCTCCTCTTTCCCCTTCTCCTACTCCAACAAAGAAGGAGGGAGTCCTACTCCCGGTGGGAGTAGGACTCCCCTTGGCGCGCCCCCTCCTAGGCCAGCCGCCCCCTCCCCCCTTGCTCCTTTATATACGGGGGCATGGGGCACCTCTAGACACAACAACAATTGATCTCTTGATCTCTTAGCCGTGTGCGGTGCCCCCCTCCACCATAGTCCTCCTCGATAATATTGTAGCGGTGCTTAGGCGAAGCCCTGCGACGGTAGAACATCAAGATCGTCACCACGCCGTCTCTCCCTTGACACTCGGCTGGATCGGAGTTCGAGGGACGTCATCGAGCTGAACGTGTGCTAGAACTCGGAGGTGCCGTATTTTTTGTTCTTGATCGGCCGGGCCGTGGAGACGTATAACTACATCAACCGCGTTGTTCTAACGCTTCCGCTTTCGGTCTACGAGGGTACGTGGACAACACTCTCCCCTCTCGTTGCTATGCATCACCATGATCTTGCGTGTGCGTAGGAATTTTTTTTAAATAACTACGTTCCCCAACAGTGGCATCCGAGCCTGGTTTTATGCGTAGATGTTATATGCACGAGAAGAACACAACTGAGATTTGGGCGATATCAGTCATACTGCTTACCAGCATGTCATACTTTGGTTCGACGGTATTGTTGGATGAAGCGGCCCGGATCGACATTACGCGTACGCTTACGCGAGACTGGTTCTACGGACGTGCTTTGCACACAGGTGGCTGGCGGGTGTCTGTTTCTCCAACTTTAGTTGAACCGAGTGTGGTTACGCCCGGTCCTTGCGAAGGTTAAAACAACACTAACTTGACGAACTATCGTTGTGGTTTTGATGTGTAGGTAAGAACGGTTCTTGCTCAACCCGTAGCAGCCACGTAAAATTTGCAACAACAAAGTAAATGACGTCTAACTTATTTTTGCAGGGCATGTTGTGATGTGATATGGTCAATACGTGATGCTATATTTTATTGTATGAGATGATCATGTTTTGTAACCGAAGTTATCGGCAACTGGCAGGAGCCATATGGTTGTCGCTTTATTGTATGAAATGCAAACGCCCTGTAATTGCTTTACTTTATCACTAAGCGGTAGCGATAGTCATAGAAGCAATAGATGGCGTAACGACAACGATGCTACGATGGAGATCAAGGTGTCGCACCGGTGACGATGGTGATCACGACGGTGCTTCGGAGATGGAGATCACAAGCACAAGATGATGATGGCCATATCATATCACTATTATATTGATTGCATGTGATGTTTATCCTTTATACATCTTATCTTGCTTTGATTGACGGTAGCATTTTAAGATGATCTCTCACTAATTATCAAGAAGTGTTCTCCCTGAGTATGCACCGTTGCGAAAGTTATTCGTGCTGAGACACCACGTGATGATCGGGTGTGATAGGCTCTACGTTCAAATACAACGAGTGCAAAACAGTTGCACACGCGGAATATTCAGGTTAAACTTGACGAGCCTAGCATATACAGATATGGCCTCGGAACACGGAGACCGAAAGGTCGAGCGTGAATCATATAGTAGATATGATCAACATAGTGATGTTCACCATTGAAAACTACTCCATCTCACGTGATGATCGGACATGGTTTAGTTGATTTGGATCACGTGATCACTTAGATGACTAGAGAGATGTCTGTCTAAGTGGGAGTTCTTAAGTAATATGATTAATTGAACTTAAATTTATCATGAACTTAGTCCTGGTAGTATTTTGAAAATTATGTTGTAGATCAATAGCTTGCGTTGTTGCTTTCATATGTTTATTTTGATATGTTCCTAGAGAAAATTGTGTTGAAAGATGTTAGTAGCAATGATGCGGATTGGATCCGTGATCTGAGGTTTATCCTCATTGCGGCACAGAAGAATTACGTCCTTAATGCACCGCTAGGTGACAGACCTATTGCAGGAGCAGATGTAGACGTTATGAACGTTTGGCTAGCTCTATATGATGACTACTTGATAGTTTTGTGCACCATGCTTTATGGCTTAGAACCGGGACAACAAAAACGTTTTTGAAACGACACGGAACATATGAGATGTTCCATGAGATGAAATTGATATTTCAGATTCATGCCCGTGTCAAGAGGTATGAGACCTCTGACAAATACTTTGCCTAAAAAATGGAGGAGAATTGCTCAACTAGTGAGCAAGTGCTTAGATTGTCTGAGTACTACAATTGCTTGAATCAAGTGGGAGTTAATCTTCCAGATAAGATAGTGATTGACAGAGTTCTCTAGTCACCATCACCAAGTTAGTACAACTTCATGATGAACTATAGTATGCGAGGGATGACGAAAACGATTCCCGAGCTCTTCGTGATGCTGAAATCGACGATGGTAGGAATCAAGAAAGAACATCAAGTGTTGATGATTGACAAGATCACTAGTTTCAAGAAAAGGGCAAAGGGAAAGAAAGGGAAACTTCAAGTAGAATGGCAAGCAAGTTGTCACTCCCACGAAGAAGCCCAAAGCTGAACCAAAGCCTGAAACTGAGTGCTTACACTGCAAAGGAAATGGTCACTGGAAATGGAAATACCCTGAATATTTGGTGGATAATAAGGATGGCAGAGTGAACAAGGGTATATTTGATATACAGGTTATTAATGTGTGCCTTACTAGTGTTTATAGTAGCTCCTGAGTATTTGATACTTGTTCGGTTGCTAAGATTAGTAACTCAAAACAGGAGTTACAGAATAAACTGAGACTAGTTGAAAGGGAAGTGATGATGAGTGTTGGAAGTAGTTCCAAGATAGATATGATCATCATCGCACACTCCCTATACTTTCGGGATTAGTGTTAAACCTAAATAAATGTTATTTGGAGTTTGTGTTGAGCATGAATATGATTTGATCATGTTTATTACAATACGGTTATTCATTTAAAATCAGAGAATAATTGTTGTTCTGTTTACATGAATAAAACCTTCAAATGGTCATACACCCAATGAAAATAGTTTGTTGGATCTCGATCGTAGTGATACACATATTCATAATATTGATGCCAAAAGATGCAAAGTTAATAATGATAGTGCAACTTATTTGTGGCACTGCCGTTTGGGTCATATCGGTGTAAAGCGCATGAAAAAACTCCATAAAGATGGATTTTCGGAATCACTTGGTTATGAATCATTTGATGCTTGCGAACCATGCCTTTTGGGCAAGATGACTAAAAATCCGTTCTCCTAACAATGGAACGAAGCTCTTGACTTATTGGAAATAATACATACCGATGTATGCGATCCGATGAGTGTTAAGGCTCATGGCGTGTATCGTTATTTTCTGACCTTCACAGATGATTTGAGCAGATATGGGTATATCTACTTGATGAAACATAAGTCTGAAACATTTGAAAAGTTCAAAGAATTTCAGAGTGAAGTGGAAAATCATCGTAACAAGAAAAATAAAGTTGCTATGATCGGATCATGGAGACGAATATTTGGGTTACGAGTTTGGTCTTCATTTAAAACAATGTGAAATAGTTTCGCAACTCACGCCACCTGGAACACCACAATGTAATGGTGTGTCCGAACGTCGTAATCGTACTTTACTAGATATGGTGCGATCTATGATGTCTCTTATTGGTTTACCACTATCGTTTTGGGGTTATGCATTAGAGACAAATTTGCATTCATGTTTAATAGGGCACCATCTAAATCCGTTGAGACGACACCTTATGAACTATGGTTTAGCAAGAAACCTAAGCTGTCGTTTCTTAAAGTTTGGAGTTGCGATGCTTATATGAAAAAGGTTTTCAACCTGATAAGCTCGAACCCAAATCGGAGAAGTGCGTCTTCATAGAATACCCAAAGGAAACTGTTGGGTACACCTTCTATCACAGATTCAAAGGCAAAACATTCGTTGCTAAGAATGGATCCTTTCTAGAGAAGGAGTTTCTCTCGAAAGAAGTGAGTGGGAGGAAAGTAAGATCTTGATAAGGTAATTTGTACCTTCTCCCGAATTTGAAAGTAGTTCATCACAGTAATCAGTTCCAGTGATTCCTACACCAATTAGTGAGGAAGCTAATGATGATGATCATGAAACTTCAGATCAAGTTACTACAAAACCTCGTAGGTCTTCCAAAGTACAGTCCGCACCAGAGTGGTACAGTAATCCTGTTCTGGCAGTCATGTTACTAGACCATGATGAACCTACGAACTATGAGGAAGCGATGATGAGCCCAGATTCCGCGAAATGGCTTGAGGCTATGAAATCTGAGATGGGATCCATGTATGAGAACAAAGTATGGACTTTGGTGGATTTGCCCGATGATCGGCAAGCCATATTGTATAAATGGATCTTCAAGAGGAAGACAGATGCTGATAGTAGTGTTACTATCTACAAAGCTCGACTTGTCGCAAAAAGGTTTTAGACAAGTTCAAGGTGTTGACTACAATGAGATTTTCTCAATCAGAAGCGATGCTTAAGTCTGTCCGAATCATGTTAGCAATTGCCACATTTTATGAAATCTGGCAAAAGGATGTCAAAACTGCATTCCTTAATGGATTTATTAAAGAAGAGTTGTATATGATGCAACCAGAAGGTTTTGTCTATCCTAAAGGTGCTAACAAAGTGTGCAAGCTCCAGTGATCCATTTATGGACTGGTGCAAGCCTCTCGGAGTTGGAATATACGCTTTGATGAGTTGATCAAAGCATATGGTTTTATACAGACTTTTTGAGAAGCCTGTATTTACAAGAAAGTGAGTGGGAGCTCTGTAGCATTTCTAATATTATATGTGGATGACATATTGTTGATTGGAAATGATATAGAAATTCTAGATAGCATGAAAGGATACTTGAATAAGAGTTTTTCAAAGAAAGACCTCGTGAAGTTGCTTACACATTGAGCATCAAGATCTATATAGATAGATCAAGACGCTTGATAAGATTTTTCAATGAGTACATACCTTGATAAATTTTTGAAATAGTTCAAAATGGAACAGTCAAAGAAGGAGTTCTTGCCTATGTTGCAAGGTGTGAAGTTGAGTAAGACTCAAGACCCGACCATGGCAGAAAATAGAAAGAGAATGAAAAGTCATTCCCTATGCCTCAGTCATAGGTTCTATAAAGTATGCTATGTCAGTGAACTGCATATATTGTATACCTTGCTCAATTTGGCAAAGGAATACAATTTTGATCTAATAGTAGATCACCGGACATCGGTCAAGAATATCCTTAGTGAGGACTAAGGAGATGTTTCTCGATTATGGAGGTGATAAAGAGTTCGTTGTAAAAGTTACATCGGTGCAAACTTTTACACTGATCCGAATGACTCTAAGTCTCAATCTGGATACATATTGAAAATGGGAGCAATTAGCTAGAGTAGCTCCATGCAGAGCATTGAAGACATAGAATATTTGCAAAATACATACGACTTTGTATGTGACAGACCCGTTGACTAAATTTCTCTCACGAACAAAACATGATCATACCTTTGTACTCTTTGGGTCTTAATCACATAGCGATGTGAGCTAGATTATTAACTCTAGTAAACCCTTTGGGTGTTGGTCACATGACGATGTGACTATGGGTGTTAATCACATACAGATGTGAATATTGGTGTTAAATCACATGGTGATGTGAACTAGATTATTGACTCTAGTGCAAGTGGGAGGCTGAAGGAAATATGCCCTAGAGGCAATAATAAAGTTATTATTTATTTCCTTATATCATGATAAATGTTTATTATTCATGCTAGAATTGTATTAACCGGAAACATGATACATGTGTGAATACATAGACAAACATGTTGTCACTAGTATGCCTCTACTAGACTAGCTCATTAATCAAAGATGGTTATGTTTCCTAACCATAGACATGAGTTGTCATTTGATTAACGGGATCACATCAATAGTAGAATGATGTGATTGACATGACTCATTCCGTTAGCTTAGCACTTGATCGTTTAGTATGTTGCTATTGCTTTCTTCATGACTTATACATGTTCCTACAACTATGAGATTATGCAACTCCTGCTTACGGAGGAACACTTTGTGTGCTACCAAACGTCACAACGTGAATCGGGTGATTATAAAGGAGCTCCACAGTGTCTACAAAGGTACATGTTGGGTTGGCGATTTTCGAGATTAGGATTTGTCACTCCGATTGTCGGAGAGGTATCTCTGGCCCTCTCGGTAATGCACATCACTATAAGCCTTGCAAGCAATGTAGCTAATGAGTTAGTTACAGAATGATGCATTACATAACGAGTAAAGAGACTTGCCGGTAACGCGATTGAACTAGGTATTGGATACCGACGATCGAATCTCGGGCAAGTAACATACCGATGACAAAGGGAACAACGTATGTTGTTATGCGGTTTGACCGATAAAGATCTTCGTAGAATATGTGGGAGCCAATATGAGCATCCAGGTTCCGCTATTGGTTATTGACCGGAAACGTGTTTCGGTCATGTATACATTGTTCTCGAACCCGTAGGGTCCGCACGCTTAAGGTTTCGATGACAGTTATATTATGAGTTTATGTGTTTTGATGTACCGAAGGAGTTCGGAGTCCCGGATGAGATCGGGGACATGACGAGGAGTCTCGAAATGATCAGACATAAAGATCGATATATTGGACGACTATATCCGGAGTTCAGAAAGGTTCCGAGTGATTCGGGTATTTTTGGGAGTACCGGAGAGTTACGGGAATTCGCCGGGGAGTATATGGGCCTTATTGGGCCATACGGGAATAGAGGAGAGAGGCCGAAAGGAAGGAGGCGCAGCACCCCTCCTGGTCCGAATTGGACAAGGTGCAGCCCCTTTCCTTCCTCCTCTCCCCTCTTCCCCTTCTCCTACTCCAACAAGGACGGAGGGAGTCCTACTACCGGTGGGAGTAGGACTCCCCTTGGCGCGCCCACTCCTAGGCCGGCCGCCCCCTCCCCCCTTGCTCCTTTATATACGGGGCAGAGGGGCACCTCTAGACACAACAACAATTGATCTCTTGATCTCTTAGCCGTGTGCGGTGCCCCCTTCCACCATAGTCCTCCTCGATAATATTGTAGTGGTGCTTAGGCGAAGCCCTGCGACGGTAGAACATCAAGATCGTCACCACGCCGTCAGGTCGACGTAAACTCTCCTCGACACTCGGCTGGATCGGAGTTCGAGGGACGCCATCGAGCTGAACGTGTGCTAGAACTCGGAGGTGCCGTAGTTTCGCTGCTTGATCGGTCGGGCCGTGAAGACGTACGACTACATCAACCGCGTTGTTCTAACGCTTCCGCTTTCGGTCTACGAGGGTACGTGGACAACACTCTCCCCTCTTGTTGCTATGCATCACCATGATCTTGCGTGTGCGTAGGAATTCTTTTGAAATAACTACGTTCCCCAACAGCGGGCCCCTCAGGGTCCGCGCCTGTTCAGGGGGCACCTCCCTCTGTCGCGTAGGAAGGCGCGCCTGGCGCCCTCCTCAAGCAAGGCTCGGGGGCTCTCTCCTGGAGGGCCAACGACTTTGCTAAGATCACGAGGGAGGCGCACGGGCACCACTTGGAGGCGTGCTTCAACGCACGTTTCCCTCAGGAAGGAGCAAGGCAAGGAGGGCCAAACCCTCAGGAGTTCGTCCGGAAGTTCATTCAGGAGCTGCAGGAGTCAAGAGTCATGAGTGGCAGCCGCCGCTTACCCGCCGTAGCTCCCCATCCAGGCGAGGATGGTGGGCTGCGCGTCTGCATCGACATACAAGGGCTCAACCGAGCAGCTTCTCAGGAGCGCCTCTGGCCCTCACGCGTGGGGCGCTGCGAAGGTCCACCCCACAGCTATGTTCGCATGCCTTACGGCCTACCGAACGCGGCTGCCGCGCGCCAGCGCCTCATGAGGAGCATCCTGGAGGCTCAAGTGGCCAGGCATTCCACAGTCCTGGCGGAGATGGAGATGGTCCGCGAGGAGCCACCAGCGCCTCCGGAGCCTCCCGAGGCTCCTGGGCCTAGGGGCTCATGAAGATCAGCTTCCGCAACGCACGACGTCCGCTACTCCAGCATCCCTTCATCTCCAACATCATCAGGTGACATCCTTCGAGTTTCATTTTCAGCTGGGAGCGCCTGTGGCTGCATCATTCCTGTGCCGCGTGGGTCCGTCCCTCGCGGCATGTATCCTTCCGATTCATGTTTCTAGTTTACTTTATTGGGGGCACCCCTCGGGCTGCGTCATCCCCAAGTCGCTCGGGCCCGACCCAGCGATGTTCGCCTTCTCTGCGCCTATCTAAATGGATTTGCTCTTTCGTGTTTAACATGTTTGACCTAATTGCCCGCTCGATTGACACCAACTGATGGAGCTGCTCCCTAACGGCACAACGCTTGCGCATGGGTCCGTCCCTGCAACGTCGACAAACCTGAATGGCTGAGCTCTGGCCACGGCAGCCCCGCAAGGCGCCACCTCGTCAAGCCTTCGCTCGTCACCCCTCCGGAGCAACCAACGGCCGATCTGTCGATTGTCATGGCGAACTCTCGTTCTTCTTGTGATGAGCCCGCAGGATCTCTTCAAGGAGCAGTGTCGAGCGAGGCCTTCACGCCGTCTAATTCACTCTCGTCGCTGCGGAACCGCTTGCACGTTAAGGGGGTACCGAGCATCGCGACTCATGGACTCCTCATCGCTCTCCAGCCCTCACCTCCGGCCTTGTCCACAGACGCGACCGGCATACCAGGGACGGCTGAGCTCGCTCGAGGTCCCGTGACCCGAGGACGTAGAGCAGAAAGGGGAGTAAAGGCGAGAGGGAAGAGGCACGCAGGGACCTCGCCGGGCAACTCCCCAGCTGCCGATGCGCGGACCTAACGCCGCACCAAGAGGCGGTTCCTGACTCCTGAGATAAGTCATCCTCCGGAAATACTAGCTATCGCAACACCGACCTCGCACCTAATGCAATCCCGTGTTAGCAACGTCGTGCTCCTTTCTCACCGAACGATGTCTGCTTGAGCGCTAAAGGGGACCTCCTGAGCATCGCGACTCAGGGGCTCTTACTGGACCTCGGGCTGCTCACCTCCTGGCCTTGACCACGGCATCGCGACCTAGCATACCAGCGACGGCTGAAGCCTGCCTTGGGACCGGGACCTATCGACGCAGAGCGTCAAGCCCTCGCGAGGTTTGAAAGGAGGAACTAAGCTAAGATGGGATGAGCATCTCGCACCACTTCACGACAAGGGTCATATTAACAAACGTAACCGCAGACACCTTACAAGCCCCCACTGGGATTGTTCTTCGATTCCTCGCAGGGAACAAAAGGAGCAGATCCTAAAGAGCGCTAACTACGCACGTCTCCGCAAGGAGACGCCATCATCAACAGTGGGCCGCCAGGCACCGGCGCCAACCCCATCCAGATCACCGACGCTGGGAGACTGGCGCGCCCGCCCGGCTCCAAGCGCAGTGCAAGCTCGGAGGCTCGTAGCTGTCGTTGCTCGTCTCCGAAGTCGCGAAGAGCTCGGCAGAGTCGCTGGATCCTCCGACGCCTCCGCTGCCTGAGGAGCTGCTAGGGGAGCGGTCGGCGAGCCTAGTCCTCGCCACGACAGGGCCCCGGCCGCCTCTCTCAGGGCAGCACTCCAGCCGGCGTCCATCCGCGTCGAAAGGAAGCACCATCGTACTCCAGGTGGATCACGAGGGCGTCCCTCGTCCTACAGACCCGGGCGATCTCACCCCAGCCTCGGGTCATGAAGACCTTGCCCGGAGCGACGACCGCAACCTCCGCTCCGGTCGCAGGGGTGCTACAGCCGGCATGCTGCAACCAGAGCTCCAGAGAGCCCCTCTGCGGAATCACGAAGGCGAAGAAGGGAGGAAGGCGAATCCAAGACTGAGGAGGCATGGCGGCGTGGAGCACAAACTCTTGGAAGGAGCCCTCGGCATGGACTCCGGGAGGAACAACGCGCACTGCCGTGACCCGCCGACGCCGATGGCAGCGTCGTCCGTGGCGCTCGGTGTCAACTCCTTCAGGGCCCTCAATGCGGGCGTACAAGGGCAGCGGGAACCCTGGCGGTGGCCGCTCGTACCAGGGCCTTGACACCTCCTGCCGGGAGCCCTCATCTCGGTGGTAGAGGGCCAGCCGTTTCTTTGGCGGAAGCGGATCGGTACCCTCTCGGGGGGCCTTTCCTTTCTCCTCTACGGAGAACCGGCGGATCGGAGCCATTGTCGCAATGTCGAGCAAGGGCAAGGATGGAGAAGGAGAAGCAAGAAGAGATGGACTGGAAGGGCTCACGTCGTTCCGTACATATAGCCGGGGGAGGCCAACCGTCGACCTCCACGATCACAGGTAATCATGACCCGCTTTGCATGCAGGGACTTGTCAATTCATGCAGTTGCCGAGGCGTCATGGGGAAGCAGGGACGCCCACGTCCAATCAACCGCCATGCGGCGCCCAAGGCCGCAGGCTCTTGGGGCCCGCGCGCAGACTTGCCCTTCGCTTCTCTGCTAAGCCAAGTCCAGCGCCGCTTTGCGCCTGGGCTACTGGCGCCTCGGGAACGGGGTACCCAGACTTGCTCGCTCGCTGCCCGCGGCGTGGCTCAAGGGGTGGCCCAAGACGGCCCATCTTCATCAACATAAGCTCAAGACCTCGCGAGGGGCCAAGCCTCATGGCGGACGGCTGTGAAGCTTCCTCGAGCACGGCCTCCTCAGCCGGGCTCGCGAGGAGGCGGAGAGATCAAGGCGGGTACCTCACGAGGTGCCCATGGCGCAAGCCATGACGACCGAGGGCGCCAGCGGGCGCCAGCCAAGACAAAGGTCCTCATTTCCCTTTGGTGCAAAGAAGGCAAGCGCGACCAAGGCATCGTGCAAAGGCAACCATTTCAAAGGTAAAAAGACCAAGACCAAAGAACGGCAGGAAGGAGGTCATCGTGGAGCCCAAGCCAAGGCGTCACTGCCGAGCCTTTGGCAGGCGAGGACCGAATTTAGTCAGGATAAGTGTAGTAGATGTTCCCCTTCAAAATGGCCAATTGTTGGCGCCCTTCCCGCTCAATATTCGGGGAGAGGCCCAGGGCCTCTGCATATAAATAGGACTAGCCACCCACAGGGTAGGGGGACGAACGAACGGACGGGTCAATCAACTCGGAAGAGGCCTATCAGATAGAACCCTAGCAAAGAAGAGAGAGAGGCGATCGAACTCACCCAAGCAGTTCATCGCACTAGCCAAGAACAGACCCTCGCGAGGCTGTTCTTCCCTTGTACTGTTCATCATCAGCCCCTGAGGCAATCCACCACACCACACACTGGAGTAGGGTATTACACCACAATGGTGGCCTGAACCAGTATAAACCTCGTGTCCTCTGTGTTGTTCTTTGTGTAGTTTAGATCCTTGCGAGGCGATTTAGACGTAGGTAGGCAGGGGGTGTGATCTCCAAGTGCACCCCTGTAGTTCGAACCTAGAGGGTCTCGCTGTAACCCAAATCCGACACATAGCTCTTTGGTACATACCCTCAGCCCCGAGGGTGAACTACTCCTCCTTGTCATGGAGAGCGCCGGATGATGAAGATGGCCACCGGTGATGGATTCCTCCCAGGTGGTGCCGGATCGGGCTCCCGAGAGGTTTTTGGTGGCTACAGAGGCTTTCGGCGGCGGAACTCCCGATCTATCTTGATATTCGATGGTTTTAGGGTACGAGGGAATATATATGCGAAAGAAGTCGGTCGGGGGGGGGGGGTGCTCGAGGGGTCCACAAGACAGGGGGGCGCACCCAGTAGGGGGGGGGGCTCCTATCTCGTGGAGTCCTCGGAGATCTTCTGATGTGAACTCCAAGTCTCCAGGATCATATTCTTCCCAAAAATAACGCTGCCGAAGGTTTCATTCCGTTTGGACTCCGTTTGATATTCCTTTTCTTCGAAATACTCAAACAGTAATAAAACAAAGAATATGGGCTGGGCCTCCGGTTAATAGGTTAGTCCCAAAAGTAATATAAAAGTGTATAATAAAGCCCATAATCATTCAAAACACATAATAATATAGCATGAATGCTTCATAAATTATAGATACGTTGGAGACGTATCAGATTTCGACTAGTAAAATATACAATGGTGTCTCAAATTACACGCGTAACCCGCCGGTTTTTCTTAGAGACCTTGGGCCCTCGGTTTCATTACGCCTGTATTTTACGCTTTGTTTCCGGTGACGAGTAAATTACACTTGTATCTTAATACAAGTGTGAAATAAACCAGAGATCCCAAGCGCGGCCTTACCATTTCATGCCGTCTCAGTCTCTCGAAGGTGCTCATAGGTATCCGATGATCCTGGTTTCCTGAATGAGCAGCGGGCGTTGTATCAGACCATCCATTGGGCCCGCGAGGACCTCTCCGTCGTCCTTCGAGTTGTTGCACTCGCCGTGGCGCCGAGCATTGTTAACATGGTCAATGAACATGAGGATTCAGGAGATGACTTTATTTTTACTGGATGACAATAGGGACTCACTAGGGCCATAGCCGTACATAGCAAGTGCCTCCTTATTATGTACAACTATTTTTTTGCTTCCTCCTGGTTTCCTGACATCACGGTCCCACACCATTTTCAACCTATGTAGTCAATATAAACGAGAGAATTGCACAAGGTGCGGCCGACAGCTGGGACCAAGCAGCTCAAGCAGTATTTTTGTTTTTGAGGCATGAGCACTGCAGAGTTTTTCTTGGCGATGTTTTCGTTGTTATTCAGAGGAGAGGAGGGTATTAACTAGGCGGGCTGTGGCCCGTCTAGCCCAGGACAGATATCCAGCCAAGATATTTTTTTTTCAAGATGAAAATGGCTAGCCCAGCTATATGTTTTTTTGAGGAATACCCAGGCGAGGTCAACTTGTTATTCTCCGCCCCGTTGGGCTGCAAATCTTTCCTAGGAGGGATGCATTAGGCTTAACAGGAAAATGTGCTTTAAAAATAATAAATGGGATATAATTATAAAAACTGGGCCAAAAAGAAAAGGAGGTTCATGGCCAAGGGAAAAGATGTTAGAATCAGAGTTATTTTGGAATGCATCAGTTGTGTTCGAAAAGGTGCCAATGAGGAATCGACGGGGATTTCTAGATATAGTAAGTAACTATAAAAAAATGCACCAAACACGAAATTAGTTTATAAAATATTATTTATGGATTTTGAAAATCTTAATTTTTAATTGATGCGCGCACAATGTTTCGTTGGATTTTTACATAATACAAATTTATATTTAATCTGACTAGAAATTTCGGGATAAAAATATTTCGGATCCCATCAAAATGTGGGAAATTTTATTGAATTCTGCCTTGAACGGTTGGTTGAAATTATTAATCGTTGTTCTAGCTAGAAAATTGGCTGTACTTTTAACAAACTGTAAATGGGTTGTAGTAAATTCCATTAGAATCCAAAAATGGGTTGTACATTCTTACAAATCGCAAATGGGCTATAAATTCTCTGCCACACACTTGTGGGCCTACTAAGTTGACGCGTCCCCTAAAAAAAGACGTTGACGCGTATGCAAGGCTTTGTCAACTTATTATAGTCAACAGACGGTTCTAGCAGAAGTGGCCGTTGGATGTCTATCCAACGGATGTCGTGCTTTTTCTTTAATCTCAGATATTCTAGCTTCGACCGCCCAAAAAATGATTTCTCCCCCTGACATCTGGGGCGCACCACTTTGGAGGCTAACCTGTGGGCCTACTAAGTTGACGGGTACCAAGGGCTTTGTCAACTTAGTCACTATAAACGATTCTAGCTGCAGTGCTTCTTCAACCTCTGGTCTTCTTGCTCCAGTCGCCCAAAGCAGCGCCGGTCGTGCCGCCTGCTCCTGCCTCATGTGGCCGGCTATACTGCCGTGGAGGCCTCACGCGCCCTACTACTCCCACTGCTGGCCAGGCCATCCCTCCACTCACCCACACCCCCTGTTATTCTGCGGTGACGACAGCCTTACACCGCAGCCGAACCAGTGAAACCTCGTACTCCTCTCCGCGCGGGCTTCCACTGCCACGTCTTTCCCAGCTCTGCTTCGTCTCCTTCCTAGGCCTCGCCGTCGTCCACCGCCCTGGTGCTCTCGGTGTGGCGTGGTCAACGTGGTCAAGGAACGACTTCCATCGGAAGAGTACTGTACATGGAGAGGCTGACAGCTGGGTCCACGGCGGCCGCAAGGAAGTGCCTCCTTATTACGCGCAAAATAATTATTCCTCCACCGACAAAGAGGGACCCATCGGACGGGCCACCATATTTCGTGAAAAACGCTTTCCCCATCGCTAGGACCCACCAGCTACATCTTCACACGCAAGGAAGTGCGTGCGGGAAAAAAATGATTCGTCCCCACATCGCTAGGGACCCACCAGCTACATCTTCACACGCAAGGAAGTGCTCGGCGGTCAGACCCACCTGGTCGAAGCGTCGAAGCGTTGTCATTCTAGTCGCGAACGGTATGCGTACATACCGGTCGATGTAGAGGCACGCATAGCATGTACACGCACTCACAGCCGCCGTGGTGCAAGAAAGAAAATACGCCACGCACGTACATACGGGCGGGTCTCGAACGCCTACTCAAGATACGTCTGGCCACAGCTCGTGTTCATGGCTGGGTAGGAACAGAGAAACAGCGTCGTCGTCGTGTTCATGGGGAGCCAACCGGCTGGGTCGGAATGGAATGCGTCGTCGTCTTCATCGGGAGGGCTTGGACGGAACCGTCGATGGAAACGAGGCCTGGCGTACCGCACAACGGAGGAAACAACCTTGTGTTCGACCGGTCACGTTCGAAACAGGATCCTTTTCATCGGGAGGGGTCTGGTGTACCGCAAAACGGAGGAAACAGACTTGTGTTGGACCTCCTACGGTCGAAACGGGGTCCTGTTGATCAGGAGGGGTGTGGCGTACCGCAAAATGGAGGAAACAAACTTGTGTTGGAGCGCTACGGTCGAAACGGGGGTCCTGTTCATCGGGAGGGGTGTGGCATACCGCAAAACGGGACTCCATGAGATACTTTTCATCTCCACCATCGACCCCCTCCAGCCTCCATGGGCTACTGTTCATCCACCGTCGACCTCCTCCAGCCTCCACCTGCGACTATTCATCCACGGGCTCCTGTTCATCCAGCCTCCACCGCGCGCTACTCCATCGGCAACTGTTCAACCAGCCCTCTCCACGGGCTCCTATTCAACCACCCCTCCATGGGCTACTATTCATCCAGCCCTCCACCGTCTACTATTCATCCAGCCCTCCACGGGGTGGTCCTGTTCATCCAACCCTCCACGGGGTCCTGTTCATCCAGCCCCAACCAGCTCGATCGTTCGAGGTCCTGTTCATCCAGAGGCAACACCACGGGGTCCTTTTCATCCACCCCCACCGGGAACTGTTCATCCAAACGCCCCCAACAACGCTCACTGTTCATCCAGAGGCAACATCGATCGGCTTCAGTTAGCAGCAAGAGCGGCGAATCGCTCGATCGGGTTCAGTTAACAGCCATCAATCGATCGCTCGGGTTCAGTAACGCGTAGCCTACAGTGCAATCGCTCGGGTTCAGTAGGCGAACGCCTCGCTCGGGTTCAGTTAGAGACCAATGCCTCGCACCCACGTGTGTGCGTGTACGAGAGAAACATACAAACCTCCATGCATCGCTCGGCCCCGACCACCCACCATAACCGGGAACACCTTGATATTTTCCTAGCCCTCGCTTCTACCAACGTTTTTTCCGTCATGGACGGCCCAAAGAATGTCATGCAGCTGCGTCTCCGGCCCGCCCAGGACGAAAAGCCCATTTTCTGTCATGATTTTTTGTCATAGAAGAAGGAGCCCACCACATCTATGATGGTACCGGGTTTTGTCACAATTATCGTCATAGAAGTGTCATAAGTATGACATAATTTTTTTTCGTTTGGCCCAAAATGTCACGGATGTGTATTTTTTTGTAGTGATTGCCTCTGCCCACTCCAACCTTTTGTTCTTCCAAGCGTCATTGTCAAATACCTCCACACCATGGCCAGAGCTAACAACATCGTCAGGCTCGACCTCTTCCTCCTCAGGCACGTGTTTATCAAAGGCCCACTGGAGGATCCAGTTATGCAGAATGCAACAAGCAAGATCAAGCTTAACCTGAGTGGAGTATGGGTGGAATGGCTTCTGATCCAGGATCTTAAACCTATTCTTCAGACCTCTGAATGCCCTCTCAATAGTTACTGTAAGGCTGGAGTGTCTGAGATTAAACAGCTCCTGTGCAGTCCTATGATACTTCC
Source organism: Aegilops bicornis (assembly GCA_021605145.1). NCBI lineage: Eukaryota > Viridiplantae > Streptophyta > Magnoliopsida > Poales > Poaceae > Aegilops > Aegilops bicornis. The sequence goes on from CM038675.1 coordinate 567,918,309, forward strand.
TACCAGAGAACTCGTTGAGATGGTACCTTGTTTTCCTGAAGGGTGGAAGAATACCCGGCCGACATGTATAGCCAGCATCTCCAAGGTAGAACTTGCCGTCGGGGATGTTGATTCCATCAGGTCGACTCATGTTGTCAGTGAGAATGTTAGCATCATGTGCTGACCCCTCCCAGCCAGCCAGCACATATATGAACTTCAGATCAAAGTCAACATCAGCAAGCACATTCTGGCTTGTGTAGTTATTCCTCCCCGTGTATGCTACAGACTGTAACCTAGGAACTCTGGCAGTGACATGAGTACCATCTATCGCCCCAATGCAGTGCTGAAAATGGCATCACAAGCATGTGTTAGTGCTAAACTTGAGAAATACAAGCATATCAAGCCATGAAAAGTGTATATTGTCAATGCTCGCCTTGAAGTATGGATACCATCTAGGGCTTCCGCGAATCTTGGGTGAAGTCTGACCAGATGGTCTCCTGATCATCTCTCCTCTAAGCTCCCCAATAGCAAAAAGCACTTGCTTGAAGTACCTAGAGATGGTCTCCATTGATCTCCTGAACGTGTTGTGAATGACCCTGAACCTCTGGTTATGGCCAACAACATGAAGGAACATGGCCACTTGCTCTTCGACACTGGTGTTGATGCTATCTTGTAGCAGCCCCCTGCTCATGAAGGTCTCGACAAGCCCGGCAAATGGTGCTCTTTTCATTCGAAGCGTCCACGGAGCCTCGACGTAATTGCAGTTGTAGATGTAGTTTAGATTTTGGATCCTCTCCTGTTCCCGTACAAACAATGGACCATAGGAGATCAATGGTCTCCCAGCATGACGAACAGCTCTCTAGTGCATGAACATGACCCATGCCTGAATCACACTAATCAGTGCTGCTGCTGCCTGGATTATCAGCCTCATCCGTGCGTCCATAACCTAGTCGACATCGACGGTTCGTTCAGTGGGAAATCGATCCTACACCTAGCATAACAGCCTAACCACCGATCTAACAAAGGGGGGAGGGGGTGCTGCTTACCGGCATTGGAGACGAGGACGGCGTAGGGGGAGCCATGGCATAGACTAGGTCGACCAGACAGTGGCCAACATCAAGGGGAGCACCAGATCCGCCGCAAACGCCGCCGCCTCTTCCGCTGCCGCTGCCTCTAGCGCGTATCTGAAATCGCAGCCACCGCCGGTGGTGAGTAGGGAAGAAAGGAGGGCAGTGGCTATGGGTGAGCGAGTGAAAGGGGGTGAGGCTAGATTTGGCACCGGGACGGCGCACCAGATTTCCATCTCCGCCACCCCCTCGCCCTCACCTCGCACCCGCCCGTGCGACCTTGTGCCGCACTCAGCCTGGCTCGCGAGAAATTGCCGATCCGAGCGTTTCTAGCGAGCCAGGCTCTGGGCTACTTTGACAAGTGTGCGATGCAGGCCCAACAATAAAACCAAGCAACCAAACAGGCCTCTCCCTTCCCGCACGGGCCTGGTTGGGCTGGATGCGGGCAACCAAACACGCCCCTAATGATCAGCAGATAGTTTAAAACATGCAAGAATCCTGGACGGAAATATATCTGCTGATATGTCCATTTTTCTTTTGGACGCGTCTAGCAAGCAGCCGTTGGCTCGCTAGCGCTTCCCGGCAGTCGGTAATTTATGGAAAGAGTTTTGTCCCCTTATGCTGATTAGGAAAGATTTTTTTGGTCCCAACTAATTAAACAAGAAATAACCAACGAACATGTGTATTAAATGATCCACATGTATTCGCTGCGCCTTCTTTTACTGCATGGACATGGATGGCTTTGTACCATTTAATTCATGATTTACAAAATTCAAAAAACCTTAACTTTCAAACCGTGCATCAAAATTAAGATCCGTTTTTCACTGTTGGAATCCTCGTGACGTGCTCTTCGAAACTAGATCCCGCATGGGAATGTTTTGATAAAATTTTGTGTGTGCAATTTAGTCCCTCATTTTGTGCAACTGACTAGAAGCGATGTGCAACTAGCTGACAGTGGATGTGCAACTTCCCGCCTACCCCGTGGATGTGTAGTTTTCACTGATGTAACCTCCACCCCCTCAAACTACCCCTTCCAGTGACATGTGCAACTTCGTCTATTGCTCAGGCCAATTGCCTAGTACTTGATGTGCAACTTTCCCTCTGCATGTGGATGTGCTTTCATTGTTTCCTGCATCCTCCAACTGCCTAGCAGTGGATGTGCAACTTTGAATACTACCACGACCAACTGTCTAACAGTGATGTGCAACTTTTCATTGCACCCCCATGGATGTGTAGTTTTCCCTTCTAGCAACCGGTCCAAACGACCCCTGCTAGTGAGATTTGCAACTTTAGCCCCCTGTCTATATGCAAGTTTTCACTATCCTCGTGAATGTGGAACACCATCCAACTATCCCTGCCTATGAGATGTGCAACTTTGTATGTTTTCTTGGCCAACTACATAGCAAGCTATGTGCAACTCCGTTTGTTGCCCCCGCCAACCGAAACTACATATCTACAGGTAGGGAGGGGAAATAGTTGCACATCAACAAGTAGACAGTTGACTTGAACAACATACTTAGTTGCACATATCGCTGGTAGGGGAGGTGGTGCAGGGTGTGCCAACAATAGGCATCCACAAGTAGGGAGGAGGATTGCACATCTACTACAAGGTGGTTGGCCGGGTTAGTAGACTAGTTGCACATCACAAAAGTCGTTTGTTATGGTTGTTATGTTGTAGCATCATCGGAAGTTGGATCATGCAGCTCTAAAATTGGTTTTGGAAAAAAGTTGCACCATGCAGTACTAAAGTTGCACCATGCAATACTAAAGTTGCACCATATAGCCCCAAAGTTGGCATTGAAAAAATTTCGTCGAAATATACCCACGCGGGATCTAGTTTTAAAGATCTCTTCGCGAGGATTCCGATGGTGAAAACGGATTTGAATTCTGACACACGGTTTGAAAGATATAGCTTTTTAAAATTTTGAAAACCCGAAATAAATGCAGATGGATATGCTTTTCTAGAACTAAAGGAGCAGTGTGAACACATTTAATGCCACGACTACATGCACTAGCACACAAATAAATTAACACATGCATGGTTGTGAGAGCGAGGCCGCTCATTTCATCTAAAAAGTGCGCGTGCACTTTGAAGAATTTAGGTTTTCTTTTTGAGCGCCCACGAAACAAGTCTAGACGCAGATTTTTTCTGTTGAAACCAATACACACAATAATCTCTTTCTGTTTTTTGGATACCTTTACCCGATTGGAGTTGCGACAAGAATTCTTGGGGTGGATAAAACAAGAACGATCTAGTAGATAGTTTTTGTCCCAAACTAATCTAAACCAGCACTAATTCTAGGATGGATGCAACCAAAAATTCAACTACACAAATACTAGATGAAAATGTTGCTAAAGGCTAAAAGGGTAGGTGTAATTGATGAACTAATTTTTTTTAGCTTTTTAGTGGGTTATAGGACAGAAAAATAAACTAATATATGAAAACTGTAAATCTCTCGCTGGTGAACCTGAAAACTAAAACCACTTGATGTAACGGCAGCCCGATCTTTCGATGAGAGTGGGGATAACAATCGATTTGGTGGATTTTGACCTTGATGATCCGGCTATACCATACCCGACGATACGCCTCGACAACCACTAAACCAATCTTCGATGGTTATTGACCTTGCCGTAGGCACGATCAACCTGAGCAACGAGGTTCGAGTTCCTGCAAGCAACCGATGAACTAACAAGAACAAAGGTGAATTGCAACTGAAATTGTGGATGATAAACTGAGCGGACGAACTAGATGAAAAGTTGGGGTTCCACTGTGAATCTGACAAGGCGATAGTCCTACGCGTCTCACATATTCGAATTGTAGCAATGGCTAGACAATACAATAAAACCCAAGTCCAACCCTAACAAGGAGATAAGTATTTATGAGATGAAAAAGAGGGTAGCCGCCGCCTGATGTCGGTCGATTGATCTGTAGGAGCATCGTACGGCAGTGGCTTGGGCAATTGCAGCCCGTGGCCTAGCCAAGCCCATGCGCCTAGTTGCATGCATGCATCATGTGGCATGCAGCATACATGAACCTCGGTCCTGCCTCCTTTGCATGTACGTGCACCCTTGCAAGGCCCTGTTGGCGTTCTAGGAACCAGGGTACCAAGACTTGCCTGCCTGCGGCCAACGACATGGCTCCATCGGCGGCCCGGTACAGCACATCTTCAGCACCTTCAAGACAAGATCCTCGCGAGGGGCCAAGCCTGCGAGGCAGACGACGCCAAGACCTCCATAGGGAGCTGCCTCTTCAGGCTGGCTCCCAAGGAGCGGGGATTCCTATGCAAGCACTCGTCTCAGGAGGTTCGGATGACGCAAGCCATGACGACCAAGGCCAGGCGGACGCCAGCGGGTACAGAGCGGCAGGTTCCCCTTTGGTGCTAAGGAAGCAAGCGCGGGCGCGGAGTCCCGTGGGATCAGCTAAAGGTTTCCATTTCCGTGCTACAAGACCAAGACCGCCAGGACGGATGTCATCGCCGAGCCCACCATGGCGTCACGAGCAGGGGTTTGCAGGTGAAGACCACCTTTCGCCAGGATAAGATGTACTTCTTTTCCCCCTCCAAACTAGCCATTGTGGAATCCCTTCCCTCTTATATTTTGGGGGAAGAGGACCGGGGCCTCTATATATACAGGTTAGCCGCCACCATAGAGGGGGGACGGAGAAACCTCATCACCAGACACCCGAGCCTTCGGGGCTTGTTCATTCTCTGTACTAGTTCATCCTCAGCCCTTCGCGAGGCTAATCCACACCAAAGCAGGAGTAGGGTCTTACACCGCAAGGTGGCCCGAACCTGGGGAAACTACCGTGTCTCTTTCCTTTCCTGTTCATCGAGCTAGGCTATGAGGACGGCTAATTGGTAGGCTGGGGAGGTTGAGTTCTTCGCACACGCCCCTGAGTTCGAACCTTTCTCGGGTCTGCGGAGCCCTGAATCCGACATTTGGCGCGCCATGTAGGGGCGTGTCGAAGCCTTTCTTCCGTCAGTTGTTCCGCCGCTGTTCCGCCGTCCTAATGGCCGATGCTCGTCAAGTTCGTGCAGAGCGCCGGGCGGCTCTTGCAGCCCGCGTTGCTCAAACAGCGCCAGCGGGCGACGGCGCCCCCCGCCGCTCTCCGTCACCTGCGGCCAATGCCGCCACCGGCCCCGCGGCCCACGTGCAGCAGGACTCGTTGCTGCCATCATCCGTGTGGCGCGATGGTCGTACCGCCACTCCGTCGCTGACTCGAGCTGGTGCTTCGTCCTCCCATGCTTGTTGCGGGCCGACAAATGCGCAGGCTGTGTTGCTCATGGCGCACGAGCTTCTGCGCTACCGCCTGGCCGATGATCTCTACAAGGACTGGCTGGACCGCATTGCCGAGCTCGTCAGCGCCGCTGGAGAGGCTCCTGCGCCGTCCCGCTCGCTACCTCCCCCGGCGCCTCAGGCAGGCGATGTGGCCCACGGTGCACCTCCTCCTCCTCTTTGGCGTGACATCATCCTCGAGCCAAGGCATGAGGCCCCTCAGCGCGACCCGCCACGCAGGGCGCCGGCGCGCGATGAAGAAAGCTGCCAGGTGGTGCAGCAACCTGCTACCTCTTGGGCACTGTGTTGGATTTCCCCGAAGAGGAGAGGATGATGTAGCAAAGTAGCGTAAGTATTTCCCTCAGTTTTTGAGAACCAAGGTATCAATCCAGTAGGAGGCCACGCACAAGTCCCTCGTACCTACACAAAACGATAGCTCCTCGCAACCAACGCGATTAGGGGTTGTCAATCCCTTCACGGTCACTTACGAGAGTGAGATCTGATAGAGATGATAGATAATATTTTTGGTATTTTTGATATAGAGATGCAAAGTGAAAAGTAAAAGGCAAAGTAAAAACAAAGCAAGTATTAAAGTGATGGAGATTGATATGATGAGAATAGACCCGGGGCCATAGGTTTCACTAGTGGCTTCTCTCAAGAGCATAAGTATTCTACGGTGGGTGAACAAATTACTGTTGAGCAATTGACAAAATTGAGCATAGTTATGAGTATATCTAGGTATGATCATGTATATAGGCATCATGTCCAAGACAAGTAGACCGAAATGATTCTCAGATTCTACTACTATTACTCCACTCATCGATCGCTATCCAAAGATGCATCTAGAGTACTAAGTTAATAAAAATAGATTAACGCCTTAAGCAAGATGACATGATGTAGAGGAATAAATTCATGCAATATGATAAATACCTCATCTTGTTATCCTCGATGGCAACAATACAATACGTGCCTTGCAACCCTTTCTGTCACTGGGTAAGGACACCGCAAGATTGAACCCAAAGCTAAGCACTTCTCCCATTGCAAGAACTACCAATCTAGTTGGACAAACCAAACGGATAATTCGAAGAGACTTGCAAAGATAACCAATCGTACATAAAAGAATTCAGAGAAGATTCAAATATTATTCATAGATAAGCTGGATCATAAACCCACAATTCATCGGTCTCAACAAACACACCGCAAAAAGAAGATTACATCGAATAGATCTCCACGAGAGAGGGGAGAACATTGTATTGAGATCCAAAATGAGAGAAGAAGCCATCTGGCTACTAGCTATGGACCCAAGGTCTGAAGTAAACTACTCACAATTCATCCGAGGGGCTATGGTGTTGATGTAGAAGCCCTCCGTGGTGGATGCCCCCTGGTGGGGAGCTTCGGAACAGGCCCAAGATGGGATCTCGTGGATACAGGAAGTTGCGGCGGTGGAATTAGGTTTTTGGCTCCTGTTCTGATCGTTTGGGGGTACGTAGGTATATATAGGAGGAAGGAGTACGTCGGTGGAGCAACAGGGGCCCACGAGGCGGGCGCGCCTGGGGCGCCCCCACCTCGTGACCGCCTCTGTTACTTCTTGGAGCAGGGTCCAAGTCTCCTGGATCACGTTCGGTGAGAAAATCACGTTTCCGAAGGTTTTATTCCGTTTGGACTCCGTTTGATATTCTGTTTCTTCGAAACACTGAAATAGGCAAAAAACAGCAATTCTGAGTTGGGCTTCCGGTTAATAGGTTAGTCCCAAAAATAATATAAAAGTGGAAAATAAAGCCTAATATAGTCCAAAACAGTAGATAAAGTTGCATGGAGCAATCAAACATTAAAGATACGTTGGAGACGTATCAGGCATCCCAAGCTTAATTCCTGCTCGTCCTCGTGTAGGTAAATGATAAAAAGAGAATTTTTGATGCGGAGTGATACTTTGGCATAATTTCAATGTAAATCTTCTTAATTGTGGTATGAATATTCAGACCCAAAAGATTCAAGACAAAAGTTCATATTGACATAAAAATAATAATACTTCAAGCATACTAACTAAGCAATTATGTCTTCTCAAAATAACATGGCCAAAGAAAGTTATCCCTACAAAATCATATAGTCTGGCTATGCTCCATCTTCCTCACACAAAATATTTAAATCATACACAACCCCGATGACAAGCCAAGCAATTGTTTCATACTTTAACATTTTCAAAACTTTTTCAATCTTCACGCAATACATGAGCATGAGCCATGGATATAGCACTATATGTGGAATAGAATGGTGGTTGTGGAGAAGACAAAAGGGAGAAGATAGTCTCACATCAACTAGGCATATCAACGGGCTATGGAGATGCCCATTAATATATATCAATGTGAATTAGTAGGGATTGCCATGCAACGTATGCACTAGAGCTATAAGTATATGAAAGCTCAACAAAATAAACTAAGTGGGTGTGCATCCAACTCGCTTGCTCACGAAGACCTAGGGCATTTGAGGAAGCCCATCATTGGAATATACAAGCCAAGTTCTATAATGAAAAATTCCCACTAGTATATGAAAGTGACAAAATGAGAGACTCTCTATCATGAAGATCTTGGTGCTACTTTGAAGCACAAGTGTGGTAAAAGGATAATAACATTGTCCCTTCTCTCTTTTTTTCTCTTTTTTTTATTTGGGCCTTTTCTCTTTTTTTATGGCCTCTTTTTTCCATTTTTCTTATTTTTTATTTTTCGTCCGGAGTCTCATCCCGACTTGTGGGGGAATCATAGTCTCCATCATCCTTTCCTCACTGGGACAATGCTCTAATAATGATGATCATCACACTTTTATTTACTTACAACTCAACAATTACAACTCGATTCTTAGAACAAAATATGACTATATGAATGCCTCCGGCGGTGTACCGGGATATGCAATGATTCAAGAGTGACATGTATGAAAGAATTATGAATGGTGGCTTTGCCACAAATACGATGTCAACTACATGATCATGCTAGCAATATGACAATGATGGAGCGTGTCATAATAAACGGAATGGTGGAAAGTTGCATGGCAATATATCTCGGAATGGCTATGGAAATGCCATAATAGGTAGGTATGGTGGCTGTTTTGAGGAAGATATATGGTGGGTGTATGATACCGCGAAAAGTGCACGGTATTAGAGAGGCTAGCAATGGTGGAAGGATGGGAAAAAATGCGTATAATCCATGGACTCAACATTAGTCATAAAGAACTCATATACTTATTGCAAAAATCTAGAAGTTATCAAAGCAAAGTATTACGCGCATGCTCCTAGGGGGATAGATTGGTAGAAAAAGACCATCGCTCGTCCCCGACCGCCACTCATTAGGAAGACAATCAATAAATAAATCATGCTCGGAATTCATCACATAACGGTTCACCATACGTGCATGCTACGGGAATCACAAACTTCAACACAAGTATTCTTTAAATTCACAACTACTCAACTAGCATGACTCTAATATCACCATCTTCATATCTCAAAACAATTATCAAGCATCAAACTTTTCTTAGTATTCAACGACTCAAAAGAAAGTTTCACATATCTTGAATACCAAGTATATTAATATTAAGCAAATTACCATGCTATTAACGACTCTCAAAATAATCTAAGTGAAGCATGATAGATCAATAGTTTCTTTAAAACAAATCCACCACCGTGCTCTAAAAGATCTAAGTGAAGCACTAGAGCAAAAATTATCACGCTCAAAAGATATAAGTGAAGCACTATGAGCAAAAACTATCAAGCTCAAAAGATATAAGTGAAGCACATAGAGTATTCTAGCAAATTCCAATTTATATATGGCTCGATCAAAAGGTGTGTACAGCAAGGATGATTGTGGTAAACTAACAAGAAAATACGCAAATAATACAAAACGCTCCAAGCAAAACACATATCATGTGGTGAATAAAAATATAGCTCCAAGTAAATTACTGATGGAAGTAGATTTAAAGAGGGATGCCTTCCGGGGCATCCCCAAGCTTTGACTTTTTGGTGTCCTTGGATTATCTCGGGGGTGCCATGGGCATACCCAAGATTAGGCTCTTGCCACTCCTTGTTCCATAATCCATCAAAAGAATTCACCGAAAACTTGAAAACTTCACAACACAAAACTCAATAGAAATCTCGTGAGCTCCGTTAGAGAAAGAAAACAAAAGACTACTTTAAGGTACTGTAATGAACTCATTCTTTATTTATATTGGTGTTAAACCTACTGTATTCCAACTTTTCTGTGGATTATAAACTATTTTACTAGCCATAGATTCATCAAAATAAGCAAACAACACACGCAAAACAGAATCTGTCAAAAACATAACAGTCTGTAGTAATCTGTAACTAACGCAAACTTCTGGAACTCCAAAAATTCTACCAAAACTAGAAGAACTATACAATTTGTTTATTGATCAGCAGCAATTGGAATCAGTATTTTATCACGTTCTGGTGATTTTTAATAATTCGGGCACTGAGCGCAAAGTTTCTGGAAATTACAGCAAGATCAAATAACTATCATCCAAGAAGATCCAATAGGTCTAGCTTGGAACAAAAACTAATTAAAACATAAAACCACATCTAAACAGAGGCTAGATGGATTATTTATTCCTAAACAGAAGCAAAAACAAAAAAAACTAAAAATAAAATTAGGTTGCCTCCCAACAAGCGCTATCGTTTAACGCCCCTAGCTAGGCATAAAAGCAAGGATAGATCTAGGTATTGCCATCTTTGGTAGGCAATCCATAAGTGGCTCTCATGATAGATTCATATGGTAATTTTATTTTCTTTCTAGGAAAGTGTTCCATTCCTTTCTTTAATGGAAATTGGAATCTAATATTCCCTTCCTTCATATAAATAATTGCACCAATCGTTCTAAGGAAAGGTCTACCAAGAATAATAGGACATGAAGGATTGCAATCTATATCAAGAACGATAAAATCTACGGGCACATAGTTCCTATTTGCAACAATAAGGACATCATTAATTCTTTCCATAGGCTTTTTAATAGTGGAATCCGCAAGATGCAATTTTAGAGGGCAAACATCAAAGTCACGGAAATCTAGCAAATCACACAAAGTTTTGGGAATAGTGGAGACACTAGCACCCAAATCACACAAGGCATGAAACTCATAATCTTTAATTTTAATTTCAATAGTAGGTTCCCACTCATCATAGAGTTTTCTAGGGATAGAAACTTTCAACACAAGTTTTTCTTCATAAGATTGCATCAAGGCATCAACAATGTGCTCGGTAAAGGCCTTATTTTGACTATAAGCATGAGGAGAATTTAGCACGGATTGCAACAAGGAAATAAAATCAATTAAAGAGCAATTTTCATAATTAAATTCCTTGAGATCCAATATAGTGGGTTTAGCAACATCTAGGTTTTTATTTCTTTCAATCCCACTTTTATCAATTTCATCATCAAGATCTAAAAACTCCGAATTCTTAGAACGCCTTCTAGGTAAAGGAAGATCATATTAAATTTCATCAAGATTCATATTGCAAAACAAAGATTTAATGGGGGATACATCAATGACTTTTAGATCTTCGTCTTGATTTTCATAGGAATTGGAAGAACACGCTTTAATAAAGGCATCTTTGGAAGCACGCATCCTAGCAGTTCTTTCTTTGCACTAATCAATGGAAATTCTCATAGCTTTGATAGACTCATTGATATCATGCTTAGGAGGAATAGATCTAAGCTTTAAAGAATCGACCTCAAGAGAAATTCTATCAACGTTCCTAGCCAATCCATCAACTTTAAGCAATTTCTCTTCAAGCAAAGCATTACAATTCTTTTGTGAATTCATAAACTCTTTAACACTACTCTCAAATTCAGAGGGCATCTTATTAAAATTTCCATAAGAGTTGTTGTACGAATTTCCATAATTATTAGAAGGATTATTAGGATAAGGCCTAGGATTAAAATTCCCTCTATACGTGTTGTTACCAAAATTATTCCTACCAACAAGATTCACATCCATAGATTCATTATTATTCTCAATCAAAGTAGACAAAGGCATATCATTAGGATCAGAAGAAACACTCTTAGTAGAAAATAATTTCATAAGTTCATCCACTCAAAACATTAATTTCTTCTATCGCTTGCACTTTTTTATTAGTAGATCTTTCAGTATGCCATTGAGAATAATTAACCATAATATTATCTAGAAGTTTAGTAGCATCTCCTAGAGTGATTTCCATAAAAGTGCCTCCATGGCCGAATCTAAAAGATTTCTAGAAGAAAAATTCAATCCGCATAAGTTTTTTGTATAATCATCCACAAGTTCAAACCATGAGTAGGACAATTACGTATCATTAATTTCATTCTCTCCCAAGCTTGTGCAACATGTTCATGATCAAGTTGCTTAAAATTCATAATATCGTTCCTAAGAGAGATAATCTTAGCAGGAGGAAAATACTTAGAGATAAAAGCATCTTTGCACTTGTTCCAAGTATCAATACTATTTTTAGGAAAAGATGAAAACCACGCTTTAGCACGATCTCTAAGCGAAAAAGGAAATGGCTTCAATTTAACGACATCATTATCGACATCTTTTTTTCTTTTGCATATCACATAAATCAACGAAGCTATTCAGATGACTAGCGGCATCTTCACTAGGAAGGCCGGCAAATTGATCTTTCATAACAAGATTCAACAAAGCAGTATTGATTTCACAAGATTCAGCAAGAGGAGCAATCGGAGTGCTAAGGAAATCATTATTATTGGTATTGGTGAAGTCACACAATTTGGTAGCATCTTGAGCCATCGCGACAAACAAGCAATCCAACACACGAGCAAACAAAAGGACGAGGAAAAGGCAACGGGAAAAAGAGGAGGAGATTGGGAAAGAGAGGGCGAATAAAACGGCAAGGATGAAGTGGGGGAGAGGAAAACGAGAGGCAAATGGCAAATAATGTAATACGAGAGATAGGGATTGTGATGGGTACTTGGTATGTTGACTTTTGCGTAGACTCCTCGGCAACGGCGCCAGAAATTCTTCTTGCTACCTCTTGAGCACTGCGTTGGATTTCCCCGAAGAGGAGCGGATGATGCAGCAAAGTAGAGTAAGTATTTCCCTCAGTTTTTGAGAACGAAGGTATCAATCCAGTAGGAGGCCACGCACAAGTCCCTCGTACCTGCACAAAACGATAGCTCCTCGCAACCAACGCGATTAGGGGTTGTCAATCCCTTCACAGTCACTTACGAGAGTGAGATCTGATAGAGATGATAGATAATATTTTTGGTATTTTTGATATAGATATGCAAAGTGAAAAGTAAAAGGCAAAGTAAAAACAAAGCAAGTATTAAAGTGATGGAGATTGATATGATGAGAATAGACCCGGGGGCCATAGGTTTCACTAGTGGCTTCTCTCAAGAGCATAAGTATTCTATGGTGGGTGAACAAATTACTGTTGAGCAATTGACAAAATTGAGCATAGTTATGAGTATATCTAGGTATGATCAATTATATAGGCATCACGTCCATGACAAGTAGACCGAAACGATTCTGCATCTACTACTATTACTCCACTCATCGACCGCTATCCAACATGCATCTAGAGTATTAAGTTAAAAACAGAGTAACGCCTTAAGCAAGATGACATGATGTAGAGGAATAAATTCATGCAATATGATAAATATCCCATCTGGTTATCCTCGATGGCAACAATACAATACGTGCCTTGCAACCCTTTACATCCGGTAAGGACACCGCAAGATTGAACCCAAAGCTAAGCACTTCTCCCATTGCAAGAACTACCAATCTAGTTGGCCAAACCAAACGGATAATTCGAAGATACTTGTAAAGATAACCAATCATACATAAAAGAATTCAGAGAAGATTCAAATATTATTCATAGATAAGCTGGATCATAAACCCACAATTCATCGGTCTCAACAAACACACCGCGAAAAGAAGATTACATCGAATAGATCTCCACAAGAGAGGGGGAGAACATTGTATTGAGATCCAAAAAAAGAGAAGAAGCCATCTAGCTACTAGCTATGGACCCGAAGGTCTGAACTAAACTACTCACACTTCATCGGAGGGGCTATGGTGTTGATGTGGAAGCCCTCCGTGGTGGATTCCCCCTCCGGCGCAGCTCCGGGACATGCCCCAAGATGGTATCTCGTGGATACAGGAAGTTGCGGCGGTGGAATTAGGTTTTGGCTCCTGTTCTGATCATTTGGGGGTACGTAGGTATATATAGGAGGAAGGAGTACGTCGGTGAAGCAACAGGGGGCCCACGAGGCAGGGGGCGCGCCCTAGGGAGGGGCGCCCCCCACCCTCATGACCGCCTCTGTTACTTCTTGGAGTAGGGTCCAAGTCTCCTGGATCACGTTCGGTGAGAAAATCACGTTTCCGAAGGTTTCATTCCGTTTGGACTCCGTTTGATATTCTGTTTCTTCGAAACACTGAAATAGGCAAAAAAGCAGCAATTCTTGGCTGGGCCTCCGGTTAATAGGTTAGTCCCAAAAATAATATAGAAGTGGAAAATAAATCCCAATATAGTCCAAAACAGTAGATAAAGTAGCATGGAGCAATAAAAAATTATAGATACGTTGGAGACGTATCACGACCCCAAGGAGAAGCGTGCGCACTCCTGGCACCACCACGTCAAGACCATGTGCCAACCGAAGCGGCGGCGCACCAGCGCCAAGATCAGCCCCCCCCCACCGTGGCGGCTCCCATGAGCACGGCAGGCTGCCGGGCGTTCACTCCAGAGCTGCGCCGCGTCGTCTGGCCCGGCAAGTTCAAGCCAGACCTGCCTCCGCGTTACGACGGCACCCCTGACCCCGCTGAGTTCCTCCAGCTCTATGAGCTGAGCATCCAGGCGGCGAACAGCGATGAGAAGGTCATGGCGAACTGGTTTCCCATGGCCCTCAAGGATGGCGTACGCTCGTGGCTTCTGTACCTCCTCGTGGGATCGATCTCCTCGTGGGACGAGCTGCGCGAGCGCTTCATCGCCAACTTCCAGGGCACTCATGACCACGCTCCTGTTGTAGGTGACCTGTGGCGCATCAAGCAGCAGCCATGGGAGATCTTGCACAAATATATCTAGCGCTTCACCAACGTTCGCCTCGAGATCCCTTAGGTGTCGAACGAAGCCATCATTTTGGCATTCACTGATGACGTCCGAGATATCAAGATGAGGGAAGAGCTTGCCATACACGAGGGCTTGTGCTCGGCCCTGGAGATGTTTAACATGGCGACAAAGTGCGCAAGGGCAGAGGAAGGCCACCTCTCCCTCCTCGAGCTCCCGGAGGCTGATCCCGAGGAAAAGAAAGCCAAGGACAAGGACCTGAAGCGCAAGGGCCCGATCGTGCTTGCAGCCAAGCTAGAGATGAAGCGCGGCTATGACCACCCCGAGTCCTCCAAGGGCAGTCGTCCGTTCTGCGTATTCCACAACATCCACAACCACAACACCAACGACTGCCAAGAGCTCAGGGCCATCCGAGACGGGCGCTTTGGCCGCCGCCCTGAGCGCAACGACCGCGGCTACGACCGTGGAGGAGGCCGAGATGGGGGACGCTGGGACAACCGCGATCCCCGCCAGGACTGGCTCGATCAGCCTCGTGAGGATCGCTAACAGGGCCAACCTCGTGAGGGACCCTAGAGGGATCAGCCTCGTGAGGATCATCCTTAGGGCAATGCTGGCCTTCCTCCGCTGCCGCCGCCACCAAGAAGAAATGACGACCACCACCAAGATTATGGGGCCGGGGGCTTCCAAGAGCCTCATGCCATTGCTTGCATCCTGGGCGGTGCTCAGGCCCCCGCCTCCCGTCGCATCTTCAACCAATTCGCTCGCGAGATGAACGTGGCTGTCCCCAAGCTCGAGGCGACGCTTCCCCTCAGGTGGTCCAAGTAGGCTATCACCTTCGATTCTACTGATCATCTCAAGTGCGCAGCCGCCACTGGCGTGCTCCCAATGTTCTGCTCGCCCACCATCAGCAACGTCCTTGTCACCAAGACCCTCATCAATGACGACACAGGGCTCAACGTCCTCTTTGTCGAGACGTTCGACACGCTCCAGGTGTCGTACGACCAACTTCTGCTTACCAAGCCTTTTTCAGGGGTGACTGACGGCTCCACCGTCCCCATAGGGCTGATCCGCCTCCCTGTCACCTTCGGCAAGCACTACAACTACCACACTGAGCTTATCGACTTCGACGTCGCCCACATCCGCCTCCCGTACAACGCCATCTTCGGATATCCAGCCCTAGCCAAGTTCATGGCCGCGACTCACCACAGCTACAATGTCCTGAAGATGCCAGGAAGCGGCGGCATCATCACGGTCGCCTGTGATGAAAGGGGTGCAGTGTGTTCTCTCGAGCGTGCCTATCAGGCCGCGGCAGTCGAGAACTCAGATGACAAAGGCGCCATCCACCCCCCTGAGGTCATCCCTAAGAAGAAGAAGCAGCTACTCCGCCGAGGATCTCAGGAAGGTGGGGGATCCAACGATTGCGCCTCAGACCCTGCACCCACCGATGGGGCGCCTTCCCCTCTCGCATAGGAAGGCGTGCCCGACGCCCCTCTCAGGCTAGGCTCGGGGGCTCTCCTATGGAGGGCCTCTGACCTGGCCGACGTCACGAGAGAGGCGTTCGGGCACCATGTGGAGGCGTGCTTCAACGTGCGCTTCCACGAGCAGGGCACAGGGCGCGAGATACCAAGCGCTCAGGAGTTCATCACCAAGATGATCGAGGAGCTTCAGGAGGCGCAAGCCATGCGTGGCGAGCGTCGCCCTGCACTACCCAGTGCAGCTGCCGCCCCTGACGTGGGTAGCGAGCTACGCGTCTGCGTCAACATCCCGGGGCTCAATAGAGCCGCTTCTTAGGAGCTCTTCTAGCCGTCCCGCGTCAGCCGGTGGGCAGGACCCCATCCCAGCTACGTTCGCATGCGTTTTGGCCTTCAGAATGTAGCTTCTACGCACCAGCGCCACATACGGGCCATCCTGGAGGCTCATGAGGCCAGGCGCCGGGTGATCCAGATGAAGGAGGTGTCGAGCCCTCGTGAGCCCCCTGGACCTCCGAAGCCTCACGAGGCTCAGGAGCCGGACGACTCGTGAGGGGCGACTTCTGTGGCACGCATCTTTGACTACTCCAACACTTCTTTAGCGACGGTGCAAGGTGACCTTTTCGTTTGTTCAGTTGGGGGCGCCCCTCGGGCTGCATTATCCTTAAGCTGCCAGGGCCAGTCCTACAGCCGCACCATTTTGATTCGTGTACTCCGAACTAGTTTGCATGCCTTGTGTTATCGTGGTTGTTTGGCATTACTCCTGCTATCTCATTACTTGTGGGGTCGCCCCTCGCGGCTTCTACGCGTTGCTAATCCGCCTCTTGCTCACCCTGCAACGGGGGCTACTGGCACGGCGCCTGTGCTCGGGTCCTTCCCTACAGCGCTGATAAATCCGAGGGACCAAGCTCTGGCTCGCGGCTGGCCCCGCGCACGTCACCTCACCGGGTCCTCAGTGCCTTCGTCTTCTTGCAGAAAGATCGCTGGCGGGACAGCAAGCGCGGTTATGTTTTCTTTCTTCAGCTAACCCACAGGAACATCCGGAGCCAGGATCACGAGCGGCCCCGCCAGCACCTCGAGTCACAACCCCTCACAAGGCCAGCTGCCCTTTTTTCACGCAAATCGCTTGCATGTTAAAGGGAGGGGCCCTGAGCATCACGCCTCAGGGGCTCTTACTGGCTCTCGAGCCCTCACCCCCTGGCCTTGACCACGGCATCGCGAACTGGCATACCAGCGGAAGCTGAGCCTCGCTCGAGGCCCGGGACCTGAGGACGTAGAGCACCTAGATGAGTGGGGAGGAAGGGGTCGGCACGAGCCTTTCTTGGGAGCGCCACAACCAGGGCATAGCCAGACGTCATGCCAAAACTGTTCCTGCAACGAAGGAATCACCACGGGCTCGCCAAGATAAGTCACCTCATACACACAAGCGCGAACCTTGTGATTCATCGTTTGCCTCTCGCGATCTTGCTCGGGCAAGGATACTTCCCTTTCGGCCTTCCAGGAGCCGCTTGCGCGCTAAAGGGGACCTCCTGACCATCGCGCCTCAAGGGCTCTTATTGGACCTCGGGCCGCTCACCTCCTGGCCTTGACCACGGCATCGTGACATGGCATACCAGCGATGGCTGAAGCTTACCTGGGGACTGGGTCCTATCAGCGTAGAGCACTAAGCTGCCGCGAGAACGAAAGGGAGCACCTTGCCAAGGGGGAATAAGTGATCGCAACACCGAATGGGGAATAGTAACACTAAGGTGAAAGCATCACATTTTTACATACCCCCGCGGGGCTCGTCATGGTTTTGTGCAAAAATGAAGCAAAAAGAAAAAAACCTAGAGAACCACGACCTCAGCGACATCACCAACGACACCGGGATGATGCCACTGCTGCGCCCTGAGCACGGCGGCTCAGCGGCTCGTATTTGTCGTTGTCGCTTGAATCCGAAGAGTCACTGCTGTTGCCGGAGGAGCTGCGGGCAAGTTCAACGCCCATGGCCGCGCCACCTTGACCGCCTCCCCTAGGGCAGCATTCCAGGCGCCGGCCATCCTCGCTGAAGACCTTGAAGGAGAGCGTTGGAGCTCCATCGTATACGAAGTGGATGGGGAGAGCTTCTCCCGAGTGGTAGTCGCGGGCAATCTCGGCCCATCGGCAAGTCATGAAGACATCATCGGAGTTGACGACCTTGACTTCCACTTCAGAGGCTTGGCCGCAGCACCCGGCGTGTTGCAGCCATAACCGGATAGGCCCCCTCGATGGTATCTTCTCTGCAAAGGACCGCGGGAGCCAGATCCATGTGCGCGGCGGCATTGCCGCCCACACCACAAACTCGGGGTCGTGCCTTCAGTGTGGGTCCACGAGCAGGGTGGTCGTATGGCCACCGCCTGTTCTCCTCGGTGACCCCGCTCCTCGCGGCGCCGGGTGCTGCCCCTATGCGCGTGCTCTGCGTGCGGGCATACACAGGGATTGGGAAGCCCGGCGGAGCACGTTCATGCCAAGGCCGCGTCACCATGGGCTCCGCGATGGCATCGCGGGAGCGATCGAGCCTCTTCTTCGACGCGAGTAGCTCAGGTTCCACCTGAGGGGGTTTTCCCTTCTCTGCAGCAGAAAACCTCCTCACCGGCGCCATGGATGCTTCGACAAGACGGCGGGACAAGAAGGAAGGAGGATGAGCGAGCAGCAAGAACACAGAGATGAGCGGGGGGCTCCGCCCCCTCTCCCATTTATAGCCAGAGGGAGGCCAACCACCGGCCTCCCACGATCCCCAATAATGATGATTTTTTGCATGCAGTAGGTTGTCATCAAATCGAACGGTTTCCAAGGCTGCATGGGTAAGTGGAGACGCCTACGTCCTATCAAGCGCCACATCGCCACCAGCCCATGACGATTGGGGCCCTTGGCGCTTCGCTTGCCCTGCCCTCAGCCGCTGGAAGCCAAGCCCGAGCGTGCCTTGGGCCCGGGGGCTACTGTCGGCGTTCTAGGAATCAGGGTACCCAGACTTGCCTGCATGCGGCCCACGGCGTGGCTCCACCGGTGGCCCCGTATGGCCCATCTTCAGCACCTTCAAGACAAGACCATCACGAGGGACCAAGCCCCGCGAGGCAGACAACACCAAGACCTCCATAGGGAGCGGCCTCTTCAGGGTGGATCCTGAGGAGTAGGGATCCCTATGCAAGCACTCGTCTCAGGAGGTTCGGGATGATGCAAGCCATGACGACCAAGGCCAGGCGAACGCCAGCGAGCACAGAGCGGCAGGTTTCCCCTTTGGTGCTAAGGAAGCAAGCGCAGGCGCGGAGTCCCGAGGGATCAGCTAAAGGTTTCCATTTCCGTGCTACAATACCAAGACCGTCAGGACGGATGCCATCGCCGAGCCCACCATGGCGTCACGAGCAGGGGCTTTGCAGGGGAAGACCACCTTTCGCCATGATAAGATGTACTTCTTGTCCCCCTTCAAACTGGCCATTGTGGAATCCCTTCCCGCCTATATTTTTGGGGAAGAGGACCGGGGCCTCTATATATACAGGTTAGCCGCCACCATAGAGGGGGGGACGGAGAAACCTCATCACCAGACACCCGAACCTCCGGGGCTTGTTCATTCTCTGTACTAGTTCATCCTCATCCCTTTGCGAGGCTAATCCACACCAAAGCAGGAGTAGAGTCTTACACCGCAAGGTGGCCCAAACCTGGGTAAACTGTCGTGTCTCTTTCCTTTCCTGTTCATCGAGCTAGGCTGTGAGGACGGCCAATTGGTAGGCTGGGGAGGTTGAGTTCTTTGCACACGCCCCTGAGTTCGAACCTTTCTCGGGTCTGCGGAGCCCTGAATCCGACAGGCTCAATATGATATAATTTGTTGCATGCAAAAAGCAGCGATACCGACTGTTTCAACAAACGGTGATGTTTATTTCCCATCTCTAATTTTTGTGTTTCCATCTCGCATCTTCACACGTGGCTTGTACAACTCTCTATTAATTCTGCATAAAATAAAAGATTGTGTTGTATTTCTATTCAAAGAAGAAAAATAATAATTCATATAATTACTAATAGAAATCACCTGATTATAGTATGTGCGGACAATATTTTTCGTTGTATTTGTTGAGCCCATGTCCACATCAGAGGCATGCTTTTCCTGTCAACCATATTATAGGCGGTTCCCAAACATAAAATAAAGTTTATTTCCTTTCCACCATTTATTTCACAATCCATGGCTAGTCGTATCCATGGTTGCCTTCCATACCAACACTTTTCAAGGAATTTATTACTATCATCATAATATATATTTTTTCATTTCGGGACTGGGCATCCCTATTACCTGCCACTCTCTCGTGCAATGACAAGTGAATAAAAACTCATCATGAGAATAACCCACCTAGTATGGAAAATATTGGCCACCCCCTGCCGCTTCATGAGCGGTACAGGCACACAAAACAGAAAATTATTTTGAAAAATTAGAGTCGGCACATGCAAATTTACTTGGGACGGCATGGAAATACCGCATATAGGTAGGTATGGTGGACTCATTTGGCAAAACTTTGGGTTTAAGGAATTGGATGCACAAGCAACTTTCTCGCTTACTACAAATGAAGGCTAGCAAATAGATTGAGAAGCGACCAACCAAAAAACAAAAACGGTCAAAAACATGTATTGAACATAACTAACACTGAATAATGCACCATAAGTAAGGTATAACTTTGTTACATAACTATTGACTTTACATGCATGCATAGGGAATCACAAACCTTAACACCAATATTCTTACTAAACAACAATTACTCATTAACATGACTCACATATTATCATCTCCATATCACAAAACTATTGCAAGGAATCAAACTTATCATATCCAATGATCTTTCATGAAAGTTTTTATTATATCCCTCTTGAATATTCATCACTTTGGGACCAACTTCATATCTTGTGCAAATTACCATTATACTATTATCAACTCTCAAAAAGATATATAAGTGAAGCATGAGAGTGCAAATATTTCTTCAAAATATAATCTTATCAACTCTCAAAAAGATATAAGTGAAGCATGAGAGTGCATGTATTTCTTCAAAATATAATCTTATCAACCCTCAAAATGATATAAGTTAAGCATGAGAGTGTATGCACTTCTTTAAAATATAAGCACCGACGTGCTCAAAAAGATTTAAGTGAAGCACTAGAGCAACTGCGTAACTCAAAAGATGTAAGTGAAGCACATAGAGCATTCTAACAAATCATGATAATCATGTGCATCTCTCAAATAGGTGTGTCCAGCAAAGATGATTGTGACAGATTAAAAAGCAAACAAAGCAAAGACTCATATAATACACGACGCTCAAAGCAAAACTCATATCATGTGACGAATAAAAATATAGCTCCAAGTAAAATTACCAATGGTCGTTAAAAGAAAGAGGGGATGCCTTCCGGGGCACCCCCAAGCTTAGTTGATTGGGAGTCCTTGAATATTACCTTGGGGTGCCTAGGGCATCCCCAAGCTTAGGCTCTTGCCACTTCTTATTCTTTCATCCATCGTGATCTCACCCAAAACTTGAAAACTTCATTCACACAAAACTTAACAAAACCTTCGCGAGACCCGTTAGTATAAGAAAACAAATCACTACTCTAAGTTCTATTGCAAACCCATTAATACTTTATTTTCCATTATACCTACTGTATTCTAACTTCTTCATGGCTTATACCCCCCAATACAATCCATAGTTCCATCAAAACAAGCAAAATTCTGTAGAAACCTGAATTATACTCATACATTTGTAACTCTAAAAATTCTAAACAATTAGGACAACGTGGGCAATTTGTATATAAATCATGTGTAAGAAATTCAGAGCAAAAGCATGTTTCTGTGCATTTATAAAATTCCAGAACTGGGCACAAAAGTTTCTGTTTTTTTCACAAAATCAAGTCAACTATCATCCAAATCATACCGAAGGCTTTACTTGGCACAAACACTAATTAAAACACAAAAACACAATCATAATAGTAGCATAATTGTGTGCACACAAAAAAACATTAAAATGATAACTATTGGGTTGTCTCCCAACAAGCTCTTTCTTTATAGCCATCAAGATTGGCTTGAGATTTTATTGATGCTCACATGAAAGATAATAATTGTAACGCAAAGAGAGCATCATAGAACATGTGACAAACACATTTAAGTCTAACATACTTCCTATGCATAGGCATCTTATAACCAAACAAATTATTAAGGCAAGAAATATTTAGCATATGCATGGAAGAAGAAAGAAACAATAGAAATCTCACAATGAAAAGAGGTAATTTAATGACATGAGAATTTATAAAACCATATTTTTTCCTCTCTCATAATAATTACATATGTGATCATATTCAAATTCAACAGTATATCTATCACATAACATATTTTCTACACGATCCACATGCATGCAAAGTTGACACTCTTCCAAAATAGTGGGATTATCATCAACTAAAGTCATGACCTCTCCAAGCCCACTTTTATCAAAAATTTCATAAGATTGATCATTCTCCAAAGAAGTGGGATCATTATTACCTAAAGTTGACACTCGTCCAAACCCACTTTCAATATTATTGCAAACATTATTATCAATGCCATATTCATCGTGAGGATTAAATAAATTATCAAGATCATAAGAAGCATTATCACCCCAATCATGATCATTGCATAAGTAGTGGACATAGCAAAATCATCATCCCCAAGTTGTAGCATTGCATATCATTAACACAGTTGTCATTCATAGAATTTATAATAACATCATTGCAATCATGGTTTTCATTCAAGTAGCTATCAAGTGCGGGTGCAATAGCAATAATTTCATTTTTAACATAAGGAACTATTACAAGTTCATCATCATAAGCATCATTAATATTGGCATCATGGCCATGAGAATAGCAACCATCATGTTCATCAAGAGGGGATAATTCAATCAAATCAATGGAATCTTAATTATCTATAGATTCATGCATATCATTATTTTCTTGCAAAGCAGCTGACATTTTTTCAATAAGTTCTTCAACATAAGCATTATGAGCATAGTTTTCATGGCAATATTTAAGTATGTCAAAAATTTCAGATTTGTAGAGAGTAATATCATACTTTTCAATCAAAGAAGGAACTTCATAAGACCCTTAAAAGCAACAAATTCTTCAATTTGTTCGATATCATAGTAAATATAAACACCCTTTTCATAAGAAGATAAGATTTCATTATCATTAAACTCACATAGGTAGGATCCCGCAAAAAAACTCACATAGGTCGGGCAGGTGTTTTTTAGGGTTCTTAGAGCAACAAGTAAAATCATAAATTTCACTAAGATTCCAAGCATAGCATAGCAAACAATTTATTTGATTCCATAAGAGTCTCCCTTTTTGAGACAAGCGGTGACGCACAAAATGAGCATGCTCATCTAATGATTTTCCCTCAACTAAACTAGTTGGGGTTTCAGCACAAGCACAAATGGATCAAAGATGATCCAAGTAGAAAACTTTAAGTGGATACATAGTCATCTTAAATTTTTTGCTTTCATTTTCTGTTTTTGAGTGTGCACACATGAAGGAAAAAGCAAGCAAACGAGCAGAAAGTCAAATGAAAATAATTTTGTGTTTTTGTGGAAGTGTTTTAGAAGTGGGGGAGATGAAAACTAGAGGCAAAAGGCAAATAAAGTCAATGCAAGGAGATGAAATTTTATGCGTAGGTACTTGCTAGATGTTGAAGATGTCTCCCCAGCAATGACGCCAGAAATCCTTCCTGCAACTTGTGAGCTGCGTTGGGTTTTTGCCGAAGAGGAGGGAATGATGCAGTACAGTAGAGATAAGTATTTCCCTCAGTTATGAAACCAAGATTATCAATCCAGTAGGAGAATCACGCAACAAATCATTAGCAGCACCTGCACACAAAATAACAAATCCTTGCGCCCAACACGAACAAGGGGTTGTCAATCCCTTGGCGATTAATTGCAAGATTAAATTGTATGGTGATAGATAGATCGATCGAACAAAAATACAAAATAAAATAAATAAAGTAAAATTGCAGCAAGTTATTTTTAGGATTTTTAATATATGATAGAAGTAGACCCGGGGGCCATAGTTTTCACTAGAGGCTTCTGTCTTGAAAATAGCATACAGTGGGTAAACAAATTACTATTGGGCAATTGATAGAAAAGCGAATAATCATGATGATATCCAACGATTCTGCAACGATCATGTATAGAAGCATCACATTTGAGACACGTAGACCAAAATGATTCTGTATCTACTACTATTACTCCACACATCGACCGCTATTCAGCATGCATCTAGAGTATTAAGTTCATAAAGAACGGAGTAACGCCTTAATCAAGATGACACGATATAGACAAAGTAAACTCACGCATGAATAAACCCCATCTTTGTATCCTAAATGGCAATGATAGAAATACATGTCATGTCCCCTTCTGTCACTGGGATTGAGCACCGCGGATCAAACCCATCACAAAGCACCTCACCCATTGCAAGATAAATCAATCTAGTTGGCCAAACCAAATCAATAGATCGGAGAGAAATATGAAGCTATAACAATCATGCATAAAAGAGTTCAGAGAAAACTCAAATAATATTCATGGATAATCTGATCAAAAACTCACAATTCATCGGATCCCAACAAACACACCGCATAAAGTAATTACATAGGATAGAACTCCAAGAACTTCGAGGAGAACATTGTATTGAAGATCAAATAGAGAGAAGAAGCCATCTAGATACTAACTATGGACCCGTAAGTCTGTGGTAAACTATTCAGGCATCATCGGAAGGGCAGCAAGGTTGATGTAGAGACCCTCCGTGACTGATTCCCCCTCCGGCGGAGTACCGGAAAAGGTCCCCGGATGGGATCTCACAAGAACATAGGCTTGCAGCGACGGAAAAAGTATTTCATGGACTCCTCTATTGGTTTCCTAATTTTAGAGAATTTATAGAGACGGAGTAAGGTCAAACAGAGCTAGCTACATGGGCCCCATGAGCGACCAGGGCGCGCCCTGGTGCCTCTTCGGCCACTGCTTCATCTTCTCATCCCCTTCGGAAGCTTCCAGGGTCTCTTATGTCCAGAAAAGAATCTCCAAAAAGTTTCGTGGCATTTGGACTTCGTTAGGTACTGATATTCTGAAAACCAAAAACAAGCAAAAAACAACAACTGACACTGGGCACCAAGTTAATAGGTTAGTCCCAAGAAATGATATATAGTTGCTTGTAAATGTATATAAAACATCCAAGATTGATACTATAATAGCATAGAACAATAAAAAATTATAGATACGTTGGAGACGTATCAATGGACCTGATGTTTGCTTGAACTACGTCGGTATTTCCCCAAACAAGAAGGGATGATGCAACACAACAACGGTAGGTATTTCCTTCAGTAATGAGAACAAGGTTATCGAACCAGTAGGAGAACCACACAACACCACGTAAACAGCTCCTCCACACAAAGAACAAATACTTGCAACCCTACGTAAGAGAGGGGTTGTCAATCCCTCACGGGTAAAAAGATAGGTAAAATTATAGTAGATTGGATAAACAGATCTCACGGGAACGCGAGATAAAATAAATAAATAAAAATTGCAGCAAGGTATTTTTGTGTTTTCTGATTAATAGATCTGAAAATAAAAGTGAAGAAAAATAGATCTCGAAGGCAAATATAATAATGAAGAGACCCGGGGGCCGTAGATTTCACTAGTGGCATCTCTCAAGAAAAAGAGTATACGTGGGTAAACAAATTACTGTTGGGCAATTGATAGAACTTCAAATAATCATGACGGTATCCAGGCAATGATCATTATATAGGCATCACGTCCAAGATTAGTAGACCGACTCCTGCCTACATCTACTACTATTACTCCACACATCGACCGCTATCCAGCATGCATCTAGTGTATTAAGTTCATGGAAAAACGAAGTAATGCAATAAGAATGATGACATGATGTAGACAAGATCTATTTATGTAGAAATATGCCCCATCTTGTTATCCTTATTGGCAACGATACATACAAGGCGGTTCCCCTACTGTCACTGGGATCAAGCACCGTAAGATCGAACCCATCACAAAGCACCTCTTTCCATTGCAAGAAAAATTGATCTAGTCGGCCTAACTAAACCAAAGATTCAAAGAATAAATACGAGGCTATAAGTAATCATGAATATAAGAGATCAAAAGACTCAAATAACTTTCATGGATAAAAACATAGATCTGATCATAAACTCAAAGTTCATTGGATCCCAGCAAACACACCGCAAAAAAGAGTTACATCAAATACATCTCCAAGAGACCATTGTATTGAGAATGAAGAGAGAGAGAGAGAGAGAGAGAGAGAGAGAGAGAGAGAGAGAGGAAGCCATCTAGCTACTAACTACGGACCCGAAGGTCTACAATGAACTACTCACGCATCATCGGAGAAGCACCAATGAGGATGATGAACCCCTCCATGATGGTGTCTAGATTGGATCTGTGGTTTTACGGAACTTGCGGCGGTAATTTGGATTGATTTTCGCCGACTTCTAGGGTTTCTGGAATATTGGGGTATTTATAGAGCAAAGAGGCGGCGCGGGAGGCGGCCGAGGTGGGCACAACCCACCTGGGCGCGCCTGGGCCC
Source organism: Aegilops bicornis (assembly GCA_021605145.1). Classification (NCBI taxonomy): domain Eukaryota; kingdom Viridiplantae; phylum Streptophyta; class Magnoliopsida; order Poales; family Poaceae; genus Aegilops; species Aegilops bicornis. The sequence continues at coordinate 567,944,765 of CM038675.1, forward strand.
CCAGGCGCACCCTGGTGGGTTGTGCTCCCCTCGGAGGCCCCCTCAGGTACTTTCTTGGCCCATCATGTGTCTTCTGGTCCAAAAAAAATCACAAAAAGTTTCGCTGCGTTTGGACCCTGTTTGGTATTGATTTCCTGCGAAGTAAAAAGCAAGCAAAAAACAGCAACTGGCACTAGGCACTATGTCAATAGGTTAGTCCCAAAAATGATATAAAGTTGCTATAAAATGATTGTAAAACATCCAAGAATGATAATATAACAACATGGAACAACAAAAAATTATAGATATGTTGGAGACGTATCAACATCCCCAAGCTTAGTTCCTGCTCGTCCTCGAGTAGGTAAATGATAAAAACAGTATTTTTGATGTGGAATGCTGCCTAACATGTTCATCACAAATTCTTTTCTTTGTAGCATGGACATCTGGACTTTTATATGATTCAAAGCAATAGTCTAGTTTTGACATGAAGATTTCAATACTCAAGCATATCAATAAGCAACCATGTCTTTCAAAATATCAATACTAAAGCAAGTTATCCCTAGCCCATTATGCTCAATCATTGATCCATTCATGAAACACACTCAAGATATTAGCTACACCCAAAGCTCAAGTACGATCATAGTGCCCATTAGTTGGTGCTTTATAAGAGAAGATGGAGACTCAAATAAAAATAAAAATTGCATAAAGTAAAAGAAAGGCCCTTCGCAGAGGGAAGTAGGGTTTTGTAGAGGTGCTAGAGCTCAGAGAGAAAAAGGTAGAGATAAAACATTTTGGGCGGCATGCTTTTCCTGTCAACGAAAACGATCGAGTAGTTCCCAATACTTTCCGTGCTAGATATATCCTAGGCGGTTCCCAAACAAAAAATAAAGTTTAATCCTTTTTCCACCATACTTTCACATTCCACGGCTAACCGAATCTGCGGGTGCCGTCCGTACCAACACTTTCCAAGGAATTTATTATTTGACAACATAAAGTAAATTCATTTTTCATTTCGCGACTGGGCATCCCTAATACCTTTGTCGTACTCTTATGCAATGACAAGTGAATAAACACTCATCTTGAGAATAACACATCTAGCATGGAAAAATATCAGCCACCCCTACCATTTCATGAGCGATACGAGCACACAAAAGAAAATTTTATTTTGAAATTTAGAGATGACACATGCAAATTTGCTTAGAACGGTAAAATAATACTGCATAAAGGTAGGTATAGTGGACTCATGTGGCAAAACTAGGTTTAAGGATTTTGGATGCACAAGTAGTGATCATACTTAGTGCAAAGGAAGGCTAGCAAAAGATTGGGAAGCATCCAACTAAGAAACAAAAAATCTCATAAGCGAGCATTAAGCATAACTAACACCGAATAATGCACCACAAGTACGATGTAATTTCATTGCATAACTATTGACATTCATGCGTGCATAAGGAATCACAAACCTTAACACTAATATTCTTACTAAACCATAATTACTCATCAACATGACTCACATATTATATCAACATATCGCAAAACTATTACAAGGAATCAAGTTTATATTGTCCAATGATCTTTGTGAAAGTTTTTATTATATCCCTCTTGAATATCTATCACTTTGGGACTAATTTCATATGTTGCTTTTGATAGCTCAAACAAATCTAAGTGAAGAATATGAGCATAAAAATATTCTTCTCTCAAAATAATTTAAGTGAAGCAAGAGAGAATTTCTTAATTTTTTTACTAACTCTCAAATAAATCTAAGTGAAGCATGATAGCATTTCTTCAAAAATAATAAAGCACACGTGCTAAAAAATATATAAGTGAAGCACTAGAGCAATTCCAAAGCTCATAAAGATTTAAGTGAAGCATAGAGAGCAATTCAAACAAGTCATAGAATAATTTTGGCTGCCTCAAATAGGTGTGTCCAGCGAGGATAGATGACTTAAAACAAAAATCAAAACAAGGAAAGACTCATATCATACAAGACGCTCCAAGCAAAACTCATGATATGTGACGAATAAAAATATAGGTCCAAGTAAAATACCAATGGTCGTTAGAAGAAAGAGGGGATGCCACTCCTGGCGTCCCCAAGCTTAGTTGCTTGCTTCTCTTCTAGATAATAGCTTGGGATGCCATGGGGCATCCTCAAGCTTAGGATCTTCTTACTCCTTATTCCTTCATCCATCAAGATCTGACCCAAAACTTGAAAACTTCAATCACACAAAACTCAACAAAACCTTTATAAGATCCGTTAGTATAACAAAGCAAATCACTACTCTAAGTACTGTTGCAAACCAATTCATAATTTATTTTTGCATTATTTCTATTTTATTCCAACTTTTATATAGCAAAAAACTCTTCAAAGGAAACCATAGAATCATCGAAATAAGCATACAACACAAAGAAAACAGAATCTGTCAAAAACAGAACAGTCTGTAGTAATCAGGGAACTTTGTATACTTTTGTAACTCCAAAAATTCTGAAAAATTAGGACAACATGGGAAATTTGTATATCAATCTTGTGTAAAAGCTTCAGAGCAAAAGCATGTTTTTGTGATTTATTAAAATTATTTTTCTGAGTGCAAAAGTTTCTGTTTTTCAACAAGATCAAATCAACTATCCCCCAACATGATCCCAAATGCTTTGCTTGGCACAAACACTAATTAAAACACACAAAAAAACAATCATAACAGTAGCATAATTGTGCAAACACTCAAGAATAGAAATAAAAAGACAAAAAATATTTTTTATTCATTGGGTTGCCTCCCAACAAGCGCTATCGTTTTATGCCCCTAGCTAGGCATAAGATTTTATTGATGCTCTCATGAAAGATAATAATTGTAACACAAAGAGAGCATCATAAAACATGTGGCAAACACATTTAAGTCTAACATACTTCCTATGCGTAGGAATTTTATAAGCAAACAAACTATCAAGACAAGAAACATCTAGCATATGCAAGGAAGAAGAAACAAACAATAGCAATCTCAACATAACGAGAGGTAATTTAGTAACATGCAAATTTCTACAACCATATTTTACTCTCTCATAATAATTACATGTGGGATCATATACAAATTAAACAATATAGCTATCATAAAAAAATCACTTCATGATCCACATGCATAAAAGTCTTATAATCTTCCAAGATAGTGGGATTACCATCAACTAAAGTCATGACCTCTCCAACCCCACTTTTATCAAAAATTTCATAAGATTGATCATGCTCCAAAGTAGTGGGATCATTATTACCTAGAGTTGGCACTCTTCCAAACCCACTTTCAATATTATCGCAAACATATCCATCACGAGGCTTAAATAAATTTTCAAGATCATAAGAAGAATCACCCCAATCATGATCATTGCAATAAGTAGAGGACATATCAAAATTAGCATCCCCAAGCTTGGGGTTTTGCATATCATTAACACAACTGACATTAATAGAATTTATAATGACATTATTGCAATCATGCTTTTATGAATCACTTTATAAGTTTCTTTGTTTAACACTTCATCACAATTTTCAGATTCATAAATCTCAAGCAAAACTTCATAAAGATAATCTAGTGCACTCAAATCACTAGCAATTGGTTCATCATAATTGGATCTTTTGAAAAGGTTAGAAAGTGGATGAGGATAGATCTCAATAGATTTTTAGCAAGCGAAGATGCAAGCAAATGGAAGGCACATGGAAACACAAGCAAACATGAGATCTAACGAGAAAAAGGCGAAAGAAAACGGAGGCGAATAAAACGAATTTTTTTTGTGAAGTGGGGGAGAGGAAAATGGCAAATAATGTAAATTGCAAGGAGATGATATTTCTGATCAGGAACCTGGTAGATGTTGATGATGTCTCCCCGGCAACGGTGCCAAAAATTCCTTTTGATGTTTGCTTGAACTACGTCGGTATTTCCCCAAAGAGGAAGGGAAGATGAAACACATCAATGGTAGGTATTTCCCTCAGTGATGAGACCAAGGTTATCGAACCAGTAGGAGAACCACGCAACACAACGTAAACAGCTCCTGCACACAAAGAACAAATACTTGCAACCCGACATAAGAGCGGGGTTGTCAATCCCTCATGGGTAAAAAGATAGGTAAAATTGTAGTAGATTGGATAAATAGATCTTGCGGGAACGCGAGATAAAATAAATAAATAAATAAAAATTGCAGCAAGGTATTTTTCTGTTTTTGGATTAACAGATCTGAAAATAAAAGCGAATAAAAATAGCTCTCGAAGGCAAATATTGAAGGAAATATGCCCTAGAGGCAATAATAAAGTTGTTATTTATATTTCCTTATATCATGATAAATTTTTATTATTCATGCTAGAATTGTATCAACCGGAAACTTGATACATGTGTGGATACATAGACAAAACACAGTGTCCCTAGTAAGCCTCTACTAGACTAGCTCGTTAATCAAAGATGGTTCAGTTTCCATACCATAGACATGTGTTGTCATTTGATGAACGGGATCACATCATTAGGGGAATGATGTGATGGACAAGACCCATCCGTTAGCTTAGCATAATGATCGTTTAGTTTTAGTGCTATTGCTTTCTTCATAACTTATACATATTCCTTCGACTATGAGATTATGCAACTCCCGGATACCGGAGGAATACCTTGTGTGCTATCAGACGTCACAACGTAACTGGGTGATTATAAAGATGCTCTATAGGTATCTCCGAAGGTGTTTGTTGGCTTGGCATAGATCGAGATTAGGATTTGTCACTCTGAGTATCGAAGAGGTATCTCTGGCCCTCTCGATAATGCACATCATAATAAGCCTTGCAAGCAATGTGACTAATGAGTTAGTTGCGGGATGATGCATTACGGAACGAGTAAAGAGACTTGCCGGTAACGAGATTGAACTAGGTATGAGGATACTGACGATCGGATTTCGGGCAAGTAACATACCGATGACAAAGGGAATAACATATGTTGTCATTACGGTTTGACCGATAAAGATCTTCGTTGAATATGTGGGAGCCAATATGAGCATCCAGGTTCCGCTATTGGTTATTAACAGGAGATGTGTCTCGGTCATGTCTACATAGTTCTCGAACCCGTAGGGTCCGCATGCTTAACGTTCGATGACGATTTGTATTATGAGTTATGCGGTATGGTGACCGAATGTTGTTCGGAGTCCCGGATGAAATCACAGACATGAGGAGGAGTCTAAAAATGATCGAGAGGTAAAGATTGATATATTGGACGGTGGTATTCGGACCCGAATGGTTTCGGAGTGTACCAGGTACTTATCGGAGTACCGGGGGGTTACCGGAACCCCCCCTGGAAAGTTATGGGCCACATGGGCCTAGGGAGGGAGGCACACCAGCCCACAAGGGGCTGGCGTGCCCCCCACAAGGAAGGAATCTGAACTGGAGTGGGGAAGGGGGCGGCGCCCCCCTTTCCTTCTCCTTCTCTCTCTCCTAGCCCCTTTCCCTCTCCGGTAAAAGGAAGGGGGTCCGAATTGGACTTGGAGTCCTAGTAGGACTCCTCCCCACTTGGGGGCATGCCTTGGCCGGCCTCCTCCCCTCTCCCTCCTTTATGTACGGGGGCGGGGGGCACCTCTAAGGCACATCAATTGTTCTTAGCCGTGTGCGGTGCCCCCTCGAACGTTTACTCCTCCGGTCATATTGTCGTAGTGCTTAGGCGAAGCCCTGCACGGATCACTTCGCCATCACCATCACCACGTTGTCGTGCTGAGAAACTCTCCCTCAACACTTTGCTGGATCAAGAGTTCGAGGGATGTCATCGAGCTGAACGTGTGCTGAACTTGGAGGTGGTGTACGTTCGATACTTGATCGGTTGAATCGAGAAGACGTTCGACTACATCAACCACGTTAAACTAACGCTTCCGCTTTCGGTCTACGAGGGTACGTGGACACACTCTCCTCCTCTCGTTGCTATGCATCTCCTAGATAGATCTTGCGTGATCGTAGGAACTTTTTTAAATTGCATGCTACGTTCCCCAACAAATATAATAAAGAAGAGACCCCGGGGCCGTAGATTTCACTAGTGTCTTCTCTCAAGAAAAATAGAATACGGTGGGTAAACAAATTACTGTTGGGCAACTGATAGAACTTCAAATAATCATGACGATATCCAGGCAATGATCATTATATAGGCATCACGTCCAAGATTAGTATACTGACTCCTACCTGCATCTACTACTATTACTCCACACATCGACCGCTATCCAGCATGCATCTAGTGTATTGAGTTCATGGAAAAACTGAGCAATGCAATAAGAACGATGACATGATGTAGACAAGATCTATTTATGTAGAAATAGACCCCATCTTGTTATCCTTAATGGCAATGATACATACGTGTCGGTTCCCCTTCTGTCTCTAGTATCAAGCACCGTAAGATCGAACCCATCACAAAGCACCTCTTCCCATGGCAAGAAAAATCGATCTAGTCGGCCTAACTAAACCAAAGATTCGAAGAAGAAATATGAGGCTATAAGTAATCATGCATATAAGAGATCAAAAGACTCAATAAACTTTCATGGATAAAAACATAGATCTGATCATAAACTCAAAGTTCATTGGATCCCAACAAACACACCGCAAAAAAGAGTTACATCAAATAGATCTCCAAGAGACCATTGTATTGAGAATCAAGAGAGAGAGAGAGAGAGAGAGACAGGAAGCCATCTAGCTACTAGCTACAGTCCCGAAGGTGTATAATGAACTACTCATGCATCATCGAAGAGGCACCAATGAGGATGATGAACCCCTCCACGATGGTGTCTAGATTGGATCTGTGGTTTCTGGAACTTGCGGCGGCTAGAATTGATTTTCATCGACTCCCCTAGGGTTTCTGGAATATTGGGGTATTTATACAGCAAAGAGGCGGTGCGGGAGGCAGCCGAGGTGGGCACAACCCACCTGGGAGCGCCTGGGGGCTGGTGGGTTGTGCTCCCCTCGGAGCCCCCTTAGGTACTTTCTTGGCCCATCATGTGTCTTCTGGTCCAGGTTTCGTTGCGTTTGGACTCCGTTTGGTATTTGTAGAATTCTATTGAATAACTATTGAATAATTGTTGATACAATATTGTGCCAGTACAAGAGGTATATATAAGAGCCGAGCCGCACCTGACCTAGCCCTATTACAAACCGAGTAGGAGTCCTAATCCTATTACAAGTTGTATTCTAACATCCCCCCGCAGTGTCAACGGTAGGTTCAACAACGTTGAGACCGAAACGAATGTCTTGAAACGGAGTAGTCGCCAGGCCTTTAGTAAAGATATCAGCGAATTGAGAAGAAGTAGGCACGTGGAGAACGCGAACTTGACCGAGAGCCACCTTCTCTCGAACAAAATGAATGTCGATCTCAATATGCTTGGTGCGACAGTGTTGAAGCGGATTCCCTGACATGTAGAAAACTGAAATATTATCACAGTAAACAATGGTAGCTTCCTCAATAGGACGGTGCAGCTCCGACAACAACTGGCGCAACCAAACCGTTTCAGCAACCGCATGAGCCACAACACGGTACTCAGCTTCAGCAGACGAGCGGGAGACCGTAACCTGCCTTTTGGAAGACCAAGAAACCAAATTGTTACCAAGAAAAATAAAAAATCCGGATGTGGACCTACGAGTATCTGGACAACCAGCCCAGTTTGCATCAGAGTAGGCTGTCAAGGAGGTGGGAGAGGATTTGTTGATATGAAGACCTAAGTCTAGTGTGCCTTTGAGATACCGAAGAATACGTTTGACATGATTGTAGTGTGGAATACGAGGATCATGCATGTATAAACAAGCTTGCTGGACAACAAAATAAATTTCAGGATGAGTGAGAGTAAGATACTGAAGTGCACCGGTAAGACTACGATAAAGAGAAGGATCAGAGAAAGGATCACCGTCGGCAGAGAGTTCGGATATAGGGGTACGGGAAGTTTGATAATCAAGCATACCAGCACGAGAAAGAAGATCCAGAGTGTACTGACGTTGAGACAAGAAAAGACCAGAGGAGTCACGGATAACAACAATACCTAAGAAGTGGTGAAGAAGACCTAAATCTGTCATAGAAAAATTCGTGGCGAAGAAGAGGGATAATATGATCTAAAAACTGTTGCGAGGAAGCTGTGAGGATAATATCATGAACATATAAAAGAAGGTAAGCAGTGTTGTTGTTGTGATGAAAGGTGAATAGTGAAGTGTCAGAACGGGAAGGGGTAAAACCGATGGTTTGAGCATAAGTAGAAAAGCGTTGGAACCAGGCACGTGGTGCTTGTTTAAGACCATAAAGAGATTTCTGAAGAAGACATACATGATTAGGATAGGAGGAATGTTCGAAGCCAAGAGGTTGTTGACAATAGACTGTTTCTTGAACAGAGCCATGAAGAAAAGCATTTTTGACATCTAGTTGATGAATTGGCCAGGAAGAAGAGACGGCGATGCTAAAGACAGTGCGAATAGTGCTGGGCTTGACAACTGGAGAGAAAGTCTCATCATAATCGATGTCGTGTTGTTGAGAGTAACCACGACATACCCATCGAGCCTTATAACATGCAAGACTCCCATCAGTATTAAATTTATGGCGAAAAACCCATTTGCCCGAAAGGACGAGGAACTAACTACCGCGTGTTATTCTATAGAAGGGCATCATATTCATCTTTCATAGCTGCGGCCCAATTAGGATCTAGGAGAGCTGATTTGTAAGATTTGGGTAGAGAGGAAGGAGATAAAGATGCATGAAGATTGAGACGATATTTTGCAGGTAAACGAAAACCAGACTTGGCATGTGTGCGCATGGTATGATCGTTAGTAGGAGCTGGAATGGGAATATCATGAGTAGGAGGGGTGGGGGAAGATGTGGTGGACGCGTCTGGCACAACGGAGGAAGCGGACGCGGGAGATGGTGGTGAAGACTGCGGCTGCAGGAGGTCTGCCGCGTCAGAGTGTAATGTGTTTTCCTCTGCCGGGGCAGAGGTGATGACAGAAGGGGTGGTGGTAGGATCTGCTACTACGGCTGGTTTCGCTGGATTGGTCGGCGGGTGAAAGAAGGAATATGATTGTGATGAGAGGGACTAGTGGAAGGCGCGGGTGAGTTGGAATCTAATTGTTGACGCTCGAAAAAGGGAAAAATGTTTTCAAAAAATATTACATGACGAGACACATGAACATGACCACGACCACTAACAAGATCTAGATAACGATAACCCTTGTGCTCGTCAGAAAAACCTAGATGGACACACGGGATAGAGCGCGGGGAAAGTTTGTTAGGAGAAGTGGAGTAGGAGTTTGGAAAACAAAGACAACCAAAGACGTGAACGTCGGAGTAATTTGGATGAGAGAGAAATAAAGATAAGTAAGGAGTAGTTTGTGGGTTAACTTTAGATGGACGAATATTGAGTAAATATGTGGCCATGTGGAGTGCCTCTACCCAGAACATCGACGGCATAGAAGATTGAATAAGCAGAGTGCAAATGATGTCGTTAAGAGTACTAAGAGAACGCTCGGCTTTGCCGTTTTGAGGAGAGGTATAAGGACAGGAGAAACGTAAGAGTATTCCATATTGTAGAAAGAAATTTCGATTTTTAAAGTTGTCAAATTCACGACCATTATCACATTGGATGAATCTTATAGGGAGGAAAAAGTGGACCGAGACATAGCACTGGAAGTTAATGAATATATTATGAACGTCAGATTTGTTGCATAAAGGAAAAGTCCAAACATAATGAGTAAAATCATCAAGAATCACGAGATAATACTTAAAACCAGATACAATTTCTATTGGTGATGTCCAGAGATCACAATGAAGTAATTCAAAAGGAAAAGTACTAGAGGATTGAGAGGAACTAAAGGGAAGGCGAACATGTTTGCCAAATTAACATGACTAGCACATAGAAGAATTATGAGAATCTCTATTACAAGGTATTGAAAATTCACTAAGAAGTGTGGATAACACATTTTTATTGGGATGACCGAGACGTTGGTGCCACAGATCAACAGAGGCCACCATAGATGTTGGAGGAGCAGCGAGCTATTGAATCGAGCGATCTCGGCCTTGGTCGGGTAGTCCTTCACAGAGAAACCAAAGGGATCAAACTCGACAAAAACATGATTATCAGTGGTGATTTGGCAAACAGAAATCAGATTTTTAATAAGAGCACTACAAGAACATCACGAAGAAGCAAAGGCTTAGTTGGGGATTGGATTTGAGCCTGTCCGACATACTAAATAGGAATGGAAGATCCATCACCGAGAGTAATAGAGGGAAAAGACGAAGGTGTGCAAGAGGAAAGCAAATTACTCGATGCAGACATATGAAGAGAAGCACCAAAATTGAAAATCCAATCCGTACCTGAGTTCCCTTGTGCAGCAAAGTTGTTCATGGCTTGTAGAAAAGCAGCTTGGTCCCAGCTTGGAGTCGAAGTAGAGGCCGGTGTAGTCATGTGAGCTTGTGGGTGTGGCGGCGTCGGCAGTAGGGTCGGCATCGGCGTAAAGAAAGAGGCACCATCATTATACTGCTGCATGTAGGGGGACGATGGAACGCCATAGGATGCATAAGGACTGGTGTTGTAGATTGGTGGCGCGTAGGAGGGAGCAGTGTGGTACGCGGCCGTTGGCTGTCGGGGCGCGAGGACGGGTGCGCCGGTGTGAGGGCGAGCACCGGGCTGCCAGCCACCGGTATAGGCAGGCGGGGCACCATATGGCGTAGGGGCAGACCAGGGCATAGGCCACGCCTGGACTATCCCTTTCCACGGATCAGGAGATGGGCTCCATCCGGGCGGCGATGGTGGTGCGATTGATGAAGCCGGGGGCAGCAATGGTGCAGTTGGTGGAGCCGGGGTGGAGTAGGAGCGGGCGTCGTGCGGAACTGTGGTGGCCTAGGGTTTTTGCCCCTGTAGTTGGGACTTGGACGCCAGCCGGATGGTTGAGGAGGTGCTGTTGGTGGAGATGGCGGTGGCGGCGTCAACGCAGGTGGGCGAGGAGAAGTAGTGAAGACCTGAGGACGGGAGTCCTTCATAGTTAGGGCATGATCGGCCCATTGGAGCATCGAGCGAACCTCGGTGAAGGAGGGACGCGGACGCATCATAGGGATGAAGGAGGCCTGCTTCTCGAACCGCTCGCTGAGGCCGATGAGGAGGAGTTGATGAGCTGGCGATCGTCGACCAGATCACCAAGTTCGCGGAGTTCATCCGTGATTGCCTTGAGGCGTTGGCAGTAGACGCTGACTGGTGAATCAACTTGCACCGTATTCCGAAGCTCGGTGTGAAGATTCTTGGCGCGAGCGTCGATGTTGTCCTGGAAGAGCTGATGAAGGGCCGCCCATAAATCGGCTGCGGAGGCACCGTCATAGTGGACGAGATTGAAGATCTCTGTAGAGACTCGCATGTAGATCCATTGAATAACGGCAAGATCATCCTTGACCCATTGCGGATCATGACGTTTAGGAAGAGAGTCGCTGGCAACGTGAGAGCAGAGATTGCATCGCCCAAGGTGGACGTCGAAGAGGTGACGCCAATGGTAGTAGTTGTGAGTAGCGAGGTCTAGGGTTACGGGGATGTAGGGACTAATATAAGAGATGGTGTCGGTGAAGGAGATGGAAGGGGGTATCGGTGGGGGTAGAGCTAGAGTAGAGGTAGAGGAGGAGGAGGCCGTGGCCGCGGCGACCTTGGCAGCGACGATGGCGCTACGTCAAGTAGTAAGCCGGGCGGTGGCCGGGTTAGCCATACCCTAGGATCGAAAGTCTGATACAATGTAGAATTCTATTGAATAACTATTGAATAATTGTTGATACAATATTGTGCCAGTACAAGAGGTATATATAAGAGCCAAGCCGCACCTGACCTAGCCCTATTACAAACCGAGTAGGAGTCCTAATCCTATTACAAGTTGTATTCTAACACTATTGATTTCCTGCGAAGTAAAAAAACAAGCAAAAAACAGCAACTGGCACTGAGCACTATGTCAATAGGTTAGTCCCAAAAAATGATATAAAGTTGCTACTGATTGTAAAACATCCAAGAATGATAATATAACAGTATGGAACAATCAAAAATTATAGATACGTTGGAGACGTATCAGGACCTATCGGGGGGGGTGTAAATGGGGACAACTACAAATTTACTTTGATTATCTGCAAGTTTAGGCTATGAGGGATATAAAGGTATGCCTAAAAAATTGCTATGGTGAGATAAACAGCCTATATGAAGCTTGCAAGGTAAAGTAACCAAAGTAAACTAGAAGTAATGATCTAGGGTTTGAGATAACCAAAGACACTGAGACGAGGATGTATCTTGGTGTTCACTTCCTTTGAGGGAAGCTAATCATTGTTAAAGGTATGGGTGTTAACACGAAGTCTCGCCCTATTCTCCCTGATATATCACCACAAATGAGATTATCAACAACTAGTCGTAGACCTTGAGGTAGACTCCAAACCTTCACAAACTTTTTGGGGTTAATAAGAACTCCTACCGCCTAGGAGTCTCCAACCTCCAAGAGTAATAACAACAAATAGGAAATGACTGGAACTTGCTTAAATCATGAATTGCTTGCATGAAATCTCTCTCTCAAATCTCTTAAGAAATTTTTGATTTAGAGTGGGAATATGGGTAGGAACCTTTCTCAGATTTATCTCCATGGAGTGGTGAAGGGGTATTTATATGTGTCATGGGAACTAATCTGGCAGTAAGAAGTAGTGGTACGAACAGAGGCTAGTCTTAGCTACGGAGAAGGTGTGACATAAGGATTTACGAGTTTGGGCCCCTCTCGAAGGAGGTAACAACCCTACGTCTCAAGCTCTAGAGCCGTGTTCTTCTTGCGTATGAGAATTACAATGGATGCTAACCCTTGTCTAAGTGCCACGGGTTGGCTTATATAGAGTGCGGCGCCCCTTCAGCTAGCAACGTTATAGAGGGTTTTGATGATGGAATTAATGGTGAGCACTACATATGATAACTGAAGCATTAATCACTAGTAACAAACGCAGACACGCACCTCCCGCTGTTCGGATCCCATGTTGGTCGTCTGCCTCCCTCACCCGAGTGATCACGAGGTTTCCGAATGGATTAGACATTGCCGAGTGGAACCGTCGCACCCGAGTGAATAAGTCTTGTCCGAGTGGATGACTTTTGGCTGGTATCCGATTAGGATGATGGCCCCGTGGTCTTGTAGTTTTGTTGTTGTGGGACCTTCATCTGGTCTGGATGCACCTTGTATGACCCTACCCGTGGTAAGTAACCCCAACAATAGGTGGATAGCAAACTAGCCGTTTTGTGGCTGAAATCGTGCAGTCGAATAATCCGACTGTTGGAAAGTGATTTGGTCCAAAGCCGCTCGGTCAGGACAAAGGAGCAGTGGTCGGAAAGTACGGGTGCATAGATACGGCATCGGACATGTAACGCCTTTATTCGATCGCGCCAGGTGTCTTCCAGTTATTCGCCGTCCTTGCCATGTCATGTGCTTGCGTGTTGCACTTTGCCATGTCATCATCTGCATTTCATATCATGTCATCATGTGCATTGCATTGCATACATGTTCATCTCATGTATCCGAGCATTTTCCCCGTTGTCCGTTTTGCAAATCCGGCACTCCTAAGTCTCCCGGCGCCCCCTTTTTGCCTCTTCTTTTGTGCGGGTACTAAACGGTCTGGGAATGGACCGAGGTTTGTCAAGCAGCCTTGGTATAGCACCGGTAGACCGCCTGTCAAGTTTCGTGCCATTTGGAGTCCGTTTGATACTCCAACGGTTAACCGGGTAACCGCAAAAGCCCATTCTTTTTGCAGCCCAACACCCTTCCAAAGTGGCCCAAAACCCATCTAACTCCCCTCCATGCTCTCGGTCGTTCGAGCACGATCGCGTGGCCGAAAACCGTGCCTCATTTGGACTCTCCTAGCTCCCAGAATCTATAAATATGCCCTCCTCGTCCAAATTCGCGGATGAAAATCCCCCCTAACCCTAGCCCCGCTCCTCTCCGCCGCCGGACACGTCCGGATCGGGCCGGACATGTCCGCCCGTCCCCGCCCCGCCGCTCCCAGCCTCTCCAGGGCCGCAGCGTGACAAGCGCCCGCCAGCTCGCCATGAGCCCACGAGGCCCGAGGCTGCCCGCCGAGCCGCGTCGGGCCCAGCCTGGCTCCCACCGCCCGGCGACCTCCATCTCGATCAAGCGCCTGTCGCCCGCGCCTCCGCGCCACCGGCCCGGCCGCCGGGCGCCCGCCCGCCTGCCGCGGTTGCGGGCTGAGGCCCATCCCGCGCCCGAAGCTCACCGCAGCCGCTTCACTCCGCTCGCCGGCCGTATGTCGCCGAGTTGCCGCCGCGCCGCCTCCTCCGGCGAACCCCGACCCCGCCATCGCCGGATCTAGCCTCCCCGGCCCCGTCCCCGACTTCTCCGGCCGCCGGCGCCTCAGTTCCGGCGAGATCCGCCGCCGCTTTGAAAACCGTGCAGATCTGGAGGTTGCCACCGAAATGCCCAAGTCCCTGTTATTTTACATTATCATGCCATGTTCAACGCATCATAACTCGCTGCATAATGCTCCGTTTCGTCCATGTAATACGTCAAATTGTTCATCTCGACGAGTACTTCATTTCATTCCATTGCATCATTTTCATTTGAGCTCATCCTGATACCTGAATCTTCATTGCAAGAGTGCTATATGATGTTAACCTGCTGAAACTGTTATAACTTGGTGATTTGTCATTTTTGCCATGATTGATGTGTGCATCCTATGAGGTTGATGTCTACATGAGTTTTGATCTATGTCATTCCATCTTTACAGGGGTGCCATCCATGTATTTTTATGATTCCTTTAGTGAGTGCATCATGCTTGTTAAGTAGGGTACTTGCTGTTGCTGTTTTGCATGTCTGAATTTGTTATATCATGATGCTATGTTAACCTGCTGCTATAAGTCATTCTATGCATAATCTGGAGATTTGCACTAAGGATGTTTTGTTATACATGTCTTGCTCTATCCATCCATGCCCTTGTTGCATTTATAGACTGCTGTAGCTTGTTGTAATCTTGCTTCAAAGTTGCTAAATAATGTTGCTGTCAGCCTGTTAACATTAAGTTCAATGTTTCCATGATTGTTGTTAGTGATCCATGCACTCTATGAACTTGCTCTTGCCATTCTTAGCTTCATAAACAAGTCTTCTTACTGTTGGTTGCCTTGCCATGCCATGTATTGCTCTGTGGTGAGTGGTTCAAGCTCACCAACATGCCTACTTATTGTTGTTCCTGCCATGTATGAATCTGTAATATAATTTGCCATGTTTACATGGGTGCTATCATATCTGCTGATCCTTTTTGGCTCATGGTCAGTAAGGGACATTTGTTCTATGCAATTAGTATATTCATTACATGCCTTTGTTTTCCATGTTAAGTTCCTGTAACATGTTGTTTGATAGCTCTAAACATTGCAACCTGATGTTATTTCCTGATAAGTCTGAAACTGTTATTATTTGCAATCTTGCCATGTCATTTCGAGCATGTTCTAGTGATTTCTGGAGATAGCTCAGTGTTCATGTTTTGTCATGTCTACCTGTACTTCATTCCCATGCCTTTTGTTTTCTCATTGAGATGCTGTAGCTTATTGTTTTGATGCTTGCAATATGCCTAGTTGCTGTTTTGGACAGCTTGTCCTTTATACTTGTTTCATGTGTATGTGTTGAACCGTTGCTCCGTTTTGAGTGTGCTCTATATGAAACTTGCTTGATTTTGCATGTAGTTTCATATTATCATGTCACATCCATGTTTTGATGTGTTTGCTTGATGTTTGTATGCATTTTGCGTCAATGCCATGCTTAACTTGTTTTGCTCATATCTTCTAGGCCGTAGCTCCGAATCTAATGAACTTTATATATAACTTGACTAGAATTTCGTGTAGATCATCATGGTGCATCTTAACTTGCTGTTTAACAACTTGAACATAAGGTTTATTCAGATCTGGACCAATTTCGAAATTTGCATATGAGGACTTACCGGAATTGTTATATGTTGTTTCCGACCTCATTTAAACTTGCTTTGATGTGTTGCTCTTGTTTGCATCATCTCTTGCCATGAGTAGCTTCATGTAGCCTTGTCATGCATCATACTTGGTTGAGCATCATGTCTTGTTCATGTTTGGTGTGTTTACTATGTTGTGTGCTTCTTCTTGTTAGTTCCGTTTTCGTTGCGATCGTGAGGATTCGTTCGTCTACGCTTGGTTCGTCTTCGTGGCTTCATCTTCTTCATGGACTCGTTCTTCTTCCTAGCGGGATTTCAGGCAAGATGAACGCTACCCTGGATCTCACTACTATCATTGCTATGCTAGTTGCTTCGTTCTATCGCTATGCTGCGTTACCTACCACTTGCTGCTCAAGCCTCCCAAATTGCCATGAACCTCTAACCTTTGACACCCTTCCTAGCAAACCGTTGTTTGGCTATGTTACCGCTTTTGCTCAGCCCCTCTTACAGCGTTGCTAGTTGCAGGTGAAGATGAAGATTGCTCCATGTCGGATTATGTTTATGTTGGGATATCACAATATCTCTTATATTATTAATGCATCTATATACTTGGTAAAGGATGGAAGGCTCGGCCTTATGCCTGGTGTTTTGTTCCACTCTTGCCGCCTCTAGTTTCCGTCATATCGGTATTATGTTCCCGGATTTTGCGTCCCTAACGCGGTTGGGTGATTTATGGGACCCCTTGACAGTTCACTTTGAATAAGACTCCTCCAAAGAAGGCCCAACATTGGTTTTACCATTTGCCTCACCTATGCACTTTTGCCCTTGGGTTTCGGAGCCCGAGGGTCATCTTTATTTTAGCCCCCGGCCGCTTCTCCTCGAAAGTGCTGGTCCAAACCGAAGCGATGTCCGGCGCCCCCGGGCAACCAGTGGTCTATGCCAACCCGTCGTCTTGCTCATCCGGCAGTGTGCCCGAGAACGAGATATGTGCAGCTCCTATCGGGATTTGTCGGCACATTCGGGCGGCTTTGCTGGTCTTGTTTTATTATCGTCGAAATGTCTTGTAGCCGGATTCCGAGACCGATCGGGTCTTCCCGGGAGAAGGAATATCCTTCATTGATCGCGAGAGCTTATCATGGGCTAAGTTGGGACACCTGCAGGTATAACCTTTTGAGAGCCGTGCCCATGATTATGTGGCGTATGGGAATTTGTTAATATCCGGTTGTAGTAAACTTGAAGTAACTCTTCTAAAATACACCAACCGTAGCGCAACTGCGTGAGTGTCTCTTTTCGGGTTGATCGAGAGGAGAACACGGTTTCGGGTTATGTCGACGTAAGTAGGAGTTCAGGATCACTTCTTGATCATTACTAGTTGACGACCGTTCCTTTGTTTCTCTTCTCGCTCTCATTTGCATATGTTAGCCACCATATCATGCATAGTCGCTGTTGCAACCTCACCACTTTACCCTTCCTTTCCCATTAAGCTTTGCTAGTATTGATACCCATGGTAATGGGATTGCTGAGTCCTCGTGGCTCACAGATTACTACACCAACAGTGGCAGGTACAGGTTATGCGATGCCCATGACGCGAGAGCGATGTTTACTGTTTTGGAGTTCTTCTTCTGCTTCTTCTTTGATCAGGGGATAGGCTCTAGGTCGGCAGCCTGGGCTAGCAGGGTGGATGTCGTTTGAGTTTCTGTTTATGTTTCATCCGTAGTCGGATGTTGTTCTCATGTATGTTGTTGATGTATTCTTGTGGCATTTGTGCCTTATGTATGTATCCCTACCTATTATGTAATGTTGATGTAATGATATCCACCTTGCAAAAGCGTTTCAATATGCGGGTCTATCCTTGGTGGGACCTTCGAGTTCCTTTTGGATAGGTTCGCATATTGGGCGTGACACGACACTATCTGGCCAACGTCTAGACAATACCTGCGCTGTCCTGCCAACGTCCGAACAAACTTTGGGGTACCCGGGTGATATCCCAACCCCTAGCCGGCTTCGCTCAAAAAGCTCGACCAGGCGTCGACTAGGTTTTTGTCTCTCGTATCACCATTGCATAGTTGGATACTCCAACCAATTGTAAATGATCCTTTTCAATGGTTTTATATGCTATTTTGGTGGCTTTTTGACATTAAATTTTTTGAGAGATAGGAATGCAATGTTTGTGACTTGAGCTTGTCCTTTGCACCCCCTTTGACCCCCTTTTAATAGCGTGGGATCACTATAAATCAAGAACAAACTAGAAACGCTAAGCTTCTCCCATTGTTACAGGTGTCTCGAGTCATTCACATTTTGAGGGGTCTATGATCCATAACATGATGTATCCCCATGGATACCTGACCTTTGATATTAAGCTATGATCTCTCTTCTCTCTCTTAAAGTTCCCACAAAGCGATTCTGAACCTAAGACCGGGTTGTGGGATGTCTTTTGATATTCTAAACTAAGAAAAACGCAATTGGATTTCTTTTTATATCCCTATGATAGGAAATGAAAGAAAAGGGTCAAGCTTAAGCCGATTCCATTGCAGAAAGAAGATAGAGCTCTTGGGAAGAAGTCAATATCCAGCTTTCTTTCATTGATATCACAATAACAAGCGAGGAAAGGACAATCTTTCAGGAGAAGAACTTGATTTACTTCGCAAACATATTAGCCCCCCTATAAGTACATTGTCATCAAATCAAATTATGATTAAGGACATAATCGCACTTTCAGCAATCCACATCACATGGCAACTTCATATTATCATTCGTGGCAACTTTTTTGTGCTCAAAACCAAAAAATTAATCACATATACATTTTTGTTCACGGGGTGGGCAATTCCCCCAACCTTGCTTGGCAATTCATGATGGGAAAGGAGTAACTTGGACATGGAGAGGGGAGGAGGAGAGATTACCTCGCATCGGCCAATTTTTGGTTGATCCTTGTGAGTAGATGGATGCTTCGATCAACTCCTTAGTCGAGAGGCGACCATGGAGAGAAGGGCCAAATGGGAAGGACAGTTGCAATATGGAGAGTTTTTTTTGCTTTGGAAGAAACAAGGTGGGGAAGGTTAGGAGGTGCGAAAGACTTTAGGATCTGAGGAGTGGGGCCCAGATCCTAGCGAGGTTCTCTTCGCAGTTCGCGCGTTGCTACCCGAATCTGTCATGTCTCAAGCTCATCATCGCTCAGAGCTCCTCTAAACACGAACACAATCCTCCACTTGTTGTCGCCCGAATCTTTCACAACTCTCTTTCACTTTTGTTGCCGCGCGGAGCTCTCCCAACGTGAACACAATCATTTGCTTGCTACTGCTCGAATCCATCATGACTCGCGTACACACTCATCGTCGCACGGAGCTCCTCCTATAGCGAAGGAGATCTTTTGCACACCGACTCCTTCCAGCGTGAACATCCTGCGCTAGAGGGATCATGGGATGAATGGTCGCACCGTATTCATGCCCTTTTCCTCATAATGATGGAACACAATTGGTCCAAAAATATGAATCTTCACCTTTTCATGCTACAATGACACAAAAAACAACAACACAAAATCTAGCAGAGTCGCTAACACACACAAAAAACCAAAACAACTGAGCGTCATAATAACCGCTATTATGACAATTTTGATCAAAAAGGCACTCTAGCGGAGTCATCATACTTGACAAGATTGCCATAATTTATGGAGCGTCTTCCATATTTGGCCTCTCAGTCGCCACATATGGTGTTTGGGGCTGCCTTTTGAAGGGCACTTCATATGACAGTTGCAAGTAAAGTACATGTGGTGCTAATGAAACTTCAGGTGGCCTCTAATCTCATGTGGGATGACAGAGATGTTGGAAAAAATAATGTCCTTTTGATTAGTGGATTCAGAGATTTTTTTTGAAAACTCTTATTTGCATGTTGCCTCCGCATACTTCATGTGCACGCACACATTTGAATCTCTCTAGTTAGAGTTGTTCTTAGGGATAGTTCTTTGGAGTTTATGGTTGGCATGACAAAAAGACTGGCCCCTTAGACAATGTTTGCACACACGTTTGAATCTCTCGAGTGGATAATGTGTGGGCCCCATAACAAGTTGGCCCACATGTCAACCTATTTCCCTCCTATAGAGTAGCTGATGATTTGTCTTTGAACCGTTTGAAGATCGCATGCGATTGCAAGCTAGTGATGGAGGACATCAACAAAGGGTTGAGAGGCCCTCATATTATAGCGGTGAAGAAAAATGAAAAAGAAGAGCCAATTTCGAGAGATGTGATTTTATATTCGAAGGTCGTGATTCGAACCAGGAGGCACACCACCTTGTAAATTTTTTATTAGCGCTCCCATAGGGTCACCATTTCTGGCAAATATCCCCCCATGACCCTCTCTATATCGAAAGTGATGTTCATTCGAGCTCATGTGAGCTCTGGTGAATATTAAAATAAAAAAGAAAAAAAAATCACCCCCCCCCCCCACAATTGTGTGACACATTGATAAATTTTTTAATAGCTTGCAAAATTTCAACATCAGATGACATTCGCGGAAATTCTGGCAAAAGAAAAAACAAAATTGATGCTTCAAAATGCGTTTGAAAATAACATCTTGGAGCATCGTTTTTTTCTTGATTTTTCGAAAATGTCATTTGGTGTTGAAATTTTACAGACTATTATAACATTTGTCAATGTTTCACATACACAATAATAATTTTTTATAATTTACTGTTTACCCGAGCTCACGTGAGCTCGGGATCAGAACACCCGTGTCCCCCTTTAAACGTTGTTTCAAAGTTTGGGATCCCTAAAAGAATGCATCGGCATAACGTAGTGGCATATTCGGTGCACATATAGAAGCGCTTTTGCATGTGGACGCTGGTCGTTCGCGAC
Organism: Aegilops bicornis; assembly: GCA_021605145.1. Taxonomy (NCBI): domain Eukaryota; kingdom Viridiplantae; phylum Streptophyta; class Magnoliopsida; order Poales; family Poaceae; genus Aegilops; species Aegilops bicornis. The sequence continues at coordinate 567,965,496 of CM038675.1, forward strand.
CCACACCCACCGGACTCTGGATGGCCCGCACGTCATACACTGAAACACTGCGCACGCCTCGTAGCCGTGTGCGTGCGACAGCGCAGAGGCGGAGTGTGAGCCACACCGGCTGGACGCTAGCGCAACCGTCACGCATGCGCGCTGCCACAACGGGCCCCACCATGCCCCTGCCCAGTAATAACGCCACTGGGTAACATAAGTACCTAGTAACAAACGGCCAAGTTGCCGTTTCCGCACCACAGCCTGGCACGAGGCCGCGTGGGCGCAGCGTCAGGCAAAAAGAAAGCCCAAAGGGCGACATGGCATCGTACCGCAGCAGCAGTTTCACATGCCGCCGGGCCCGACGTCCTCCCCGCCACCTCTACCAACTCCCACACCCGCTCAGCTGCTGCCGGTGGAGCCCGAGCCAGCGACCCCACCCGTCAAGCAGCCAGGTCGGGGTGCCGCCCGCGGGGCGGGGGCTGGCGAATCTGTCCCCACGAATCCCGCGCACAGAGGTGATCCGCTGCGCGCGGGACCAGCGCTCGCCCCGGGCCCGCCTGTCAACGGGCGCTGCTCGAGGGCCTATTCGTTTCTTTCACTCACTGACTGATACCGCCCGCTCGGTTACCATTTCTTGTAGCTGGCGCTATATAGGCGCCGCGCGCACGTTGGCCGCATTCCCAAGCCCGGGATTTGAGGGAGAGGAGGGATTTGTCGAGAGAGGGAGGGGCGCGATTCGCTGCTCTTCCTCCAGCCTCCTACTGCTCGCCTCCGGTGTGGGGGTGCGCTGCCCTGCGGTGCGGTGGGCGGAGGGGAGGCCAAGGGATCGATAGGCGAACCGAGGAAGGAAATGGCGGCGTGGACCTCCGTGGGCCTGGTGGCGGTGGCCGTGCTGGTCGTCGGCATCGCAATGCCGGCCTCCGCCGCCGTGCAGCCGCCCGCGCCCGCGCCCTCCAGCGACGGTGAGAACCCCCCTGCGCGCACTCTGTTTTCACTGCGGAACCACCTGTGGGGAAACCATTGATCTGCTTGTTAAAACCCGCGTTCTTAGGACCCACCTGGTGTAATAAAAGCTGTTTCACTGCGGAACGACATACATGCATTTCATGACTATTTTTGACTTGAATAGTATTGTCACGCTCATAAACAATTCAACAAAATGACAGAGCATGCTATTCTTTATTTTGTTCTCATTTCTAGAAATCTTGACAGTTTACACTAGCCCTTCAAAGTTGCAGCTTTGGAACTTTGATGATCTATTGACACTTGACATCTCTTACTTGTACATGTCGATTTGGTAGAGACAGAGACATCTGGTTACAGACTGCAGTCCTGCTTATGTGATTGTGCTGAATAAGTCAAGAAATACCCGTGGTAGTTTGCATATCTTGACAAGCAATTAGCTGCACAAAATTAATGTGACTGACTTATGCACTAGACTGAAAAAATCAATTCTATCAGTATGTTTGTGAGGAGGAACTGTCTCTATCAGGTTTTTGGGGGGCTTGTTTTGTTCTTGCCAAGTGTTTAACACATGTTTGATGCAATATATTCTGAGTAACATCGCTGGGAAGGAATGTGGAAGCCATTCGTTGTACAAGATAAGTTCGCGAAATGGCATTTCACTGATGGGCACATATGCTTCGCATGATTGATAACCATATAGGAAGGGTGTTTGCTGTCCATCTGTCAAGAATCTAGCCTTCCTCCTTTCTGGTGTACTAGCTGAGTTCGTTTGCACTTCCCTTTCACCTGTAGAACTGGTACCCTTGGTCTGCTTCCTTGAGTAGCTTCCATTGAAATACATGGTACCTGGCAGCTCCTGGTTTACGCTTTTATTGCAAGGATGTCAGGAATTTTGCTTTCTTGATTGCGACTTCAAATTCTAGAAGTAAATGTCTGACTACAGTCATCAATTTCAGGCCTTCCTGTTCTAATGCCCACAAAATATTAGTATTATTTTTTGTTTTCCATGCAACATGTAAGTGACAAACATGCTATTAGCCCTGCTGCCCATCATCATGACAGCTAAGAATTTTAGGCATCCGTTAAGTCGTAGCTCTTGTCGTCGGTCAATTGGCAAAGATGACAGATGAACTTTCTGAGTTCCATTTTCAAGCACACTCAGTTATTTTTCACCAGAACCGTTTAGACGTTTATGAAACCAAATTGTTATTTCTAACCTGTTTTTTTCAAGCTTCATTCTGGTCCCTTGATTTATTTATTTGGTTTCTGTTTCACGCAGGCACATCGATTGACCAGGGCATCGCATACGTGCTGATGCTGGTGGCCCTTGTGCTCACCTACCTCATCCACCCGCTGGACGCGTCCTCCCCATACAGGCTCTTCTAATCTAATCAATAATTCGGGTTGTACCTGTAGAGGTAGCTAGCAGCTGTGCGATGATGATTTAGGTGAGTGTGTGTGTGTGGTGTTCTATTATTGTGTGCGCGTCAGATGATTATGTATGGACATGTTTGGTGGTGGCATGATTCTGCCATCATGTGAGTGTTTCGCTATTTAGTTCATGCTAATGTGTGTATGTATTTCACTGGCGCTGTGCCGCTTGCCATGTGCTGGCGATGCGTGGTCTGTCTGGTTTTGCAAGTTGTGTGATACCTACTACCCATGTGGATGCTTGTCCTGCCCCTGACAGGCTGACATGGGTGATCTCTTGTGGTCCAGTTCGTCCATCCCAGATTCATCTGTACTACGAAACCCTTTTATTCCTTTTCATTTTTATTAGTTCTGGAGTAATTCGCTTCTCTAGTCTCCTCCTGATGAATTTCAAAATGAAACTGCCAATGTGAGATGTCATGGGCTTCAACCTCTCAACGCAGCGGGTGCAACTTGCAAGTTCTGTTTTTTTTTCGAAAAGGGGACTCCCCGGCCTCTGCATCAGAACGATGCATACGGCCAACTTATTAACCAAAAAAGAGATAGTGTCAATAAGGTTCCAAGGTCTCCAAAAAGAAAAAAAGCAAAGCAAGCTCACACAGAGCCATACAGGGCTAGAAACATCGACTAGCCAAGAAAAGAAGCCACAACCGGCTGGCTATGAAGGGATAAGTAAACTAGGTGCCTATCCTATTACAATACCGCCATCCAAACCGGTTGAAGATATCCCGAGCTACCATCTCCCAAACAGAAAGATCCAAGAACCAAATGCTCCCGGCCTCCGTCGGAGTGAGTAGCGACCACGAACGGATCCGTGCCGTCAGTGCGGAATATAACCCGCAAAAGTGGATACATGATATTCTGTTAAAAACCAAATCATTTCTGCAAGTCCAGATAGTCCACATCAACGCGCAAACCCCAACCCGAATGTGTTTCGCTAAGTCAGGCTGAATCCCATTCAACCATGTCCCAAATAACGCGTTAACAGAGTTCGGTGGTTTAATGTTAAAAGCAATGTGAACCGTCTGCCAAAGGACCTTGGCCAACGGGCAATCAAAAAAGAGATGTTTTATAGTCTCATCCCGATCGCAGAAACTACACTTAGTAGGTCCTGTCCAATTATGCTTTATTAAATTGTCCTTGGTTAAAATAACTTGTTTGTGGACAAACCACATAAACACTTCTATTTTCAAAGGAACTTTGACATTCCAAACATGCTTGGAAGTAGGAATGGAATTCACATTAATAACATCAATATACATTGATTTAACTGTGAATACTCCAGACTTAGTCGGCTTCAGCCGTAATTCATCGTGTTGTTGGGAAAGCTAGACCTCCATCGGCCTCCTAACTAGACGGAGCCATTCTTCCCAACGATCGCTTCGCCAGTCTGGTCGGAACTGAATATTAAGGGGGACAGATTGAAGAACCGAAGATACGAACACCTCACGTCGTTGAACAATACGGTACAACGACGGATATTGGATGGCCAAGGGTGTCTCGCCGAGCCAAGTATCCTCCCGTAAAGCGTGTGCAGTACTGTTGCCAATAACAAACTTTGTCCTATTGAACATAGCTTGTTTGACTTTCATTAGTCCTTTCCAAAAGGTGAATCACCGGCCTAATCGTAACTTTCGACAAAGTTTTTGTCTCAAGATACTTGTCGAAGGATTTGAGCCCACATGGCGTCATTCTCCGAATAGAGCTTCCGTAGCCACTTGCTAAGAAGGCATCTATTCTTAACCTCGAGGTTCTCTATACCAAGACCCCCTTGGTCTTTCGGTCTACAAATGATATCCCATTTAGCAAGCCGGTATTTTCTTTTGGTCTCATCACTCTGCCAAAAGAACCGCGATCGATAGAAGTCCGCCTCTTCCGAACACCAATCGGGACCTCAAAGAACGAAAGAAGAAACATAGGCATACTCGTGAGCACATCGTAATTAATCACCTCCATATGACATGAGCTTGCCCTTCCAGCAGTTTCGCTTTCTTCTCAAATCGGTCCTCGATGCACTTCCATTCCTTGTTAGTCAGCCTACGATGGTGGATTGGAATACCTAAGTATGAGAAAGGTAATTCTCCCAACTCGCACCCAAACAATTGCCTATAAGCCTCCTGTTCGTCTTTGGCTCTACCAAAACAGAACAACTCGCTCTTATTAAAGTGAATCTTTAACCCGGTCAATTGTTCAAATAGGCATAACACCAGCTTCATATTTCTCGCCTTGGCCAAGTCATGCTCCATAAAGATGATCGTGTCATCAGCGTACTGAAGTATGGAAACACCTCCTCAACAAGATGAGGTACTAATCCACCTACTTGACCACACTTCTTAGCCCTCCCTATCAAAATTGCTAACATATCCACCACAATGTTAAACAAGATAGGGACATCGGATCTCCTTGTCGTAGGCCTTTATGTGTCTGGAAATAATGACCTACGCCGTCATTTACTTTAATTCCCACACTACCTTTTTTATGCGTAAATGATTCAACCTGTCTCGCACTGTGCTTCATCAAAACCTTTCATCATACGCAATGACTGTTGGAGAAATGGCCATTTAACCTTATCATACGCTTTCTCGAAATCCACCTTAAAAATTACTCCATCTAATTTTTTGGAATGGATTTCATGGAGCGTTTCATGTAGGACTACCACTCCTTCAAGGATATTTCGTAAAGCATGAAAGCAGTTTGGGATGTTGCACCACGTAATGCGCAACTGTGTGAGCCTATTAGTCCCGACCTTGGTAAAGATTTTGAAACTAACATTGAGGAGGCATATCGGCCTGAATTGCTCAATCCTCACAAAGATCCGCTTTTCTTAGGAAGCAATGTGATAGTTCCAAAATTCAAGTGGAAAAGTTGAAGCTGTCCGAGAACAAATCATGGAACATAGGTAGCAAATCCCCTTAATAATGTGCCAAAGACTTTTTATAGAACTCGGCCGAAACCCATCCGTCCGGGCGCCTTATTGTTTTTCATCTGTGCGATAGCATCAAACACCTCCTTCTCAGAGAAAGGTGCCACCAAAATGTAATTTTCGGCAGCCGAGAGTTGAGGCACATCCTCAGTCCTAGACTCATCGAGGAACACACAATTATCCTCCGGCGGTCCAAATAGCTGCCTGTAATACTCGGTAATATATGTTTTTAGGTTATCCTGACCTAAAATCGTGCCCTCATCCTGTTCAAGTTGAAAAACGCGCTTCTTTCTGTGCTTGCCATTGGCAATTAAATGAAAGAATTGAGTATTGGCATCCCCTTGGACCACTTTGCGGACTTTAGCTCGCAAAGCCCACTTCAATTCTTCTTCACGGAGCAGCTCCTTCAACCTCTTCTCCGCCTCAGATTTAACCTGAAGCTCAGCCGGCAGCAAAATCGTAGATTCGGCCTTTATGTCTAGGGCCTGTATAAGAGAAAGAAGTCTATCCTTTTCAATCTTATACACACCACTTAGGTGCTTAGCCCAGCCCCGTAAGAAGCTTCTCAAGTGCCGAATCTTATTCTGCCAACGCTCGACCGCAGTCTTACCTCCTGCAGCTCTATCCCACTCCCTGGCAATCAAATCCAAAAACCCCTCTCGTTCGAACCAGGACATCTCGAAAGAGAAGGTATTTTTGTTACCCACGTGGTTAGGCTCCCCTGAATCCACGAATAATGGTGTGTGATCGGAAATTCCCCTCGGAAGAGCTTGCACCGTAACCAGAGGAAACTTTTGTTCCCACTCCACGCTTGCGAGAACTTCGATCGAGTTTTTCATAAGTTGGGTTTTGGCGAGCATTAGCCAGTAAACTTTCTACCGAGCTCTATCTCCCTCAGATCCAAGCTTTCAATAATGGTATTAAACAGAAACGACCATCTGCCGTCAAAGTTACCATTATTTTTCTCCTCTCTCCTCCTAATGATATTGAAATCCCCTCCAACCAAAAGTGGAAGCTGTTCCGATCCACAGATTCGAACAAGGTCCGCTGAAACTTCGGGTTTAAGCTCAGCATGCGGCACCATACACCGCCACCAAAGCCCAGCTTGAAACCATCTATTTTAGACCTGACTCGAAACTTCACCGCGAAGTCGCCCATCACTACACTTCGGACTTCAAGCGAATCGCATCTCACGCCAAGTAAGATACCACCCGATCTTCCTCGCGGAGGGAGGCAATGCCAATCGAAATCAATACCACCCACAAGAGAAGACAAAAACTGGGGCGCAAAGTTTTCTCTACCAGTCTCCGATAGAGCAATGAAATCCAGACGCTGCTCTAAAGCAGCCTCAGCCAGAAACCTTCTTTTAGCCAAGTCCTTTAGACCTCTGCTATTCCAAAAGATTCCTTTCATAATTCATCATGGAATTTTTTAGTAGTACGAATTCTAGCACTCCTACGAACTGCAGAATCAGGATAGATCTTCCGTTTCCACTTGCGTTTTGGTTTACTAGGCTGTGACGTCCGGCCCTCATAACCGGGTTCAACGGTAGTAGCAGCCTCAATCTCTATGGGCACATCATCGTCCTCAGACTCATGACTGAGGGGTGCTAAATCCGCACACAGACTATGCAGCACTCGAACCCCTAACGCATCAATCTCAACATCATTCATCGATTTAACCGCTGCGAGATTACGAATAGTCTCTAAAGCACGCTCTGCCTCCAAATCTAATAAGTCATTCACCGAATTGGTAATCTCATTATCAGTATCTCCTAGTGAAACTCCTAACCGGTTTGCATTATCTATAATCTCCTCATTAGAAAAATGCAATAACGAATTAGAGATGTTGAAAGACATACCAGAGGAGATCGCAGCATCCTGAAGCTTGGCCGCCCTCATAGTGCACCGCTGCTGCAAATCGTCCACCTCCGGGATGTCCAAGATATGAAAGCACTCATCGACGCCCGTCGAGAAGGATCGGGATTCCGCCAGCAACGACCTCCTCCCTAGTAAAGCCTCGCTGAATCCCTCAAAGGATCACCGAGGTTACCGGAAGAGGCAGCTGCGGACTCCCAAGCCCCCCAGATACAAGGCCCCCGACGTGGTCCACGGCCACGGGAACGCGCGGGAAGGAGAAGGCGGGGGCCTCCTGCCCGCACCCTGCACCCACCCCACCTATCGGCTCTGGGGAGAGCATCGCCGGCGAAGGAGACGCGGTCCGCCTAACCGCCGGAGATGAAGGGAGAGCCATGGCCGCCCCAGCCTCTCCCCAACAAGCATCCATAGCGCTGGTGGAGCCCCAACCGGGAAGCGAGCCGAGGCCTCCTGCCTCGGGCTCACTCCCCCAGCGCTGGCCAAGGCCACCGGTACCGGCGCCACCGAAGGAGAGAGGGCCAAGCCTCCCGCACTGCCGACCATCGCCAGTGACATCGGCGTGACCTGCGCCAGACTCAGAGAAGGAGAGGCCGGGGCCACCTGGCCCAGACTCCCCTCCCCACACCAAACCTCCGAGACTGACATCATATCCCCGTTGGAGATCGTGGTAGGGGAAATCAGACCCACATGAGGCTCCACCTCCGTAACCCCTCCCACCATCACAAGGCCATCCACATCATCAAGCTCCAAAGGCGGAAGCAAACACTCAAAGATGTCATCAGACTCCACCCTATCACTCCAAAGCCGGGGCGGAGCCGAAGCTGCCCCAAAAGACCCAAAACGCAGAGTGTTCATCGGAACCGCTGGAGCTGATGTAGGCTCAACTCCGGAGCCATCACCAGGCAAGTGCGCAACCGGACTCGACCCATTGGCCCTCTCCCGTCCTGCCTCATCCGTCTGATCCCCACGAGCATTGGCATCACCATCCCCCTCATGCATATCCATAGCAGCCGCCGACACCCCCTCGGCAAACAGCTCCGAATCCTCGAACTCGATCTCAAGAGGAAACACCTGTCCCCGGTAAAACCAGTTAACCACGTCCGGGACAAAATCAATGTCCAACACACCCACTAAGATCCGGGCCACCCCATGTGCTCGGGTGAAAACCATGTCCACTTCCTCAGTCTTACCAACCATCATACCCAAACTCGCCACTACTCGAGCATCGGTCAAAGCTTCAGATGGGGCCCCTGAAAACCGCAGCCATACCTGTGTCAGCGGTTTGCCCTTAGGCTCCACCTTTTTCCACTCGTGGAACTCCAGGATGCACTTAGTACCAGGCACCTTGCACAACCCAAAACTCAACAACTTCTACAAATCGTCCACCGTTGGGAAGTTAACCCTAAAGACATTGTCCTCGATCTGAACGAGCTCCCACTAAAAATCACCTGGAGCCAGTTCCTGAAGCCTCTGCACAATTTGAGCCTCAGACACCACCTCGCGAGTGACTTTCACAATGCCAGTAGTCATACTCTGAGTCTCAACAGGAATCTCCCTCGCCGCCGGGGACTCAAAGAAAGTGAGCTCGGCACAATATACTCCATACATCGTGAGCGCAGGAGCCTGAACTCGTATGGCCGGGCAGTCCCCCATACCATGAGTAATCTTACCGCACAAGCTGCAGAGTTCCGCCAAGCACTCAGCAATAAAGTGGCCTTTCTCACCACATCTATAACACAGCATCTTTTCTTTCTTATGCGCCCCTTTAGACGCCCTCTCAGACTCGGCCCTATCCCCTGCCTCCGCATCACCTCTAGTAACAGGAACCTCCACGTTGGCCAAAGCCGTCACAACCTCCATCGCCTGGCTAGGCAACTCAGCCGACTGCACAGGATCGACAGCCATATCCGTAGCTTCATGGTCAACCACGTGCTGTGTGGGGGGCGGCCTTAGGAACCGGCCACGACCACTACCACGTCCACCCCCACGGCCACCACGATAGCCACGGTAACCACCTCTATGCCGGTTGTTCGGGCCAGAAACCCCCTCAACAAAACCACCAGCCGGACCAAGGAAAGGTCTCTCTTTAGTACCATCACTTTGCCAAGCGTAATCGCGTCCACCTCCGTGAGCAGCGAACCCCGGTGCTGGCCTTTCCCATAAGCATCAAACCCATCATCTCCCCACTGACCTCTGGGCGGCCCATTAGCTCCACCATCCCCCGCACTCAGCCGCATCTGGGAAGTATCCGAACGCTCTTGAGCCGGCCTCACAACATAGTGAGGCGGCGGCGCAGCTCGAGGAACTGGCGGCGCAACACTCCGCCCCACAGCCGCTGGCACCGGAGGTCTCGGGGGAGGGGCACCGCTCCCCATACTGGCAAGGACCGGCGCAGGGGGGTCGCAAATCACCATGCCCGACACTCGGCACCGCCGGACGCTGCACAGGCGGCCGAGCACCCTGGCCATCACCCCGGCCCGTGGAAGGACGAGAGACCGGGGCAGTCGGGCGGGCGATGCCACCCCTACCCGCGGCAGCAGCAGGAGCCGAGGCCGGTGGGCGGATTCCGGGCGCTCCATCCCCGCGGCCAAGGGTTGCACGTTGGGTGGATGGATTAAATTTCTACTGCAAATTTGATTGTGCATTATGAAATACAAGACAAATTCAGATGTGAATAGTAGGATTTCAAATGCCTACATCAGCTGTGTATGGCAGCAGTCTACATGCCATGTCCACAACAACAGCATGTGCACTACTCCTGTATTCCTAAATCTAAATGCTAGCAGACTTAGACCATGAACTTAACAGGAACTGATATTGCTCCTTGAAGGTAGCAGTCTACATGGCATGTCCACAACAACAGCATGTGTACTACTCCTGTTCCTGTACCCCTAAATCTAAATGCTAGCAGGCTCAGACCATGAACTTAACTGGGAATGATATTGCTCCTTGAAGGTACGAGAGAACTGATGACCGAGTACATTGTCTCTGTGTTACCATGGGCCGCTCTACGTACCAAGGCTAAATTTCGTATTTTGACCCTTTTCCCAAACCTATTCGAGATCTGACCCTAGTTCGAATTTTTTTCGAGATCTAACCCTTTTGCTACCGCCAGGAACCATGGCGGTAGGGTGTAACAGCCTACCGCCAAGGACCCCGGCGGTAGGGTTGCATGCCCTACTGCCAAAAACCTTCTAAGTATTGAACACAGTGCGTGCTCGTGCCTACCGCCAAGGTGCTTGGCGGTAGGGTTGTGCAGGCTATCGCCAGCCCGTTTGGCGGTAGTGATGTTTCCTACCGCCAAAGCCTCTAGCGGTAGGCTGTTAGACCCTACCGCCATGGACTCTGGCGGTAGCAAAAGGGTCAGATCTCGAAAATTTTTCAATCTAGGGTCAGATCTCGAATAGGTTTCAGAAAAGGGTCAAAACACGAAATTTTGCCACCTACCAATCATACCACTTCTGTCAGTGCATTCAACCCCCTTGACCCTAAGAGCAACTCCCATGGGGCGACCCATTTCTGTTGGAAATATGCCCTAGAGGCAATAATAAAAGGATTATTATTATATTTCCTTGTTCATGATAATTGTCTTTTATTCATGCTATAATTGTATTATCCGGAAATCGTAATACACGTGTGAATACATAGACCACAATATGTCCCTAGTGAGCCTCTAGTTGACTAGCTCGTTGATCAACCGATAGTCATGGTTTCCTGACTATGGACATTGGATGTCGTTGATAACGGGATCACATCATTAGGAGAATGATGTGATGGGCAAGACCCAATCCAAAGCATAGCACAAGATCGTGTAGTTCGCTTTTGCTAGAGCTTTTCCAATGTCAAGTATCTTTTCCTTTGACCATGAGATCATGTAACTCCCGGATACCGTAAGAGTGCTTTGGGTGTACCAAACGTCCACAACGTAATCGGGTGACTATAAAGGTGCACTACAGGTATCTCCGAAAGTATCATTGGGTTGACACGGATCGAGATCGGCATTTGTCACTCCGTATGACGGAGAGGTATCTCTGGGCCCACTCGGTAATGCATCATCATAATGAGCTCAAAGTGACCAAGTGTCTGGTCACGGGATCATGCATTACGGTACGAGTAAAGTGACTTGCCGATAACGAGATTGAACGAGGTATTGGGATACCGACAATCGAATCTCGGGCAAGTAAAATACCGATTGACAAAGGGAATAGTATACGGGGTTGATTGAATCCTCGACATCGTGGTTCATCCGATGATATCATCGAGGAGCATGTGGGAGCCAACATGGGTATCCAGATCCCGCTGTTGGTTATTGCCCGAGAACCGTCTCGGTCATGTTCGCATGTCTCCCGAACACGTAGGGTCTACACACTTAAGGTTCGGTGGCGCTTAGGGTTGTATGAATATGAGTATGCAGCAAACCGAATGTTGTTCGGAGTCCCGGATGAGATCCCGGACGTCATGAGGAGTTCCGGAATGGTCCGGAGGTAAAGATTTATATATGGGAAGTCTTATTTTGGTCGCCGGAAAGATTTCGCACTTTATCGGTATTGTACCGGGAGTGCCGAGAGGGGTCCGGGGGTCCACCGGGGGGGGTCCACTGTGACGCCCCCGATTCAATCGTACACTAATCATACACGCAAACGTGTATGATCAAGATCAGGGACTCACGGGAAGATATCACAACACAACTCTAAAAATAAAACAAGTCGTACAAGCATCATAATACAAGCCAGGGGCCTCGAGGGCTCGAATACAAGTGCTCGATCATAGACAAGTCGTGGAAGCAACAATATCTGAAATCTGAGACATAAGTTAAACAAGTTGCCATAAGATGGCTAGCACAAACTGGGATACAGATCGAAAGAGGCGCAGGCCTCCTGCCTGGGATCCTCCTAACTACAATTGGTCGTCGTCAGCGGGCTGCACGTAGTAGTAGGCAACTCTGGGGTAGTAGTCGTCATCGACGGTGGCGCCTGACTCCTGGGATCCATCGTCTGGTCGCAGCAACCGGGTATAGAAAAGGGGAAAAGGGGGAACAAGGCAACCGTGAGTACTCATCCAAAGTACTCGCAAGCAAGGAGCTACACTACATATGCATGGATATATGTGTAAAGGGCCATATCAGTGGACTGAACTGCAGAATGCCAGAATAAGGGGGGATAGCTAGTCTTATCGAAGACTATGCTTCTGGTCACCTTCGTCTTGCAATGTAGAAGAGGGTAGGTTGAAGTCCTCCAAGTAACATCACATAGCAATAATCCTACCCGGCGATCCCTCCTCGTATCCACGAGAGAGAGCGACCACCGGTTATATCGGCTCTTGGAAGGGTGTGTTTTATTAAGTATCCGGTTCTAGTTGTCATAAGGTCAAGGTACAACTCCAAGTCGTCACATGTTACCGAAGATCACGGCTATTCGAATAGATTAACTTCCCTGCAGGGTGCACCACATAGCCCAACACGCTTGATCCCATTTGGCGGACACACTTTCTGGGTCATGCCCGCCGCGGAAGATCAACATGTCGCAGCCCCACCTAGGCACAACAGAGGTCAAGACGCCGGTCTAAACCTAAGCGCACAGGGTCCGGGCCCATCGCCTCTTAGCACACCAAGACGCGTGACGCTGCCGGAAGCAGACCTAGCCTACGCGTTCCAAATTAATCCGCGCGCCACTCGGGCCGCCGATGTCACGAAGTGCTTCGGGCCGATACCACGCCGAGTGCCCATATCTTTCCCACGTGGTTGGTTAGTGCGTATAGGCCCGTGAGCTGGACTCGGATCAAATACCAAGATCTCGTTAAGCGTGTTAAGTATCCGCGAACGCCGAGCAGGCCAGCCCACCTCTCTCCTAGGCGGTCTCAACCTGCCTGCCGCCTCCGCCACAAAGATCCATCCAGAGGGCCGTCGGGACAAAGGTCCTTTCAGCCCCCAATCCGTGAATCACTCATGGTGCTCCACAAGCCGACCGACTTTAGTCACCACATGTATCATGTATAAGAGCAGTATATACCCGTGATCACCTCCCGAGTGATCACGGCCCGATAGTATAGCATGCCAGACGGACAAGAATGTAGGGCCACAGATGGAATACTAGCATCCTATACTAAGCGATGGGATAACAGTAAAGGTAACAACATGAGTAGCAAGGACAAAGCTATGCAAAGAAGATAGGAGTAATCGAAAGCGATAACATGCCACACTACTCTAATGCAAGCAATATAGAGAAGAGTAGGCGATATCCGTGATCAAAGTGGGGGCTTGCCTGGTTGCTCGCAAGAGAGAGGGGTCGTCAACTCCGTGAGTCGTCTTGGGTAGCAAAGCGTCGGTCTCGGTGTCTAGCGGAAGAAGAGGGGGGAGAAACAATGAATACAATGCAAACAGATGCATAACGATGCAAGACAAGACAATTAATGGTGCTAGGGGTGCCCTAACGCGGTATGAGGTGATACCGGTGAAGGGGGGAAGCATCCGGAAAGTATTCGGTGTTTCGCGTTCGAGCGGAAGGAGCAGGATGGGGAAAGTTGCGAGTTTGATATGTTAGGTGTGTGGACGAACGGGCTGCGTTTAGGATCGCCTCGTGCGTTACGAGCAACTTTCATGTTGAAAATAATTTAATCCGAAGTTACGGATTAAAAGATATGATTTTCTAAAGATTTTATTAATTTCTAGAATTTAATTAATTATTTAATTAATTGAAAATTATATTAATGACATCGCATGATGTCATGTCGACGTCGGCCAGTCAACGAGGTTGGTAGTCAACTGACCAAGGTCCCACCGTCGCTGACACATTTTAATTACGCAATTTAATTAACCTCCCCCCGATTAATTAGGAGGGTGGGCCCCACTGTCATTGGCTACTTAATTAACTAATTAATTTATTAATTAGTTTAGTTAATTGATTAGTTAGTTTAACTAATCAAAATTAATTAAGTTAATTAATTCTTTATTAATTAATTAATTAATTAATTTTAATATATATTATTATTATTATTATTTATTTTAATTTCTTAAAAAAAACATTCTGGGGCGCTGGGGGCCCCACTGGGCAGTGACCCAAAGGCCAAGCCACAGGGGCGGTTAGCGGGCACCGGGCTCTGGGCGCGAGCGTGTGGGTGCGCCAGCGCCGACGGGCGAGCCCGGCAAGACGGGCGACGGCCGTGGTTGCCGCAGTCACGCCGCCGCATGGTGGTGGCGAGCTGACCGAGCGGGCGAGGGAAGCGAGGCGGCGTCTGCGTGTAGGAATCACGGCGACCGGACGAGAGGGAAAGAGGAGGAGAGACGGAGACGGGGAGGTGGCACCGACGACGACGAGGAGGCGGGGCGGTTCCAGCGGGATTTTCGGGCGGCGGCGACGTCGAGCGCCGATCCGGCGAGGAGGTCGAGGACGGAGCGGTGACGGGTGCAGAGGCGGGTCCGTGGCGGTGCGCGGTAGCGGGAGAGACGGAGCACGGGGGCGCGACCCTGGGCGCGTTCAGGGGCGCCGGGGCACGACCGACGACGTGGTGAGCGCGGGGGGGCTGGGCTGCGGGTGAGACGAGGTCACGCGAGAGAGAGAGGGGGAAGGGCGCGCGCTCACATTGGGTTCGTAGGGACTGGGCAACGGTGCGCGGAGAGCGACTCGGGGAGGAGGACGAGAAGGTCCGACGGAGAGGTGGAAGCAGGCCGGCGGGGTGGTCAGCGTCGTGGCCTCCGGCGAGGTACTCGGCGGTGGCGCATCCAGATCGGTGAAGAGGGGGAGGCGCAGGAGGAGACGAGGCGATGGCGGCGGGCAAAGTAGAGGCGTGGGCGGCGGCGCCTGGCGCCGAGGCGTCTTGCGGCAGAGGGTGGGAAGGGGGGCGTCGATGGGGGGGGAGGCGCTCAGACCCGATCCAGATCGGGACGAGGAGAGGAGAGACGTGGGGAGTGGGAGGAGTGGGTTAGGGTTCGGTGTCTCCTGGGTGGGTTAGTAGGTGCAGGTGGGGTGGGGTGGGCCGGTCCGGCTGGGCCGGCCAGGGTAGGCCAGATGGGCCGAGGCCCAAGGGGGGCGCGGTGGCCAGCTGGGCCAGTCGGCCCAGGTGAGGGGGGGGGGTTCTTCCTTTTTTTCTGTTTTGCATTTTCTTTTATTATTTCTCTTTTCTGTTTTAATTCATTTTAAAATATTCAGACACTTTCTAAAAATATGTTTTCTTTAATATAATTACCCTCGTAATATTCGGCACCCACCGAACAATTTTGTTTCAACTTTTGAAAACGTTTGTTGTTTGACATAATTAGAATTTAAATTTCAAAACGGTTTCGAATCATTGCGAGGTTAGCAACAGTAACCGAGGTGACGTGGCATGATTAGCAAAGGTTTACTGTAGCTTGATTATCCGGGCGTCACAATTCTCCTCCACTACAAGAAATCTCGTCCCGAGATTTAAGAGGGAAGTAAAGGGGGAAGGTTCGGGTTATGAAATTCCAGGGAGTGTTCTTGGTCTTGGTTGTTCTTCTCGAAGAGGTTGATCCATTACATTGATGTCTTCATTTCTCTGCTTTAGGTCATCGAGATGAAGTTGTTGTCCTTCCTTCGAGAACTCCATCGTACTTACGTATAAATATGGGGGTATTCCAGGAGAACGAACCTCTACCAGGTTGACTATCTGGTCGATATCATCGAGGAAGGTGGCAGAAAGTAACTCTCGAATTGAAACTTAAGGAAATATCGAGAGCAAAGTAATGAGGTTTCATGGGAAGTTTCGAGCGAGCAGGCAACCGTTCGATGCCTGAAACAGGGCGTGAAAGGGGCTCAAAGCAATCGGGAATAAGTATTGCGTCCGGCAACAGATTTGATGATCCTCTAAGATGGCTCGTGAATTACATACGAGGTCACACACGAGGAACAACCTTGGGAATAGGGGGTGTAGGAGAGTCGATTTCGATCATGTGGAACTGTGGGTTATGGGCCCACCATGTGGGTTAAGAGTAGGAAGGGCGGTAACGTCTTGCACGATCATGTAAGCAAGGCATGTCGAGGATAGCCCGCCGCTTATGTCGGCAACAACGCCAAGACCAAGGGCGAGGGACGAAGAGAACCATTTTCCGCCGTTGAACGAGGCGGACCAATAGGCAAAGTTCTCATCCATCAGTGGTTACCGGAATGTCATCAACAATAGAAACAGGGTCTTACTGACACGGTTTGTACACCAAGGTGTTTTACACATAGATCACAAGAAGGGTTAAGAAAACCAATGGAAAGGAAAATGAGATTCTCGGATTAAACAGAACAATGGAAAGGAAAATGTGTTTAAACACATATTTCAGGGGTATATCCTTCCCAAGGATAAGCAGAGCATGATATCCATGACAGGATATAATGTAGAAAACTCTTTAGGTAGGGGAGAGAATTTTCATGACATTCCACACATCGGTGTTTGGATAATTGAGCAGGAAACATTTAGCATTGGGCTTCAAAAGGTCTTGTTGAAACCCAGTACCGTAGACATGCTTCGAGATAGCATTGACATGGTCTTCAAGCAAAGGTCGACTTTGGATATAGGAAGGATCCATTAGGAACAACTTGTAGGATAAGTCTTACAATTTCCTCCGGGAAGAATGGCTAAACTTGCTAAAAAGGATACTACAATAATAGGTCCTCCACCCCGGGGGGGGGGGGGTGCTAGGCATGACATCATGTTACCGGGTCATCAAAGGACCAACATCATAACTCTTGAAAAATTGTCCCAACCATCATATCTGACCGAGATTCAGCTCCGATTGGTGTCATGATACCTCAGACTCAGGATGTCCAAGAAGAAAAGGTGCAACACAAATAGATGAAATGACATTTCAAGATTCTCAGGAAATGAACTATGGGAGCGGGTTTCTGAAGCAATAGTTCATCATTAAACCAAGGAGGGGATGAGAAGGTGGCTGATGGGCTCAGCGACAATTCAACGAGAATTCCAAACGGATGGATTTCCATGATAATGTGAACAAGAAGATGACATTTGTTAGATCAAATGATATAATGGGATATGCTCGAGGAAAACATACATAATTAAACATTGGTTGAACGGTGCACCCGAAATATGGGTTGGTTTGCACGGCCAATGTTAGAATGGTGATGCAATTATCGAAAGACTTAGAATGAACTATCACCCATTCAATTCAAAGCAATAGGGTTGCTAGAAGTTTTGAATTCACACGTCATAGCTCAATTGTTGGTAATCCGGTTGAGAACAATACGGGACCAAGGAATGAACGAAGATGGCAAGAAGTATTATGATATCAAGAATTCTTAAGAGGTGGTGAAATTCTCACCACATTCTTGATAAAAAGAGATGGTAATACTTCCGAGGTAAGGAAGATCAACTGCCGGGTAGCAGGGATCTCAAGGTTTACACAAAACACGAACAAGTTGTGTTGAAATGTAAGGCAATAAAGTGGTCAAAGTTAACACAAATCATTGGGGCAAGGATGGTATTTCTCATCATGAACTCAATTGACATCCTGGAAGAGCTCATAAGGTTGATGATGATCACGACACCTTTGTCGATAGATTTCATGAAGATGTAATCAATCAGCGACGACATCAAGTCAAAGGAATGATGAAGCAAGAGGTTATTGGAACCACGCATTTACACAAACTCGAACTCAAGCTTGTTGTTTAAGGTGAAAGGGTATGACGAGGAAAATCGACGTAAAGCTTAGCTATCGCCGCAAATTGGTGCTCCGAGAATTAAGGACCAGGTAGCACAGTTAGAATCATCACGACAATGATATAGCCAAGCAGGCTAGGAATGGCGTGATCGGGTACAAACTCGTACTTATAGAAGCTTACTGAAGAGTTGTTGAACCGTAGTGCGGACTTGGTTCAGTTATCGGTGTCTTTGAGTGTTTAATAACTCAGAGCCCGTGAAAAATTGGAATCAGTGGGAAGGTAGCACTTGATGAAGAACTCATAAGATGTTATGCGGTTCCATGATAATCTCGAGATACCAGAGGGGTAACACTCAACGACAAATCAAAGTAGAGGTTGGACTGGGTAATGCTCTGCAGAAGACAAGTACTCTAACTTGTCTCGAGAAATAGAATCAAGGGAGAACAACATGGTCGGAACCACGGTTGCGTGAGGATCAATTCACGTATACCAGATGATATTTATCAAGAAAATAGTTATTATTACAAGAAGTTTCCATGATAGGATCTACATCGTGTCCATGGGCATGAACACAAAGTTCAAGGGCGACTCCCACTTCTTCAATGTATAACCTTCCATTCACTTCTCGCTTTGATAAAGGAATTAGTGTTGAAAGTTTTACCTGGTGAAATACCAGATGAGTATGACTCGTGAAAACTTCCGAGTTCACACATATAAAGGAAGGCATAGGTTCAACCTGTCAGGGTATCATGGAAACATATACCACAAGCTTCAATAGTAAATGCCACCAGCTCGAAAGCAGAGCATGGTTGGTCAATCAGAGGGTAGGATTTACCAATGGAGAAAGAACTTCCAAAGTGATTGAATATGAAGGGCGATGTCGGATGAAATCCAACAATGGATCGGGCGATCCATGACGGAAGCTGATGTGAGTATCGGTACTCGAGAAAAGAATGCACGGGCATCATATTATAGAACATTGGAATAATTCGATGCTTAGCTAACAAAGGAATTATGATTTCCAAAACAAAGGATCGTAAGCGTAAGCTCGATCAAGGATGGGTAAGTTGGATAGACCGTAGACAAAATTGACGACAATTAGTTTGGTCGAGAACCAGCTCATGTTCAAAATGACGTCTGAGCCGGAAAGATAATCCTAGGACTCGACTGATGATTGTGAACATTAACAACTTATTGAATCAACTGACTCAAAATGATGGTGACAAAGGATGCTAATATGATTACTATACTTATGGGATTAATCATAATGAAAGCAAACAAGAAATTCCAGAGCAATAGGTTGCCGAGGATTTTGAATATCGAATGGTATTTCAAGACTTTTGTGTAACACAGGAACAACTGGGGATGAGCGGATACTCGATAAATGCGAGAATTAACCGTAGGGGTATTCAGTGACAAGGAACAAGACGACAAGAAGCTCAAGGGATTATCGAAACAACGACGAAGTTTTTCGTGGTATCTTGTAATAACAAGACCAAGCGATGAGGGTAAGAATAACAACTGCAAGTAGTTATCCATAAGGGTTTACGGTGGAAGGGGAATTGCAAACGCGATGAACACAAGTTCTCGAGTTAACAACGGAGAGTATCTTCGTGGTCTTCGGTGTAGCGTACGATCATCGCATAATAAGGGGCTCTCCGTGTGAAAGTGATAACGAGATCCTAATGTTAGATTTAGTAAATTTCATTTAACTCGAATAGAAGAGAGTTCAGAGTACCAGAGTAAAGGTCGAGGAGTAAAAGATCCTAGTACCACCCGATGGCGACGTGGGCCCGTAAGGCACACAGCCAAGTTAGTAAAAGTTTTTGCAATGTCTAGACTCGACTTCAGCCAAGGAGTGTGGAAGGGGTTCCTGAGCAATCGGCTCGATACCAACTTGTGACGCCCCGATTCAATCAGACACTAATCATACACGCAAAGCGTATGCGATCAAGATCGTGGACTCACGGAAAGATATCACAACACAACTCTAAAAATAAAACAAGTCATACAAGCATCATAATACAAGCCCGGGGGCCTCGAGGGCTCGAATACAAGTGCTCGATCATAGACGAGTCGTGGAAGCAACAATATCTGAGTACGTACATAAGTTAAACAAGTTGCCATAAGATGGCTAGCACAAACCGGGATACAGATCGAAGAGGCGCAGCCTCCTGCTCGGGATCCTCCTAACTACTCTTGGTAAATCGTCGGGCTACACGTAGTAGTAGGCAACTCGGGGTAGTAGTCGTCATCGACGGTGGCGCTGACTCACAGGATCCATCGTCAGTCGCAGCAACCGGGTATAGAAAAGGGAAAAGGGGAACAAGGCAACCGTGAGTACTCATCCAAAGTACTCGCAAGCAAGGAGCTACACTACATATGCATGGATATATGTGTAAAGGGCCATATCGATGGACTGAACTGCAGAATGCCGTAATAAGAGGGGATAGCTAGTCTTATCGAAGACTACGCTTCGTCACCTTCGCCTTGCAACAGGTAGAAGAGGGTAGGTTGAAGTCCTCCAAGTAACATCACATAGCAATAATCCTACCCGGCGATCCCCTCCTCATATCCCTGAGCGAGAGCGACCATCGGTTGTATCTGGCTCTTGGAAGGGTGTGTTTTATTAAGTATCCGGTTCTAGTTGTCATAAGGTCAAGGTACAACTCCAAGTCGTCCTGTTGCCGAAGATCACGGCTATTCAATAGATTAACTTCCTGAGGGGTGCACCACATAGCCCAACACGCTTGATCCCATTTGGCGGACACACTTTCTCGGGTCATGCCCGCCGCGGAAGATCAACTCGACGCAGCCCCACCAAGGAATAACAGATAGGTCAGCACGCCGGTCTAAACCTAAGCGCACAGGGGTCAGGGCCCATCGCCCTTAGCACACCTGCACGTTGCGTACGCGGCCGGAAGCAGACCTAGCCTACAGGCGTTCCAGTCCAATCCGGCGCGCGCCACTCAGTCGCTGACGTCACGAAGTGCTTCGGCTGATACCACGACGCCGAGTGCCCATATCTTTCCCACGTAGTTGGTTAGTGCGTATAGGCCCGTGAGCTGCACTCGGATCAAATACCAAGATCTCGTTAAGCGTGTTAAGTATCCGCGAACGCCCGAGCGAGGCCAGGCCCACCTCTCTCCTAGGCGGTCTCAACCTGCCTGTCGCTCCGCCACAAAGATCCATCCAGAGGGCCGTCGGGACAAAGGTCCTTTCAACCCCAATCCGTGAATCACTCATGGTGCTCCACAAGCCGACCCGACTTTAGTCACCACATGTATCATGTATAAGTATAAGTATATACCGTGATCACCTCCCGAGTGATCACGGCCCGATAGTATAGCACAATGCATGCACAAGAATGTAGGGCCACAGATGGAATACTAGCATCCTATACTAAGCAAGAGGATAGCGGTAAAGGTAACAACAAGAGTAGCAAGGACAAAGCTATGCGGCAAGATAGGAGTAATGGCGAAAGCGAGAACATGCCACACTACTCTAATGCAAGCAATATAGAGAAGAGTAGGCGATATCTGGTGATCAAGGGGGCTTGCCTGGTTGCTCACGGGCAAGAGAGGGGGTCGTCAACTCCGTGAGTCGTCTTTGGGTAGCAATGGCGTCGGTCTCGGTGTCTAAGCGGAAGAAGAGGGGAGAAACAATGAATACAATGCAAACAGATGCATAACGATGCAAGACAAGACAAGTACCGGTGCTAGGGGTGCCCTAACGCGGTATGAGGTGATACCGGTGAAGGGGGGAAGCATCCGGGAAAGTATTCCCGGTGTTCCGCATTTTCAGGCAGAGGAGCCAGAGGGGGAAAGTTGCGAGTTTGATATGTTAGGGGTGTGTGGTGGATGAACGGGCTGCGTATCCGAGATCGTCTCGTCGTTCTGAGCAACTTTCATGTTGAAAATAATTTAATCCGAGTTACGGATTAAAAGATATGCTTTTCTAAAGATTTTATTAATTTCTGGAATTTAATTAATTATTTAATTAATTCGAAAATTATATTAATGACATCAGCATGATGTCATGCCGACGCCGGTCAATCAGGGTTGATCGGTCAACCTGACCAGTGGGTCCCACCGTCGCTGACACATTTTAATTAAGCATTTTAATTAACCTAATCAAGATTAATTAGGGGGGTGGGCCCCACTGTCATTGGCTACTTAATTAACTAATTAATTTATTAATTAGTTTAGTTAACTGATTATTAATTAATTAATTAATTAATTTTAATATATATATTTTTATTATTATTATTTATTTTAATTTCTTAAAAAAAACATTTTGGGGCGCTGGGGGCCCCACTAGGCAGTGACCCAAAGGCCAAGCCACAGGGGCGGTTAGCGGGCACCGGGCTCTGGGCGCGAGCGTGTGGGTCTTGAGTGCATCGCCCGACGCCCGATAGAAGCGAGCCCAGGCGCCTGGCGGCGACGGCCGTGAGCCCGGAGTTCGTCGCAGGTCATGATGGTCGACGCGAGCACGGACTGGAGCGGGGCGAGGGAAGCGAGGGCGTGTGCGCGCGTGTAGGAATCACGGCGATCGGACGAGAGGGAAAGAGGAGGAGAGACGGAGACGGGGAGGTGGCACCGACGACGCAGCGAGGAGGCGGGCGGTTCAGCTGAGATTTTGGGCGGCGGCACGTCGGCGCCGATCCGGCGAGGAGGTCGAGGACGGAGCGTGACGGGTGCAGAGGCGGGTCTCCGGCGGCGCGGTGAGCGGAGACGGAGAGCGGGCGCGGCCTGGGCGCGTTTGGCGCGGGCGCGGCCGACGACGTGGTGAGCGCGGGGGCGGGGCTGCGGGTGAGGCGAGGTCACGCGAGAGAGAGGGGGGGAAGGGCGCGCGCTCACATCGGGTTCGTAGGGACTGGGCAACGGTGCGCGGGGAGCGACTCGGGGAGGAGGACGAGGAGGTCCGGCGGAGAGGTGGAAGCAGGCCGGCGGGGTGGTCGCGGCGTCGTGGCCTCCGGCGAGGTACTCGGGCGGTGGCGCATCCAGATCGGTGAAGAGGGGGAGGCGCAGGAGGGAGACGAGGCGACGGCGGCGGGCGGCAGAGGTGCGGGCGTCGGCGCAGGCGCCTGGCGTCTTGACGGAGGGGAGGGGGAAGAGGCGCGTCGATGGGGGAAGGCGCTCGTGCCGATCCAGATCGGGACGAGGAGAGCCGCGACGTGGGGAGTGGGAGGAGTGGGTTAGGGTTCGGTGTCTCCTGGGTGGGTTAGTAGGCGCAGGTGGGTGGGGTGGGCCGGTCCGGCTAGGCCGGCCAGGGTAGGCCAGATGGGTCGAGGCCCAAGGGGGGGCGCGGTGGCCAGCTAGGCCAGTCGGCCCAGGTGAGGGGGGGGGGGTTCTTCCTTTTTTTCTGTTTTGCATTTTCTTTTATTATTTCTCTTTTATGTTTTAATTCATTTTAAAATATTCAGACACTTTCTAAAAATATGTTTTCTTTAATATAATTACCCTCGTAATATTCGGCACCCACCGAACAATTTTGTTTCAACTTTTGAAAACGTTTGTTCTTTGACATAATTAGAATTTAAATTTCGAAACAGTTTCGAATCATTGCGAGGTTAGCAACAGTAACCGAGGTGACGTGGCATGATTAGCAAAGGTTTACTATAGCTTGATTATCCGGGCGTCACATCCACCTGCCCGGGGGCACATGGGCTATAGGGTGCGCCTTGGCCTATATGGGCCAAGGGCACCAGCCCCAAGAGGCCCATGCGCCAAGGAGACTTGGGGAGGGAGAGTCCTAAAGGGGAAGGCACCTCCAGGGTGCCTTGGGAGGATGGACTCCTCCCCCTTGGTCACCCCTTCCTTGGAGGAAGGGCAAGGCTGCGCCCTCCCTCTCTCTTGCACCTATATAAAGGGAGGGAGGGAGGGGTGGCCACACCAAAGCTTGGCGCCTCCTCCTCCTGCAACACCTCCTCCTCCTCTCGTAGTTGCTTAGCGAAGCCTCGGAGTTCTGCTGCATCCACCACCACGCCGTCGTCTTGCTGGATCATCATCAGCCTCTCCTTCCCCCTTGCTGGATCAATAAGGAGGAGACGTCATCCGCTCCGTACGTGTGTTGAACGCGGAGGTGCTGTCCGTTCAGCACTAGGTCATCGGTGATCTGAATCACGGCTTGTACGACTCCATCATCCCCGTTCCATTGAACGCTTCCGCACGCGATCTACAAGTGGTATGTAGGTGCAACCACTCTCCCATGACTCGTTGCTTAGATGAACTCATAGATGGATCTTGGTGAAACCGTAGGAAAAATTTTAATTTTCTGCAACGTTCCCCAACAGTGGCATCATGAGCTAGGTCTATGCGTAGTTCTCTATTGCACGAGTAGAACACAATTTTGTTGTGGGTGTAGATCTTGTCAACTTGCTTGCCGCTACTATCTTTTCTTGCTTCAGCGGTATTATGGGATGAAGCATCCCGGACCGACCTTACACGTACGCTTACGTGAGACTGGTTCCACCGACTAACATGCACTAGTTGCATAAGGTGGCTAGCGGGTGTCTGTCTCTCCCACTTTAGTTGGAGCGGATTCGATGAAAAGGGTCCTTATGAAGGGTAAATAGAAGTTGACAAATCACGTTGTGGCTTTCACGTAGGTAAGAAAAGCGTTCTTGCTAGAACCCTATTGCAGCCACGTAAAACTTGCAACAACAATTAGAGGACGCCTAACTTGTTTTTGCAGCAAGTGTTTTGTGATATGATATGGCCAAAGTTGTGATGAATGATGAATGATATATGTGATGTATGAGATCATGTTCTTGTAATAGGAATCACGACTTGCATGTCGATGAGTATGACAACCGGCGAGCCATAGGAGTTGTCTTTATTTTTTGTATGACCTGCGTGTCATTGAAGAACGCCATGTAAATTACTTTACTTTATTGCTAAACGCGTTAGCCATAGAAGTAGAAGTAGTCGTTGGCGTGACAACTTCATGAAGACACGATGATGGAGATCATGATGATGGATATCATGGTGTCATGCCGATGTGACAGGATGATCATGGAGCCCAAGATGGAGATCAAAGGAGCTATGTGATATTGGCCATATCATGTCACTACTATATATAATTGCATGTGATGTTTATTATGTTTATGCATCTTGTTTACTTAGAACGACGGTAGTAAATAAGATGATCCCTCATAACAATTTCAAGAAAATGTTCTCCCTAACTGTGCACCGTTGCTAAAGTTCGTCGTTTTGAAGCACCACATGATGATCGGGTGTGATAGATCCTTACGTTCACATACAACGGGTGTAAGACAGTTTTACACATGCATAAACACTTAGGGTTAACTTGATGAGCCTAGAATGTACAGACATGGCCTCGGAACACAAGAGACCGAAAGGTCGAACATGACTCGTATGGAAGATACGATCAACATGGAGATGTTCACCGACGATGACTAGTCCGTCTCACGTGATGATCGACACGGCCTAGTCGACTCGGATCATGTAACACTTAGATGACTAGAGGATGTCAAATCTGAGTGGGAGTTCATTAAATAATTTGATTAGATGAACTTAATTATCATGAACATTAGTCTAAAATCTTTGCAAAATGTCTTGTAGATCAAATGGCCAACGCTCATGTCACCATGAACTTCAACGCGTTCCTAGAAAACCAAGCTGAAAAGACGATGGCAGCAACTATTCGGACTGGTCCTAACACGAGGATCATCCTCATAGCAGCCAAGAAACAATATGTCCTAGAAGCACCGCTAGGTGATGCACCATCCTGCAGAACCAAGACATTATGAATGCTTGGCAGTCTCGTCTTGATGATTACTCCCTCGTTCAGTGCGGCATGCTTTACAGCTTAGAACCGGGCTCCAAAAGCGCTTTTGAGCAACACGGAGCATATGAGATGTTCGAGGAGCTGAAAATGGTTTTCAAGCTCATGCCCGGTCGAGAGATATGAAGTCTCCGACAAGTTCTATAGTTGTAAGATGGAGGAAAACAGTTACAAGGAGCACATACTCAAAATGTCAGGTTGCACAACCGCCTGTCCAGCTGGACATTAACCTCCCGGACGAGGCGGTCATTGACAGAATCCTTGATCGCTCCCACCAAGCTACAAGAGCTTTGTGATGAACTACAATATGCAGGGGATGGTGAAAACTATTCCTGAAGTATTTTCAATGCTGAAGTCAGCAGAGGTAGAAATCAAGAAGGAGCATCAAGTGTTGATGGTCAATAAAACCACTAAGTTCAAGAAGGGCAAGGGAAAGAAGAACTTCAAGAAGGACGGCAAGGATGTTGCCGCGCCGGTAAGCCAGTTGCCGGGAAGAAGTCAAAGAATGGACCCAAGCCTGAGACTGAGTGCTTTTATTGCAAAGGGAAGGGTCACTGGAAGCGGAACTGCCCCAAATACTTAGCAGACAAGAAGGCCGACAACACTAAAGGTATATTTGATATACATGTAATTGATGTGTACCTTACCAGTACTCGTAGTAACTCCTGGGTATTTGATACCGGTGCCGCTGCTCATATATGTAACTCACAGCAGGAGCTGCGGAATAAACGGAGACTGGGGAAGGACAAGGTGACGATGCACGTCGGGAATGGTTCCAAGGTCGATGTGATCGCCGTCGGCACGCTACCTCTACATTTACCTACGGGATTAGTTTTAAACCTCAATAATTGTTATTTAGTGCCAAGTTTGAGCATGAACATTGTATCGTGATCTCGTTTAATACGAGATGGCTACTCATTTAAATCCGAGAATAATGGTTGTTCTATTTATATGAGAGAAATCTTTTATGGTCATGCTCCGATGGTCAATGGTTTATTCTTAATGAATTTCGAACGTAATGTTACTCATGTTCATAGTGTGAATACCAAAAGATGTAAAGTTGATAACAATAGTCCCACATACTTGTGGCACTGCCGCCTTGGTCACATTGGTGTCAAGCGCATGAAGAAGCTCCATGTTGATGGACTTTTAGAGTCTCTCGATTATGAATCATTTGACACATGCGAACCATGCCTCATGGGCAAGATGACCAAGACTCCGTTCTCCGGAACAATGGAGCGAGCAACCAACTTATTGGAAATCATACATACCGATGTGTGCGGTCCAATGAGTGTTGAGGCTCACGGAGGATATCGTTATGTTCTCACTCTCACTGATGACTTGAGTAGATATGGGTATGTCTACTTGATGAAACACAAGTCTGAGACCTTTGAAAAGTTCAAGGAATTTCAGAATGAAGTAGAGAATCAACGTGACCGAAAGATAAAATTCTTGCGATCAGATCATGGAGGAGAATATTTAAGTCACGAATTTGGTACACACTTAAGGAAATGTGGAATCGTTTCACAACTCACGCCGCCTGGAACACCTCAGCGTAACGGTGTGTCCGAACGTCGTAATCGCACTCTATTGGATATGGTGCGATCTATGATCTTGGTGAAACCGTAGGAAAAATTTTAATTTTCTGCAACGTTCCCCAACAATTTCGTCCGCCGCATCCGTTTGGGTCGGCGCGGACAAAAGTGACGGCCCAACGCGCCGACCCAAACTCAAATCGTGTCCGCTCAGCATCCGCGCCGACCCATTTTCGGCCTAAAATTGCGTCTGGAATGCGTCGTCGCGTCCGCGCCATGCGTCTCCTCGCCGTCTGCCGCTTCCCCACCTGGCGGCCGTCCAACTACGGCGGTCAACATTATTTATGACGACCGCCCACCTTGGACCCACGCGGCCGACGGGCGGTCGCCCTTTAAGCCGGGCGTCTTGGCGGGCCGTCCTCATCCACCGCCAGCCCCCCGCCTGTACCCATCTGGCCACCCCTGTCCCCACGCGAGCGACAACCCTAGCCACCGCCAGCATGGGCTTCTTCTCCTGCATCGGCAGCAGCCGCAAGGGCAAGGCCCCTGCCAACCATTCCCCCTCCCTCCCCGCGCCGCCGCGCGCTCCCCGGCAGAGGCAACGCATCAATGTGCCATTGCACCAGGCTGAGTGGCACTGGCACCACCGCGTGCCTCTGCCGTACCCCAACGCGACGCTTCCGCATGACTAGCATTTGGATCCGGAGAGGATCCCAGTGCCGGCGGCACCGCAGACGGCGAGGGCCCATGCGGAGGAGGTGCTGCGCCGGCGGGCGTTGCTGATGCCGGAGCAACGCGCCGAACCCTATGCCGTCGACTCGCCCAACTGGGCTCGATGGTTCGCCTTCGAGCACGAGGAGGCGAGGCGACGCGGTGTCCGCAGCGTCGACCACAACCTGCCGCCGCCCGCGCTCGTCGTCCGCGACGAGGACCAGGAGGCCGAGGCCGCCTACCAGGCGGCTACTAAGGAGAGCGAGAAGGAGGAGCGGTGGAGGGAGGTGGATGAGGCGGCTTTCGAGGCTGCCATGGCGGAGGAAACACTCTGTGTCATGGGGAGCCTAGCTACACGGGTGTTTCCTGGCTGATTCATCTCGCGAGTTCGCGTGCTTTTGCCTGGTTGCAAATGGCTTGAGATGCATGATTTAGAGCATCTCCAGCCGTTGGCCCTACAGGGGCGCGTAAAATCGCCGTCTGGGGGCGAGCCGGCGCTAAAATCGGGGTGGGGACGAGCGGGTTCCCAGCCGCCGGCCCCAGGGTCGCCCTCAGACGTGAGTTTTATTTTTTTGGCAAAGTTCGGCAAATTGGACAAAACGTTTGGATAAAGTTCGGCAAACTTGACATATATTCGACATGTTCGACGTTTACATAGGTTATTTAAAAAAAACCAACTAAGGGGCGAAGAAGTCGCTGAGCGTGGCGAAGTCGCCGCCATCCTTATCGTCGTCGGTGGCCTTCTCCTTCTTGACGCGGCCGCCCCTGCTGGACCCCTGCTCGGCGTTGCCCTGGCGAACCGGTGGCGGTGGCGCGTAGTCGTCGCTGTCGTCGAGGACGACGACGCCTCCCTCGTCCCGGCCACGGCGCCGAGCTTCGAACCGCTCGTAGGCGAGGCGTTGGCGCTCCAGCTCCGTGTGCGCCCAGTCTTTAGGCGCCCACTTCAGGGCCGCCGCATCGTCGAGCTTCTCCTTGACGCCGCCGTCGAGCCCGGGCTCCGTCTTCACGGCGGGGAGCCCCGGCTCCGTCTTTGGCTTGACGTAGCGCGGAGGAGCCGAGGAGGAGGCACGACTGCCGCCCTCGTTGATGACGATGCCGGCGCTGCGGGTGCGCCGGTCGAGCGGCGTCTCCGCTACGGGCTAGGCCTTGACGCCGAACAGCGCCGGCGAGCCGGAGGAATGGGAGGAGGAGCGGGAGGAGGACTGAGAGGAGGAAGACGAGGAGGAGCCGAACCTCTTGGGCATCCATTGCCCGGCGCTCCGTCGGGGGGGGGGGGGGTGTCGGGGCATGGTATGCCAGCGGCGGGTCCGGGATGTTGGCCTCGAAGAAGAGGTAGGCCTCACACTCGTAGAGCGAGCGGCGGCCGAAGCCGTTGGCCGCCGCCGGGGAATCGTTCAGCCATCGCTTTGGGCTTGGGGAGAGAGGGAAGGGGGGAACGCCGGCGGACGGGGAGAGAGGCAGAGCTCGGCGGCTGGTTTGGGCTCGGGCTGGTGTGGCCAGAGGCAAGGGGGAGGCGCTGGTTTTATAGCCCCGCGCCGTGTGTACGCGTGGCGGGAGGGGAGGCATTGCCGCACCGCCCGTGACGCGCCACCCGTGAGGAATCCTTGCCATTGATTCCCCGCGGAAAACCAAGGTGTTCTGAGGGAAGACGAGGCGCACGTCGCCGACTCGGCAGGCTCGCGGCTCTTTCGCGCCAAAACGCTCGCCCCGGCGCCCCCAGCGCGCCGGGTTCGGTCTGGGTCCGCCGGCGCCAGTTTCGGTCCAAACCGGTGAAAAACGGGCTCCTGGGGTGCAGCTGGGCCGATTTTTGGGCGCCGGCGCGGAAAAATCGCCTGAGGAGAGCTTGTGAGGGACGCGGCTGGAGATGCTGTTACTTCTTGGAGAAGTTTCAGGCTCCTGCATGCTCTAATTGGTGGGCAGAACTAGTACCCCTGTTCTCATCTCCGGCTTGTTAATCTGAATATTTTTGGCGATTGAGATTGCCAAAGGCAGCTAGGGTCTCCTTGTTGTTTTAGTTGTATCTAATCATTTGTAGTATTGCTTTTGTGAATACTAGTACCAGTCATGCTCCTCGAAACAAATGTTGCGCCAAACACATGCATATACTTGGAGAAATACTCGTGTCTTGGAGAACTGGGGAAACATTCAGGTCTATTGTTTCGATTTGATACGTATAGTAATCGTGTCTATATGGATGGAAGTTTCGTAAGGAAGAGTCCAACCAGTAAAGAATGTAAGACTGGTGAGACATACTCGTTATGCGCCGACTGATCCGAATATCCAGAGGTAATAAACATGGACTGTGCTAACCACCAGTCGACTGGTGGTTAGCAATAGATCCGCACGAGTCCGATCCACTTCTCCTGATAGTTAACGATAGGTGCGCTATCTTTTCACGCTCGCTTTCCACTGATTTTTTTCCTTCTCTCAAAAACCGTAGTAAATCGCTAGTGATTTTTTCTGGTTTTTTGCTGCATAATATGAAAAGAAAATAAAGGTGTTTGGAAGAGGATTCAAACCCAGGTCTATGCAATAGCTGTCGAGCCTAATAACCAACTAAGCCACCTGTTGTTATTGTCTATTGTAGATAAACAACGTTATTTAAACCTTTCTTATTTTTGTCATATCAGAAGAAAAAAAAGTTTGGCTTGGTAACTTTGGCATGACCAGCGTGATAACTATGGTATGAGCAACATGATAACTATACCATGATAAGGCTGGTAACTACAGATGCGAGAAGGTTAAGGCATGGGGAAGTATGGTAATTTAACACAGAAATTACTGGTGAAAATGTTTCAAAAACTCCCCCCCTTGGATGAAAGATACCGTGGTGTTTAAAACGTAAGATATTAGTTATCATGTCTGCGATGTATACATTATCATGTTTTTTACACAGAAATTACCGGGTGTATGTTTTTCAATAAAAAAAATCTGATCAAAAATTACAATGGCGTTTCTATGGGAGTTATGAACTTTGTATGTCTCTATTACCATGTTATTTACATAGAAATTACCGGGTCCCCCCCCCCACCCCTCGCCACAGTCGCCACATTTACCAGGATCGGGTACATAAGTTATCAGGTGTACCATGTATGAGTTATCATGTTATTTGCACATAAGCTACCGTGGCATGTTTCAGCGACTTGCCCCACCCCACCCTCGCCGACCAAGTCATCAGGACCGGGGGTACATAAGTTATCGGGTCCGCAATGTTTGAGTTATCATGTTATTTGCACAGAAGTTATTATGGTATGTTTCAACAACACCTCGCCAAAGTTATAGACAACGTATCTAGGACCGGGGCACACAAGTTATCAGGTCCGTGAAATGTGAGTTACCATGTTGGGGGGTCGGTAAAGTTAGTAGGAACCGGATACATAAGTTATCAGGTCTGTGATGTGTGAGTTACCGCTATTCACAGAAAACACACGGGGGGAGGGGGGTTATATTTCATCAACTCTTTCTCCATTCTTTCCAAAGTTAACATGGCTTTCGTATGTACATGAGTTATCGAGAGTACGTTTAGAGGAAAAAAAATCTTGGGTCACAATTACCATGTTGTTCAATGAATTACTGGATGTATGCTTTTCAACAACTTTTTTTCCCGGGTCAAGAAAGTTATCGCGTCTAGGCTCGGTAAGTATATGTATATACCAAGTTATTTACACATAAGTTACCGAAGGTGTTTTTCAACAAAAAAAATAGCAATCTCAAAAAGTTACCATGTTTCAGCTAATTAAGTTACCAGCTAAGCGCTGCGTATATTACCATGCTCGGGATAGATGGCAAGAACCACTAAATTTGGAGAAAATCTCGCCCAACCCAGCAAATTACGATTCATTTTGTCGAACTAGTTAACTCAAATAGAAACATGCATAAAACCAAGACAAATAACATTAGTTAGTGGGTTGTTCTGTGCGCGCTGAAACTTTTAAGGGGTCGTGGGCTCGAGTCCTAGTACTCGCAAATTATTTATTTTTTAATAATTTTTCCATCGAAACCAGCAACCACCAGAAACGGGATAAGTGGGAGGTGAAGATCACGGGCGAGATAAGCGGGACGTGGGAGATCACGGGATTAGCGGGAACACTGGACACAAGAAAGAACAGATCGGAAGACGCGATCAATCGTAGGATTCAGATCCAACGGCGCGCGATTCGTGCGGATCTGTTGCAAACTGACAGTCGGCAGGAATTTAGCATTCTCGAATAAACATAGGATAAACATAAGTATAACAACAAAATTCATGAAAAAAGAAAAAAACACGCCTTCCGTGGTGATCGAACCCACGGCCACATGGTTAAAAGCCACACGCTCTACCACTGAGCTAGGACGGCTGGTATGAATGAAATTTATGATTAACAATTAATTAACCAACAAGGGGAAACAAATGCTTCTTCCCAGGGGATTTGAAACGGCTCTTTTATTTTGAGAAACACGGTACAAAGAAAGGTGAAAACAAAAACATACATATACTTATCTCTATGCACATACGCACACACACATCTTATCTTATGAGCACATATAGGAGACTGAGCCGAAGAGTCTTTCGACTTGAGCGGTACTTAATACCTTAGGAGCAGTGCTTAGGAGATTACTATACAAAACATATATGTTTCAGTACATATGTATAAATTATCGCCAACATATCTTTTCAGCTACTTTGTACACAAAAATAGCATGTCGTCTAAAAAAACAAACGTCCCTGCCAAGATGCGTGTTTTTCGGTGGTGGCTAGCCACATAATCTCTCGGTGTGCAGATGAACATGCACATACACAAACTAGAGGCTCTCTCAACATGTAGCGTTTGTGGACCAAACAGAAATATGTGTATCATGCGGTTATGCAATCCACAAGGGCGAGGGCACTCCATGAGGTGACGCAAGAGGCATGAGACTTGCCCTCTAAACAAGACCTTAGCAACTCTAGTCTGGATTAGGTGCTTATTACATTGGACAAAATGGATGATGAGACTCAATCCAAGTTGTCCCCCAACTACAATATTACTCCCTTCGTCCGAAAATACTTGTCATCAAAATGGATAAAAAAGGATGTATCTAGAACTAAAATACATCTAGATACATCCCCTTTTATCTTGATGACAAGTATTTCTGGACGGAGGGAGTACTTTGGTAGCGGGTTGACACCGTGGAAACAGTATCACTTTTCACGGCAAAAAGGCGTTGTTCCATGCTTCTTTGATTTTCCTTCAGAACTACAATTCGCTGCAGTCTATACAAGCGGTCTCGCACAAAGTTAGATATAAAAGGGAAATGCATGGCAGACCCTATCTCAAATGAGAACGCCCCAAACCAGATCCAAACCGTGGACACTAGATGATACCTATGAAGATTGGCTAAAACTGAACGTGGATGCAGGCTTCATTCAGGATATGAACCAGGGTGCTTTGGGAGTGGTATTGCGAGGTGATAAGGCGTTGGCCCAATCAACATGGTGACTACCAGTCATTGCACGTCAATTGAGATGGATGAAGCTAAGGCGTGTCTGGAAGGCTTACATGGGATAGTACCTTTCGCTAACCACCCAGTTTACGTAGAGAGTGGTTGTGTGAGCATCATTTAGGCCTTGTCCTCGTCAGATTTTGACTGATGAGTGACCGATGGTGGTATTACGCATGGTTCTAGGAACTTGCTAGGAAATCTCATAGTCTTCGGGTTATCGAGAATGCTCACATGTGGCAATGGTGTTTACCCGTGGCTTAGCTAGGTTTGGTAGAGAGGGGTCAAGTTCTGGTGTTTTGCTTGAGTTAGTACGAGCATGCGTTTTGTGTCTGGTTGAACCAGATGATAATGAATCTATGTTGCTAAAGTAATATAAAACATCATTTTCAAAATAGAGATTTTAACCACAAATTTGCTTTTTCATGTATACTACAAATTTACGTATCAGGCTTGATAATCACTCAATTTCCTTCATTGAGAGAATATTGAGGGATAAAATCTTCAAAATTGCACGAAGTAAAAAATCAACCACACTTAGTTTTTGTACATCTCTGTTTTCAGAGACATTAGAAGATTGTAAAACCAGACAAAAGGGTAATAAATCTATAGATATCAATGTTATTTATATTATTCTTCCTACTAGAAAAAGGCCATGTGCGTTGCGACGGGATATAAAACCGTGGTCTTCAAATCAAGTTTCAAATATTCGCACTCCATATATATATATATACATGTATTTGAATATTTGTGCACCAACCGAGACGTGCATGCATATGTAAGACACGTGCATTCTAACATGCTCACAATGGATCGATGTTGGACTTGATCCTTGATGCGTGTATTTTTTAGTACATCCTTGATGTGTGTATGAAAATGAAAAGAAAAGATTAGTCTCATGATGGATGAAAAACTTGAAGGAAATATGCCCTAGAGGCAATAATAAAGTTATTATTTATTTCCTTATATCATGATAAATGTTTATTATTCATGCTAGAATTGTATTAACCGGAAACATAATACTTGTGTGAATACATAGACAAATAGAGTGTCACTAATGCCTCTACTTGACTAGCTTGTTGATCAAAGATGGTTATGTTTCCTAGCCATAGACAAGAGTTGTCATTTGATTAACGGGATCACATCATTAGGAGAATGATGTGATTGACTTGACCCACTCTGTTAGCTTAGCACTTGATCGTTTAGTATTCTGCTATTGCTTTCTTCATGACTTATACATGTTCCTATGACTATGAGATTATGCAACTCCCGTTTACCTGATGAACACTTTATGTGCTACCGAACGTCACAAAGTAACTGGGTGATTATAAAGGTGCTCTACAGGTGTCTCCGAAGGTACTTGTTGGGTTGGCGTATTTCGAGATTAGGATTTGTCACTCCGATTGTCGGAGAGGTATCTCTGGGCCCAA
This sequence comes from Aegilops bicornis, assembly GCA_021605145.1. NCBI lineage: Eukaryota > Viridiplantae > Streptophyta > Magnoliopsida > Poales > Poaceae > Aegilops > Aegilops bicornis. The sequence goes on from CM038675.1 coordinate 568,000,242, forward strand.
TTGGTAATGCACATCACTATAAGCCTTGCAAGCATTGTAACTAATGAGTTAGTTGCGGGATGACGTATTACGGAACGAGTAAAGAGACTTGCCGGTAACGAGATTGAACTAGGTATTGAGATGACAAAGGGAACAACGTATGTTGTTATGCGGTTTGACCGATAAAGATCTTCGTAGAATATGTGGAGCCAATATGAGCATCCAGGTTCCGCTATTGGTTATTGACCGGAGACGTGTCTCGGTCATGTCTACATAGTTCTCGAACCCGTAGGGTCCGCACGCTTAAAGTTCGATGACGGTTATATTATGAGTTTATGTGTTTTGATGTACCGAAGGTTGTTCGGAGTCCCGGATGTGATCACGGACATGACGAGGAGTCTTGAAATGGCCTAGACGTAAAGATCGATATATTGGACGAGTATGTTCGGACACCGGAATGGTTTCGGGCAGTTTCGGGCATATACCGGAGTACCGGGGGGTTACCCGAGCCCCCTAGGGAGACTAATGGGCCTATTGGGCCCTAGTGGAGAAGAGGAGGGGCGGCCAAGGGCAGCCAGCCCCTTCCCCAGTCCGGGTGGACAAGGAGGGGGAGGCGGAGCCCCCCTTCCCTTTCCCCCTCTCTCTCCTTCCCTCTCCTCTCCTACTCCCACTTGGAAGGGGGAGTCCTACTCCCGGTGGGAGTAGGACTCCTCATGGGGCACACCTATGGTGGCCGGCCCCCTCCCCCTCCTCCACTCCTTTATATACGGGGAGGGAGGCACCCCTTGGAGACACAACAATTGATCTCTTGGATCTCTTAGCCGTGTGCGGTGCCCCCCTCCATCATAATCCACCTCGATAATATCGTAGCGGTGCTTAGGCGAAGCCCTGCGTCGGTAGAACATCATCATCGTCACCACGCTGTCGTGCTGAGGGAACTCTACCTCAAAGCTCGGCTGGATCGGAGTTCGAGGGACGTCATCGAGTTGAACGTGTGTAGAACTCGGAGGTGCCGTGCGTTCGGTACTTGATCGGTCGGATCGTGAAGACGTGCGACTACATCAACCGCGTTGTGCTAACGCTTCCGCTTTCAGTCTACGTGGGTACGTGGACACACTCTCCCCGCTCGTTGCTATGCATCACCACGATCTTGCGTGTGCGTAGGAAAATTTTGCGTGTGCGTAGATGTTATATGCACGAGTAGAACACAAGTGAGTTGTGGGCGATACAAGTCATACTGCTTACCAGCATGTCATACTTTGGTTCGGCGGTATTGTTGGATGAACCGGCCCGGACCGACATTACGCGTACGCTTACGCGAGACTGGTTCTACCGACCTGCTTTGCACACAGGTGCCTGGCGGGTGTCAGTTTCTCCAACTTTAGTTGAACCGAGTGTGGCTACGCCCGGTCCTTGAGAAGGTTAAAACAGCACTAACTTGACGAACTATCGTTGTGGTTTTGATGCGTAGGTAAGAACGGTTCTTGCTCAGCCCGTAGCAGCCATGTAAAACTTGCAACAACAAAGTAGAGGACGTCTAACTTGTTTTTGCAGGGCATGTTATGATGTGATATGGTCAAGGCATGATGCTAAATTTTATTGTATGAGATGATCATGTTTTGTAACCGAGTTATCGGCAACTGGAAGGAGCCATATGGTTGTCGCTTTATTATATGCAATGCAATCGTCACCGTAATGCTTTACTTTATCACTAAGCGATGGCGATAGTCGTAGAAGCATAAGTTCTTTGACGGCAACGATGCTACGATGGAGATCAAGGTGTCGCGCCCGGTGACGATGGTGATCATGGCGGTGCTTGAGATGGAGATCACAAGCACAATATGATGATGGCCATATCATATCACTTATATTGATTGCATGTGATGTTTATCTTTTATGCATCTTATCTTGCTTTGATTGACGGTAGCATTATAAGATGATCTCTCACTAAATTTCAAGGTATAAGTGTTCTCCCTGAGTATGCATCGTTGCGAAAGTTCTTCGTGCTGAGACACCACGTGATGATCGGGTGTGATAGGCTCTACGTTCAAATATAACGGGTGCAAAATAGTTGCACATGCGAAATACTCAGGTTAAACTTGACGAGCCTAGCATATGAAGATATGGCCTCGGAACACTGAGACCGAAAGGTCGAGCGTGAATCATATAGTAGATATGATCAACATAGTGATGTTCACCATTGAAACTACTCCATCTCACGTGATGATCGGACATGGTTTAGTTGATTTGGATCATGTGATCACTTAGAGGATTAGAGGGATGTCTATCTAAGTGGGAGTTCTTAAGTAATATGATTAATTGAACTCAAATTTATCATGAACTTAGTCCTGATAGTATTTTTCTTGTCTATGTTGATTGTAGATAGATGACCCGTGCTGTTGTTTCGTTGAATTTTAATGCGTTCCTTGAGAAATCAAAGTTGAAAGATGATGGTAGCAATTACACGGACTAGGTCCGTAACTTGAGGATTATCCTCATTGCAGCCGTAAGAATTACATCCTGGAAGCACCGCTTTATGCCGACATCTTTGCGCAGGAGCAACACCGGATGTTATGAACGTCTGGTAGAGCAAAGCGATGACTACTCAATAGTTCGGTTGCCATGCTTTACGGCTTAGAACCGGGACTTCAACGACGTTTTGAGCGTCATGGAGCATATGAGATGTTCCAGGAGTCGAAGTTAATATTTCAAGCAAATGCCGGATTGAGAGATATGAAGTCTCCAATAAGTTCTACAACTGCAAGATGGAGTAGAATAGTTCCGTCGGTGAGCATATACTCGTAATGTCCGGGTATAACAATCACTTGATTCAACCGGGAGTTAATCTTCCGGATGATAGCGTCATTGATGTAATTCTTCAATCACTGCCACCAAGCTACAAGAGCTTCGTGATGAACTATAACATGCAAGGGATGGATAAGACGATTCCTGAGCTCTTCGCAATGCTAAAGGCTGCGGAGGTAGAAATCAAGAAGGAGCATCAAGTGTTGATGGTCAACAAGACACCAGTTTCAAGAAAAAGGGCAAAGGGAAGAAGAAAGGGAACTTCAAGAAGAAGAACAAGCAAGTTGCTACTCAGGAGAAGAAACCCAAGTCTGGACCTAAGCCTGAGACTGAGTGCTTCTCTACCGCAAGCGGTAGTCCTTTGAAGCGGAACTGCCCCAAGTATTTGGCGGATAAGAAGGATGGCAAGGTGAACAAAGGTATATATGATATACATGTTATTGATGTGTACCTTACTAATGCTCGTAGTAGCACTGGGTATTTGATACTGGTTCTGTTGCTAATATTTGCAACTCGAAACAGGGACTACGAATTAAGCGAAGATTGGCTAAGGACGAGGTGACGATGCGTGTGGGAAATGGTTCCAAAGTCGATGTGATTGCGGTCGGCACGCTATCTCTACATCTACCTTAGGGATTAGTTTTAGACCTGAATAATTGTTATTTGGTGCCAGCGTTGAGCATGAACATTATATCTAGATCTTGTTTGATGCGAGACGGTTATTCATTTAAATCAGAGAATAATGGTTGTTATATTTATATGAGTAATATCTTTTATGGTCATGCACCCTTGAGGAGTGGTCTATTTATATTAAATCTCGATAGTAGTGATACACATATTCATAATATTGAGGCCAAAAGATGCGTAGTTGATAATGATAGTGCAACTTATTTGTGGCACTGCCGTTTAGGTCATATTGGTGTAAAGCGCATGAAGAAACTCCATACTGATGGACTTTTGGAACCACTTGATTATGAATCACTTGGTACATGCGAACCGTGCCTCATGGGCAAGATGACTAAAACGCCGTTCTCCGAAACTATGGAGCGAGCAATAGATTTGTTGGAAATCATACATACAGATGTATGTGGTCCAATAAATGTTGAGGCTCACAATGGTATCATTATTTTCTCACCTTCACAGATGATTTAAGCAGATATGGGTATATCTACTTAATGAAACATAAGTCTGAAACATTTGAAAAGTTTAAAGAATTTCAGAGTGAAGTTGAAAATCATCGTAACAAGAAAATAAAGTTTCTACGATCTGATCGTGGAGGAGAATATTTGAGTTACGAGTTTGGTCTTCATTTGAAACAATGCGGAATAGTTTAGCAACTCACGCCACCAGAACACCACAACAGTAATGGTGTGTCCGAACGTCGTGTCGTACTTTACTAGATATGGTGCGATCTATGATGTCTCTTACTGATTTACCGCTATCATTTTGGGGTTATGCTTTAGAGACGACTGCATTCACGTTAAATAGGGCACCATCAAAATCCATTGAGACGACACCTGATGAACTGTGGTTTGGCAAGAAACCAAAGTTGTCGTTTCTTAAAGTTTGAGGCTGCGATGCTTATGTGAAAAAGCTTCAACCTGATAAGCTCGAACCCAAATCGGAGAAATATGTCTTCATAGGATACACAAAGGAAACCGTTGGGTACACCTTCTATCAAAGATCTGAAGGCAAGACTTTTGTTGGTAAATTTGGATCCTTTCTAGAGAAGGAGTTTCTCTCGAAAGAAGTGAGTGGGAGGAAAGTAGAACTTGATGAGGTAACTGTACCTGCTCCTTTATTGGAAAGTAGTTCATCACAGAAACCGGTTCCTGTGACACCTACACCAATTAGTGAGGAAGCTGATGATATTAATCATGAAACTTCAGATCAAGTTACTACTGAGCCTCGTAGGTCAACCAGAGTAAGATACGCGCCAGAGTGGTACAGTAATCATGTTCTGGAGGTTATGTTACTAGACCATGACGAACCTACGAACTATGAAGAAGTGATGGTGAGCCCGGATTCCGCAAAATGGCTTGAGGCCATGAAATATGAGATGGGATTCATGTATGAGAACAAAGTGTGGACTTTGGTTGACTTGCCCGATGATCAGCAAGCCATTGAGAATAAATGGATCTTCAAGAAGAAGACTAATGCTGATGGTAATGTTACTGTCTATAAAGCTTGACTTGTTGCAAAAGGTTTTCGACAAGTTCAAGGGATTGACTACTATGAGACTTTCTCACCTGTAGTGATGCTTAAGTCTGTTCGAATCATGTTAGCAATTGCCGCATTTTATGATTATGAAATTTGGCAAATGGATGTCAAAACTGCATTCCTGAATGGATTTCTAGAAGAAGAGTTGTATATGATGCAACCGGAAGGTTTTGTCGATCCAAAGGGAGCTAACAAAATGTGCAAGCTCCAGCGATCCATTTATGGATTGGTGCAAGCCTCTCAGAGTTGGAATAAACGCTTTGATAGTGTGATCAAAGCATATGGTTTTATACAGACTTTTGGAGAAGCCTGTATTTACAAGAAAGTGAGTGGGAGCTCTGTAGCATTTCTGATATTATATGTGGATGACATATTGCTGATTGGAAATGATATAGAATTTCCGGATAGCATAAAAGGATACTTGAATAAGAGTTTTTCAATGAAAGACCTCGGTGAAGCTGCTTATATATTGGGCATCAAGATCTATAGAGATTGATCAAGACGCTTAATTGGACTTTCACAAAGCACATACCTTGACAAAGTTTTGAAGAAGTTCAAAATGGATCAAGCAAAAATAAAGGGTTCTTGCCTGTGTTGCAAGGTGTGAAGTTGAGTAAGACTCAATGCCCGACCACTGCAGAAGATAGAGAGAAGATGAAAGATGTTCTCTATGCTTCAGCCATAGGCTCTATCATGTATGCAATCTTGTGTACCGGACCTGATGTGTGCCTTGCTATAAGTTTAGCGAGGAGGTACCAAAGTAATCCAGAGTGGATCATCGGACAACGGTCAAGAACATCCTGAAATACACGAAAAGGACTAAGGATATGTTTCTCGTTTATGCAGTGACAAAAAGCTAGTCGTAAATGGTTACGTCGATGCAAGCTTTGACACTGATCCGGACGATTCTAAATCGCAAACCGGATACGTGTTTACATTGAACGGTGGAGCTGTCAGTTGGTGCAGTTCTAAACAAGGCGTTGTGGCGGGATCTACGTGTGAAGCGGAGTACATAGCTGCTTCGGAAGCAGCAAATGAAGTAGTCTGGATGAAGGAGTTCATATCCGATCTAGGTGTCATACCTAGTGCATCGGGTCCAATGAAAATCTTTTGTGACAATACTTGTGCAATTGCCTTGGCAAAGGAATCCAGATTTCACAAGAGAACCAAGCACATCAAGAGACGCTTCAACTCCATCCGGGATCAAGTCCAGGTGGGAGACCTAGAAATTTGCAAGATAAATACGGATCTGAATGTTGCAGACCCGTTGACTAAGCCTCTTCCACGAGCAAAACATGATCAGCACCAAGGCTCCATGGGTGTTAGAATCATTACTGTGTAATCTAGATTATTGACTCTAGTGCAAGTGGGAGACTGAAGGAAATATGCCCTAGAGGCAATAATAAAGTTATTATTTATCATGATAAATGTTTATTATTCATGCTAGAATTGTATTAACCAGAAACATAATACTTGTGTGAATACGTAGACAAACATAGTGTCACTAGTATGCCTCTACTTGACTAGCTCGTTGATCAAAGATGGTTATGTTTCCTAGCCATAGATATGAGTTGTCATTTTATTAACGGGATCACATCATTAGGAGAATGATGTGATTGACTTGACCCATTCCGTTTGCTTAGCACTTGATCGTTTAGTATTCTGCTGTTGCTTTCTTCATAACTTATACATGTTCCTATGACTATGAGATTATGCAACTCCCGTTTACCTGAGGAACACTTTGTGTTCTACCAAACGTCACAAGTAACTGGGTGATTATAAAGGTGCTTTACAGGTGTCTCCGAAGGTACTTGTTGGGTTGGCGTATTTCGAGATTAGGATTTGTCACTCCGATTGTCGGTGAGGTATCTCTGGGCCCACTCGGTAATGCACATCACTATAAGCCTTGCAAGCATTGTAACTAATGAGTTAGTTGCGGGATAATGTATTACGGAATGAGTAAAGAGACTTGCCGGTAACGAGATTGAACTGGGTATTGAGATACCGACGATTAAATCTCGGGCAAGTAAGATACCGATGACAAAGGGAACAATGTATGTTGTTATGCGGTTTGACCGATAAAGATCTTCATAGAATATGTGGAGCCAATATGAGCATCCAGGTTCCGCTATTGGTTATTGACCGGAGACGTGTCTCGGTCATGTCTACATAGTTCTCGAACCCGTAGGGTCCGCACACTTAAAGTTCGATGACGGTTATATTATGAGTTTATGTGTTTTGATGTACCGAAGGTTGTTCGGAGTCCCGGATGTGATCGCGGACATGACGAGGAGTCTCGAAATGGTCGAGACGTAAAGATCGATATATTGGACGACTATGTTCGGACACCGGAATGGTTTCGGGCATATACCAGAGTACCGGGGGGTTACCGGAACCCCCCAGGGAGACTAATGGGCCTATTGGGCTCTAGTGGAGAAGAGGAGGGGCGGCCAAGGGCAGCAGCGCGCCCCCTTCCCCCCAGTCCGAATTGGACAAGGAGGGGGAGGTGGAGCCCCCCTTTCCTTTCCCCCTCTCTCTCCTTCCCTCTCCTCTCCTACTCCCACTTGGAAGGGGGGAGTCCTACTCCCGATGGGAGTAGGACTCCTCATGGGGCACGCCTAGGGTGGCCGGCCCCCTCCCCCTCCTCCACTCCTTTATATACGGGGAGGGAGGCACCCCTTGGAGACACAACAATTGATCTCTTAGCCGTGTGCGGTGCCCCCCTCCACCATAATCCACCTCGATAATATCGTAGTGGTGCTTAGGCGAAGCCCTACGTCGGTAGAATATCATCATCGTCACCACGCTGTTCTGCTGACGGAACTCTCCCTCAAAGCTCAGCTGGATCAGAGTTCGAGGGATGTCATCGAGTTGAACGTGTGCAGAACTCGGAGGTGCCGTGCGTTCGGTACTTGATCGGTCGGATTGTGAAGACGTACGCTTATGTCAACCACGTTGTGCTAACGCTTCCGCTTTTGGTCTACGAGGGTACGTGGACACACTCTCCCTGCTCGTTGCTATGCATCACCATGATTTTGCGTGTGCGTAGGAAAATTTTGAAATTACTACGTTACCCAACAAAACTAAAGGGCACTATGAGGTACGAATAACTCAGAGGAACACTCGCTTTTTCTTTTCACTTTTACGAATGGCGAGGTGGGTAATTTACTTTGAATTCAGGGGCATTTCCAATAACAGATGAAAAATTAAGAGAAACAATTAATGAAGAGTTTTTTTCACTTACGAGTGATGTGTGGGTAATTTAATTCCACTTTAGGGGCAGTTTTGTTGAGAGACGAAAAAACAGAGAAATAACTAAAGAAGATTTTTTTCACTTACATGTGGCATGGTGGGTAATTACTTCAACTTTATGGGCAGCTTTGGGTATGTGGATGGACCAAAAAATCTAAGAAACACATCGTCCTTTATTATTAGGTATAAGTTGAAGTGTCTAATCGCTGAGCAAAAGTGCATAATGTAGATAAACCTTTCTGTGAAATTAATCATAGATGCATTAGGTATCCAACCAATGAAAAAGATACATAACACGAGAGCATGAGAAAACTGGAAAGAACAAACCCTAATGTGCAGTCTTGGAAACATGGAGGGAGAGCTACTAGGATAAAGTCTTTCTTTAGATCGTAGTTCTTTGAGAAAAGATAATACTATAAAATGGGTATCTGACCATCAATAACTCTTGCGCCTAGCAAATAAAACAACAAAATTAGTTTTTTATTTGTTAAATTGGTTGGTGAGCATTTTCATATACATATTAGAAGCATTATGTGCTTCGTACGAGCTAGTTAGATCACTATGTGAGGGGAGGGGGGTCTAGAAGTTATAGGGAGATGGAAGAAATACAATAGTTCTTGTATGACATTTGTATTTCATTAGGGAAACTCCAACGCCGTGCATCAAAATGCCCATTAACGTCTGCACAGCAAGGTCCGGACACTTTTTGCTATCCAACATCATGTATCAAACGTCCGCAGATCGACATGAGCATCCGAATTCCCGCAAACCGGAAGCAAAACTGGGGAAGTTTGTGGGCGTCTGCACAGTCGTCATGTAGACCTGAGAAATGTTGTTGGATTGCAGTGGAGTAACAAATGTAATAGTACCTAGAATTTGTCAAGTACAAAGTGTCTCTAAAGAGAGCAACAACTATGAAAAATGCAGGCATGAGGATTGATAAACGGGACGTTGCATGGATAGAATCAATCATATAATGGCATAAAAATAGGCCATAATTAGCTTGCTCATATTCCTCAAATTATCTAGGCATGCATTCTTTGTGTAGTTGTACGGGCTTGTAATAAGAACTTGCACAATATTTTTTGTCCTATCCTTTCGGTTCAACGAGATCCTAATGAAAATTAAGGTTAAAGGTACTACTTTAAAAGGTATTGAAGCAAAGCATTAACACTCAATGGTACATGTAATCCTGGAATTACAACCATTATCATTGGTATCCCGATTATTGTCACTTTGCGGTCACCGGTGCAAAATTATAACATGTGCATATAACTTGCCAGTATGATCCAAACACATTAATATTCATGAGGACATATGTTTTTTAGATATGAAATCAAATCACTCGGGCCCTAGTGACAAGTATTAAGCATACGTTATAGCAACATCAATCTCACAACATAGATGAAACTACGCACCAATCCGTAACAACTTTGATAACTATTACATGATGGATCTCATCCAATTCTCATCCATACCATGTGCCTACAGATAATTACTCACACATTGATGTGGGAAGGATGATGGTGATGATGGAGAAGAGGTTGGTGTGTATATGTAGAAGAATCCCCCTCTTTGAAGGCCGAGTGAATCTTCTAATAGCCCTCTGGGAGAAGATATAAGAGTTGGCGGTGGCTCCGCCTCGAAGAAAAATAGAAAAATTGTCCGTGAAGTTTTAGGCAAGGAGGGGTCCTATGGGCGAAGAGGCGGCGCATGGGGGTGCCTATGGGCCACATGCAGACACATGGCATGGCCAGGGCGCGTGGGCCACCCCCTGGTCGTCCCTCGTGGCTCTGTGGATCTTTTCTAGTTTTATTTATGAATATGCTTTTTTGAAAAAGGCTGCGACTAAAGCATGTGGACTTGTAGGCCAGTAGGTTCCTCTTTGATTTCCAAAAGTTTGAGCAAGTTTGGTTTGTGGGAAAAGGAGGAATAATATTTTTCAAGGACAACAATCTGGGGCAGCTCAGATCCAAAGATTTTAGTGAGTGGTAGAAGGAGGGATTTATATACACTCGTGCAGAGACGTCTGAAGGAAATATGCCCTAGAGGCAATAATAAATTATTATTTATTTCCTTATTTCATGATAAATGTTTATTATTCATGCTAGAGTTGTATTAACCGGAAACTTAGTACATGTGTGAATACATAGACAAAACAAAGTGTCCCTAGTATGCCTCTACTTGACTAGCTCGTTTACCAAAGATGGCTATGTTTCCTAACCATAGACATGTGTTGTCATTTGATGAACGGGATCACATCATTAGGAGAATGATGTGATGGATAAGACCCATTCATTAGCTTAGCATTATGATCGTTCTGAGTTTCATTGCTACTGCTTTCTTCATGACTTATACATGTTCCTCGGACTATGAGATTATGCAACTCGAATACCGAGGAACACCTTGTGTGCGATCAAATGTCACAATGTAACTGGGTGATTATAAAGATGCTCTACAGGTGTCTCCGATGGTGTTTGTTGAGTTGGCATAGACCGAGATTAGGATTTGTCACTCCGTGTATCGGAGAGGTATCTCTGGGCCCTCTCGGTAATGCACATCACTATAAGCCTTGCAAGCATTGTGACTAATGAGTTAGTTGCGGGATGATGCATTACAGAACGAGTAAAGAGATTTGCCGGTAACGAGATTGAACTAGGTATGAGGATACCGACGATCGATTCTCGGGCAAGTAACATACCGATGACAAAGGGAACAACCTATGTTGTTATGCGGTTTGACCGATAAAAATCTTCGTAGAATATGTAGGAGCCAATATGAGCATCCAGGTTCCGCTATTGGTTATTGACCGGAGATGTGTCTCGGTCATGTCTACATAGTTCTCGAACCCGTAGGGTCCGCACGCTTAACGTTCGATGACGATTTGTATTATGAGTTATGTGATTTGATGACCGAAGTTTGTTCGGAGTCCCGGATGAGATCGGGGACATGACGAGGAGTCTCGAAATGGTCAAGAGGTAAAGATCGATATATTGGAAGGCTATATTCGGACATCGGAAAGGTTCCAAGTGATTCGGGTATTTTTTGGAGTACCGGAGAGTTACGGGAATTCGCCGGGAGAAGTATTGGGCCTTATTGGGCCATACAGGAATAGAGGAGGCAGGCCAAAGGGAAGGAGGCGCCCCGCCCATGGGTCCGAATTGGACTAGGGGAAAGGGGGCGGCGCCCCCCTTGCCCTTTCCTACTCCCTCTCTCTTTCCCTCTTTCTTCTCTTCTACTCCGGAAAGGAAAAGGGGAATCCTACTAGGACATGGGAGTCCTAGTAGGACTCCCCACACTTGGGGCGTCCCCTCTAGGGCCGGCCTCCTCCTCCTCCCTCCTTTATATACTTGGGCTGGGGACACCTCAAAGGCACAACAGGCAATCTCTTAGCTGTGTGCGGTCCCCCTCCACAGTTACACATCTCGGTCATATCATCGTAGTGCTTAGGCGAAGCCCTGCGCCGGTAACTTCATCATCACCGTCGCCACGCTGTCATGCTGACGGAACTCTCCCTCGGCCTCAACTGGATCAAGAGTACGAGGGACGTCATCGAGCTGAACTTGTGCTGAACATGGAGGTGCCGTACGTTCGGTGCTAGGATCGGTCGGATCGTGAAGACGTACGACTACATCAACTGCGTTGATAAAATTCTTCCGCTTTCGGTCTACGAGGGTACGTGGACACACTCTCCCGCTTGTTGCTATGCATCATCTAGATGGATTTTGTGTGTGCGTAGGATTTTTTTTGAAATTACTGCGTTCCCCAACAGTGGCATCCGAGCCAGGTCTATGCGTAGATGTTATATGCACGAGTAGAACACAAAGTTGTGGGCGATAATAGTCATACTGCTTACAAGCATGTCATATTTTGATTCGGTGGTATTGTTGGATGAAGCGGCTTAGACCGACATTACATGACCGCGTTCATGAGACTGGTTCTACCGCCGTGCTTCACACACACGTGGCTAGTGGGTGTCTGTTTCTCCAACTTTAGGTGAATCGAGTGTGACTACGCCCGGTCCTTGTTGAAGGTTAAAACAGCACACTTGACGAAAAATTGTTTTGGTTTTGATGCGTAGGTAAGAACGGTTCTTGCTAAGCCCGTAGCAGCCACGTAAAACTTGCAACAACAAAGTAGAGGACGTCTAACTTGTTTTTGCAGGGCATGTTGTGATATGATATAGTCAAGACGTGATGAGATATAAATTGTTGTATGAGATGATCATGTTTTTGAAATTATCGGCAACTGGTAGGAGCCTTATGGTTGTCTCTTTATTGCATAAGATGCAAGGGCCATGTAATTGCTTTATTTTATCGCTATGCGATAGCAATAGTTGCGAAAGCAATAGTTGGCGAGACGACCATATGACGACACATTGATAGAGATCATGGTGTCATGCCGGTGACGATAGAAATCATGACGGTACTTTGGAGATGGAGATCAAAGGCACAAGATGATGATGGCCATATCATGTCACATATTTTGATTGCATGTGATGTTTATCTTTTATACATCTTATTTTGCTTGGTTCGGCGGTAGCTTTATAAGATGATCCCTTACTAAAATTTCAAGGTATAAGTGTTCTCCCTGAGTATGCACCGTTGCGACAGTTCTTCGTGCTGAGACACCACGTGATGATCGGGTGTGATAAGCTCTACGTTCACATAAAACGGGTGCAAGCCAGTTTTGCACATGCAGAATACTCGGGTTAAACTTGACGAGCCTAGCATATGCAGATATGGGCTCGGAATGCTAGAGACCGAAAGATCGAACGTGAATCATATAGTAGATATGATCAACATAGTGATGTTCACCATTGAAAACTACTCCATCTCACGTCATGATCGGACATGGTTTAGTTGATATGAATCACGTGATCATTTAGATGACTCGAGGGATGTCTATCTAAGTGGGAGTTCTTAAGTAATATGATTAATTGAACTTAAATTTATCATGAACTTAGTCCTGATAGTATTTGCATATCTATGTTGTAGATCAATAGCTCGCAAATAGCTTCCCCGTTTTATTTATGATATGTTCCTAGAGAAAACTAAGTTGAAAGATGATAGTAGCAATGATGCGGACATGGTCCGTGATGTGAGGAGTATCCTTGTTGCTGCACAGAATAATTATGTCCTTGATGCACCGCTAGATGACAGACCAATTGCAGGAGCAGATAGAGACGTTATGAACGTTTCACAAAGCTCAGTATGATGACTACTTGATAGTTTAGTGCACCATGCTTTACGGCTTAGAACCGAGACTTCAAAAATGTTTTGAACGCCATGGAGCATATAAGATGTTCTAAGAGTTGAAATTGGTATTTCATACTCATGCCCGTGTTGAGAGGTATGAGACCTCTGACAATACTTTGCCTACAAAATGGAGGAGAATGGCTCAACCAATGAGCATGTGCTCAGATTGTCTGGGTACTACAATTGCTTGAATCAAGTGGGAGTTAATCTTCCAGATAAGATAGTAATTGACAAAGTTCTCTAGGCACTATCACCAAGTTATTAGAACTTCGTGATGAACTATAATATGCAAGGGATGACGAAAGTAATTCCCGAGCTCTTCGCAATGTTGAAATTGGCGAAGGTAGAAATCAAGAAAGAGCATCAAGTGTTGATGGTTTACAAAACCACTAGTTTCAAGAAAAACGGCAAAAGAATAGAAAGGGAACTTCAAGAAGAATGACAAACAAGTTGTCACTTCCGTGAAGAAACCCAAAGCTAGACTCAAGCCTGAAACTGAGTGCTTCTACTACAAAGGAAATGGTCACTGGAAGTGGAACTGCCCCTAGATACTTGGCGGATAAGAAAGATGGCAAAATGAATAAAGGTATATTTGATATACATGTTATTGATGTGTACTTTACTAGTTTTTATAGCAACCCCTCGGTATTTGATACTAGTTCAGTTGCTAAGAGTAGTAACTCGAAACGGGAGTCGCAAAATAAACAGAGACTAGTTAAGGGCGAGGTGACGATATGTGTTGGAAATGATTCCAAGGTTGATAAGATCACCATCGCACACTCCTTTTACCTTCGGGATTAGTGTTGAACCTAAAATAAATGTTATTTGGTGTTTGCGTTAAGCATGAATATGATTGGATCAGGTTTATTGCAATAAGGTTATTCATTTAAGTCAAAGAATAGTTGTTGTTCTATTTACATGAATAAAAACCTTTTATGGTCATACACTCAATGTAAATGGTTTATTGAATCTCGATCGTAGTGATACTCATATTCATAAATATTGAAGCCAAAATATGCAAAGTTAATAATGATAGTGCAACTTATTTGTGGCACTGCCGTTTAGGTCATATTGGTTTAAAGCGCATGAAGAAACTCCATGCCGATGGACTTTTGGAATCACTTGATTATGAATCATTTGATGCTTGCGAACCATGCCTCATGGGCAAGATGACTAAGACTCCGTTCTCCGGAACAATGGAGCGAGCCACTGACTTATTGGAAATAATACATACTGATGTATGCGGTCCAATGATTGTTGAGGCTCACGGCGGGTATCATTGTTTTCTGACCTTCACAGATGATTTGAGCAGATATGTGTATATCTACTTGATGAAACACAAGTCTGAAACACTTGAAAAGTACAAAGATTTTCAGAGTGAAGTAGAGAATCATCGTAACAAGAAAATAAAGTTTCTACGATCTGATCGTAGAGGCAAATATTTGAGTTACGAGTTTGGCCTTCAATTAAAACAATGTGGAATAGTTTCACAAACTCATGCCACAGAACACCACAACATAATGGTGTGTCCGAACGTCATAACCGTACTTTATTGGATATAGTGCAATCTATGATGTCTCTTACCGATTTACCACTATCATTTTGGGGTTATGCATTAGAGACAACTGCATTCACGTTAAATAGGGCACCGTCTAAATCCGTCGAGACGACACCTTATGAACTGTGGTTTGGCAAGAAACCCAAGTTGTCGTTTCTTAAAGTTTGAGGCTGCGATGCTTATGTGAAAAAGGTTCAACCTGATAAGCTCGAACCCAAATCGGAAAAATGTGTCTTCATAGGATACCCAAAAGAGACTGTTGGGTACACCTTCTATCACAGATCCAAAGGCAAGATCTTTGTTGCTAAGAATGGTTCCTTTCTGGAGAAGGAGTTTCTCTCGAAAGAAGTGAGTGGGAGGAAGGTAGAACTTGATGAGGTAATTGTACCTTCTCCCGAATTGGAAAGTATTTCTTCACTGAAATCAGTTCAAGTGATGCTTACACCAATTAGTGAGGAATTTAATGATGATGATCATGAAGCTTCGGATCAAGTTACTACCGAACCTCGTAGGTCAACCAGAGTATGTTCCGCACCAGAGTGGTGCGGTAATCCTATTATGGAGTTCATGTTACTTGACCATGACGAACCTATGAACTATGAGGAAGCGATGATGAGCCCAGATTCCGTGAAATGGCTTGAGGCCATGAAATCTGAGATGGGATCCTTGTATGAGAACAAAGTGTGGACTTTGGTTGACTTGCCCGATGATCGGCAAGCCATAGAAAATAAATGGATCTTCAAGAGGAAGACAGATGCTGATAGTAGTGTTACTATCTACAAAGCTAGACTTGTCAAAAAAGGTTTTTGACAAAGTTCAAGGTGTTGACTACGATGAGATTTTCTCACTCATAGCGATGCTTAAGTCTGTCCGAATCATGTTAGCAAATTGCCAAATTTTATGAAATCTGGCAAATGGATGTCAAAACTACATTCCTTAATGGAATTCTTAAAGAAGAGTTGTATATGATTCAACCAGAAGGTTTTGTCGATCCTAAAGGTGCTAACAAAATGTGCAAGCTCCAGCGATCCATCCATGGACTGGTGCAAAGCATCTCAGAGTTGGAATATATGCTTTGATGAGTTGATCTAAGCATATAGTTTTATACAGACTTGCGATGAAGCCTGTATTTACAAGAAAGTGAGTGGGAGAACTACAACCTTTCTGATAAGAATATGTGAATGACATATTGTTTTTCGGAAATGATGTAGAATTTTCTGGAAAGCATAAAAGGAGTGTTTGAAAGGAGTTTTTCAAAGAAAGACCTCGATGAAGCTGCTTACATATTGAGCATCAAGATCCATAGAGATAGATCAAGACGCTTGATAAGTTTTTTAATGAGTACATACCTTGACGAATTTTTGGAGTAGTTCAAAATGGAACAGTCAAAGAAGGAGTTCTTGCCTTTATTGCAAGGTGTGAAATTGAGTAAGACTCAAAGCCCGACCACGACAGAAGATAGAAAGAGAATGAAAGTCATTCCCTATGCCTCAGCCATAGGTTCTATAAAGAGTGCCATGCTGTGTACCAGATCTATTGTATACCCTACAATGAGTTTGGCAAGGGAGTACAATAGTGATCTAGGAGTAGATCACTGGACAACTGTCAAAATTATCCTTAGTGGAATAAGGATATGTTTCTCGATTATGGAGGTGACAAAAGGTTAAATGCGTAAAGGGTTACGTCGATGCAAGTTTTGACACTGATCCAGATGACTCTAAGTCTCAATTTGGATACATATTGAAAGTGAGAGCAATTAGCTAGAGTAGCTCCGCGCAGAGCATTGTTGACATAGAAATTTGCAAAATACATACGGATCTGAATATGGCAGGCCCGTTGAATAAACTTCTCTCACAAGCAAAACATGATCACACCTTAGTACTCTTTTGGTGTTAATCACATGGCGATGTGAACTAAGATTACTGACTCTAGTAAACCCTTTGAGTGTTGGTCACATGGCGATGTGAACTATGGTTGTTAATCACATGGTGATGTGAACTATTGGTGTTAAATCACATGGCGATGTGAACTAGATTATTGACTCTAGTGCAAGTGGGAAACTAAAGGAAATATGCCCTAGAGGAAATAACAAAGTTATTATTTATTTCCTTATTTCATGATAAATGTTTATTATTCATGCTAGAATTGTATTAACCGGAAACTTAGTACATGTGTGAATACATAGACAAAACAAAGTGTCCCTAGTATGCCTCTACTTTGAATAGCTCGTTTATCAAAGATGGTTATGTTTCCTAACCATAGACATGTGTTGTCATTTGATGAACGGGATCACATCATTAGGAGAATGATGTGATGGACAAGACCCATTCATTAGCTTAGCATTATGATCGTTACAGTTTCATTGCTACTGCTTTCTTCATGACTTATACATGTTCCTCAGACTATGAGATTATGCAACTCCAGAATACCGGAGGAACACCTTGTGTGCGATCAAATGTCACAATGTAACTGGGTGATTATAAAGATGCTCTATAGGTGCCTCCGATGGTGTTTGTTGAGTTGGCATATGTCGTGGAATTGTCACGGCAGATGTCCTAGGGTGAGGACTTAGTCATGAGGCCAACGCATCTATGTGGTAGCTTGAGAGGGGTTGAGCGGAATCGAGAGACGCAACACAAGACAGGGATTTAGACAGCTTCGGGCCCCGGGAAACATCATCCGGTAAAAACCCTACATGCTATTTGAGGCTAGGTCTCATTATCATCACGAGGGAGTCGCCGTAAACCGGCTCTCCTCTTTGTGTCTAGCCCTAAGATTGTTTTTTCTTGCTTGTAGCCTGTCCCTCTTTGGGGAGCCCTACCCCTCCTTATATATGTTGAAGGGGCGGGTTACATGTGGAGTCCTATTAGGATTAGGACTAGTCTATCTCTAATGCAAACCGGATACAAGTCCAGGTCTTAACTCCTTGTAGGACAAATATTCCTTATGCCTTTCCTCTTAAACCGGCCCACCATAGTATGAACCGGCCTTCATGAACCGCCAGACGGGCCACCAGTGAGTTACAACGTCCTGGCGGGTTGCTGGTAAATTGCCAGGTATGGGCGGGTCACCAGATGAATATCGCCAAGTGCCAGCGGGACCTCAAATAAACCGCCAAGTCCGGCCGGGTTAACTTCCGGCGGTTTACACCATGGTATATCCCGACATTAGCCCCCAAGTTTAGCTTGGATTTATCCATGGTAAACTTATCTTTATAAAATAAACACCGAACAAATTTGGCAGGTTGTGCTCCGGGTTAAGAATTCTTGTAGACCGACACCTGATCGTCCTTATGTCCTTTGTCATTTCCTCCTTCTAGAAAATCCGGGTCAATAACCAGCTTCATACTCAAATTGCTGATGTTGGCTTCTTATAGAAAAAATATTGTGAAGAATAATCCACTTGAGTCGGCTTCCAAAGCGCGGTTTAAGAAATATTGGTCTTGAAATACTCATCTGATATTCAACCGGTTTGAAGATGCGGAACTTGCCGGTTTTATCATTGCCAAAGACTGTCGGGTTATAAAAACTTGATAATTTCGAGTCATGATTGTTGCAGACACCGGTTCATGATTGTTGCCAACGCCGATTCATGATTATTAATGACGCCGGGTTGCAGCCACAGGGTCATAATGATTGGTGATGCCGGGTCAACCTAGTTTGCTCAATCAGAGAATTTGAGAATATTTCTTCGAGAATAATATAATAACTTTAGACCCCAAGTCATTGAGCAGAACAAAGTGGTGGCTTAAGACTTTGCTTCAATATAAATACTGCCACTTTCAAAGAAATCCATGTTGTTCATCCCGGTGACTAGTAAAAACTGAATACTCCATATTATGTAGCCCCCAAGTGTCGGGTTGTCATGCTTGCAGCAACACAGGACTTGTAATTGTCTTATACTCATAAAAACTTCAACCAGTGTAGCCCCCAGGGGCCGGGTCATCATACAATAATGAGCAGGGACTTTGTAGGTATAATCATGTAGATTTGAGCAATGATGTGTAGCCCCCAAGGGTCGGCTCAGTAAGATAATATTGAGCTGGGACTTAATATATACTTCAAGGAAAATAACATCATATGAAGTAACCCCCATCATGGGACTTGAATCCACGTCCACAAGGTTAAGAGCCTTGTGCTTTACCAACCTAGCAAAGGACCCTTCAATATAATGAATAAAAAGCTTTGTACCTTCAACTGTTGGCCACGGAGCAATTGGTAGCCCCAAAGGGCCGACTCATTATAATGTGATGAGTCGGGTCTTCAATAATATGAGCAAAAAATTACTTTGCATTAGCCCCCAAGTGTCATGGTGCATGCTTGCAGCGACATGAGACTTGCATATTTGATATAATATCAACTTAAATAATGTAGCCCCCAAGTGCCGGGTCGTAAGCCTGCAGCGACTCGGGACTATTCCCTCCATTGTAGAATAAATCATACCCATTGATGAAATAATAGCCATTGCACTGAAGCGACTTTGAAAACCCAGGTTTATAACATATAACCTAGGTTTATAACCAAGGCTGCACTTAAGAATGATCAATGAAATATATCATACCTGTGACATTGAATCACATAATTGGTTTACCAACTTTTTGTAGTAAGGGTGATAACCCCAATCTTGAGTAATGATAACTCCTTTCATCTTTGTCGGTTTATGATAAAACTGCATGCGGGTTGTGATAAACACCGGTTTAACCATATATAATACTGGCGACTCGTAGTCAAACCGGATCGGGCGGATAGTCTCCGGATTATGATTTGATCATGCAATCGACAACTTGTAATTGAAAGTCAAGCCGGGTTAATGAACACCGGTTTACTCCATAATAAGATGGTAACATAAAATCAAACCGGGCAGATAGTCTCCGGATTAGGATTTGACCGTGTTCCGCCAATTTGTAATTGACAATTTGAACCGGATTAACAATGTCGGTTTAAAAATGCAACAGAAGTAAAAGTTCTTTAGCAAAAAAGAACAGAATTCAAGCAAAGGCAAAATAGAACCATTGCAAATGAGGCTTTGAGCCGATCAAGAGGCATTACCATGGTCGGACACGACCAAGCCCCCAAAAAGGCGTAGCTATGATTCGAGTCAGCCAGGTCCCCAAATGATGCTTTGGCATTACGCCGATCAAGAGGTGTAGCTATGGTTCGGGTTCGACCAAGCACCCAAGTGATCTTTGTGGCACTAGGCCGATCAAGAGGCGTGACTATGGTTCAGACGTGACCTCAAGTCCCCAAGTGATTCTTTGGCATTACGCCGATCAAGAGGTGTAGCTATGGTTCGGGTTCGACCAAGCCCCCATGTGATGTTGTGGCACTAGGCCGATCAAGAGGCGTGACTATGGTTCAGACGTGACCAAAAGTCCCCAAGTGATGCTGTGGCATTGAGCCGATCAAGAGGTGTGACTATGGTTCAGACATGACCAAGCCCCCAAGTGATCAATAATATGATAAGCCAATAAGGCATGATACCCATGTTTGAACCGCGCATGATGGCAGCAGGTCCTCTTTGGCACCTTTTAACTTATTGTAAGAGATAAATCCTTCTTGAACCGGGATTTTGAACCGGATATCGAGAGCTTCAAAGCTTTGTGGGAGACATCTTTCCCTTGAACCGGATTTTAAACCGCAATCTTCATTTTCAGCCGGAAATTTTCTGACGACCTTTAAACTCGAACTTGCGAGAAGCTAATTCCTTTTTGAACCGGACATTTTTTAATCCGGATTTTTAGAGCTTCAGAGCTTTGCGGGAGAACAGATTTCCCTTGAACCGGATTGTAACCCGGATATTTGAGAGCTTCAGTGAGACTGACTTCCCTTGAGCCGGATTTTAAACGGAAAACCTTCTTTTTAAGCCGGAAATTTGCTGACGGCCTTTAAATTTGCACCAATATGGTGGTTTAGGGTCCTGCATTAGATAACTTTTGCAAGTCGGAGTAATTGCTTTTTCAAAGAAAGCAATATATAACATAAAAATATATTGGAAGGATTTCACCTGATATGTCAGGCCAGTTGATATCCATCGTGGGGTTATACGCCAGTACGGATAAAATTACGACCACAATTTAGATGGGCAGCGGCTCAAGGCCGCAACAACGCCTTGGAGGGAGCAAAGCCTGCGTGACGCAGAACGGTGCGAGGTGGAGGTGGCCCGCTCCAGGGACAGCGGCGGCGAAGACCACGGCGACAGCAGAGGCGAGCCGCTGGGTTGATACGAGGCTCGGGGTCCGGGTCAACGACAGAGTCGGAGCCCGTGGACGACCCGTTCCGGAGTCATGGGCTCGTGGCTCTCTTCTCTGTGTGTTGCATTTTTTTCTTTGAAAATTACCCTGATGATGATCCGGCTGCCGCTCTTGGAATCTTCTGACTCGGATGGAGGTAGTAATCTGATCTATTAGTACTTAGTAGGAGTAGTACTAGTCTTGGATTTTGCGGACGTGTAGTAGTAATAGTCTTGGACTTCTGACTCGGCTGCCGCTCTTGTAACACGTACTAGTGCAAGTACTTGATTGTTCAGATTTGACTATTCTTCACCTCGGGAAAAAAGGTAGCAACAGACGGTTGATTTCCACGGTCTAGAACTTGTGGATGTGGAGCAGCAGTGGAAACTCAGCGGATTAAGCGGCAGTCTCGAATGAATCTCCAGCGCTGCATATAGGACGCGAAGGCAGTGGCCAGCCGATCGATCGGCTCCAAACTTCTGTTTTGGTAGAATCCCTTCTGCCCTTGGTTTCCCACGACGGTGCAGCGGAAAGTGATCCGGCCATGACGGATCGCCTGGTGGCATGTCACGATGCACATAGATGCAATCCCGCTCTGCTTCATCTGAAAACCATGAACTTCTCGAAACCCTCCTTCTAGACCGGACCTTCTTCCTTTGAAAAATTGCAAACTTCTCAATCCCTCTAGAGATCCCTCCAAGAACTCAACACCACCGTGCGCGCGGCCCCACGGTGGGCGCCAACTATCATGGAATTGTCACGGCAGATGTCCTAGGGTGAGGACTTAGTCGTGAGGCCAACGCATCTATGTGGTAGCTTGAGAGGGGTTGAGCGGAATCGAGAGACGCAACACAAGACAGGGATTTAGACAGCTTCGGGCCCCGGGAAACATCATCCGGTAAAAACCCTACATGCTGTTTGAGGCTAGGTCTCATTATCATCACGAGGGAGTCGCCAGAACCGGCTCGCTCTTTGTGTCTAGCCCTAAGATTGTTTTTTCTTTCTTGTAGCTTGTCCCTCTTTGGGGAGCCCTGCCCCTCCTTATATATGTTGAAGGGGCGGGTTACATGTGGAGTCCTATTAGGATTAGGACTAGTCTATCTCTAATGCAGACCGGATACAAGTCCAGGTCTTAACTCCTTGTAAGACAAATATTCCTTATGCCTTTCCTCTTAAACCGGCCCACCATAGTATGAACCGTCCTTCATGAACCGCCAGACGGGCCACCAGTGACTTACAATGTCCTGGCGGGTTGCTGGTAAATTGCCAGGTCTGGGCGGGTCACCAGATGAATATCGCCAAGTGCCAGCGGGACCTCAAATAAACCGCCAAGTCTGGCCGGGTTTAACTTCCGGCCGGTTTACACCGCGGGGTATATCCCCGACAGCATAGATCGAGATTAGGATTTGTCACTCCGTGTATCAGAGAGGTATCTCTGGGCCCTCTCGGTAATGCACACCACTATAAGCTTTGCAAGCATTGTGACTAATGAGTTATTTGCGGGATGATGCATTACGGAACGAATAAAGAGACTTGCCGGTAACAAGATTGAACTAGGTATGAGGATACCGACGATCGAATCTCGGGCAAGTAACATACCGATGACAAAGGGAACAACGTATGTTGTTATGCGGTTTGACCGATGAAGATCTTCGTAGAATATGTAGGAGCCAATATGAGCATCCAGGTTACGCTATTGGTTATTGACCGAAGATGTGTCTCGGTCATGTCTACATAGTTCTCGAACCCGTAGGGTCCGCACGCTTAACGTTCGATGGCGATTTGTATTATGAGTTATGTGATTTGATGACCGAAGTTTGTTCGGAGTCCCGGATGAGATTGGGGACATGACGAGGAGTTTCGAAATGGTCGAGAGGTAAAGATCGATATATTGGAAGGCTATATTCGGACATCAGAAAGGTTCTGAGTGATTCGGGTATTTTTTGGAGTACCAGAGAGTTACTTGAATTCGGGAGAAGTATTGGGCCTTATTGGGCCATACGGGAATAGAGGAGGCAGGCCAAAGGGAAGGAGGCGCGCGCCCCCCATGGGTCCGAGTTGGAGTAGGGGAAAGGGGCGGCGCCCCCCTTGCCCTTTCCTACTCCCTCTCTTTTTCCCTCTTTCTTCTCTCCTACTCTGGAAAGGAAAAGGGGGATCCTACTAGGACTTGGGAGTCCTAGTAGGACTCCCACACTTGGCGCGCCCCCTCTAGGGCCGGCCTCCTCCTCCTCCCTCCTTTATATACGTGGGTAGGTGACACCCCAAAGGCACAATAGACAATCTCTTAGCCGTGTGCGGTGCCCCCCTCCACAATTACACACCTCGGTCATATCGTCATAGTGCTTAGGCGAAGACCTGTGCCAGTAACTTCATCATCACCGTCGCCACGCCGTTGTGCTGATGGAACTCTCCCTCGGCCTCAACTGGATCAAGAGTACGAGGGACGTCATCGAGCTGAACGTGTGCTGAACACGGAGGTGCCATACGTTCGGTGCTAGGATCGGTCAGATCGTGAAGACGTATGACTACATCAACTACATTGATAAAACGCTTCCACTTTTGGTCTACGAGGGTACGTGGACACACTCTCCCGCTCGTTGCTATGCATCACCTAGATGGATCTTGCGTGTGCGTAGGATTTTTTTTTGAAATTACTGCATTCCCCAACAACGTCCTATACAAACGGTGTTTACCCCCTTTCCGTATCAGAGTTTTAAACCATCGTCTTGCATGTGTGTTTGATAGGGGGGTCCTTCCCACACGACCCATAAACCGCCGGCGATAGGTCCTCCGGTCACACACACGGAGCAGAAAGAGCTCGTGTGCTATCGGGCGAGCCATTGCAGACAATTATATAGGCCCAATCATTTCTGTCCGTATGTACATACCATACAGTGAATCCCAGATAATTTTTTCCTTCGTATGTACATCCCACATTATTTTTATGTGGAAATGTTTTTGCAAGGTTTCCTAACGCAACATTTGTCAGGCGAAAGTCGTGTGTGATTGTTCATTGATAGAACACACCTACTTTCTAAAAACCGTGTGGGATGTTTAAGTTCATCGCCCACAGTGTTGTCTGAGAAATCGTCTGCAATAGAAAAACCCAATAAGCATGCTAATTAGACTATTATTGATTATCCATTTAGTAATCAAATTGACATTTCATATGAAACACACCATATATTTCATATCTGTATTACGACAACCATGATTTCATAATTGAATTACATCAGAGTACAACAGCTTAAGACCCAGTTACACCATATAGGCATATAGCTAGCTACGCCATTACACAACAACACCAAGTTTCACATGCACGTAAAACCTTTGGAAAGTAGCATCATATAAGGTAAATAGACAGATGAATATCATCTGGAAATTTGCCGAAGTGGAAGACGAATATTGAGCCTTCCATGATGTTGAATGTCCTTGCAACTTTAGGCTAGTGGTTGTGGATAATCGCCCGTCCAACCTTTGTCCTCTTCCGGAAGACTTCAATATTGTACAGTGTGTGTGTTGAATGAATACCTTCCTCGCCTTTTGAGCATGCAAGTGGTTTGAGAGGTAATCATCGGTGAACTGCTTTGGAAAGGACTGAAAACAAAGATATGCATAAATATCTGTTTTAAATTTTGAAATGGTGCAAAGGAAAAAAAAAGGTAAAAGAGTTAGTACCATCCTATAGTTGACTGATGTCTTCTTCATTGTGCAAACAAAGATCTTGCTGTTATTCGTCGCTAGTTTCTTTATCCTAACAATCTTTGTGAGTTTCTTGACTTGACTGATATTCATGGACATCTCATTTCCCCATATGCAATATGCGTCGAACAGTGGGTCTAACCTATGACAACATGACCTACATGTGCAAGACCAAAATTCTAAAAACCTAAATATTAGAATGGTTCCTACAAATTGCATAATAATGTGCTATTAGCCAAAGGATCATGTATGTGCAAACCTCGATGGTAAACCTCACCACCTCCCATTGTTTCCCTACAACACATATACAATAGATATTGATCAGGTTAGGTGAGAGTTGGCATACTATCAGTAGAATATGTTAATGAAAAATAAAAAAATTGCAAATCCAATAGATTAATTTGAGCCGCATGGAAAAGCCAGTTAAGCAAACCAAGCACGCTAAACAATTTTAAAATATAGCAATTGTATATGTTTCTCATTTATTTAGTACAACCAAATTCGATTTATTCTCACATGCATAACAATACAAAATTGTACCTGCAACAAATGAATATCACATTGCATAATTGAACCAAACAATTAACTGGACACCACAATAAATGAACCAAACAGTTAACTGAGCACCACGTTGTAGAATAGAACATATACCAGAAGGTCAAACAGTTAACCAAACCAAGCATGCTTAAGAACTGTTAGGAAATATACCAATTGTTGAACCAAACTGTTAACTAAACATCACATTTCAGAAGATTAGATTGCATATTAACATTACAAAGGACAACTCACTGAAAGGCACCGGCGATGGCCTTGAGAAAATAGCACAAACTGTAGTTCAACACAGCCAACCGTGTGGCGGCATCCGCGCACGAGGCGTCGATGGTGGCCTCGACGGTTAGGTGCTCCTCCAAGATCTGGTGGTCGACACGCATGTCAGCCATCGCGACCTGTTTCGCACGTGCGGCCACGATTTGCTTCTCCGCTACCAAATGCTCCTTGAGCTCCTGGCTATACTGCATGCAAAATAGCTATCGGTGGCTCTTATTGGGTGGATGGGGCAATGATTTGGGTGGAAGGTGTCGCGCCGATGGTCGGGGCATGTGAGATGGAGAAGGAGGAGGATGGGGTGGGGGTGTGAATTACCTGACTATATCAACAAGGCAACATGGCAGGATGGAGCGTCGCCAGTGAGGAGGCGACGATGCAAGAAAACAGTGAAGGTTTTAACTTGGAAAGGAAGGAGAAAATAGTTGAAATGTGGCATTTGGTCGAGGGGAGTGGCTGGTGCTACTTCTTGAGCTTGCGTTGATTTTTTTTGGTTTATAGATCTGAAAATATAAGATGGAAAATAGACCCGGGGGCCATAGGTTTCACTAGAGGCTTCTCTCTTGAAAGAAAACATACGGTGGGTAAACAAATTACTGTCGAGCAACTGATGGAAAATCGCATAATTATAATGATATCTAAGGCAATGATCGTGAATATAAGCATCACGTCCGTGACAAGTAGACCGACTCCTGCCTGCATCTACTACTATTACTCCACACATCGACCGCTATCCAGCATGCATCTAGAGTATTAAGTTCATAAGAACGGAGTAACGCCTTAAGTAAGATGACATGATGTAGAGGGATAAACTCAAGCAATATGATGAAAACCCCATCTTTTTATCCTTGATGGCAACAATACAATACGTGCCTCGCTACCCCTACTATGCCACTGGGTGAGGACACCGCAAGATTGAACCCAAAACTAAGCACCTCTCCCACTGCAAGAAAAACCAATCTAGTTGGCCAAATCAAACCGACAATTCGAAAGAAACATACAAAGATATTTAATCATGGATAAAAGAGTTCAGAGAGGACTCAAATAATATTCATAGATAATCTGATCATAAATCCACAATTCATCGGATCTCGACAAACACACCGCAAAAGAATATTACATCGGATAGAACTCCAAGAACATCGAGGAGAACATGGTATTGAAGATCAAAGAGAGAGAAGAAGCCATCTAGCTACTAGCTATGGACACATAGGTCTGTGGTAAACTACTCACGCTTCATCGGAAGGGCAACAAGGTTGATGTATATGCTCTCCGTCACCGAATCCCCCTCCGGCGGATCGCCAGAAAAGGCCCCAAGATGGGATCTCATAGGAATAGAGGCTTGCAGCGGCGGAAAAACTATTTTGGTGGACGCTTCTGGTGGTTTGGGAATATTTGGGAATTTATAGTGCAAAGATTAGGTTTAGAGGACCCCCGAGGAGCCCACAAGCCAGGGAGGCGCGCCCCCCTAGGGCGCGCCTTGAGGGCTTGTGGCCTCCTCGGGGATCCTCTGACCCCCTCTCCAAGTCCTCTGGATGCCTTCTGGTCCAAGAAAAATCATCGCGGAAATTTTATTCCTTTTGGACTCTGCCTAGTATTCCTTTTCTGTAAAACTCAAAAACAAGGAAAAAAACAGAAACTGGCACTAGGGTCTAGGTTAATAGGTTAGTTCCAAAAATAATATAAAATAGCATATTAATGCATATAAAACATCCAAAAATAATAATATAATAGCATGGAACCATAAAAAATTATAGATACGTTGGAAACATATCAAGCATCCCCAAGCTTAAGTCCTGCCCGTCCACGAGTAGGTAGATGATAAAAGCAAATTTTTTGATGTGGAATGCTACCTAACATATTTATCCATGTAATCTTCTTTATTGTGGCATGAATATTCAGATCCATAAGATTCAAAACAAAAGTTTAATATTGACATAAGAACAATAATACTTCAAGCATACTAATAGCGCAATCATGTCTTCTCAAAATAACATGGCAAAAGAAAGTTATCCCTGCAAAATCTTATAGTCTGGCTATGCTCCATCTTCATCACACAAAGTATTTTATCATGCACAACCCCGTATGACAAGCCAAGCAATTGTTTCATACTTTTGATGTTCTAAAAAAAAATTAACTTTCACGCAATACATGAGCGTGAGCCATGGATATAGCACTATAGGTGGAAGAGAATATGGTGGTTCTGGAGAAGACAGAAAGAAGGAGAAAGTCTCACATCAACTAGGCGTATTAACGGGCTATGGAGATTCCCATCAATAGATATCAATGTGAGTGAGTAGGGATTGCCATGCAACAGATGCACTAGAGCTATAAGTGTATGAAAGCTCAAAAAGAAACTAAGTGGGTGTGCATCCAACTTGCTTGCTCATGAAGACCTAGGGTAATTTGAGGAAGCCCATCATTGGAATATACAAGCCTAGTTCTATAATGAAAAATTCCCACAAGTATATGAAAGTGACAACATAGGAGACTCTCTATCATGAAGATCATGGTGCTACTTTGAAGCACAAGTGTGGAAAAAGGATAGTAACATTGTCCCTTCTCTCTTCTCTCGTTTTTTTGTTTGGGATCTTTGGCCTCTTTTTTTTTATTTTGGGCTCTTTGGCCTCTTTTATTTTTATAAGGTCCGGAGACTCATCCCAACTTGTGAGGGAATCATAGCTTCCATCATCCTTTCCTCACTTGGGACAATGCTGTAATAATGATGATCATCACACATTTATTTACTTACAACTCAAGAATTACAACTCGATACTAGAAAAAAGATATGATGGAACGGTGGAATTTGCATGGCAATATATCTCGGAATGGCTATGGAAATTCCATAATAGGTAGGTATGGTGGCTGTTTTGAGGAAGGTATATGGTGAGTTTAATGCACCGGCGAAAGTTGTGCGGTACTAGAGAGGCTAGCGATGGTGGAAGGGTGAGAGTGTGTATAATCCATGGACTCAACATTAGTCATAAAACTCACATACTTACTACAAAAATTTATTAGCCATAAAAAAAGGACTACACGCATGCTCCTAGGGGATAGATTGGTAGTAAAAGACCATCGCTCGTCCCCGACCGCCACTCATAAGGAAAACAATCAAAGAATAAATCATGCTCCGACTTCATCAGATAACGGTTCACCATACGTGCCTACTACGGGAGCCACAGACTTCAACACAAGTATTTCTACCAATCCACAGTTACTCACTAGCATGACTTTAATATCACTATCCTTATATCTCAAAACAATATGCAAGGAATCAAACTTCTCATAGTATTCAATGCTCTTTATGTGAAAGTTTTTATTATATCCCTCTTGGATGCCCATCATACTAGGACTAAATTCATAACCTAAGAAAATTACCATGCTGTTTAAAGACTCTCAAAATAATATAAGTGAACCATGAGAGTTCAATAATTTCTAGAAAATAAAGCCACCGCCGTGCTCTAAAAAGATATAAGTGAAGCACTAGAGCAAACTGCCTAGCTCAAAAGATATAAGTGAAGCACATAGAGTATTCTAATAAATTCATGATTAATGTGTGTCCCTCTCAAAAGGTGTATACAACAAGGATGATTGTGGCAAACTAAGAAGCAAAGACTCATATCATACAAGACGCTCCAAGCAAAACACATATCATGTGGTGAATAAAAATATAGCCTCAAGTAAATTTACCGATGGATTTAAGACGAAAGAGGGGATGCCATCCGGGGCATCCCCAAGCTTAGATGCTTGGTTGTCCTTTAATATTACTTTGGGGTGCCTTGGGCATCCCCAATCTTAGGCTCTTGCCACTCATTATTCCATAGTCCATCAAACTTTTACCCAAAACTTGAAAACTTCACAACACAAAACTCAACAGAAAACTCGTAAGCTGCGTTAGTATAATAAAATAAATCACCACTTAGGTACTGTTGTGGACTCATTCATATTTTATATTGGTGTAATATATACTTTATTTCAACTTCTCCATGGTTTATACCCCCCGATATTACCCATAGATTCATCAAAATAAGCAAACAACACATAGAAAACAAAATATGTCAAAAACAGAAAAGTCTGTGGCAATCTGGAAACTTTGTATACTTCTGTAAATTCGCAAATTCTGATAAAATAGGACAATCTGGGAAATTTATATATAAATCTTGTGTAAAAAATTCAGCTCAAAAGCACGTTTCTGTGATTTTCTAAAATTCTAGCAATGAGCGCAAAAGTTTCTATTTTTCAGCAAGATCAAATCAACTATCACCGTAGACCATCCCAAAGGTCTTGGCTCAAACACTAATTAAAACCCAAAAACACAATTACTACAGAATTATAATGTGTATTTATTGAAAAACAGAACCAAAAACATAAAACATAAAATAAAATTGGGTTCCCTCCCAATAAGCGCTATTCTTTAACTCCCCTAGCTAGGCATAAAACATAGATCTTGGTATTGTCATCTTTGGTATTATTTTCCATAGATAAGTTCTTGTCAGGGGTTTTTGCAAAGATAACTTGCAACACATTATCCATAGAAATTTCGGTGTTATGAAGCTTCCCATCTACGTATCCCCTTTGATTCCCAGCCACAATCCAAGAATATTGTTGATTAACATCATTGAAAACTTGTTGGATCACATCTAAAACGGGGATTTTATTTTTAAGGTTCTCATCAAAATTTTGATGATTTCCAAGCAAATGTCTCAATGTATAATCACTATTGTAAAGGGTCTCATCTATCACCGGTTTTTCATGGCTCATACCATAAAAATCAAAAATTTCCCTAGCTTCCCATACTATGTGATAAAATTCATTCATAAGAACATGGGCAGCTATCTTTTTATCTTTAGGATCCTTTGTAATGGGAATCTCATAAAACAATCTTTGCAAGGTTGGATGGGTACGAATAAATCTATTTTCAAATTTCAGAAATGGTGCTGAAATACCCTCCGCATAGGTTTTAGTTCTTTTAAGTATAGGAGCATCATCAAAAGGCAAATTGCCAACACAATTGAAAAATTCTTGGATATGTTCTTTTCCCATAACATTCCCTTGTCCCAAAACATAAGTTTTAGCATCCAGAACGCCAGATCATCCAATTTTAGGAGTTAGACCATCATCTGTTTCTTCCATACCAAAGTCACTCATGATGAGGAGTCCAAGCAAACAAAAGATCGAGCAGAAAGAAAAAGGGCGAATAAAAAGGCAAATATTTTTGTGTTTTTCTGAAAATGTTTTAGAAGTGGGGAGAGGAAAACAAGAAGCAAATGGAAAATAATGTAATTGAAAGAGATGAGAGTTTATGATGGGTAAAGTGTAGGCTTGATGTAGAACCTCCTCGGCAATGTCGCCAGAAATTCTTCCTGCTACTTCTTGAGCTTGCGTTGATTATTTCCTTGAAGAGGAAAGGGTGAAGCAGCAAAGTAGAGATAAGTATTTCCCTCAGTTAAGAACCAAGGTATCAATCTAGTAGGAGGCACAAGCAAGTCTCCAATCTATGCACCTGCAAAAACTAACAAACACTTGTACACAACGCAAATAAGGGGTTGTCAATCCCTTCACGGTCACGAACAAGAGTGAGATCTAAAAGAGAAAGGTATAAAAGATAAATAAAAGAGCAAACTAAAGTAAATATAATTAAATTACAGCAAGGTATTTTTGTTTTTTGGTGTTTATAGATCTGAAATATATGATGGAAAATAGACCCGCGGGCCATAGGTTTCACTAGAGTCTTCTCTCTTGAAAGAAAACATATGGTGGGTAAACAAATTACTGTCGAGCAATTGATAGAAAAGTGCATAATTATAACGATATCTAAGGCAATGATCATGAATATAGGCATCACGTCCGTGACAAGTAGACCGACTCCTGCCTGCATCTACTATCATTACTCCACACATCGACCGCTATACAACATGCATCTAGAGTATTAAGTTCATAAGAACGGAGTAACGCCTTAAGCAAGATGACATGATGTAGAGGGATAAACTCAAGCAATTTAAAGACATTATAACTGAGCACTCTAGGAGCTCTCTCAGGCCATTAGCGCTTCAGCCGTCGGATCTCCCCTCATTCCCTCCTGTGCTACTTATGGTCTCCACCAAGCGTTTTACGTACAGGGCCGATGCTTCGGTAACAAAATCGGACAACTTCTATGTAACTGGGCCTGATGGGCTCTATTTAATTCTCTCAGAATGTTTACACAGGAGGAAAAAAACTACTGTCACATCCTAGCCTCGTGGCTCCTAGCTATCGTCCGCACTCTTCTAAAAAAGCTATCGTCCGCACTATCCTCGGGAAAAAATCTATCGTTCGCACCGCCGACTGCGCTGCCGCACAGAAGTAGCCATCTGGTGGCGGCGGACGCGAGGCTTTCGCCTGGCGGGGTCGCCTATGGTGCATTCAAGTCGACGGAAAGTTGAGGGTGGCGGCGACGACACAACACGTTGGCACGGGTATTGAATCGTCCAGTGTGGATTTAAGTCCTTTCGCCATTGATTCCGGAAGTAAATCATTGTCCATACATGCTATTAAAAATGGTATCAATACACGCCACTTGCCATCCTCCGATAATTACAGGTCAGTTTCATTTTCGATTCATGCTTTACCCTTGTAGTACGTGCCTCCATATAATGCGCCCTGTTGCTCCTTCCACATTCCTCACCTTACTCCCGCAAAATCTCTTCTGACAGCCATGATTGATGCTTAGGGCCCTAAACCAGCTCGATCCATCAGAGCTTGCTTATGCTGGATATAGTTGTTCTGTTGGATTGCAGGGTAAAGCACCGCGTCCAACTTTGAAGATTTGTGGGCTGAGTTATATTGTGTTTCAGGTTCAGGGACCACATCTTTTGTTCGATGCATCTATAATCTCTTATTGAAGTTTTCTGGTAAAATTTCTACGTCAGTGCTAAGTGCTTGCGTTCATTCCCCAACTGAACGAGGAGGACCGAACATGTGTGAGAGGGGGGGGGGTATATATTTTCATCATCTCCAAACAAGATGTTACTTTATACTGTAGTATATTTGATGGATTATTCAAATGCGTGGAGGTCCGGTAACAATTTTTTTGTGGCGGCTCTTAGTTTATAGATGATCTAAACTATTTGACTGAATTCTATTTTTGGGTGAATGTTGTCCATAAAATTGTGTCTCTTCTACATTATGGAAACTCGCCATCATCTATTTCTGCAACATTCCTAAAATATGCATCTGTTTTCAGAAACATAACTTATGAATATGACTCGTCTTCATCTCGGTTGAGTTTTAATTTGGAAGCACCAAATGTTTCTCAACAATGTATGTATGAGAACAGTGGCTGGCTTGCAACTTACTTAGTGTGTAGTTCTCCTGTATATTTATGATTGCTTACTGACTTGCCCATACAAGTTCACAGTTCATGGTCTTTCTTAAGAATATTTTTTTAGGTTGCTAAGCTCCCTTTGAATAAATTGGATGCGCACCATCATGGGCTATCCAGAAATCCAGATCCAAACACACACATCTTCAAATGCATTTGGAAAGCTCATGTCATGCAAATTTTAAAAAGTTTTGTTCTTTGTCCAAAAACCATTGAGCATTTGAACAAGATGGATCGTTAAAAGGTAATTGGTTGTTGGATTTTTAGTGCATGTTATTTCAACCCATACTTTACTTGACCCTGTTTATGTACCTTATATAACTTGATTAGCGCATAGTGTACCTGATTTGCTAAAATCAATGTATTGCATAACCTGTAAATACATTGTCTCACATTTGTACCAGCAACACAGCTCATAGGAAATGGGGTGCACTACTAGAACATTGGTCCTTCTATATAACCGAGGTGTGTCAACTAATAGAGTGCGCATATGGACAGGTTTACATACATATTTTACCATTACATGCTCTTATAGTTAATTTTATTTTCGCATGTAGACTTGAAAGCAGCTTACTGATTTCGACTAAAAGGATTTTGGGCTTCAGAAACCAATTAGTTTGTTGTCAAAATCTGCATTTGCTATCACTTCCTTGCAATTTCTTTTGGATAAATCCTAAATGATTATATTTTGTTGAAGTCGTTGTCTTGCAGACAAGTTTCTAATTTATACTGTACTTGTGAATTTTTTCAGTGTCACTAGCCCTGATCACGTATATTTATATAACAAAGACTTTGCTCATATTCATTCCTAAGTTGTGAGCAGTCGTATATGGGTGTAAAATCATATCTCACTCACAACATTTACGTGGAAAGCAGCTGATCAAAATTGTTAGCAATTCATAAGTCAGTCATGTGTGTAAGGTTGTGTTCACATGTATTCCTGCACACGAGTTCTTATGTTGCACGTTGAGCCGGAACAAGAAGCTCAAGTAAATTATTGCTTACATATTTACAATATATGACTTTCATGATTTGTGCCAAGCAAATGATAAGATTCTATAAGTCATGCCATATGGTTCTTCATCATATCTATGGTACTTGTTTGACAACAGTTTTGTATTCTGAAGGAATGTAACAAAGAGTTTATAATTGATAAGGATATATATTTTTAGATTGAGTATCGCAGCTGATGGGTAATGTTTTTTCATCTTAAGCATGCTTTATATTTTTAGATTGAGTATCGCAGCTGATAAGTCTACTTTAACCTTGTCTTGCGATGGTGGTCTATGTAACTGTGTTGAACGTCAATCTCCTAATCTTGAAAATGTAAACCCCATCTCGAGTGTCATTTAGAGTACCACTCCCCTTCATTGCAGACCGATTATAATTCACTATTCTTTGATGATAATTATCATCCTTTGATTTAGATTGATTAGAATTTTCAACTTTGATTACTGAAAACATGCGGGTCAATTTATGCACTTGCGGCAATACCTATCATTTCATTATAAAAATTGACGGGCGCGGCAACGCGCGCCGTCATGGTCTAGCATGATGAAAACCCCATCTTTTTATCCTTGATGGCAACAATACAATATGTGCCTTGCTACCCCTACTATGTCACTTGGTGAGGACACCACAAGATTGAACCCAAAACTAAGCACCTCTCCCATTGCAAGGAAAACCAATCTGGTTGGCCAAACCAAACCGATAGTTCGATGAGAAATACAAAGTTATCTAATCATGCATAAAAGAGTTCAGAGAAGACTCAAATAATATTCATAGACAATATGATTCATTAATCTACAATTCATCGGATCTCGACAAACACACCGCACAAGAATATTACATCGGATAGAACTCCAAGAACATCAAGGAGAACATGGTATTGAAGATCAAAGAGAGAGAATAAGCCATCTAGCTACTAGCTATGGACCCGTATGTCTGTGGTAAACTACTCATGCTTCATCAGAAGGGAAACGAGGTTGATGTAGATACCCTCCGTGATCGAATCCCCTCCGGCGGAGTGCCGGGAAAGGCCCCAAGATGGGATCTCACGGGAACAGAGGCTTGCGGCAGCGGAAAAGTATTTTGGTGGACACTTCTGGTGGTTTGGGAATATTTGGGAATTTATAGTGCAAAGATTAGGGTTAGAGGACCTCTGAGGTCCCCACAGGCCAGGGAGGCACGCCCCCCTAGGGCACGCCTTGAGGGCTTGTGGCCTCCTCGGGAATCTTCTGACTCCCTCTCCAAGTCCTTTGAATGTCTTTCAGTCCACGAAAAATCATCGTGGAAGTTTTATTCCGTTTGGACTCCGTTTAGTATTACTTTTCTGTAAAATTTAAAAATAAGGAAAAAACAAAATCTGGCACTGGTCTCTAGGTTAATAGGTTAGTCCCAAAAATAATATAATATAGCATATTAATGCATATAAAACATCCAAAACAAATTATATAATAGCATGGAACAATAAAAAACTATAGATACGTTGGAGACGTATCAACTGTGTTGGGTTCTACGGTAGGGTGCGTCGACTGCAAATTAAGATTTCCCACGCGCAGAACAACCAAGAACATGCTATGGGAGATGGACCACAGTTCGTTACCACTAGACGCGTAGTTCCGTGCAGCAGAAGAAGAGTTGGGGCAGCGCATCCGCGTGGATTGTCTCCTCCTCGTCCGATCTCCCTCAAACAGCCGGTCGTCGGTTCCCACGTGCAGGTTCGCCGGAGCGGCGCAAGTGCACCGCCTCTAACGGTATCTGCACGTGTAGGAGGAACGTCGTGCGGCGGACTGCTAGGTCCGATCACACTACCGGTGGCGAGTGGAGGTGTCTATTCACAACACATGCAAACCCTAGTGACAGCACCGAAGTGATCCACTTCCATGAGTGTGCTGCACCCCCACTTTATATAGGCTTCCGTCATGGGCTCAACACTTGGGCCTCGCACGGACCCTAAAGCCCATAAGTCTACTTAGCCAGAATCTGTATACAGCTCGGAACACATCCGACCAGTGTCCTCGGATCTGACCTCGTAGGTTCCTTCCCTTAAGCGTGCGACCCCTTAGGTTCAAGTTGGCTTGGTCGCAGTTCGGATCACCTCTGAACTGCACGGTTGGTAGCGGCCCCTAGCAAGGCACGCGGAACACCAAGCAGACTGTCACGCCCAAGATGCGACCCTATCCTAAGGGAACTTGAAGGTCCCACCAAGGATAGAAGCGTATCTTGAAGATGCTTTTGCAAGGTGGATATCATTACATAAACATTACATAATAGATGGTGATACATACAAGGCATACAAATGCCGCAAGAATACATCAATATACATGAGAACAACATCCGGCTACGGATGAAACATAAATAGAAACTCAAACATTATCCACCCTGCTAGCCCAGGCTGCCGACCTGGAACCTATCCCCTGAACGAAGAAGCAGAAGAAGAACTCCAAAACAAGTAAACAATCGCTCTCGCATCATGATCATCGCACAACCTGTACATGCAACTATTGTTGTAGAAATCTGTGAGCCACGAGGACTCAGCAATCCCATTACCATGGGTATCAAGACTAGCAAAGCTTAATGGGTATGGAAGGGGTAAAGTGGTGAGGTTGCAGCAATGACTAAGCAT
The DNA here is from genome assembly GCA_021605145.1 of Aegilops bicornis. Taxonomy (NCBI): domain Eukaryota; kingdom Viridiplantae; phylum Streptophyta; class Magnoliopsida; order Poales; family Poaceae; genus Aegilops; species Aegilops bicornis. The sequence goes on from CM038675.1 coordinate 568,037,058, forward strand.
GTATGGTGGCTAACTTACGAATACAAGAGCGAGAAGAGGAGCTGAACAAGCGGACGTTAACTAGTAATGCTCAAGAAGTGATCCTGAACTCCTACTTACGTCAAACATAACCCAAAAACCGTGTTCTCCTCTCGAACAACCCCGAAAAGAGACAATCACGGTTACGCACACGGTATGTGTATTTTAGAAGAGTTTTCTTCAAGTTTACTACAACCGGATATTAACAAATTCCCATCTGCCACATAACCGCGGGCACGGCTTTCGAAAGTTCAAACCCTGCAGGGGCGTCCCAACTTAGCCCATTATAAGATCTCACGATCAACGAAGGATATTCCTTCTCCCGGGAAGACCCGATCAGTCTCGGAATCCCGGTTACAAGACATTTCGACAATGGTAAAACAAGTCCAGCAAGACCACCTGACTGTGCCGACAAATCCCGATAGGAGCTGCACATATCTCGTTCTCAGGGCACACCGGATGAGCGAAGCGTACAGGTACCAACGTAACCCAAGTTGCCAAGGACGGTCCCGCACGGTGCTCTAGTTCGGACCAACACTTAGAGAAGCATTGGCCCGGGGGGGCTAAAATAAAGATGACCCTCTGGTTAATTACTCCCAAGGGAAAGGTATAGGTGGTAGGTAGGCAAATGGTAAAACCAATGTTGGGCCTTCTTTGGAGGAGTTTTATTCAAGGTGAACTGTCAAGGGGTTCCCATAACACCCAACCGCGTTAGGGACGCAAAATCCGGGAACATAATACCGATATGACGGAAACTAGGGCGACAAGAGTGGAACAAAACACCAGGCATAAGGCCGAGCCTTCCACCCTTTACCAAGTATATAGATGCATTAATAATATAAGAGATATTGTGATATCCCAACATAAACAAAATCCAACGTGGAGCAATCTTCAACTTCACCTGCAACTAGCAACGCTATAAGAGGGGTTGAGCAAAAGCGGTAACATAGCCAAACAACGGTTTGCTAGGACGGGTGACAAAGGTTAGAGGTTCATGGCAATTTGGGAGGCTTGATAAGCAAGTGATAGGTAACGCGGCATAGCGATAGCATCGAGGCAACAAACATAGCAATGATAGTAATAAGATCCAAGGTGACGGTCATCTTGACCGAAATCCCGCTAGGAAGAAGAACGAGTCGATGAAGAAGATGAAGCCACGAAGACGAACCAAGCGTAGACAGACGAATCCTCATGATCGCAACACAATGGGAACTATCGAGAAGAAGCACACAACATCCACACATGAACAAGGCATGATGCTCAACCAAGTATGATGCATGACAAGGCTACATTAGGCTACTCATGGCAAGAGATGATGCATACAAGAACAACACATCAAAGCAAGTTTAAATGAGGCCGGAAACAACATATAACAATTCCGGTAAGTTCCCATATGCAAATTTCGAAATTGGTCCATATATGAATAAACCTAATGTTCAATTTGTTAAACAGCAAGTTAAGATGCACCAAAATGATCTACACGAAATTCTAGTCAAGTTACATATAAAGTTCATTTAATTTGGAGCTACGGCCTAGAAGATATGAGCAAAACAAGTTAAACATGGCATTGATGCAAAATGCATTCAAACATCAAGCAAATACACTCAAAACATGGATGAAACAAGGTAACATGAAACTAAATGCAAAACTAAGCAAGTTTCATGTAGATCACACTTAAAACGGAGCAACGGTTCAACACATACACATTAAACAAGTTTAAAGGACAAGCTGTCCAAAACAGCAAGCATCAAAACAACATGCTACAGCACATCAATATGAAAGAAAAAGGCATGACGTGATATACAAGTAAAGCATTACAAAACATGAACACTGAGCTATCTCCATAAATCACTAGAACATGCTCAAAAGGACATGGCAAGATAGCAAATAATAACTGTTCACAGACTTTGCAGAAATTCACTGGACTTGGAAGAGATAAATCAGGTTGCAATGTTTAGAGCTATCAAGCATCATGCTACAGGAACTTATCATGGCAAACAAAGGCATTACATGCTATTAATAAAAGCAATTAACAAAACTCCCTTACTGATATAATTCCAAAGATCAACAGAAAAGATGGTAGGATCCATGCAAACATGGCAAATGATATGACAGATTCAGACTTTGTGAAAATAACAGCACATGGAAGGAACAGTGATAAGTTGGCATGTTGGTGAGCTTGTACAACACACTACAGAGCATTACATGGCATGAAAAGGTAACCAACAGTCGGAAGACATGTTCATGAAGCCAAGAATGGCAAGATCAGGTTCATAAGGTGCATGGACCACTAGCAGAACACATGGCAAAACTGAACTTAATGTTAACAGGCTGACAGCAACATTGTTTAGCAAGTTTGGAGCATGATAACAACAAGCTACAACAGGATATAAATGCAAAAAAAAGGCATGAGTGGATAGAGAATCACATGTATAACAAAACATTATTAGTTAACATCTCCAGATTATGCATGGAACTCATGGTAGCAGCAGGTTTACATAGCATCACAATATATCAGTTTCAGACAGTAGAAATGACTAAGTCACAGAAATCAGCAAGATCAGAGAGGCTACTTTGCAAGTTTGTAACGATCAACACATGGCATATCATGAAGAGTGGATTGCACCACATCAACTATGGCATGTTGGTCCTCATAACACATGTAGACATCATGCTCAAAAGAAAATCACACAAAAAGATACAAAAATGACAATGAGCAAGTTCTGTTAAACTACAGCAGACAACATCACATAGCAGTCTTGGGACGATGATTTGGGCCTCAAGATGGACTCAAATGAACATGACACAATGTAAAAACATGAGGAGAATCACACAATTAACATTTTGATATATTATGCATGCAGAACGGAGCACCAAGCGCAAAGTTACAAGCAGTTGAACATGCACACATGAGATGATTTTCTGGGGACTTAGAGAAAATCTCACCTCGAGGAAAAGTCAACGCGGGCGGATTAGGCGTGGATCGGGGCGGCGGAGACCCGGGCGGCGACGGCGAGGTGGCCCCGGACTGGATCTGGCCGGATCCGGCCGGTGGCGAAGCGGGCGGCGGAGGCGGTGGTTTACGGGCGCCGGCGGCAGAGGAGCGCGCGGGCGCGCAGAGAGGGAGGCACCGCGGCGGGACGACCGCAGGACGGCGTTCGATCGCCGGAGTTGGTCGTCCGACGGCGCGAAGCGGCGGGCGACGGAGCAAGGGCGACGAGGTATGAGGCGCCAAAGCGGCGGCGGCGCTGGTCGGGCTCGCGCGGGCCACGCGACGGGGAAGTGGGCGCGGGGACGCGTGGCGCGCTGCGATTGGAGGAGAGCGGCGGCGGGGCGACATGGCGCTTCCTGGTTGGCCGACGGGACGTGGCTGCGGGCGGTGGACACGTCCGGCGACGGGGTAGACGCGTCTGTCGGCGCGAGGAAGAAGGGGGCTAGGGTTTAGACTGCGAAAAATGGAGGGGAAGGGCATATTTATAAGTAGAGGGAGATAGGAAAGTCCAAATGGGGAGCGATTTTTGCCCACACGATCATGATCCAACAACCGAGAGCATGGAAGGGGTTTGGATGGGTTATTGGGTTGTGGTGAAGAGGTGCTGGGCTGCAAAGAGAGAGGGGTTTCGGGCTACGCGGTTAACCGTTAGGGCGTCAAATGACCTAAAAATGGAATGAAAATTGACAGGCGGTCTACCTACTCTATAACAACACCGCACGTCAAGTTTCATCCCATTCCGAGAACATTTTTAAGCCACTTACGAAACGAGGTCTGAGAGGTGCAACGGGTGCGTGTGAGAGTGTCGGATCACGAAACGGACAACGGGGAAAAGGACCGGATGCAAGTTTTGAAAAACATGATAATGCAATGCAGATGATGACATGGCAAAGTACGACACGCAAGAAAATAACATGGCATCAACGACAAATAACTGGGTGACACCTGGCGCATCGAATTCGGGGCGTTACACAGACTATGAAGCTGGTTAGGCAAACATGTACATCATACTTCCATTCCTTTTGCCACATGATGTATGTTGTCGGGCTCAAGGCAAGTCTGTCATCCTTGTGCTAGCTCGACCTCTTTCTCGTTCCAGTGATGCTGACCACAAACCAGATTATCTCATAATCCTTGTCGCATGGCCATGCTTATCCTGGTCATCTCACACGAGAGGCCCAGAGTATATCTCTCCTGATCGGTGGGGCAAATCCCATCTTGCTCGACCATGTCTCACAACATGGGTCTGGACAAGCCCGAAACCTACCTTTGCAACTACCCAGTCACGGAGTAGCATTTGGTTGGCCCAAAGCAAGTCTGTCACCATCCCGAGTACATGCGCTAGCTCAGGTCTTAGGACATAGAATGTATGTTGTACTAGAGACTCACAGATGACATATCGCTGCGTCTCATAGTTGGGTCTATCCGACTCAGACCTTATCTCAATTCGGATCTGACTACATCGAATCGGACCAGATCCTTCCGAGTCCATATTATCCGGTTAGCATCCAATGCTCCATGGCTAGTGAGACCAAGCCATCGACCGTGTCATATGCTAGTCTAGTCGGCTGCGTGTCCACACAGCCCTTTCGACTAGGGACCTTTTAGGACGTTCATCATACAATGCATAGTCCCACAAACAAGTCACGTACTTGCTGATACAAGTCATTGATAATGTCCAAGGACTATCTTTATTCATAAACACATAGGAAATATCATCATACATGATTGCCTCTAGGGCATATCTCCAACAAGCTGGGAGCTAGATATTTCCGCGGTTGCCAAAATTCTTCGATCGGTGCAGCGAAAAACTGGCGCACAAGTGTGGTTGACGCGTTGGAGGTTGATACATCCCAAATGTATCTAATTTTCCAAACACTTTTGCTCTTGTTTTGGACTCTAGTTTGCATGATTTGAATGAAACTAACCCGAACTGACGTTATTTTCAGCAGAATAGCCATGGTGTTTTTTGTGCAGATATAGAAGTTCTTGAATGGAGCTGAAAATTTATGGAGAATTATTTCAGAATATATAAAAAATATTGGCGAAGAGAAATACCAGAGGGGGCCCACCAGGTGCGCGCCACCCCCTCCCCGGGCGCGTCGGGCAGGCTTGTGGGCCCCTGGCAGCTCCCGTAACCCTATCTCCAACTCCATAAGTACCTATTCGTCCAAAAAAATTAAAGATTAGGAATCGTCTCGTTTTATGATATGGAGCCACCGCCACCTCATGTTCTTCATCGGGAGGGCTGATCTGGAGTCCATTTTGGGCTCTAAAGAGGGGGATTCGACGTCGTTGTCATCATCAACCACCCTCCATCACCAATTTCATGCTGCTCACCACCGGGAGTGAGTAATTCCTTCGTATGTTTGCTGGACGGTGATGGGTTGGATGAGATTTATCATGTAATCGAGTTAGTTTTGTTATGACCTGATCCCTAATATCCACTATGTTCTGAGATTGATGTTTCTATGACTTTGCTATGCGTAATGTTGTCATTAGGGCCCGAGTGCCAAGATTTCAGATCTGAATCCTTTGTGTTTTCATGAATATATTTGATTTCTTGATCCTATCTTGCAAGTTATATGCACCTATTATGTGTTATGATCCGCATACCCCAAGGTGACAATAAGTGGGATTTTTTCTGGTGATTATTGTAGTTTGAGGAGTTTATGTATTCACTATGTGTTAATGCTTTTTTCTAGTTCTCTATTAAAAGGAGGCCTTAGCATCCCTTAGATTTCCTTATGGAGCCTGCTACCACAAGAGGGTAGGTCAAAATATGTCACGCAAGTTCTTATCATAAGCATGTATGACTACATTACATTGATGAATTGGAGCTAGTTCTGTGTCACCCTAGGTTATGACTGTTACATGATGAATGTTATCCAACATAATTATCCATCACCGATCCAATGCCTATGAGTTTTTTATATCTTGATCTTTGCTAAGTTATATTGTTGTTGTTGCTGCTGTTACAATCACTACAAAACTGCAACTATTATTGTTACCGTTGCTATTGCTATTCTTACCCCTGCTATCAAACTACCATACTACTGTGCTATTGATCATGTGCTACAGATATTTAGTTCTCCAGGTGTGTTTGAATTGACAACTCAACAGCTAATACTTGCAAGTATTATTTGGCTCCCCTTGTGTCGAATCAATAAATTTGGGTTGGATACTCTACCCTCGAAACTGTCATGATCCCCTATACTTGTGTGTTATCAAGATCTTTTTCTGGCGCAGTTGCCGGGGAGCATAGCTCTATTTGCCGAGTCACTTGGGATTTATATCTGTTGATCACTATGAAGAATCTGAAGGATGATATAACCAAGATTGTTCCCTCTAAGATGAGGGGAGGTAAGGAACTGCTTTCTAGCTTTGCACTAGATTCACCTTCTATTTTCAGTAGACTTGCAACACCAACACATACTATTAATTCTGATATGTCACAAGTAATTGATGATGCTACTTCTGCTATGAATGATGCTATTGATGATGCTAGTACTATGCTTGATAAAACTATGCCACTAGGTGGATTTCTCAATGAACAACTTGCTAGAGCTAAGGAATTTGAGAATACTGAAATTGATGAAATTATTGTAACCGATGATGCACCTAGTAGACCTAGCTCTCCTAGAATTGAATTACCTAAGATACCCGAGGGTTATGTTATGGATGGAGAAATATCTAGGGAATTTCTTGCTTGTAATGGTAGAGAAGATGTTAGGAAGTTAATATGTAAGCTGAAAGAAAAATCTTCGAATGCTAGAATGAAATATGATCCTAAATTTGCTACTTCTCCTATCTTTATTACCAATAAGGATTATGAATTCTCTGTCGATCCTGAGTTAATTACTTTGGTTTAATCTGATCCTTTTCATGTTTATGAAACTAAAACTGTTGTGGAACAGCTATTTGCTCATGAGGAAAATATCCGCTACGACTACATTCTTAGGTTATATCCTTTCTAGTTAAAGGGTGATGCTAAGATATGGTTTAATACTCTTGCTCCTGGTTGTGTGTGTAGTCCCCAGGATATGATATATTACTTTTTTTAAAAATATTTTCCTGCTCATAAGGGACAAACTGCCTTACAGGAAATATTTAACTTTGTGCAAATTGAAGAATAGAATCTCCCTCAAGCTTGGGGGAGGCTTCTCAAATTACTTAATTCTTTGGCTGATCATCCTCTTAAGAAAAATGAAATACTTGATATCTTTTATAATGGACTAACTAATGATTCTAGGGACTACTTATATAGTTGTGCTAGTTGTGTTTTTAGGGAAAGAACTGTTGAGCAGGCTGAAGAACTATTGAATAATATATTGAGAAATGATAATGATTGGACACTTCCCGAACCGCCCCCTAAACCCACTCCGAAGAAGAGGGGTATTCTATATCTGAGTCCTGAAGATATGCAAGAGGCAAAGAAAACTATGAAGAAAAAAGGTATTAAAGGTGAAGTTCTTAAGAATTTACCACATGTATATTGAAGAAATACATGGGCTAGACACCCGACACAGGTAGTAGAGGTAAATTCTCTTATAAGACTTGATGAAGGTGATATTCCTTACAATAAATCTGCTAGTCAATGCTAGGATGAATTTGATAACTACATTGTTAAGCAAGAACATTTCAATTCGTATGTTATGAACTGCTTTGAAAAGTACTGAAAACAAAGATATGCATAAATCGTTCTTATAAATTTTGGAATGGCACAAGGGGAAAAACAAGGTAAAAGAGTTAGTACCATCCTATAGTTGACTGATGTCTTCTTCATTGTGCAAACAAAGATCTTGCTGTTATTCGTCGCAAGCATCTTTATCCTAACAGCCTTTTGAGTTTCTTGACTTGACTGATATTCATGGACATCTCATTTCCCCATATGCAAAATGGGTCGAACAGTGGGTCTAAGCCTCTGGCAGCAGGACCTACATGTGCAAGACCAAATTCTAAGAAACCTAAATATTAGAATGATTCCCGCAATTGCACAATAATGTGCTATTAGCGAAAGGACCATGCATGAGCAAACCTCGATGGTAAACCGCAGTGCCTCCCATTGTTTGCCTGCAAGACATATGCGGAAGATCTTGATCAGGTTAACTAAGAGTTGCCATACTATCAATAGAATATGTTAATGAAAAATAAACAAATTACAGATCCAACCAATTAACTCGAGATGCATGGAAAAGCCAGTTGACCTAACCAAGCATGCTAAACAACTTGGAAATAGAGCAGTTATGTATGTTTCTCGTGTATTGAGTACAACCCAATTCAATTTATTTCTCACATGCATAACAATACAAAATTGTACCCACAAAAAATGAAAATCAAATTGCATAATTGAACCAAACAGTTAACTGGACAATAGAACAAATGAACCAAAACAGTTAACTGGGCACGTCATTGCAGAATAGAACATATACTAGAAGATAAGACAGTTAGCGAAACCAATAATGCTTGAGAACTACCAAAAAATGTAGTAATTGTTGGACCAAATTATTAACTGAACATTACATTTTAGAATATCAGATTGCATATTAACATTACATAGGGCAAATCACTCGAAGGCACTGGTGGTGGCCTTGAGAAAACAACACGAACTGTATTTTAAAGTAGACAACCGCGTGGCGGTGCCGACGGTGGCCTCGAAGACGAGGTGCTCCTCCAAGGTCTGGCGGTCGGCATGCATGGCAGCCATCGCGACCTCATCAGCGTGTGCGGCCATGATTTTCTTCTCCGATGCCAGATGGTACTGAGCTCCACGCTATACTACGTGCAAAATGGTTGTGGGCAGCGCTTAATTGGAAGACGGCACAGTGATTTGGGCGGAAGGTGTCACACCGTCGGTCGGGGCATGTGGGATGGGGAAGGAGGAGGATAGTGTGGGTGGGTTGTAGATTACCCGACCATATCGACGAGGCCGCGCAGCAAGAAGGGTTGTCGGTGAGGAGGCGTGATACGTCCATTTTGCATCATGTTTTCCTACTAATATTTATGATGTTTTTATGCATAATAATACTTTTTGGAGTAATTATAATGCCTTTTCTCTCATAATACGCAAGGTACACACAAAGAGGGAGAATTCTGGCAGCTGGAAATCTGGACCTGGAAAAGCTACGTCAGGCCACCTATTCTGCACAACTCCAAATAAGCTGAAAATTTACGGGGAATTTTTGTGGAATAAATGACGAATATTGGAGCCAATAAGTACCAGAGGGGGCCCAAAAGGTGGGCACAACCCACCTGGGCACGCCAGGGAGCCCATGCACGCCCTGGTGGGTTGTGCTCCCCTCGGCCCACCTTCGGTGCCCATCTTCTGGTATATAAGTCATTTTGGCCTAGAAAAAATAAGGAGAGGACTTTCGGGACGGAGCGCCGCCATCTCGAGGCGGAAGTTGGGCAGGAGCACTTTTGCCCTCCGGTAGAGCGATTCCGCCGGGGGAACTTCCCTCCCAGAGGGGGAAATCATCGTCATCATCATCACCAACAACTCTCCCATCTTGGGGAGGGAAATCTCCATCAACATCTTCAACAACACCTTCTTCTCTCAAACCCTTGTTCATCTCTTGTGTTCAATCTTTGTACCAGAACTATAGATTGGTGCTTGTGGGTGACTAGTAGTGTTGATTACATCTTGTAGTTGATTACTATATGGTTTATTTGGTGGAAGATTATATGTTTAGATCTAATATGATATTTAATACCCCTCTGATCTTGAGCGCGATTATCATTTGTGATTAGTTACTTTTGTTCTTGAGGTCACGGGAGAAATCATGTTGCAAGTAATCATGTGAACTTGATATGTGTTCGATATTTTGATAGTATGTATGTTGTGATTCCCTTAGTGGTGTCATGTGAACGTCGAGTACATGACACTTCACCATATTTGGGCCTAAGGGAATGCATTGTGGAGTAGTTATTAGATGATGGGTTGCGAGAGTGACAGAAGCTTAAACCCTTGTTTATGCGCTAGTCCGTAAGGGACCAATTGGATCCAAAAGTTTAATGCTATGGTTAGAATGTATTCTTAATAATTTTCTCGTAGTTGCAGATGCTTGCGAGGGGGTTAATCATAAGTAGTAGGTTTGTTCAAGTAAGAACAGCACCTGAGCACCGATCCACCCACATATCAAATTATCAAAGTAGGGAACACTGTAACACCCCGGATACAACTTTCCATATTCGTAAATCCAACTCTTGCCTTTTCCGGAGATGCGATATATTATTTCCTCTATGGTTGGGTTTTTGTCTTTTGTTTTGCATTTTGTTCATATCATGCATCTCATCTCATAGCATCATGCGCATTGCATCCGCATGTTTTTCATAAAGCTTGCATCCGTTCGTAGTTGCCGCGTTCCCCCCTTGCCTTCGTTGTCCTTTTCGAGAGCAACCGTTCTTTTGTTGTCCGACCGTTTGAGCCTCTCTGCACAGCCACCGACTGTCGTGGTTCTAAGTCTGACAGTAGAATGGGGGGTAGGTATGGAGAGGCAAGGTCCTAGCTATGGAGTAGCTGTATACGCAAGGGTTTTACGAGTTCAGGCCCTTCTCGGAGGAAGTAACAGCCCTACGTCTCGGAGCCCGGAGGCGGTCGACTGGATTATATGCGTATGTGTTACAGGGGTGCGAACCCTTCTACCTGTGGAGGGGGTGGATTATATAGAGTGCGCCAGGACCCCAGCCAGCCCACGTAGTAGAGGGTTTAAGGTGCGTTAAAGCTAGGCGTTACTGGTAACGCCTTACATAAAGTGTCATTAAGGTCATAAAGACTATTTAACTACAGACCGTTTGGACACCGAGTGGCTCCTGGACTCGTGGTGGTCGAGTGGGTCTTCATAGTCGAGTGTCTTTGAATCTGTCGAGTGGAAGCCTACCAGGTCGACTAGAAGGCTGCTTCTCTTGTGAATGTCCTTGTGGAGGGTACCTTTGGGCAGGTCTATGACCCTACCCTGTGTACATGACTTCATCATTAGCCCCGAATGGATCGAGGTTTGAGTGAGGAAGGAGTTGATAATCTTTCCGACCTGTTCTTCGTGTTGTGAGTGCGTCTTACTCGGATCAACGACCTTTTAGTGATGGCATCAACTTCTCTTTCGCCGCCTTGATCTATTCTTCACGTTTGTCGAGTGAACTTTGTGAACCTCGAGGATTTCGGCGACGGATCTGAGGAAATCTGTTATCTGACGAGTTGCTCTGCGGTTAGCGGATTTCGCGGGATCCGAATTTTGGGGAGCGCGCGAAGCGGAGAAAACTGCGGCACTCGGATGGGATAAGACGATGATGCCTCGATCCTCGTGCCGCCTTTTTTGCCACGTATCGTGCGCGCGCCTGTTGCGGGATTGTGACGGGATTGCCTGGGCCTACCGGTCAGCCACTCGGAAGCGACCCCATATAAAGCGTTGGACCGGGCATTTTGAACAAGGCGTCCTCGGACTTCTCCTCTCTCCGCCTCCAAAACTTTCTCGCCACACAATCCAAATGCCGGTAGCGAAGCTCGGTACTTTCCTCACCGTGACCATGGTGAAGGACAAGACTGCCGCTGGAATGGGTGAAGAAGACGGCGAAGGCCAAGGGGAGAGCACCAGCCGGGCGGTTCCTCTTCAAGGTCCAAGCTGCCGCAGGCTGGGTCCAAGGAGATCGGATCTGGTCGACCATCACCGAGAAAGATCTCACCGATCCGCCAACGAAGCGACTGATCCCCCATGGGTCGGCGAGGCTTCCGGCACGGAGTGGCAACCGCAGCCTGAAGAGGGTGAGTGTGTCCTCCTGGCCACCCACGTAGATAGGGGGTTTTCTCTGCCGCCAAATCCTTTTTTCCGGGGGTTTCTGAACTTTTTTGGAGTGCAACTCCACCATTCCACTCCAAACTCCATTGTGTATCTTGCTGCTTTCGTTTCGCTCTGTGAGAATTTCTTGGGTTGTCGACCGCATTGGGGTGTTTTCAAGCACATATTCACCAGTCGCTCTCAGACGGTGAAGAAAACGAGCCCGAATGACGAGAGGACCCAATTAATCGAGATGTGTGGGGGACTCGGGGTCCAGATGAGGGGGAAGAGCGCCTTTCCAGCTATGACTCTCCCCGACTCGGTTAGAGGGTGGCAATCGACCTGGTTTTATCGCCAAGACCAGCCCGGCCTTGAGGCGGTCATTGGGCTCCCTCCTTTCTCCATGAGTCGAGCGAACAAGCCATCTTCCTGAAGGTGTTACCAGAGGAGAAGGCCCAAGTAAAGCTGCTGATGGAGCGTGTAGTCCAGCTTATTCGCGATGGGGTGACCGCATGGATCTCCTGGAGGTTTTTCTCCGACGGGCGTATTCAGCCACTCCAATACCGAGGTCATCCGATGTGGATGTACTGCACGGACGATACCACTCGGGTCCATCCGGAGGAGGTTGATGACGTCATCTTGGAGAAGTGGATGACTGCCATCACAGAAATAAAGACAACCCTCGCGGAGCTAGGAGGATTCCACCACTCGACCAGAGTTACCAACCGGACAAGGTATCACCGCTCATCTCCATTGTGATTCTGCTGCATTCATTCTGTTTTGATGTCAATTTCGCCGACTGACTTTCACCTTGTTTTGTTGTCTTCTAGGTCACCACTGAGATGTACTCGATGCCCAACGGGGTGCAGGAAACAACCGAAGAAGAAGAAGGAAGTGGAGGTGAGAGTCCGGAGGAATGGGAGTCCAACGGCGAGGAGGATGAGGAGGATGATGGCTCTGATGATGAGGAGGAGGAGGAAGAAGAGGAGGAAGACGTCGACCCTCCTCGCTCGGAGGGAAGGTCCAAGTTGACGCACGACCCGGCGGCCGGGCGTGGTAAAGCTGTTGTGCCCACCGGTCAGTCGATGAAGCGACCTAGGACGACTTCTCCCGCGCCGACTGAGAAGCCGCTGAAGCAACCTCGAGCGACGTCGTCAAAGCCGGCGAAGGCCCTGCCCAAGATGCGAATGGTCATCCCCACCATCTCCGGGTAACCAACATAACCTTGTATTTCCTTTTTCAGCATGAGTGAACTTTTGGTCGACTTGATGACTGATCAGCCGACTCTTGAAATCTACCGCTACCTCCTCGAGACTTCAGCCAAGCACGATGATCGTGAAATGGAGGATGCGGCCACTTCCAATCTTGGTAAGATCTCGAGGTTTCACTTTTAGCCGATGGAGCTTTTTAGTCGATTGGGCTGCCATGTTTACTGGATCTCTCTTGTAGTTCCGCCTCACGTCATTGATCTCCCGATGATGACGAGGAAGCGCCATTGAGGAAGAGGAGGAACAAGAAAGTGCTCTGGCAAGGCTGCTCAAGTCGCGCGACTCTGAGACGCTGATTTCGAGGAGGCAACCCCACTCGGACTTCAGATCTTTTGCTGTATCACGACAAGTGCCCGACCCACTTCGTCGACTGCTGACCCACCATATCTCTTTGCTACACACCACGTCCCGGAAGACCAAGTAAGTGCTGCTAAGGAGGCCATACGCCAGGCAGGGATCATGATGGAGCAGGTGAAAGCGGCTCGAGAGGCAAGTCAGCGGCCTATGATGCCGATTCAGCTCTCCGAGCAATGTCCAAGTAAGTCGTTAAATCGCTTGCTTTGTTAGGATATACTATCTCAAACCGCTTCTTCCGGAGATTTCCATATCTGTACACCCACCGGGTGTGTGTGTCGTTGAACTTTTGTGGGGCATCGCTGAGTGCACCCAGGTGTAGTCCCGAGACTATGGTCGATCGCGCGATCGGCTATAGTCTTTATGTTGTGTTCTTCTTCACTCGACCTGGACGGACCAAGTCGAATGGAATCAGAAACCGGTGGGGGCACGCTAAAGTGCACCCACTGGGTGTAGTCCCCGAGACTGCGATCAAGGCATTGCGATTGACGATGGTCTAAAGAACTGTTTTTTTTATCGCGTGACGGCGACAATTAGCCACGTTTTAGAATCATAACCTTTTTGCCTCTTTTGGTCGATCGATCGAACTAAATTGGTAAACCAAGGGGCAACGCTGAGTGCACCCGCTGGGTGTAGTCCCCGAGACTACTGTCGAATGTTTTTATTCGACCATAGTCTTAGAAATGCTACTATTTTCCTTAGTCACTCGGAAGTGATCTGTCTTTGATGTCTTTCGTTGGTTGACTCTTTGTAGAAATCTTGCGAGCTTGTGGCTCGCTATACTGAGTTAGAGAAAAAGCAGATTCAGCTCAACCTCGATTTGAAGCTTGCTCAGGAGAATTTGCGTATGCAAAGGATGAAGCAAAAGGTATGGTGGTGAGAATTTTTGACGATCGCCTCTGTTTTTCTGCTCATTCTCAACTCTGTTTTCATTGTTGCTTTCTTGAGATAAACTGGAAGAGACTTTGAAGAAGAAGGACCTTGACCTTGCAGAGAGGTACGTATATGCTTTGGAGAAAACAAAGCTCGCTGAAGAGAAGCTTGCCTCGGTCGACAAACTTGAAGATGAAAATGCCAAGCTGAAAGCCTCTCTTGACGCTGACTAACAAGGAAGTCGGTCGATCAAGAACGACAAGAATGTTCTGTCGACAAGGTTGGCCATTTGGCGGGAAGCCGAAACGACACGGAGATTTATCTTGGAGGGTTCGCCAAGAAGCTGTTTCTCATGCTTGAAGGTAATCTCTTTTATCCAACTGTCTTGCTCTCACCGCTCATCACATGATCTTCATTTTGAGTCTGAGTTGTGTTTTCAGTTCTGCCAAAACTTTGAAGAAGAAACCAATGAGTGGAAACCAGCTTGGACCCCATCAACTCTCCTGTGAAGGACGGAGCTGCTATGAATGTGCTCCGACCGAGTCTCGTGTTGCTAAGCGTAGTGGATTATGTTGCTCGATTGAAAGTTGCGATGTCGCGGATCGACTCGACTCTCGCCGTAACAGACTCTCCAGAATGATCTTGAATCCCTGATGACTCGACTGAATGAGATTCCAAGTCGAGTGCAAGAATGGAAAAATTCATCTGCCAGGTGTGGTGCTGATGTTGCTCTATCTCTGGTTCGTGTCCACTGCAAAGAAGCGCAACAGGACAAGTTGGTGTCTCTCAAGGTTGCCAATACCAGGAAGCACGACTTCAGATCTTTCATGGAGACTTTCATCGCTGTTGCCACCCGTATTGCTGACGGAATCGACATCGATCAGTTTGTTGCACCTTCCAGTCCTCCGTCGGAGGAGTAAAAAACTTCTAAGTCCCACTTTAAATTTGCCTCGGAATGCCAACTGGTTTCTGTAACCGATAAACTTTAACAGGCTTAACGCCTGAGCGCCTTTGGATCCGTAGGACATTTATCCGAACTTGGTTTTTCCTTTAACATGCTTTGCTTGCATTCGAGAGAACTTTATTCCTCATTTGGAAGATATTCTGTTGAAATTCCAATCGACTTGTGCTTCATCTATCCTGGTGTAGAGGTGAAACACAGATCGCGATCGACCTTGTCGTCCTTACGGATCGGGACGAACCGCACGTTGTGCTTGTGGCGAAGCTCCGAAGGAGGAGGTAGCAGTCGACCTGCACCTGGTCGTCCTTGCGGATTGGAATGGACCGCACGTTGTACTTGTGGCGAAGCTCCAAAGGAGGAGGTAGCAGTCGACCTGCAGCTCGTCGTCCTTGCGGATTGGGATGAACTCCTTACTTAGGCGAGCACTGGGCTGCAGCTAAGCCTCCGAGTGGGAGGTTTGCTCTCCACTCGGTAGGATTTGTATTACTTAGGCGAGCACTGGGCTGCAGCTAAGCCCCCGAGTGGGAGGTTTGCTCTCCACTCGGTAGGACTTTTATTACTTAGGTGAGCACTGGGCTGCAGCTAAGCCTCTGAGTGGGAGGTTTGCTCTCCACTCGGTAGGATTTTTATTACTTAGGCGAGCACTGGCTCTTTGCTAAGCCCCGAGTGGGAGGTTTGCTCTCCACTCGGTGGGATTTTTATTACTTAGGCGAGCACTGGCTGCAGCTAAGCCCCGAGTGGGAGGTTTGCTCTCCACTCGGTAGGATTTTTATCACTTTGGATGTTTAAGGCTAATCCTTGGGATGTTATAAGCCCCGAGTGGGAGGCTTTCTCACCACTCGGCAGGTTTCGAATACTTTGGCGTCGACATGGACTGCAGCTAAGCCTCCGAGTGGGAGGCTGGCTCGCCACTCGGTAGGATTTTGGATACTTAGGCGAGTACTTGGATGGTAGCTAAGCCTCCGAGTGGGAGGCTGGCTCGCCCCGCGGTAGGATTTTGGATACTTAGGCGAGTACTTGGACTGCAGCTAAGCCTCCGAGTGGGAGGCTTGCTCTCCACTCGGTAGGATTTTGGATACTTAGGCGAGTACTTGGACTGCAGCTAAGCCTCCGAGTGGGAGGCTTGCTCTCCACTCGGTAGGATTTTTATTACTTAGGCGAAGCGGATTCGCAGCTAAGTCCCCGAGTGAGAGACTGGCTCGCACTCGGAAAGGATTTTTTTTTACAAACTTAGGCGAATCGGATTCGCGACTAAGCCACCCACTGGGGGAAATTTCAACAAAAAGCAATAACAATTACTGGGAAAATTATAACATTCTTGTCTTGGATAAACAAACTTCAAAAGCACTTTTATTACATCTCAACCGAGTGAGTTTTTAAGTGTAAAAGGGGCGGAGCAGCTCCGCGTTCCAAGCTCGAGGCTCGTCGATCTGGAGATCAACGTTGTAGAGATGATATGCTCCGTTGTGGAGGACTCTTGTGACGATGAAGGGACCTTCCCAAGTGGGAGCAAGCTTGTGTGGTTTCTGTTGATCCACTCGAAGGACCAAATCTCCCTCTTGGAAGGCTCGACTCTTCACATTTCTGGCATGGAATCGACGCAAGTCTTGCTGATAGATAGTTGAGCGGATCAAGGCCATCTCTCTCTCCTCTTCCAAGAGGTCGACTGCATCTTGCTGGGCTTGTTCCGCTTCTTCTTCGGAGTACAGCTCGACTCGAGGCGCATTGTGAAGCAGGTCACTCGGCAGAACTGCTTCAGCTCCATAGACCAGGAAGAATGGAGTTCTCCCAGTCGACCGATTAGGAGTGGTCCACAATCCCCAGAGAACTGATGGAAGTTCGTCGACCCAAGCTCCTGCTGCGTGTTTGAGATCATGCATCAGCCAAGGTTTTAGCCCTTTGAGAATGAGGCCGTTTGCACGTTCTGCTTGTCCATTCGACTGAGGATGAGCCACTGAAGCATAGTCGACCCGCGTGCCTTGAGAGGCGCAGAAGGCTTTGAACTTGTCATTATCGAAGTTTGACCCATTGTCGGTGATGATGCTATGCGGAACTCCATATCTGAATATCAACTCTCCGATGAAACCGATAGCGCATGCATCGAGGTTCTTGATGGGCTTTGCTTCGATCCACTTGGTGAACTTGTCGAATGCTACTAGCAAATGGGTGAAACCGCTTTTGCCAGTTCTCAACGGTCCAATCATGTCCAATCCCCAAACAGCGAAGGGCCAAACGAGTGGAATGGTCTTCAAGGCTGAGGCTGGCTTGTGTGACATGTTGGAATAGAACTGACATCCTTCGCACTTGTCAACTATTTCTTTTGCCATTTCATTTGCTTTCGGCCAGTAAAATCCCGCTCGTATGCTTTAGCCACAATGGTCCGAGAGGACGCATGATGGCCACAGGTCCCCGAGTGGATATCCTCAAGAATTATCTGACCTTCTTCTGGCGTGATACACTTCTGGCCGACTCCAGTCGCGCTTTCCCTGTACAATTGTCCCTTGATCACTGTAAAGGCCTTGGATCGACGGACGATCTGTCGAGCCTCTTCTTCATTCTCTGGGAGCTCTTTCCTTAGGATATATGCGATGTACGGCACTGTCCTGTCGGGAGTGATGGCCACAACTTCCATAATCAGGTCGACCACGGCTGGGACCTCAACTTCCGGATCATTGGCACTCTTTTGCTGCGGGGCTTCTTCGTGAAAGGATCCTCCTGCCTTGATGGAGCATGAATGTGTTCCAAAAATACATTCTCGAATGGCTTCCCTCTTGGACCCTATCTTCGCCAAATCATCCGCAGCTTGATTTTTCAATGGGTATATGATGAAGCTCTAACCCCTCGAATTTCTTTTCTAGCTTTCTCACTGCATTACAATAACCTGTCATAGCTGGGCTTCTGACATCCCACTCCTTCATTACTTGATTAACAACCAGATCTGAGTCGCCATAGACCATAAGGCGACGGACGCCGAGTGAAATGGCCATGCGCAACCCATACAAGAGTGCTTCATATTCTGCTTCGTTGTTGGAAGAATCAAAGTGAATCTGGAGAACATACTTGAGCCTATCTCCTCGGGGAAACCAATACAACCCTGCACTGTAACCGTTCAGATCTTGGAACCATCGAAAACATAGTCCAATGTTCCGAGTGAACTTGGGTCGGAAGTTGCTGTTCACCCACTCGGCGAGGAAATCTGCTACTGCTTGGGACTTGATGGCTTTCTTTGCCTCGAATTTGATATCAAGGGGAAGAAGTTCAATCGCCCATTTTGCCACTCGACCAGTTGCATCTCTGTTATGAAGAATTTCCGACAAAGAGGCGTCACTGATGACTGTAATGGAATGATCAGAGAAATAACGAGCAACCTTCTTCGTGGTCATATAGATCCCATAAACAAGCTTCTGATAGTGAGGGTATCTTTGCTTTGATGGGGTCAGTACTTCAGAAAGATAATAAACTAGGCGTTGAACTTTGAAGGTTTTTCCTTCTTCTTCCCGCTCGACCGTAAGTACGGTACTGACGACTTGTCCAGTGGCTGCAATGTAAAGCAGCAAAGGCTCCTTGCTGATTGGAGCAGCAAGCACCGGTTGGTGGACAGCAGAGCTTTGAGCTCGCAAACGCTGCATCGACTTCTAGAGTCCACTCGAACTTGTCTCGACTTCTTCATCGATCGGTAAAGAGGCAATGCCTTTTCACCGAGGCGAGAGATGAATCGACTTAAAGCGGCCAAGCATCCAAGAAGTTTCTGGACATCGCCGTGCACACGCAGGCGCTTCATTCGGAGTATGGTGCCAACCTTTTCGGTTAGCATCGATTCCTCGCCGGAAACGAAAACCGAGTAACTTTCCACCAGGAACTCCAAATGTACACTTTGATGGATTAAGCTTGATATCATACCTCCTGAGATTGGCAAATGTTTCAGCAAGATCAGTCAATAGGTCGGAACCCTTTCGTGACTTGACCACTATATCATCCATCTATGCTTCCACATTCCGACTGATTTGAGTGAGCAAACACTACTGAATCATCCTCATGAATGTGGCTCCGGCATTCTTGAGACCGAATGGCATGGTGACATAAATGTAAGCACCGAATGGAGTGATGAACAATGTTTTAATCTCATCGGGTCCATACAGACGGATCTGATGGTACCCGGAATAGGCGTCTAAAAAGACAACCTCTCGCATCCCGCAGGTTGAGTCGACTATCCGGGTCGATGCGAGGAAGAGGGAATGATCTTTCGGCAGGCCCGATTGATATGCTTGAAATCGATGCACATGCGCAACGACTTGTCCTTCTTGGGGACCATGACAACGTTGGCGAGCCACTCGAGTGGTAGATCTCTCGGATGAACTCTGCTGCTAAGAGCCGAGCCACCTCCTCGCCAATGGCCTTTCTCTTCTGGACGGCGGACCGCCGAAGATACTCTTTAACTGGTTTGAATTTTGGGTCGACTTGTAGGCGATGCTCAGCCAGCCCCCTGGGAACACCCGGCATGTCAGCAGGCTTCCATGCAAAGATGTCCCAGTTCTCACGGAGGAACTGGATGGGCGCTTCTTCCTATTTTGAGTCGAGTGTTGTTGAGATGTTAGTCGGAGTAGCATCGGGATCAGTCGGGTGAATGTGAACCTGTTTCGTCTCGCCAATGATCGAATGTCGACTCTGTAGCGGGCTTCTTAGCTCGCAACAAATCACTCGGGTCTGCAGTTTTCTGATACTCTTGTAGCTCTACCACTGCCAACTGAGCATCGGCGATCTTAGAGCCTTTCTGTAAGCACTCTTCTGCCTTCTTCCGATTGCCCGTGACAGTGATCACGCCCTTGGGACCAGGCATCTTCGCTTAAGATACACGTAACATGGTCGGACCATGAAACGTGCATAAGCTGGTCTCCCGAATAGCGTGATAAGCGCCCGAAATCCACAACTTCAAAGGTCAACTTTTCTTTCCGGAAATGCTTTGAATCACCAAAACTACATCAAGAGCAATTTGGCCGAGTGACTCAGCCTTCTTTCCGTGAATGACTCCGTGGAAGCTCATGTTATCGGGTATCGAAGTCCGACATCGGGATGCCCATCCCTTTCAACGTCTCCGCGTATAATATATTCAAACCACAACCACCATCCATCAGGACTTTGGTCAGTCGAGTGCCTTCGACAACTGGGTCGACCACCAATGCTTGCCTCCCAGGGGTGGCAATGTGCGTCGGGTGATCAGACTGGTCGAATGTGATGGCGGTCTGGGACCATTTCAGATAATTGGGAGTCGCCGGAGCAACCAAGTTTACTTTTCGATTGATAACCTTCAATCGACTTTTGCTTTCGACGTCAGCAAAAATCATCAGGGTGGAATTGACCTGGGGATATCCACCATCGCTGTCCTCTCTATCCTCAACTTTGTCTATCTCCTTATCCTTATCCTTGGGCTGTTTCCCTTGGAACTGCTGAATCAAGAGCCGACACTGTCGAGTGGTATGTTTCGGGTAAATGAGTTTACCTTCTTCATATTTCTTTGTACGAATATGACATGGTAAATCCAACACGTCGTTCCCATCCTGGTCTTTCACCTTCTTAGGGTTCCAAGGACCCTTGGGCTTCCCCTTGAACTTTCCTGGGGTCACTGCCAAGGCCTCTCCAGGAGCCGCTGGCTCGGCTTTGCGCTTCTGCTTCCGACTGGAATTTCCTCCGCCGGTCTCATTGGCGGCCAATTTATATTTACCACTCCGGAGCTGATCCTCTTCTTCACCATTTGCATATTTGGTGGCAATCTCCATCATCCGACTCAGGGTCATATCTCTGGTTCGACCAAATTTCAAACTCAATTCTCTGTTCTTGACACCTTCCTTGAAGGCACAGACTGCCTGGTGATCAGATAAATTCTCGACAGTGTGGTGCAACGTGATCCACCTCTGGATGTAATCTCTCAAGGTTTCACTCGACTTTTGCACGCACGACTGCAACTCTGTCAAACCTGCTGGTCGTTTGCAAGTTCCTTCAAATGTCACGACAAACACTCGGCAAGATCTTCCCAAGTGTAAATCTTCTTTGGGTGCTAACTGATTCAACCACGCCCGGCTGAACCCTCCAACATAAGAGGTAAATGCTTCATGGCTACCTCATCGTTGCCACCGCCGATCTGAACCGCCACTCGGTAATCTTCAAGCCAAGTGTCGGGGCTTGGATTCTCCAAAGGAACTTGTTGTCTCCGATCGCCAACCTGAAGTTGGGAGGAATCGCTGTGGCCCTGATGGCTCTCTTGAAACACTCTGGTCCCGAGACATGAACTCTACTGCTGGAAGGAACATCTCTATCATGGTCGTCTCGGTGAGCTCTGTTCCTGTCGACCAAACCTTGAACAATAATGGATCTCGCATCAAAGCCTGGTTCCACAGGGTTGATCGAACTCTTCGCCCAACACTGCTTTTGGCGTCGTCGTCGCTGCCGAGGGGCGTATGATCCACCCCTTGGGGGAGGAGTGGGCACTCGACGTCGATCGTTGCGATCGAATCGGTGCTCATATTGCTCGCGGCCCTTGTATTGATCATCACGCCGGCCCCCACGTTCCTCACGCCTCGGGGGCGGTCTTGGACTATGGGCTGACTGGAATGAATTCGCAGCGACGGATCGGCTGTGAACCCTGTTCCGCGACCGATACAACTGAGTTTTGATCTCCTGCCCGGAGCAAATCCCTGATTTGCTGCAAACCTCTACCGCCTCCGATCGAAGGCTGAATTGATTCTGCTATACGGGCAGCTGCTAAATTCTAAATCGGAGTTCGATATACCAGGTTGGCGGTTGAAAGAGCTGGCGTCGACCGATTCTCGAACTCTCGGTCGCAGTCACGCTCGTCGAGTACTCGCTGAAGATTCTCCATCGAGTGCGCTTAGCCAGTTGGCTAATGGCCGCATCCTCCAAGGCACGAGCCTCGGGGTTTCTCCAACGATAGGAGTGTGAAGTGCATCCATGTTCCAACGATGAAGCTCCTCCTCTGGAGGCGAAGTGAGGGGCTCGAGCAAGTACTCTTCGTGGGTTTGCACCGGATCGCCTCCACCGCCACCTTCGTTGGTGCGGGTGAATCAGGGGACTGCATGGTCCATCGACCATCGTAACCTCTGCCGCCGGGTCATCGCTATCGCATTCGGACGCGGTCTCTACGGAGCCGCCGAACAGGTCAGAGAGAGATTCGTCGAGCTCGATCGACGCGACTTGGGGGATGGCCGACTGGCGAGCCACCGCATGCCTCACCCACCGCTGAAGCCTCGACCGACCGGAACGCTTGCGCCGGTGGGAGACTGGGAGTGAAGACAGCGCAGGAGCCGACCCATACTGGGTCGACGGTTGCCACAGGAGGACGCCGCGGACACACGCGCGAAAGTGCGTCGCCCCGCGGATGGGGAGCGCGTCCACGTCGAGTGGAGCCTCCTGAAGCCAAGCGGAGTCGTCGGCGTGACGTGAGCGCACCGAGACGGATCTCGTGGCCGTCGACCAGAACTCCACCAAACCATGATGCCGGAGATCGAAAGAATCCCAACTTCTCCAACAATTCGCTAGAACACCTGCCCCAAGGTGGGCGCCAACTGTCGTGGTTCTAAGTCTGACAGTAGAATGGGGGGTAGGTATGGAGAGGCAAGGTCCTAGCTATGGAGTAGCTGTATACGCAAGGGTTTTACGAGTTCAGGCCCTTCTCGGAGGAAGTAACAGCCCTACGTCTCGGAGCCCGGAGGCGGTCGACTGGATTATATGCGTATGTGTTACAGGGGTGCGAACCCTTCTACCTGTGGAGGGGTGGCTTATATAGAGTGCACCAGACCCCAGCCAACCCACGTAGTAGAGGGTTTAAGGTGCGTTAAAGCTAGGCGCCATCGTAACGCCTTACATAAAGTGTCATTAAGGTCATAAAGACTATTTAACTATAGACCGTTTGGACACCGAGTGGCTCCTGGACTCTTGGTGGTCGAGTGGGTCTTCATAGTCGAGTGTCTTTGAATCTGTCGAGTGGAAGCCTACCAGGTCGACTGGAAGGCTGCTTCTCTTGTGAATGTCCTTGTGGAGGGTACCTTTGGGCAGGTCTATGACCCTACCCTAGGTACATGACTTCATCACCGACCACCTCCGGAACCTAGTCTGAAAACTTCTCCCGGACCTAACCCGTTCTGTCATGACCAATGGGTCCGGATCATCACCAAACATCCCTAAATCATCATCGGTTTCTCTTTTGGACTCACCTAGTCTATTTTTTTTTCAACCGCCCGATTTCGATCAGAGGGTCCAAATCTACCCTAAACTCCCCCTCTTTCCTTATATAAGAGACTCCTAGTCTAAATCTAGACAAACCCTAAAATTAAGGACCCGTGTCCCATTAATCCTCCTCCCCGCCGCCACTCTCTCGGGATCCATCCCGCAGCCACCTGCTCTCCTTGGATTTCAATGCTGGCCAATCCCCACCGAATTCCATTGATCCATCCATCCAACCGCATCTCCCAGCGCCCACATCCTCGCTCCCCTAGCCGAGCTCCCTCCTCCATCGCCCGAACAACCAGCAGGTCGCCGCACCTCTTGTCTGTCTCCTCCTTCCTCTCGACCTCTCTCTTACCCGACTCCCCCTACCTCTTTGTTTGCCTGCAGGAGCAGCCCCGCCTCCACCGGCCGGCGACCTCACCTGAACCTCGCAGGCGAGCAGCCCGCCAGGCCAGTCCGCTCCGTCCGGCCGCCTCCTGCCGTCCTCTTCGCCAAGGGACAGCAGCAGCTCCAACCCGCAACCCCGCCATGGACGCCGTCCGCCGGCGACCACCCAGGTCATGTCGCCGTGCCCTGTCTCCTCTTCTTTCATTCAGCCTTTCTCCTTGTCTCTCCTCTCTGAACTCTCTCGCTCTCTGTATTTCTTCACAGGAGCGCATCCCCGACGCCGGTCCTCGTCCACAGCGCCTCGGCGCCGCTGCGCCCCGTTTTCGACCCGATCTGGCCGAGATCGGTCCGGCCTGCGTCAGATCCCGGCGTCCCCAGCTTTCCTGGTGTGCCGCCAAGCCCTCATCACCGGCCTCCCCTGCTTCTGCGTGCGGGGGCGACGACCAGCGCCAGTCCCGCTCCTGCCTCTGTTCGAGAGGAGGAGACTGCAGTCGCGACGGCTGCGTTGACCGCGCCCCCTCCCCTTGTTCGATCCAACCAGCCCAGCCAGCCTGTTTCAGCCAAGGCCCGAGGTGGTGAGCACCTCATTCCTCTTTTGTGCAGCCCAGTTTCCAGATTCGGCCCGTAGATGTTTTTTCCCAGTTCTGCGGATTTAGTTATTTATCCAGAAAACTGCATAAACCTCCGTGCTCATGCATATAATAACTAACCAACCGTGCATCGGATTAAAATGGTTTAAACATGTAAAATGCTTAGAATTACATCTAGTTTCACATTATGCCGCTTTCATCCATGTTTGAAATGTTTAAAATGCTGTTTGATTAAATTTGCTCAAATGCCATGCTAAAATGATTTATTTCATAACTAAATAACCGTAGCTCGGTTTTAAATAAACTTTATATGTAAATGGGGTGGAAAAATGCCTAGTTTAACATGGTGGACTTTATTTTCCTGTTTAACAACAATAAAATATGTTTTAGGGCAGAACAGTACCAAATCTAAAATATGCTCATGAGGATTTTCCGGAATTGTTGTTTGTTGTTCCGGCCTCATTTAAACTTGCCTAGATAGGTAGTTTAATTATGCTTCACCTCTTGCCATGTTTAACAACATTTAATATTGTTGAGTATCTTATAACGAGATCAAACTAAATAATTGCATGTGGTGTTTTGTCAATATGCAACTCATTGCATATTGAGCTCCACTTAACTTGTAGCATTGTTTGTTGCACTTTGCCATGCCATGCCTCATTAAACCGGACACGCATCATACTTGATTGTGCATCATGCCATGTTTATGCTTGTGCATTTACCATGTTGTTTGTTTTCTTTCCGGTGTTGCTTCTTAGTTCCGGTAATGTTGCGATTGTGAGGATTCGTTCGACTACTCCCGTTCGTCTTCTTCATGGACTCGTTCTTCTTCCTTGCAGGATTTCAGGCAAGATGACCGTCACCTTGGATCTCATTACTATCATTGCTATGCTAGTTGCTTCGTTCTATCGCTATGCTGCGTTACCTACCACTTGCTGCTCAAGCCTCCCAAATTGCATGATAGCCCCTAACCTTTGTCACCCTTCCTAGCAAACCGTTGTTTGGCTATGTTACCGCTTTTGCTCAGCCCCTCTTATAGCGTTGCTAGTTGCAGGTGAAGATGAAGATTGCTCCATGTTGGATTATGTTTATGTTGGGATATCACAATATCTGTTATATTATTAATGCATCTATATACTTGGTAAAGGGTGGAAGGCTCGGCCTTATGCCTGGTGTTTTGTTCCACTCTTGCCGCCCTAGTTTCCGTCATATCGGTATTATGTTCCCGGATTTTGCGTCCCTAACGCGGTTGGGTGATTTATGGGACCCCCTTGACAGTTCGCTTTGAGTAAAACTCCTCCAGCAAGGCCCAACCTTTGTTTTACCATTTGCCTCACCACCACCTATACCTTTCCCTTGGGTCGGCCAACCCGAGGGTCATCTTTATTTTAGCCCCCCGGGCCGCTTCTTCTAAGTGTCGGGCTCGAACTGAAGCCGCCACGGGCCACCACTTGGAAACTCGAGGCCTGGTTTTACTCAGAGCCCTGTCTCATCCGGTGTTGCCACGAGAACGAGATATGTGCAGCTCCTATAGGGATTGTCGGCACATCGGTCGGTCTTGCTGGTCTTGTTTTACCATTGTCGAAATGTCTTGTAAACCGATTCCGAGATCGATCGGGTCTTCCCGGAGAAGGAATATCCTTCGTTGATCGCGAGAGCTTATCATGGGCTAAGTTGGGACACCCCCGCAGGGTTTGAACTTTCGAGAGCCGTGCCCGGTTATGTGGCAGATGGGAATTTGTTAATGTTCGGTTGTAGATAACTTGACACCAGATATTTAATTAAAACGCATCAATCAAGCGTGTAGCCGTGATGGTCTCTTTTCGGCGGAGTCCGGGAAGTGAACACGGTTTTGGGTTATGTTTGACGTAAGTAGGAGTTCAGGATCACTTCTTGATCATTGGTAGCTTCACGACCGTTCCATTTGCTTCTCTTCTCGCTCTTATTTGCGCATGTTAGCCACCATATCATGCTTAGTCGCTGCTGCAACCTCACCACTTTAACCCTTCCTCACCCATTAAGCTTTGCTAGTCTTGATACCCATGGTAACGGGATTGCTGAGTCCTCGTGGCTCATGATTACTACACCAATAGTTGCAGTACAGGTTGTCACGATGATCATGACGCGAGAGTGATGTTTACTTGTTTTGGAGTTCTTCTTCCGCTTCTTCGATCGAGGATAGGTTCCAGGTCGGCAGCCTGGGCTAGCAGGTGGTGGATATTGTTTGAGTTTCATTTTCGTTTCATCCGTAGTCGGATGTTGATCTTGTATATGATGTATTGTTGTATTCATGTGACATTGTATGTCTTGGTTGTATCCCCACTATTATGTAATGTTGATGTAATGATATCCACCTTGCAAAAGCGTCTTCAAGATGCGCTTCTATCTTTGGTGGGACCTTCGAGTTCCTTTAGGATAGGGTCGCATCTTGGGCGTGACAAACACGAATCGAACCAACATGATGAAAGTGACTAGATGAAGTTCCCGTGTACCCTCAAGAATGATTTGCTTATTATAAGAGACCGTTTTGGCCTGTCCTTTGCCTCAAAAGGATTGGGTTACCTTGCTGCACTTTTGTTACTATTATCGTTACTTGCTCATTACAAATTATCTTGCAATCAAACTACTCTGTTACTTGCAATTCCAGCACTTGCAGACATTACCTTGCTGAAAACCACTTGTCATTCCTTTAGCTCCTCGTTGGGTTTGACAGTCTTACTTATCGAAAAGGCTACAATTGATCCCATATACTTGTGGGTCATCAAGGTGGTGCTGCAAGAAGAAGGGTCGCCGACGAGGAGACGGTGCTGCCAGTAAGTAGCGGTGAAGGTTTGAACTTGGAAAGCAAGGATGAACATTGTAATTGTGGATTTTTCGTGTTGGGGGGGGGGGGGTAGATATTTTCGTGGTGGAAGAAAATTTTGCTCGGTGCCCCCAGAAACTGGCGCGCAAGTGTGGTTTAAGTGCGGGCGGTGGACTGTAGATGACGAAGCTTCCTGCATAAGATAAACAAGGCGATGTGCCAAGATATTTTATATCGCATCCCACACGATTCTTGCTAGTAAACTATTTGTGGTATACCTAATTTTTTTCATTCTGTTTTGAAAGACCAAATGGTGTTATGAAGGGAAAGGATGGTGTTTGAATTTTTAGAACATTTATGTGTAGTGAACATGCAACTATATGAGTGTCGTGTTAAAATTTTGAATTATTCCGGGTTCGTTTAGCCTTTTTTATACATATATTGAGTTTCTGGGCATTTAATGTGCATAATTCAAATTTGAACTACAAGCAGATGCTCCGGTGCAACAAATTTGGTTGAAAAATGACATATGTGTCTTTGGGTGAATTTTTAGGTCCCATGCAAGGAATGTGAATGAAATTCAAAGATATGGGCATCATGGCTCAGCCGGGAACATTGAGAAACTTGGTTTTTAAATTCCTCTAAATACAAAAATCGCCTAAAAATCATGAAACTTGGCATGGTGTCATGTCATGGCACCAACATGTTGTGGTAAAAAATGTGGCCCAATCGGGACAAGTTTTGGTATAAGCTTCTTGCAAACTGGAGGTTCTCTCAAGAAGGCTCGTGGCTCCGAGAGGGAACGTGTCACTGATATGTCTCCAACGTATCTATAATTTTTGATTGTTCCATGATGTTCTATTATCATTCTTTGATGTTTTATATTCATTTTATGTCAACTTTTCATCATTTTTTGGGACTAACCTATTGACATAGTGCCCAGTGCCAGTTGTTGTTTTTTTGCTAGTCTTTTACTTTGCAGAATATCCATAACAAATTGAGTCCAAACGCAGCGAAACTTTTTGGAGATTTTTTCTGGCCAGAAGACAACTTGGGAGCTAAGGAAGTGCATGATACGTCTCCAACGTATCTATAATTTTTGACTGCTCCATGCTATATTATCTACTGTTTTGGACAATATTGGGCTTTATTATCCACTTTTATATTATTTTTGGGACTAACCTATTGACCCAGAGCCCAGTGCCAGTTCCTGTTTTTCCCTTGTTTCAGTGTTTCGAAGAAAAGGAATATCAAACGGAGTCGAAACGGAATGAAACCTTCTGG
This sequence comes from Aegilops bicornis, assembly GCA_021605145.1. Classification (NCBI taxonomy): domain Eukaryota; kingdom Viridiplantae; phylum Streptophyta; class Magnoliopsida; order Poales; family Poaceae; genus Aegilops; species Aegilops bicornis. The sequence continues at coordinate 568,065,597 of CM038675.1, forward strand.
AGAAGTTATTTTTGGAAGGAAAGCAACCCGGGAGACTTGGAGTCCACGTCAAGGAAGCAACAAGGAAGGCACGAGGCAGGGGGGCGTGCCCAGTGACATACTTCTTCCGCCTATATATATATATATATATATATATATATATATATATATATATATATCCATATACCCTAAAAACATCAGGAATGTAATAGATTGGGAGTTCCGCCGCCGCAAGCCTCTCAGAGCCACCAAAACCAATCGGGACCCCTGTTCCGCAGACTGTCGGAGGGTAACCTCACCGGTGGCCATCTTCATCATCCCAGCGCTCTCCATGACGAGGAGGGAGTAGTTCACCCTCGGGGCTGAGGGTATGTACCAAGAGCTATGTGTTTGATCTCTCTCTCTCTTGTGTTCTTGATTTGGCACGATCTTGATGTATCGCGAGCTTTGCTATTATAGTTGGATCTTATGATGTTTCTCCCCATCTACTCTCTTGTAATGGATTGAGTTTTCCCTTTGAAGTAATCTTATTGGATTGAGTCTTTAATGATTTGAGAACACTTGATGTATGTCTTGCCGTGCGTATCTATGGTGACAATGGGATATCACGTGATTCACTTAACGTATGTTTTGGTGATCAACTTGCGGGTTCCACCCATGAACCTATGCATAGGGGTTGGCACACGTTTTCGTCTTGATTCTCCGGTAGAAACTTTGGGGAACTCTTTGAGGTTCTATGTGTTGGTTGAATAGATGAATCTGAGATTGTGTGATGCATATCGTATAATCATACCCACGGATACTTGAGGTGACATTGGAGTATCTAGGTGACATTAGGGTTTTGGTTGATTTGTATCTTAAGGTGTTATTCTAGTACGAACTCTAGGGCTGTTTGTGACACTTATAGGAATAGCCCAACGGATTGATTGGAAAGAATAACTTTGAGGTTCTTTTCGCATCCTACCATAATCTCTTCGCTTGTTCTCCGCTATTAGTGACTTTGGAGTGATTCTTTGTTGCATGTTGAGTGATAGTTATATGATCCAATTATGTTATTATTGTTGAGAGAACTTGCACTAGTGAAAGTATGAACCCTAGGCCTTGTTTCCTAGCATTGCAATACTGTTTACGATCACTTTTATCACTTGCTACCTTGCTAATTTTGTATTTTCAGATTACAAAAACCTATAACTACCATCCATATTGCACTTCTATCACCATCTCTTCGCCGAACTAGTGCACCTCTACAATTTACCATTGTATTGGGTGTGTTGGGGACACAAGAGACTCTTTGTTATTTGGTTGCAGGGTTGCTTGAGAGAGACCATCTTCATCCTACGCCTCCCACGGATTGATAAACCTTAGGTCATCCACTTGAGGGAAATTTGCTACTGTCCTACAAACCTCTGCACTTGGAGCTCTTTTCTGGCGCCGTTGCCGGGGAGGTGAGTGCTTGAAGGTATATCTTTAGATCTTGCAATCGAATCTTTTTGTTTCTTGTTTTAGCACTAATTTAGTTTATAAAAGAAAACTACCCCAAAAAATGGAATTGAGTTTGTCTCATAAGCTTCATCTTTTTAATATCTTTCGTGAGTAAGATGGAAAGGAAAATTGCGCCAAAGTGTTAGAAGAAGAATCCATTAAAATATTTTGCACTAAATATTTGAATGATGAGCATCATTGCAATGTTGTTAGTATGAATTCCTTGAATATCCATGATGCTAATGATATGCAAAGCCACAAGCTTGGGGATGCTATGTTTGACGAAGGTGATATTTTTTGTCCCCCAAGTTTTGATGAGAAAATTTACTATGATGAAAGCATGCCTCGTATCTATGATGATTATTGTGATGACACGTATGCTATAAAGAATAATTATAACCATGAAACTTGTCATCTTGATCTTAATTTTCAATCACATGATAGTTATTTTGTTGAGTTTACTCCCACTATTCCGAATGAGAAGAATTTTGCTTATGTGGAGAGTAGTAAAATTTCTATGCAAGTAGATCATGAAAAGAATGCCTTAGGTGCTGGTTATATTATTGAATTCATTCATGATGCTACTGAAAATTATTATGAGGGAGGAATATATGCTTGTAGGAATTGCAATAATATCTAGTTTCCTCTCTATGTGCTTAAAGTTTTGAAGTTATGCTTGTTTTGCCTTCCTATGCTAGTTGATTATTGTTCCCATAAGTTGTTTGCTCACAATATCCCTATGCATAGGAAGTGGGTTAGACTTAAATGTGTTAGTCCTATTATTAATGATGCTCTCGTTATGTTTTATGCGAGCATCATTGAAATCATCATGCCTAGCTAGGGGCGTTAAACGTTAGCGCTTGTTGGGAGGCAACCCAATTTAATTTTAGTTTCTTACTTTTTGGTTCTGTTTAGTAATAAATAATCCATCTAGCTTTTGTTTAGATGTGGTTTTATGTTTTAATTAGTGTTTGTGCCAAGTAGAACCTTTGGGAAGACTTGGGTGAAGTCTTTATGATTATGCTGTAAAAACAGAAACTTAACGCCCACGAGATTAGCTTCAACGTTTTACTGGAGAGTGCTATTTAGTTGATTCTTTTTGCAGATGATTACTAGACAAATTCCTCAGGTCCACCAATTTATTTTAGAATTTGTGGAGTTGCAGAAGTTTGCGTTAGTTACAGATTACTACAGACTGTTCTGTTTTTGACAGATTCTGTTTTCTATGTGTTGTTTGCTTATTTTGATGAATCTATGGCTAGTAAAATAATTTATAAACCATAGAGAAGTTGGAATACAGTAGGTTTAACACCAATATAAATAAATAATTAGTTAATTACAGTACCTTGAAGTGGTGTTCTGTTTTCTTTCGCTAATGGAGCTCACGAGATTTTCTGTTAAGTTTTGTGTTGTGAAGTTTTCAAGTTTTGGGTAAAGATTCGATGGACTATGGAATAAGGAGTGGAAAGAGCATAAGCTTGGGGATGCCCAAGGCACCCCAAGGTAATATTCAAGGATAACCAAGAGCCTAAGCTTGGGGATGCCCCGGAAGGCATACCCTGTTTCGTCTACTTCCATCGGTAACTTTACTTGGAGCTATATTTTTATTCACCACATGATATGTGTTTTTCTTGGAGCGTCATTTTATTTTCTTTAGCTTTGTTTGCTGTTTGAATAAAATACCAAGATCTGAAATTCCTAAATGGGAGAGTCTTCACATAAGTTGCATAATTATCCGACTACTCATTGATCTCCACTTATTTCTTTCGGAGTAGTTTGTCATTTGCTCTAGTGCTTCACTTATATATTTTAGAGCACGGTGGTGGATTTGTTTTATAGAAACTATTGATCTCTCATGCTTCACTTAGATTATTTTGAGAGTCTTAAATAGCATGGTAATTTGCTTAAAATCTTAATATGCTTGGTATTCAAGATTTGTAAAACTTTCTTTTGAGTGCGTTGAATACTAAGAAAAGTTTGATGCTTGATAATTGTTTTGAGATATGAAGATGGTGATATTAGAGTCATGCTAGTTGAGTAGTTGTGAATTTGAGAAATACTTGTGTTAAAGTTTGTGATTCCCGTAGCATGCACGTATGGTGAACCGTTATGTGATGAAGTCGGAGCATGATTTATTTATTGATTGTCTTCCTTATGAGTGGCGGTCGGGGACGGGTGATGGTCTTTTCCTACCAATCTATCCCCCTAGGAGCATGCATGTAATACTTTGCTTTGATAACTTCTATATTTTTGCAATAAGTATATGAGTTCTTTATGACTAATGTTGAGTCCATGGATTATACGCACTCTTCTTCCTTCCACCATTGCTAGCCTCTCTAATACCGCGCACTTTTCACGGTATCATACACCCACCATAAACCTTCCTCAAAACAGCCACCATACCTACCTATCATGGCATTTCTATAGCCATTCCGAGATATATTGCCATGCAACTTACCACCGTTCCGTTTACTATGACACGCTCCATAATTGTCATATTGCTTTGCATGATCATGTAGTTGACATTGTATTTGTGGCAAAGCCACCGTTCATAATTCTTTCATACATGTCGCTCTTGATTCATTGCATATCCCGCACATCACGGAGGCATTCATATAGAGTCATATTTTGTTCTAAGTATCGAGTTGTAATTCATGAGTTGTAAGAAAATAAAAGTGTGATGATCATCAATTTTTAGAGCATTGTCCCCAGTGAGGAAAGGATGATGGAGAATATGATTCCCCCACAAGTCGGGATGAGACTCCGGAATAAAAAAAAGATAAAGAAAAGAGGCCATAAAAAAAGAGAAAAGGCCCAAATAAAAAAATGAGAGAAAAAGAGAAAAAAAGAGAGAAGGGTCAATGCTACTATCCTTTTACCACACTTGTGCTTCAAAGTAGCACCATAATCTTCATGATAGAGAGTCTCCTATGATATCACTTTCATATACTAGTGGGAATTTTTCATTATAGAACTTGGCTTGTATATTCCAATGATGGGCTTCCTCAAAAATGCCCTAGGTCTTCGTGAGCAAGCGAGTTGGATGCACACCCACTTAGTTACTTTTGTTGAGCTTTCATAAACTTATAGCTCTAGTGCATCCGTTGCATGGCAATCCCTACTCACTCACATTAATAACTAAAGATGGCAATCTCCATAGCCCGCTCATACGCCTAGTTGATGTGAGACTATCTTCTCCTTTTGTCTTCTCCACAACCACCATTCTATTCCACCTATAGTGCTATGTCCATGGCTCACGCTCATGTATTGCGTGAAGATTGAAAAAGTTTGAGAACATCAAAAGTATGAAACAATTGCTTGGCTTGTCATCGGGTTGTGCATGATTTAAATACTTTGTGTGGTCAAGATAGAGCATAGCCAGACTATATGATTTTGTAGGGATAACTTTCTTTGGCCATGTTATTTTGAGAAGACATAATTACTTTGTTAGTATGCTTGAAGTATTATTATTTTTATGTCAATATTAAACTTTTGTCTTGAATCTTATGGATCTGAATATTCATACCACAATTAAGAAGAATTACATTGAAATTATGCCAAGTAGCACTCCGCATCAAAAATTCTGTTTTTATCATTTACCTACTCGAGGACGAGCATGAATTAAGCTTGGGGATGCTGATACGTCTCCAACGTATCTATAATTTTTGATTGCTCCATGCTATATTATCTACTGTTTTGGACAATATTGGGCTTTATTATCCACTTTTATATTATTTTTGGGACTAACCTATTGACCCAGAGCCCAGTGCCAGTTCCTGTTTTTTCCCTTGTTTAAGTGTTTCGAAGAAAAGGAATATCAAACGGATTTGAAACGGAATGAAACCTTCTGGAGAAGTTATTTTTGGAAGGAAAGCAACCTGGGAGACTTGGAGTCCACGTCAAGGAAGCAACAAGGAAGGCACGAGGCAGGGGGGCGCGCCCACCCCCTGGGCGCGCCCTCCACCCTCATGGGCCCCTCATGGCTCTCCTAACGTACTTCTTCCGCCTATATATATCGATATACCCTAAAAACATCAGGGAACAGAATAGATTGGGAGTTCCGCCGCCGCAAGCCTCTGTAGCCACCAAAAATCAATCGGGACCTGTTCAAGACCTGCCGAGGGGGTAACCTCACCGGTGGCCATCTTCATCGTTCCGCGCTCTCCATGACGAGGAGGGTAGTTCACCCTCGGGGCTAAGGGTATGTACCAAGAGCTATGTGTTTGATCTCTCTCTCTCTCTCTCTCTCTCTCGTGTTCTTGATTTGGCACGATCTTGATGTATCGCGAGCTTTGCTATTATAGTTGGATCTTATGATGTTTCTCCCCCTCTACTCTCTTGTAATGGATTGAGTTTTCCCTTTGAAGTAATCTTATCGGATTGAGTCTTTAATGATTTGAGAACACTTGATGTATGTCTTGCAGTGTGTATCTGTGGTGACAATGGGATATCACGTGATTCACTTGATGTATGTTTTAGTGATCAACTTGCGGGTTCCGCCCATGAACCTGTGCATAGGGGTTGGCACACTTTTCGTCTTGATTCTCCGATAGAAACGTTGGGGCACTCTTTGAGGTTCTATGTGTTGGTTGAATAGATGAATCTGAGATTGTGTGATGCATACCATATAATCATACCCACGGATACTTGAGGTGACATTGGAGTATCTAGGTGACATTAGGGTTTTGGTTGATTTGTATCTTAAGGTGTTATTCTAGTACAAACTCTAGGGCTGTTTGTGACACTTATAGGAATAGCCCAACGGATTGATTGGAAAGTATAACTTTGAGGTGGTTTCGTACCCTACCATAATCTCTTCGTTTGTTCTCTGCTATTAGTGACTTTGGAGTGACTCTTTGTTGCATGTTGAGGGATAGTTATATGATCCAATTATGTTATTATTGTTGAGAGAACTTGCACTAGTGAAAGTATGAACCCTAGGCCTTGTTTCCTAGCATTGCAATACCGTTTACGCTCACTTTTATCACTTGCTACCTTGCTAATTTTGTATTTTCAGATTACAAAAACCTATATCTACCATCCATATTGCACTTGTATCACCATCATTGCTCACGAACTAGTGCACCTATACAATTTACCATTGTATTGGGTGTGTTGGGGACACAAGAGACTCTTTGTTATTTGGTTGCAGGGTTGCTTGAGAGAGACCATCTTCATCCTACGCCTCCTACGGATTGATAAACCTTAGATCATCCACTTTAGGGAAATTTGCTACTGTCCTACAAACCTCTACACTTGGAGGCCCAACAACGTCTACAAGAAGGAGGTTGTGTAGTAGACATCAGTGCACTAGGGGAAGCCCGTGGGACCCACCACCCACCTGGGCGCGCCCTGATTGGTGGTGGGCCCCATGGAGGTCCTTTCCACCGCCTCTCGGCTCTATAAATACCCAAATATTCCAGAAACCCTAGGGGAGCCGACAAACACAATTCCAGCCGTCGCATGTTCGAGAACCACGAGATCCAATCTAGAGGCCCTTTCCGGCACCTTGCCGGAGGGGAACACGATCATGGAGGGGTTCATCATCCTCATTAGTTCTCCTCCGATGATGTGTGACTTGATGGCTTCTTCTCTCTTTTTGATTCTCAATACAATGTTCTCCACAATATTCTTGGAGATCTATTTGATGTATTGACTTTTTTGTGGTGTGTTTGTTACAATCCGATGAATTGCGGGTTTATGATCAGTTCTATGTATGAATAGTATTTGAGTCTTCTTTGATCTCTTATATGCATGATTATTATAGCCTCGTATTTCTTCTTCGAAACTTTGGTTTGGTTTGGCCAACTAGATTGATTTTTCTTGCAATGGGAAGAGGTGCTTTGTGATGGGTTCGATCTTGCGGTGTCCTCACCTAGTGATAGAAGAGGTACCGAGCACGCATGTATCATTTCTATTAAGAATAAAAAGATGGGGTCTATTCCTACATGAATATATCTTGTCTACATAATGTTATCATTCTTATTGCATTACTCTGTTTCTCCATGAACTTAGTACACTAGATGTATGTTGGATAGCGGTCGATGTGTGGAGTAATAGTAATAGATGCAGGCAGGAGTAGGTTTAATAATCTTGGATGTGATTCCTATATACATGACCATTGCCTTGGATATCGTCATAATTATTTGCACTTCTATCAATTGCCCAACAGTAATTTGTTTACCCACCATATGCTATTTTCTCGAGAGAAGCCACTAGTAAAATCTACGGCCCCCGGGTCTATTTTCTATCATATTGTGTTCAGATATATTATTCCAAAAAACCAAAAAATACCTTGCGCACTACCCCTAACCGATCAACGGGACACACACCCTTCTTCATGGTGTACGACGCAGTCCTTCTTGCTAACCCACAAGTATAGGGGATTGCAACAGTTTTCGAGGGTAGAGTATTGAACCCAAATTTATAGATTCGACACAAGGGGAGCCAAAGAATATTTGTAAGTATTAGCAGTTGAGTTGTCAATTCAACCACACCTGGAGATTATATATCTGCAGCAAAGTGATCAGTAGCACCGTAATATGATAGTTTGATGGTAGTAGTAACGATATCGATGGTAACAGTAACAACAGTAATAGTAGAAATAGCGATAGTAACTTAGCAAGAACAATATGTGGAAAAATCGTAGGCATCGAATCAGTAAATTAGTTTGATAATATTCATCATATAACAGTCATAACCTAGGGTGACACAGAACTAGCTCCAGTTCATAAATATAATGTAGGCATGTATTCCGTAAATAGTCATACGTGCTTATGGAAAAGAACTTGCATGACATCTTTTGTCCTACCCTCCCGTGACAGCGGGGTCCATAAGGAAACTAAGGGATATTAAGGCCTCCTTTTAATAGAGAACCAGAAGAAAGCATTAACACATAGTGAATACTTGAACTCCTCAAACTACAGTCATCACCAGAAAGTATCCCAAATGTTGCCACCTTGGGGTTTACGGATCACAACACATAATAGGTGCATATCACTTGCCAGATCGGATCAAGAACATAGATATAATGGTGAAAATGTAAATGGTTCAGATCTGAAATCATGGCATTCGGGCCCTAGTGACAAGTATTAAGCATGTCAAAGTCATAGAAACATCAATCTCAGAACATAGTGGATACTAGGGATCAAGCCCTAACAAAACTAACTCGATTACATGATGAATCTCATCCAACTCCTCACCGACCAGCGAGCCTACGAAGGAATTACTCACTCATGGTGGGGAGCATCATGGAATTGGTGATGAAGGAGGGTTGGTGATGACGAAGAGCAAAGATTCCCATATTCGGAGCCCCAAACAGGCTCCAGATCTGGCCTCCCGATGAAGAACAGGAGGTGGCCGCGGCTCCGTATCATGAAACGGGATGAAAATTTCTCCCGTATTTTTTCTCTGAAAATAGGAATTTATAGCGTCGGAATTAGGGTCAGAGGGCCCTCGAGGGCCCCACCACCCACCAAGCCGCGCCAGAGGGGGGTGGCGCACCCTGGTGTCTTGTGGGCAGCCGCCCCCTCTAGTGGGTCTTGGTTCCAATATTTTTTTTATTTATTCTGAAATAAATCTCCAAAATTTGTGTCCAAATTCGAGAACTTTTATTTCTGCACAAAAACAACACTATGGTAGTTGTGCTGAAAATAGCGTTAGTCCAGGTTAGTTTCATTCAAATCATACAAATTAGAGTCCAAAACAAGAGCAAAAGCGTTAGGAAAAGTAGATACGATGGAGACGTATCAACTCCCCCAAGCTTAACCCATTGCTTGTCCTCAAGCAATTCAGTTGACAAACTGAAAGTTATAAAGAAAACTTTTACGAACTCTTTTGTTCTTGTTTACATATACATGTTTAAATAGCACCGGGGTTTTCAGCAAAGATCATGATTAACCATGTCAATAGTAACTCTTTAAAATTATATTAACTCAAACCAATGGCATAAGCAACTAGCGAGCAATAATAAAGTATCTCAAATGCCAACACTTTGTCAAAACAATCATAATATAATATGACAATAGTGGTATCTCACTAGCCCTTTCTGAGACCGGAAAACACAAATGCAAAGCACCTCCAAAGTTCAAGCAGCGACTAAACATTGTAATTCATGGTAGAAGAGATCCTGTCATGATGCATTCAACATTAGCTATACATAATGCATGAGGATGACAATAGTGCTCTTAGGTATAGCGCTTGTTTGAGAAGGTGATGACTCAACATACAAGTAAATAGATAGACCCTACGCAGAGGGAAGCAGGGATTTGAAGAGGTGCCAGAGCTCAAGGTTGAAATCAGAGATAAATATAATTTTGCGAGGTGCACCCTTCTTGTCAATGTTACGACCAAGAGTTTTCAATATCCTCCATGCTAAACAAATTAGCGGCGGTTCCCAACCGGTAAAAGTAAAGGTTTACTTCCCCTCCACCAACAAACACGCTCCACGGCTAGCCGAATTCACGGGTGCCGTCGTACCAACAACAGTTCTGGGGGTGTTTTGTTTAATTATTTGCAATTTTTTATTTCAGGACTGGGCATCCCTATTACCGGCATCTCTCGTGTAAGGACTAGTGAATAAACTCTCAACACGAGAATAACCCACTTAGCATAGAAGATACTGACCACCCCTTGTTGCTCCATGATCGGTCCAGGCACACAAAACAGATGTTCATTTGAAATTTTAGAGGTGGCACATGCATATTTACTTGGAATGGCAGGGTAATATCGCATATAAGCAGATATAGTGGACTCATATGGAATAACTTTGGTCTAAGGTTTTGATGCACAAGCTGTATTCTCGCTTCGTACAGGCGAAGGCTAAAAAATAGATTGAGAAACAACTACCTAGAGAGCGAAAACAGTCATGAACATGCATTATGAATACTCAACATTGAATACTAGCATGAGCGGGATATAAACACCATGAAAAAAATATTGTGGAGGCTATGTTGGTTTTGATTCAACTACGTGCGTGAACATGTGCCAAGTCAAGCCACTTGAAGCATTCAGAGAGGGATACCATATCATCATACTACATCACAATTATTTTAAATGCATGTTGACACCCAAGATAATTCATTATCCACTCCTAGATACTTAAGCATGGCATGAGCAACTATAATCCCTAATTGTCATTGCAAACATGTTTGATCATAATATGTTGAATCATGGATACTGAGTTAAACATATTTACAAAAACAAAACAAGTCGAGTTCATACCCGCTTTCTTCTACCACAGTCACTTCATAAAAATATCGTCATTATTGCCTTTCACTTGCACGACCGAATGATATGAAAATAATAATAGTGCAAGAGTGTCGCGGACTAAGCTGGGATGTGCAATATTTTATTCACAGGGAAAGACAAAATAAGATGGGCTCTCTATTAGATCAACAATAACACATATGAAAGACACTCAACATTTTCATCATGGTCTCCCCCTTGGTACAACTCAACAAAAGAAAAAGGGAAAGAAATTTAGAGAAACACACTGAAATATTTTTGGAATTTTTAGTTTTCCTTGAAGGAAGCAAATTAAAGAAGGAAAAAAATGAGAAAAACTATTTACACGAGAAAGCTCCCAACAAGAAAAAGAAGAAACGAGAAATCCTTTTGGGTTTTCTTTTTAATACTACAACTAAATTACACTAGAAATAAAAACCGAAAAGAAGCAAGAGATATTTTTGGACTCAATCTTTTTCAAACACACAAGAAGAAAGCGAGAAAAATAAATTTAACGTGCATGATTGATAATCCCCAAGTGCAACGAATCATCGTAGAAATTTCCAAAGATGGAAGTGATAAGTATGGAGTGTTGAACCCACAAGGAGCTAAAGGTAAGATCAATATTCTCTCAAGTTCTATCTGCCCCCGATACAACTCTATGTAGCGTTTGTTTTCATCTAGAAACGAGAAATAAAACTATGTTGTGGGTATATAGAGGATAGCTTTGCATGATATCGGCGATCTAAAATATAAAAATAGGTGCTGTTAACATAAAGTTAGGATATATTACAATATACTACAAATTGCGAGCGTGGAATAATGATGGATCGGTGTGCGGAATTGTCCTAGGCAATTGTTAACAAGATCGATAATCATTATTGCAATTTTATATGAGGGAGAGGCATAAGCTAACATACTTTCTCTACTTGGATCATATGCACTTATGATTGGAACTCTAGCAAGCATCCGCAACTACTAAATATCATTAAGGTAAAACCCAACCATAGCATTAAAGTATCAAGTACTCTTTACTCCCATACGCAACAACCCCCTTACTCGGGTTTAAGCTTCTGTCACTCTAGCAACCCACCATAAGCGAATCATGAACATATAGCAACACCCTACAGCAGGAATCCCTCACGTGTGCGTGGCACGGAGGGCGCCAAAGGACATCACCAATATAAAACATACAACTCAAATCAATCAAGATTATCAATCAACCCAAAGAACACAAGAGATCTACTCAAACATCATAGGATGGCAACACATCATTGGATAATAATATGTGGCATAAAGCACCATGTTCAAGTAGGGGATTACAGCGGGTTGCGGGAGAGTGGACCACCGAAAAGAGATGAGTAAGGTGATGAAGACGGTGATGTTGATGAAGACGATCACCGTGGCGATGGTTCCCCCAGCGGCACTCCAGCTCCATCGAGGAAGAGGGGGAGAGAGTCCCCCCCTTGTGCCTCCACCTCCATGGCCTCCCTCCTAGATGGGGAGAGGTTCTCCCTCTGGTCCTTGGCCTCCGTGGTGCTCGGAGGGGCAGGAGCCCCTCTCAGATTGGATCTCCCCCTCTGTTTCCTTCTGTTTCTGTGACCTTGTTTCTCACCTTTCACCGTTTCTTAAATTCCCGGAGATCCGTAACTCCGGTTGGGCTGAAATTTGAACATGATTTTTATCCAGATATTATCTTTCTTGCAGCGAAAGAAGGGCACCAACCACCTCACGGGGTGGCCACAAGACTCCCAGGCACGCCCTGGGTAGGGAGCGCGCCCCTAGGGCTTGTGGGCCCCTCGAGCATCGTCTACCGCTGATTGTTTTTTTTTCCAAAAATCACAAATATTCCAAAATAAATCTCCGTAAATTTTTATCGCGTTTGGATTTCGTTTGGTATGGATATTCTACGGAACAAAAAACATGCAACAAACATGAATTGGCAATGGGCACTGGATAAATATGTTAGTCCCAAAAACAATATAAAATGTTGCCAAAAGTATATGAAAGTGTTAAAATATTTGCATGAAACAATCAAATATTATAGATGCAACGGAGACGTATCAGCATCCCCAAGCTTAATTCGTGCTCATCCTCGAGTAGGAAAATGATAAAAAAGATATTTTTTGATGTGGAAGGCTACCTAACATAATCTTGGTCATATAATCTAATAATGGCATGAATATTAAGACATGAGTGATTCAAAGCAATAGTCTATAATTTGATATAAATACATCAATACCCAGGCATCCCAACAAACAATCATGTCGTTCAAAATATCAATGCTAAAGAACGTTATCCCTACAAAATCATATAGTCTTGTCATGCTCCATCTCATTAACACAAAGTATTTATCATGCACAACCCCGATGACAAGCCGAGCAATTGGTTCATACTTTTTAACACACTTCAGCTTTTTCAACTTCACTCGATACATGATCATGAGCCATGGATATAACACTGTGGGTTGAATAGAATGCGGTGGTAGGGATCAATAGTAGTGGACGAAAGTCTTGCATTAACTAGGCGGATCAATGGGCTATGGAGATGCCATCAGTCGATACCAATGCAAGGAGTAGGGATTGCCATACAACAGATGCACTAAGAGCTATAAGTGTATGAAAGCTCAAACTAAAAACTAAGTGGGTGTGCATCCAACTTGCTTGCTCATGAAGACCTTGGGCATTTGAGGAAGCCCCTCATCGCAATATACAAGCCAAGTTCTATAATGCAAAATTCCCACTAGTATATGAAAGTGACAACATAGGAGACTCTCTATATGAAAAACATGGTGCTACTCTGAAGCACAAGTGTGGTAAAGGATAGTAGCATTGCCCCTTCTCTCTTTTCTCTTTTAATTTTTTTTTGTTTTGGGCTCTTTGGCCCTTTTTTATTTTTTTATTTTGGCTCTTTGGCCTCTTTTTATTTTATTTTTAAGTCCGGAGTCTCATCCCAACTTGTGAGGGAATCATAGTCTCCATCATCCTTTTCTCACATGGGACAATGCTCTAATAATGATGATGATCACACTTTTATTTACTTACAACTCGACAAAACTAATACATGATGACTCTATATGAATGCCTCTGGCAGTGTACCAGGATGTGCAATGATCTACCATAGCAAAGATATCAAAAACGGACAAGCTATGAAAATATCGTGCTAGCTATCTTACGATCATGCAAAGCAATATGACAATGAATGCTCAAGTCATGTATATGATGATGATGGAAGTTGCATGACAATATATCTCGGAATGGCTATGGAAATGCCATGATAGGTAGGTATGGTGGCTATTTTGAGGAAGATACAAGGAGGGTTTATGCACCGGTGAAAGTTGTGTGGTACTAGAGAGGCTAGCAATGGCGGAAAGGTGGGAGTGCGTATAATCCATGGACTCAACATTAGTCATAAAGAACTCATATACTTATTGTGAAAGTTTTATTAGCCCTTGAAGCAAAGTACTACGACGTATACCCCTAGGGGTATAGATTGGTAAGAAAAGACCATCGCTCATCCCCGACCACCACTCATAAGGAAGACAATCAATAATAAATCATTCTCCAACATCATCGCATAACGAGAGATCATACATGCATGTTTCGGGAATCACAAACCTTAACACCAATATTCTGACTAAACCACAATCATTCACTAGTACCTCCCACATATTACCATCTCTATATTGCAAAACAATTGCAAGGAATCTAACATATCATATTCAGTGATCTCCAAGTTTTATGTAGGACTTAATGACTAACCATGTGAATTACCAATTCCTGTCAACTCTGTAATAGATATAAGTGAAGCATGCGAGTTTAATTCTTTCTACAAAAGTTATGTCCATGCTCTAACAAATATAACTTAACCAAAAGAGCATTCTACAAATGGCGGTTTTCTATGTGTAGAGAAACAGGCAATCCAAACTTCAAATGATATAAGTGAAGCACATGAAGCACTCTATAAAGCCATACTCAAAATATATAAGTGAAGTGCAAAAAGCATTCTATAAATCCATACTCAAAAGATATAAGTGAAGTGCAAAGAGCATTCTATAAATCAACCAAGGAATATCTCATAGCAGCATGGTGCACAAAATAAAAAGGAAAAATAAACACAAAAGACGCTCCAAGAATTTGCGCATATCATGTGACGAATAAAAATACAGCTCGAATCCGATGGTTGTTAGAAGAAAGAGGGGATGCCTTCCAGGGCATCCCCAAGCTTAGCTGCTTGGGAGTCCTTGATTATTACCTTGGGGTGCCTGGGGCATCCCCAAGCTTAGGCTCTTTCCGCTGCTTATTCGTTCATCCATCGCGATCTCACCCAAAACTTGAAAACTTCAATCACACAAGACTTAACAAAACCTTCGTGAGATCTATTAGTATAATAAAGCAAATCACTACTTTAGGTACTGTTGTGAACTCATTCTAAATTTATATTGGTTTAATATCTACTGTATTCCATCTTCTCCATGGTTCATACCCCCTGATACTACCCATAGATTCGTCAAAATAAGCAAACAACACAAAGAAAACAGAATATGTCGAAAACAGAACACACTACAAAAAAAGACACATCCGTGACATTATGGGCCGAACGAATTTTTTTCCTGTCATGCTTATGACACTTCTATGACGATAATTGTGACAAACCCCGTTATCATCATAGATGTGGTGGGCTCCTACTTCTATGACAAAAAATCATGACAGAAAATGGGCTTTTCGTCCTGGGCGGTCCGAAGACGCAGCTGCATGACATTCTTTGGGCCGTCCATGACGAAAAAAACCGTGGTAGAAGCGAGGGCGAGGAAAATATCGGGGAGTTCCCAGTTATGGTGGGTGGTCGGGGGCCGAGCGATGCACATTTCTCTCATACACGTACGCACGTGTGTGTGTGGCGTTGCGCTCTAACTGAACCCGAGCGAGGAGTTGGGCTCTAACTGAACCCGAGCGATTGCACTAGCTACGTTACTGAACCTGAGCGATCGATCCCTTGCTATTAACTGAACCCGAGTGATTCCTTCGCTACTGCTGCTAACTGAAGCCGATCGAACCCTGCTACCTCCTTCCCTTGATGAACAGTGAGCGTTGTTGGGGGGTTTGGATGGACAGTTCCCGGTGGGGGCTTGGATGAACAAGACCCTATGGTGTTGCTGATGAAGTCATGTACCTAGGGTAGGGTCATGGACCTGTCTAAGACACCCTCCCCAAGGACATCTCTATAAGAAATTAGCTTTCAGTCGACCAGGAAGGGTTCCACTCGACCAACTGGAAGACACTCGACCATGAAGCCAAATCACTCGACCGCCGGGAGATCTAAAGCCACCGCACGCATAAGCGGTCGGTCATTAAGTAGCTTTTTGGTCATCATAGCACTTTATGTGGGCGTTACCAGTAACCCCCTACCTTAACGTACCTTTAACCCTGCATAACTGAGGGCCGGAGGGGTCTGGCGAACTCTATATAAGCCACCCCCCTCCTTAGCGACTTGTTGGAGAAGTTGCATTTTTTTCGATCCCATTCATCATGGTTTCAGGCGGAGTTTTGGTTGAGGGCCGCGAGATCCGTCTCGGCGCGCTCACGTTCATCGCCGACGACTCCGCTTGGTTGCAGGAGGCTCCACTCGACGTTGACGCACTCCCGCCAGCGGGCGACGTGACTTTCGCTGGCGTCGTCACAAGCGTCCTCTGCGGCAGCCGTCGACCCGAAGATCGGTCGACTCTTGTGCCGTCCTTCCTCCCGGTCTCGCGCGGCGCAAGCGCCCGGTCGATCGAGACTTCAGCGGTGGGTGAGGCACACGGTGGCTGCCGCCGGCCACTCCCAAGTTGCGGCAATCGAGCCCGACGAATCTCTCACTACTGTTCGATTCGGTCGATCATTTCACGAGACTACATCCGAGTGCGACAGCAGCGACCCAGCGGCGGAGGTTCTGATGGTCGACGGACCTCGCAGTCCTCCTGGTTTCCCCCGCTCCAACGGAGGCATTGGCAGAGGCGAGCCGGCGCAGGCTCACGAAGAGTACCAATCCGAGCCCCTCACTTCGTTGCAGAGGGAGGAGCTCCACCGCCGGAACATGGATGCGCTTCACACTCCTATCGTTGGAGAAACCCCCGAGGCCTGTGCCTTAGAAGATGCGTGTTTGGCCAACTTGGCTGAGCGCACTCGACTAGAAAATCTCCAGCGGGTGCTCGATGAACGAGCGCAACAACGGGTCCCATCGTCCAGTCGACGTCAACTCTTTCCACAACCAACTCAGGTATACCGAACTCCCATTCAGAATCTAGCAGCTGCAGCCCGTATAGCAGAGTCCATTCAGCCTTCCCAGTCAGAGGTTGGCAGAGGCTTACTCCAGATCAGAGATTTGCTACGGGCAGCAGGAGATCAGAATTCAGCTATATCGCAGTCGCGGAACAGGATTCATAGCAGATCCATCGCTGCGAATACAGTCCAGTGGACACATAGCCCAAGATCGCCCCCGAGGCGTGAGGCACATGGAGGCCGGTGTGATCAGTATGAGGACCGATTTGATCATGATGCTCAACGTCGAGTGCCCACTCCTCCCCCAAGGGGTGGGTCATATGCACCTCGGCCGCAAGATGACAGATGCCAGCACAGTGTTGGGCGAAGGATTCCAGTCGACCCCAGGGAACCAGGCTTTGATGCGAGATCCGTCATCGTTCAAGATCTGGTCGACAGGAACATAGCTAACTGTGGAGGTCATGACAGAAATGCACCCATCAGCAGCAGAGTACATGTCTCAGGACCAGAGTGTTTTAGCAGAGCCATCAGAGCCGCGGTGATTCCTCCCAACTTCAAAGTTGGCGATCGAGTCGATAAGTTCACCGGTGAGTCTAAGCGGATACTTGGCTTGAGGACTACCGAGTGGCTGTTCAGATCGGCGGCGGCAACGATGAAGTGGCCATGAAACACCTGCCACTTATGTTGGAGGGATCGGCCAAAGCATGGCTGAATCAGTTAGCACCCAGCAGCATTTACACTTGGGAAGATCTTGCCCGAGTGTTGGTCGGGACATTTGAAGGAACTTGCAAGCGACCAGCAGGGTTGACAGAGTTGCAGTTGTGTGTGCAGAAGTCGAATGAAACTCTGAGGGATTACATCCAGAGATGGATCACTTTGCACCACACAGTAGAGAATGTATCTGATCATCAGGCAGTCTGTGCCTTCAAAGAAGGAGTCAAGAAGAGAGAGTTGAGTCTGAAATTCGGCCGGACAGGAGACATGACCCTGAGTCGAATGATGGAGATTGCCACCAAGTACGCCAATGGTGAAGAAGAGGATCGGCTCCGGAGTGGCAAGTACAAGTTAGCCGCTAATGGAACCGGGGGAGGGAACTCCAGTCGGAAACAGAAGCGGAAAGCCGAGCCGATCGCTCCTGGAGAAGCCTTGGCCGTGACTCCAGGAAAGTTCAAGGGGAAACCCAAGGGGCCTTGGAACCCCAAGAAAGTTAAAGACCAAGATGGAAATGATGTGTTGGACTCGCCATGTCACATTCACACGAAGAAAGATGAAGAGGGTAAACTCATTTACCCAAAGCATACCACTCGACAGTGTCGGCTCTTGATTTAGCAGTTCCAGGGGAAACAGCCCAAGGATAAAGAAAAGGAGTCGGACAAAGTTGAGGACAAGGAAGATAGTGACGGTGGGTACCCTCAGGTCAATTCCACTCTGATGATTTTTGCTGACGTTGAAAGCAAAACTCGATTGAAAGTTATCAACCGCGAAGTGAATATGGTCGCTCTGGCGACACCCAGTTACCTGAAATGGTCGCAAACTGCCATCACGTTCGACCAGTCTGATCACCCGACACACATAGCCACCCCTGGGAGGCAAGCATTGGTGGTCAACCCAGTCGTCAAAGGCACTCGACTAACTAAGGTTTTGATGGATGGTGGAAGTGGCTTGAACATTTTGTATGCAGAGACGTTGAAAGGGATGGCATTCCGATGTCCAGACTCAGCACCAGCAACATGAGCTTCCATGGAGTCATTCCTGGAAAGAAGGCTGAGTCACTCGGCCAAATTGCTCTCGATGTGGTTTTTGGTGACTACAAGAATTTTCGTAAGGAAAAGTTGACCTTTGAGGTCGTGGATTTTCGGAGTGCTTATCGTGCTATCCTAGGGAGGCCGGCATATGCCGCTTCATGGCTCGACCATGTTATGTGTAACTCAAGTCAAGATGCCAGTCCCAAAGGTGTGATCACTATCACCGACAATCGGAAAAAGGCGTAAGAGTGTTTCGAGAAGGCTCTAAGATCGCTGATGCTCAGATGGCAGTGGTCGAACTGCAAGAGTACCAGAAAACTGCAGACCCGAGTGATTTGTTGCGAGCCAAGAAGCCCACCACGGAATCGGCATTTCAGTCGTCCGGGGAGACAAAACCGGTTCATATTCATCCGAATGATCCCAATGCTGCTCCGACTCACATCTCAACAACACTCGACTCCAAATAGGAAGAAGCGCTCATCCAGTTCCTCCGTGAGAACTGGGACATCTTTGCATGGAAGCCTGCTGACATGTCGGGTGTTCCTGTGGATCGCCGAGCATCGTCATGAAGTCGACTCAAAAGTTAAACCTGTCAAAGAACATCTTCGACGGTCCGCCGTCCAGAAGAGAAAGGCCATTGGTGAGGAGGTGGCTCGGCTCTTAGCAGCAGAGTTTATCCGAGAGATTTACTACTCCGAGTGGCTCGCCAATGTTGTCATGGTCCCTAAGAAGGAAAATTCACTGCGCATGTGCATCGACTTCAAACATATCAATCGAGCCTGCCCGAAAGATCATTTTCCTCTCCCCCGCATCGACCAAATAGTCGACTCGACTGCGGGATGTGAGCGGTTGTCTTTTTTAGACGCATATTCCGGGTACCATCAGATCCGTCTGTATGGACCCGACGAGATCAAAACAGCTTTCATCACTCCATTCAGGTGCTTCTGTTATGTCACCATGCCATTCGGCCTCAAGAATTCGAGCCATCGTTCATGAGGATGATTCGAAGTGTTTACTCACCGAATCGGTCGGAATGTGGAAGCATATTTGGATGACATTGTGGTCAAGTCACGGAAAGGTTCGACCTGTTGATCGACCTTGCTGAAACATTTGCCAATCTCGTGGAGGTATGATATCAAGCTTAATCCATCAAAATGCACATTCGGAGTTCCTGGCGGAAGTTACTCGGTTTTCGTTTCGAGCGAGGAATCGATGCTAACCTAGAAAAGTTGTCACTATACTCCGAATGAAACGCCTGTATGCGTGCACGATGTCCAGAAGCTTACTGGATGCTTGGCCGCTTTAAGTCGATTCATCTCTCGCCTCGGTGAAAAGGCATTCCCTCTTTACCGACTGATGAACAAGTCAGACAAGTTCAAGTGGACTCCTGAAGCTGATGCAACGTTTGCAGAGCTCAAAGCTCTGCTCTCCACCCAGCCGGTGCTTGCTGCCCCAATCAGCAAGGAGCTGTTGTTGCTTTACATTGCAGCCACAGGACAAGTTGTTAGTACAAGATTTACTACGAAAGCAGAAGAGGAAGGAAAGGCCTTCAAAGTTCAGCGCCAAGATATTACCTTTTCAAGTATTAACCCCGTCAAAGAAAAGATACCCTCATTATCAGAAGCTTGTGTATGGGATTTATATGACCGCGAAGAAGGTTGCTCATTACTTCTCTTATCATTCCATTACAGTCGTCAGCGACGCCCCCTTATCAGAGATTTTGCACAACAGAGACACAACTGGTCGAGTGGCGAAATGGGCGATTGAACTTCTTCCCCCTGATATCAAGTTTGAGGCAAAGAAAGCCATCAAGTCCCAAGCAATAGCAGATTTCATCGCGGAGTGGATTGAACAACAGTTACCGACTCAAGTTCACTCGGAGCACTGGACTATGTTCTTTGATGGTTCCAAGATGCTGAATGGTTCCGGTCTTTGGGGTAGTGTTGGTTTCCCCGAGGAGATAAGCTCAGATATGTGCTCCAGATTCACTTTGATTCTTCCAACAATGAAGCGTAATCTGAAGCACTGTTGTATGGGTTGCGTATGGCCATTTCACTCGGCGTCCGTCGCCTCATGGTCTATGGCGACTCAGATCTAGTGGTTAATCAGGTGATGAAGGAGTGGGACGTCAAGTCCAGCATGACCTGCCATCGTAATGCAAGTGAGGAAGCTAGAGAAGAAGTTTGAGGGGTTAGAGCTCCATCATATACCCCGATGAAAAATCAAGTCAGCGATGATTTGGCGAAAATAGGGTCCAAGAGGGAAGCCATTCCCAATGATGTGTTTTTGGAGCACATCCGCACACCATCGATTCAAGAGGATCCTTTCACTAAAGAAGCTCCACAGCCAAAAAGTGTCACTGATCCGACTGAAGTTGAGGTCCCAGTGGTGGTCGACCTGATCATGGAAGTCGTGGTCATCACTCCCGACTGGACAGTACCGTACATCACGTATATCCTGAGGAAAGAGCTCCCGGAGAACGAAGAAGAGGCTAGATAGATCGTCCACCGATCCAAGGCCTTTACTGTGATCAAGGGACAGTTATTCAGAGAAAGCATGACCGAGTCACCGAAGTGCATAATGCCGTAAGAAGGTCGATAATTCTTGATGATATCCACTGGGACTGTGGGCACCATGCGTCCTCTCGGACCATCGTGGCTAAAGCATACCGAGCGGGATTTTACTGGCCAAAAGCAAATGAAATGGCAAAGGAAATAGTCGACAAGTGTGAAGGATGTCAGTTCTACTCCAATATGTCACACAAACCAGCCTCAGCATTGAAGACCATTCCACTCGTCTGGCCTTTCGCTGTTTGTGGGTTAGATATGGTTGGACCACTGAGAACTGGCAGGAGCGGTTTCACTAATTTGCTTGTGGCAGTCGACAAGTTTACGAAGTGGATCGAAGCTAAACCTATCAAGAATCTTGATGCGTAATCGCTATCGCTTCATCGGAGAGTTGATATTCAGAAATGGAGTTCCGCACAACATCATCACCGATAATGCGCCAAACTTGATTCCGACAAGTTCAAAGCCTTTTGCGCCTCTCGAGGCACGCGAGTCGACTATGCTTCAGTTGCTCACCCCCTGTCGAATGGACAAGCAGAACGAGCAAATGGTCAAATTCTCAAAGGACTGAAACCTCGACTGATGCGTGATCTCAAGCATGCAGTAGGAGCGTGGGTCGACGAACTTCCGTCGGTTCTTTGGGGATTAAGGACCACTTCTAATCGGTCAACTGGGAGAACTCTATTCTTCATGGTCTATGGAGCTGAAGCAGTTCTGTCAAGCAACCTGCTCCACAATGCGCCCCGAGTCGAACTCTACTCTGAAGCTGAAGCAGAGCAAGCCCGGAAAGATGCAGTCGACCTCCTTGAAGAGGAGAGAGAGGTGGCCCTGATCCACCTGACCATCTATCAGTAGGACTTGCGTCGATTCCATGCTATAAATGTGAAGAGCCGAGCCTTTCAAGAAGGGGATTTGGTCCTTCGAGTGGATCAGCAGAAACCACACAAGCTCGCTCCCACTTGGGAAGGTCCCTTCATCGTCACCAGAGTTCTCCACAATGGAGCTTATCATCTCTACAACGTCGAACGCCAGACCGATGAGCCTCGAGCCTGGAATGCGGAGCTGCTCCGCGCCTTTTACACTTAAGAACTCACTCGGGTGAGATGTAATAAAAATACTTCTGTAGTTTGTTTATCAAAGATAAGAATGTTATAATTTTCCCAGTGATTGTTATTACTTTTTCGAATACATAAGAAATTTCCCCTAGTGGGTGGCTTAGCCGCGAACCTGTTTCGCCTAAGTTTGTAAAAAAAATCCCTGCCGAGTGGAGAGCCAGCCTCCCACTCGGGGGCTTATCTATGAATCTGTTTCACCTAAGTATCTGAAAAATCCTACCGAGTGAGGAGCCAGCCTCCCACTCGGGGGCTTATCTGCAGTCCAAGTACTCGCCTAAGTATTTGAAAATCCTGCCGAGTGGAGAGCCAGCCTCCCACTCGGGGGCTTAGCTGCGAATCCGTTCCGCCTAAGTATCTGAAAAATCCTACCGAGTGAGGAGCCAGCCTCCCACTCGGGGGCTTAGCTGCAGTCCAAGTACTCGCCTAAGTATTTGAAAATCATACTGAGTGAAGAGCCAGCCTCCCACTCGGGGGCTTAGCCGCAGTCCAAGTACTCGCCTAAGTATTTGAAAATCCTACCAAGTGAGGAGCCAGCCTCCCACTTGGGGGGCTTAGCTGCAGTCCAAGTACTCGCCTAAGTATTTAATACAATGTGCACTTTGCAAGGACAACGAGGTACATGTCGACTGTTGCCTTCCCCTTCAAAGCTATGACACAAAAAATCCTCCTTGGAGGCTTAGCTGCAGTCCAGTACTCGCCTAAGTTTAAAAAATCCTACCGAGTGGGGAGCAAACCTCCCACTCGGGGGCTTAGCTGCAGTCCAGTAGTCTCCTAAGTTTGAAAAATCCTACCGAGTGGAGAGCAAACCTCCCACTCGGGGGCTTAGCTGCAGTCCAGTACTCGCCTAAGTTTGAAAAATCCTACCGAGTGGAGAGCACACCTCCCACTCGGGGGCTTAGCTGCAGTCCAATACTCGCCTAAGTTTGAAAAATCCTACCGAGTGGAGAGCAAACCTCCCACTCGGGGGCTTAGCTGCAGTCCAGTACTCGCCTAAGTACGAAATCCATCTCGATCCACAAGGACGACGAGGTATAGGTCGACTGTTACCTTCTCCTTCGGAGCTACGCCAGAAGTACAACGTGCGCTCCATCCCGATCCGCAAGGACGACGAGGTACAGGTCGACTGTTTCCTTCTCCTGCGCCTGCAAGAGCAACAAAGTGTAAGTCGACTGGATTCACCTCAGAGCTGCATCTCAAGCATTGAAGCATAATCCAAGTGAAGAGCAAAGTTCACTCGAAGGCAAACAAAAGCATATTTTGAGGATAAGTAAAGTTCGGATAACATCCTAAGGATGCAGAAGTACCCAGGCCTCAAGCCTGTTAAAGTTTATCGGTTACAGGATCACTCGGCATTTCGAGGCAAATTTAAGACGAGTCATAGAAGTTTTTTACTCCTCAGGCGGAGGACTGGAAGGCGCGACGAACTGGTCCAGGTCAATCCCATCAGCGATTCGGGGGGCAGCACCAATGAAGGTCTCCATGAAAGATCGGAAGTCATACTTCTTGGTATTGGCAACTTTGATGGACGCCAACCTTTCCTCTCGCGTCTCCTTGCAATGAACGCGGACCAGGGATAGAGCGACATCAGCACCGCATCTGGTAGAAGACTTCTTCCATTCCTGCACTCGACTTGGAATATCATTCAGTCGAGTCATTAAAGACTCGAGGTCATTTTGAAGTGTTTCGCCTGGCCAGAGTGTTGAGTCGATCCGCGACACCGCAACCTTCGCATTTGAGCGAGGTAGTCCACCACAGTAGCAACGCGAGATTCCAGTCGGAGCACGTTCATAGCAGCTTCATCTTTCACGAGGGAGTTAATGGGGTCCAGACTTGTCTCCACTCGACTAGTCTCCTCCTCGAAATTCTGACAGAATTCTGCAAATACGACTCGAGTTCAAGCTAATGGTTCTATGATGAGTAGATGGTGGCAGATCAGTCGGATAAGAGGAATTACCTTCAAGCATGAGGAATAGCTTCTTGGAGAGCCCTCCTAGATAAGCCTCTAGATCATTCCTCTTCCCCGCCAGCTCACCAGCCTTGTCGCTTAGAGCTATCTTGTCGTTCTTCAGTTGGCTAACCTCCTTGTTAGCCGCATCAAGAGCAGCTTTCAGATTGGTGTTCTCTTCTTCAAGTTTTCCGATCAAGATGCCTTCTCTTCCATGAGCTTGGTCTTGTTCAAAGCCGCTTGTTGCGCCTCGGCAAGGTCATGATCCTTCTTCTTCGTGAGCCTCCTCCATTTTGTCTCGCAAAATAACAAAGTGAGGTCGAATTAGGAAGGGCGCATAAACAAAAACAGTCGTCAAGATCTCACCAGCCATACCTTTTGCTTCGTCTCTCGCCTTCTCGCAAGTTCTCCTGCAAGCTTCAAGTCAAGGTTGAGCTGGATCTGTTTGTTCTCCAATTCAGTGTATCGAGCCACAAGCTCGCAAGATTTCTGCAAAGCATTGGTCGACAGACGTCACAGATGGGTTACTTCCGAGTGACCAAGAAAAATTACTGCATTTCTAAGACTACAGCCGAATCAAAATATTCAATAGTAGTCTCGGGGACTACACCCAGTGGGTGCACTTAGCGTGCCCCCACTGATCCTACCAACTCGGGTCGATCAGTCGACCGAAAAAAGAAGAAGAGAAAGGAGTTCTTCAGACTACGGTCGACTGCCAATAGTCCACCATAGTCTCGGGGACTACACCCAGTAGGTGCACTCAGCGTGCCCCCACCGGTTTCAAGATTCCACTCGACATGGTCCGACCAAACCGAGTGAAGAAGTTATCAAAGAGATACAAAGTACGAAGACTATGGTCGATCGCCGCCAGCCCACCATAGCCTCGGGACTACACCCAGTGGGTGCACTCAGCTGCCCCCACCAGTCCGAAAATTCACTCGACACACCCAAAGGTGTACAGACACGAAGGTCTTCGTAAAGAAGAGTTTTTCGTAGCATATCCTAATGTAACAAGTGGTGATCAACTAACACGGGCGTTGCTCGAAGAGCTGAACTGGCATCATAGGCCGCTTGGCTGGCTTCCCGGACCACCTTCATCTGCTCCATCATGAGTCCCGCTTGGCGTATAGCCTCCTTAGCAGCACCCACTTGGTCCTCTGGGACGTGGTGCGTGGCGAAAAGGGAAGGCGGATCAGCAGTCGACATTGAAGGCCGGATACTCGTCAGCGGCACAGCGGAAGACACATAAGTCCGAGTGGTGTTACCACCCTCATGAACCAGCGCCTCAGGCATCGATGCAACTCGAAAGCGATCCCGCCAAAGTGCCTTCTTAGTCCTCCTCCGCCTCAACGGTGCCTCATCATCATCATCGTGAGATCAATGACATAAGGAGGGACTACATGAAAGATTCAAAGTTAAAACGGAACTAATCGACCAAAAGCAAAATTGCAGCGATCGTACCAAGGTTAGAGGTAGCAGCATCTTCCATCTCCTGGTCATCGTTCCTAACTGAGGTCTCGGAGGTGGCAGCGCTACAGATTTCAGAAATCAGTTGATCAGCCAACAAGTCGACCAAAAGTATGATTCACGCTGAACAAAAAGCTCAAGTTCTGCTGTACCCGGAGATAGTGGGGATAACCATCTTCATCTTGGGCAAAAACTTTGTCGGCTTCGACGGCGTCGCTCGAGGTTGCTTCGGCGCTTTTTCAGTCGGCGTCGGAGAGGACATCCTGGGATGTTTTCTCGACTGCCCGACAGGCGCAATAGCCTTGCCGTGCTCGACCACGGGGTCATGGGTGAGCTTGGACCGCCTTTCCGTGCGAGGAGGGTCGACCTCTTCCTCCTCTTCCTCCTTCTCCTCTTCATCGGAACTGTCGTCATCTTTGTCTTCCCCCTTTCGCCGATCGCCATTCCTCCCGGCTTTCACCTCCGCTCCCTTCCTCCTCCTCAATCGTTCCTGCGCCTGCTGGGCATCGAGTACATCTCAGTGGTGATCTGGAAGAAGACAAACAAGATGAAAGTCAGTCGACCGATTTAACCAAACAAGATGGAGTAAGCAGAGTCAGGGTCAAGGATACGGGATTGAACCTTGTCTGGCTCGTACGATTTGTCGAGTGGTGGGATTCTCCTGGCTCCTCGGGGGTTATCTTTGTTCCCAGTGATGGCAGTCATCCATCTCTCCAACGTGGCATCCTCGACCTCCTCCGGGTGGACCCGAGTGGTGTCTTCAGTGCTAGAATACATCCACATCGGATGGTCGCGATACTGATGTGGCTGGATGCGCCGTCGAAGAAAAACCTCTAGAAGATCCATACCAGTCACCCCGTCACGGATGAGCTGGACTACACGCTTGACCAAAACCTTGACCTGAGCCTTCTCCTCCGGGATCACCTTCAGTGAGGACGGCTTGCTCACTTGATCCATGGAGAAAGGAGAGAGTCCAGTCGACTGCCCCGGCGTCGGTTGGTCTTGGCAGTAGAACTAGGTCGACTGCCACCCTCGAACCGACTCAGGAAGGGTCATAGGTGGAAAAGAGCTCTTACCTCTCATTTGTACCCCAAGACCCCCACACATCTGGATCACTTGGGTTCTCTCGTCACTCGGATTGGCCTTTTTCACCGTCTGGGAGCGACATGTGAAGATGTGTTTGAAGAGGCCCCAATGCGGCTGACAACCCAGGAAATTCTCACACAAAGACACGAAAGCGGTGAGATACATGATAGAGTTGGGTGTGAAGTGGTGGAGTTGTGCCCCAAAAAAGTTCAGAAATCCGCGAAAGAAAGGATGAGGCGGCAAAGAAAACCCTCGGTCGACGTGAGTGGCTAAGAGGACGCACGCACCTTCCTGAGGCTGCGGCTGCCACTCCATCCCTTGAAGCCTCGCTGATCCATGAGGGATCAGTCCCTCATTGGCGAGGTCGTCAAGATCTTTTTAGCGGATGGTCGAGCGAATCCAGTCGCCCTGGATCCAGCCCTGCGGCAAACCAGCCCGCGACGAGGATCCGCCCCGACTGGTCGCCCGCCCCTTTGCCTTCGCCGTCGCCTTCTTCGCCCGTTCCAAAGCTGCCGTCTTTTCTTTCACCATTGTCACCGGCGGAGCGTGCATGGAGCGGCGGTTCGGAGATGGAGGCAGGCGCGGTGGATGAATCTGAGGAAGAAAGGAGGAAAGGGGAACGCACTGTTCAAAAAAAAAACCCAGTCCTGCACCTTATATGGGGTTGCTTCTGAGTGACTGACTGGTAGGCCCAGGCGATCATGTCAAATCTCGCAACAGTCGCCCGCGCGATACGTGGCGAAAAAGTTGGCGGAGAGATCAAGGCGCCCTTGTCTTATCCCGTCCGATTACTGCGGCTCTCTCTCCATCCCGCTCGTTTCCCGAAGATTCAAATCCCGCCAAATCCACGCGCCGCAGAGCAAATCGTCAGACAAAAGATTTCCTCCGTCTTGTCATTCGGAAATCGCCAAGTACAGAAAACGCACTCGACGGATACAAAGAATGGATCAAGGCGACTGAAAAAGAAGTTGATGTCGTCACTTAAGTCCATTTGATCCAAGACAAGACACTATTGCAGCACAAGAATGAGTCGGGAGTATGTTCAACTCCTTCCCCACTCAAACCTCGATCCATTCAGGGGCTAATGATGAAGTCATGTACCTAGGGTAGGGTCATGGACCTATCTAAGACACCCTCCCCAAGGACATCTCTAGAATAAATTACCTTTCAGTCGACCAGGAAGGGTTCCACTCGACCAACTGGAAGACACTCGACCATGAAGCCAAATCACTCGGCCGCCAGAGATCTAAAGCCACCGCATGCAAACGGTCACCATTAAGTAGCTTTTATGGTCATCATAGCACTTTATGTATGCTACCAAGAACTCCCCTACCTTAACGCACCTTTAACCTCGCATAATCGAGGGCCGGAGGGGTCCACGAACTCTATATAAGCCACCCCTCCTCAAAGGTGCCAAGGGTTCGCATCTTTGTAACTCATACGCAGCATAATCCAACATCACCGCTGGGCTGCGAGACGTAGGGCTATTACTTCCTCCGAGAAGGGCCTGAACTCGTAAAACTCATGCGTATACAACTACTCCATAGCTAGGATCTTGCCTCTCCATACCTACCCCCCATTCTACTGTCAGGCTTAGAACCACGACAGTTGCCGCTGGATGAACAGGACCCCATGGAGGGCTGGATGAACAGGACCCCGTGGAGGGCTGGTTGAACAGTAGCCGGTGGAGGGCTGGATGAACAGTAGCCCGTGGAGGGGTGGTTGAACAGGACCCCGTGGAGAGGGCTGGTTGAACAGTAGCCGGTGGAGGAGCGGTGGAGGCGGTATGAACAGGAGCCCGTGGATGAATAGTCGCAGGTGGAGGCTGGAGGAGGTCGACGGTGGATGAACTATAGCCCGTGGAGGCAGTCGATGGTGGAGATGAACATTATCCCGTGGAGTCCCGTTTTGTGGTACTCCACGCGCCTCCTGATGAACAGGACCCTCCTTTCGACCGTAGCGCTCCAACACAAGTCTCCTCCCTTTTGCGGTACGCCACACCCCTCCCGATCAATAGGACCCCGTTCCGACCATAGGAGGTCCAAGATAAGTCCGTTTCCTCCGTTTTGCGGTACGCCAGACCCCTCCCGATGAATAGGATCCCATTTCAACCGTGCCTGGTCGAAAACAAGGCCGTTTCCTCCATTCTGCGTTACGCCAGACCTCGTTTCGATCGGCTGTTCCGTCTAAGCCGGTTGGCTCCTGAGTTCCGTTGCCTCTGGATGAACACGACGCATTCTGTTGCCTCCCCGTGAACACGACGAGGATGCAGTTTCCCCGTTCCGACCCAGCCATGTACACGAGCCCTGGCCATACGTATGCGCGAGTAGGCGTTCGAGTCCTCGCCTGTATGTACGTACGTGGCCGTATTTACTTTCTTGCACCCTGGCCACTGTACGTATGTGTACACGATATTAACGTGAGTTCGTGACATGCTACGTGCGTGCCTCTACTACGACACATGCAATTCCTTACATGGCCACGGTTCATCGATGTAGCCTGTAGACAGACCGATCGTATGTACGTACATGTTCGCGACCAAAATGACAACGCTACGTACGCTTCGACCAGGTGGGTCCCGACTGTCAGACACTTTCTTGCGTGCGAAAATGTAGCTGGTGGGTCCAAGCAGTCCGGGGCGAATCATTTTTTTTCCCGTAATATGGTCGCACTTCCTTGCGTGCGAAGATGTAGCTGGTGGGTCCCAACAGTAAGGGTGGAAACATTTTTTTTGCAAAATACGGTGGCCTGTCTGGTGGGTCCCTGCTGTCAGGTGGAGGAATCTTTATTTTTCGCGTAATAAGGAGGCACTTCCTTGCGGCTGTCGTGGACCTAGCTGTCAGCCTCTGCATGCACAGTACCCAATAGAAGACGTTCTTTGACCACATTGACCATGCCGCGCCGAGAGCACCAAGGCGGTGGACAACGGCGAGGCCTAGGAAGGGGACGACGTGGAGCCAGGGAAGACGCGGTAGTGGATGCCCAAACGGAGAGGAGTACGAGGGTTCATTGATTCGGCTTTGGTGTGAGGCTGCCGTTGCCGCAGGGCCTGGCCAGCTGTGCGAGTATTAGGGGCTGGTGAGGCCTCCGCAGCAGCACAGCCGGCCATGGGAGGCAGGAGCAGGCGGCACAATCGGCGCTGCTTTGGGAGGCTGGAGCAAGAAGACCAGAGGTTGAAGAAGAACTATGGCCGTTGGATGGACATCGTACGGTCACTGCAGCTAGAATCGTTTATATTGACTAAGTTGACAAAGCCCTTGGTACGCGTCAACTTAGTGGGCCCACAGGTCAGCCTCTGAAATGGTGCGCCCCAGATGTCAGGGGGAGGAATCATTTTTAGGCGGCTGAAGCTAGAATATCTGAGGGAGTCCTGGACTAGGGGGTGTCCGGATAGCCGAACTATCATCACGGCCGGACTCCAAGACTATGAAGATACAAGATTGAAGACTTCGTCACATGTCCGGATGGGACTTTCCTTGGCGTGGAGGGCAAGCTTGGCGATACGGATATGTAGATCTCCTACCATTATAACCGACTCTGTGTAACCCTAACCTATCCGGTGTCTATATAAACCAGAGGGTTTTAGTCCGTTGGACGAACAACAATCATACCATAGGCTAGCTTCTAGGGTTTAGCCTCCTTGATCTCGTGGTAGATCTACTCTTGTACTACCCATATCATCAATATTAATCAAGCAGAGTAGGGTATTACCTCCATCGAGAGGTCCCGAACCTGGGTAAAACATCGTGTCCCTAGTCTCCTGTTACCATCCGCCTAGAAGCACAGTTCGGGACCCCTACCCGAGATCCGCCGGTTTTGACACCGACATTGGTGCTTTCATTGAGAGTTCCTCCGTCTCACACCGATAGGCCCGATGGCTCCTTCGATCATCAACAACGACGCGGTCCAGGGTGAGACTTTTCTCTCCGGACAGATCTTCAGATTCGGGCGGCTTTGCATCAAGGGCCAATTCGCAGCCATCTGGAGCAGATCGAAGCTACGCCTCGCCATCGTGTCAGATTTGGAAGTCTGAACTATACGGCCGATATCCGCGGAGACTTGATCTTCGACGGATTCGAGCCGCAGCTAAGCGTGCGTGACTGTCTCAATGGGCATGATCTAGCTCAGAGCCGGTCAAAGGCCTGGAGGCCGCACCCGCTTCCGCTCCGACCCTTAATCCGGAGCCGGATTCCCCGATCGAGGACGAGTGGTTGGACACCGCCTCAGGGGCTACCATCTCTACGGAGATTGAGCCGAACTCCATCCCTGTCCTTTGCGAAGACCTTGACTCCAGGGTGCCGGACCCCTCTCCGGACTCCGAACCCTCCGCGCCCCTGCCAATCGAATCCGATTGGGCGTCGGTTATGGAGTTCAGTGCCACGGACATCTTTCAGCACTCGCCCTTTGACAACATCCTGAATTCACTAAAGTCTCTCTCTTTATCTGTCGGGACCCTGATTCTAAGTCACACCGATCTAGCCTGTAACACCTCATATCACTTTGCGGCCTCACGCACGGTATTCCCACGGGTGTCGCCTTACCATGGCCCGGGACCGTTTGCGCCTTTTGGCTCACGATATGATAGTGTCGCTAGCATCCATATGACAAAGAACCCGGCCGACATGACTAGTCGTGAACCCAAAGTGGCACTAACTTATGGGGACATGCATACATGAATCAACATCGAGCATGTTTCGGTCCGCGAATCCGGGCTGTAGCACTGGCTAACAAGACTCCGGGAACCCGGCTGTAGCAGGCTAGGCAGACTGGATGTCACCGCGTGACATTTCCCGAAGGGATGTATACACGAACGGCAGTGAATCACATGTCGGCCAGTCTAAGTGTTCCGAGCAAGAGTGCTTTGGGCTAGCAGGACTCCCAAACCGGTCAGAAGCGGACTACCATGGCTCGGTGGAAGCACTAGACTACATTTCCCCATAAGATAAGGCTACCAAGGATAGACAACTAGGTTGTCAGATCCCACACATAGCAATACACGTTACACGTACGCATAACACGCAAGTATGTGTTGTACAACATGGCATCACAACGTAACGCAAACTCATATAGATAAAGGCCCAGAAGAGCCACATAGCATTTAATACAAACAGGGTCACATGACCCATCATTCAGAAAGCATACAAGCAACAAGCGGAAGCATTACATGTCCGAAAGTACGCATAACTACAAAGGAAAAAAGGCTGAGAAGCCCGACTATCTACAAGACCCTCCCAAGGGTACAAGATCGTAGCTGAGGTAACAAGCTACTCGTCAAGTCCAAGCGAACTACTAGTAAGACCGAAATCTCCGCTGCAAAAACATAAATAAAGCAACGTGAGTACAAAGGTACTCAAAGAAGACTTACATCAGATCCTATTATACATGCATTAGTATCAAGAAGGTAATGTGGGGTTTAGTTGCAGCAAGCCAGCTTTGACTCAGTGGCTATCCTGTTCTACGACTACAAGAACTTCCTCGAGGTGATATGGTGCACACGAGTCCACTAGTCACCACACAATACACTACTATGGATTCATTCCCATCTCCATACGAGAAGGCCATCCATAGCACTCACACTTGTCTTGAGCATTTTAGAGTATCCACTTCAAGTTGTCTATGTACCACGTAAGCATCCAAGAAGTCCATAACCGAGGACACGGCTATTCAATAGATCATGATAACCCCGCAGGGTGTACTTCTTCACACACGCCTCACCACTTATCACCATGTACACGCCATGTACCTCGGCAACCTTCAAGCGGAAGCTTTGGCGAGGGTGTCGGCCATGACCTGACTAACCACACAAGACTCTAGTCCAGGTTTATCACCTATTCGGGTTCCATCCGCAAGGAGATCCGGCTGGGGTGTCGCTCACAGCCCCAAACGATGTGAGCAGGGTTCCCAAGCCCACCATCCGGGTGCCACTTGGTACACCGTGCCACACTGTGTTTAGTCTGTCCCAAGCCCACCTCACGGGTGCTACTTGGTAGAAAAATAGCACTACCTACAAACACCGTAAACTAGTTGCGACTCCTCGGACAGAGATCAAGTTGATTAATAAGTCGAGAGGGGCCGAGTCACCGAACCCAATGTGTGGTAGTATCGAGTCATTGGACAACATACATAGAACTCAAGGTTTAAGGACGGTTCCAGTGAGACAACCCACCATGTACTCCTACATGGCCTCTCACCGCTACCTTTACCAAATCGTGTTCACACACTTCACTCTCAAAGATCGTAACATATCGTAACACTCCAATTTATTCCCAATGAATCGGACTGACACAACTCTAAGCAATAGCGTGCATAGCATGGTAGGAACACAACATGGCTCAATCAACTCCTACACATGCTAGTGGGTTTCAACTATTTACCGTGGCAACGACAGGTCATGCAGAGGAATGGGTTCAACTACCGCAGCACAAAGTAGCGTATGAATCGTTGTTGTCCTAATGCAATAACCGAGAGCAGGAGCGAGAGAGTAGGATTGTATCGAATGAACAAGGGGTTTGCTTGCTCGGTAAATCAACAAGGGAGGCACCGCTTCACGTATTGTGTACTCTCGAGCACTCTCCAGAGCTGGACCTATCGAGAAGGAACGGTGCCAACAATCAATACACAAGCATATGCAACAATATGATGCTGTTTGGGCTAATGCAACTAGCATTCAGTTTGGAAGAGGTCCATTTGAACCAAGAATTCAAATGCAACTCCAAGTTAAGCTCGTATATATGCCATTATAGTGTTTCACCTATACAGCAGGTATAAGTTGGTTTGTCATGCATGAAACTGGTGCAGATGGATAGATTGCATTTTTCTGATAATTTTTCATATATAAATTATTTCAATCTGAGCTACGGTTGAATTTATATGATTTTTTGAAGTTTTGCTAATTTTCTGGAATTTCCTGTTTAGAAATAATTCCAGAAAATGAATAGCTGCGTCAGCAAGTCAACGGCGCTGACCAGGTCAAATCTGACGTGTGGGGGCCACACGTCAGTGTCTCAGTTAGTTAACAGGGGGGTTTATTTGGTCTAATTAGGATTAGAGGGCCGGGCCCACTGTCAGTGTCGTGGTGAAAGAGAAATGGTGATTAGCCTTAAGCTAATCACCTGGTTGGTCGGGCCCGCATGTCAGGCCGGCTAGGGTCGTCGGCGGCGACCTCTGGAGGCGGCAGCGTCCGCGATTCAGGCCACGGGGGCGGCGGCTGGGAGCACCGGGGCATAGCCCGTGCTCTCCCGCATCTAGTGGGGTAGGTGGGAGGAGCTGGGGAGGCCGGAGCTCGCCGGAGCGAAGCTCGCGGCGGCGGCCGGAGTTCGGCTTGAGCGGGTGCACGGCTACGGCGCACGGGGAGACAGGGGAGAAGGGGGACCCGATGCGGGGCTCATAGAGGACCGGAAGAGCAGCTCAATGGGCTCGGGACGCACTGACGCGGCGAAGGCCGACGGAGATCCCCAAGGCCGGAGGTGAAGAAGGCGACGGCGATGGCTCCACGGGGCGTCCGGCGAGGCACGGCTTGGCTGAGAGGACGAGGAAGGTGGCGCAGAGCTCGTGGGCACGTCGGAGGGGCGAGGCCGGGGCAGTGGGCGCGACAGCGGCGAGCGGCGGCGGCGGCAGCGCTTCGGGCGTGGGGAGAGGGAGAGGTCTAGGGGAGGAGGGAGAGCGAGAGAGAGTGAGAGAGGTCCGAGCTGCGCATGGCGACGTTCGGGATGGCCAGGCGTCGAGGGAGAGGCCAGACAGGCAGGTGGCGTGGCCGGACGCGTGGCTGTGCGCGCCGGGCGCTTGCCCCTGTCCTCCTGGAGCGAGGAAGGGGACGACTGGCACTGCCAGTCGGCTGGGCCGACCTGTTGGCCACTGGGCCAGGCCAGGCTGCACAGGGAGGTAAGTGCAGGTGGGTTTCTTCCCTTTTGCTTCTATTTTGTTTTTGTTTTCTATTTTCTGACATTTGTTTTGATTTAATAAAAATACTAAATCATTTTATTTCCTTGTGCCAATTTTTGCAGGAGCTAGTGGTATTATACCAGAGCTCCCCATCAACTAGCACAATTTTTGGACAACATTGTATATATATAACAATATATATCCAAAGCAAATAATTACTGGATTAATTCCAAATGCCCAGAAATAAATACTTATGAGCTCCCAAAAATATTGGTTTTATTTTTATCTCTGTCCAATATTTTCAGAGGGCAACATGAGCATTTTCTTGGACCTTTTTGGAGCAATTTTTACTTGGGTCCATTTCCAAAAAGATTCTGAGGGTTTCACAAATCCTCATTTCAATTTAAATGAAATTTAAACATGATGCACAAATGACTAGCTAGTCTAGGTCATACCAGAACTAGGGATGTGACATTATCCGGAGAGCCATGGCCGGACTACGGTCAGGAAGGTTGGGATGCGGACGACGAAGAAATTCAACGCCCACCCACCACCCACTTCGTAGCCACTGTCGAAAGCTTACACGACGTGCTCGATTTCGACTCTGAAGACATCGACGGTATGGACGACGATGTAGGAGACAACCATGAACCAGCACCTGTAGGGTGCTGGACAACCACCTCATCCCATGATGTATACATGGTGGGTACACCTAAAGGAAATGAAGACGAGGAACAACGGGACGCTATGAAGGATAAATCCCTCGAAAAGCAGTCAAAACGGCAACGTAAACGCCGAACAAAGTCCCGCCTCAACAGAGAACCATTCATAGAGCAGGGCAAACAGGTGGACGACGAACATGCTATCGAGCAATCGTCTGAACAAGACAACTTGGATAAACAACCTGTCCCCGGCGAAGACAACAGTCCGGACGATCTCGCCGGACAAATTGTTGGAGTAAAATAACCTCCAGAAAAGGCTCGTCGCCACTGCGCGTAGCCTGAAAAAGCAGAAGCGGAAGCTCAAAACAGCGGAAAATGCACCTGTGGATCGATGGAGCAAAGTATTCAACACCATAGACAAATACGGGCGACAGTCGCCGAACAAAGAGCTATTCAAAGAGAAAACTACTGCCCGAATTTGACGAAGAGGCCATAGAGCCCCCACAATCAAAAAATAACAAGGCCACCCGGTCAGATGGACGACCCCATGGCAAAAAGAGAGCGGCAAATAGCGCCGCACACAAGACGGCACGCGATCCGCATGAGGATTCACATCAAAAGGATGGCCCAGTTAGGTCCATCTATGGGCCGAGAAAGCAAGCTCTTCAAAGCAATGTAACACGCCAAATATCCGAACATCACGGCACACCCAAATACAGGGGCGCTGCACACCCCCTATGTTTCACCGATGAGGTGCTGGATCATGAATTTCCAGCGGGATTCAAGCCCGTAAACCTAGAGGCATACGATGTAACAATGCACTCGAGTTCTGGATTGAGGATTACATCCTCCACATACACATGGCTAGAGGAGACGATCTCCACGCCATAATATACTTACCCTCAAACTCAAAGGGCCAGCTCGGCATTGGCTTAAAAGCCTCCCGAAAATACCTTTTGAAGCCGGGAAGAGCTCGAGGATGCGTTTCGGGCAAATTTTCAGGGGACCTATGTCCGCCTCCGGATGCGATTTATCTAAGTCACATAACTCAACAGCCCGGAGAGTCAGCCCGAAATTCTCGAACATGTTCCTTACTAAAAAGAACCAAATAATCGATCGTCCGGACGCCAAGCCTTAGCAGCCTTCAAACACAACGTCCCGAGACGAATGGCTCACCAGACACCTCGCCAAGAAAAGCCAAGAACAATGGCCGCATTAACAAGCCTCATGACCCGCTTTTATGCTGGGTGAGGATAGCTGGCTAGCAAGAAGCAGCACCAAAGGACCCAAGTACATCCGAAATCAGGAATGGAAATGGGAAACCACGGTGCAACAAGGACCAGCCGCCGGATTAAGAAGAACGGTCCAAAGAGCGCGGCAAATAATGCCGGATTCAAAAGCTCACGGCAGAATAATAAAAACTGCCCTCAAGGACAATAGCGATGAGCTACCCAACTTAAACAAAATCTTGGACAAGATATGTCAAATCCACAAGATTCCCGGAAGCCCGCAAACCATACCCACAGAGATTGTTGAGTTTCAAACAGTCCGGCAGACTCAACGCCGAACACAAGGGGCTCGACACACCAAGTGAAGATGATGACGAGCACCACAAGCAGAGCCCCGGAAAACAAAAGAATTTCCCGCAAGAGGTTAAAACAGTAAACTCACTTCACGTGATCAAAGGGAAAAACAGAGCGGCACTCACTAGAATCCGCGCCGCACAAACTACCCTAACGGAGTACCAACACTGGTTGTCAAAACCAATCACCTTCGACCATCAGGACTATTCCGAAAGTATCCGGAACGCAGGATGGACTGCCTTGATATTGGATCCTATAATCGACGGATTCCAATTTACACACATCCTCATGGATGGTGGTAGTGACATAAACCTGATATATCAGGACACAATCCGCAGGATGGGGATAGACCCAACCAAAATTCACCGTAGAAACACCTCCTTTAAAGGAGTAATGCCAGGCCCATATGCCCATTGTACGGGCTCCATACTACTAGAAGTTGTGTTCGGTTCATCCGACAACTTCCGTCGCGAGAAGTTGATCTTCCATGTCGCCCGCTTAAAAGTAGCCATCAAGCACTATTGGGACGCTAAGCTTTACCGCTTTAACGCAATACCGCACTACGCATCTCTCACACTTAAAATGCCCGGTCCACGCGGTGTCATCTCATTAAAAGGGAGTATTAAGTGTTACTTGAGCACGGAAGAACGTGGGACTGCCTTGACAGCCCCAGACCTATCCGGCTCCGCTAATAAAGGAACCTGAATAGGTCATTCAAACCCTGGACACGGCTAGACGAGTCTGGCGCCTACTGGTGGCATACCCCCGCAAGGGGCTGCATGCATGTATAGCAAGAGACAATAAAGCTCAATTTTATTCACTTCTTCGAAACGTACTCTGTTTATTTAATATAAAGTACATATTTTTCACGATGTTTTGATTTTAAACTAATTTCCTCTCTTTTACAAATGAACAACGTGCTACACCCGTCCAGGATACGGCACAACGGAGACACAGGCGCAGACGTGCAGTAGGGACCCGTTGCAAGGATTCTTTTCAGATTAAGACCCTGCGTAAACCTTTTTTTACCTGCCTCTTGTTGATATACATCCCCGGTTTCTTACTATAACCGAGGAGGAGGCTGGCGTTTTGGCATTGGTCGCACCAGAATTTTTATGCTGCACTGGACACTGTGGGCTTAGGGCATTATTCTGCCTGTTTTTATAAAGACCGAACACCTTAGGGAGTATTCGGCGTCTCGAGTTAGGCCTTGTATGCATCAGTTCCGAATCATGTCTTTGGTCAAATGTTGGGTTTGCCCGGCTCCTGTGTTTTGCTGCCTTACATTCCATTTTATCGGCTAACGCGGCACCAGGAGAACTATCGCGACAGTGCCCTTGCCCCGGGCGAAGCAGCACCTCAGTAGAGAAAGCCGAAAACTGACTATCATGATATAGCGAGAGACTGGTCAACCACTCGATGACTCATCGGAATGTTTAGAATTCCTCCGCATTAACGAAGGACCGGTTTTCGGTCAAGCACAGACGCACTTTAATTCGGGAGAGTGCGGTGCCCCTGTGGGCTATATAGTAGCCCCACCCTCGAACTCCTATGGCTAAGTGAAAGTGATAAAGCATTATAGTCTGTTGCCTAGTTTTCACGCTACCACCTCCTTAACAGGACCAAGACGTTAGATTAAGTGTGCAAGAGCGCCTTCTTTGTAAACACCCCGCACTATGTGCGTAAATGAAGCCAAGGACTGCCATCTTTCAAAGTTATATATACATATACATATACGACTGCACAGTGAGTAGTCTACTACTTGAACGCACAAGTATAAAAAGCTCTTATATTATATTGAAACATTGTTTTCACAAATCATACATGTCATTTAAACATAATATCCTTCGAGAACTGCGTCTCTATTAAACGAGCACCCGGCAGGACTTCCTCAAAGTAGTGCTCGGCAGGTATTCGGCTTTTCCGAATCTTGAGCTGCAACGTCGGTGGCCTTCATATCTGCCCAGTATGTCTTGACACGGGCCAGAGCCATCCGCGCTCCCTCAATACACGCCGACCGCCTCATTGCGTCGATACGCGGTACCGCACCAAGAAACTGATGCACTAAACCAAAATAACTCTTCTCATTGGGTCCGCCTGCCACAAATGAGTCATGACATGCTGCATGGCAAGTCCGGATAGCCGATTCAGCTCGGCCCATTCGCCAACCGATCGGTCAACGGAAGAAGACGCCCGGACTATGGAATTGTGACCAATATAGCTCTTCCCTTCTGCCCCTTTCCGCCTCGAAGTGCTCAATTGCGTCCGCAGCCTTCGCCGCTAAGTCCGTATAAGCATCCTCCTAACTCCACAACTTGTCCAATTGAGCATACTTTGGATCCGTATATTTCCTCCGCAGCGTAAACGGTTTTCCAGCCGCAATCGCCTGCCCGACTCAGCTCCTCCTTGGCAGCTCTCAAAGCCGAATGGGCATTCTTGGATTCGGCGGCGGCCTTTTTCAGGCCCTCTTGCTCCGCTTGACGTTCTTTTTCTAGAACCTCGCAACGATCGGCAGCATTCTTCAACTTTCTGGCCATATTGGCCATTTTCTCTTTGCTTCGGCAGTGAGCAGCCCGTTCGGCTTCTAGCTCTTCGGCCGCACTTAAAGCAGCCGCATTACTACTTCTGGCTTGCTCTTTCGCTCGGGCGAGTTCCGCCCGAAGCTCCTCCACAGCAGCGGCACCATCTGGATTAAGCATACAAATAGCAAGACATGGGCGTCAAGCTCCCTTACCAGGTGTCCGTGCAGGAGTCGCATACCTTGCGATTCGTCAAACCGTTTATTGACCAGCGCGATGTCTGCATCCGCCTCGTCAAGTTGCCGCTTTAGTTCAGCATATTCATCAGTCCGGCCACACGGACGCCCGCCACCTATTTAGGAGCGGCGATATGTTATAATTGAGATTTTGATCCTCGATGCGCTGTCAATTTTACAACATACCGAGTCTCGTAGGCTAC
Organism: Aegilops bicornis; assembly: GCA_021605145.1. Lineage (NCBI taxonomy): Eukaryota > Viridiplantae > Streptophyta > Magnoliopsida > Poales > Poaceae > Aegilops > Aegilops bicornis. The sequence goes on from CM038675.1 coordinate 568,105,552, forward strand.
TATCTATACAGGGCGCATTCTATATGCATAACTGCCGGAAGGTACATCATTTTGCGTACCTCAAACCCCGTCACAAGAAGCTTCGACGGCTTCATGCAATCCGCTCTCCATGGATGCAATCCTTTCAATCACCGTACCCATTAGAACACGGTGATCTTCTGAGATAGCCGCTCGCCCGAGCAGATCCTTCAGCTCCTCCGACCGCACACCACCTGGCGCCGGACCTTCCGGCCTCGCCGGACTTGGGGGAACCCTCCGCGACGACTCCTCAGGATCGCCCGCCTCGCGTGAGGGTGCGACTGGTGGAGGATTTTCGCTCTCCATCATCTCCGGAAGAAGATCCCCCGAAGACGAGCTCTACTGAGAAGGGCTGTGTCTGAACTACAAGGTACAATTTCTGTTATCTTCATTAATAAATACAGGGATGTTCCTTATTCACAAGACCCCTTCTTTTCACTTACGGCTCGTTGGAGGGCTGATCCCCTTGGGGAAATAGTGCGGCTGGGTTACTTCCCGGCGCCGGACTCTCTGACGAAGATTCCTTTCACTTCTTCGAGGCCTTGACCTCCAGATCTTCAAGCGGTCCTTCTTCTCCTCGGAAGACGGACTTTAATCCTCCTTCCTTGATAGCCTCCTTCATAGAGGCAGTTGCTTCCACGCTCCCCCCTTCGCCTTCTTGAAAGGGCGCGGCCTTCAACATCTTGGCCAGCATGGGATCCGGCGTGGTCTCTGGGAGGGGAGCCGGACACCTTATTAACTTTTCCTTGGCTATCCACTCATGTTCAAGAAACGGCTCCTTTAAAGGGCATATATAAATGATAAATGAATGAACAATTTGCCCGGTTACAGGACTACTTACTTGAGTATCTGGGCGATTGCAGCTTAGTCATGTGTCCTCAGTCAGGTCCGGACACTTTTCTTGTGATCCGAAGAACAATTTATACATCTCCACGGGCGTCGTGCCCATAAAATTTTGGAGAGCTCGTGGTCCCTCCGAATTGAATTCCCACAGGCGGAGGGGCGACGTTTGCAGGGCTGAAGGCGCCGGATCAATATAACCTGTGCCACTGCAATCAGATTGATCTCCCTCTCTTGGAGGTCTCGAATACGGCCCTGCAGCAAAGGAACGTCCTTGGACGGCCCCCAGTCGAGCCCCTTGTTGACCCATGACGCCAGCCGCTGTGGTGGACCTGAGCGGAAGGCGGGGAGCGCCACCCATTTGGTGCCCCTGGGAGCGTGATATAAAACCACTCCCATTGCCACAAACCAAGCTCCTCTTGAAAAGAGCCCTCGGGCCACGGAGCATCAGCACATTTGCTTATGACCGCCCCTCCACACTCTGCTTGTTGCCCCCCGATCATCTTTGGCTCCACCTTGAAGGTCTTGAGCCACAATCCAAAGTGGGGGTAATATGGAGGAAGGCCTCACATACGACAATGAATGAAGAGATATGGAGGATGGACTCCGGATTCAAGTCGTGGAAATCCAGCCCATAATAAAACATGAGCCCCCGCACAAAGGGATCCGTCGGGAAGCCTAAACCCCGAAGGAAGTGAGACACGAACACCACATTCTCGCCAGGCTCGGGAGTGGGAATAACCTGCCCTGGAGCAGGCAGCCTATGCGAGATCACGCCGGTTAGATACCTGGCGTCTCGCAGCTTTAGCACATCTTCTTCCATTACGGAGGAAGACATCCATCGGCCGTGCTGGTCAGAGCCGGACATCTTCAAAGGTCTGAAGCGCCTGAATCTAAAGCTTTGGGTGTTAGAACTCGGAGCGCGAGGCGAACTCGATGGAGGGTGTAAAAAGAAGAGGGCCTTGGTCTCATTATAAAGAGGTTGAATACCAAGAGCCCACCACGTGGTCGACTAGGACTCGCCTTTGACAGAGGAGGCGGGCAGACGGGCACGGTTGGGTTACCCACGTTCGTATTGATGAGAATCCCGGAATAAGGGGGGGGGCACGATCTATACTTTTATAAGACGTGCCAAGGAAACCGCCTTGCTAAACGCGCTAAGGCGGAACGGTAAAAAAACGATTCATAAAAAGGCCTGGCCGTGGTGTGATGTCACGCTGCGGAATACGTCGGCAGATCTGTGCAAAAGTTATTCTCTCTACGGTGGTATGTGGAACTTGTTTTGCAGAGCCGGACACTATCCTGGTGTTCAAAACCTTCCATGAAGTATTCGGAGGAGGAACCCGCCTTGCAATGCCGAAGACAATATGCGCGCCGAACTAAATGCGTCATTGAAGCCTGGTTCGGGGGCTACTGAGGGAGTCCTGGACTAGGGGGTGTCCGGATAGCCGAACTATCATCACGGCCGGACTCCAAGACTATGAAGATACAAGATTGAAGACTTCGTCCCGTGTCCGGATGGGACTTTCCTTGGCGTGGAGGGCAAGCTTGGCGATACGGATATGTAGATCTCCTACCATTGTAACCGACTCTGTGTAACCCTAACCTATCCGGTGTCTATATAAACCGGAGGGTTTTAGTCCATAGGACGAACAACAATCATACCATAGGCTAGCTTCTAGGGTTTAGCCTCCTTGATCTCGTGGTAGATCTACTCTTGTACTACCCATATCATCAATATTAATCAAGCAGGAGTAGGGTATTATGTAACGCCCTCGATGCGGCTATATCTCCCATGTGTCGAATCACGACTTAGAGGCATAACCGCATTGAAAGCAATGTCGCAAGTGAGGTAATCTTCACACAACCCATGTAATACATAAGGGAAAGAGATACATAGTTGGCTTACAATCGCCACTTCACACAATACATGAGTAAAGCATTACATCATACAGATACAATCAAGGTCCGACTACGGAACCAAAATAAAAGAAGACTACCCCAAATGCTACACAGATCCCCGATCGTCCCAACTGGGCTCCACTACTGATCAACTGAAACAAAACAACACAATGAACAAGATCTTCATCGAGATCCTCCTTGAGCTCCGGTGCGTCACCTGCACGGTTTCATCGGCACTGCAAACTGGTTTTGAAGTATCTGTGAGTCACGGGACTCAGCAATCTCACACCCGCAAGATCAAGACTATTTAAGCTTATGGGTAGGAGAAGGTAGTGAGGTGGAGCTGCAGCAAGCGACTAGCATATCTGGTGTCTAACATACGCAAATGAGAGCGAGAAGAGAAGGCAAAAGCACGGTCGAACAACTATGATCAAGAAGTGATCCTAGAACAACCTACGTCAAGCATAACTCCAACATCGTGTTCACTTCCCGGACTTCACCGAGAAGAGACCATCACGGTTACACACGCGGTTGGTGTATTTTAATTAAGATCAACTTCGGGTTTTCTACAACCGGACATTAACAAATTCCCATCTGCCTCATAACCGCGGGCACGGCTTTCGAAAGATAATACCTGCAGGGTGTCCCAACTTAGCCCATCATAAGCTCTCACGGTCAACGAAGGATATTCCTTCTCCGTGGAAGACCCGATCACCTGGGAATCCCGGTTTACAAGACATTTCGACAATGGTAAAAAGACCAGCAAACCGCTCGAATGTGCCGACAAATCCTCGATAGGAGCTGCACATATCTCGCTCTCGGTGGCACACCGGATGAACACTACGACGGCAACCGAAGATACCCCAAGTTGCCTCGGGCGGCACCGCAAGTGGTCTAATTTGGACCAAAGCACTCGGAGGAGCACTGGCCCGGGTTAAAATAAAGATGACCCTTGAGTCTGCAGAACCCAAGGGAAAATGGCTTAGGTGGCAAATGGTAAAACCAAGGTTGGGCCTTCGAGGAGTCTTATTCAAAGCGAACTGTCAAGGGGTCCCATAAATCACCCAACCGTGTAAGGAACGCAAAATCAAGGAACATATCACCGGTATGACGGAAACTAGGGCGGCAAGAGTGGAACAAAACACCAGTCATAAGGCCGAGCCTTCCACCCTTTACCAAGTATATAGAATCATTAATTAAAGAAGATATATTGTGATATCCCAACAAGTAAACATGTTCCAACAAGGAACAACATCTCCATGTTCCAACAAGGAACAAACTTCATCTTCACCGCAACTAACAACGCTTATAAGAGGGGCTGAGCAAAGCGGTAACATAGCCAAACAACGGTTTGCTAGGAAAGGATGGTTAGAGGTTTGACATGGCAATGTGGGTGGCATGATTTAGCAAGTGGTAGGTAATGCAGCATAGGCATAGCAAAAGAGCGAGCATCTAGCAAGCAAAGATAGAAGTGATTTCAAGGGTATGGTCATCTTGCCTGAAATCCCGCAAGGAAGAAGAACGAGTCCATGAAGAAGACAAACGGATGTAGTCGAACAAATCCTCACAACTCTGGAACAGAACCGAAGCTAACGAGAGAAGCAAACCGGAAAGAAGCAAAAGACATGGTAAACACACAAGCATAAACATGTCATGATGCACAAACAAGTATGATGCATGTCCGGTTTAATGAGGCGTGGCATGGCAATATGCACAAACAACACTACAAGTTAAGTGGGGCTCAATATGCAACGAGTTGCATATTGACGAAACACCACATCAATTATTTAGTTTCTCTCTCGGTTATGTACCCAACAATATTAAATGTTATTAAACATGGCAAGGGGTGAAGCAAATGAAAACTAACTATTTAGGCAAGTTTAAGTGAGGCCGGAAACATCAAACAACGATTCTAAAAAATCCTCAGGTTATTTAGCAATTTAACGCAAACAACAATTTTAGACATTTTAAATGTTGCTATCATGATGCGAATGACATATACAAATTTTATGCAATTTTATGAAAATGTTGACATCTAATATGATAGGGAGCATTTGGTCACCATGGCGGAACAAAAGGGGTGCCACGGCAATGATAACGAAGATGGCGCCACGGCAACATTCGGGTCCCGGTAACTCGATTGAGATACCGATGCAAGAGAGAAGTGTGCGTATGTGTGGAACACGCAAGAGATGGGGAGTGATCCCGGATACCGGGTGTCCCACATGACGGTGGCATGGCAAACGAGGAACGTGCAAAGACAATTCGATCACGGTGCAAAACTCGAGCATCTCATACAACACACAAGCATTCGGGTCCACGGTTGATCATCTCGGGTTATACCTTCAAGCGCATGCTTTCGGGGCGGTTCAAAATCGTCGAGGGAAGTAGTGGTACTCGCGGGTCGTAGTGGAAGTAGTTGTACTCGTGCCGTAGTGGAAGTAGACGTTCTCGCGACGGAAGTTGTACACGTCGGCGGTAGTCGAACTTGGCGTATCCAAGGTCTCCGGGGGTCGTCAGGTACTTGCGGTCTTGGCGGGATCCAAGATGTAACATCACAAAAAGGCTTTGGTTGATGATGTTCAAAAGGGCGTAACGAATCGGTAGCATGCGCCGGCAGCAGGGTTTGCGGACATGGTGCCCTCGAGAGCAGTGGGGGGTTCAGGGCCATGGGAAGGCAGGACCAACAAGAGCAAGGTTCAAATCGAGCTGCTGCCGCAGGATGGAGCTCGAGGCGTGGCGGAGTTTCCCCGTGGTCGCCAACAAGTGAGGAGGTGGCAAAGGGCGTGCGGGTGAGGAGCAAGACGGCAACAAGCAAGGGCAAGCATGAGGAGGCAGAGGCGCTGGAACGACGGTCCGCTGGGCTGCTGTGATCTCGCCGAGTCGTGGTCGAGGCGGGCGGCGCGGATTCCTAAGGAGCTTGGGGCGGACAAGGTTTCCTGCCCCGCCAAGACGGCGACGGAGGAGGGAAACGACGAGGAGAGGAAGCAGGGCGCGGCGAACCATGGAGGTCGGCGGAGCCATGGCTATGCGGGTCAAGCGAGCTCGCAGTCGGGACGGGAGGAGGCGCATGAGGCACAGGCGAAGACGAAGGGAGAAGATTGAGGGCGACAGATGACGAGACTTCATGTCGATTGCCGACAGCAGGAGGCGGAGGCGCTGGCATGGGGAGCTCCTCTCCCTAGCCTTTTGTCTGGACTGGGCTACCTTGAGCCTGTCTCGAATCAACTTAACTCTCTGTTCAGACTCCTTAATCAAATCTGGTCCAAACAACTGACGATCTCCAGTTTCGTCCCATAACAACGGTGTCCTGCACCTCCTTCCATACAAAGCCTCGAAGGGTGCCATCTTCAAGCTGGTTTGGTAACTGTTGTTGTAGGAAAATTCTGCATACGGCAAATTGTCATCCCAGCTAGATCCATAATCTAGGGCACAAGCTCTCAAAGATGTCCTCCAAAATCTGATTGACTCTCTCGGTCTGTCCATCGGTCTGTGGGTGGAAAGCTGCATCAATTCCAATCGGGTTCCCAATGTTTTGTGCAATCGGTTCCAAAATTTCGAGGTAAACCGGGTTCCTCTATCTCGACACGATGCTCCTCGGAACTCCGTGTAAGCACACAATTTTGGTCATGTATATCTTTGCCAACTTAGCACTGCTATAGGTGGTCTTGAATGGAATAAAATGAGCTACCTTTGTTAAACGGTCGACTATAACCCAAATCGAGTCATATCCTGAACGAGTCTTTGGCAATCCCGTGATAAAATCCATGCCTAGTTTATCCCACTTCCATTCGGGTATCGGCAATGGTTGTAACAATCCTACCGCTTCGATGTTCTCGCTTTACTTTCTCGACATACATCGCAAATCGCTACATGCTCCGCAATATCCTTCTTCATTCCGGTCCACCGGTAAGTATTCTTCAAATCCAAGTACATCTTGGTATTTCCTGGTGAATCGAATAGGGTGAATCATGAGCTTCTTGTAAAATCAGCTTCCTGATCTCTGGGTCATTGGGCACATAAACACGGTCTTCAAACCATAGGGTATCGTGCTCATCCTCACGAAATCCTTTAGCTTTTCCTTTGTTCATTTTCTCCTTTATAGAGGTAACTTCCTTATCTGCCTTTTGGGCTTCTCTGATTTTGTCCATCAGTGTTGACTGAATCTCCAATGCTGCTACATAGCCTCTCGGAACTATTTCCAAGCATAGCTCTCGAAGGTCCTCGGCTAACTCATTGGGTATTCCTCCCATCATTAGGGTATTGACGCGGGCTCTTACGGCTCAATGTGTCTGCTACGACATTAGCCTTCCCGGTGATAATGCAATCTCATGTCATAATCCTTGATAAGCTCTAACCATCTCCTTTGTCTCGAGATTCAATTCTTCGTGTGAAAATGTACTTCAAACTCTTGTGATCCGTGATATACTTCACAATGATTTCCAATGAGAAAATGTCTCCACGCCTTCGTGGCATGCACAACGGCTGCTAACTCCAAATCATGAGTGGCATAATTCAACTCATGGGGCTTAAGTTGTCGTGGAAGCATACGTAAACAACTCTTCCTTCCCGCATAAGCACTGCTTCCAAGTCCTCGACGTGAAGCGCCGCAATACACCCTCATAATCCTTAGTCCGATCCGCAATATCAAAACTGGTGAGGTAACTAATCTTTTCTTCAACTCCTGAAAACTTGCCTCACAGTCCTCAGTCCATATGAATTTGTTTTCCTTCTTCAACAATTCTGTCATAGGCTTAGCAATCTTTGAGAAATTCTCAATGAACCTTCGGTAGTATCCTGCGAGTCCAAGGAAACTCCGAATCTCTCCAACTATCGTTGGTGCTTCCCATTTGGTTACGGTCTCAACTTTTGTGGGATCAACTGCTATCCCTTCTCCGGATATAACGTGTCCGAGAAATCCAACTTCCTTTAGCCAAAACTCACATTTGCTGAACTTGGCATACAACTGGTGTTCCCTCAGTTTCTCCAAAACCAATCGCAAATGTTCCTTGTGTTCCTCTTCATTCTTCGAGAAAATCAAAATGTCATCAATGAACACCACGATTTAACTTATCCAAAAACTCCATAAACACTTTGTTCATCGTGTTCATGAAATAGGTTGGTGCGTTAGTCAGTCAAATGACATGACGGTATACTCAGTATAGTCCATATCTCGTGGTAAATGATGTCTTGGGTATGTCCCTGCTCCCGAATCTTCAATCGATGGTACCACGATCGCAAGTCGATCTTGAAAACACCTTGGCTCCTTGCAAGCGATCAAACAGATCATTTATCATAGGTAGTGGGTACTTGTTCTTGATTGTTACTTCATTCAATCCACGATAATCAACAACCATTCTTAACGATCCATCCTTCTTCTCCACTAGCAAAACGGGTGATCCCCAAGGTGAAGAACTTGGGCGATAAAACCTTTATCCAATAGCTCCTTAATCTGCTTCTTGATTTCCGCCAAATCTTGTGTTGGCATCCTATATGGTCGCTTCGATATTGGGCCTGTTCTCGCAAAAGTTCTATCAAAACTCAATGTCTCTATCCGTGGCATTCACGGCAACTCTTCCGAAATACATCAGAAAATCCTTCACCATCGGTACTTCTTCCCGCACCACTCGATAAGCAATTAACTTGCGCTTCTTCTACCGATGCCGTGATACATACTTAATCCTTCTTCCTTCCGGTGTGGTGAGCAAAATTGACTTTGTGGTGCAATCTATGTTTCCTCCATACCTTGATAACCAATCCATACCTAATATCACATCCAATCCTTGGGATTCCAGAACTATTAGGTCTGAGGGGAAAACATAGTGTCCAATCCTTAATGGCAGTCGATCACACCATATACTAGCCATGTATTCTGCTGCTGAATCAACTGAGTGATCTCTAGCGGGAAAACGAATCCGGGGTCGCGTCTCGGAGGCATCTGATGGGTTTAGAAAAGATGAGAATTTAGAATAGAATGAGGTCTAAGGGGAATCACTACCCAAATGCACATGAGCAAATACACACAAAATCACTTCATTCAATCAAACAAGGGCTTACAACGAATCTAACTATCGCAAAAGTGCGTGTACTATAAGGTTTACATGGAGGGAATACTACTAATATGTGGGGGACTTCTACTAATTTGAACCGGTGGAAGAATCCATAATGTTCCGCTCCAACCGTCTTCAAAGTCGGGTTCACTTGGATCCGAATCGGTGTCGCCGATGTTGATGTAGTCGCTTGGGCAATCGACATACCGGTCTTCATTCCCGAGCACCAACTTCTTCTTCGCTTCTTCAATCTCCTACTTAAGATCGTTATTGTGTCTTGCTAGAGCTACGATCTCGTCCATATAGTCCTTGCGAGTTGTCTTTAGTTCTTACGCAAGTTCGATGATCCTTCCCTTTGCATTCTCGCAACTCCAACATATCATTGCACATCCGGTTCTCCTGGCGTCGAATGTGCTGGGGTTTAACTCCTGGATGAATGCTGCAATGGATCTATCCTTCTTGGTGCCGACGACGTCCCATTTGTCATCTCGGCGTCCGCAACCGTAGATTGTGTCCTTGAGGTCTTCTTGATAAACTTCTCCAATGCGTCCCATGGTGATGTGAGCTGCCATGCTCTTTCCTGCACTCCAAGTTGGTGTACCGAAAACACTATCTATAGGTTTGGTGATTGGGGCGTAATGTCCTTCCCGAACGTGAGTGTGAATCTTCCAGCTCCTCTTCGTGCAGAGTGGCGTTGAAAGTCCCGGTGAAGCTTGGTAGTCCAATGTTCAGGTACTTGGTAACTTCTTTAAAGTGAAATCCAAAAGGTGTGCCTTCATCCGGTTGGGTGTACTTGATCTTCGCGTCCTTCATCCTAAAGAGAGTAGAAAAGATGAGGAGTTAGAAAATGGGAAGAGAATAGTGATCTATGGCTTTATCTTAGTGGTCGTGTCTCTACAACGGCGTGTGCTCGATACCATTCTTCAGAGCGACCTAGACCCGAATGGATCTAGTGCTCGTGCTCGTTGTCATCCTCGGATCAAGAATGCTGACACCACACAGTACTTCGAAGGATTTATAGCAGAGTAGCAATCACACACTTATTACATCGTTGTCCACAAGGGAACTTGATACAATAATATGGCTTAAGGCCATCTAATAATAACAGTGGAAGACTTGGAAGACAAGTGAGTCCATCAACTCCATCGGCATCACTGAGTATAGAACCACGACCTAACACCTTACTCGACGTCTAAAAGTCTCGCAAGCGTGAAAAGTTGCAGCCCTAAAACGGGTCAAGACATGGAATATGCCGCAATGTAACACATAGAGAACAATGGAGCAACAAGCCTATACTACATGCATATTTGGCTGGTGGTAAGGCTCTCTGATTTACATTTTTGCATAAAGCTGGTTTTTCCCTACATCAAAGGAATAATTTTATTTAACTATCATGGTGGTTGTTAAACATTGAGAATGGTTGACAAAGATCCTCAATCCCAATTAAAAGGTACTCATTAAAACCCAATAACTTTATTATTAGAAGTAACATGTTGAGATTCACATGATATTCAAGTACTAGATACTCAAGATGTCCATAACCGGGGACACGGCTAATCATGATTAGTTTATACACTGCAGAGGTTTAGCACTTTTCCCCACAAGACTCGATCGCCTCCGCTTGGTTCTCGCACTACATGGTGTTTGAGAAACGGATGACCGAGACATAGTCTTTCGAGCGCTTAGCACCTTACATGTGGGTAGACCGTACCAACCTACATCCCCTACATCAGCTAGCCTACCCGTAAGAGTTCGCACAACTTAGTCAACTACGCCAGAGCCCATAATTGGCTTGTGGCTGCACACGGAAGTTTCAGTTTGAATAATCTTATGATCCCTTAGAGCCCGGGTGGCGGTCCAAGAAATACAGGCAAGTCCTGATAGAAACCAGGTGCCTCAATCCACCCAGATGTGTGTTTAGGTTGCCACCTTAAATAAACCATTGATTAACAATCTCACATCTGTCATGGATATTCACTCACCCAATCCACGTCTACTAGCATAGCATGGCATAATCAAGAAAACGTAGAAGTAACTCCCAAGGTTTCATAAGTAAAACAGTAATAGGTACTACCTCAATCTACTTCCCATCCCACAATTTAATTAGATCCTAAACATGCAAGTGTTTGGGGTTTGATCTAATGCATAAAACTGGGTAGTAGAAAAGTATGATCAAAGTGTTACTTGCCTTGCGATGATCCGCGAGTCCTAGAGATTCAAGTAACAAGCGGCGCACCGGTGATCTAACGCAGACAAATAACAAGCATACAATAAGTACTCATCTAATGCACAGGAAATCTCGAATAAAAGATCTAACCAGATAGTTCAACTTAAGAACCACAGTTTGCAAAAGAATCGAATCAAATAAAGCATCGAAAGTCGAAACTCGAGAGAGAACGACTCGGTTTAGCAATCTGAAATTAGGTCAAAATTTCATAGTAGCAAAACTCTGTGTAAGTAGGTTAGTCGGAACGGCGGTTTCGTAACGAAACTCCAGGCGCTTGAATCACCTGATTCCGATAAACGAGCAAGAAATAAAACAGATTTGAAAATCGGATCGAAATCGAATCAAAAATAACGGATTAAATCCGATTTAAAAGAAAACGACGAACGGATTAAATAACGGACGTTCGTTAACAGAACTAATCCAACGAACGCGTTCATTGAAACGAACGGGTCGGTGAACGCTCGCTAAATAAGAAAACCGAAAAAAAAACCAATCTAGGTTTACGAAAAAAAACCGAACATCGCAAAAACCGGATCGGTCTTTTTTTAAAAACCGGATCGGATCGGATCGGGTCGGGCGGTTACCTCCGGTGATCGCCGGGCGGGCTCGGCAGCGGGCGAGGGCGGCGGGGTCGGGAGGGGGCGAGGGCGGCGGGCTCCCGGGCGAGAGACGGCGATGGCCAAGGCTGGGCGGGTGAGAGAGAGGGGCAGGGGGGGTATTTAAGAGGGGAAGGGGCGGCGGGGTGGCTTGGGGAGGGTAGCCGGGTCGGGAGGCGGGCGGAGTCGGACTCGGGCGGCGGGGTCCCAGGCGTCGGCGGGGTTTCTCACAAGGCGGCGTCTTGAGGGAGAGGGAGGCGGGCACTGGCCGGGCCTGGCTGGTCAGCCGGCTGGCCTTGGCCCAGAAGCGATTTTTTAATTAGAACAAAACGAATTAAAAAAAATACCAAATGAGCTCCGATTTAAATAAAACAAATTTTCCCCGACTCCTAAAAATGAGTCGAACAAAATGAACTTTTAAAAACGGCAAACATGCAATAATTTTTAAAATGCTCATTTTTGCCTAAGCAAAATAAATCTTTCAAAAACCAAATTTGATTTATTTATAAAATCTTCGTTTTTCCTAAATGTTGGAAAGTCATATTATTCCCTCTCAAAATATTTTTATAGGAAAAACTTTATGAAGATAATTTAAATAATCCAATGATCCTATTTCCAAAATTTGAGAAATCCCAAATATGAAAATAATGAAACTTCCAACTCTCTCCGAGGGTCCTTGAGTTGCGTGGAATTTTCTAGGATCGGAAAAATGCGAGAAAAATATGATATGCATGATGACCTAATGTATAACATTCCAAATTGAAAATTTGGGATGTTACAACGAAATTGAGAGCATTCCAGTAGAAAATAGAAACAAGGAACACCATGTGAACCTTGGGGGTTGCAAAGCTATGAATGACGAGTACAATGGACAAGAAGGAATTGGAACCACTGGTTGAAACGAGATAAGAATGAATAAGAATTATATACTTTTGGCAGCACTCAATCAGTAAATGGAAGGAATTGAACATGAACTTGAAAAGATGGGATGATACTTGATGAAATCAACAACACACCGCCTCCTAACTATTGAAAGAGTGGCACAAGGGGTAAGAAAGATTTCAGACAGCTCTCTCGTTGAGGAAGCAGGCAAAACTTGATAAGATGAGAGAACTCGAATGAAAACATGACACCGACTAAACAGAGAAGCAAGGAGAAGAACATGATCTTGACAAAACAAGATGATGGGTCAAGAGAGCAACATCACAATGCCTTCGAACGAAAGAATAGAATCTAGATTGTTGGGATAAAGGGACGGAGAAGAAAATGACAACTTCTACCACTAATGAATTTGAAAGAAACATCCTTACGAGGAAGGCTAGAACGGAGTTGTTGAAAAATCAACAATGAAAACAATAACCTTGTAGTGGACTTATGGCAACATCTCAACATTATGAGGTGAGCTTCTGCCACCAACGGAAACAAACGATTGGATTGATATCAACAAGGAGACGAGAAACTTATATCACCGAGAGGACAAATGAAGAACTTGGGTCATTTATAAGCACCATAAATAGCAACAATCCTTAGGGAAAGCTTTAGGTGAAATATAACCCAAGATAACTCCAATGAAGAGATTGATGGATTTAAATATCTCATTCTTGACAACATGTGAATCATGAAACACGAAGAGAAATTGCCAAGAGTGACATAACACCATCTCAAGAGATAAGGTAGAAAGAATTGCACTTCGGAATGCAAGAAGAAGAATACTTGAACTCCTCAAAGCAAAACATGTGTTGAACACCATGTTAATTTTGAGTATAGCTTGGCGGATCTTAACTTCAAGAAAATTTTTGAAGAACAATTGAAGAATGAAAAGAATCCTTGACGAACCATCATGTAGAGCCTCCATGAAGAACTTCGGTAAGAAAAAGGATGATAAAAGAAAGAGAAGTTGAAAACACAAGGTGAAGCCTTGCAATGATTAGAAGAAGCTTTGAAATGATATAACCGAGAAAACTTGGAACTCCGGAAAGAAAGATGAACAAATGAAATCAAGAATTTTGACGATCCTCCGGAATAAGGAATTGAACTTACTCGATGAAACAAGAATAAGAATTACATTATGTTGATCCTTCACCAATTAAATTGATGGCAAGCAATGGATTTGGCATACTACTTATTCTCATTGAAAAATGATTACAGATAGAGATATAAGCGCAAACTTGAGAAGGTATTGATGGAACCACCGGTGGGATTTGGAAACAACAAATGAATTGATATGATAATGAAGGAAGTGAAATCTTGAATGAACCAATCGTAAGAATTGAGAATGAACGTAGCAAAGGCACAATTCACCGGGAAGAATTGGAAAACGAATGAAGATATTTGAGGGGATTTAGATACAAGTGAACGAAGAGATCAAGAGCTGACTAGAGGATACCTGAACGATTCACTGGTAAGATTTGGAGAACGAGAGCTGAAAGCTGGAATGAATAATTCTGAGATGATGGGCTCCGAAGAATCAAACTGAAAAGACTCCTGAAATGCTGCGGATGGGTGAAAAGAATTGTCACAATCTAAAACAATTATGAGAGGATGGCATCAAGCTAGAACCATGAATCTTGAAGACAATGGAGCAAGATTTAAGAGAAACTCTTCTTTGGTCTTCAAATGTTGAGAATGACGATGAGAAACACCAGCATGAATTGTTGAGGCACTCCGGAATGACAATTGGAAAGATTGAACAACCGATGAAAAGAATTTGAAAGATCTTGGAGAAAGACATTTGACTGATGAAAGCCCATTCTTACGTCAAACTTAGAAAAGAATTTTAGAAGCTCCGGGAAAATTAGAAGAGTCAGGTAAGATCCTGGGAAAAGACCTATGGGTTAGGGCCCACTCAAAAGAACCACCGTTGAACGATTGCTTGAAAAGAGAGATTGCACCGGTTGAATTAAATGGCTTGAATGAGATAACAATCTCGAAATAACTTGAACGGATTAAGAATGGAAACACGAATCTTCTGAGATATCTTCAACACTCCAGAACAATTGAATAACAAGAAGTGAAAGATTATGAGGTGCACCAGTATGGGAAAACATTTGAAACGGGGAAAAGGATATGATCGACAAAGCTTGAATTGAATCCACTGGGAAGATAAGAGAACAAAGAATGATAAACTTGGAGCTTCCTTTAGCATCTTCATGAGAATCACCGGATAAGAGCATGGAGGAAAAGAATGAAGAGACTTCACATCCATACGATGGATATTTGATTAAGAAATCTGAGTCCTTGAAGAAAAGGGTGGGAGGGTGGGAAAAGAAAACAACTTGGGTCGGATGAAACGAACACCGTTGAGAAAAAAGCTTAGAATTGATCTTGCGAATGTTGCAATGATCGGATTCACTTGGAGAGAAGCACACGGTTGGAAAGGATTGAAAAGACGACCTTGATGAACAAGAAGGATTAGCATCCACATAGAAATATGAGAACACCGTTTAGAATAAGGTATGGAATCAACACTTGGCATTGAAGCAACTTGAATACCACAAAACGGAACAAAAACAAAGGATTTGGCTTGCGAAAAGCCGGAAACAAACATATGATAGATCCCATATCGTATCATGTGTGTGTTGGAAAGATATCCTACGAGATACTTGAATTCCCACTTATAAACTCCCGAAACTTTCTGGTTATGCAATCAGGTGTTGGGGATACAGGGGACACAAAATATATCACCCAAACTAACAATACCTAGATCCAGTTGTATCCATCCTTCAACACATAACCAAGAAACCTTCGGAAATCGTTTACCTCAACCTTCGAAAAGCATCTGTTATACGAGTTATGGCAATACTCTCGAACTCCCCAGTACTGGGTGGCGTCAAGGTTATCTCACCAACAACTGCATAAAAGAGATTTTCGATGTCGGCAAAGCTCAGGTATTCCAGAACTGCAACGATAAAATTGTGACGACAACACCTCGGAGCTCAACTCCCCGGGACACTGCCACAAGCCCTAAATGTCAGGAGGCATCAAGAACAATGTTCTCGTCACAAAACCATCGGCACGATTCCAAGATACCCGCGTGATCCTAAAAAAAAATTAGTGAAATTTGAGAAGAGAAAGACTCAAAACTTCTACATCAGGAGACCTCACCAGAGCGACGAAGGGACTGAGGAGTAAAAAGAATCCTACTCTCCGATATATATAATCCTAAGACTCAAAACATTTTTGTTCTAGACTCAACAACGCCAGCAAACAATCAAGCAGGGGGCTATTAAGTCGGGATGGCTCGATTACCAACTTGTAACGCCTCGATGCGGCTATATCTCCCACGTGTCGGGCTAAGCACGACTTAGAGGCATAACCGCATTGAAAGCAATGTCGCAAGTGAGGTAATCTTCACACAACCCATGTAATACATAAGGGAAAGAGATACATAGTTGGCTTACAATCGCCACTTCACACAATACATGAGTAAAGCATTACATCATACAGATACAATCAAGGTCCGACTACGGAACCAAAATAAAAGAAGACTACCCCAAATGCTACACGGATCCCCGATCGTCCCAACTGTGCTCCACTACTGATCAACTGAAACGAAACAACACAATGAACAAGATCTTCATCGAGCTCCTCCTTGAGCTTGGGTGCGTTACACTGCGGTTTCATCGGCACTGCAAACTGGTTTTGAAGTATCTGTGAGTCACGGGACTCGGCAATCTCACACCATGAGATCTAGACTATTTAAGCTTATGGGTAGGAGAAGGTAGTGAGGTGGAGCTGCAGCAAGCGACTAGCATATCTGGTGTCTAACATACGCAAATGAGAGCGAGAAGAGAAGGCAAAAGCACGTCGAACAACTATGATCAAGAAGTGATCCTAGAACAACCTACGTCAAGCATAACTCCAACACCGTGTTCACTTCCCGGACTCCGCTGAAAAGAGACCATCATGGTTACACACGCGGTTCGTGTATTTTAATTAAGATCAACTTCGGGTTTTCTACAACCGGACATTAACAAATTCCCATCTGCCTCATAACCGCGGGCACGGCTTTCGAAAGATAATACCCTGCAGGGGTGTCCCAACTTAGCCCATCATAAGCTCTCACGGTCAACGAAGGATATTCCTTCTCCTGGGAAGACCCGATCAGTCTCGGAATCCCGGTTTACAAGACATTTCGACAATGGTAAAACAAGACCAGCAAAGCCGCCCGAATGTGCCGACAAATCCTGATAGGAGCTGCACATATCTCATTCTCAGGGCACACCGGATGAACACTACGTACGGCAACCAAAGATACCCCAAGTTGCCTCGGGGCGGCACCGCAAGTGGCTCTAATTTGGACCAAAGCACTCGGAGGAGCACCGCCCGGGGTTAAAATAAAGATGACCCTTGAGTCTGCAGAACCCAAGGGAAAAAGGCTTAGGTGGCAAATGGTAAAACCAAGGTTGGGCCTTCTTTGGAGGAGTCTTATTCAAAGCGAACTGTCAAGGGGGTCCCATAAATCAGCCAACCGTGTAAGGAACGCAAAATCAAGGAACATAACACCGGTATGACGGAAACAAGGGCGGCAAGAGTGGAACAAAACACCAGGCATAAGGCCGAGCCTTCCACCCTTTACCAAGTATATAGATGCATTAATTAAAGAAGATATATTGTGATATCCCAACAAGTAAACATGTTCCAACAAGGAACAACATCTCCATGTTCCAACAAGGAACAAACTTCATCTTCACCGCAACTAACAATGCTATAAGAGGGCCGAGCAAAGCGGTAACATAGCCAAACAACGGTTTGCTAGGAAAGGATGGTTAGAGGTTTGACATGGCAATGTGGGTGGCATGATTTAGCAAGTGGTAGGTAACGCAGCATAGGCATAGCAAAAGAGCGAGCATCTAGCAAGCAAAGATAGAAGTGATTTCGAGGGTATGGTCATCTTGCCTGAAATCCTGCAAGGAAGAAGAACGAGTCCATGAAGAAGACAAACGGATGTAGTCGAACGAATCCTCACAACTCCGGAACAGAATCGAAGCTAACGAGAGAAGCAAACCGGAAAGAAGAAAAAGACATGGTAAACACACAAGCATAAACATGTCATGATGCACAAACAAGTATGATGCATGTCCGGTTTAATGAGGCATGGCATGGCAATATGCACAAACAACACTACAAGTGGGGCTCAATATGCAACGAGTTGCATATTGACGAAACACCACATCAATTATTTAGTTTCTCTCTCGGTTATGTACCCAACAATATTAAATGTTATTAAACATGGCAAGGGGTGAAGCAAATGAAAACTAACTATTTAGGCAAGTTTAAGTGAGGCCGGAAACATCAAACAACAATTCCGAAAAATCCTCATGTTATTTAGCAATTTAACGCAAACAACAATTTTAGACATTTTAAATGTTGTTATCATGATGCGAATGACATATACAAATTTTATGCAATTTTATGAAAATGTTGACATCTAATATGATAGGGAGCATTTGGTCACCATGGCGGAACAAAAGGGGTGCCACGACAATGATAACGAAGATGGCGCCACGGCAACATTCGGGTCCCGGTAACTCGATTGAGATACCGATGCAAGAGAGAAGTGTGCGGATGTGTGGAACACGCAAGAGATGGGGAGTGATCCCGGATACTGGGTGTCCCACATGACGGTGGCATGGCAAACGAGGAACGTGCAAAGACAATTCGATCACGGTGCAAAACTCGAGCATCTCATACAACACAGAAGCATTCGGTCCACGGTTGACCATCTCGGGGTTATACCTTCGAAGCGTGCGTTTCGGGGCGGTTCAAAATCGTCGAGGGAAGTAGTGGTACTCGCGGGTCGTAGTGGAAGTAGTTGTACTCGTGCCGTAGTGGAAGTAGACGTTCTCGCGACGGAAGTTGTACATCGCCGGCGGTAGTCGAACTTGGCGTATCCAAGGTCTCCGGGTCGTCAGTACTTGCGGTCTTGACGGGATCCAAGACGAACATCACAAAAGGCTTTGGTTGACAAGTGTTCAAAAGGGCGTAACGAATCGGTAGCATGCGCCGCAGCAGGGTTTTGCGGACATGGTGCCCTCGATGAGCGATGGGGTTCAGGCCATGGGAAGGCAGGACCAACAAGAGCAAGGTTCAAGCTGGAGCTGCTGCTCGCAGGATGGAGCTCGAGGCGTGGCGGAGCTCTGGTGGTCGCCACGGGCGGAGGAGGCGGCAAAGGGCGTGCGGGTGAGGAGCAGCACGGCAACAAAGTGGGGCAAGCACGTAGGAGGCAGAGGCGCTGAACGACGTTCCGGCGCGGGGCTGCCTGGATCTCGCCGGAGTCGTGGTCAGAGGCGGGCGGCGCGGCTTCCTAAGGAGCTTGGGGCGGACAAGGGGGCTCCTCCTCCTGCCGAAGATGGCGACGGAGGAGGGAAACAGCGAGGAGAGGAAGCAAGGCGCGGCGAACCATGGAGGTCGGCGGAGCCATGGCTGTGCGAGTCAAGCGAGCTCGCAGTCGGGACGGGAGGAGGCGCATGAGGCACAGGCGAAGACGAAGGGAGAAGATTGAGGGCGACAGATGACGAGACTTCATGTCGATTGCCGACAGCAGGAGGCGGAGGTGCTGGCATGGGGAGCTCCTCTCCCTAGCGCGATGCGTGGGTGCGTGTGTGAGGCGTTGGAGGGAGGAGGCAGAGGATCGAGGACGATCCCGATCGGGACGAGTGGCTGGCGGAGTGGGGAACGAGAGGAGGGATCGAGAGATGGGGATCGGGCTCTCTGGCGGCTAGGGTTAGGACGGGGTCGACGGGGCCTTGGGCCAACTGGTGGGCTGGCTGCATCTCACTCTCTCTCTAATCTCTTAGCAGAAAAAAAAGAAAGGCTAGGATGAGAGTTTGGGCATGGGGATTATTTCCACAGACTCGTAAAAATGTGCACGGTCCATGAAAAATAGGAGTGGCAAGATTGCAGGAATTAAATTCAAAGTCATTTGAATTTAATTCAAAAGGTTTGAGCAAGGACTAGGAATTAGAGGTTTCCAAAATGTTGGGATTTTTGGTGGAGCTCCTAAGATGATGAAAGAATAAATGGCAAAGTTGGAGATCAAGAATTAAGACAACAAAGGCATTAGGATATTTTGTAAGTGTGTTTATGTAAATCCAAATAATTGGAATATTTACTATAGCTCTCTAAATATCGAGAGGATATGTTTTAAAGAGAATCACCAGGTGAATTCCCTCGATTTAAATGGATCAAAGATCCATGCCATTTATTTAGTTGAGTTGTAAAAGATTTATGAGATGATGGCAAGATGACATGATGCAATGCAAAAATAAAAAGGGCAGGCACAAATGAAACACACGGCGAAACCCGTAATAGCTAGAAGTCTTCTGGAGTGTCGGTCTCGGGGCGTTACATATTACCTCCATCGAGAGGGCCCGAACCTGGGTAAAAACATCGTGTCCCTAGTCTCGTGTTACCATCCGCCTAGACGCACAGTTCGGGACCCCCTACCCGAGATCCGCCGGTTTTGACACCGACAATATCCAAGATTGAAGAAGAAGCATGACATCCATTGGATGGACATCCAACGACCACTGCTGCTAGAACCGTGTGTTGACTATAAGTTGACAAAGCCTTGCATATACGTCAACTTACTTGTTCTTTAGGGGACGCACCAACTTAGTAGGCCCACAAGTGTGTGGCAGAGAACTTATAGCGCATTTGCGATTTGTAAGAATATACAGCCCATTTACAGTTTGTTAAAACTACAACCCATTTTCTAGCTAGGACAACGATTAATAATTTCAACCAACCGTTCAAAATAGAATTCAATAAAAATTTCCCACATTTTGATGGGATCCGAAATATTTTTATCCCAAAATTTCTAGTCAGATTAAATACAATTTCAATATAAATTTCTATTACATAAAAATCCAATGAAATATTGCGTGCGCAACAATTAATGAAATTAAAATTTTCAAAATCCAAAAATAATATTTTATAAACTAATTACGTGTTTGGTGCATTTTTTTCTATAGTTACTGCCCAGTTTTTATAATTACATCACATTATTATTTCTTAAACCCCATTTTCTTGTTAAGCCTAATGCATTCCTCCTAGGAAAGATTTGCAGCCCATCGGGGCGGAGAATAACAAGTTGAGCTTGCCTAGGTATTCCTCAAAAAAAAAGTATAGCTGAGCTAGCCATTTTTAGCTTGAAAAAAATTAATATCTAGGCTGGATATCTGGCCTGGACTAGACGGGCCACAGCCCGCCCAGTTAATACCCTGCTCTCCTTTGAACAACAACGAAAACATCACTCAAGAAAAACTCTGCAGTGCTCACACCTCAAAGAACACAAATACTGCTCGAGCTAGTTGGTCCCAACTGTCAGCCACTCCTTGTGCAATTCTCTCATTTATTGACTACATAGGTTGACAATGGTGTGGGACCGTGATGTTAGGAAACCAGGAGGAAGCAAAAAAAATTATAGCTGTATATAACAAGGAGGCACTTGCGTACGTGCGGCTATGGCCCTGGTGGGTCCCCACTGTCATCCTCTCCAAGTAAAGTCATCTCCTCATTCCTCATGTCCGTTGACCATATTGACAACGCGAGACGGAGGCGCCACAACGAGCACAACAACTCGAAGGACGACGGAGAAGGGCTCGCGGGCCCTACGTATGGTCTAATACAGCGCCCGCTGCTCATTTGGGTAGCCAGGATCATAGGGCCACATGTCCACGACGACATTGTCGTTCGCTTGTTCACTGGTGCTCGTTGAGGAGACGGAGGTTGCAGCACAGGTCCTCCTGCGCTGGTAGCTCTTCCGCCATTAGGGCGTCGAAGTGCGGTCGCACCTGATCTATGGTGAACACGGCATGAACCGACTTAGACAGTGGCGCCGGCTCCCGATCGGAAGCTACGCCCATCGTCTAATTGTCTTCTCTCAGCTCGGCGAGCTCGCTAGCGAGCCAACATGTCCGGCTGCTGGACCGACCCGCTGCCAAGCACGAGTCTGACTGCCCTGGCCCACCCAGACCGCCTCCCTCACCCGCGCGTGCTTTCCGCCTGAAACGATCAGCGCCGCCCGCTTCGCTTCTCGGTGCAGGCGATTGCTTCGCCTTCAAACGACACAAGTGTCGTCCGTCGGTCCGTCTGTCGCCCACATTAATGATATGCGGTTGTCGAGGCGGCTACTCCGGTGCCACACATCCGTCCCTCCGCCGCCCACCATTGCTATATAAACCGCTGCACCGGCCACAGTTGCAGCCATCCGCCTCTGTTCCCTTTCTCCTGTCCACACCACTACTGCCCACCATGGCTTCCTGGCGCTCCAGCGCTCTTTGGGACGGACGAACGACGGACCACAAGGATATGGTAGCCATTACTGTCGACTGGCTGACCGGCAGGCAGCCGGAGGACGACGACGTCCCAATGGAGAACATGGTAGTCGACAATCCGGCGCCAACCCCCTCCTCTGCGCCATCCTCGCTGGTGCATTGCACCATGACCATCGGCGAGGCCCGTGCCGAATACATGGACACGTTGAGCCAGAAGCGTCAGGAGCAGTTCCGGGAGACGCAGGCCGATGCCGCCTACAACCACCATCTCCTCCAGGAGCACCTGTAGGCAGAGGAGTAGATCGCCGTGGAGCGGGCGGAGCAGGAGGCGCTGCTCGACTCGTACCGCTCTGCCCGCGAGGTTCGCCTCGAGCGTTGGCGGTACCGCATGCGGGTGGCGGAGGCTGCGACCGCCTACAAAGAGGGCGATGAAGTGGGCGAGGAGCTGTTTGGCGAGACCGATGACGAGGTAGAGGATAATGCCGGCTTCGATGAGTCCCCGCTCCACTGGCGTTGACGAGGCCCTGCTCCGCCGAGGCCCCGTGGCGCCAACAACGAGGCAAAGGACACCGCCCGCTCCGCCGATGCCCAGCCCCGCCGGCACCGAGGTGAAGGATTTCGCCGGCTTCGGCGAGGCCCTTCTCCACCAAGGACCCGCCGCGCCAACAACGAGGCAGAGGACATCGCCGGCTCCGCCGGGGCCCCGCCCCGTCGGCACAGAGGTGGAGGACCTTGCCAGCTTCAGCGAGGCCCTACTCCGTCGAGGCCCCGCCCCGCCAAAATGAGGTAGAGGACATTGCCGGCTCAGCCGAGGCCCCACCCTGCCGGCAACGAGGGGTGGATTTCCCCCGCTCCACCGAGACGCCGCCTCGCCGGCAACGAGATAGAGGACATCGCAGGTTCCGTCGAGGCCCCGCCCCGCTGCCAACGAGACCGCGCCACACAGAAAACGAGGAAGACTAGAACATGGTAGGTCGCCGCCGCTCAGGTCCTAGTAAGGCCACCACTGCTACCCTTAGGTTGAAGCCAAGCTAGGCGGGTCTACCATTGACATATGATTAGCTTCTTGGCGACAACGTGGAGTCAGAGAGATATGTTAGAGAAGGACGTTGTTTCAGTTACTTAACTGCTGGTGCAGTTGGGTCACTGACACGTGGGCCCAGCAGTATCTGGGCCACATGTCGATTACGCAATCGCACTGCAGCTAAGTCAATCAAGCTTCGATCTGCTAGAGAAGAAGCTTCTGTTCGGCTCAGCCAGACACAGGTGGGTAGCTTCGGTTAATTAATTATACCTCTAGTGCACCCCTTTTTACTTGAAGAATGTTGAAATGTAATGAAATCTGGCATGTTTATATGAAATCCAACCGTGTATGAATGAATTTAGTTTGATTAGTTCGAATTCTTGTATCACTGGCATTGGATGAACATGCAAAACAATACGTACTAGCATTATTCCTGTGGTGATCACCTCGTTTGCAGCAGTTTCACATGTACTCCCTCCGGTCCTTTCTAGTCTGCATACAAGTTTTGTCTTCAGTCAAAGTATCTCTACTTTGACCAATCTTATAGAAAAAAGTATGAACATTCACAATGTAAAATCAACTGACTTGAAAGAAATCTAATATGCGAAGTAAAAAAGGAACAGAGTGAGTACAAAGAGTTTGAGCATCTTTTTAGCGTTCATGTACATTGCAATGAAACACACAGGCCTGGCAATTCATAGAGAACATTCAAAACAATCAATGATTATGCATCTCAATGATTCACATGTCAGAGCCAATATTTAATTCACAACTAAAGAATAAAGAAAAATCGATTGATGCTGCTGACAGCAAAGGGCGTCCCATTCGAAAATATCAAACACATGTCTTCTTTCTGACATCAATGAGAAAAATTTGACAAGGTTGTCCCATTCCAAAATGTCAAATGCGTGTTGTTTTGCGTACATCAATGAGCAAACTTTGACAAGGTTTTCCCATTCCAAAATATCAAATGCCTACAATTGTGGAATGGGCAGGGTTTGCCATCAGTTCGGACATTGGCATGGCACCTCATGCTAAATAAACCAGCTGTTCTTTTTGTGGAGTTCCACCAAAATCAACCAAATTCGCGTGTAGCTTGTATGATTTCGCCATTATATGTTGCAACACCTTGAACATATCAGCACCTCATTTCTTGTGGTGGAAATGAATGATTTGATGTATTCATGAACATTTTGTGCAGTTCCCATTGAAATCAAGCTGAGCACCCCTGTTTGCACAAATATAACAAAGTGATTAGTATAAAGCAAACTGTACTATGAATTGACAGTTTAAACAGGCACCTACGTGGTCCATGTAGAGCACACTTTTTTAAAAATGGAACTCACCAGAAAGAAACCTAGAACAACATTGTACTTGCGCATCACAGCAAAAAAGATGGAGATCTGTCAGTCCTTCTGAGCTGAAGTTAGTTTGGTCTTGTGGGGAGTAATGTAACCATCCTTCAATTGCTCTTCCGATGAGAAGATAGACAGGGCTTCTTCATCCTGGCATAATCGGAACTAGTCACTTCACGTACTCCATATTCTTCTTCAGAGGAGGATGATCCTGTTGTGCAAAGACAAGAGGACAACTAAATGCTAGCATCCCTGTTTGCTCGAAAAAAAGAAAAGGAAATATTTAAAACAACACAGATGAAGCACTTCTCAAGGACAATACCACTTTCTCATGACAAGACTTAAACAAAGAGCACAACACCAATAGAGATGACAAAGCTCAATCATATGGATGAAATCCGTGGGTGAGTACCAACCTTTGTCAGGAGGCTTATTGTGTAGAGCATACAGATTAAGCACTTCTCCGGAACCATTTGTTGTTATCTACTGCGGTTGCCATGCTTACTATTGTCGGATTTCGGGTTCCGGCAAAACCCTTGAGGTTCGAACTCTGGGGTGCACACGAAGATCTCTCGTCCCCCTAGCTCACACCCTCACTGCGATCTCAAAGCTCAGCGTGTCGAACTCATAGAACAAGAGACACAAGGTTTATACTGGTTCGGGCCATCGATGTGGTGTAATACCCTACTCCAGTGTGGTGTGGTGGATTGCCTCTTGGGCTGAGGATGAATAGTTACAAAGGAAGAACAACCTCCTGAGGAGAGGTGCTCTTGTGCAAGGTCAGCTTGTGTGGATGAGGATGATCTGAATAGCCCAGGATCAGCTGCCTCCTACTGTGGTGGCTAGTCCTAATTATAGAGGCCCAGGTCCTCTTCCCAAATGTAGGCGGGAAGGGATCCAACAACGGCCAAATTTGAAGGGAGACAACTAGTACAAGTTATCTTGACTAAAGGTGGTCTTCGCCTGCCAAAGGCTCTGGTGGTGATGCCGTCTTGGGCTCCACGGTGACCTCTGTCCTGCCGTCCTGCTAGTCTTGGTCTTGTTGCACCGATATGGAAACCTTTGCTTGATGCCTCGGGACTCCTCGCCTGCGCTCACCTCTTTAGCACCAAAGAGGAAACAAGGACATTGTGCACGCTGGCGCCTGCCTGGCCTTGGTCATCATGGCTTGCGTCACAGAAACCTCACGAGGTGCCCCTCGCCTTGATTTATCCGGCCCTCGCGAGCCAGCCTGGTGAGGCCGCCCCCGAGGAGTTCTTGTGTCGTCCGCGTCATGAGGCTTAGCCCCTCGCGAGGGTCTTGAGTGTTGGCTGATGAAGATGGGCCGTACAGGGCCACTGGTGGAGCCACACCATGGGCTGCAGGCAGGCAAGTCTGGGGACCCCCGTTCCCAGGACACCGACAACTATATACTCCTCGATTAGTTTAATGTTTCCAACATCTTCTTGTACAGTTCCACTAAAATATATGGTATCTTCAAAGAAGATCCCTGTTTGCACAAGTAGAGATAATTACATATTACATTAAGAGTGGCATCAAATCAGTGGCAAACCATTGCTCGTTCCAGCCATAGCAGTAAATTAAAATGCAAAACTATATCATTACTTGTGTCATCACAGCCCAAAGGCTTCATTACAAAGACCGGAGTTGATTTTGTTTTTCTTCCGCTTGTTCTTCCCCTTCATCACTTGGTTCAATAATGCATAAGCTTCGCCTTCAATGTAAGATTTGGCATCTCAATTAGGGAGCACAAGTATAGCACTAAACAACGACATTAATTTTCTAATGAAAGTGACAAAATACAGGCCAACAGTATTGAAATATCCTTATCTTGCCTCAATGGGATATTACGATGCACATACAGATTGGTAGTCTTGTCTCCATTTGTGCAGTCCACTAAAATCAAGCAACATTACCGTACAAGTAGCACAACATATGAAAACACACTGCGCAATCATGTGAAAGAAGGCTAGTACTGACCTCTCATGACGCGGGATTCAAACAACTCACAAGAAGAAGATCTGAACCAAATTTGCCAACACGGATAGGAAGTAAGATCTCCTCTTGCGCAGTTCCACTAAGATCAAGCAATCAAGCAACGTTGTCGGTGTGACATTTTGGTTGAACTGCACTAAACACTCTTTAAAACAAAAGTGTTTCGTGCAGTGCAACAAAAGGTTACAATAGCAAAGAGGTGAAGTAGATAACCCTGTTTACACAGAGGTGCAAAGGAAACAACTAATGGTCAATAACGGTGGATGACACAGAAGCCAACAAAAAGAAGCATCTAACTTATCTAAATGGGAAAGAAAGCAAGACGGTAGCATTTCTCAAATGGTGGCATTGATTCATATTAACAGAGAGATTATATTAACAATAAAATTCGTTAAACATGTAATTTGCTTTAAACTGTGGCATTGCATCAATTCCAGCGGCATTATTAGAGGGTATTTGTTTATAGGGACTTTTTGGTGTAGGGACTAAAAAAAGTCCCTTTCAGTCCCATCTAAACCAAACAGGAGGGACTTTTAGGGACTAAAGTGGGCATTTGGGACTAAAGAAAGAAGACCCCGAGGGAGAGTCTTTTTGGGACTTTTAAATTCAGTTTCGACTTTTAAATTCAGTTTCGACAGTTAAGTTCAGAGATGAGCGGCTGATGTATTTTACATCTAGCACTTTGTGGTTATGTATTTATGTCATCTATTGGAGATGCTATTCGAATTCCACTCAGGTTAACATTGTCTCTCTTGTCCTGCTTCAGCCTCGGCATCGTACAACTCACCGGAGCTGCTCCAATGATGAAACCCTCCATCACAGCGGAGCAGTACCCCGAGCTCCATCACAAGATGCCTAAGATCTTCTTCCCCTCCTCCGACAG
Source organism: Aegilops bicornis (assembly GCA_021605145.1). Lineage (NCBI taxonomy): Eukaryota > Viridiplantae > Streptophyta > Magnoliopsida > Poales > Poaceae > Aegilops > Aegilops bicornis. The sequence goes on from CM038675.1 coordinate 568,132,722, forward strand.
CCAAGTCAGCCGGATCATCCTCACCGACCAACCCAATCACGCTAAGATCGACATGGCTTCGCCAAAGAGGTTGTACACTTGTTGCATCTCTTTTTTACTCAACATGTTATATATATTGTCCACAGAGCACACGTAGTAATGTGAAATACGATTAGTTTCTCCTACTACATGACAAGCAGTGAGGTACCAGGCAACTTAGCTATCCGTGATGGCCTCTCTTGCACGCCATCATTATTTATCTCCACACGTTTGAGCTGTGCATTTGTCGATGGGCGTGGGAGTTGAGCTAGTAGGGCAGTGGCCTGAGTCCCAAGTAGTAGAAGTAGCACAAAAACATTTTTTTAGTGTAGGCTTTTCCTTGCTCAAGCCTGCCTACTAGAATCGCGAGTGCTTGAAAGGAAAAGTGAAGGAAAAACATAGGAATTGGAAAGTTTCCTATGGTACTACTATTCATGCATTTGGTTCAAAGGAATGGAGCAAAGGAAAACTGTAAGATTTGTTCCTTTAGTGTCTCCTTGAAAGAAAAACCATAGGAATTTTAATATGCACCTGTGCTCCTTTTCAAATACCTAATCATGAAGCACAAGACTAAGAGATAGTAGCATAATAGCATTATAACCGTACATTTCCTCGTGGTTTGACTTAATCTCACCATGCTTCTTTGCATTCTGTGATCTTCCAATTCTTGTGAACCAAACACCCATATTGGCAGAAATCCTGAGTTTTTAAATTCTCTATTTTGCACGTGCATTCCTATCCTATTACTGTGTATTTCCTATCCCTGCGTTGTTAGAATCCTCCAATTCAAATGAGCCCTTACAGAATTACTTCTCTTACAGATAGTTGTCAAAGAAAACCTTGTGTGGTTTGTCCCACTCCTGCTGCGCCGTCATCCACCCCAGCTCAGCTGGTCCAACGACAGATGGGTCCAGCACAACAGGGATCCGACCTCCAGACTGTCTTTCGCCGCCTCAGATCTTCTTCCCCACTGCCGGCAGCCATGACAACTGCATTACCATCATCAACCGAGCAGATGACCCCGAGGACTACACGGGCCCGCAAGAGAGGTCGCACTCTTTCGTGTCTGCCTACGTTATGCATCGCTTAATATTACATGCTACTTTATCGTCCTATTCACTGATTATACTCTGAGTCAGCTCCAAACTAATGGTCAAACTTGAGTTTTTAAATGGTTGTGGGGTACATATCAGGGCCGCAATCAATAGTATCTATCTACTGTTTGGTTAATCTCTGGTGTCTACTATGAGTTTCATGTTGGGTGGGAAACAAATAGTAAAGAAGCCATTATCTGTATTTTTTAAATGAAGCCATTATCTGCCTGCTATCATTGGTTTTGGGTCTATCCACAGGTTGCTACCATCACTCTTGATTTCTGCATGCACTCCTTACATAATCTCACTATGTTTTATTCCTATGCATGTCAGTTATTGTACACAATGGAACTGAACATGTAGAGCAAAAGAGACGAGCCTCGTGTGGCAATAAAATTTCATGCAGACGTCGCTCCATGGTAGGCGCAAAGGCAGCCCCCCTCCACCCATTTCTGATTGTAATCGAGAGGAAGATATCTGTTCTAAGGGGGATTCAGAAGGAGAAGACCACTCCTATTTACCACCTGAGGTCATCGCTCTAACTTGGCATGCTGATGTTGGTTATATCATGCATATGGTGCCTTGCATTTCTTACTTTATACATCAAACATGTCATCTACTTAGTTTAGACATGCTTTGTGTGAATGCCATCTGTTTAGTTTATTCATCGTTTATGTGAATTATGCAACGCCATCTTGTTTAGCCAGGCATCATATATGTGAATTTTGCAATGCCATCCTGCTTAGCCAATCATATTATATGTGAATTATATCAGGCCATCCCATTTTTTCGTTACACATTACATTAGTCAACTACTCTTCGTGTGCATCAGCCATTTGACACGGTGATGGAAAATTCTGGAGTGAAAACAAGGTCTTCAGAGCAGACTATCCTACCTAACGAATTGCATATCTCGCTGGTTACGGATAGCTCCTCATAGGAGGATTCAGAGACAGATGACCAGTCCTATTTCCCCCCTGAGGTGTATGCTCTAACTTGGCAAGGTTATGTTGCTCATATTATGCGTATGGTGTCTTGCATTGCTATGTCATTTGCTTAGCTTAGACATGCTTTGTGTGAATGCCACCTGTTTAATGTCTAATTACCATATATGTGAATTATGCAATGCCATCTTGTTGCAAGACATTATATATGTGAATTATGCAATGCTATCTTGTTGTAAGGCATTATATATGTGAATTATGCAATGCCATGCTGTTTAGCCAATCATCATATATGTGAATTATATCATGCTATCCTTTTTTGTATTACGTGTTCCATTTGTCGACAACGTTTGTATATTCAACTACCCTTCATGTGCATCAGCCATTTGAAGCGGCGATGGAAGTATCTAGAGTGAAAACAAGCTATTCAGATCAGACAATGCTATCTGCTGAAGCAGACATCTTGCTGGTTACAGATAGCTCCTCAGAGGAGGATTCATAGACAGATGACCAGTCCTATTTCCCCCCTAAGGTCTATGCTCAAACGTGGCAGGGTTATATTACTCATGTCATGAATGTTGTCTTGCATTGCTTAGTTTTTACATCATATGTGTGATTGCCCTATGCTTACTTGCTTAGTATATAAATCATATATTTGAATTATATCATGCCATCATGTTTACATGGACAACATCTATCTGAATTATGGAATGCCAACCCATTTAATAAAGACATCATATAGTTATATCATCTCATCCTGTTTAGTGTTTACAGTCATCATATTTTGAATTATGTCATTCTATCCGTGAATTATATCATGCTATCATGTTTCCATAGGCGGCATGTATGTGAATTATGGAAAGACAACATATTTATTGAATACATTATATAGTTATATCATGTCATTCTGTTTACATAGTCATCATATTTTGCACTGGTCGCCAACTTTGACAACCAGTGTATGTGATATGCTGCTTTGTTCCCTATATTTGCACTCGTGGCGAACTTTGATGCCCAGTGGATGTAATATGTGTAATAGCCATGATAGCCTAGCGTAAGTTCCTTGCTTATTTATTTCCTTGTTGTCTTGTTTATTTGTTTGCTTGTCGTTAGTGTAGTTATTTTTCCGCGGTTTTCTAGTGGCCGCAATAACCTATTTTTTAAAACTAGGCCACAATAACCATGGGCTACATATTTACTGTAGTTACCATGGGCCTCCTGAGGGCCGTAGAAACAATGGGACTTCTAAGGGCCATAGAAACAATGGGCCTTCTACGGTTCATAGCATCAATAGGCCTTCTACGGGCCGTATGATCGATCCGCGAAACATGGGCCAATAACAGACCGCATTATGGGCCGTAAACAGGCTAGATTTGGAATCGCCCATTCATGGGCCGAACATAACGGGCCGTCATTAATCTCCCGTATTTGATGACGCTATGAAAACGACCCAATGGATTAATGGGCCGCAAATGGGCCAGTTGTAACCACGGGCTGAATTTAGCCCACAAGCAGAAAAGGCCAGTAACGGGCCGTAAGTAACCGAATGCTTCCCAATTTATCATCGGCTTCCAAGAAAACTACATATCTCTCCAACTGACGTGGGTGCTTCCCAATTTGTCACAGTGACAACCTTGGTAGGGTCTACTGCTATACCTTCTCCGGATATAACATGTCCGAGGAATCCAACTTCCTTCAACCAAAACTCACACTTGCTGAACTTGGCATATAACTGATGTTCTCTGAGCTTCCCAAGTACTAAACGCAAATGTTCCTTATGTTCCTCTTCATTCTTCGAGTAGACCAAAATATCATCAATGAACACCACGACGAACTTATCCAAAAACTCCATAAACACCTTGTTCATCATGTTCATGAAATAGGCAGGTGCATTAGTCAGTCCAAATGACATAACGGTATACTCATATAGCCCGGACCTTGTGGTAAAGGTTGTCTTAGGTATATCCTGCTCTCGAATCTTCAACTGGTGGTACCCTGATCGTAGATCGATCTTGGTAAACACCTTAGCTCCTTGCAGCTAGTCAAACAAATCATTTATCATTGGCAGTGGGTACTTGTTCTTGATCGTCACCTCATTCAATCCTCGATAATCAACAACCATCCTCAACGATCCATCCTTCTTCTCCACTAGAAGTACAGGTGATCCCCAAGGTGACGAACTTGGGCGAATGTAGCCTTTATCCAGTAACTCCTTAATATGCTTCTTAAATTCCTCTAAATCCTTTGCGGGCATCCTGTACGGTCTCTTATATATTGGCCCTGTGCCTGGAAAAAGTTCGATAAAAAACTCAATGTCTCTATCTGGTGGCATGCCTGGCAACTCTTCTGGAAATACATCCGGGAAATCCTTCACCACTGGTACTTCCTCCGCATAACTCCCCGATAAGGAATTTACTTGAGTCCTGTTCGGCACATGCCGGGATACATACTTGATCCTTCTTCCTTCTGGGGTGGTGAGCAAAATTGACTTACTGGCGCAGTCGATGTTCCCTCCATACTTCGATGACCAATCCATGCCTAATATCACATCCAGTCCTTGTGACTCCAATACTATTAGGTCTGAGGGAAACAGGTAGTTACCAATCCTTAATGGTAACCTATCACACCATAGGCTAGCCATATACTCTGCTCCTGGCGAGGTTACTAACATGTGTGACCTAAGGGCTTGGGTTGGCAATTTAAACTTATCCACAAATCCCCTTGATATTTATGAATGTGATGCACCAGTATCAAAAAGAACGATTGCAGTAAATGACTTAACCAAAAACTTACCTATTACTGCATCAGATTGCGCTTCAACCACCTCCACGCTAACGTGGTTCACTTGTCCTTTGTTGAAAGGGTTGGGCTTCTTCCTAGAGCTTCCATTGCCATTCCCATTCTTTGCTTCAGAACACTCCGTGGCATAATGTCCATTTTTCCCGCACTTGAAACAAGTAATGTGACTTAGATACTTCTTGGAGGGTGTTGCGGGGTTGGAACGGTTCTGTCCGTTGCTTCCTCCATTACCATTTCTGTTCTTGGGGCCACTATGGTTGTGCGACATCCCTCCATTGTGAGTGTGGCCTCCATGGTTATGCTGAAGGGGTCCTCCCAAGTTCGGGGTAAAACAGGGTCTCTGCTCAGCTCCAGAATTGTACTTCCCTTGTCCATACTTCCTCTTGCTGTTGTCAATCTGCTGCTGCTTCCCTTCAATCATGAGAGCTCTATCTACCAACTCCTGGTAATTATTGAAATTTGCCACCATCAACTGCATGCTCAGCTCATCATTCAGTCCTTCCAGAAACTTCTCACCTTAGTCGCATCTCAGTAGTAACGTCATCCGGGGCATAACGTGCTAGCTTACTAAAGTCATCCACATATCGCCAACAAGGTCGCCCTCCTTGGCGTAAGTTGCGAACCGACGCTTCTTCATGGCCATAGCTCATGTTGATACATGGGCGGTCAAAGCCTGCTGAAACTGGTCCCATGTAACGGTGTCGATGGGGTAAGTGGCTGTGAAATTCTCCCACCATGATGTTGCGGGTCCATCAAGCTGATGTGCGGCAAAATGCACTCTCTCCGCACCTGTGCATCCTGCAATGGTCAACTCCCTTCCAATCCTGTGGAGCCAATCATCTGCAACTATCGGCTCGGTGCTACTGGAGAACACCGGCGGATTCAGCCTTAGAAAACAGGCTAAGTGATCAACAGGTGGTGGTGGTGGTGGTGGGTTGTTGTTGTTGTTGTTGTTGTTGTTGTTGTTGTTGTTGTTGTTCCCCTGATTCTGATTCTAGACTAGTATCTGCATCAATGCGTTCTGCTGCTGGATCAACTGAGTGAGCTCCGGTGGGAAAGCAAATCCATTATCGCGTCTCGGAGGCATCTGCTAGGTTTAGAAAAGGTGAGAAAACAGAGTAGAATGAGGTATAGGGGGAAAACAATACCCATATGCACATGAGACAAGAACAATCATATCACTTCAATCAATTCAAACAAGGGCATACAATCGGTCTAACTCTCGTTACAGAAGTGCTCGGACTATACTATATACATGGGGGGATACTACTACTGATATGGTGGTCGACTAGAAAAAATGATCGGTGGAAGACTCCATAACATCTGCTCCAGCTTCATCAACAAAGTCATCATCGCTATCGTCGGGGTCCTAGTCGGTGTCGTCGATGATGATGTAGTTCTCCGGGCAAGTGGAATCGTCATCTTATCCTCCTGGCGCAGGGTCTCCCATGAATACTCCCAGCTTCCTTGTCATGTCGTCATTCTTCTCCACTAGTACGACTATTTCCTCCTCATAATCTTCGTGAGTAGCCTTGATTTCTTCCTCCAGCTCCGTGATCCTGGCCATTGCCTTCTTCAGATCCATCATACCTGCGCACATCTAGTTCTCCTGGCGACGAATGTGCTGGTTTAACTCCTGGATGAAAGCTGCAATGGATCTATCCTTCCTGGTGCTGATCATCTCCCATTGCTCATCTCGGCGCCCACAAATCTGGTAAATAGTATCCTTGAGATCCATATGGTAAACTTCTCCAATACGTCCCATGGTGATGTGGGCTGCCATGCTCTTGCCTAAACTCCAGATGGGTGCATCAAAAGAAAACTCTATGGGCTCAGTGACTAGCGTGAAAGTCCTTCCTGGAACTTGAACTTGAATCATCCAGCGCTCCTCTTCTGGTAAAGTGGCGTTGTAAGTCCCGGTGAAACTTTGTATTCCGATGTTCAGGTATCTAGTGACTTCCTTCAAGTGTCGTCCAAAAGGTGTGTCTTCATCCGGTTGTGCAAACTTGTTCCTTGCATCCGCCATCCTAAAGAGTAGAAAATGGAGAGGAGTCAGAAATGAGAAGAGAGCAGTGATCTAGGGCTTTAGCTTAGTGGTCGTGTCCTACAGTCAGCGTGTGCTCTGATACCATCTTGTAGCGACCAGACCTCAAACAGTCTGATCTATGTGCTTCAGTGTCATCCCTAGATCGGTAATGCTGACACACACATTACTCGAAGGATTTATAACAGAGTAGCAATCACACACTTATTACATCAAATGTCTCAAAACAGAACTTATTCAATAAATATGGCTTAAGGCCATCTAAAAACGATAACAACGGAAGGCCTGGAAGATAAAGTGAGTCCATCAACTCCAACGGCATCACTGAGTGAAAGACAACGACCTATGGCTCCTTATTCGTCGTCTGAAAAGTCTGCAACATGATATGTTGCATCCCGAAACTGGTCAGCACATGGAATATGCTGGCAATGTAACACAAGAGAGTAATGAACAGAATAAATGCTATCACTACATGCATATATGGCTGATGGAGGCTGTATGGTTAATATGTTTTGTGAAAAGCCAATTTTTTCCTACAACAAAGGAATAACTTTTATTTAACTATCATGGTAGTTGTTAAACATTGAGAAGGTTCCTCCAACTCAATCCCAATTAAGCATCATCATTAACCCAGTAAAATTATATTAAGAGTGATGAGATCCACATGATAATCCAAGAACTAGATACTCAAGATGTCCATAACCGGGTACACGGCTAACCATGATTAGTTTGTACACTCTGCAGAGGTTTGCGAACTTTTCCCCACAAGACTCAAATATATCCATGGTTGGAGATTCGAGACATAGTCTTTCTGAAGCATTAACTCTCTACTCTGGATAGACAGTACCACCTACAACCCACTACATCTGCTAGTCTACCTCTTCAAGAGCTTCACGCAACTTACTCAACTATGCCAGAGCCCATAATTTCTTGTGGCTGCACACAGAAGTTTCTAGCATGAATAATCTTATGATCCCTTTGAACCTGGGTGGCGGGCCGTAGGATGATCACACGGGTCCTCCGGGATATCCTAGGACAACACTGGATTCTCCAGGTGCCCACAAGCAATCCACCCAGATGTGTATTTAAGTTGCGACCTTAAGTTGAACCATTAGTTAACAAACTCACATCTGTCATGAATTACACTCAAACCCAATCCACGTCTATGAGCATAGCATAGCAGTATAAGCATAACGTAGAAGTAACTCCCAAGGGTTTGATAATAAACAGGGAAATAGGTTATACCTCATCAACTACTTCCCAATACCCACAAGTTAAACACATCCTAATAATGCAGTGTTTGAGGATTGATCTAATGTAATAAAACTGGGTAGTAAAGAGGTATGATCAAAGTGTTACTTGCCTTGCTGATGATCCGCGAAACCTAGAGACTCGTAGTAGCATGCTTCGCACTCCGGTACTCTATCACAAATAAACAAGCATACAATAAGCACTCAACTAGAAGCACGGGTAAAACTTCAAATAAGAGATCTAAACCAGAAATTTCAACTTAAGAACTCCGGTTTGCAAAAAGAATCAAATCAAACGAAGCAACAGAACTCAAACTGCAAAAGAAACAAGATCCGTTTACTAATCTGGACTAAAGTCAAATTTTACAGTAACAAAATCTTGTTCAAGTCGGTTAAATAGAAAGCGGGCTTCGAGACAAAGATCTAGGCGCTTGAATCGCCTGATTCCGATAAACGAGCGAAAAGTTATACTACAACGAAAATTAGGGCAGAAATCGAGATAAAAAATAATCACAGAAAAACTCTGGAAAAAGAAAACTGATGAACAGGCTAACGCATGAATGTTCGCTGTCTGCGGTTAACGGGTGAAAACCGTTCGTTAAAAAGAACGTACGAACGGGCGTTCGCTAAATAACTAAACCGAAAAAAACCGATATAAATAAAAAAAGGGATCTAAGGTTCATAAAAAACCGATCAGTTTTCTCGCGAAAACCGATTGCGGCGGCGGCTACCTCCGGCGGTCAGCGAGGTGGCGGCGGCGGCGAGCTGCTCGGTGGTCAGCAATGGCGGCGGCGGGCGATGGCAATGGCGGCTGGCGACAATGCGGCGGATTGGGGCTAGGGTTTGGCGCGGTTGGCGGCTCGGGCTCCTCGGGCATTAAAGGCCTACTAGATCGGAGTCCCAGGCGGACCCGGCCCGGTAAGTCGGTTGACTTTTTTAAAAAAATAAATTTAATTCCACGCAGAAAAACGAATAAAAGAAATACTAAACGGACTCCAAAAATCCTGAAATAAATTTTCCCCGTCCTCTAAAAACCTACCGGACAAGGTGAACATTTATTTGGGCCTCTAATGCAATTTCGGAAAACGCATTTTTTCCTAATTCAAATAAAATAGCGATAAAACTCAAAATAAAAATCCTATTTGATTTTTATATTAAATCTCCAATATTTCTTTATTTTGGGGAAGTCCTTTTATCCCCTCTCTTTTATTTTCATAAAAGAAACATTCGAAGAGAAAATAATTAAAATCAAACGATCCTCTTTTCAAAATTTGAGAAAACACAAATACGAAAATAACGAAATCCACAACTCTCTCCGTGGGTCCTTGAGTTGCGTAGAATTTCTAGGATCAAGCCAAAATGCAATAAAATATGATATGCAATGATGATCTAATGCATAACATTCCAGATTGAAAATTTGGGATGTTACACTGGACGGCCCAGATGAAGCTACTGGGCTTAGTTCCGATAGGCCGTAATGGGACGTGAGTTAGCGGGTCATAAATGGGCTATATACGAGCAGGCCATTAACAAGCTTTTCGTGAGCCAGATCGTTACCTTTTGACCAAGTCAAACGGTCTGACCTTTTCAACAGAATGGGCCTGTGTTGGGCCGCGCCACGTGTCGACCTATCACGGCGCCTCCTGTCCAATGAATGGGTGACATATGTCCCAACGGTGAGCCAACACGTGTTTCCTCCGGCCAATGACAATTTTACACGTGGAAATCCTCATTGGTCCGGGCTGTTAACGGGTTATCGGATCCAAAACTAGACCCGATAGCTTAAGGGCGACCCGTTACGGTGGATGCTACGTGTCGGTCACCCTTAACGAAAGCACTTCTATGACGCGCGATTTATCATCATGGAAGTGGACACTTCCATTATGATAATTTGGGTAATGTCATGGAACACTTCTACGACAACACAAGTATGACTATCTTGATTCTGTCATAAAATCATCATGGATGTACATGCATGACAGAAAACGTGACCTACTGTGACAAACACGTATCATCACGGAAGTGTTTTTTTTTTGTCATGACAGTCTGTAACTAGAAAAAATCTGAAACATTAGGGCAATCTGGGAAATCTGTATATCAATCTTGTGTAAAAAAATTAGATCAAAATCAGGATTCTGTGAATTATGAAAATTCCAGAGCTGGGTGTAAAAGTTTTTTGTTTTTCAGCAAAATCAAATCAACTATCACCATAGACCATCCCAAAGGCTCAACTTTGCACATTATTTTTATAATACAATGGATTTGTACAAGGGGATAATTATTTTGGTTGAAAAGTTTCCGTAATTCAAGATTATCAAAGTTCCAATGGGCATGAACAAAGTTCAAGGAGCTCCCCCACTTCAACGATGCTCGTCTTTCTTACTTTCACTTATCTTTTTTAAAAAGTTTTTGGTTTCCCTATGTATAATTTGTTTTGTGTCACCCACAACTAAAGAAAAATAACAACAAAGTAAAAACAAAAGGGAAAAGAAAATATACCTAGTGAAGAAAGCAAACAAGCATACACAAAAATATTAACACCATGCTATTGCTCCCCGGCATTGGCGCCAGAAAAGAGCTTGATAATCCCCAAGTGCAAGGAATCATCGTAGCAATTTCCAAAGATGGAAGTGGAAAGTATGGAGTGTCCAACCCACAAGGATCTAAAGGTAAGATCAATATTCTCTCAAGTCCTATCTGCCACCGATACAACTCTACGTACACCGAGCGTTTTCTTTCATCTAGAAACGAGAAATAAAACTACGTTGTGGGTATAAAGAGGATAGCTTTGCATGATATCGGAGAGCTAAAATATAAAAATAGGTGATGTTAACATAAAGTTATAATATATTAAAATATATTGCAAATAGCGAGTGTGGAATAATGATGGATCAGTGTGCGGAATTTCCTAGGCAATTGTTAACAAGATCGGTAATAATTATTGTAATTTTATATGAGGGAGAGGCATAAGCTAACATACTTTCTCTACTTGGATCATATTCACTTATGATTGGAACTCTAGCAAGCATTCGCAACTACTAAAGATCATTAAGGTAAAACCCAACCAGAGCATTAAATTATCAAGTCCTCTTTACTCCCATACGCAACAACCCCCTTACTCAGGTTTAAGCTTTTGTCACCCTGGCAACCCACCATAAGAGAATCATGAACGTATTTCAACACCCTACATCAGGAATCCCTCACATGTGCGCAACATGGAGGGCACCATAGGATAGCACCAATATAAAACATACAACTCAAATCTATCAACCCAAAGAACAAAAGAGATCTACCCAAACATCACAGGATGGCAACACATCATTGGATAATAATATGTGGCATAAAGCACCATGTTCAAGTAGGGGATTACAGTGGGATGCGGGAGAGTGGACCGCTGAAAAGAGATGAGGAAGGTGATGGAGACGGTGATGTTGATGAAGACAATCACCACAACGATGGTTCCCCCGGCGGCACTCCGGCTCCATCGAGAGGGAGGGGGAGAGAGTCTCCCCCTTGTGCTTCCTCCTCCATGGCCTCCTCCTACATAGGGAGAGGTTCTCCCTCTGGTCCTTGGCCTCCATGGTGCCCGAAGGGGAGTGAGCCCCTCTGTGATTGGATCTCCCCCTCTATTTCTGCGACCTTGTTTCTGGCCATTCACCATTTCTTAAATTCTCGGAGATCCGTAACTCCGATTGGGATGAAATTTTAACACATTTTTTATCCGGATATCATCTTTCTTGTGGTGACAGAAGGGAACCAACCGCCTTACGGGTTGGGGCTGCTGCCACCGTCCATGAGGACTCGCGATAGGTGGAATCCATCAATGATTGGGTCCAGGACTAGTGCGGCTGATCCGCCATGCCGGATACTGGTCGGATGATCTCGACGATCAATAGTGATCGGGCACGATGACCACGGGTTGAATTTTGGGGTGACTGGCTCTATCGCATAAACGTCCCTTAGTGCGCGCTTGCGCTCCCTTTTGGGGATGTGTGTAGCATATATCATGTTCATCGTTTTGACCTGAGGGGGAAACTTCTTCTGTCCCCCTGTGTTCGGTGGCCGGGTATCCTCGTCATCATCCTTGCTTTGCGACCCCTTTTCTTTGTTATCGGCATTTAACTTGCCGGCCTGTTTAAAGACCCAACAATCTCTATTGGTGTGGTTGGCTGGTTTTTCAGGGGTGCCATGTATCTGGCATGGACGATTGAGTATGCGGTCCAGACTGGATGTGCCCGAATTATTCTTATTGTACTGCTTTTTCCGCTGACCGGACATGGAGCCACTGAATCCGGCGTTGACTGTCGTGTCATCGGTATGGTTGCCGTTGATTTGACGCTTGTGTGTGTTGCGTCGAGGCTTGTCGTTATTATTCTTGGCTTCAGAAGCGCCGGGTTCGTTGTGTTATTATTGCAACGGGCTAGCCAACTGTCTTCGCCCGCACAAAAGTGGGTCATAAGTGCCGTAAGGGCCACCATAGACTTTGGCTTTCCTGCCCGAGATGTCGGGCGAGCCATTCGTCACGGATGCTATGCTTAAAGGCCGCTAAGGCTTCGGCGTCCGGACAATTGACGATCTGGTTGTTTTTAGTTAGGAACCTAGTCTAGAATTTCTGGGCTGATTCTCCGGGCTGTTGGACTATATGACTTAAATCATCTACATCCGGAGGCCGGACGTATGTTCCTTGGAAGTTGTCCAAGAAGGCTTCTTCCAAGTCTTCCCAGCTGCCGATGGAGTTTTCTGGCAGACTATTCAACCAGTACCGAGCTGGTCCTTTGAGTTTTAGTGGGAGATATTTGATGGCATGGAGATCATCACCACGAGCCATATGAATATGGAGGAGGAAATCCTCTATCCAGACCGCAGGGTCTGTCGTCCCAATCATATGATTCGATGTATACGGGTTTAAACCCTTCTGGGAATTCATGGTCCATTACTTAATCTGTGAAGCAAAGAGGGCGTGCGGCGCCTCTATATCGGGCCACATCGCGATGTAGCTCCGACGGAGTCCATCTGCGGAGTCGGTCGGGCGTGGCTGGGCTTGTTACGTCCGAATAGATGGCCGTCTTCACGCGTCGGGGCACGCCCTCGCGATCCATAGATCGATCTAGTATGTCCTGCATTATTGTCTAGTTTTTGCCGTAGGTCATAGGCATGCCCCCGAACTGTTTGATCTCTACCTTTACGATGAGGTTGAGCAGGCTGGTGTTCGGCTTGAGTTGCCGACTTGTCCCGACCCCGTGGTGGTCGGCCAGCCACATTGCGTGATGATGGTATGGGCTCCAACGCCTCATCATCAAACTGAGGTAGCAATTTACGCTGCGGGTAGCTTTTGGCTGGGCGCTTAAGGTCGTATTCTTCAGATGCCAGCACATCAGTCCATTTATCATTGAGTAGATCTTGATCATCTTGAAGCCTTTGCTGCTTCTTTTTCAGGCTCCTTGCAGTGGCTATTAGCTGACACTTAAGCGCTCCTATTCGAGGGGCTCCTCAGGCATGATAAATTCCTTGTTGTCGAGGCTCGCCACCTCCTCGGAGAGCGGATGATAACTACCATCCTCCAAGTCTTCATTTATGGCCTGTTCGTCAGGGCTGACTTGCCCATCCTCCTGATTGTCATGTTAGGCAGTTTGTTCATTGTTGTCTTCTACGTCTTCGGCACCGTCCGGAGTGTTGTCGTCTCCTGTGCCGGTGTTGCTGTCCTTGCTATGGCGTGGTTTAGAGCGGCGCCGCTAACGCCGGCGCTTTGGTTGTGTCTTAGGGGGGCTATCCTCCACTGGGTTTTTATTGTTGTCGCCGCTATTATCCTTTGGCGTATCCACCATGTATACGTTATATGAGGAAGTGCCCGTCCATCATCCGGTGAACGGCGGGTTTTGGGCCTCCTCTTCTCCAGCATCGTTGTCCATACCATCGATGTCTTTGGAGTCATAGTCAAGCGCGTCGGTTAAATCATCGACAGTGGCTATGAAGTGGGTGGTGGGTGGGAAGTGAAATTCTCCATCGTCAGCCTCCAGTTCGAACCGTACATAATTCGGTTGTGAGTCTCCCGCCAAGGAAAGGTTCTTTAATGAGTCTAGCACATCGCCGAAAGGCGAGTGTCGGAAGATGTCTGCGGCGCTGAATTCAAAGATCGATAACCGATCAAGCTCGGCGTCCGTGGACGCACATGGTATGGAACCCATAGCCGGAAACGAGTCTGGAGTTCCGGTGACACAGACATCACATGAGGCTTTGTCTGTGTGCGGCTCCAATGCCGTGGCATATGCGGCCTCTATGACGGGGTTGAGCTTCCCATCCTCAGATGGCACGATTTGCTCCGGATCTAAGGCCAGAATAGTTGCAGGAGCTATCTCCTGGATGTGGTCCGATGACAGATTTAAGTCATGTTCATCGAGGTGACAGGGAGCGGCTACCGCGGTCTTGAATCCGTTGAAGATCAAGTCTCCGCACATGTCCGTGACGTAATTCAAGCTCCCGGATCTGACCTAATGGCCAGGGGCGTAGCTTTCGATCTGCTCCAGATGGCCAAGTGAGTTGGCCCGCAGTGCGAAGCCGCCGAATACGAAGATCTGCCCGGGGAGGAAGACTTCCCCCTGGATAGCATCATTGTAGATGATTGAAGGGGCCATCAAACCTCTTAACGACGGCACCGTGGAACTCTCAATGAAAGCACCAATGTCGGTGTCAAAACCGGTGGATCTCGGGTAGGGGGTCCCGAACTGTGCGTCTAGGATCGATGGTAAAAGGAGATAGGGGACACAATATTTACCCAGGTTCGGGCCCTCTATATGGAGGTAATACCCTACTTCCTGCTTGATTGATCTTGATGAATATGAGTATTACAAGAGTTGATCTACCACGAGATCATAATGGCTAAACCCTAGGAGTCTAGCTCGTATGACTATGGTAATGAATGTCCTGATCCGGACTAATCTCTCCGGTTTATATAGACACCGGAGGGATATAGGGTTACATAAGGTCGGTTGCAGAGAAAGGAAATCTTCATATTTTGTCGCCAAGATTGCCGTCCACGCCAAGGAGAATCCTATCCGGACACGGGTGAAGTCTTCGGTCTTCTTATCTTCACAGCCCATCAGTCCGGCCCATGGCTAACAGGCCGGACGTCCGAGGACCCCTTAGTCCAGGACTCCCTCAGTGGTCCCTAGAAGCATCTGTTAGTCCATTATAAAAGATATCAAGTATTTCATTTTTCTTGAGAGGATGATTAGGCAAAGCATTAAGTAACTGGAGAAGCCTCCCCCAAGCTTGTGGGAGACTCTCTTCTTCAATTTTCACAAAGTTAAATATTTCCCGTAAGGCAGCTTGTTTCTTATGACCAGGGATTTTTTCAGAGAAGTAATAAATCGTATCCTGGGGACTACGCACACAACCAGGAGCAAGAGAATTAAACCATATCTTAGCATCACCCTTTAACGAGAAAGGAAACAACTTAAGAATATAGTAATAGCAAGTTTTTTCCTCATGAGCAAATAGGGTGGCTATATCATTCAATTTAGTAAGATGTGCCACAACAATTTCAGATTCATAACCATGGAAAGGGTCAGATTCAACCAAAGTAATTAACTTAGGATCGACAGAGAATTCATAATCCTTATCAGTAACAAAGATAGGTGAAGTAGCAAACTTAGGATCATATTGCATTATGGCATTCAAAGATTTTTCTTTCAGCTTAGCTAACAATTTCTTAATGTCATCTCTATCATTGCAAGCAAAAAAGTCTCTTGCAATTTCTTCATCCATAATATAACCCTTAGGTACCTTAGGCAACTCATATCTAGGTGTTCAGTTTCAGTAATCTCATTCTCTCTAACCCTAGCAAGTTGTTCATCAAGAAATTGACCTAGTGGCACAGTATTATCAAGCAAAGCAGTAGTATCATCATAAGCACCATGCATAGTAGAAGTGGCATCATCAATTGCTTGCGACATATCAGAATCAATAGCAGGTGTAGGTGTCGCAAATTTACTCATAACAGAAGGTGAATCAAGTGCAGAGCTAGATGGCAGTTCCTTACCTCCCCTCGCAATAGAGGGATGGATCTTGGATTTGTTATCTTTCAAATTCTTCACGGCGATCAACAGATATAAATCCCAAGTGACTCAGAGAATAGAGCTATGCTCCCCGGCAATAGCGCCAGAAAAAGGTCTTGATGACCCACAAGTATAGGGGATCGCAACAGTTTTCGAGGGTAGAGTATTCAACCCAAATTTATTGATTCGACACAAGGGGAGCCAAAGAATATTCTCAAGTATTAGTAGCCGAGTTGTCAATTCAACCACACCTGAAAGACTTAATATCTGTAGCAAAATATTTAGTAGCAAAGTAGTATGGAAGTAACGGTAACGGTGGCAAAAGTAACAGTAGCAGTTTTGTGATGACATTAGCAACGGAAAAGTAACTTAGCAAAGATCAATATGAGATGAACTCGTACGCAATGGATCGGCAATAATATTGTGTCAGATGATATTCATCATGTAGCAGTCATAACCTAGGGTGACACGGAACTAGCTCCAATTCATCAAAACAATGTAGGCATCTATTCTGTATATACTCATACGTGCTTATGGAAAAGAACTTGCATGACATCTTTTTTCCTACCCTCCCGTGGCAGCGGGGTCCTAATGGAAACTAAGGGATATTAAGGCCTCCTTTTAATAGAGAACCGGAACACAGCATTAGCACTTAGTGAATACACGAACTCCTCAAACTACGGTAATCTCCAGAAAGAATCCAATTATTGTCACCTTGGGGTATGCGGATCATAGATCGTAATTGATGTGTACAACTTGCAAGATCGGATCAAGAACACAAATGTATTCATGGAAACATAAAGGGTTCACATCTGAATTCATGGCACTCGGGCCCTAGTGACAAGCATTAAGCATAGCAAAGTCATAGCAACATCAATCTCAGAAGATAGTGGATAATAGTGATCAAACCCTAACAAAACTAACTCGATTACATGATAAATCTCATCCAACCCATCACCGACAAGCAAGCCTATGAAGGAATTACTCACGCACGGCGGTGAGCATCACGGAATTGGTGATGGAGGAAGGTTGATGATGATGATGGTGACGGATTCCCCTCTCTAGAGCCCAAAACAGACTCCAGATCAGCCCTCCAGTGGAAGAATGGGAGGCGGCGGCAGTTCTATATCGTAAAACATGATGAATCCTTCTCTCTGATTTTTTTCTCAGATAGGGTTATATGGAGTTGGAGTTGAGGTCAGAGGAGGTCCAGGGGGCCCACAAGCCACCTAGGCGCGCCCCAGGGGGCGCGCCCCAGGCTTGTGGCCAATGGGTGGACCCCCTCTGGTTGATTCTTATGCCAGTATTTTTTATATTCCAAAAATATTATCCGTAAGTTTTCAGGTCAATCTGAGAACTTTTATTTCTGCACAAAAATAACACCATTGCAATTCTGTTGAAAACAACGTTAGTGCGGGTTAGTTCCATTCAAATCATGCAAATTAGAGTCCAAAACAAGCGCAAAAGAGTTTGGAAAAGTAGATACGATGGAGGTGTATCAGTGGGCGGTATCTGATGTGTTTCAAAATATAAATTGAACTGCACCTCAAGAGGATTATTTCTATTAAGGAAATGAAAATTCTGCACAAAGGAATTCATGCGGAGGTGGTGTTGGTCACACTCATTTGCGAGGAAGTCGGTTAGCCCGGCGTTAGCAACAAATTGGGCGAATTCTTGATGGAACCCGGCCTCGCCCATGAATGCATTGTGTGGCCATTCATACGGCCGCACTTCCACTCTTCTCAGAGTGTTGAGGTCATTGTCCGAAGATTCCCCAATGACTCCCCTGGCATTGTTTTTGGAGAAAAACGTCCTGAAGATACTCATCTTTTTTATGAATAAAATTCTGGAAAAAATTGAACCACAAAATTTTGTTAGCAAAACTTCGCAAGATTGATAGCAACTACTCATATGGATGCCTAGAGGCCATATTAAGCATTTAAACTACTTAGAGCTCTAACAATTTAAACTTGCAAGCCCATTTACAGCAGCACCAAGAGTAGCTAATTATTCAAAATATAAACCACTAGAACAAGAACTAATTGGAGCAATGGAGGAGCCACATACCAAGTAGCAATCCCCCAAAACATTTTCAAAAATGGAGCTTCGAGCAAAGTGATCGAAATTCGTGGGTTTGAGAGCAAGAACACAAGGGAGATAGCAAGAGTGATTTTTTCTGAAGGTAGGACATGACATGGGCTAAAGAGATAAGTGAGGGGACCCACATGGAGCCCACCACCCACCAGGGCACGCTTGGGGTGGTTGGCGTGCCCCGGTGTCTTGTGGGTACCAGGGGAAGCCCCAATGATGTTATTTGTGTTCGATATTCTCAAATATTCAGAAAAAATCATGTTAAAATTTCAAGTCATTCTGAGCAATTTTATTTTGACCACTTTTTTATTGTACGGGAAACTCAGAAAGCAAACTAAACATGACATTTTATTTTAATTAACTAAGAATAACATAAAACAAAGGTAGAGATAGAAGGTTGTGCTTACTAAATTCATCGACCACATGCCTTTCAAAAATAATCCATTAATAGGGTTGATCAAGTCTTATTAACAATCACTTTCGATTAACATGAACCCGAAGAACTTTCATAAAAACACTAAGTTACCTCAATGGGGATATGCATATCCCCAACAATAAGAATTTCATATTTCTTTTTGGCAGTAGGTAAAGGTAGTTAAAAACTTCCAATAGTAATTGTCACATACTTTTCAATAACATTAATACCATTCACTTGAAATTGTTTCATCGGAAAGTGAACCGTATGCTCATTACCATTGATATGAAAAGTGATTTTGCTTTTATTGCAATCAATAAGAGCCCCTGCAGAGTTCAAAAAAGGTCTACCAAGGATAATGGACATGTTGTCGTCCTCGGGCATCTCAAGTACAACAAAGTCTGTTAAGATAGTAACATTTGCAACAACAACGTGCACATCCTCACAAATACCGATAGGTATGGCAGTTGATTTGTCAGCCATTTGCAATGATATCTCAGTAGGTGTGAGTTTATTCAAACCAAGTCTTTTATATAAAGAGAAAGTCATAAAACTAACACCAACTCCTAAATCACATAAAGCAGTTTTGACATAACTTCTTTTAATAGAGCAAGGTATAGTTGGTATTCATGTATCTCTATGTTTTTAAGGTACCCCATCCTTAAAAGAATAATGAGCAAGCATGATGGAGATTTCAGCTTCAGGTATTTTTCTTTTATTAGTGACAATTTCTTTCATGTATATAGTATAAGGGGCCATCTTTAAAATATCAGTCAAGCGAGTGCACAAAAAGACTGGCCTAAGCATTTCAGTGAAGCGTTCAAATTCTTCATCATCTTTTTTCTTAGATGGTTTAGGTGGAAAGGGCATGGGTTTCTGGACCCATGGTTTTCTTTCTTTACCATGTTTTCTAGCAACAAAATCTCTCTTATCATATCTTTTATTTTTAGGTTGTGGGTTATCAAGATCAACAACAGGTTATATCTCAACATCATTATATGGTTGAGTATCTTCATGAACATCACCATTATCTTTTTCATTATCACTAGGTGAATGTTCATTACCAGATTAAGTTTCACCATCTGAGATAGAGACATCATTATTGTCTTCAAAGAGGTTTCTCTTTTTTAGGTTCATCAAGGTGTGCAAAGTCCTATCATTTTTCTTTTTCTTCTTCCTTGTAGAAGGACTAGGTGCATCAGTATTAATTCTTTGAGATTCTTGTTCAATTCTTTTAGGGTGTCGCTCGGGATAAAGTGGTTCCTGAGTCATTTTACCTCCTCTAGTTGCTACTCTAACATCATAATCATTTATATTATTATTCATTTCACTAAGCAATTATCTTTCAGATTTAGCGACTTTTTCTAACTGAGTTTGAACCATAGAGGCATGTTTTCCTACACCTCTTACATCATTAGTGATTCCAAATAACAAGTTACTATATCAGAGTTTTGTTTCAACTGTTTCATAACATGTGCATTGAAGTGATCTTGCTTCATGATATAAGTATCAAACTCATATAAGCATTGGCTAGGGTGTTTATTATAAGGGATGTCACTTTCATTAAATTTTAATAAAGAATTTACCTCTACCACCGGTGGCAGTGGTGTGTCAAGTCCATGTATTTCTTTAATGGGAGGTAAATTTTTAACATCCTCAGCTTTAATACATTTTTCCTTCATACATTTCGTTGCCTCTTGCATATCTTCAGGACCGAGAAATAAGATACCCCTCTTCTTCGGAGTGGGTTTAGGCGGTGGTACAGGAAGAGTCCAATCATCATATTTTTCAATATATTATTCAATAATTTCTCAGCTTGTTCAACAGTTCGTTCCCAGAAAACACAACCAGCACAACTATCTAGGAAGTCCCTAGAAGCCTCGGTTAGTCCATTATAGAAGATATCAAGTATTTCATTTTTCTTAAGAGGATGATCAGGCAAAGCATTAAGCAATTGGAGAAGCCTCCCCCAAGCTTGTGGGAGACTCTATTCTTCAATTTGCACAAAGTGAAATATTTCCAGTAAGGAAACTTGTTTCTTATGAGTAGGAAAATATTTTTGAGAGAATTAATAAATCATATCCTGGGGACTACGCACACAACCAGGGGCAAGAGTATTGTACCATATCTTAGCATCACCTTTAATGAGAACGAAAATAATTTGAGGATATAGTAACCGAGGATTTTCTCATCATGAGCAAATAAGGTGGCTATATCATTTAATTTAGTAAGATGTGCCACACCAATTTCAGTTTCATAGCCATGGAAAGGATCAGATTCAACCAAAGTAATTAACTCTGGGTCGACAGAGAATTCATAATTCTTATCAGTAACAAAGATAGCTGAAGTAGCAAACTTAGGATCACATTTCATTATAGCATTCAAGGATTTCTCTTTCAACTTGCATAATAATTTCTTAAGATCATCTCTAGCGTTGCAAGCAAGAAAGTCTCTAGTTATTTCTACATCCATAACATAACCCTCAAGTATCTTAGGCAATTCAATTCTAGGAGAGCTCGGCCTAATATGTGTTTCATAATTTTCAGTTTCAAAGACTTCATCTGTTTCAACATTCTCAATATCATTAGCTCTAGCAAGTTGTTCCTCAATAAATTCAGATAGTGGCATATTTTTATCAAGCAAGTGTCGGTGTACTAAAGTAGGGGTACCTTAGTACCCCGAACTTGTGCACGGCGCATGACGTCCCGTGGCAAGCCTCGCCAAGGCGTCCGCCAAGACCCTCCGCAGCCATTCGTAAGACAAGACCCGGCAAGAGGAGCTTGCGGGAAGGCCTCTAGGCACGCAGACAAGGCCCCGACAAGAAGAGCTTGTCCGAAGGCCGCCTCCAGCACGCAGAAGACAAGGCCCCGGCAAGAGGAGCTTGCCGGAAGGCTCGAGCGCGACAAGTCTCCGAGCGCGACAAAGATTCAGCATGACAAGGCGCTTGCCGCGGCATGCAACCTCTCTCCGTCTCCGCTCCAGCTCACCCAGCGACGTGTCGCCATGGGACCGCTCCATGGGCGGCGGTTTCGAGCGGGGTCAGGTAGCCAGCGGAGAGCAGCGATAAGCGGCGCCGACAGTTTGCCATCGTGGCGGCGGAGGCGCACTGACGGACTTCACAGCCTTGTTTGGGCGACAATGACGGGCATTTATTGCTTTTGTCCCTTGCCGTCGAGTTAGGTATTTTGCATCGTACCTTTGTTCAAGTAGGTGTACCAACTCCTGTTTTTACATTTTTACCCCCGCCTATGTTGCCACCTGTCGGAGACCCCTTGAGCATATAAAAGGAGGCCCGAGTGCAACGTAGAGGGGGTTCCGTTTGTTCCGTTCGGTTGGTTTCAGGCCGCAGGTTCGGTTCCGCAGGTTCGGCTGGTTCGGTTCATTCGATCCACTCGAGACCAGATAGACTCACGCTAGGTTTTGTAGCTCGCATTGCTCCTAGCAAGAACACAATAGATCAAAACAAGCAGCAGTAGGAGTTTTATCTCTCCGGAGAGCTCCGAAGCTGGGTAAACCGCTCGTGTGCATCGCCTCGATCCGCTCTTCGTACGATCTCCGCCCCCCTCCGAACCACAAGGGGCCCAACCCACCGGCCCCATAGGTGTTCGCGGGTACGATCAGCCTCCCCGACATCTCGGCAAGCCTCGCCGGGCGTCCGCCAAGACCCTCCGCAGCCATTCAGAAGACAAGACCCCGGCAAGAGGAGCTTGCCGGGAAGGCCTCTCTAGGCACAGACAAGGCCCCGACAAGAAGAGCTTGTCGGGAAGGCCGCCTCGAGCACGCAGAATACAAGGCCCGGCAAGAGGAGCTTGCCGAAGGCTCAGTGCGACAAGTCTCCGAGCGACAAGGATTCGGCCGCGGCAAGGCGCTTGTGCTGCATGCAACCTCTCTCCGTCTCCACTCCAACTCACCCAGCGGACGTGTCGCCATGGGACCGCTCCATGGGCGCTGCGTGTCGGCCGGTGCAGCCAGCGGAGAGCAGCGATAAGCGGCGTGACAGGCTCGCCATCGTGGCGGCGGAGGCGCACTGACGGCCTCTGTTGCCTTTGTTTGGCGACAATGACGGGCATTTATTACTTTTGTCCCTTGCCGTCGAGTTAGGTATTTTGCACTGTACCTTTGTTCAAGTAGGTGTACCAACTCCTGTTTTACATTTTTACCCCGCCTATGTTGCCACCGCCGGAGACCCCTTGAGCATATAAAAGGAGGCCCGAGTGCAACGTGAGGGGTTCCGTTGTTCCGCTCGGTTGGTTTCAGCCGCAGGTTCGGTTCCGCAGGTTCGGCCGGGTTCGGTTCATTCGATCCACTCGAGACCAGATAGACTCACGCTAGGTTTTGTAGCTCGCATTGCTCCCTAGCAAGAACACAATAGATCAAAACAAGCAGCAGTAGGAGTTTTATCTCTCCGGAGAGCTCCGAAGCTGGGTAAACCGCTCGTGTGCTTCGCCTCGATCCGCTCTTCGTGCGATCTCCGCCCCCCTCCGAACCACAAGGGGCCCGGCCCGCCGGCCCCATAGGTGTTCGCGGGTACGATCAGCCTCCCTCCTGCAAGGGGCTAGGTCAAGGTATTCTGGTGTGCAGAAATTGCTTTTCGGCCTCCTCATGGCCTCGAGAAAGCTGCGCCATTACTTACAAGCACATGAGATCACAGTTGTCACTCGCTTTCCCTCAAGAGGATACCGCAGAATCCGCGGCAGGCGGGATTGTCGAGTGGGCACTGGAGCTGTCAAGCTTTGGTCTTAAGTTTGAAAGCACATCAACTATCCAAAGCGAGCATTGGCAGAATTCATAGCGTAATGGACGCCAACGCCGGATGAAGAGATTCCGGAGACGAGCATTTCCGTCAAAGAAGCCAAAGAAGAGTGGCTGATGTACTTTGATGGTGCCTTCTCGCTGCAAAGGCGCCCGGTGCGGCGTCTTTGCTTATCGCACCCACCGGAGAGCACCTCAAGTACGTCGTCCAGATGCACTTTCCCAAGGAGCAAGCGACAAACAATACTGCAGAGTATGAAGGCTTGCTTGCCGGTCTCAGGATCGCAACTCGTCGTCCGCCAAGTCAACAAAGATTACCAGAGTCCGTTGATGGAAGTCTACGTTGATGAAGTGAGGAAGCTAGAAGAGCACTTTGACGGCCTGCAAATGGAACATGTTCCAAGAGCTCAGAATGATATTGCTGACGGCTGTCAAAGTCTTGCGCTTAAGTTACCTGTGGAACCGAGGATTTTCGTGCTCAAGTTGACTCAGCCAACCGTAACACCGTCGACTGGACAGAGCAAGAAGAGGAAGTTGGCCTCTGGTGACTACTTTTCGACAGAGCTTCCCGAAGCCGTCGTTGCAAAGGTCCCCAAGATCAACACCAACAAGCAGCTGAGGAGCGATGCTCCGGCTGCACCCTGTGGTTTGTTCCGTTGAAGCAGACGCTCCCGACAAGTCATGTTCCGGCAAGCTTGTCGGGGAGCATCTAGCTCCGGCAGGGCCGTAGGCTCTTGCCGTGGAAGCTGATGTTCCCGCAGCAGCAGATGTGCCTTTAGTCCTTGTTGTCGAGCCGCAAGCTCCAGCATGGGCGCAGCGGATTGTCCATTTCCTTCAGACAAGAGAACTTCCCGAAGAGCAAGAAGAAGCGGAAAGAGTAGCCCGGCAGTCAAGTATGTACCAGCTTTGTCGACAAAGACACCTGCATGTAAGAAGACTCAACGGTGTGAAATTGAAGTGTATTCCTGTGGAAGATGGATGTGTTGCTGTTGGCGAAGATACATGGAGGCATATGTGGTCACCACATTGGCAAGAAGAGCACTTGCCGCAAAGCTTTCCGGCAAGGTTTCTTCCGCCGACAGCCCTCCGGGATGCAGCTGCACAAGTAACCAAGTGTGAAGCGTTCCAGCCCATTCCAAACAGATACACCAGCCAGCTCAAGCTCTCCAGACGATCCCTTTATCCCGCCATTTTCGGTCCTGGGGCTCGACATCCTCGACCCCTTCCCCGAAGTTGTCGGGGCTTTGAGTACTTGTACGCCGCCATCGACAAGTTCACAAAGTGGCCGGAAGTGGAAGCAAGTGAGGAAGGTGACAACAACAAGCAATCAAGTTCTTCAGTCGATTGTTTGCCGTTTGGAATCCCTAACAGGATCATCACCGACAACGGCACACAATTCACGAAGTCGCACCTTCATGCAATACGTCCAAGACCTTGGAGCCAAGGTCTGCTTGCTTCGCTGCTCACCCGAGAAGCAACGGTCAAGCGAGAGGGCAACGCTGAAGTGCTGCGCGCGTGCTCAAGACCGTAACTTTCGACAGTGCTGCACAAGTGCGGAAGAAATCGGATCGAGGAGCTGCCGGTGGTTCTTTGGTCGATCAGACGACGCCAAATCGAGCCATCGCCGGGCACCCTTTGCTCTAGTCTATGGAGCAGAGGCGCTTCTCCCCATGGAACTTCAGATCACGGATCGCCTCGAGTACTCGCTTATGATGAGCTTGAGCAAGAGCAGCTGCGACAAGATGACGCTACGCTCCTCGAGGAGGATCGTCTTCGGTCATTGTCGCGAGCCGCCGCTTCTGACAAGCTCGCGTCGCTACCATAGCCGCAGGGTTAGTGCCGAAGTCTCGAGGAAGGTGACCTTGTTCTTGGTAGCGTTCAGTCCGCCAAGAATTCAAACAAGTTGACGCCTTGAAGTGGGAAGGCCCTTATCGGGTGAAACGAGTCACTAGGCTCAGCGCCGTCCGCCTTTGAGACCGAAGATGGCATTCCGTGAGCAACTCCTGGAACATTGAGCATCTTCGTAAGTTTTACCCATAAGGCGCGGTTGTCGGAACCTGCTCAAGCAACCACCTTTTGTACAAGTCTTGCCGCTGTTGCATGTAATCCTTTGTACAAAGCCGGTATGAGACCGGTGCATCGAAGAAAGCTCATGTGTTGCGCACAGCTTGTCAAATTCATGCTTTCATCAATTTATTGCATGCTTTGGCTAAACTTTGTGCAGCAACCATACCCGGTAAGCAGAATCGAGCCACTGGGCTCCATAACGTTATTTCCTCTTCTTTTTCTTTTCTCAAAGAAAGGGAAGCCCCCTCGCGCACAAGTTAACCAGGGGAGGAGGAGATAATACTATGGACCGCAGACACCGCCGAGGAAGTTTCACCTCATCGGGAAGCAAGAGACAGAAAAGCTAAGTCGCTAAGTTTCAACGATCGGTAATAAATTTTTAAAGTTATCTCCCTTGAACGACCGTACTTTGTATGGAAAACCCGTGCGCGGAGGAACCAAATCGTGGATCGGTCGCGCCTTACTTTGTTTCGAGTCCGCTCAACAACTTAAGTGAGCTGCGGCTAGTCCGCGACAAGGTTGCTTGTCGGTAGCGACCGCCAAAGAAGTCTGAAGTTCCGCACTTTTCGGCGCCATGACAAGGGTGCTGCACCAAAGCAAGTTTCCACGAAAAGCGTGGGGTAATAACATACAAAGCCAAGAGTCGAGTAAAGGAAGTAACGTAGCAAATGTTGCCCAGAATAAAGTCATATTACAAAAATAACTTATTGCGGCCTTTGGCTAAATCGTTCTCGAGAACTGAAATAACAGCGAAGAGGAGAAGAAGGCGGCGCGGCACCCAAGCCCCGGCAAGCCGAGTTCTTTGGGGGCTGCGGCAAGCCGAGTTGCGGGGCCGCGGCAAGCCGAGTTGCCGGGGCTGCGATATCGAGATAAGCCCTTCGTCCCTTTTCAAGCATCCTTTTTCATTAAAAACATTCTACTCGGATACAATCCGTGGGGAATGAAAAAACATGAAAGGGAAGATTACAAGTATTAAATGCGGATAAGGCCGAAGGCTTACAAATTAAAAAGATAAGATGCTCATAATCCTTTTCTGTCCCTCTCTTCGTGGAGGTAGGTCAAGGAGACGAGAAGGGCAAAATAAACACCTAGGCGAGCTACAGTGCGAAGGCACCAAGGGAACATCCCGGAGCTCCCCGAGGGCTTGACGGAGATGGCAGCCAAGCGGGACTTCAAGACGGGCGGCAGGGCGTCAAGATGTCGTCGAGGGCACTACGCCTCAGATTCGACTCTGACGGCCTTGTCGCCATCCCCTTCCCTTCCGCAGCCTCCCTCGCCCACGCCCAAGGAGACGACCCGGGAGTTCAAGGAGCCGGCGACGCGGATGATGGGGTCGCCAGACGCACGAAGCGGCGCCCGACAACTAATCAGGCCAGCTACCCTCGTCGTCACTCCCCTCCTCGTCACTCTCGCTCGAGGGGGAATCTTCGCTGTCGGAGGAGCTATCCACGCAGCACTTCGCCCGAGTACCGAGATCCCCGAAGACCTTGACGGAGAGGAGATCACCCTCCATTAACTTAAAATGGAGGGTAAACCCCGCCATCAGGCCGTGGATGCGAGTGAACGTCTTCCACCCACGATCGAGATACATCACATTAGGGGCTGGGAATACAACACGGACTCGCATGCCGCTGATTCCACAGCCCCTCATGTGCAGTCTTAGTGTCTCGGGCGGATCCGACTCCATCGCGCTCGCGAACGGAGCTGGAAGCCGGAGGCGGCGACGAGGCGCCCATCGCAGCCTGACGAAGAACTCACAAGGGTCGTCCCCTGTATGGACCGCCGCAGGGAGAGGAACATTGGCGGAAGCGGAGACGGCGCCGCCCGTCCGCCTCTTCCCGAGCGCCTCGACCTCGCCCACGACCTCGCCTCCCTCTTCCTCTTGTGGCTGGCTCTGCCACCCCGGGCGTGGGGTTGGGAGGGGAGCGCTGTCTAGCGGCGACCCTCGCTGCCACCGATGAAGAACCAAGGTTCCTTTTCTCCATGACAAATGAGAGAAAGGGGAGCAGAAACTGAGGAAAGGAGGAGATGGGAGAGTGCGGGCTTCTGCACTCCCCTTCCGCTCTTTTTAAGGAAGCAAGGTGGGGGCTCGACCGCCTCGCTCGACAAATCAGGGCATAGGAAGAGCAGGGAATCGGGGCCAACCTGCTGCCTCTGCTCGTAACGGCCCAGTTTTCCACTTCCACCGTCCACGACCCCAAGAGCATGGGAACCACGTGGCGGGGATGCAGAACTGAGGCGACGGGTGAAGTGACCCGACGCCGCCCACTTCCCCACGACGCCGCAATTGGACGCGTGCCGTTCTGGGGAACGCGGGCGGATCTGAGTGGGTTTGGTTTGGACCCAGGCAGCGTGCCCGTGCCTGTTTTGGGCACAGCCCAACAGCGCTTCGGCACCGTGTATGGCCCACCGGGGCTCCTGTCAGTGTACTAAAGTAGGGGTACCTTAGTACCCCGAACTTGTGCACGGGCAGTCGCAGCGTCCCCGTGGCAAGCCTCGTCGGGCGTCCGCCAAGACCCTCCGCAGCCATTCAGAAGACAAGACCCCGGCAAGAGGAGCTTGCCGGGAAGGCCTCTCTAGGCACAGACAAGGCCCCGACAAGAAGAGCTTGTCGGGAAGGCCGCTCCAGGCACGCAGAAGACAAGGCCGGCAAGAGGAGCTTGCGGGAAGGCTCGGAGCGACAAGTCTCCGAGCGCGACAAGGATTCGCGGCAAGGCGCTTGCCGCGGCATGCAACCTCTCTCCGTCTCCGCTCCAGCTCATCCAGAGCGTGTTGCCATGGGACCGTTCCATGGGCGGCGTGTCGGCGGGCATGCAGCCAGCGGAAAGCAGCGATAAGCGGCTCGACAGGCTCGCCATCATGGCGGCGGAGGCGCACTGACGGCCTCTGTTAATCGCTTTGGGCGACAATGATGGGCATTTATTGCTTTTGTCCCTTGCCGTCGAGTTAGGTATTTTGCACTGCATACCTTTGTTCAAGTAGGTGTACCAACTCCTGGTTTTACATTTTTACCCCCGCCTATGTTGCCACCTGTCGGAGACCCCTTGAGCATATAAAAGGAGGCCCGAGTGCAACATAGAGGGGGTTCCGTTGGTTCCGTTCGGTTGGTTTCAGGCCGCAGGTTCGGTTCCGCAGGTTCGGCTGGTTCGGTTCATTCGATCCACTCGAGACCAGATAGACTCACGCTAGGTTTTGTAGCTCGCGTTGCTCCCTAGCAAGAACACAATAGATCAAAACAAGCAGCAGTAGGAGTTTTATCTCTCCGGAGAGCTCCGAAGCTGGGTAAACCGCTCGTGTGCATCGCCTCGATCCGCTCTTCGTGCGATCTCCGCCCCCCTCCGAACCACAAGGGGCCCGGCCCGCCGGCCCCATAGGTGTTCGCGGGTACGATCAGCCTCCCCGACAGCAAGGTACTAGTACCATCATAAGCATCATTCATAGCAGAAGTGGCATCATCAATAACGTCCGATATATCAGGATCAATAGCGTGTGGTGGTGTTGCAAGTTTACTCAAAACAGAAGGCGAATCACGTACAGAGCTAGATGGCAGTTCCTTACCTCCCCTCGTCCTAGAGGGAAAAATCTTGGTCCTATTATATTTCAGATTCTTCATAGTGATCAATAAATATAAATCCCAAGTGACTCAACAAATATAGCTATGCTCCCTGGCAACTGTGCCAGAAAAATGTCTTGATAACCCACAAGTATAGGGGATTGGAACAGTTTTCGAGGGTAGAGTATTCAACCCATATTTATAAATTCGACACAAGGGGAGCCAAAGAATATATGTAAGTATTAGAAGTGGAGTTGTCAATTCAACCACCCCTGCAGATTAAGTATCTGCAGCAAAGTGATCTGTAGCACAGTAATATGATAGTTTGATGGTAGTAGTAACGATAGCAGTGGTAACGGTAACAACAGTAACAATAGCAATAGTGATAGTAACTTAGCAAGAACAATGTGTGGAAAAGAACTTGCATGACATATTTTGTCCTACCCTCCCGTGAGAGCGGGGTTCATAAGGAAACTAAAGGATATTAAGGCATCCTTTTAATAGAGATACGTAACAAAGCATTAACACATAGTGATTACATGAACTCCTCACACTACGGTCAGCATCGGAAAGTATCCCAATTGTTGTCACCTTGGGGTTTACCGATTACGACACATGATAGGTGCATATGACTTGCAAGATTGGATCAAGAACATAGATATAATAGTGAAAACGTAAACGGTTCAGATATGAAATCATGGCACTCGGGCCCTAGTGACAAGTATTAAGCATGGCACAGTCATAGCAACATCAATCTCAGAACATAGTGGATACTTGGGATCAAGCCCTAACAAAACTAACTCGATTACATGATGAATCTCATCCAACTCCTCACCGACCAGCGAGCCTACAAAGGAGTTACTCACTCCTGGTGGGGAGCATCATGGAATTGGTGATGAAGGAGGGTTGGTGATGACGAAGACCGGAGATTCCCCTCTACGGAGCCCCAAACGGGCTCCAGATCTGGCCTCCCGATGAAGAATAGGAGGTGGCGGCGGCTCCGTATCGTGAAACGCGATGAAACTTTCTCTTCTATTTCTTCCTCCGAAAATAGGAATTTGTAGCGTTAGAATTAGGGTCAGAGGGGCCTCGAGGGCCCCACCACCCACCAGGGTGCGCCAGAGGGAGGTCGCGCGCCATGGTGTGTTGTGGGCAGCCGGGTCCCCCCTCCAGTGGGTCTTGGTTCCAATACTTTATTTATTCTGAAATAAATCTCCAAATAGTTTCATCCAAATCTGAGAAATTTTATTTCTGCACGAAAACAACACCATGGTAGTTCTGCTGAAAACAACGTCAGTCTGGGTTAGTTTCATTCAAATAATGCAAATTAGAGTCCAAAACAAGAGCAAAAGCATTAGGAAAAGTAGATACGATAGATATTGTATCATTCCTCCCTTGTGACATCTTTCACGACGCACCTCGAGTACACATGTATGAGGAAAAACAAGCTGAGTTGGATCGGCAGGATGACCTAGAAGCCCTGGAAGAAGAACGGGACATAGCTCGGGCTCGTTCTATGTTTTACCAACAACAGGCTCGATTCTACCAGAGCAGGGAAGTTCAGGAGAAGGCATACACCATTGGAGAACTCACCCCCGCCTCCCAGAGAAGCAAGAGAACAAACTCTCGCCCAACTGGGAAGGCCCTTTCATAATTGATGAAGTGTTAGCAGGAGGAGCGTATCACACTCGCAAACCGGCAAACCATCGCCTCGAACCAAACCCCTAGAACGCAGCCCGGCTCCAGCGCTTCTACGGCTAAGTGCGGCCACGTCAGTCAACCATCCCTTTCCTCATTGTAAATTCCTTTGTTCTCTTTTCTAGGGAATTAGGATCTCCCCGGCCCTGTTCAGATAAATCGAATTCAGTTTAGGCCTTTTTTCATTGCACATTTTCAAATGTAATACCCAGATTGAACTTGGGGTTCCTTTAAAGCAGCCAATTAATATATTTTCCGTGCACGTAATCGTCTCTGTCGAATTTGCACTCTCCTGAATACCTCTTCAACCATCATATGCACCAATTTGACATAAGTTTTTGCCAAGCTGGGTTGCCTGGCTCCTGTGCTTACCCCCTATGTTCTCGATTGTTCGGATAGCTAGGGGGTAAAGGGAGCACCTCTGCGATTGTTACGACCGGGTCGGCCACGCCCGTACCTCAGATGGGTGAAGCCGAGCTAGCGTTCTTAAGAACATAATGGGTCGGCAATAAGGGAAACTATAATAAAATTGATGTTTGTCACCAAAACATGGGGATTTGGCCCTCGCACCAATTATTCGCATACTTCGGGTATCCGGCTACAAACATCTACACTTGGCATGACGAACCTGAAGAAAGGAACCCATGGAGGAACTATTTTCTTCGGCTGATGTCTCTTACATTAAAAAGTACTATAACATAACTCTCCGCACACGTTTTTGTCTATTCGTACCAAAAGGTTGGATTGTCTGGTTACCGGAAGTGATTTCCTGCTTACTTCAGGTCACATAGTTCGGAACAGTCGACGATCCCTGGTCTGTGTGGCAGAAGCCGATGGCTGGTTAAGACAACATTTTTCAGTACGGATAGAGACCGTTTGATGTAAAGTACATAGATACATACATAGAATCAAACACATTACTCTGTGTCCACATTGTCTATTATGCTATCTAAAGCACAATCCTGCTGGGAGAATCGTGCTGCAGGCATCACTTGGTTATAGACAAAGTGAAGAGGTATTTCCAGCCCATTCGATCCTACTGGTCCAACACAAGCCATATATTCTGGCTCGAGTTTCTTGAACCGGGTTTTCACCATGGCCCATGCTTCTCGTGCCCCCTCCCGATAGGATGATATTTTCCATAATTCAAAGCGTCGCCGAGCTCCCTTAAAGCGATTCGCCAGTTTGGCCATATCGTCTGGCGCCACTTTGGTCGGCGATAATGCCTTGACCATGTTCTTCATAACTTTTCGAGCTCTCTCATGAGCCACTCACAGTTCTTTTAAGAGATCCTCGTCAAAGGAATTAACCTCTTCTCTGGGTCGACCAGTAAGGAGACCTAGCATCAAGCATGGAAAATTTGTTATATTCAAGCATTGTGAGCGGCTATGTACATCCAATGCTTAAACGACACTTATTAAACATGTCGCATTTTAATCTTTGGTTATCTCCCAGAACCTGCACCAATTGAGTCTTCAAACTCTCCAATTCCCTGGCCTGTTGCTGCCTCTCTGCCTTCAGTTTGTTGGTTTCCTCATGGGTTTGTTTTAAAACCCGTAGACCGGCTTGATATTGTGACTTAGCATACTCTTGGGACTCTTCGGCGGCACCCAGGTCCTTTTGTAGTTGACCTATGGATTCAACTGCTATAAACAAGGCCGGTGTTAAACACGGCACATTGGCATAATTAATGTGTGCTAAAACCTTCCCCTCACCATGAGCCTCACTGGTGAACTTATTCACCGCCTCTAATTCGGCTTTCGCATCAGCCAATTGTGTTTGGCTCAAATCTAGGTCATCAGACAATTTCTTGTTCTAGTCCTTCAAAGCTTGCCGAAGACAAAAAATATTTACATTTACAGACCCTTAACTCGGTCGTGCCGTCCGACTCAAGGCTCGGGGGCTACTGAGTTAGCATTCATATTCGGTTCTCAGAGCCTATCCCTTACTTGCATATTGATCGACAAAAGGTTAGCAATCCCCTCAAGGCCTGTTCGAGGCGCTCCGTGGTATGAGTCAACCGAATTAAAGGCGTTAAACTCTTGATCGGAGAAGGCAGCATGGCGCAGGGATTCTTTTCGTCACCGATGATTCATCACACTTTAAACTTCAGAGTTAGTCACCAAGGCATCATCAGGATCTTCTAAAGGCTGGCCTGTAGTGGAATTCCCCGCATCAACCCCTGTATGTACTGAGCGTCTTCGTCTGCATCCTGACACCCCCTTGACGTCTTCGGTCGGTTGGGGTGGTACCTTTTCTCCTACAAACACAGATTGAATGTCAACGGAGCCCCGCGGCGATGAGGCCACTAATGAACTAATGCCAATTGCAAATTACACTACCTTCTTTCCGTAGACTTGTTTGGTGGAGCTCCCGTGGCTGCCTTTCGTTTGAGGGTCCCTTTGTTAGAAGGAATTGACGTTGCCCCCATCGGGATTCGGCGCGTTGTACGGCGACCCTTGGGAGTAGAAGTTAGCATAACTAGAGAAGCGCGAAGCGAACGCCCTGTTTGAGAGGAGGTCGTCTTGCTACTTATGGTGGAGTAGGGGAGAAGCCTGGGGTGATCGGCTATGATGGCCACCTTGGAACCATCAATGTTTTCTTGAAAGAAAACCCCGTCCACGAAATCGATGGACACATCTGGGTCCTCGTGAAATCTCGGGTTGTTGTCTCGGGAGTGGTCTCTAGCTATGGGGAAGGGCAGCTGATGTTCCCTACTTCGCGACTCCAGCTCTGTTCAGAAAAACGATTGAGACGATTAGTATTCGGATATAATGTTCGGGCTATGTATGTGAATTTAAACTTACCCATTCGACGGGGTTATAGCCCGAGTAGCCTTTCTAGTTTCTCGGGCGGGCCAACTCTTCTTCCTCGCCTTTAAATAGATCCGACAATACGGCAGACATTGCTTTTGAGCTATCCGGCCCCTGCCGCTTGTAGCGGGACACGTCACTCGTTCTGTTGTAGCACCACAGAGGGTGCACCCTTTGCTGAAGGGGTTGCACGCATCGATCGATTGCTCGGCCATTACTTCAACCATCTCATCCCACTATGAGTCAGCACCCTTACCTTTGCGTCTAGGCACTGCACCTTGGTAGACTCTCCTTGAGAGGGGCTTTGGGGCCGCCAGTTAAGACGCTTCTTTAGCGGAGCGTCTGAATACTCGGGCAGACCTCTCCGGGCAGGTTCCAACTGGGGGACATCTTCGATATAAAACCACTCCGAGGACCATTCCTCGAAATCTTTCTTTGTAGTTCCAACAGGATATCCAGTGCCAGCTATGCAGCATACTTCGGCTCCGCCCACTTCAAAAGTCGACCCCCATGGGTACGAGGGGCGAGGCAGATGTACTTCCTCCATATTTCAAAATGGGCCTCGCAGCCCAGAACCATCTCGCAGAGACCGACGAAGCCAGAGATATACAGGATTGATCCAGGGGTGATGTGGTGGAGTTGGTCCCGTAAAACTCTAATAGGCCCCTTAAGAAGGGGTGAATAGGGAATCCCAAACCTCTTAGAAGGAAGGATACAAAACATACCCTCTCATCTTTGCTTGGAGTGGGAAAGTTCTCTACAAAGGCCTCGCCGTTCGCCGAGGTCAATCCAGTGCGAAAGATCTTCACGAAGTAGGCGATCTCCTTGCCCTTACAAACTCCTTGGTTCAACTCCACAATCTTGTCGGAGGCTCCCAAGTAACACCTAGCCAATCTAGGAGACACCACTCTCCAAGAAGTAACAAATGGCGTGTTGATGATGAACTCCTTGCTCTTGTGCTTCAAATGATAGTCTCCCCAACACTCAACTCTCTCTCATAGGATTTGAATCTGGTGGAAAGAAGATTTGAGTGGAAAGCAACTTGGGGAAGGCTAGAGATCAAGATTCATATGGTAGGAATGGAATATCTTGGCCTCAACACATGAGTAGGTGGTTCTCTCTCGAAATGGTAAGTTGGAAGTGTAGGTTTGTTCTGATGGCTCTCTCCACGAATGAAGAGGAGGTGGAGGGGTATATATAGCCTCCACACAAAATCTAACCGTTACATACAATCTACCAATCTCGGTGGGACCGAATCAACAAACTCGGTCAGACCGATTTTAGTAAACCTAGTGACCGTTAGGGTTTTCCGTGGGACTAACATGCATCTCGGTAGGACCGATATGGTTAGGGTTATGGCATAACGTAATCTCGGTGAGACCGATTACACAAACTCGGTGAGACCGACTTTGGTAATTAGCTAACCAGAGAGTTGGTCTGGTAAACTCGGTGGGACCGATTTGCTCTTTTCGGTGAGACCGAAATGTTACAAAAGGGAAACAGAGAGTTTACATTGCAATCTCGATGGGACCGATCCGCTCTTTCGGTGACACCGAAAAGTTACGAAAATGAAACGGAGAGATTACAATCCCATCTTGGTGAGACCGAGATCCCTATCGGTAGAACCGATTTGCCTAGGGTTTGTGGTAGTGGCTATGACATATGGAATCGGTGGCGCCGGATAGGAAGAATCGGTGAGACCGATTTTGGCTTTAGGTTTAGGTCATATGTGGAAGTGAGAAAGTAGCTGAGGGTTTTGGAGCATATCACTAAGCACATGAAGCAAGAGGCTCATTAAGCAACACCTCATCCCTTCTTGATAGTATTGGATTTTCCTATAGACTCAATGTGATCTTGAATCACTAAAATATAAAATGAAGAGTCTTGAGCTTTTGAGCTTGAGCCAATCCTTTGTCATTAGCATTTTGAGGATCCACTTTCATCATCCATGCCATGCCATTCATTGAGCTTTCCTGAAATGTTCATCTTGGAATAACATTAGCTCAATGAGCTATATGTTGTTATGAATTACCAAAACCACCTAGGGATAGTTGCACTTTCAATCTCCCCATTTTTGGTAATTGATGACAACATATAGATCAAAGCTTCGACAAATGATAATAAGATTGAAAAACATCGTCGCTTTGAGAAGTATGTGATAAGCAAGAGCTCCCCCCTAAATTTGTGCATATTTTAATATTTGCTTAGGACTACAAATGCACAAGGAATTAGGCTCATGGGTTACTCTTCCATGTCACATACATCTTGGTGGAGCGCTCAAAATGATACGGAATGAATACATGCACTCATCACCAAGCACAGTGAATGATCACATAGGATAGATAAGATAATATCATCAAACGTGCATAAGTGTAGCTTATGATCAAAAACATGATCATCAATGTCTCACAAACATAGTATATCAAGCAACCAAAAGCAAACAAGTTTGAAAAACCACCAAATCAAGAGAGAACAAAAGCAACACTCTCTCTCTCGAAGCCTATGATCTATACATTTTTCTCCCCATTTGCAACAAGTTAACAAAAGTTCATAGAAAATGCATAGTGCTAGATCGACTCTCGTGCTTGATCTTCAGGTGGTGGAGTCCGGATAACGTCAAGGACGAAAGCTTCAGTTGAAGTAGATGGAGCTGGAGCTGATGTAGGTGCTGGAGCTGGTGGCACTGAGGCTGTAGCTGGTGCAGATGAAGTGGCTCTGGTGTCGAACTGCACAGCAGATGACCTCTGGGCTCTAGGCACTCTGGCAAATGCATCGCTTGTTGTTTTTCCTTCCTCTCCTGCATGTCATCTTGTAGTTCCTCCACTGCAGACTCAATCTCGCCATTACTTTCACATCTAAGTTATAGAACTTTTGTTCTATGATTCTCTCCAAGCTCTCTTGATTTTGAGTGAGGGTGGCCAATCCCTTCTCAATCCTCGGGGTTGATGCTATTAAGTATCCGAGCTGCTCCTGCTTGTTCTTCAAGAAATAATCAGATGCCTCCTCCTGAGTTGGCATCCTGGCAGCCTTCTCCTTCCTTGCCTTCTCCTTCTTCTCTTGTGCTTGAACTGACGATGGATCATTCTCATTCATGACAACCTCATTGTCCTCAAAGTCTGGATAAATTGGAAAATGTTCCTTATCCAATAGATATTTGCCTGTGCCCATCTTTGAGTTAATCAACTCCTGGATCTGAGGGGCATATCCACAACTTCTTTTCTGATCAGCTGCAGTCCTCTTAATGGTTTCAACCATAAGGCTCATGACTTTGAATTTCTGTGGCACATCAAACAAATGCAACATGTTGATTGCATGCCCTCTGATCATGTTGTGGTCACCAGACTTAGGCAGTAGGGTATGCCTTAAGATGGTATTGATAGTTGGCAGCCCTGACAGAAGGAAGTGAACTGATCCAAACTTATGTGTCTCAATGGTCGTATGCAGGATCTCCTTGTACATGTGTGCCATGGTATTGTGGTCCATTTTCTTCTTGGCATAAACATCAAGTTCATCTTCATTCTCCTTTGGGGCATTTATCAGCTTTGCCCACTCCTCAACAGTTGACTGGTACCTTGTACCTTCAGACATCCACACTATCCTGCCATCTGGATAAAAGTGTCTTTGTGGAGTAGAACTGCATGATAAGTTCATCGTTCAGCTTGGTGAGCTTTTGCCCAACAAAATCTGCAACTCCAACAACAAAACTGTCTTGCACTCCAGGATAGTGCTCTACATTTTCTTTCATGTAGGTCCAGTCGACCCACCTCATGTCACACACTATGGGCTTCTTATCCAACAGAACAGTCTCATAAAAGTCCTGCTATTCCTTGGTGTGGAACCTATAGTCCACAGCAGTTCTTCTTCTTGTGGCATATGGATCTGTCATCCTCCATAGCCTCAACCCATTGTCTCTTCTGATCTTCATATCCTCAGCCACAGGATGGGCATCATTGTGGTCTGGTCTGGTATCTTTGACTTGAGCTTCCTCAAAACTTGTCCTTCTTCATCTTCTTCTTCAGCAACCTCTAGCACTGGGGCCTTGTTCTTCTCAGTAGCTGGAATACTCCTGTTATTCCTCTTGGGTGTAGACTTGGCCTTGGGGGTAGCTTTGGGTGCTTCCTTGGGCTTAGATGTGGCAGCCCCTGATCTTATAGCATCACCCATAAGCTTGGGTGCCTTTGGTGCTGGTGCAGCTATCTCTTCTTCCTCTTCCATCATGGAAGGCTTCCCAATAACTCTGACTGTGGTCTTCTTGACCCTCTCTTTCCTTTTCTTCCCTTCAAATTCTTTGGCTCTTTGGGATCAGGCTTTTCAGGAATTTGAGTTGCTGCTCTGACTTTTGGCATAGGTGTCCTCTTGGCAGGAACCTTCTTATTGAGTCCAGGCTTTGTGCTATGTGTTGAGCCATACTCCTTTTTGAGCACAACCTTCTTGGAGGTTGCTTCATCCTCTTCTGCCCTATAATCCTCATCTTCAGAATCTGAGGTTTTCTTTTTCCTTTGCCTAGTGGCAGCTTTAGGCAAATTGCTTGGGGTGCTCCTGCTGCCTTCATCTGAAGAGCTGGAGGGACTAGTGCCCTCACTCATGTTCACCTGTTCCTCTGACCTGTTACATTTGTCACTCACAGTGCGACATCTTGTTCTTGACCACTGTGAAGAGTTATAGATGAGGTAGAGTGGATGAGCATCACAAAATGCAGAGATTTTTGCAAAGAATGACTCAAAAATTCAGTTTTAGTTTTCCACGAAAGCATTTCGGATCAACCGATTTTCAAACTCGGTGATACCGGGCGATTTTGGAACCTAAATCGATGAACTCGGTTGGACCGAGTCATAGTTCGGTGGCACCGAGACTGCTAGGGTTTCACAAAGTCCTAAAATCGGTCTCACCGATTAGTAATTCTCGGTCAGACCGAGTCTCACTAGTGCAATGGCATAAGCCAAATCGATGGGACCGAGTTTTTCAACTCGGTGGGTCCGAGATGGTTTCGGCGGAAACCTAACCCTTTCAAATCAAAACTATTCTAAGGATTGCATTGATTGGATAGGAGTGTTTCAATCGTGGCAAGAATCAATAAGAACACAATGTGCTGAGAATTGGATGAGGAAAGTACAGTGATCGAGTCCATACCCTAGTTCGGCGGAGACTCGCTTCTGGCGGCAATGAGGTTGATTTCCGTTGTGGCGGATACCAGCGAAAGGGGGTGGCTGGCAACGAGGAGACGATCCGGAGACCACGGAGGCAGAGCGAGCTATTGCGCGGGCGAAGAGGTTCGGAGAAATTCCCAAATTTTTGCCCGTGACTATGTATAGCCCGACCCTGTCGGTGTGACCGAGTGGAACAACTCGGTGGCACCGAGATGCAAAAGCGTATCTGATTATTGCAACTCGGTGTGACCGAAGAGTTCAAATCGGTTGCACCGAGATTGAAAACCTAGATCGACTAAGTGATCTCGGTAAGACCGAAATGGAGGAATCGGTCGGACCGAAAATCACAAAGAAGTTTTGGAAGTTTAAGTCTATGACGAATCGGGGACTCCGAGTGCTCCTCACACAGAGTGGTTCGAACCTGACTTGATCAAATTTTGTGATGTAGCATGAACAGAGTTTGAGACGAGAAAAGCATAGATAGCTAGAGAAGGTTCTTAGGCATTCTTGTCCATCCACTAGGCCAAAGAAAAAGAAGCCAATCAATCAAAACAACAAGTGGATGTCCTCGAATGAGTAAAGTATGCAACCAACATGCTCACACAATAAGATGGCAAATGAAATATGTGACAAAGCATGCACAACTAATTCTAGCATTTATCAAACAATTGGCGATGACTAGGTCATCTATATATGAGTATATTGACTTAGGAGTCAAATGATAGACATTTGAAAGTTTGTAGGGGTGAGAATGCACTTTCAAACCCTTTTCTTGCCCCTATCCTTTTTGCTTTTCAGAGGTCATACTCATCGTTTAAGCTCAAGTGGGGTTACCACTTTTACATAAAGCATTTATGTGTTCACATCATTAGAGTTGCTTTGACTAAATTCTTAG
Organism: Aegilops bicornis; assembly: GCA_021605145.1. Lineage (NCBI taxonomy): Eukaryota > Viridiplantae > Streptophyta > Magnoliopsida > Poales > Poaceae > Aegilops > Aegilops bicornis. The sequence continues at coordinate 568,172,356 of CM038675.1, forward strand.
AACTAAGATCCCCCTAGATGTGAGATCCCCCCTAAGAGGGATGAACTAACCTTGGGTTTTGTCGATGATGACTTCATGTAGGTGTTGAAGATGTGGATGCTCAATGTTGATGTAGATCTTTTTGGAGCAATCCTTTGGAGTGAGTTGCACTTTCAATACCTACATGGGTTAGTCCCACAAGGATCAAACAAGTATATCCATAGACATAGAGTGATGCACACACAAAATGATGTCCATGAAATCATTAGGTTACCTTGTCCCTTGCCTTACCAACATGAGGGTTTGTGACTCCTTGAACTAGTGCAAGATATGGAAGTTGATTGCACTTGTCCTTGCCATAATGATGTGAGTGAAATATGTTGGCGGAGTCACCCTCAAGAACTCTCTAGTTCTTCTTCTTCTGGATCCACATCATCTTGATGGGAATCCTTGGAGTTGTAGTTGTACTTGATGAGGTAGAACTTGACGTAGTCTTGGGAATCTACTTGACCGAAACCTTAGGTGCTTCTTCAAATGCATCAATCTCTTCTTGAAGCTTGTCCTTGCCCTTGTTCTTGTGGTCTTGTGGTGGAAGATCATCTTGTGCTTGTGTTCCCTTGAAGGAAGTAGGATCATACTTCTCTTGTTGAGGAACAAATTTCGTCTTGGGGTATTGATCTTCTTCCCACTCAACTCCATTGGCATTGAACTTTCGCTCAAAACCAACACCTTGCTTTTTCCGTGCCTTCCTTGCTTGCGTACAATTTCCTCGAATTGCTTACTCCCCAAGGCTCTTGTATACACCTTTCTCTATAATTCCCTTGATAAGCTATTTTCTTGCTCAAGTGTAACTTGGCTAAGAGAATCATTAGTGGAATCAAGAGAACTACTAGAAGCAACAATATTGGATATGACATTATTGTTGTTACTACTAGAGGAAGAATCTTTCTTGTTCTTGTTACTAGACTTGACTTGAGGCATGTAAGTAGATAAGAGTAAACGCTTGGCAATGTAAGAAGAACTTTTCTTACGGAGATCATCATTGATTGCTTTTAAGAACTCATGCTCTTGCTCAAGATTGAGCTTTTCAAAGCGTAACTTCTCATGAGCCCTTAAAAGTTCTCGATGATCTTCAAAGATAGTTTCATGAGCTAACTTAAGAGTGTTTATTTATTTAGTTAGTCGTTCAATTTTCTCATTTTTTTTGTCATTCGTTTCACCTTGATTAGCATGATTAATTGACGTTTCATCATAGTATTCATCACTAGAGTTGTCAACAAGTAAATCATCATCACCTAGCAAGTCATCTTCATCAACATCAAAATCAATATACTCGGGGTGTGTTACCTTAGGACCTTTGGCCATGAAGCATCAACCAATTCCTTCATTTGGTGATTCAAATATGTCGTAGGAGTTGGTTGACACAAGTGCTAGACCGGCAACACCTTCATCTTGAGTGTATTCGGAGTCGGAGTGAAGCTTCTCTCGGAGTGATGGTCGGAGTCGGAGCCGGATACCCATTCACCAACATGAGCTTGATGTCTTCGTTTTATGTAGCTCTTTGATGACTTGTCCTTCCTTTTCGAATCATTGCTTCTCCGTGAGGGTCTTCGTTCATAACGATCATCTCTACTCCTCCTCTCTCTTGGTGGTGATTCTTCTCTTCTACTTCTTCTTTTGGAGAGTCTTCTCTTCTTTTGTAGGGTGCCGTACACTCATTGGAATAGTGTTCGGGTCTCCCACAATTGTAGCAATTTCGCTCTCGACTAGAAGATCTTTTGTCATTGTAAGACCTAGACTTGGAGCTTCTTTCTTTGCTTCTACTCTTGTAGAATTTGTTGAAGTTCTTCACCATTAAGCTCAATTCTTCATTGAAGGTTTGTTTCTCACTCGATGATGTGGGGGCTTCACTTGAGGCTTTGAAAGCACCACTTGACTTGTTGTCAAGTTCCTCCTTATCCTTGAGTGACATCTCATGAGCAACAATTCTTCCACTGACTTCCGTTGGCTTGAGATCTTTGTAGTTTGGCATCATTTGAATCAATGTGCACACGGTATCATACTTTCCATCCAATGCTCTTAGGATCTTCTTGATGATGAATCTGTCAGTCATCTCTTCACTCCCTAAGCCAGCAATTTCATTTGTGATAAGTGCAAGCCTAGAGTACATTTCATCGACACCTTCACCATCCTTCATTTTGAACTTGTCAAGCTGACTTTGGAGCACATCCAACTTGGATTCCTTGACGGATTCGGTACCTTCATGCATATCAATCAAGGTATCCCCAATTTCCTTTGCATTCTCAAGACGGCTGATTTTGTTGAATTCTTCGGGGCACAATCCGTTGAAGTTGATATCACAAGCTTGAGCGTTGTATTGCAACATCTTCAATTCTTCCGCATTAGCTTCACGGTTCGGCTCTCTCCCATCAAAGAATTCACCTTGCAAGCCAATACAAATAATTGCCCAAACGGCGGGGTTATGTCCGAGAATATGCATTTTCATCTTATGCTTCCAACTAGCAAAATTAGTACCATCAAAGTAAGGACCTCTACGGTGATAATTTCCTCGCTAGACGCCATACTCTCCTAGGTTGTGAAACCAAGGCTATGACCACCAAAAGCTATGGAAATCAAAGCAAATGGAGACCAAGGCTCTGATACCACTTGTAGGACCTTGAAGTATGTCTAGAGGGGGTGATTAGACTACTTGACCAATTAAAAACTTAGCCTTTTCCCAGTTTTAAAGTTTGGTAGATTTTAGCTATCTTAGGACAAGTCAAGCAATCATCACACAATTCAAGCAAGCATGCAAAGAGTATATTGGCAGCAGAAATTAAAGCATGCAACTTGCAAGAAAGTAAAGGGAAGGGTTTGGAGGATTCAAACGCAATTGGAGACACGGATGTTTTTGGCATGATTCCGCTAGGTGGTGCTATCGTACCTCCACGTTGATGGAGACTTCAACCCACGAAGGGTAATGGTTGCGCGAGTCCACGGAGGGATCCACCCACGAAGGGTCCACGAAGTAGCAACCTTGTCTATCCCACCATGGACGTCGCCCACGAAGGACTTGCCTCACTAGCGGTAGATCTTCACGAAGTAGGCGATCTCCTTGCCCTTACAAACTCCTTGGTTCAACTCCACGATCTTGTTGGAGGCTCCCAAGTAACACCTAGCCAATCTAGGAGACACCACTCTCCAAGAAGTAACAAATGGCGTGTTGATGATGAACTCCTTGCTCTTGTGCTTCAAATGATAGTCTCCCCAACACTCAACTCTCTCTCATAGGATTTGAATCTGGTGGAAAGAAGATTTGAGTGGAAAGCAACTTGGGGAAGGCTAGAGATCAAGATTCATATGGTAGGAATGGAATAGCTTGGCCTCAACACATGAGTAGATGGTTCTCTCTCAGAAATGGTAAGTTGGAAGTGTAGGTTTGTTCTGATGGCTCTCTCCACGAATGAAGAGGAGGTGGAGGGGTATATATAGCCTCCACATAGAATCTAACCGTTACACACAATCTACCAATCTTGGTGGGACCGAATCAACAAACTCGGTCAGACCGATTTTAGTAAACCTAGTGACCGTTAGGGTTTTCAGTGGGACTGACATGCATCTTAGTAGGACCTGTATGGTTAGGGTTAGGGCATAACGTAATCTCGGTGAGACCGATTACACAAACTCGGTGAGACCGATTTTGGTAATTAGCTAACCAGAGAGTTGGTCAGGTAAACTCGGTGGGACCGATTTGCTCTTTTCGGTGAGACCGAAATGTTACAAAAGGGAAACAGAGAGTTTACATTGCAATCTCGATGGGACCGATCCGCTCTTTCGGTGACACCGAAAAGTTACGAAAATGAAACGGAGAGATTACAATCCCATCTCGGTGAGACCGAGATCCCTATCAGTAGAACCGATTTGCCTAGGGTTTGTGGTAGTGGCTATGACATATGGAATTGGTGGCGCCGGATAGGAAGAATTGGTGAGACCGTTTTTGGCTTTAGGTTTAGGTCATATGTGGAAGTGAGAAAGTAGCTGAGGGTTTTGGAGCATATCACTAAGCACATGAAGCAAGAGGCTCATTAAGCAACACTACATCCCTTCTTGATAGTATTGGCTTTTCCTATAGACTCAATGTGATCTTGAATCACTAAAATATAAAATGAAGAGTCTTGAGCTTTTAAGCTTGAGCCAATCCTTTGTCATTAGCATTTTGAGGGATCCACTTTCATCATCCATGCCATGCCATTCATTGAGCTTTCCTGAAATGTTCATCTTGGAATAACATTAGATCAATGAGCTATATGTTGTTATGAATTACCGAAACCACCTAGGGAAAGTTGCACTTTCAAGCAGCTGGACCAGTCACCTAGAATTTTCCCGTGAGGGCGCAAGGGTGAGCCTGGGGCGCCAGCCATGAGCCTTGAGCCTTCTTTGAGCGGGATTGGATTTATATCTAGGGGATAAATGGGTCACTCGATGCGCCTTTGGCTTATTTAATAGGCATGATCTCTAATCTCGGGAGGTTGTTTTTGTGAAAAATGCGAGGCTATTCATCTTCTGGCGGACGCTCAGAAATCAAGGGTCGCCCTTGACCACATTAATGGCAGGGGCCCATTGACAGTTTGACAGGATGAGAAGTCGTCAGTAGTCAAATTGTCAGGGACAGTCGAACCTTGCGAAGATGGAGAACTCGCCTCGCAAGCCGAAGACTTTGGGAAGCACGGAGTGAAAGACAGTTGAAGCTCCGGCATTGAAGGCTAGTTCGAGGGCTACTGAGGGAGTCCTGGACTAGGGGTCCTCGGGGAGCCAGCCCATCTCACGTGGGCCAGAATGTTGGGGCGCACTGTATCCGAACCGAAGACCTTTTGTGTCTTGGTGTGTACTCCAAGTCAAGATGGAATATCCGGCGTCCCCTTGATGTAACCGACTATATGTAAACCCTAGTACCCCTGGTGTCTATATAAACCAGAGGGTTTAGTCGGTAGAGGCTAGGAGAACAATCGCCATCCTACTAGTTTAGGGTTTAGTTCCTCTCATCTCATGGGAGATCAACTCTGTCATCCCCATATACACAAGAATTATAATCAAGCAGGACGTAGGGTATTACCTCTTAGAGAGGGCCCAAACGTGGGTAAATATCGTGTTTTGCGTCTCTTGTACCCCATCCATCAAAGATCCTCAGTTTGGGACCCCTACCCAAGATCCATCAGTTTTGACACCGACAGGGACCTCTGTGCTGCTTCGGCGGCGCGACGGGACCTCTCTGCTGCTACGACGGTGCAGCGGGACATGTCGGCTGCTTTCGCAGATAGGCGGGACATCTCCCGTGCTTCCGCTTCCATGCTCTCCTCTCGCTAGTAGTAATCTCTCGACCCAGAGCTCATGTGGGCCTTGGAAGACGCAAGAGAACGACGATAAAAGACTTGTTTGTTTTTGTGGATGAGGAGTTGAGGAGGAATGTGCAGTAATTTGTAGGCAGTATTTATAACCGAGTAGTAATATGCTCCTAAGTGGGAAATCATTTAGGCTTTGATCGGTGTGAACATGTTTGCAATTAAATATCGCGTGGTAGTAATTTGGAATTTGACGGGGCGCAAGCTCAAAATTTATTGACGGTTCTTGTTTCGAAGTGCGGCACTAATCCCGGATGGTGTAAGGTGGGCACGTGTTCTGGGCCGCGTACGTGGCGTTTGCACCATAGGGTGCACCGCAATAGGCGATGTCAGCACACGTCTAGTTCCATCAACCATGTGCGCTCATTATTACCATCACGCACGCTTCTTTTAATTAGAATGTGTGCCCGTCTAGTGCACACACCTTGATCTGTCTAACTGTTTCTGTTTATTGTGGCTAATCACAAACAGTTCATCCGTGTGAAGTGTATGCCGTCAATCACAGACACCTTGATATGGCTAACTATTTCTGTTGTGTTGCCTAATCACAGACAGTTCATTCGAATGAACTGTATGTCGTAAATTGCACACACACCTTGATCTTCCCGACCGCTTCTGTTGTGTTGCCTAATCACAAATAGTTCATCTGGGTGAACGGTAATGCCGTATATCACACACACCTTCATCTGGCTGCCCATTTATGTTGTTAAGCTCATCACAAACAGTTCATTTGAGTGAATTGTATGCCACGCATCACACACGCAACTATAATCTAAAACGTGTTTGTTGTCTCTGCCATCACAAACGTTTTGTATCTTTTTTGACGGTTTTATTACATTATCGTTTGTGGTTAATGCATCGCACACAGTTTCATCGAAGGGTCTCTGATTGTAGTGTCACATTTGGACCATCCTGCAGTAGTGTATTGTTACCGTTGCTATTGCTATTATTACCCCTGCTATCAAATTACCATACTACCGTGTTACTGATCGCTCTGCTGCAGATATTTAATTCTTGAGGTGTGGTTGAATTGACAACTCAATTGCTAATACTTGTGAATATTCTTTGGCTCCCGTTGTGTCAAATAAATAAATTTGGGTCAAATACTCTACCCTCAAAAACTGTTGTGATCCTTTATACTTGTTGGTTGTCACCGGTGAACTGTAGCCGACGAAGCTTCCGATGTAAGCCATACATGAGGGCGCCCGAAGATATTATATACTGCATCACACACGATTCTTGCTAATAAACTGTTTGTGGTGTACTTGATTTTTTTCATTCTCATTTGAAAGACAAAATAGGGTTACGACGTGAAAGGACCGTGTTTGAATTGCCAGAACATTTATCTACAGTGAACATGCAACTATAGGAGTGTCGTGTTAAAATTCGGAATTATTCAAGGATTGTTTGGCCTTTTTATACATTAATTGTATTTCTAGTCATTTAATGTGCATAATTAGAAATTGAACTACATGCACATGCTCCAGTGCACCAAAATGGTTGAAAAATCATATATTTCTCCTTGGGTTAATGTTTAGGTCACATGCAAGAAATGAGAATGAATTTCAAACATCTGGGCGTCGTGGTTCGACTGAAAACATTGAGAAACTTGGTTTCAAAAGTCCTGTAAATCGAAAACTTGCCTAAAAACCATGAAGCTTGGCATGGTGACATGGCTTGACACCAACATGTTGTAGTAAATATTTTGTCCGATCTGGGACAAATTTTGGTATAAACTTCTTACAAACCGGAGCTTCTCTCAAGAAGGCTCATAGTTCCGAGAGGGAACGTGTTACCTCTGTGTGTGAAATAACATACACTGCCTCTTCCCACCTTGTTTTTTTTACAGAGGCAACATGCAACTATAGGATTGTCGTGCTAAAATTTGAAAATTTTCCAGGTTAGTTTGGCCTTGTTTATACAATAAGTGAGTTTTCCAGGCATTTAATGTGCATAATTCAAATTTGAACTACAGACACATAATCCAGTGCACCAAGATGGGTTGAAAAATCATATATGTGTCCGTGGGTGAATGTTTTGGACCCATGCAAGAAATGGGAATGTATTTTAAACATATGGGCGTCGTGGCTCGGCCGAAAACATTGAGAAACTTGGTTTCTAAATTCTTATAAATCCAAAACTCACCTGGAAATCATGAAATTGGGCATGGTGTCTTGACATGGCACGAACATGTTGTGGTAAATTTTTCGTCTAATTTGGCACAAGTTTTGGTATAAACTTCTTACAAACCAGAGCATCTCACAAGAAGCCTCATGGTTCCGATAGGGGATGTGTCACTGATGTGGGCAAAACGACATATGCTGCCTGTTCCCGCCTTGATTTTTTTACAGAGGCATGATAGACCAATAGGGGTGTCGTGCTAAAATTTGGAATTATTCAGGGTTTGTTTGGCGTTTGTATACATTAATTGAGTTTTCTAGGCATTTAATGTGCACAATTCAAATTTTAACTACATGCACATGCTCCATTGCACTGGGTTGAAAAAATTATACATGTGTCATTTGGTGAATGTTTAGGCCCCATGCTAGAAATGGAAATGAACTTCAAACTTCTGAGCGTGCTGGCTCTGCCGCAAACATTGAGATGGTTTTTTAATTCCTGTAAATCCAAAACCCGTCTGAATTTCATGAGACTTGGCATGGTGTCATGACATGGCATCAACATGTTGTGGTAATTTTTTTGTACAATTTTCAAAGGTGCACACATTAACAACCAACAAAGTCATTTTGGAACAAAGAGTTGCCACGTTACCATCGAAACATAAGTATTATTGAGACTGTGGGCGTTCTACTAACCATTTACGTGTCGCCTTGCATCCCCCTTTTTTATTGGATATGATGACGATGGCAATCGATAATAACTGTCTTACATATTCAGGGGGGTAATTTAAAATGCCACATGCGTCAACTTTCCAAAAGACACAGGGGCAAAAGAAGAAGGAAGACACATACAATGATCTGGGTCGCTGCTCTCTACTTCATGATGGGTTGAACAGGCGGGCCTAGAGTTTCTCCAAATCCTTTTTCATCTCCTCCATGAACTTGATCTCTTCTCGCCTCTCCTCCGCCATCTTCGCCATTGCGTCCCTAGCATAGGAGTTCTCATGGAGAGCGATGATGATCTCTTTCACGTCCTCAATTCTTGGCTTGATAGCAGCCACAGACCCCTCCACCAGCCTTTCGCGCTTGATGCGGAGCTTGGCATAGGTGTCCATAAGTTCCTCGGCCATGGTAGACGACTTGTTCAACAAGGTAGTGGTCTCCTCGTGTTGCTTCGCCCTGCAGGTGATCTTCTTCCTCAGCAGGTCGTGCTGGGTGCGGAGCTTCAACTTGTCATCAATTAGTCCTCGGATGACATCGATCGCCTTGTCAAACGAGGCATTGATCTCCTCATGCATCTTTTCCCAGCCAGAGATCTCACCCATCAGCTTATTGAGCTCAACACAGATGTCATTGCGAATGCGCCTGTGAGAGCCCTCACTTTCCCACGAGAGATCTTTCCAGGCCGCCGCGGCATGACAAGACCTCTTGGCTGCTATCGCGGCGAGGCGGGACATCTTTGCTACTTCTGCTTCCATGCTCGCCACTCCCTCGTCATTTCTCGACCCAAAACTCCTCCTACGAGCCATGGCAGATGTAAGGAATGACAAAGAAAGACTTGTTTGTTTTTTGATGAGGAAGTGAGGAGGAATGTGCATTCATTTTTGAGTAGGTAGTATTTAAAATCTAGTAATAATCTTCTAAGTGGGAAAACATTTAGGTTTTGATCCGTGTGAAACAAATTTGCAATTAAATATAGCATGGTAAATTGGAATGTGATGGGAAACAAGCTCAGAAGTTATTGATGGTTCCGTTTTTGGATCGGGCCACAATTCTCGGATGGCGTTACGTGGGCACGCATTCTCGGGTGTGTACATGGCTTGTGCACCATTGGATCCACCACAATCGGCGATGTATGCGCATGACTTGTTCCATCGATTGTGCACGCTCGTTATTACCATCGTGCACGATTCTTTTATTTAGAATGTGTGCCCGTCTATCACAGACTCCTTGATCTGGGTGTCCGTTGTTGGATCTCGGGTTCTGGCAAAACCCTTAAGGTTCAAACTCTGGGGTGCGCGCGAAGATCTCTCCCCCACGGATCACACCCTCACACGCTTGCGATCTCTAGGCTAGCTCAACGAACTCGCAACAAAAGGGTCACAAGATTTATACTGCTTCGGGCCACCGTTGTGGTGTAATACCCTACTCCAGTGTGTGGTGGTGGATTGCCTCTTGGGCTGAGGATGAGCAGTACAAGGGGAAGAACAGCCTCCTGAGGAGAGGTGTTCTTGTGCTTGGTGAACTTGAGGGTGTGAGGATTGCTCAAGATGAGATTGATCTGCCTCTGAATGAGTTGCCTCCTACGGTGATGGCTAGTCCTATTTATAGAGGCCCCGGTCCTCTTCCCAAATGTTGAGTGGGAAGGGATTCCACAACGGCCAATTTGAAAGGGGACAGCTAGTACAGCTTATCCTAAAAAAAGTGGTCTTCGCCTGCCAAAGGCTCTAGTGGTGACGCCGTCTTGGGCTCCACAGTCACCTCCGTCTTGCCGTCCTGCTGGTCTTGGTCTCGTTGACCTTTTCTTGACGCCTCGGTACTCCTCGCCTGCGCTTGCCCCCTTAGCACCAAAGGGGAAACAAGGACACTGTGCGCGTTGGCGCCCGCCTGGTCTCGATCGTCATGGATCACGTCACGAGAACCTCGCGAGGTTTGCCTTGCCTTGATCTCTCCGCCCATCGCAAGCCAGCCTAGTGAGGCTACTCCCGAGGAGGTCTTGTGTCGTCTGCCTCGCAAGGCTTGGCCCCTCGCGAGGTTCTTGAAAGCTTGTTGGTGAAGATGGGCCATACAGGCCCGCTTGTAGAGCCACAACGTGGGCCGCAGGCAGGCAAGTCTAGGGATCCCAGTTCACAGAACGCCGACAGTAGCCCCCGGGCCCAAGGCGTGCTCGGACTTCGCTTCGAGGCGAAGCCAAAGGGCAAGTGCGGAGCGCCGTGGGCCCCCACAACCTGCGGCATCGGTCGCACGTGGCGGTTGATTGGATGTGGGCGTCTCCGCTTACCTACACTGCCTCGGCAACTGCCCGACTTGACAAGTCCCTGCAAGATGCAAGGAAAAATCATCATTACTTGTGATTGTGGGGGGCGCTGGTTGGCCTTCTCCTGTTATAAATGGGTAGGGGGGCAGAGCCCCCGTCGCCCATCTCTTCCCATTCCGCTCGCTTCTTCCCCCTTGCTCCATTGCTAGTAGCGACGCCAATGGCGCCCATTCAAAGGTTTTCCGCTGCGGAGAAAGGGAAGACTCCCCGCGACGAGCCAGATCCGCTTCCGCCAAAGAAGATGCCGGTGCACCGCCGTGACGTGGTGGTGATGCAGGAGCTGGCAAGGCCTTGGTGCGAGCGGCCTCCTCCTGGGTACCCGTTACCATTGTACGCCCAAGCTGAGGGCTTAGGTGGAAGAAGCGGCGAGCGGCGTCGCCCTCGCCGTGGTCGCGGCAGCCAGGCCGCGGTGACGCGCTCCGTCACCCCAGGAGTCCATGCCGCGGACTCCTCACGTGAACTGGTGCTGTGGGCAGTGGTGCCTCCACGTTCCTGGATTCGCTTCCCCCGGTTCTTCTCTAACGTGATACCGCTGAGGGGACCCCTCGAGCTTTGTATGCGGCACGCCGACTGCGACGCGCCGGTGACTGGAGCGGAGGTTGAAGTCGTCTCCTCGGGAAAGATCTTCATGACCCGAGGCTTGGGTGAGGTCGCCCGAGTTTGCCGGGTGGAGGGCGCCCTCGCGATCCACTTCGAGTATGACGGCGCCTCCACGCTGTTCTTCAAGGTCTTCGACACATGGAGTGCTGCTCCAGGAGGGGTCATCAGTTTGACGCCGCAGCAGGGGCAGGGCCTGCTGTCCGCGTCGCCAGCGACTCCTCTAGAAGCCGCAGCGATGCTTGGGAGTCCAGCGATTCTCCCGAGCTCTATGAGACTCCGGAGACGAGCGATGACAGCTACGTGCCCCCAAGCTAAAGTCATGACCTCTCCAAACATAATATATTCTCAACACGATCCACATGCATGCAAAGTTGACACTCTTCCAAAATAGTGGGATTAACATTAGCTAAAGTCATGACCTCTCCAAACCCACTTTTATCAAAAATTTCATAAGATTTAACATTCTCCAAATATGTGGTATCTAAAGTTAACACTCTTCCAAACCCACTTTCAATATTATTGCAAACACTATTATCAATCTCATATGCATCATGGGGCTTAAATAAATTTTCAAGATCATTGGAAGAATCACCCCAATCATGATCATTGCAACAAGTAGAGGACATAGCAACACTAGCATCCCCAAGCTTAGGGTTTTGCATATTTTTAGCACAATTGACATCAATAGAATTTATAGTAAAATCATTGCAATCACGCTTTTTATCCAAAGATCTATCGTGAATCGCTTCATAAAGTGCTTCATCACAATTTTCAGATTCACGAATTTCAAGCAAAACCTCATAAAGATAATCTAGTGCACTCAATTCACTAGCAATATGTTCATCATAATTGGATCTCTTAAAGAGATTAGCAAGTGGATGAGGATCCATAAAATTTTAGCAAGCGAAGATGCAAGCAAAAAGAAGGTACATGGTAACACAAGCAAACAAAATATCGAACGGAAGAAGGGCGAATAAAACGGCAAAGGTGAAGTGGGGGAGAGGAAAACGAGAGGCAAATGGCAAATAATGTAATGCGAGGGATAAGAGTTTGTGATGGGTACTTGGTATGTCTTGACTTGTGCGTAGACTCCCCGGCGACGGCGCCATAAATGGCTCATTGCTGGGAGTCAAATCTTGACTTGACTTGGCGCAAATCTCCCCGGCAACGGCGCTCGAAATCCTTCTTGCTACCTCTTGAGCACTGCGTTGGTTTTCCCTTGAAGAGGAAAGGGTGATGCAATAAAGCAGTGTAACTATTTCCCTCAGTTTTTGAGAACCAAGGTATCAATCCAGTAGGAGACCACGCTCGAGTCCCACGCACCTACACAAACAAATAAGAACCTCGCAACCAACGCGATAAAGGGGTTGTCAATCCCTTCACGGTCACTTACGAGAGTGAGATCTGATAGATATGATAAGATAATATTTTTGGTATTTTATAATAAAGAGTAAATAAAGATGCAAAGTAAAATAAACGGCAATAGAAATAGCTAAGTGTTGGAAGATTAATATGATGGAAAATAGACCCGGGGGCCATAGGTTTCACTAGTGGCTTCTCTCAAGAGCATAAGTATTATGGTGGGTAAACGAATTACTGTCGAGCAATTGATAGCATTGAGCATAGTTATGAGAATATCTAGGTATGATCATGTATATAGGCATCACGTCCCTGACAAGTAGACCGAAACGATTATGCATCTACTACTATTACTCCACACATCGACCGCTATCTAGCATGCATCTAGAGTATTAAGTTCATAAGAACAGAGTAATGCTTTAAGTAAGATGACATGATGTAGAGGGATAAACTCATGCAATATTATATAAACCCCATCTTTTTATCCTCGATGGCAACAATACAATACGTGCCTTGCTGCCCCTAACATCCTTTGGGAAAGGACACCGCAAGATTGAACCCAAAGCTAAGCACTTCTCCCATTGCAAGAAAGATCAATCTAGTAGGCCAAACCAAACTGATAATTCGAAGAGACTTGCAAAGATAACCAATCATACATAAAAGAATTCAGAGGAGATTCAAATACTGTTCATTGATAATCTTGATCGTAAACCCACAATTCATCGGATCTCGACAAACACACCGCAAAAGAAGATTACATCGAATTCATCTCCAAGAAGATTGAGGAGAACTTTGTATTGAGATCCAAAGAGAGAGAAGAAGCCATCTAGCTAATAACTATGGACCCGAAGGTCTGAGGTAAACTATATATAGGAGGAAGAAGTAGGTCGGTGGAGCCACAAGGGGCCCATGAGGGTGGAGGGCGCGCCTGGTGGGGGTGGGCGCGCCCCCCTACCTCGTGGCCTCCTCGTCTGTTGCTTGACGTCCACTCCAAGTCCTCTGGATCACGTTTGTTCCAAAAATCACGTTCTCGAAGGTTTCATTCCATTTGGACTCCGTTTGATATTCTTTTTCTGCGAAACACTGAAATAGAAAAAAACAATTTGGACTGGGCCTCCGGTTAATAGGTTAGTCCCAAAAATAATATAAAAGTGTATAATAAAGCCCATTAAACATCCGAAACAGAATATAATATAGCATGGAACAATAAAAAATTATAGATACGTTGGAGACGTATCAAGCATCCCCAAGCTTAATTCCTGCTCGTCCTCGAGTAGGTAAATGATAAAAACAGAATTGTTGATGTGGAATGCAACTTAGCATAATTTTCAATGTAATTATCTTATTTGTGGTATGAATATTCAGATCTGAAAGATTCAAGACAAAAGTTTAATATTGACATAAAAATAATAATACTTCAAGCATACTAACTAAGCAATTATGTCTTCTCAAAATAACATGGCCAAACAAAGTTATCCCTGCAAAATCATATAGTCTGGCTATGCTCTATCTTCACCACACAAAATATTTAAATCATGCACAACACGGATGACAAGCCAAGCAATTGTTTCATACTTTTGGTGTTCTCAAACTTTTTTAATCTTCACGCAATACATGAGCGTGAGCCATGGACATAGCACTATATGTGGAGTAGAATGGTGGTTGTGGAGAAGACAAAAAGGAGAAGATAGTCTCACATCAACTAGGCGTATCAACGGGTTATGGAGATGCCCATCAATACATATCAATGTGAGTGTGTAGGGATTTCCATGCAACGGATGCTCTAGAGGTATAAGTGTATGAAAGCTCAACAAAAGAAACTAAGTGGGTGTGCATCCAACTCGCTTGCTCAAGAAGACCTAGGGCATTTTTAGGAAGCCCATCATTGGAATATACAAGCCAAGTTCTATAATGAAAAATTCCCACAAGTATATGAAAGTGATATCATAGGAGACTCTCTATCATGAAGATCATGGTGCTAATTTGAAGCACAAGTGTGGAAAAAGGATAGTAGCATTGTCCCTTCTCTCTTTTTCTCTCATTTTTTTGGGCCTTCTCTTTTTTTTCGTCCGGAGTCTCATCCCGACTTGTGGGGGAATCATAGTCTCCATCATCCTTTCCTCACTTGGGAAAATGCACTAATAATGATGATCATCACACTTTTATTTACTTACAACTCAAGAATTACAACTCAATACTTAGAACAAAATATGACTCTATGTGAATGCCTCCGAGATATGCAATGAATCAAGAGTGACATGTATGAAAGAATCATGAACGGTGGCTTTGCCACAAATACGATGTCAACTACATGATCACGCAAAGCAATATGACAATGATGGAGTGTGTCATAGTAAACAAAATGGTGGTAAGTTGCATGGCAATATATCTCGGAATGGCTATGAAATACCATGATAGGTAGGTATGGTGGCTGTCTTGAGGAAGGTATATGGCGGGTGTATGATACCGGCGAAAAGGTGCGCGGTATTAGAGAGGCTAGCAATGGTGGAAGGATGAGAGTGCGTATAATCCATGGACTCAACATTAGTCATAAAGAACTCATATACTTGTTGCAAAAATCTACAAGTTATCAAAGAAAAGTATTACGCACATGCTCCTAGGGGGATAGATTGGTAGGAAAAGACCGTCGCTCGTCCCCGACCGCCACTCATAAGGAAGACAATCAATAAATAAATCATGCTCCGACTTCATCACATAACGGTTCACCATACGTGCATGCTACGGGAATCACAAACTTTAACACAAGTATTTCTCAAATTCATAACCACTAAAATAGCATGACTCTAATATCACCATATTCATATCTCAAAACAATTATCAAGCATCAAACTTCTCATAGTATTCAACACACTCATAAGATTTTTTTTTTACTAATCTTGGATGCCTATTATATTAGGACTATTTTTTATGATTAAAGCAAATTACCATGATGTTTTGTAGGACTCTCAAAATAATATAAGTGAAGCATGATAGAACAATAGTTTCTATAAAACAAATCCACCACCGTGCTCTAAAAGATATATGTGAAGCACTAGAGCAAAAACTATATAGCTCAAAAGATATAAGTGAAGCACATAGAGTATTCTAATAAATTATGAATCATGTGTGTCTCTATCAAAAGGTGTGTACAGCAAGAATTATTTTGGTAAACAAAAAATCAAAGACTCAAATCATACAAGACACTCCAAGAAAAACACATATCATGTGGTGAATAAAAATATAGCTCCAAGTAAAGTTACCGATGGACGAAGACGAAAGAGGGGATGCCTTCCGGGGCATCCCCAAGCTTTGGCTTTTTGGTGTACTTAGATTACCTTGGGGTGCCATGGGAATCCCCAATCTTAGGCTCTTGCCACTCCTTGTTCCATAACCCATCAAATCTTTACCCAAAACTTGAAAACTTCACAACACAAAACTCAACAGAAAATCTCGTGAGCTCCGTTGGCGAAAGAAAACAAAACACCACTTCAAGGTACTGTATTGAACTAATTCTTTATTTATATTTTTTTTAAACCTACTGTATTACAACTTCTCTATGGTTTATAAACTATTTTACTAGCCATAGATTCATCATAATAAGCAAACAACACACGAAAAACAGAATCTGTCAAAAACAGAACAGTCTGTGGTAATCTGTAACTAACGCAAACTTCTGGAACTCAAAAAATTCTAAAAAAATAGGACCACCTAGAAAATTTGTTTATTGATATACTGCAATTTGAATCTATATTTTATCACGTTCTGGTGATTTTAAACAATTGTTTTCGTGAACATAAAGTTTCTGGAATTTTCAGCAAGATCAAATAACTATCATCCAAGAAGATCCTATAGGTTTAAGTTGGCACAAACACTAATTAAAACATAAAAACGAATCTAAACAGAGGCTAGATCAAATATTTATTCCTAAACAGAAGCAAAAATCAAAAAACTAAAATAAAATTGGGTTGCCTCCCAATAAGCGCTATCGTTTAACGCCCCTAGCTAGGCATAATTTTTATTGATGCTCACAAGGATGATAATAATTGAAACACAAAGAGAGCATCATAAAACATGTGACAAACACATATAAGTCTAACATACTTCCTATTCATAGGCATCTTATAGTCAAACAAATTATCAAGGCAAGCAAAAACTAACATATGCAAGGAAGAAGAAAGAGACGATAGCGATCTCAACATGAAGAGAGGTAATTTAGTAACATGAAAATTTCTACAACCATATTTTCCTCTCTCATAATAATTGCATGTAGGATCATAAGAAAATTCAACAATGTAGCTATCACATAATATATTCTCAACACGATCCACATGCATGCGAAGTTGACACTCTTCCAAAATAGTGGGATTAACATTAGGTAAAGTCATGACCTCTCCAAACCCACTTTTATCAAAAATTTCATAAGATTGAACATTCTCCAAATATGTGGGATCTAAAGTTAACACTCTTACAAACCCACTTTCAATATTATTGCAAACACTATTATCAATCTCATATGCATCATGGGGCTTAAATAAATTTTCAAGATCATAGGAAGAATCACCTCAATCATGATCATTGCAACAAGTAGAGGACATAGCAAAACTAGCATCCCCAAGCTTAGGGTTTTGCATATTTTTAGCACAATTGACATCAATAGAATTTATAGTAAAATCATTGCAATCATGCTTTTTATTCAAAGATCTATCGTGAACCGCTTACTTCATCACAATTTTCAGATTCACGAATTTCAACCAAAACCTCATAAAGATAATCTAGTGCACCCAATTCACTAGCAATAGGTTCATCATAATTGGATCTCTTAAAGAGATTAGCAAGTGGATTAGGATCCATAAAATTTTGGCAAGAGAAGATGCAAGCAAAAAGAAGGTACATGGTAACACAAGCAAACAAAATATCGAACGGAAGAAGGGCGAATAAAACGGCAAAGGTGAAGTGGGGGAGAGGAAAACGAGAGGCAAATGGAAAATAATGTAATGCGAGGGATAAGAGTTTGTGATGGGTACTTGGTATGTCTTGACTTGTGCGTAGAGTCCCCGGCTTTGGCGCCAGAAATGGCTCGTTGCTGGGAGTCAAATCTTGACTTGACTTGGTGCAAATCTCCCTGGCAACGGCGCCAGAAATCCTTCTTGCTACCTCTTGAGCACTGCGTTGGTTTTCCCTTGAAGAGGAAAGGGTGATGCAGTAAAGCAGCGTAAGTATTTCCCTCAGTTTTTTAGATCCAAGGTATCAATCCAGTAGGAGACCACGCTCGAGTCCCACGCACCTACACAAAAAAATAAGAACCTCACAACCAATGCGATAAAGGGGTTGTCAATCCCTTCACGGTCACTTACGAGAGTGAGATCTGATAGATATGATAAGATAATATTTTTGGTATTTTTATAATAAAGAGTAAATAAAGATGCAAAGTAAAATAAACGGCAATAGAAATAGCTAAGTGTTGGAAGATTAATATGATGGAAAATAGACCCGGGGGCCATAGGTTTCACTAGTGGCTTCTCTCAAGAGCATAAGTATTACGGTGGGTAAACGAATTATTGTCGAGCAATTGATAGAATTGAGCATTGTTATGAGAATATCTAGGTATGATCATGTATATAGGCATCACGTCCGTGACAAGTAGACCGAAACGATTATGCATCTACTACTATTACTCCACACGTCGACCACTATCCAGCATGCATCTAGAGTATTAAGTTCATAAGAACAGGTTAATGCTTTAAGTAAGATGACATGATGTAGAGGGATAAACTCATGCAATATGATATAAACCCCATCTTTTTATCCTCGATGGCAACAATACAATACGTGCCTTGCTGGCCCTGCTGTCACTGGGAAAGGACACCGCAAGATTGAACCCAAAGCTAAGCACTTCTCCCATTGCAAGAAAGATCAATCTAGTAGGCCAAACCAAACTGATAATTCAAGAGACTTGCAAAGATAACCAATCATACATAAAAGAATTCAGAGGAGATTCAAATATTGTTCATAGATAATCTTGATCATAAACCCACAATTCATCGGATCTCGACAAACACACCGCAAAATAAGATTACATCGAATAGATCTCCAAGAAGATCAAGGAGAACTTTGTATTGAGATCCAAAGAGAGAGAAGAAGCCATCTAGCTAATAACTATGGACCCAAAGGTCTGAGGTAAACTACTCACACATCATCGGAGAGGCTATGGTGTTGATGTAGAAGCCCTCCATGATCAATGCCCCTCCGGTGAACACCGAAAAAGGCCCCAAGATGGGATCTCACGAATGCATGTAAGGTTGCGGCGGTGGAATTAGGTTTTCGTGGATGCCTCTGATAGTTTGGGGGTACGTAGGTATATATAGGAGGAAGAAGTAGGTCGGTGCAGCCACGAGGGTGGAGGGCGCGCCTGGTGGGGGTGGGCGTGCCCCCCTACCTCGTGGCCTCCTGGTCTGTTGCTTGACATCCACTCCAACTCCTCTGGATCACGTTTGTTCCAAAAATCACGTTCCCGAAGGTTTCATTCTGTTTGGACTCCGTTTGATATTCTTTTTCTGCGAAACTTTGAAATAGGCAAAAAAAACAGCAATTTGGGTTGGGCCTCCGGTTAATAGGTTAGTCCCAAAAATAATATAAAAGTGTATAATAAAGCCCATTAAACATCCAAAACAAAATTTATAGATACGTTGGAGATGTATCACCGACCCGGGCGCGAGACTTGTCTTGATGGTCCGGGGTCAATTCCTCGTGATGCGCCAGATTCGTGCGTAGGTGTCCGTAGAATAGCTAGGCCAGGCCCATATGAGCCTCCCCCTCTTCTCCACGTTATCCTTTGTGCTCTACGTCCTTAGGTCCCGGCCCTAGAGCGAGCTCAGCCGCCGCTGGTATGCCAGGTCGCGTGTCGTGGTCAAGGCCAGGGGGTGAGGGCTGGAGAGCCAGTAAGAGCTCCTGAGTCGCGATGCTCAGGAGCCCCCCTTTTAACGCGCAAGCGGATTGCATGGGAGAAGAGGGAGCTCGCGGTGCCGCCTGCCGCCATCCTCAGGGGATTCCTGCAAGCCGGCACAAGGAAAAACACAGCTTGCCATTATAGTTGTCGGTCTGCCACCGGTTGCTCCGTGAGGATATGAAGGCACTGAGGGCCTAGTGAGGTGACGTGCGCGGGGCGTGCTACGAGCCAGAGCTCGACCACTCAGTTTTGTCGATGTTGCAGGGATGGACCCGAGCACAAGCGTCGTGCCAGCGTGAGCAGCTCCCGTGGTGGGTGACAATCGAGCAGGTGATAGTCATAGATATATTAAGCATGGAAAGCAAACTGGCTCAAGTAAATGCAGGCAAGATACATGCCACTGGGCCAGGTCCGAGCGGCTTGGGGATGATGCAGCCCGAGGTGTCGTGGAATTGTCACGGCAGATGTCCTTAGCGTGAGGACTTAGTCATGAGGCCAACGCATCTATGTAGTAGCTTGAGAGGGGTTGAGCGGGACGAGAGACGCGAGGCGGATCATCACACAAGACGAGAATTTAGACAGCTTCGGGCCCCGAGAAACATCATCCGGAATAGCCCTACATGCTGTTTGTGGCTAGGTCTCATTATGCTCATGAAGAGTCGCCGTAAGCCGGCTCTTTGTGTCTAGCCCTAGAGATTGTTCTTGTTGCTTGTCCCTCTTTGGGGAGCCCTGCCCCTCCTTATATAAGTTAGAGGGGCGGGTTACATGTGGAGTCCTAGTAGAACTAGGACTAGTCTATCTTCTCTTACAAGTTAAATACAAGTCCGGGTCTTGCTTTCTTCCTCTTAAGCCGGCCTACCATAACGTAAGCCGGCCTTCCTGGCCTTGAGCCTCTTGGGCCTCCGGGTCTTGTCGCTCCTATGATCCGCTTGCCAGGTCACCCATAAGTCGCCAGGTTAGGGCGGGTCACTTGTGAGTCGTCCGGTCGAGTAGTCATTAGTGAGTCGCCAAGTCCGGCCGGGTTATACTTCCGGCCAGGTTACACCGCGGGGTATATCCCTGACACGAGGGGCGCCCCCATCAAGGTAAGCTAACAACATAAAAAAGAGGATACATGCCACAGGGACGGACCCACACGGTTTGGGAATGATGCAGCCCGAGGGGTGCTCCCGGCTAAATAAACTTGGAAAATGTCACCTGGTTCTGTTGTTGAAGAAATGTTGAGGCAACTGAAGATGAGCGGCGAAGGGGTTGCTCCTCACGAGCCACCGGGACGCTGAGCCTCAGGAGGCTCTGGGGGTCCATGCGGTTCCTTGAGCACCGTCTCCATCTCCGTCAGGACGACGCGGTGCCTGGCCTCCTGAGCCGCCAGGATGCACCACAAGTTGCGCTGATAAGCAGATGCCACGCTCGGTAGGCCGAATGGAATGTGAACATAGTTGTGCGGTGGGCCCCCACAGCGTCCCACGCGTGAAGGCTAGAAGAGATCCTGAGATGCAGCCCTATTGAGCCCTGGGACGTCAACACAGAAGCGCAGCCCGACATTCTCGCCTGGATGGGGAGCTGCGCCAGGTGAGCGGCGGTTGTTGCGCATGGCTCTCGCGCCCTGCAGTTCCTGAGTGGTCTTGGCGATGAACTCCTGAGCGTTGGGCGCCCCTCGCCCTGTGTCCTCCTGAGGGAGACGTGCCGCGAAGCACGCCTCCAAGTGGTGCCCGAGCGCCTCCCTCGTGACGTTGGCAAGGTCTGAGGCCCTCCAGAAGAGAGCCCCCGAGCCCTGCCCAAGGAAGGCGCCGAGCGTGCATTCCTATGCGAGGGAGGGAGGCGCCCCAGGTGCAGGCGTTGATCCTGACGAGGTGCCACTCGCGACGCCACCCTCCTGTGGTCCTGCACGTAGTAACTGCTTCTTCTTCTTGGGGACAACCTCAGGAGGGTACCGAGCTGCACTGTTGTCGGGGTCTTTGATTGACACTGCTTGGAAGGCGCGCTCGAGGGAGCACACCGCATCTCTTTCTTCGCAGGGGACTATGATGATTCCGTCGTTCCCTGGCATCTTGAGGACGTTGTAGCCGTGGTGCTTCACCGCCATGAACTTGGCTAGGGCTGGATACCCGAGGATGGCATTGTACGGCAGACGGATGTGTGCGACGTTGAAGTCGATGAGCTCGGTGCGGTAGTTGTTGCATTCTCCGAAGGTGATAGGGTGGCGGAGCTGCCCTATTGGTGTGGTGGAACCGTCGGTCACTCCTGAGAAAGGCTTGGTAGGCTGAAGCTGGTTGTAGGGCACTTGAAGGTTGACGAACGTGTCGACGGACAAGACGTTGATCCCTGCACCGCCGTCGATGAGCGTCTTGGTGACTTGTACATTGCTGATGACGGGTGAACAAAGCATTAGGAGAGCGCTAGCGGTAGCCGTGCAATTGAGCTGATCTGCCGAACTGAAAGTGATGGCGCACATGGACCACCTGAGCGGGCGAGTGGCCTCGAGCTTGGGGAGGACTGCGTTCACCTCGCGGGCAAACTTCTTGAAGATTCACTGTGAGGTTGGGGCTTGAGCTCTGCCCAAGATGCAGGCGATAACACGCGGCTCCTGGAAGCCCCCATCCCCCTCGTCTTGATGGTGGTCGTTGTTCCTTCTTGGTGGGGGCGGCAGCGGAGGAAGCCCAGCATTGCCCTAAGGACGGTCCTCACGAGGCTGATCCCTCCAGGCACCCTCGCGAGGCTGATCCGGCCAGCGGTCCTCACGAGGCTGATCCCTCCAGGCACCCTCGCGAGGCTGATCCGGCCAGCGGTCCTCACGAGGCCGGTCGCGCCACTCCTGGCGTGGGCCACGGTCGTCCCAGCGTCCTCCGCCACGTCCTCCTCCTCGGCCGTAGCCTCGGTCGCTGCACTCGGGGCGTCGACCGAAGCATCCATCGCGAATGGCCCTGAGCTTCTGACAATCGTTGGTGTTGTGATTGTGCATGTTGTCGAAGGTGCAGAACGGTCGGCTGCTCTTGGATGACTCAGGCTGGTCCCTGCCGCGCTTCATGTCTAGCTCTGCTGTGAGTACGGCTGCTCCCTTGCGCTTCACGTCCTTGACCTTGGCTTTCTTCTCCTCTAGGTCTGCAGCTGGGAGTTCGAGAAGGGAAAGGCGCCCTTCCTCAGCCCTTGCGCACTTTGTCGCCAGGTTGAACAGCTCCAGGGATGCGCACAGTTCCTCGTGGATGGCAAGCTCCTCCTTCATCTTGACGTCGCGGACGCCACCGGAGAACGCCGAGATGATGGCCTCGTCCGTCACCTTGGGGATCTTGAGACGAACGTTGTTGAAGCGCTGGATGTACTTCTGGAGGGTCTCTCCTGGTTGATGCTTGACGCGGCGCAGATCACCCGCGGCCGGGGGGCTGTTGCGAGTGCCCTGGAAGTTGGCGACGAAGCGGTCGCGCATCTCGTCCCAGGAGGAGATCGAGCCTAGAGGCAGGTTCAGGAGCCACGAGCGAGCGTCGTGTTTGAGCGCCATGGGGAACCAGTTCGCCATGACTTTCTCATCACCGTTGGCCGCCTCGATGCTCAGCTCATAGAGCTGCAAGAACTCCTGAAAGTGCAACTATCCCTAGGTGGTTTTGGTAATTCATAACAACATATAGCTCATTGAGCTAATGTTATTCCAAGACAAATATTTCAGGAAAGCTCAATGAATGGCATGTCATGGATGATTAAAGTGGATCCCTCAAAATATTAAGGACAAAGGATTGGCTCAAGCTCAAAAGCTCAAGATTCTACATTTGACATTTTAGTGATCCAAGATCACATTGAGTCTATAGGAAAAGCCAATACTATCAAGGAGGGATGAGGTGTTGCTTAATGAGCCTCTTGCTTCATGTGCTTAGTGATATGCTCCAAAACCCTCCACTACTTTCTCACATCCACATATGACCTAAACCTAAAGTCAAACTCGGCCCTACCGATTATTTCTATCCGGCGCCATCGAGTTCAATTGTCATAGCCACTGCCACAAACCCTAGGCAAATCGGTCTCACCGATAGGGATCTCGGTCTCACCGAGATGGGATTGTAATCTCTCTGTTTCCCTTCGTAATGTTTCGGTCTAACCGAAGTGAGCGATCGGTCCCACCGAGATTGCAATGTAAACTCTCTGTTTCCCTTTCGTAACTTTTCGGTCTCACCGAAAGAGCGAATCGGTCCCACCGAGTTTACCTGACCAACTCTCTGGTTAGCTAATTACCAAAATCGGTCTCACCAAGTTTGTGTAATTGGTCTCACCGAGATTACGTTATGCCCTAACCCTAACCATATCGGTTCTGCCGAGTTGCATATCGGTCCCACCGAAAACCCTAATGGTCACTAGATTTACTAAATCGGTCAGACCGAGTTTGTTGATTCGGTCCCACCGAGTTTGGTAAATTGCGTGTAACGGTTAGATTTTGTGTGGAGGCTATATATACCCTTCCACCTCCTCTTCGTTCGTGGAGAGAGCCATCAGAACAAACCTATACTTCCAACTTACCAGTTCTGAGAGAGAACCACCTACTCATGTGTTGAGGCCAAGATATTCCGTTCCTACCATATGAATCTTGATCTCTAGCCCTCCCCAAGTTGCTTTCCACTCAAATCTTCTTTCCACCAAATCCAAATCCTGTGAGAGAGAGTTGAGTGTTGGGGAGACTATCATTTGAAGCACAAGAGCAAGGAGTTCATCATCAACACACCATTTGTTACTTCTTGGAGAGTGGTGTCTCCTAGATTGGCTAGGTGTCACTTGGGAGCCTCCGACAAGATTGTGGAGTTGAACCAAGGAGTTTGTAAGGGCAAGGAGATCGCCTACTTCGTGAAGGTCTACCGCTAGTGAGGCAAGTCCTTCGTGGGCGGCGGCCATGGTGGGATAGACAAGGTTGCTTCTTCGTGGACCCTTCGTGGGTGGAGCCCTCCGTGGACTCAGCGCAACTGCTACCCTTCATGGGTTGAAGTCTCCATCAACGTGGATGTATGATATCACCACCTATCGGAACCACGACAAAAACATCCGTGTCTCCAATTGCGTTTGAATCCTCCAAACCCTTCTCTTTACATTCTTGCAAGTTGCATGCTTTAATTTCCGCTGCCTATATACTCTTTGCATGCTTGCTTGAATTGTGTGAAGATTGCTTGACTTGTTCAAAGATAGCTAAAATCTGCCAAAGTCTAAAATTGGGAAAAGGTTAGGTTTTTAATTGGTCAAGTAGTCTAATCACCCCCCTCTAGACATACTTCAAGGTCCTACAAGTGGTATCGTAGATTTGGTCTCCATTTGCTTTGATTTCCATAGCTTTTGGTGGTCATAGCCTTGGTTTCACAACCTAGGAGAGTATGGCGTCTAGCGAGGGAAATTATCACCGTAGAGGTCCTTACTTTGATGGCACTAATTTTGCTAGTTGGAAGCATAAGATGAAAATGCATATTCTCGGACATAACCCCGCCGTTTGGGCTAATGTGTGTATTGGTTTGCAAGGTGAATTCTTTGATGGGAGAGAACCAAACCGTGAAGCTAGCGCGGAAGAGTTGAAGATGCTGCAATACAACCCTCAAGCTTGTGATATCCTCTTCAATGGCTTGTGCCCCGAATAATTCAACAAAATCAGCCGTCTTGAGAATGCAAAGGAAATTTGGGATACTTTGATTGATATGCATGAAGGTACCGACTCCGTCAAGGAATCCAAGTTGGATGTGCTCCAAAGTCAGCTTGACAAGTTCAAAATGAAGGATGGTGAAGGTGTCGCTGAAATGTTGTCAGGACCCTGATTCCAAGTCACACCGATCTAGCCGGTAACACCTCATATCACTTTGCGGCCTCACGCACGGTATTCCCACGGGTATCGCCTTACCATGGCCCGGGACCGTTTGCGCTTTTTGGATCACGTATATGATAATGTCGCTAGCATCCATATGACAGAGAACCCGGGCCGACATGGCTAGTCGTGAACCCAAAGCGGCACTAACCCATGGGGACAGGCATACATGAATCACATCGAGCATGTCGGTCGGCGTGTGAATCCGAGTTGTAGCACTGGCTAACAGGACTCGGGAACCCGGCTGTAGCAGGCTAGGCAGGACTCGGATGTCACCGTGTGACATTTCCCGAAGGATGGAACCACAGGAACAAAGTGAAACACATGCCGCCGATCAAGTGTCACGGCGGTAGTCTTTGGGCTAGCGGAGACTCCGGTGTCTGCAGAAGAAGCGGACTACTATTGCTCATGAAGCACTAGACTACATTTCCCCATAAGAGAGGCTGCCAAAGATAAACAACTAGATTGTCGGATCCCACACATACCAAACATTTCAATCATACACACAATATGCTCGATATGTGTAAATACAACATGGCATCACAACATAACTCTACGACTCAAGTATTAATTCATTAGGCTCCGAGGAGCGAGATATTACAAACATGGGTCTCATGACCCAACATTCAGAGCACACAAAACAAAGCACACACGGAAGCTTAACATGTCTGAGTACAGACATCTACAAATGAATAAGGCCGAGAAGCCCGACTATCTACTGATCTGCCGAGGGCACAAGATCGTAGCTGAGGTAACAAGCTAAACGTCAAGTCCACGCTGAACTACTAGCGAGGACCGACGCCTCTCTCGCAAAACGTAAAATAAGCAAACGTGAGTACAAATGTACCCAGCAAGACTTACATCGTAACTAACTACATATGCATCGGTTTCAATAAAAGGGTGGTGGAGTTTGACTCTGACAAGCCAACTTTGACTCGGTGGCTATCCTAAACTACAACCGCAAGTAACTCTTTTGAGGTGGCGCACGAGTCCACATATTCACCATTTCAATACACCACTATGGATTCGCTCCGTCTCCCCACGAGAACGCCATCCATAGCACTCACGCTTATCTTGGCGCATTTTAGAGTATCCACTTTCACTTGTCTATGAACTGTTATAGGCAACCCAAGTCCTTCACCATGGACACGGCTATTCAAATAGATCATTTATAACCCTGCAGGGTGTACTTCTTCACACACGCTCTCGCCACTTACCGCCATATACACGTCATGTATCTCGGCAACCTTCAAGCGGAAGCTTTGGCGAGGGTGTCGGCCACGACCGACTAACCACACAAGTCTCTAGTCCAGTTTATCGCCTATTCGGGTTGCATCCGCGAGGAGATCCGGCCGGAGTTTCGCTCACAGCCCCAAACGATGTGTGCAGGGTTCCCGAGACACCGAACGGGCGCCCGGTACACCGTGCCCCGGTGTATCTACCGCATCATAGCCCACCCCTAGGGTCAACGCTACGCACAGCCTCCAACACATATCCTACAAACACCAGAAACTAGTTGCAACTCCTGGACAGAGGGCAAGGGCAGTTAATAAGTCGAGAGGGTCCATTGGTTTTGGGCCCAATGCGTGGTATTAACTGTTTCATGGATCACAAACACAGAACTCAGTTCCTGAGGACGGCTGCAATGAGACAACCCACAATGTACTCCTACGTGGCCTCTCACCGCTACCTTTACCAAATCGTGTTCACACACTTAGATCACACACAGTAGGACATGTTCACACACCATTCCAATTCATTCCCGATGAATCAGACCTGACTCAACTCTAAGCAAAGAGTGCATGACAAACAAACATGAATGAGTAGGCACACCAGGGCTCAAACAACTCCTACTCATGCTAGTGGGTTTCATCTAATTATTGTGGAATGACAGGTCATGCAGAGGATAAAGGGGTTCAGCTACCGCAGCAAGTAATGTATGAATCGTTGTTGTCCTAATGCAGAAAAGAGAGCAGGAGCGAGAGAGTGGGATTATATCAGAATGAACAAGGGGGTTTTGCTTGCCTGGCACTTCTGAAGATAATATAGTTCTTCATCGGTGTCATTGAACATGTCGTCGGTACGTCGTTTACCGAGAGGGGTCAACACCGGCAAAAAAGGAAGAACATAATCAATGCAATGCACAATATGATGCATGATCATGACATGGCAATATGATGTGGTTTGAGCTAATGCAACTAGCAGCAGATTAAATGAAGTTGGTTTGAACCCTAGGTTCAAATTCAAACTCCATATGTGGATATTCAAATGTCATTATTTGTTTTGCCCAATTCAGCAACTATAAATTGTTCTAACATGCATGAAAACAGCACAGATGGATAGATTGGATTTTTCTGATCATTTTTCATATATAATTTATCTCATTCTGAGCTACGGTTGAATTTATATGATTTTTAGAAGTTTAGGACATTTTCTGAATTTCCCTAAAAAGAATAAATCCAGAAAATGATTTACTGCGTCAGCCTGACATCAGCAGGTCAACGAAGCCGGGTCCAGGTCAAACCTGATGTGTGGGGTCCACACGTCAGTGACTAACTAACTAATCTAAAATAATTAGTGTTAAACTTCTACTAACTAAAAATGTCAGTGCAGTAATTAAACTTAATTAAAAACTAATCTAGGATTAGCTGGGGCCTGGGCCCACTTGTCAGTGACTCAGAGAAAGTCAAACTGGGTCCACCCGGGGTCAACAGTCAGCGGTGGGGGTCAAACTTGCCGGCGGCTCGACGCCGGCGACGACAGGCGTGGCGGAGGGGCTCGAAAATGAGCCACAGGGCATCATTTTGGGCGTGGGGAGGCGCTACAAAGAGCTGCTGCACGCGCGCAGCTGATGGAGCAGCCGGCGGGAGCTGGGGTGGCCGAAGACGACAGCCACGAGCTCGGAAGCGGTGGCCGGAGCTCGGGCGTGCTCGGGTTTGGTGTTAGGGTGCACGGCAGGTGGCAAGGAGGGGTGCTATGGCCTCCTGGGGGTGCACTGAGTGCAGTTACGCGCTCAGTTTGGACGGAGGCGTACCAAAACGACGACGGCGACGAGTCCGGCGCCGGTGAGGTCTCGGTCTCGACAGAAACGAGGGCTACGATGAGCTAATGGCCATGGGAGTAGGGGGGTCGGTAGAGGAGCTCACCGCGGGTGCAGAGGTGGCCTCGGCGTGCTTGGGGAAGCACCGGAGCGAGCGGGGCGGCGAGAGGGATCTCCGGCGGCCGACGAGGGAAACGGCGACGGGGCGGCGTTGCGGCGCGTCCGGGGCCTCGTGGGTCGTCGAGGAGGTCGGGGACGTCGAGGCGGAGCTCGCAGGCACGGCGAGGGGTCGAGGGGGAGGCGGTGGCCGCGGCGAATGGCGTCGGTGGCGACGGCTGCGCTCGGACATGAGAGGGAGAGAGAGCAGAGGAGGGAAAGAGCTCGGGAGAGAGTGAGGGCGGTCGGGGAGGTTGCGTGTCGACGTCCAGGGCGTCCAGAGCGTCGAGGAAGAGCGGCAAGCAGGAGCTGGCGAGGCGCATGGCTGCCAAGTGAGCACGTGCCCCCGCCTTTCTGGGCGCGAGGTAGGGGTGATCAAGGCCGCTGGGCCGGCTTAAGACAAACCTGATGCCAAAGAAGGGCCTGTAAGCTCAGGTAGGTATTTCCTTTTCTGTTTCTTTTCTATTTTTCTGACATTTGTTTGGTTTAATAAAAATACTAAACCATTTTTAAAATTCATGAAAATAATTGTGTGAACTAAATGGACTTATCCAATGCTACACAACAATTTCCAGAATTATTGAACATATATTTATGATATAACAAATATAGATCCAATTCAAATATTTATTGGTTTATTTCAAAGGCCCAAAATACTTGTTCCTGAGATTCTAGAAATATTGGTTTGAATTTTATCCCTTGCCAATATTTCCAGAGATTAACGGGAACATTTTCTTGGACTCATTTGATGAGATTTAAATCTTGGTTATTTTTAGAGATCTTCTGAGGCTTTGAAAATTCCTCAATTCAAATTTCATTTGAATTTAAACATGATGCTCACATGAAGGGCTAGCCTAGTGCATACCAGAACTAGGGATGTGACAAATGTACTCTAGGCTTGCTCTTATCACAAATGAGATTGCCGGCTTAGGAAGTGAAGAGATGACCGACAGATTCATCATCAAGAAGATCCTAAGAGCATTGGATGGAAAATACGATACCATGTGCACATTGATCCAAATGATGCCAAATTACAAAGATCTCAAGCCAACGGAAGTCATTGGAAGAATTGTTGCTCATGAGATGTCACTCAAGGATAAGGAGGAACTTCACAACAAGTCAAGTGGTGCTTACAAAGCCTCATGTGAAGCCCCCACATCATCGAAAGTGAGAAACAAACCTTCAATGAAGAATTGAGCTTAATGGTGAAGAACTTCAACAAATTCTACAAGAGTAGAAGCAAAGAAAGAAGCTCTAAGTCAAGGTCCTACAATGAGAAAAGATCTTCTAGTCGAGAGCGCAACTGCTACAATTGTGGGAGACCCGGACACTATTCCAATGAGTGTACGGCACCCTACAAAAGAAGAGAAGATTCTCCCAAGAGAAGAAGTAGAAGAGAAGAATCACCACCAAGAGAGAGAAGGAGTAAAGATGATCGTTATGAACGAAGACCCTCACGGAGAAGCAAGGATTCGGATAGGAAGGACAAGTCATCAAAGAGCTACACAAAACGAAGACATCAAGCTCACGTTGGTGAATGGGTATCCGGCTCCGACTCCGACCATCACTCCGAGAGAAGCTATCACTCCGACTCCGAATACACTCAAGATGAAGGTGTTGCCGGTCTGCCACTTGTGTCAACCAACTCCTATGACATATTTGATTCACCAAATGAAGGAATTGGTAGATGCTTCATGGCCAAAGGTCCTAAGGTAACACACCCCGAGTATGTTGATTTTAATAGTGATGAAGATGACTTGCTAGGTGATGATGATTTACTTGTTGACAACTCTAGTGATGAATACTATGATGAAACGTCAATTAATCATGCTAATCAAGATGAAACGAATGACAATGATAAGGAGAAGATTGAGCTTCTAACTAAAGAACTAAACACTCTTAAGTTAGCTCATGAAACTATCTTCGAAGATCATCGAGAACTTTTAAGGGCTCATGAGAAGTTACGCTTTGAAAAGCTCAATCTTGAGCAAGAGCATGAGTTCCTAAAAGCGATCAATGATGATCTCCGGAAGAAAAGTACTTCTTACATTGCCAAGCGTTTACTCTTATCTACTTACATGCCTCAAGTCAAGTCTAATAACAAGAACAAGAAAGATTCTTCTTCTAGTAGTAACAATAAAAATGCTAAATCCAATATTGTTGCTTCTAGTAGTTCTCTTGATTCCACTAATGATCCTCTTAGCCAAGTTACACTTGAGCAAGAAAATAGCTTATTGAAGGGAATTATAGAGAAAGGTGTATACAAGAGCCTTGCTGGGAGTAAACAATTTGAGGAAATTGTACGCAAGCAAGGAAGGCACCGGAAGAATCAAGGTGTTGGTTTTGAACGAAAGTTCAATGCCAATGGAGTTGAGTGAGAAGAAGATCAATACCCCAAGATGAAGTTTGTTCCTCAACAAGAGAAGTATGATCCTACTTCCTTTAAGGGAACACAAGCACAAGATGATCTTCCACCACAAGACCACAAGAACAAAGGCAAGGAAAAGCTTCAAGAGGAGATTGATGCATTTGAAGAAGCACCTAAGGCCTTGGTCAAGTGGGTTCCCAAGACTACGTCAAGTTCTACTTCAACAAGCACAACTACTACACCAAGGATTCCCATCAAGATGATGTGGATCCCGAAGAAGAAGAACTAGAGAGTTCTTGAGGGTGACCCCGCCAACATTCTTCACTCATATCATTATGGCAAGGACAAGTGCAACCACCTTTCTATCTTGCACTAGTTCAAGGAGTCACAAACCCTCATGTTGGTAAGGCAAGGGACAAGGTAACCTAATGTTTTCATGGACATCATTTTGTGTGTGCATCACTCTATGTCTATGGATATTCTTGTTTGTTCCTTGTGGGACTAACCCATGTAGGTATTGAAAGTGCAACTCACTCCAAAGGTTTGCTCCAAAAAGATCTACATCAACATTGAGCATCCACATCTTCAACACCGACATGAAGTCATCGTCGACAAAACCTAAGGTTAGTTCATCCCTCTAAGGGGGATCTCACATCTAGGGGGAGCTTAATTCTAAGAATTGAGTCAAAGCAACTCTAATGATGTGAACACATAAATGCTTTATGTAAAAGTGGTAACCCCACTTGAGCTTAAACGATGAGTATGACCTATGATCAAATGTTCTCATTTGACTCCTAAGTCCATATACCCATATATAAATGACCTAGTCATCGCCAATTGTTTGATAGATGCTAGAATTAGTTGTGCATGCTTTGTCACATATTTCATTTGTCATTTTATTGTGTGAGCATGTTGGTTGCATATTTTACTCATTCGAGGACATCCCCGTGATGTTGTGATTGATTGGCTTCTTTTCTTTGGCCAAGTGGATGGACAAGAATGCCTAAGAACCTTCTCTAGCTATCTATGCTTTTCTCGTCTCAAACTCTATTCATGCTACATCACAAAATTTGATCAAATCAGATTCGAACCCCTTTGTGTGAGGAGCACTCGGAGTTCCCGGTTCGTCATAGACTTAAACTTCCAAAACTTCTTTGTGATTTTCGGTCTGACCGATTCCTCCATTTCGGTCATACCGAGATCACTAAGTCGATCTAGGTTTTCATCTCGGTGCAACCGATTTGAACTTTTCGGTCACACCGAGTTGCAGTAACTGTTAACAGTTATGCATCTCGGTGCCACCGAGTTGTTCCACTCGGTCACACCGACAGTGTCGGGCTATATATTCTCAGGGGCAAATTTTGGAAAACTTTCTCCGAAACTCCTCGCCTGCGCATAGCTCGCTCTGCCTACTAGGTCTCCGGATCGTTGACTTCATCGCCAGCTGCCTCTTGTCGCTGGTCTCTGCCGCCGTCAACGGAATTTCTTCTCCATCGTTGCCGCCATAGCGAGTTCACCATCGAACTAGGGTATGAACTCGATCACAGTGCTATCCTCGTCTGATTCTCAGCACATTGTGTTCATAATGCTTCTTGCCACGATTGAAACACTTCTATCTAGTCAAAACAATCCTTAGAATAGGTGTGATTCGAAAATTTAGGGTTAGGTTTCATGAAACCATCTCGGACCCACCGAGTTGAAAAACTCGGTCCCACCGATTTGGCTAACGCCATTGCACTAGTAACTCTCCGTCGACCGAGAATTGCTAATCGGTGTGACCGATTTTAAAACTTTGTGAAACCCTAGCAGTCTCGGTGCCACCAATCTGTGACTCGGTCTGACCGAGTTCACTAGTTTAGGTTCCAAAACTGCTTCGGTATCACCGAGTTTGAAAATCGGTTGATCCGAAATGCTTTCTGTGGAAAACTAAAACTAAGTTTTTGAATCATTCTTTTGCAAAATCTCTGCATTTTGTGATGCTCATCCACTCTACCTCATATATAACTATTCACGTGGTCAGCAACAATGTGTGCAAGATGTCGCACCAAAGTGACAGCCGTAACAAGTCGAAGAGCAGATTCACATGAGTGAGGGCACTAGTCCCTCTAGCAGCTCGAGATGAGGGGAGCAAGCACTCCCAGCAATTTGCCCAAGGCTGCCACAAGGACAAGGAAGAAGAAGACCTCAGAGTCGAGGATGAGGATTATGTGGCGCTTGAGGATGAGGCAAGTTCAAAGATGAATGTGCTCTAGTAGGAGTACAGCTCAACTGCAGTTAAGCCAGTAATGAAGATCAAAAGGCCTGCAGGAAGACAACCAATGTCCAAAGCCAGAGTCTCCACTCAAGCTTCTTTGGAATCCCAACCCAAAGAGCCTGTTGTTGCTGAAGGAAAGAAACAGAAGGAAAGGGTCATGAAGACCATGGCCAGAGTAATAGGAAAGCCTTCCATGATAGAGGAAGAAGAGGAAGAAGAGGTTGCTGAACCAGCACCCAAGGCACAAAAGCTGATGGGTGATGCTATAAAGTCAGGGGCTGCCACTTCAAAGCCCAAAGTAGCACCCCAAGCTGCCCCCAAGCCCAAGAGTGCACCTAAGAGGAATACCAGGAGTATACCAAATTGCTGAAAAGAACAAGGCCCCAATGCCCGATGTTGCTGCTGAGGAAGATGAAGAAGGGCAAGTCTTAAGGAAGCTCAAACCCAAGATTCCAGACCACAATGATGCTCATCCTGTGGTTGAGAACATGAAGATCAGGAGAGACTTAGGGTTGAGGCTATGGAGAGAGTCAGATCCATATGCCACCAGGAGAAGGACTGTTGTAGATTACAGGTTCCACACCAAGGAGCAGCAGGACTTGTATGAGACCATCTTATTGGATAAGAAGCACATAGTTTGTGATATGAGGTGGGTCGACTGGGCCTACATTCAGGAGAATGCAGAACACTATCTTGGAGTATATGACAGCTTCAGTGCATGTGGAGTTGCAGATTTTGTTGGCAAGAAGCTCACAAACTGGAATGACGAGCTCATTATGAAATTCTACTCCACAGCACATTTCTATCCAGATGGCAGGATAGTTTGGATGTCAGAAGGAACGAGATACCAATCAACCATAGAGGAATGGGCAAGTCTGATCAATGCCCCAAAGGAAAGTGAAGATGACTTGGACATTTATGCCAAGAAGATGGATCACAATTCAATGTCACAGATGTACAAGGAGATCCCAGATGATGCACTTGAGACTTTCAAGTTTGGATCAGTTCATTTTCTTCTCGGCTGTATGCCAACGATCAACTGGATCCTAAGGCACACTTTGTTGCCCAAATCAGGTGACCACAACATGATCAGAGGGCATGCAATTAACTTGCTTCACATTTTTATGTGCCCTTAAATTCAAGGTCATGAGCCTCATAGTTGAAACTATCAAGAGGACAGCAATGCACCAAAGAGGAGCTGTGGATATGCCCCACAAATCCGTGGAGTTGATTAACTCAAAGATGGGCACAGGAAGTATATGTTGGATAAAGAACACTTAGTTCTCTATCCTGAATTTGAGGACAATCAAGTTGTCATGACCGAGAATGAACCATCATCAAGACAAGCTCAAGAGAAGAAGGAGAAGGCAAGGAAAGAGAAGGCTGCCAAGATGCCCACTCTAGCAGAGGCATCTGAGTACTTTTTGAAGAACAAGCAGGAGCAGCTTGGTTACTTGATAGCATCAACTCTGCGGATTGAGAAGGGGTTGGCCACCCTAACTCAAAACCAGGAGAGCCTGGAAAGAATCAAGGAACAAAAATTCTATGATCTTGATGTCAAAGTAAATGAGATTCAAATCGGTGTGGAGCAGCTACAGGATGACATGCAGGAGAGGAAGGGCAGGACAACAACTGATGCATTTGCCAGAGTGCCTCGAGCTCAGAGATCAGCTGCAGAGCCAGTACCAGACACCAGAGTCACTTCATCTGCTCCAGCTACAGCTCCAGCGCAACCAGCTCCAGCACCAACTCCTTCAGCTCCTTCCACATCCACTGAAGTCTTCGTCCAAGGAGCCATCTCTACGCCACCAACAGAAGACCAAGCCTGAGAGACGATATAGTCCTATGCATTTTCTAGGAACTTTTTGGTAACTTGTTTCCAAAGGGGGAGAAAAATGTATAGATCATAGGCTACGAGGGAGAGAGTTTGCTGCTTTTGTTCTCTCTTGTCTTCTTGGTTGAACTTTGTTTGCTTTTGATTGCTTGAGATACTATGCTATTACCTGTGAGACATTGATGATCATGTGTTTGATCATAAGCTACACTTATGCTTGTTATGTGTTATTATCTTACTTATCCTTATATGATCATTCACTGTGCTTGGTGATGAGTGCATGTATTCAATCTTTATTATTTTGAGCGCTCCACCAAGATGTATGTGACATGGAAGAGTAACCCATGAGCCTAATTCCTTGTGCATTTGCAGTCCAAAGCAAATTTTAAAACATGCACAAATTTAGGGGGAGCTCTTGCTTATCACATACTTCTCAAAGCGACGATGTTTTTTAATCTTATTATCATTTGTCGAAGCTTTGATCTATATGTTGTCATCAATTACCAAAAAGGGGGAGATTGAAAGCACAACTATCCCTAGGTGGTTTTGGTAATTCATAACAACATATAGCTCATTGAGCTAATGCTATTCCAAGACAAATATTTCAGGAAAGCTCAATGAATGGCATGGCATGGATGATGAAAGTGGATCCCTCAAAATATTAAGGACAAAGGATTGGCTCAAGCTCAAAAGCTCAAGACTCTACATTTTACATTTTAGTGACCCAAGATCACATTGAGTCTATAGGAAAAGCCAATACTATCAAGGAGGGATGAGGTGTTGCTTAATGAGCCTCTTGCTTCATGTGCTTAGTGATATCCTCCAAAACCCTCCACTACTTTCTCACATCCACATATGACCTAAACCTTAAGTCAAACTCGCCCCACCGATTCTTTCTATCCGCGCCACCGAAGTTCAATTGTCATAGCCAATCGCCACAAACCCTAGGCAAATCGGTCTCACCGATAGGGATCTCGGTCTCACCGAGATGGGATTGTAATCTCTCTGTTTCCCTTCGTAACGTTTCGGTCTAACCGAAGTGAGCGATCGGTCCCATCGAGATTGCAATGTAAACTCTCTGTTTCCCTTTCGTAACTTTTCGGTCTCACCGAAAGAGCGGATCGGTCCCACCGAGATTGCAATGTAAACTTTCTATTTCCCTTTCTTAACGTTTCGGTCTCACCGAAAGAGCGAATCGGTCCCACCGAGTTTACCTGACCAACTCTCTGGTTAGCTAATTACCAAAATTGGTCTCACCGAGTTTGTGTAATCGGTCTCACCGAGATTACGTTATGCCCTAACCCTAACCATATCGGTTCTGCCGAGTTGCATATCGGTCCCACCGAAAACCCTAACGGTCACAAGATTTACTAAATCGGTCAGACCGAGTTTGTTGATTCGGTCCCACCGAGTTTGGTAAATTGTGTGTAACGGTTAGATTTTGTGTGGAGGCTATATATACCCCTCCACCTCCTCTTCATTCGTGGAGAGAGCCATCGTAACAAACCTACACTTCCAAGTTACCAGCCTGAGAGAGAACTACCTACTCATGTGTTGAGGCCAAGATATTCCATTCCTACAATATGAATCTTGATCTCTAGCCTTCCCCAAGTTGCTTTCCACTCAAATCTTCTTTCCACCAAATCCAAATCCTGTGAGAGAGAGTTGAGTGTTGGGGAAACTATCATTTGAAGCACAAGAGCAAGGAGTTCATCATCAACACACCATTTGTTACTTCTTGGAGAGTGGTGTCTCCTAGATTGGCTAGGTGTCACTTGGGAGCCTCAGACAAGATTGTGGAGTTGAACCAAGGAGTTTGTAAGGGCAAGGAGATCGCCTACTTCGTGAAGATCTACCGCTAGTGAGGCAAGTCCTTCGTGGGCGATGGCCATGGTGGGATAGACAAGGTTGCTTCTTCGTGGACCCTTCGTGGGTGGAGCCCTCCATGGACTCACGCAACTGTTACCCTTCGTGGGTTGAAGTCTCCATCAACGTGGATGTACGATAGCACCACCTACCGGAACCACGACAAAAACATCCGTGTCTCCAATTGCGTTTGAATCCTCCAAACCCTTCTCTTTACATTCTTGCAAGTTGCATGCTTTAATTTCCGCTGCCTATATACTCTTTGCATGCTTGCTTGAATTGTGGTGAAGATTGCTTGACTTGTTCAAAGATAGCTAAAATCTGCCAAAGTCTAAAATTGGGAAAAGGTTAGGTTTTTAATTGGTCAAGTAATCTAATCACCCCCCCCTCCAGACATACTTCAAGGTCCTACAACTCCGCGGGGTCAGGAGTGCCGTCGTAACGAGGAGGCAGATCCGGCTTGAACTTGCCCGACCATGCGACGCTACGTAGCTCAGGGGTGAAGGCGCGGCAGCCGGCCATGGTCACCGGGGCCCGTCTTGGAGGTGGAGCTCGGTCTTGGCGCCCGTGCGCCGCCACGGCAAGCAGCGCGGAGCCCTGCTGCAGCAAGCAATCCTGACGTGGCGGTGCGGGGAGCGGTGGAGCGTTCTCTTGCGAGCGAGGGACCTCTTGACAGCTTACTTCTTCGCGCACGGGCGCCGGACACGTGGGTGGTCGCGCCATGAGTTGCAGGCGCTTTGGCGCTGTGGCGCCGTCTTGGTGCAGAGGTGGTGGAGGTGCTCCGTGAGCCACATCGCCCGTAGCTGGCGGTGGACGAGGCAGCGAGAGGGACGACACAGGGGAGCCCGCTGCGGTGCTGACGAGCTCGGCGATGCGGTCGAGCTTGTCTTCATAGAGGTCATCGACGGGGCGGTAGCGCAGGAGCTCACGTGCCATGCACAGCATGGCCTACGCATCCACAGGAGCACGGTGAGCATGGGACGATGAACCACCCGGGGTCAGCGACGGAGTAGCGGTGCGGCTGTCACGCCGCACCGAGGGGTGCAGCGAGGAGGCTTGCTGATCATTCCCCACCGGGCCGGTGGCGGCGTTGGCGGCAGGCGATGGGGAGGCCCGCCGACGGGAGCCGTCTGGGCGACGTGGGTGGCGAGGGCAGCCCTGCGCTCGGCTCGGGCTCGGCGGGCGTCCGCCATGGAGATGACGAAGCAACGGGGAGCGGAGCGACGGAATGAAAGCTTTGGCACACCCCTACCTGGCGCGCCAAATCTTGGATCTCGGGTTCCGGCAAAACCCTTAAGGTTCGAACTCTGGGGTGCGTGCGAAGATCTCTCCCCCACAGATCACGCCCTCACACACTTCGCGATCTCTAGGCTAGCTCGACGAACTCGCAACACAAGGGACACAAGATTTATACTGGTTCGGGCCACCATTGTGGTGTAATACCCTACTCCAGTGTGTGGTGGTGGATTGTGTCTTGGGCTGAGGATGAGCAGTACAAGGGGAAGAACACCCTCCTGAGGAGAGGTGTTCTTGTGCTAGGTGAACTTGAGGGTGTGAGGATTGCTCAAGATGAGATCGATCTGCCTCTGAATGAGTTGCCTCCAACGGTGGTGGCTAGTCCTATTTATAGAGGCCCCGGTCCTCTTCCCAAATGTTGAGCGGGAAGGGATTCCACAGCGGCCAATTTGAAAGGGGACATCTAGTATAGCTTATCCTGACAAAAGTGGTCTTCTCCTGTTAAAGGCTCTAGTGGTGACGTCGTTTTGGGCTCCACGGTGACCTCCGTCTTGCCGTCCTGCTAGTCTTGGTCTCGTTGCACCGATAGGGAAACCTTTACTTGACGCCTCGGTACTCCTCGCCGGCGCTTGCCCCCTTAGCACCAAAGGGGAAACAAGGACACTATGTGCACTGGCGCCCACCTGGTCTCGATCGTCATGGCTCACGTCACGAGAACCTCGCGAGGTTTGCCTTGCCTTGATCTCACCGCGCATCGCGAGCCAGCCTGGTGAGGCCGCTGACGGTGTCCTGGACTAGGGGGTACTCACCACGTCGTCTCCCGGTCAGTTAGATTGGGCCGAGGACCCCCATGGCCGTATACTCATGGGCTGATTCGGACAAATTGCCGCATACAAGGAAGATTCCACAAGACTTGGTGGTCAAGACAAGGACTCCTCCCCACCGGCGTATTCGGCTACGATTCTTGTTATCCTAGGCCTCTGGTGCATTATATAAACCAGGGCCAGGCTAATCGATAGACATACAGACAATCATGCCAACAGTCCGGCCAAAGGATATAGTCCGCCTCCTGTTACCATTAGCCTTTGACGCATAGTTCGGGACCCCCTACCCGAGATCCGCCGGTTTTGACACTGACATTCGTGCTTTCATTGAGAGTTCCGTTGTGTGATCGGCAAAAGGATCGATGGCTCGCCTGCAGATCAACTGCGACTTCGGCATCTTCATCACTAACTTGATTGGTCACCTTGGTTCAACCAAGGACTGCGCCCTACCTCCGATCGTCATGTTCGGATGAGGTCCTTCATCAACATCAGCTCCGATCTCGATCAAGATCATGGAGGAATCATCCAGGGTGCCCGGGGGCTCAACGTCAACATTGCCCTCGGGCGACCGTGCAGTTTTTCTGGATAGCGAACTTGTGTCTGCCGCCACCGCCTCCTCAAGTGTTGTTTTAAAGATTGCTTCGGTGGAATTGTGCGGAATTGAGTCTACAACAACCTTGGAAAATCTTGTCGAGTTCCGATGGAGGAATCTCGTCGGATCGAGCCCTGTCAAATCTGGACGAGAATCTGGACGAGTTTAGGGCGTGGTGTCCAGCTTCTAGCTCAGACTTCCTTTGGAAGATCCAACCGTTGATCGGCTGCGGAATTCCTATATCTACCACCCCTCAAAATTTCAGCTCGATCCGACCGTCCAAACTCCGGGAACCTTCCGATTAGTGCATCACTGTTCGGATCTGTTTTCTGCGCGAAAACGAATCCGATCCGAGTTCGTCTTTTTTATGAACGGTATTTCGGACATCCTTTTTGAAGGAAGGTTTGTATGGGGTATTGTGTTTTGTTCCCGAACACATCCCACTAACTTTAAAATCTTTTGAACATGATCTTCAACATCATGCTGGTGTCAAACCAGTCTGGCAACATTGCTCCACGGGCCGACCGCGCTTAGTCACGTTGTCACTTTGTTGAGCCGAGCTCAACTTCTTCGGATCATCATCTCGGCAGGCCGAACAAGAGTTCGGCATCGCAAAGGATAAATCATCACCAACATCGCCGCCCCACGGATTACACGGAGCGGGCACACCGGCATCGCTGCACGGTCACTTCATTAAGCCGGCAGTGACCACGTCACGGCCTGCATCGGCAGGGCAACACTGTTGCTCCTTCAAGCCGATGTCCATCAAGCCGACCTACTTCGACTCATCAGCTGACATCGAGGCTTCGACATCTCGGCTGGACCGGGGGCTTCGCCATCTCTTCATCAACCTACTCCGGAGACTTCAGTGTCCCTAGCCGACCAGCTCCGTCACGTTAGCTGGACCGTGGGCTTTGCCTCAGCGAGCCAACCTTTGCCAGCATCGCCATGCCATTGATTTATCGCCCATCAGGCAATGGGTGTGCGGATCGAGTCCCAATTTTGGGAATCACCTTTCTTCGGATTGCTACAACAAACAAACCAGGTGCTACTAATCCTAGTATTTTTTGCTTGTTTGGGTTCATTTTTTTCAAGGAATTATTACTCTGGTTTGCCCATCATATGTACACAGGTCTATCAAAAGGTGGCCGCATTAACGATGGTCGCATGGTGGTTCGGTCGGTTTCCGTACATAGTCCAGCGAACGTCGCATCTGGAACTCGGACCGACCTATGAATTCAGGCTTTGCCACGCCTACTGCGTCACGCCGACGCCCTGCATTGACATTGACTTCGGCGCCAGGCCATATTTCTTTTATTACTCACTTTGCATAAACTATTTATTATGCAACGATTTTTTCATTATTACTATTATCTCCGGTTTGCACTATTTTTTGTGCATAGGAAAATGATCCATCCGGAATATATCCTTTGGCGTCACCTCGGCTGGACAGGGGGCTTCTCAACACTTCATTACCCCATGCCGGGGACTTCGGCATCACTCTGCCGGCCTACATTGACCGTGCTATGTCACCACTTCGGAGTGCCGAGCTCTTTGCTCCGCCACCTCGGGACCGGCTTGGGGGATGGAACCTTGTCTCGCATCAAGCTCGGACCGCGTCATCAATACCGAACACATTAACCAGCTAAGTTGCCTTCATGCTCAAAGTTTTAAACTTTTTACTTGTGTTCGGTTCGACCAAGCATTATACTTTTTTGGAAAAAAGTTCCTTGTAAAAAATTTCCTTGTCCAAACTTTGTTTGTGACGCACAAATTCAAATACCCAGTTCACTTGGGGGCTTCCTTCATGAAGCCTTTCCTCTTGCATATGATTATACTTGTACGGCTTCGTTCCTTGTTCGTGTATTACGCCACAATATGCACCATATTGACTTAAGCGATTTGCAAGCTGGATTGCCTCGCTCCTGTGTTTACCCCTACGTTCCCGATTGTTCGGCTAGGAAGTAAATAGAGCACCTCTTCGATTTTCACGATCGGGTTATCCGAGCCGGACCTCAGACTGGATGAAGCTGAAAGCTAGTGCTATTATTGTTTTCAATGATGGTCAGCACACAACGAAATTCATGAGTACAAAAAATCTATTGCACAAGTCTCAGAGTAACAATGAGCACCGAAGAAAGGTATCGGTGGGGGTACTATTTTCTTCGAAGATGCTTCTTACACTTCGTCCGTAATATAGCATAAGTTCCCTGAGCGCGCTTTGTCTATTACAGCCTTATGACCTGATTGCCTAGTTATTGGAAACACCGTCGATATTCTCGACAGGTGGAGTACATAACACTTTTCGGTCCTTGACCGAAGAGGGAGAAGCCGACGGTCGGTTAAGATGCGTTTAAAGTTCGGGTAAACATAGATATGATATAAGTACTTCGGTACATACAATAATTCTTTTACCCAAGTCACTTGGGGGCTCTTAAGTTTATTTGAGCCGTTTTATAATATGTGTTTTCTTATTAGTCGTTGCAAAGTTTGTATTATTATTATTATTGTTATTATTTATCATTCCTTTTTTGACACAAGTATGTGGTCACTAGCTGAGGAGCCTAATTTCTCTCTCAAAACCGCTAGAGTTTAGTTTGCTAAACTGGCCTAATGAGAAGTACTCCGCCTTCGGGATAGGAGGTCGAAGCCGTAGGCTAACCCGCTTGAAGTCTTGAGATAGGATGTGTCATGTTAAAGCACGGCAGAAGCACTTTTTTTAAGTCCAATTTTCAGATTGGCACCGAACACTTGATCTAGTTCGGACATTAAACTTTTGAACTATTTGTGCGTTTCCAGCATTAGTCTCTCAGTGCAACGCCGGACACCTTTAGGGATTCGGCAAAAACATTCTCGGATATTGCTATATATGTATCGGTTTCGAATTGTGTCTTCGGTCAATAGTTGGGTTACCCGGCTCCTGTGCTTGCCTCCTACGTTCCTCTTTGTTCGGCTAGGTGTGCAAAGGGAGAACCACTACGATTGTGCCTCCTGCTCGCATGGTCAAGCACCTCAGTGGAGAAAGCCGAAAACTGACTGTCACAATAGGCGTAAACTGGTCGGCGATCCATGACTATGTTAAATGACGGGCCGTTCATAACATTGGCCGAAGTGTTTACGGCTTGACCTCGGATGTCGCCGAACAAGAATCGGGGCTCATAGCTAGCTTCCCAGTTTAAAGCTCCTATGACTAAGTGAAAGTTTTAAAGCCCGCATATCTGATTGCCTTGTTTACGCTAACACAACCGCCTTTCGCACCGAGACGCCGGCTAAGGGTTGTTTTGTTATTATGAAACACCTGCGTAGTATCTGCCAATGGGCAGAAGCCGACGATGGGCCACTTTCAACTGATAAAATGGTCGCAATGGAGTCAAAATAATGATGTAAAGTGCTTGGACCCATAGAATCATTACACATAATCTGTGATTTTTACTCTAGATATTGATCCTTAATTTGGCCACCCGTGCCCACATTAAGGCTCGGGGGCTACTGGGCTTTGCACCCATTATTTACAAATATTAAAGGGGCACATCGATCCCCTGATTTGGTGTTGCCACCCGACCAGTGTCTCGGGGGCTACTACATTGCCTATCCAATGCAGAAAATTTAAAGTGCAATATAGTTTTCGAGGAGATTATTATCCTTAGGTTGGTCGGCCGCACCCAACCTGAGTCTCGGAAGAAGCCCATGGCCAAGGTGGTGCATCACCTCGGAAGCAGTCCGGCATAAAGCTCGGGCGCCAGTGGCTGGCTCCATAGCGGGCATTTCCGACATTAAGCTCGGCTAAGCTCCTTCAAACTTTTTTGAGCCAAGGTGATCTATGATACCTCGGATATAGTCCACCGTTGAAGCTCGGATACATTCCGGCGTTGGAGCCCGGAAGCAGTTTGGCGTTGGAGCTCGGCTGTAACAATACTCTTATGCAATCCGGCGTTGGAGCTCGGATACATTCCGGCGTTGGAGCTCGGAAGCAGCCCGGCGTTGGAGCTCGGCTGCGAAAGATAAATCAGATGCAGTCCGGCATTGGAGCTCGGACGCAAGAGGACACTGCCGCCCGGGAACAACTTCAAACCCGAGGTGTGGCATAAAAATAACAAGGCATTGATAAAGGCCGGAAACCTAAAGGGGCTCCTCGGATACCCGACGTATAAACTCTTCGGATGCATGTTGGTGATCCTCAAGATCGAAGAAGATTGGTTGAACCAGTTTTCAAGACCGACGACCGAAGATGAAGAACAGTTTAGAAGAATCGAGGAGCGTCCCCAACTTGAAGACCGGTTCAGGGGGCTACTGACGGTGTCCTGGACTAGGGGGTACTCACCACGTTGTCT
The DNA here is from genome assembly GCA_021605145.1 of Aegilops bicornis. Classification (NCBI taxonomy): domain Eukaryota; kingdom Viridiplantae; phylum Streptophyta; class Magnoliopsida; order Poales; family Poaceae; genus Aegilops; species Aegilops bicornis. Next base: position 568,216,118 of record CM038675.1, read on the forward strand.
CCCGGTCAGTTAGATTGGGCAGAGGACCCCCATAGCCGTATACTCATGGGCCAGTTCAGACAACTGCCGCATACAAGGAAGATTCCACAAGACTTGGTGGTCAAGACAAGGACTCCTCCCTCACCGGTGTATTCGGCTAGGACTCTTGTTATCCTAGGCCTCTGGTGCATTATATGAACTAGGGCCTGGCTAATCGATAGACATACAGACAATCATACCATAGGCTAGCTTCTAGGGTTTAGCCTCTACGATCTCATGGTAGATCAACTCTTGTAAGACTCATATCATCAAGATCAATCATGCAGGAAGTAGAGTATTACCTCCATCGAGAGGGCCCGAAACTGGGTAAACATTGTGTCCCCCGCCTCCTGTTACCATCTGCCTTAGATGCACAGTTCGGGACCCCCTACCCGAGATCCGCCAGTTTTGACACCGACAGCCGCTCCTGAGGTCTTGTGTCGTCCGCCTCACGAGGCTTGGCCCCTCGCGAGGGTCTTGAAAGCTTGTTGGTGAAGATGGGCCGTACAGGCCCGCTCGTAGAGCCACGCCGTGGGCCGCAGGCAGGCAAGTATGGGGACCCCCGTTCCCAGAACGCCGACATCCATTTCTGTTGTTTTGGCTAATCGCAAACAGTTCATCTGAGTGACCTGTATGTCATTTATCGCACACACCTTGATCTGGCTGACTGTTTCTGTTGTTTTCGCTAATCGCAAATAGTTCATCCGAGTGACCTATATGCTATCTATCGCACACACCTTGATCTGGCTGATCGTTTCTGTTGTTTTGGCTAATCGCAAACAGTTCATCCGAGTGACCTGTATGCCGTCTATCGCACACACCTTGGTCTGGCTGACCATTTCTGTTGTGCAGGCCCATCGCAAATTGTTCGTATGGATTAACTGTATGCCACATTTTGCACATGCAAGTCTTCTCTGAATCGTATTTGATGGATGTGCTATCGCACACAGTTTATTTATTGGTGACATTTTTAATTTGATACCGTTTGTGGTTCATACATCGCACACGGTTTGGCTTTGGTCGAATGGTCTCCTATGCATGTATCGTGTTAGGAACTTCCTACAGTCATGATAGCTCTTCAATTTTCAACTATTATATGTCATATGTGCGAAGTCCTAAGGATTTGAGGTCACTCTGGGATGTAGAGAGAAAAACTCCAAACTCAGAGGCTCGAGGGCATCCAAAGAATTTAAATTAAACCGGAAGCCCAAAACTGGAGGGTCCAAAAATTGTCTCCTGAGCACACACACAATAGGCAATGGCGAAAACTGGAAATATTTGGTCTCAGTGTGAGATATTGTTCATAAAGCTTTTATGGTAGATCATATAATATGCAAACATGACCATAATACACAACCTTGTACTCCAATTTACCCTCTTAATAGTGCAGTTTATCTACGATCCATTAGCCAAAACTAATAAAAAATACATTAAGTTTTTCCCTTTTTCCTTGGGGTGCAGAAGAGGGAGAGGGTCTCCCACCATGATTCTATCCTTGCCTTGGGACTAATCTCCGAGAGTACCCGAGTAAACCATTAGTCCCACTAATCATTGGTCATCAATGCCAAAACCTAATACATGGGCTAAGATATCCTTTCACATGCAGGTCTAAAAATGCTAACCACTGAACCGTGCTCAAAACAAACATGTGATACATAAAACACTATTTGTCCATTGCTCTGTCATACGTCTTCAATGTATTTATAATTTTTTATTGTTTGATGCCATTACATTATCAATTCCAGATACTTTATATGCCTTTATATGCAATTTTATATCATTTTGGGGAACTAACCTATTAACCCAGTGCCCAGTGCCAGTTCCTGTTTTTGCATGTTTTTAGTTTTTCAAAAAATCAATATCAAACGAAGTCGAAACACGATATAACTTTAGAATGAATTTTTATGGACCAGAAGAGACCCTAGGAGCCTCGAAAGGAGACCAGTGGAGCTACGAGAGAGCCACACACTCACCAGGCGTGCCCCAAGGGGGGCGCGCCCCAAGGGGGGCACCCCCTGATCTTGTGGGACCCATGGAGCTCCGATTGACCTAATTCCAACTCCATAAATTCCCATAAATCCTTAAACCGATAGAGAGCCACCAGAAACACTTTTTCCGCCGCCACAAGCTTCTGTTCTTCCGTGATACCATCTGGAAGCCTTTTCCGGTACTCTGTCGGAGGGAGTCAATCACGGAAGGCTTATAAATCAACCTTGCTGCCCTCCAATGATGTGTGAGTAGTTTACCGCACACCTATGGGTCCATAGCCAGTAGCTAGATGGCTTCTTCCCTCTCTTGATCTTCAATACAAAGTTCAACATGATCTCCATGGAGTTCTATCCGACGTAATCTTGTTTTGCAATGCGTTTTTGGGATCCAATCACTACTGCAGGATGCTGCTAACATGACACTACAATCAGAGACCCTTTGACAAAACTGTGTATGATGCATTAATCACTAACGGTGATGTAAAAAACATCAAAAAAGATGCAAAACATTTGCGATGGTGGACACATCAAACACGGTTCAGATTTTAGATGCGTGTGCGATGCGGGGCATACGGTTGATCCATATGAACTGTTTGCGATGAGATGGAACAACAGAAACGGGTAGCCAGATCAAGGTATGTGCGATATATGGCATATAGTTCACCCTGATATACTGTTTGTGATGAGGCGGAACAACAGAAACATGTAGCGAGATGAAGGTGTGTGCGATATACGACATACAGTTCACTTGGATGAACTGTTTGGATGAACTATTTGCATTGAGCCAAGAGAACATAAATGATTCAACTTAATAAGATGTTTGTGATACGCGGCAAACATGTATGTAATTGGAAATGTGTGGGAAGACCGATAACAACACAGACAATTCATGTTACCAAGTCGTGTGTGTTGTGAGCAAACGATTGCTGGTATACAATTATGAGTTATTGATGAAATCATCACCGACGGGTTCCATTGTTTAGTCCGTGTGCGATATAATTTGCTCTGTATACAGAACATCAACATATATACTTATAAGAACAAATTGCATAACCAAATTAAGCATACAATTACATAAGTGACTACACACATAACATTCCCACACACCAAAGTAAGCAATTATGTGCATACTAAACTAGGAGAAACGAGCATCTAATCATCTACATCTTGTTGCAATGATGCTTGCCATTGCTCTGCTTCCGGCTGGATCCCTGGCCGTTCTGGGGAAGGAGGCACTTCCTCATGTTAACAATCTGCCTATACATCTCATAGCTCGTGTACGCCTCCTTGGCCGCGTACACGATGTGAGCTTTGTCTTGTTTCTCCATCCAGGCCGAGTGCCAGGCACGCTTGTCCTTGTTGCAGGAATCATTCATGTCTCTGTAGTAGGGATTGATGATGGCCTCAGCGAGGTGAACCAGTGAGTCCTTCTCATGCTCCTTGCTACCCCAGATCTAGTATTGGCCCTGGATGTCGACAAGATTCTGGCAGGCGATGCCCAAATTCTCGAGCACCTTTACATCGTTAGTGATGTCCACCGTAGCAAACATGTAGTGGGGGTTGTCGACAAACCTGGCAAAACTCTCGCAAGGCCTTGTGGCCAGGCATTAGTGGTAGACGAGGACGTGATTGCGCACGCACATCTGGGCGACGGCGAACGTGGGACGAGACTCGGCATGAGCGCAGGTGTACTCGAGGTCGAACCCGACCACCTTGTACTTCTCCTCAGCAAGCAACAACTCCATGATGTGGATGGAGTGCTCCACCCAGACCGGGTTGTTGGTGTACACCACCGACAGCTCCATGAACCTTCTATGGGTGTCCACCATGCCATGCATGGTGAACTGCTGCTCGTCGTCGTCAGCCGCTCGGAGCACCATGGGGGCTGTGTAGGATACGCAGCCCTCTAAGAATTTGTCGTGGTGGGTGTGCTTCTTGCAATACTGGGGCGCAATCGAAAGGTTGAAGAGGCACAAGGGTTAAATGGCCGCTGTAATAAATGGGGGCCGGCCGGCTTGTAATCGTCACGTCTTGTCACCATGTTCATAGCGGAGGATTCCAGTGCACGCTTGAGCACCCCGCACGAGTTTCGTCGTGGGCTCGAAGACGCGCCAAATGTACCGTTGGTGAGCCTGTTCCCGTGCAACCGCGCAGTTTACTGTGCAAGCTTCCCTCCTGACTAGTTTCGCGATGCGTTGGCTAGAAGAGGGGCAAATCATGGGTGTTTATTGGCAAAAAGGCTTTGTAAAAACGAAGTGTGTGGAATGACTTCGATCATAAGTTTACCCATGGCTGATGAAGTCAAAGTTACACGGAAGGGTGATGATGGATAGTCGAGTATGATAATTAATTCTATGCTCTACAAGGCACACGGTTGAAGAAACCAACTGTCACTACTGCAGCATGCTGCTAACGCGACACTATGATCAGAGACCTTCGACGAAACTATGTGCGATGCAATAATCGCAAACGGTGGTGTAAAAAACCCATCAAAAAAGGTGCAAAACGTTTGTGATGACGGATGCATCAAACACGGTTCAGATTTTAGTTGCGTGTGCGATGCAGGACATACGGTTCAGTTCAATTAACTGTTTGCGATGAGGAGAAACAAAAGAAAATGGCTGCCAGATGAAGGTGTGTGTGATGTACAGCATACGGTTCACTCGGATGAACTGTTTGTGATTAGGCAACACAAAAGAAACGGTCAGCCGGATCAAGGTGTATGAGATATACGGCATGCGGTTCACTCTGATGAACTGTTTATGTTGAGACAAGAGAACAGAAACGGTTCAACTTAACAAGATGTGTATGATACGCGGCAAACAGGTCTGTAATCAGAAATGTGTGCGAAGACCGATAATAACACAGACGGTTGCTACTAATAAGACGTGTGTGTTGTGCGACGGGATTGCATACAGAACAACAACATATATACACACACTTATAAGGACATGGTTGCATAACCAAACTAAAAATCCACTTACATAGGTGGCTACTACAACCTTGGCATTTGCACACACCAAAGTAAACTATTACATGCATAATTACATAGGTGGCTACTACAAACATGACATTTCCACACACCAATAAAGTAAACTATATATTACATGCATGATTAACTAGCATAAACGATCATCTGATCATCATCTACTTCTTGTGACGCTTGCTCTGCTTGTGGCTCGATCCGAGCTCACCGATTTGGGTAACGAGGCACTTCCTCATGTCAACGGTCCGCTTGTGCATCTCGTAGCATGTGTACACGCTCTTGGCCGCGAACCTGAGGTGAGGTTCATCCAGTTGCCGTATCCAGACCCTGTGCCAGGATACGAGACTTGTTCTCTGGGCATCTTGCTTCATCTTTTCGTAGTAGGGGTCGATGATGGCCGAGGCGAGTTCAACCAGGGAGTCCTTCTTCGTGCTGCCCCAGAACCTGTAGTGCTCACGGATTTCAACAAGGTTCTTGCAGGCCAAGCCTATAACACTGAGCGCTTTTACATCGTCGGTGGTTTCCACCGTGGCGAACTTGTAGTCGGTGCCGTTGACAAACCTGTTGAAACGGTCGCAAGGCTCTATGGCCATGCAGTAGTGGTAGATGAGGACATGATGGCGCACGCACAACTGGGCGATGACAACTGCGGGATTCCTGGATTAGGGGGTCTCCGGACAGCCGGACTATATCCTTTGGCCGGACTGTTGGACTATGAAGATACAAGATTGAAGACTTCGTCCGTGTCCGGATGGGACTCTCCTTGGCGTGGAAGGCAAGCTTGGCAAATACGGATATGTAGATCTCCTCCCTTGTAACCGACTCTGTGTAACCCTAGCCCCCTCCGGTGTCTATATAAACCGGAGGGTTTTAGTCCATAGGACGAACAACAATCATAACGTAGGCTAGCTTCTAGGCTTTAGCCTCTATGATCTCGTGGTAGATCAACTCTTGTAATACTCATATCATCAAGATCAATCAAGAAGGAAGTAGGGTATTACCTCCATCTAGAGGGCCCGAACCTGGGTAAACATTGTGCCCCCCGCCTCCTGTTACCATTAGCCTTTGACGCACAGTTCGGGACCCCCTACCCGAGATCCACCGGTTTTGACTCCGATATTGGTGCTTTCATTGAGAGTTCCACTGTGACGTCGCGATAAAGGCTTGATGGCTCCCTCGATCATCGATAACGATGCGATCCGGGGCGAGGTTTTCCTCCCCGGACAGATCTTCATATTTGGCTGCTTCGTACTGCGGGCCAACTCGTTTGGCCATCTGGAGCGGATCGAAAGCTACGCCCCTGGCCATCAGGTCAGGTTTGGAAGCTTAAACTACATTGCCAACATCCGTGGAGACTTGATCTTCCACGGATTCGAGCCCATGGCAGGTGCGCCGCACGCTCACGACGAGCATGACCTAACTCTGCCGCCGGACGGTGTTCGGGAGATCGCACCTATGGCTACTTCGGCCTTCAATCCGGAGCAAATTACGCCGTCCGAGGACGAGTGGATGGACCCCGCCACGGAGGCTGCACACTCAGCGGCGATAGAGCCGAATACTAATCTCACCTCCTATGAGACCCGTGTGGCCGGATCCTTGGATTTGTCCCCAGCCACGGGCTCCGAACCGCCTACGCCCGTGCCTGTCGAATTCGATGGGGCGCCAATCATGGAGTTTACCTTCGTGGATATCTTTCAGCATTCACCTTTGGGCGATGTGCTAAATTCATTAAGGACTCTCTCCTTGTCAGGGGATCCTTGGCCGAACTATGTCCGGCTAGAATGGGATGCGGACAACGAAGAAATTCGCTGCACACCCACCACCCACTTATTAGCCACTGTCGATGATTTGACCAAGATGCTTGACTTCAACTCCGAAGACATCGACGGTATGGACGACGATGCAGGAGACGAATAGGAACCACCGCCCATAGGGCCCTGGACCGCCACCTCATCATATGATATATACATGGTGGATACCCCCAAAGAAGGCAATGGCGACAAGACAGCGGAGGATGACCCCTCCAAGAAGCAACCCAAGCACCAACGTCAGCGGCGCCGCTCTAAGTCCCGCCATAGCAAAAGCAGTGATACCGGCACAAGAGACAATAACACTCCGGAAAGTGCCGAAGACGAGGACAATCCCCTCGGCCGGACCTCGGCGGGAGGATGAACAAGCTAGCCCTCGTGAACAAGGCGTGACGGAGAACCAGAGGATGCCAATTACATGCCTCCCTCCGATGACGATGTGAGCCTCGGCGATGACGAATTTATCGTGCCTGGGGATCCCGTCGAACAGGAGTGCTTCAAGCGCCGGCTTATGGCCACAGCAAATAGCCTGATGAAAAAGCAACAACAGCTTCGAGCTGATCAGGATCTGCTAGCGGATAGATGGACCGAAGTTCTGGCAGCCGAGGAATATGAACTCGAGCGCCCAACCAAAAGTTACCCAAAGCGCAGGTTGCTGCCCCAACTCAAGGAGGAAGCACTGAAGCCTGCACCACCATTGTACAACGGGCTGATTGGCCACCTCGTGGACGAGACAAAGCGGCGTATCAGCCCGAAGTCCAGCCCGCACCCCGTCGCCAGTCAAACAAAAGCACCAATGCCCGAGGCAATACGCAGGACCTGCGAGACATATTGAAAAACAAAGCAGGGCACACAAGATCTATCTACGGATCACAGGGGCACGCCCCAACGCGTGACGATGATCGTCACGCCGGATACACTAAAAACCAATCCGGCCGGACCGAATACAGCAGACAAGACTCGTATGAACTGCGTCGCGACATAGCCCAACACAGAGGCGTCGCACACCCACTATGCTTAATGGATCATGAATTCCCAGAAGGATTCAAACCCGTGAACATCGAGTCATATGATGGCACAACTGACCCCGCAGTATGGATCGAGGATTTCCTCCTCCACATCCACATGGCCCGTGGTGAAGATCTTCACGCCATCAAGTACCTCCCCCTAAAACTCAAAGGATCAGCTCGGCATTGGCTAAATAGCTTGCTAGCAGACTCCGTCAGTAGTTGGGAGGATTTGGAAGATGCATTCCTTGACAACTTCCAGGGCACTTATGTGCAACCACCGGATGATGATGACTTGAGCCATATAACTCAGCAGCCAGGGGAATCGGCCAAGCAATTCTGGACACGGTTCATAACTAAGAAAAACCAAATCGTCGACTATCCGGACGCAGAGGCCTTAGAGGCATTCAAGCATAACATCAGTGACGAGTGGCTTGCCCGACACCTTGGCCAAGAGAAGCCAAAATCCATGGCAGCCCTCACGACACTCATGACCCACTTTTGCACGGACGAAGATAGTTGGCTGGCTCGCAGCAATAGCACATCAAGGAATACCGGCAATTCAGATGCCAAAGATAGCAACGGCAGACCACATCGCAGCAAACACAAACGCCGCAACAACAGCGACAACGCCGAGGACACGGCAGGCAATGCCGGATTCAGTGGTTCCAAATCCGGTCAGCGGAAGAAGCCGTTCAAAAGAAGCAATCCGGGCCCGTCCAGCTTGGACCGCATACTCGATCGCTCGTGCCAAATTCACGGCACCCCCGATAAGCCAGCCAATCATACCAACAGAGAATGTTGGGTGTTCAAGCAGGCCGGCAAGTTAAATGCCGAAAGCAAGGACAAGGGGCTGCGTAGCGATGACGAAGAAGAGCCCCGGCAACCGAACACAGGAGGACAGAAGAAATTTCCTCCACAAGTGAAAACGGTAAACATGATATACACAACCCATATCCCCAAGCGGGAGTGGAAGTGTGCACTACGGGACGTCTATGCGATGGAGCCAGTCGCCCCGAAATTCAACCCGTGGTCTTCTTGTCCGATCACCTTCGATCGCAGGGACCACCCCACAAGTATCCATCATGGTGGTTCTGCCGCATTGGTCCTCGACCCCATCATTGACGGATTTCACCTCACCCGAGTCTTTAGGGGCCGGTGGCAGCCTGAACCTGCTTTATCGGGATACATTCGCAAAATGGGTATAGACCCTTCAAGGATCAAACCCACTAAAACCACCCTCAAAGGTGTCATCCCAGGTGTAGAGGCCTGTTGTACAGGCTCAATCGCACTGGAAGTGGTCTTCGGATCTCCAGATAACTTCCGACGCGAGGAGTTAATCTTCGATATCGTCCCGTTCCACAGTGGCTATCACGCACTGCTCGGACAAACCGCATTCGCCAAATTCAATGCAGTACCGCATTATGCATACCTCAAGCTCAAAATGCCAGGACCTCGGGGGGTTATAACAGTCAATGGAAAACACAGAACGCTCGCTCCGCACTGAGGAGCACACTGCGGCCCTCGCAGCAGAGGCACAAAGCAGCCTTTTAAGGCAATTCGGCGATAAAGCCCCCGGACACCGTCAAGCGAGTCCGGAGTAACCTACAACAGGATCGCCTGGCACGTTTAGAGCTCGCCTAGCAATTTGGCCTCCGTCCTAGTCCCAGTCAAGCGGCGAAATTTGCGCCGCGCATACATAATTACGCACAAAAAATTCCATGGGCACAAGCGGAGGCACGGCTACGGCACGGCCTATAAAGTGGCTCGACCGCCCCAGGGGCTGTATACCCTTATCGTTCTCTCTCTTTCAGGATCTTACTCGCTGGAAGCCCTTTTCGGAAGTCTGATTGCCGGACGCATTACGGGAAGGAAACACCAAGGAAGCAAAGAAGCCCTGACGTACAAGGGAATCCCCAGGTGGTCTCTACTTGTTTTAAATTCCCATACGCAGCTTGCCCTTGGATAGGACATGTCAAATAGTCCTATTTTTTGCCTTTTTGGCACTACTTGTATCCGTGACGCTTGACGACACGTAATAACAATGCATAGAGTCAGTCTATTATTGCATTATCCTTTCTTATTTTCCTTGTCTGCTTATTTACGTCAAATTGCACACGTACATTCTGGTACGACAAGTACGCCAAGGGGCTTCAGTATACCCCATAAATACGGCGTGAGAAGTCCGAACACTTCCGATCGTGGGGAACCCCAAACTTATAGCATTATATGCATCAACTCCGAATCATGTCTTGGGTCAATAGTTGGGTTTGCCCGGCTCCCATGTTTTGGTACCTTACATTCCGCTATATCGGCTAAGGTAGCGCTGGGAGAACTACTGCGATTGTGTCCCAGTTCTTCCGGACGAACACCTCAGTAGAGAAAGCCGAAAACTGACTGTCATGATGAGGTTAGAGCTGGTCGCTGTTCAAAGGTCTCAAATCCTTAAAGATTTTTTCCGCTTTGGGCGAGGAGTTGGCTTTGTCCGACTTAGGCGTATATAGCGGCCCAATTCGGCCTTCCGAATACTAGGGGCTTCAGCAAAATTTAAAATTGTAGACTTCTATGGCTAAGTGAGAGTGATAAAGCCTTATAATCCGATTGCCTGGTTCGTTGTGCTCAACACCTCCCTCGAAGGACCCAAAATTGGGAAAAAGAGTGCTCAGGTTTATCCCGAACACCCCGTGTCGGGGATATACCCCGCGGAATGACCCGGCCGGAGTCGTAAACCGGCCGGGACTTGATAAACCGGCGGATGTTAAACCGGCGGACAGTCAAGACAGATGGCTCAGACAGACGGTAAACCGGTTGGTGGTAAACCGGCAGACAATGTTAAACCGGCAAACAATGTTAAACCGGCAAACAATGTTAAACCGGCAGGCAATGTTAAACCGGCAAACAATGTTAAACCGGCAGACAATGTTAAACCGGCAGACAGTGTTAAACCGGCAGACAATGTTAAACCGGCAGACGTTAAGAAGCCCAGGAAAGGAAGTCAAAATAGTTTAAGTTAAAGTCCGAGTTGGACTCTACATGTAACCCGCCTCTTCAGCATATATAAGGAGAGGTAGGGCTCCCCAAAGAGGGACAAGCTATAGGCAAGAAGAAACAATCTTAGGGCTAGAAACAAAGAGGAGAGCCGGTTTACGGCGACTCCCTCGTGATGATAATGAGACCTAGCCTCAAACAACATGTAGGGTTTTTACCGGATGATGTTTCCCGGGGCCCGAAGTTGTCTAAATCCCTGTCTTGTGTTGCGTCTCTCGATTCCGCTCAACCCCTCTCAAGCTACCACATAGATGCGTTGGCCTCGCGACTAAGTCCTGACACTAAGGACATCTGACGTGACAATTCCGCGACAGTTGGCGCCCACCGTGGGGCCTGCGCCCGGTGGTGTTAAGTTCTTGAAGGGATCTCTCCTAGGGATCGAGAGTTCACAATTTTTCGGATGAAGAAGAGCCGGTTTGAAGGGATTTACGTCAGCTTCAAGTTCGTCGGACCAGATTATGATCGGTGGGGTTTAAAGGTTAAACAAAAATTTATAGCTACGCCGTGAGCCACCGTTTTTGCAAGTCGGATCCAAGAGGACGAAGGATTGTGTGTTATGCGTCACCACGGACGAGTGAGTCGTCAAAGCCGGATTAATTTCCGCTGAACCGCCGAAGAATCGCCAAAAGCAATGGAGCAACCCATCAATCCAAAACTAGATCGACTTTTGGAGTGTTGCGGTGCGTCGCCGCGACTGACAGGAATCCCAGAATTGCATCAATCCGGTTGGTATGTCGGTTTACTTGGCGGCTGCTGAATTTTTTTTCTCCGGACCCGGCGCTCAAGTCCCAAGGCTATCTGTTCTACGTACAACTTTGTTTCGTTTACGATCAGACGCCGCATTCTTGGCGATGCTCGGTCTACAGCAGCTCCACGCGTTATTCGCCTCCACCTGATGGAAGTCGCATGCCCGGGGAAGCTGCAGTTTTTGCTGTTATTCCAGATTTGATGGACTGGGAACATCTCATATAAAAATCAGGGTTACTACTACTTGGTCTACTAGTAGTACTATATTTCTAGTACGTGGTCGGGTCGTAATTGATCTCTCAAATCATTGTCAAACTCGGAAACGGACTTGGCCACAGACTCGAGCCTCCCCAAATCACCGCTTCTCAGGTCGTCCCTCGCTCGGGGTCAACACCGAGCCACGCCCGGCCTCATCTCCGCGTGCTGCCCCGGGTCACCGTCGTCTCTGCAGAGAGCCGCCATGCACTAAGTCGCCGGCGCCTCTCAGCTAGGGCCGCCGTTATTGAAGATCCTTCAGTCCAAGCCGCCGACCGTCGTGCTTGGTTGGTCCTCCACTATGCATGTGCTGCGACTGGCCGCCTCGACGCTCAAATCGCCGCGGCCCACTGCGCCATGCCTCCACTCAGGCGACCCGGCTCCCGAGCCCCGCAAGCCGACCCTGCTCATCTCGCCGCCAATGAGCCGGGCGCGGACCGTCTGGATGCGGGCCGTCACAGATGCGCCTCTCTGCCAAGCTACCGCTGCGCTCAATCCGTTTCATGCCGTGTACGCGCTTTTCGTCCGCAGTGCTCTGCCTCGGCCACTGCGGCCTCAACTCGCGGGCGCCTCCCTACCGCGCTAAACCGGCCAGAGTTCCACTCCATGACCCGGCCTCGCTACTGCTGTGCATCAACCATTGCTAAAGCCGCTGAACCGTCGAGATGCTATTGAGAGCCGCCGGCGATTCAACCACAGATGCCGACGCTCCCTGCCTTCACGACCTCACCCTCGCACCGCTCAGATTTGCCATCGCACCTCCGCCTTGCTGGATCACTTCATCAACAAGACAGGAATCCGCCGTTGCGGCGTAATCTGCCTCTAACGCGGGCTCGCACCTCCGCGTCGCTTCGCCGTGCGCCTCCGTCTTGCGGCCGTGGCCCCTGCTCCCGCGCCCGCTGGTTGGCTCCCGCAGTGCCCGTGCCGCTGGCGGCTCCCGCCAGTTCCGCTAACTAGTTCTCGCCGCCAAGTTGCCGCACCCAATTTCACCTGGATCGCTCTGCGCCTTGCCTTTAAGCCGCTGCAACACCTGCCTCACGTCGGTTTATTATTCCCTGCGTGATTCTGCTGCTTGCGCCAGGTCAAACGACCATACTTGCAAACCGCCCTCATCGACAGCTTAAATCGCCCTGCGATCCTGCTTTGATGTCCGTGAGCAGCCCGTCGAGGGCCTGCGTCTGCCACGGCTCCGAACCAGCACCTACAAACCGAGCTTGCAAACCGCCGTGGCCGGCTCTCTGCCACCTCCATTACTGTACCTCCGTTCCAAACGGCAGCCTCCGCTTTTTGCTGCGTGTGGCCGCGACCCCGAACCGACTCCGAGTCGCCCCTGCCTCTGCTGCTGTTCCTCGTCAAGTCGCCCTGGCGTCACCGTTCTTGACCATGGATGATGTCCGGGTTACCAGCGCCAAACCGGCCGGTCTCCGCTGCAAACCGCCGCCGCGCCGGGTCCCCGCATCCCGGCTGTCACCTGCATCTCGGCCACTCTTGAGCAGTGACCAAGGCCCTCGCCGCAATAGCAAAAGCAGCGCCGAGGTCATCCCGCTCCGTCACGTCGCGCCCGGCCTATATCGGCTCCGGGTCGCCGCCTCCTGGCTGACTCCCGCACCGGCAGGAATCACCACAGAGTGACTCGCCTTGCACCCGCGGACGGGCGAGCTGCCGTGGTCGCCGCCGCTACTTCCGGTTCACCTCGCCACCTCATCGCAACCTTGAACCGGCCTCGCGCTTTGACTGCTGCGTTGAGTTGGGTTTCCCTTCTCCATCGCTGAATCGCCAGCCTTGAGCTGCCAAGTCGCCCGACCCAGCCGCCGGGTTACCTTTGACCGGTCTCGCTTCAAGCGCGGCCCCGCACCGAGTCCTCTCTCCCACGCCGTAGCTCCCGTTTCACCTACGGACGTCGGCCGCCCCTATGAGTCGTTGTCGGGCCATCGTGCCCGCACGTCCCTCCACTTCAACCGCCACAATGCCGGGTATCTTACGCCTCGCCCGACCGCCATCGCTATTGTCTTGAAATACCACACATCAACCCGCCCGTTGCGGTGTGAGCCACCTCTGCCATGACACAGACGCCGGGGATGGAGAAGTTTCATGAGACGTCGCCTCCGCCTCTGCTGCAGATATCCGAGCCACCCCGTTAAATCGTGAAACGCCTTCGCCAGGTCCGCCATGGCCCGCCGTCGCCGGGTCACCCCGCTTCCATTGCTGGTCTATGACAAGCCGGCCGCAAGCCGCCTGCAGCGTGCTTGGCTTCGCCTCGCTTTGAGCTGCTCCCGCACGCACTCCGCTTGACAAGTGGCTCCATCTCCTTGCGCAAAGACGCCGCTGAGGGTGCAGGCCCTGGTTTCTGCTCTGATGTGCTCCCCTGTTGGCTGAAGGAATGCAGGCGAAGTACTGGTCAAGAAGAGAGGAAAGCAAAGGGGTCGTATTCTTATCGTTACCGTGGCATCACCGTGAGCTGGCCATTACTGCTGTTCCATGTGAGATAAGGCTACATGTCCACGTGCATCCAACAAAAAATCAGGTGCTATTTTTTCAATGTTTTTCATCACATATATTAATTTATCCGGAAAACGATTACTTTGTCCTGCAATATTTTGATGCAGGATAATTATTCATGACAAAGATATTGTTATACTGCGGATATAGAGCATGCGCCGGCATAATTTTGCACTGGCATTCCTCCGTGCCATAATACTGGACGGATATGTGAGCAAGTCGCCGCCTTCGCTTCATCAACACAGAGGACTGACTCGTTGTCCGCCCCATGCCGATTCTCCCGCGCCGACTTACAACGTCAGCGGCCGACTCATCTGTGTGCGGTCGCTCGGCTGCGGTCGTCTTTGTCGTCCGTCTATCGCGACCTGGTCTACATCAACTAGCCGGGATTGCGCCTGCGATTGACTCGCTCGTCCGCACCGGTTTACAACGCCGTGGCCGACTCGGCCGTGATTAATTTCAGCTTTACCATGGTGATCATCAACTCCACGATGAATAACCCCTGGCATGATATATCAGGTGAAATCCATCCAATATATTTTATATTGTATATTGCCTTCTTTAAAAGAGCAATTACTTTGGCCTGCAAAGTTGTCTAATGCAGGACCCTAAACCGCCATATTGGTGCAAATTTAAAGGCCGTCAAAAAATTTCCGGCTTAAAAAGAGGGATTCCGGTTTGAAATCCGGCTCAAGGGGAAGATATCTCCCACAAAGCTTTGAAGCTCTCAAATCTGGTTCAAAATCCCGGTTCAAGAAGGATTTGTCTCTTGCAAAAAGTTAAAGGGTGCCAAAGAGGACCTGCTGCCATGATGCGCGGTTCAGACATGGGTATCATGCCTTATTGGCTTATCATATTATTGATCACTTGGGGGCTTGGTCATGTCTGAACCATAGTCACACCTCTTGATCGGCGCAATGCCACAGTATCACTTGGGGGCTTGGTCGTGTCCGAACCAATGCAATACCTTTTGATAGGCGAAAGCCACCAGATCACTCGGGGACATGGTCAAGTCTGAACCAGTCACGCCTCTTGATCGGCCTAAGGCCATAGAGTCACTTGGGGGCTTGGTCGAACCCGAACCATTGCCACGCCACTTGATCGGCATAATGCCACGGTTTCAGCTTGGGGACCGCTGACTTGAACCATAGCTACACCTTATTGGGAGCTTGGTCGTGTCCGACCATGGTAACACCATCTGATCGGCTCAAGAAAGCCTCTTTTTGCAAAATGGTTTTATCTTTGCCTTTGCTTCGCTTTTCTTTTGATAGAATATTCTTTATGTTGTGTTTTCACCCAACATTATTAAATCCGGTCCAACTGTCAGTTACAGATTGACGGAACATGATTAAATCATAATCCGGAGACTATCAGCCAGGTTTGGTTTCGACTATAAGTCGCCAGTATATATTTGGATTGCGCCATTGGAATCATGCGCTCATAAATCATTGGACTATATTATTCAAATCTTCAAATAGCCAACATGGCTGGATATTATTATGGTTATCGATCAACCATTACTATGATTAAGGTTTTCAAAGTCGCTTTAGCGCAATGGCTATTATATTATCAATGGATATGATTTATTTTATAATTGAAGGAATAGTCCCGAGTTGTCGCGGGCTTACAACCCGGCACTTGGGGGCTACATTATTCAAGTTGAGATTACATCAAATATGCAAGTCTCATGTCGCCGCAAGCATGCACCATGACACTTGGGGGCTAATGCAAAGTCATTGTTTACTTACCTTATTGAACACCCGACTCATCACATTGTAATAAGCCGGCCCTTGGGGGCTACCAATTGCTCCTGTCAACAATTCAAGGTACAAAGCTTTTTATCTATTACATTGAAGGGTCCACTGCTCAGTTGGTAAAGCACAAAGCTCTCAACCTTGTGAACGTGGGTTCAAGCCCCATGATGGGAGTTACATAATATAATGTTATTCTCAATGAAGTATATATAAAGTCCCTGTTCATTATGTGCATAATGACCCGGCCCTTGGGGGCTACACTGGTTGAAGTTTTATGAGCATCAGGAAATTACAAGTCCTGTGTTCTTTGCAAGCATGACAACCCGCACTTGGGGGCTACATATGTGGAATACTCAATTCGACTAGTGATTGAGATGAACAGCCTGGATTTCTTCAAGCTTGTGACATTCATATTGAAGCAAATCTTAAGCTGTTACTACGTTACCTTCTTAAGAGTTGAGGGCTACAAGTGATAGGCATATAAGAGGTATATTTTCAAAAGCTGGTGTTAACAAACAGTTATGATCCGGTGCCATCAATATTTGTAAACCGGCAAAGTTCTACATTCTTAAACCGCTGAAAAGATCGATGAGTATTTCAAAGACCAATATTTTTGTTAAGCATTGGGAGCTGAGTCAAGGAAGTTATTCTTCACAATATTTCTCTCGACAAACCAATGTCAAGAAATTGATTATGAAGCTGGCCTATTAAACCGGATTTTCTAGAAGAAGGAAGTGACAAGGACTTAAGGATGATCAGGATCAGTTTAACATGGATAAATCCAAATTAAACTGGGGGCTAATGTCGGGGATATACCCTGTGGAATGACCCGGCCGGAGTCGTAAACCGGCCGGGACTTGATAAACCGCGGATGTTAAACCGGCGGACAACAAGACAGATGGCTCGAACAGATGGTAAACCGGTAGTGGTAAACCGCGTACAATGTTAAACCGGCAAACAATGTTAAACCGCAAACAATGTTAAACCGCAGCAATGTTAAACCGCAAACAATGTTAAACCGCGCATAATGTTAAACCGGCAGACAAAGGTTAAACCGGCAGACAATGTTAAACCGCGTACGTTAAGAAGCCCAGGAAAGGAAGTCAAAATAGTTTAGGTTAAAGCCCGAGTTGGAATCTACATGTAACCCGCCTCTTCAGCATATATAAGGAGAGGTAGGGCTCCCCAAAGAGGGACAAGCTACAGGCAAGAAGAAACAATCTTAGGGCTAGACACAAAGAGGAGAGCCGGTTTACGGCGACTCCCTCGTGATGATAATGAGACCTAGCCTCAAACAGCATGTAGGGTTTTTACCGGATGATGTTTCCGGGGCCGGTTGTCTAAATCCCTGTCTTGTGTTGCGTCTCTCGATACCGCTCAACCCCTCTCAAGCTACCACATAGATGCGTTGGCCTCGCGACTAAGTCCTGACACTAAGGACATCTGACGTGACAATTCCACGACACCCCGGTGCTAGTTACATGGGGGCAGAAGCCGACGACTGGCCAACTCTCAGATTTTATAAACGGCTGCACAGAAGGTAATATTTTAAATTCAAAAAGCGCTGCATAGTGCAAATGAACTAGTTTTACATTAAAGGATCACATGAGCACGTTTATTCAAAAATTACATCTTTAGCACATTCATCCGCCACAAGGCAGGAACCCTTCAGAACACTGTCATAATACATATCGGGGCGGCGATGCTCCTTGCCCTCCGGCGGCCCCTCCTTCACCAGCTTCACGGCGTCTAGCTTCGCCCAGTGCACCTTCGCCCGGGTAAAAGCCCGGCGCGCACCCTCGATGCAAACGGACCGCTTTATGACTTCAAGCCGTGGGCAGACATCCACAAGCCGCCTCACCAGACCAAAGTAGCTGCCATGCTGGGGCTCGCCAGGCCACATCCGGACTATAAGACCCTTCATGGCCTGTTTGGCCGCCTTGTGAAGCTCGACCAGTTGCTTCACTGGTCAGCCACGGCATTGGGTGTTCGGTCCCAGTATATTGAGACCAGAACAACTTTTCTGTCGAGCTCCCCTCCTCAGCTTGGTAAAACTCTGCGGCATCCGACACACTGCGGGGAAGATCTGCGAACGCTCCTGGAGAGCTCCGAACTCGGGTAAGTAAAAGAAAAGTTTCCTTTGCGTGCTTGCTTTGCATAATAAATGCCTTACCTACTGCCACCTTCTTCACCGCATCAATCTCCTGGAGGGCCTTGTGGGCTTCAACCTTGGCATTTTTAGCGCTTTCGAGGGCCTTCGCAAGCTTAGACTCTCGCGTCTTAGAGTCAAGCTCCAAGGACTCATGTTTTTTTACGAGAACCTGGAGCTCTTGCTGCACCTCGCCTACCCGGGCTTCTTGCTTTTCTCACTCGACGCGCTCCTTGGCCGATTTGTCTTTGGCCTTGGATAGCGCCTTCTTCAGGGTCAACACTTCGGTCGTGGCCCCTGACAAATCCATGATGATCCTATTATTTTACTACCAAATTTCTTTTTAATATACAGACAAGGTACTACTTACCTTTTCTCTCCTTGAGCTGCCTCTTGGCAAGGCCGAGCTCCTCCTTGGACCGCTCAAGGTCCTGCTTCAGTGCAGCAACCTCCGCAGTGCGTGCGGCGGCGGCCAGTAGTGAAGCCTGCATATGCACTTAGACATATTCTGATTAGACTCCTGGGTCATTATTTGATCCTCTGTTCGGCCTTTCTTCGCAAACGCCAAAAAGAGCATCAGGGGCTACTGTCTATGTGGTAATATCTTTCATAATTTGATTACTTACCTGAAAGCCTGTTAGGAGGCTGGCACAAGCTTCGGTTAGTCCACTTTTGGCGGCCCGAACCTTCTCACTCACCGCACTCATGATAGTGCGGTGCTCTTCGTCGATGGAAGCGCCGTGAAGCGCTTCCAGCAAATTGTCCGGTGCCTCTGGATGGACAGAGGCCACCGGCGTGGGCGGCTTGCCCCCCTTAACAGGGAGTCGCCTGCCAGAATCCGGAACCACTGGAGGGTCTGGCGCAGTGTTCGGCTGGGGGCCGAACTTGGAGCCCTTGGGAGTCTTGCTCCCTTTGCACCCAGGGTCCGGAAGGTCGCATCGAGGCGCATCCAGGACTACCTCCCCCTGGCTCGGTGCCCTTTTAGACAACACCTCGACGTTGTCCGTAGGGCGAGGGGAGGAGGCGATCAGAAGTGAATCGCTATCCATGTCCGATGGGTCCAAAGAACCATCCGACGAGGATATGTTAATGTGGGCCTTGGGTGGACTGCACAATCATGTTCGACATGATATAAGAAGCAATAATGCAAAATATACCAGGACCATTATGGTATCCGAATACTTACGACTTCGCCAGGGGCTTGTCCCTGAGCAACCACTCCTCGTCGCTGTATGCGGCTGTTGTGGAGTAGTCCGGAGGGAGGTCCTTCCCTTTTTGGACCCTTCGGCCTCCCCAGACGGGGTGGCCTTCATCTTCTTTAACCCCCCCCCCCCCCGGCTGGTGGGGGAGAGCTTTCTTCTTCCTCCTCCTCCTCGTCTTCAGGGGAGGAGAGCGCCTCGGTGTGTTCGGATGATGAGTCCGATATAACCTTGCGCCGGAGACCCATCCTGGTCCTCGTGGCCTTCTTCTTGGCCTTCTTCTCCGGCACCTCATAAGGTGCCGGAACCAGCATCCTCGTTAGGAGAGCATCTGCTAGATCTTCGGGCAGGGGAGCCGGACAATCGATCCACTCCAATGTCTCTACCCAGTCCTATTAAAATAACATGAAGGCTTAGATCCCTCACAGGATTATACTGGGGAAAGAAACATCTTTTCGAGATGTAAAAGAACTTACCGGATTGGAAGGGCGCTTTGCGCTGAGTCCACGGTCCTCGGTAAGGGGAGGAGGTACCTCGGCACCCTTGAACAACACCCTCCAGACGTCCTTGTGCGTCATGTCAAAAAACTCTAGCAGCGTCTGGTTCTCGGCCGGGTTGAACTCCCACAAGGTGAATGCACGTCTTTGACACGGGAGGATCCGGCGGAACAACATGACTTGTGCTACGTTGATGAGCTTGATTTTCTTGCTCATCATGTTTTTGATACATGTCTGGAGTCCGGTCAGCTCTACCGAATCACCCCAGGACATGCCCTTCTCTTTCCAGGAGGTGAGCCGCATGGGGATTCCGGATCGAAATTTGGGGGCCGCCACCCAGTTGGTGTCGCGCGGCTCGGTGATGTAGAACCACCCCGATTGCCACCCTTTATGGTCTCCACATAGGAGCCTTCGAGCCATGTGATGTTGGGCATTTTGCCCACTATGGCGCCTCCGCACTCCGCTTTCTGGCTGACCACCACCTTCGGTTTAACATTGAAGGTCTTCAGCCATAGGCCGAAGTGGGGCCTGATACGGAGGAAAGCCTCGCACACGACAATAAACGCCGAGATGTTGAGGATGAAACTGGGGGCCAGATCGTGAAAGTCCAGCCCGTAGTAGAACATGAGCCCGCGGACAAAAGGGTGGAGAGGAAATCCCGGTTCTTGGACGAAGTGGGGAGAAACACAACCCTCTCATGGGGTTTGGGAGTAGGGACGATCTGCCCCGCATCCGGGAGCCGGTCTTGCGATATCCATGACGGCCAGGCATCCGGCTCCCCGTAGCTTGATGATGTCCGCCTCCGTAACGGTGGAGGCCATCCACTTGCCTCCCGCTCCGGACATGCTTGGAGTGGTTTGAGGAGAGAAATGCGAACTTGGCTGCTGGAGCTCGAGTGCGCAAGAATGGGTGAGCAAGGAAGAAGGTGTGGGTAAAAAAGGAGGAATCTTTATCCCTTTATAAAGACGGTAGGACTATACGCCTCCCCACTTGCCTGGTAAACCTGCTTATTCCCCAAGCGCCGTAATTGATGGTGCAGCTAGGTTACCCACACCCGTATTGATGAGAATCCCGTGATAAGGGGACACGATCTCTGCTTCGATAAGACATGCCAAGGAAGTCGCCCCGCAATATGCGTTGTGGCAGGCTGTGAAAAAAAACCCGGATCGAATAAAGACCAGGGCCGTGGGGTGATGCCACGAGGCAAAATGTGTCAGCAGATTAGATTTGTGGTATATTCTCTCTACGGTGGTATGTGGAATTTATTTTGCAGAGCCGGACACTATCCTTGTGTTCAAAATCTTCTATGAGAATTCGGAGGAAGAACCCGCCTTGCAATGCCGAAGACAATCTGCGCGCCGGACTCATCGTCATTGAAGCCTGGTTCAGGGGCTACTAAGGGAGTCCTGGATTAGGGGGTCTCTGGACAGCCGGACTATATCCTTTGGTCGGACTGTTGGACTATGAAGATACAAGATTGAAGACTTCGTCCCGTGTCCGGATGGGACTCTCCTTGGCGTGGAAGGCAAGCTTGGTAAATACGGATATGTAGATCTCCTCCCTTGTA
This sequence comes from Aegilops bicornis, assembly GCA_021605145.1. Lineage (NCBI taxonomy): Eukaryota > Viridiplantae > Streptophyta > Magnoliopsida > Poales > Poaceae > Aegilops > Aegilops bicornis. The sequence continues at coordinate 568,237,640 of CM038675.1, forward strand.
ACCGACTCTGTGTAACCCTAGCCCCCTCCGGTGTCTATATAAACCGGAGGATTTTAGTCCATAGGACGAACAACAATCATACCGTAGGCTAGCTTCTAGGGTTTAGCCTCTACGATCTCGTGGTAGATCAACTCTTGTAATACTCATATCATCAAGATCAATCAAGAAGGAAGTAGGGTATTACCTCCATCGAGAGGGCCCGAACCTGGGTAAACATTGTGTCCCCCGCCTCCTGTTACCATTAGCCTTAGACGCACAGTTCGGGACCCCCTACCCGAGATCCGCCGATTTGACACCGACAACAACCTTCTGATCTATGTCAGGACGACCGGCGGTGTACAGGAGGTCGATGGCGACCACCTAGTACTTGTCTCGAGCAAGCAACTGCTCAACGCTGTTGATGTAGTCGTCCACCACGGTCGGGTCGATGGTGTACACCACCGAGAGATCTATCTCCCTCGTGTGGGTCTCCACTCTATGCTCGCCGAACTCCATTGAAGCGCCGCTAGACATCCCCTCTCTATGTGTTGTCATGGGTGTGCTTGTTGTGTTGTGGGGCGCGATCGAAAGGTTGAAGAAACTAAGGTTATAATGGCCACAGGAATTAAAGGGGAAGTCGGACGGCCAGGAATATCGGTAGGCCCTGATGGCAGTTCTAATTTGCAGCGCGTAACTCCATCGTGTCCACTGTTCGGGAATTCGGTAACTGGTAACTGCTCGGTCGACTATTGATTAGCGATTAATCGGTTAATCGACCATTTAACTGAATTAATTGATAGATCATTAATCGGCTGCACATGAGAATATATTGGCAACATGTAACCAGGTTTTCACGTATTGTACACCACATAATCCAATGCTCACAGGTACGTATTATACTATACATTTATACTAAAATATAATGTCGTAGCTCGTAGGCATATAAAAAGCATGGACAAGAGGTAGAATTGTTACCTGGACGGTTTGATCATGATGCATCCAAACCGGAAGGCAACAAACCTACAGAATTGACGATAGAAGATAGATATGCATTTGTATATGCTCTAAACTTGTCAAGATAAATGAGCAAATGACAACCATACATGTGACAACAAGCAGCCACACATGAGACATGATAAGATAAATTAAAATGACAGCCACACCACACAACTTGGCAATATGCAGCCACATATAACAAGATAAATAGCATCCACACATGTGAACATGGAATAATTCACTACAAGGTTCAACACATATAGCATAATAGGTATTCGGTAATAAGGTTCATAGACCACAAATACTCAAATAGTTCTCACAGCTCATATAGTCGCATCACAAGCATAACTGCATAAGTGCATAATAAAGTAGCAAAATAAGGTCTTATTCTTATGGATCATAAATGGTTCAAGGCTGCTGGGTGTCCTCATCCTCATCATCATCTTTGGTTGCCATCACACACTCATCATCAGACTCGAAATCAATGTCTTCATCCATATCCACCCCCCCCCCCCCCATGATCAGATTCATCATCATCGGAAACAAATTCTTCAACTTCATGTAGTTCTCTCGCTCTTGCACTCCTACGAGGCTCCATAGCTTCGGTTGCACACTCTGCATCATCATCAATATTGTATGGCAGCCCTGTCACAGGATCAATCTCCTCATCAACGTATGCACCTTCACATATCCAATCTTGTGCATGTGATGCATCTTCACCAAGAAGAGGATCACTAAAAGAGGATAACTTGTTTCTTCTATCCATCATTCTTCCATTGAATTGGACATAAACCAGGTTGTCCCTTCGGACCACATCTAGTCTACTTCTCCTCTTTGCATCTACCTACAAAGTGCAAATGGGAGCATAGTTAGAATTTTTGCAAGAAGCAAGAATGTTCAGATTTGATTGACTGAGAGTGACTAAGTGTTACCATTTCATAAGTGCTCCAGTTTCTTTCACATCCGGATGAACTTGTGGTCAAGTTGAGTATCCGTATGGCCATTTCTTGCAATGCAGGAGTTTGTAGTCCATAAGTTCCCCACCATTCAACTGTAGTTTCGAAATAAAGAAACAATGTTCATTAAGCCAATAACTTGAAAAATGTTGTAATAAGAAGTTTTGCATTGAGAACAAGCTTACCAGCATTGAAATTCGCATTACTAATTGCTTTCAGGGCTTTCACCTTCCAAAACATGCCATCTTTCTTCTTAAACTTTTTGAAGTCCATGTTAAGCACTACATTTTGCTTGTTGTCATCATCATAATAAAATGTCTCCATTACTTCCATAAACGCAGCCACAACCTCTACATCCATGAAGATGCTTGAATCAACATAACTATATTTGGGATTCAACATATATGCTGCCATGTGCAATGGAGAATCCAGCCTCCCTCTCATCTTGCCATCCATGGCATAAGTGATCACCAAATAGTCCTTTTCTGAATTTTCAACAGCAAGCATGATATCCTTCTTTGCACTTATTGTTTCTCCATACATAGTGGCCATTGATGGACCATCACCATCAGCCAACCGAAGCACCTTCACCAATGGTTCAAAAACCTTGCATGGCAACATAGAACATATAGAAATATGAGAAAACAGCCCCACAATCCAACATATACAAGTATGAGAAAACAGCCCCGCAATCCAACATATACAAGTATGAGAAAACAGGCCCACAATCCAACATATACAAGTATGAGAAAACAACCCCTCAATCCAACATATACAAGTATGAGAAAACAGCCCCACAATCCAACATATACAAGTATGAGAAAACAGCCCCACAATCCAACATATACACATACCTTGATGCAAAGAGAGACACCTTTCCAAAAAACCCTACTCATTATTGTGGCATGAGCTGACTTTCCTTTCCTTGTTCTTGTGTGCTTACATGCTTCCCATTCATCACTACAAACCATTGCCCTTAGTTCCTTCTTCTTAGCAATAATACTTTGCAAGGTAACAAATGCAGAAGCAAATCTCGTCACTCTCGGTCTAACAATGTCTCTCTTTTTTGTAAAAGACCTCATCAAGGACAATGTTTTATGATGTGCATAGAGAAAAATTGTCATCTCCTTGGCTTTAGTGATTGAGGACTAAATTGCTTCAACTTGCCAATTGCTTGTACCATCAAATTGAGGGTGTGAGTTGCACATGATGTCCAAAATATCTTTGGAAATTTACCTTTAAGCATCACCTTTGCTCCCATGTTGTTGGAAGCATTATCCGTAACCACCTGCACGACATTGTCAACACCTACAAGATTTATGATGTGCAAAATCAGCAAGCATTAACATAATCAGCAAGCATGAAATAAAAGTTGAGAGTTTATATGAAATTAGCACGTACCAATTTTCTCAATCCACTCAACTACATAATCGAAGATGTATTGACTTGTATGTGCATCAGCCGACGCCTCCTTTGATCCAATAAGGCAGTCCCTAACTTGCAATGCACACACAAGTTCATTATACTTCTCTTTTTCTTGGCGGTCCATGCATCAGTCATGATAGAGCACCCGGTTGCGACCCTCTCAAGTTCATGTGGCTTCATCAAATCCTTTGTTCTTTCAACCTCTTGCAGCAACATCTTCTCTTGCAGCATATATTGGGAGGGTGGCTTCCACCTAGGACCAAACCTACCAAGCGCTTCACAAAATGCCTTGAAGTCATCATCATTGACAGCATTAAAAGGGATATTTTTCTTGTAGATCCATCTAGCCAAATATTAGCCTACTTTGTAAGATCTCTCTTTGTCCATTGCGTCATTGATGTTCTGCTGGAACTTCTTCAATGGGACGGAAGGATCAATTGGCATCACATATTTATCCATAGGCCCTGCCTTGCGAGCTTCACCATCTCCAATTGCAGCAAGCTCTTCATCGTTCTTGTCATTCTCCTCAACTTCAATGACAACCTTAGCCGCCACTTCTGCATCATGTTTTGCTTTTAGCTTCTTCTTCTTTGCTGGTGCCTCACAAGCTTCCTTACACCTCTTTTGTTGATCCGCGTTGGCCACCATGTAGGGTGCGACTTGCCCCCTAATCTGAGCAATATGTTGCTTCATCCTATTGATCCCTCCAAACATCTCTTTTCCACACAACTTGCACTTCACTCGTGATAAATCTAGAGGATCAATCAAGGTTGCGAACTCCCAACCCATGTCATCTGAATTTCTCTTGAGAGTTTGAGAACTTGCAGCGGTAGAACCTACCGTAGACCCCTGCAAATTTTGTTGCCAAACTAGATTGAGATCATAGCAGAGATTAAAAACCTTGAGAAGAATCTTAGCAGAAGTGCAGAACTGTACCTTGTTGGTTGGTGAAGCCATGGGGACCTGGTTCGAGGGATCGCCGGCGCTGCTGCCTAGCCTAGGTCGCTAGCGCTGCTGCCTAGCCTAGGTCGTTGTTGCTGCCTGTCCTATGTCGCCGTCTCACTACTGCTGCAGCCTGCAGGTAGGGGCTGGACCGCTGGAGGAGATACGGGGAGAAGAGGATGGGAGGGGATGGGGGTCAGAGAAGGAGGCTAGGGCCGGCGACGGGAGCAAGGCGATCGACGGCGACGGGAGCAAGGCGATCGCCGGCGGTGGCTAGGGCCGGCGAGGAGGAGCCATGGTCGTGACTCGTGAGGTGTCAGGAGAGGAACAGGCGCAGCGATTTGGGAGAGAGGGATGCAGGGCCGGAGGTTACGGGGCCAAATAATGGGCTGGTCACCTGGATCGCCGCTTCGTTTACCCCTTTTTTTTGTGGATGCCGCTTCGGTTACCCCCTTTTTTTTATGGATGCCGCTTCGCATCACGATTAATCGGTTTGCCAACCAGTTAATCATCTGACAACCGATTAAATGCAAGTTAATCGGCATGACCATTTAATGAACCGAGTATGTGCTATTCGCCTCAGTTAGGCACTGAGTAGCGATTAAATGGGCATTTAAATGGTAACTCGGCCGAGTTCTTGAATAGTGATCGTATCGCACGTAACAGCATCGTGTGGCAACACGCGCGGCGCAACCGTGTGCATATGGGGGCCCCGACGTGATCGTGCGCACGCCCAACCATTGGCAGAGCGCGTGCGGAGGGACGCGAGCAGAGCGCTCCGCGGTCGCCTCAACGGCGAGCAACCATATATATGCATATAGCAGTTGAACACGTAAGCAAAAGTTGTCCACAAGCCGAGCACGCCGAAGGACGCGAGCACAACGCACTGTGGCGCCTAACGGAGAGCAGAGCTTGCCGAGGGATGCGAGCAGAGGCCTGCACAGTGATATGTGGCAAAGAAGACGAACTGTGAGAGCGATGTCGGAGACATCAAGCACGAATCAGATTAGAGTTGCGTGTGCGATATGTGGCGTACAGCTGATCCATCCGAGTTGTTTGTGATGGAATAAGCCGTGTGTGTTGTGGGCAAACGCTTGCTGGTATACAACCTTAAATTTAACCAAAAGAGTGTTTGCATGTTACAAAAATTGTATAACTGGAAACTATGTTCAAATACGAATCCAATGATATAATCCTTGGCGACATACATTCGTATTTTATTAGTTAAATCCTACTTATAAACCAGGACGGGGGTATAGTAGGTAATTAAATTGCAAACATTTTGTTTGTATTAACCGTATGTGTACGTGTCCTTTGTTCCTCCTCTTGCGTGTCTTGTCACCCCGCTGCCATAGACGGCTTACAGCGCAAGCTTGCGCAGCGCGCGGGGGCGTTCTTTTGGCCAAACGGTGGCGCCAATGAATCGTAGGTGAGCTCGTTCCCGCACAACCTCGCAGGTTCCCGTGCAAGCTTCCTGCATGACTCGGTGAAATCCCCCAAAATCTCAATGCTTACCGGCCTGCTATATAAACCCTCACGGCTGGCGAGTCCTGCGCCGCATTTTCCCCTCCTTCCCTCCCTGTAGCTTATGTCGTCTGCTTCTCCCACAATCGCCAATGGCACCGGTCCGTCGTTGTCGCTCAGCCACTCCGCCGTCATCAGAGGACATCTCCAGCTCGGAGGCTACACCACGGCGGCGGCTCAGTCCCCAGCGTAGAGTAGTGCGCGTGGCATCCCTGTTGGGTGTGCGCGGAACACCCACCACACGCTCCGCCTCCGGTGCCCATTGGTAGCTGTTGCCGGCCGCCGTTGCGGCCACACAACCATCGAAAGCCAGGGCCATCGCCCGCTCCGCCACCGTGGCCCGAAGGTGGGAGGTGGCCGTCGTGGCCGCCACCCCACTGCCGGCCATCACCCGCTCGGCCACCGCGGCCCGAAGGCGGGAGGTGGCCGTCGTGGCCGCCACTCCACTGTCGGCCATCACCCGCTCCACCACTGCAGCCCGAAGGTGGGAGGTGGCCGTCATGGCCACCATCCCATCGTCGGTCGCCGTGGCCGCTGTCGGTGTCAAAACTGGCGGATCTCGGGTAGGAGGTCCTGAAATGTGCGTCTAAGGCGGATGGTAACAGGAGGCGGGGGACACGATGTTTACCTAGGTTCGGGCCCTCTCGATGGTGGTAATACCCTACTTCCTGCTTGATTGATCTTGGTGATATGAGTATTACAAGAGTTGATCTACCACGAGATCGTAGAGGCTAAACCCTAGGAGCTAGCCTATGGTATGATTGTTGTTGTCCTACGGACTAAACCCTTCGGTTTATATAGATACCGGAGGGGGCTAGGGTTACACAGAGTCGGTTACAAGGGAGGAGATCTACATATCCGTATTGCCAAACTTTCCTTCCACGCCAAGGAGAGTCCCATCCGGACACGGGACGAAGTCTTAAATCTTGTATCTTCATAGTCCAACAGTCCGGCCAAAGGATATAGTCCGGCTGTCCGAAGACCCCCTAATCCAGGACTCCCTCAGTAGCCCCTGAACCAGGCTTCAATGACGATGAGTCCGGCGCGCATATTTGTCTTCGGCATTGCAAGGCAGGTTCTTCCTCCGAATACTCCATAGAGGATCTTGAACACAAGGATAGTGTCCGGTCTGCAAATAAGTTCCATATACCACCGTAGAGGGAATAATATTTCCACCAATCTAATCTGCTGATGACTTTTCATAACGTGTCATCACACCACAGCCTGATCATTATTCGAACTGTTTTTCTCAATCAGCCTGCCATCGCACGTCTTGCGAGGCGATTCTATTGGCACGTCTTGTCGAAACAGAGATCGTGTCCCCCTTATTACGGGATTCTCATTAACACGGATGTGGGTAACCCAATCGTGCCCGTTGGTATGACTCCTCGACTTTAGGCAAGTCCCAAAAGGCCACGAGGAGGACGCTTGATATTCACCTTCTTTATAAAGATGCCAAGGCCTATCCTTTTTCTTCTCGCACTCAATCGAATCCCTCCCCCACCTCGAGTTCCAACACCCAAGGCTCAGGTTAGGCGCTTCGGACCTTCAACCATGTCCGGATCCAACCTTCAAGGTCGGTGGATGCCCTCCTCTGTCACAGAGGAAGACATCAAGAAGCTAAGAGAAGCTAGGTATTTGACCGGTGAAATCTCGCACAGGCTGCCTGCTCGAGGGCAGGTCATTCCCACTCCCGAACCGGCGAGAGCGTTGTATTCATCTCTCACTTCCTCTGACGGCTAGGCCTTGCTCTGGATCCCTTTGTTAGAGGGCTCATGTTCTATTATGGGCTGGATTTCCATGACCTGGCCCCGGATTCCATCCTTCACATCTCATCGTTCATCGTTGTGTGTGAGGCCTTCCTCCGCATTACCCCACACTTCGGCCTGTGGCTCAAAACTTTCAATGTGAAGCCGAAGATGATTGAGGGGCGACACGCAGAGTGCGGAGGTGCCGTAATAAGCAAAGGCGCCGATGTTCCATGGCCAAAGGGTTCCTTCCCGGAGGTGTCCAGTTTATGGCAACGGGAGTGGTTTTATATCACAGCTCCCCGGGGTACCAAGTGGGTGGCCGCCCCTGCCTTTCGCTCGGGCCCCCCACCACAACTGACGTCATGGATCAACAAGGGGCTGGACTGGGGGCCAGCAAATGATGTGCCAATGTTGCAGAGTCGCATCCGAGATCTCCTCGAGAGAGATGTCGGCCTGGTCACGGTAATGCAAGTCATGCTAGTTCGTCGAGTCCCGCCTTGCAAACGTCGACCCCTCTGTATGTGGGAGTTCAACCCGGAAGGACTGCGGGCTATTCAGCACTTTCTCGGTATGACGCTCGAAGAGATGTACAAATTGTTCTTCGGACCACAAATAAGGTGTCCGGACATCATCGAGGATGCAGGTCTGAGCTGCAATCGTCCAGATACCCAAGTAAGTAATCCTGCGGGCGAATACGCCTGTCTTTTATTTATCACAACATCATTACGAAGGCCGCTCTTTGACCAGGACTGGGTAACAAAGGCGAAGATGATCAGTGTTCCCCCTTCTCAAGGCTCAAGAAATCCAAAGATTAGCCAGAATGCTGAGCCGGCGCCTTTATCAGCGCCTCGTGGGAAGATAAAGGGGGAATAAAGAGGCTGAAAGTGGGCCTCACTCATTATTCATCCAAACCGGGGGAATTAGCGCCTCCGTGAAGGAGGATAACCGGGGAGAAGAATCTGAAATTCCCTCTCCCCAGGGAAGGAAGAGGACCACCTCTGAAGACTTGGAAACAATGGTTTCCAAACGAGGGAAGAGATCTTCGCTAGAGGGTCCTGCCCCGGAGGGTACCCTTGCCACACAGTGTCCGCAAGGGGATCAACCCTCCACCGAGCGAAAAGTACTTAATAGTAAAAATATCCTGCTTTACCTCTAAGGACAATAACCAAAGCATATATCTGGTAGTTCGGATCGTAGCCCTTCTCGACAGAGTTCGTCTTCGGGGGACCTTCTTCCGGAGATGATGGAGAGCGAAACACCTCCCCATGCCTCCCCACCTCATGAGGCGGGCGACCCTGAGGTGTCGTCACGGAGGATTTCTCCTGATCCGCCGAGGCCAGAGGGTAATTCTTCGGCCACCCGAAGTCCGGAGTATTCGGCTCCTAAGGAGAGCAACAGAAAGAGTCCGGGACCGTCCGGTGCGCGACCCGACGCACTGAAGGATCTTCTAGAGCAAGCAGCTATCTCAGAAGCACATCGTACACTAATGGGTATGGTGGTTCAGAGGATTTCATTCGCCGAAAGCGGGCTGCATGAAGCTTTTATGAGCCTGCTGAGAGGCTTTGAGGTACGCAAAGTAGTATATGTTTTTGATGGTACCGCAGACGCTAAGTGTGCCATATGCAGATAGTAGCCCCTGAGACTCTGGTTGCTGAAAACGGCGGCAAACAGAGGATCACAGTCCCAGGTAATAATCATGCCGCCTTCATGTGCAGGTGGCTGAAGGTCCGATGGCTAGCCGGACTGGTGAGTTTGCCGAGCTGAAGCGGCAACTTGATGCGGCAGATGCCGACATCGTGCTTGTCAACAAGCGGCTTGACGAGGCACAGGGTATGTGATTTCTCCGGTGATTAACACATAATAAGAGGAGCATGATGCTAGTATTTTTAATACGTTGTGACTGCAGATGGAGCTGCCGCCGTGGAGACCCTTCGGGCGGACCTTGCCCGAGCCAAAGAACAAGCCAGGAATAGTGATGCGGCCGCTCTGAAGGCGGTCGAAGAGCTGAGAGCCGAACAGGCTACGCATTGCCAAAGCAAGGAAAAAATGGCCAAGATGGCCATTGAGTTGAAAGATGCCGCCGACCGTTACCAGCTTCTTGAAAAAGAAAGCCGAGCGAAGGCGACGGGCCTGGAGAAGGCCATGGTAGCAGCCAAGGAAGCCCTCTCTAAAATCAGAGCGGCGAAGGAGGAGCTGCGTCAAGCTGGAGATATCACGGCTGGGAAGCCCTTTTTGTTGCAGACGAAGTTCGGAGATCCGAAGTATGCCCCTCTTGATCAACTATGGAGTTCTGCAGACGCATACGTGGATTTGGCAGCTAGTGCTGCTGATGCGGCGAGTACTTCAAGGATAAAAAAGATCATGAAGTGGAAAAGCTGTTCTGGTCATAGTTTAATGTTCCGGTGCGTCTGCTGCTGTTGAATGAGCGAATGGCCGAGTGGGCCGAGCTCCATAGATTGTCCGGGCTTGCCATGAGATCTGTGTAGATCATCTGTGGCCGGAAGGGCCAAGGCCGAATAGTTATTTTTGTTTGGTGCAACAATTCCTTGGTGTTGTGCCGCACATCGATGCTATGAAGAGGTTGGCATGCATAGAGGGTGCGCGGATGGCACTTGCCCATGTCAAGACATACTGGGCAGAGATGGAGGCCACCGCTATTGCAACCCAGACTTCGGCCGTGGCCCGAGTATCTGCCGAGCACTACTTTGAAGAAGTCCTTGAAGGCGCTCGTTCAATAGAGGCTCGATGCTCAAGAATATTATGTTCTAGTGACATGTATTCCCATTGCAAAAACAATGTTTTATTGAATTATAAAGGTTGTGTTTATACTTTTGCCTGAAAGTATTATGATGCCTCATGTGCGGTCGTTTATGTATATATGTATATAACCTGAAAGTTTGCGTTAAATCGGCTTATTTACGCATATAATGCGGGGTGTTATAAAAAGCAGCGTGTTCACACTTGATCCAACGTCTTGGTCCATTAAGGAGGTAGTAGCGCAGCGAACGAGGCAATCGGACTATATTGCTTTAACACTTTCACTTAGCCATAGGAGTTTGACGGTGGGACTACTATATAGCCCCTGGTATCTCCGCGCTCGTCCGAATACGGGGCGCGTACATACATGACCGGGAAACGGCCCTTCGTTAATGCGGAGGAATCCCGAAGATTCCGCTAAGTCATCGGTGGTTGACCGATCTCGCGCTTTATCATGGCGGTCGGTTTCGGCTTTCTCTACTGAGGTGCTCATCCGGATGAACCAGGGCACAATCGCAGTAGTTCTCCCGGTGCCACCTTAGCCGATATGGCGGAACGTAAGGTAGCAAAACACGGGAGCCGGGCAAACCCAACATTTAACCAAAGACATGACTCGGAGTTGATGCATATAAGGCCAAACTCGCGATGCCGAACACTCCCTAAGGTATTCAGTCTTTATAACATATGTCGGGCTTAGCGACGACCTTGATAATGAACCCCAAGTGTTCAGGTACGTGCGATGCTCTGACGTGGCGAAATGCCAATAACGTCGGCATCCTTCTCGGTTATACTAAGTATTCGGAGGATGTGAACAACAAGAGACAGTAAAAAAGGTTTACGCAGGGTCTTAATCTAAAAAGAAATCTTTGAGCGGGTCCCTGCTACACGTCTGCGTCTGTGTCTCCGTTGTGCCGTATCCTGGACAGGTGTGGCATGATTGTCATCTGTAAAAGAGAAGAACTTAGGTGAAAGTTGTCGTGCCAAACATTGGTTATTCACAATAAACCATTAAAATTCAAGATAAGTCAAGTTGAGCCGAACTAGCCCTGATTACACGCGGGAAGCCCCTGGTGCCGTCTATGGGGGTATAACCATCAAACCAATCTTGGGTTTATCTAAGCTATTATAGCTAGTAATGCGCCGGACTCGTCTAGCTGTGTCCGCGGTCTTGATGAACGATCCTTTATTCTGGTTGGAGGGGCCATTTAGTGTTCGGCTAGTAAAGCCATCGCACATTCTTCCGCTCGTAAGGAACGTTCAATGTTTCCGCTAATGGTGATGATGCCACATGGACTGGGCATCTTAAGCTTGAAAGAAGCGTAATGCGGTACTGCATTAAAACGAGCGAAAATCGCTCTTCCGAGTAGTGCTTGACAGCCACTTCGGAATGGAGCGATGTCGAAGGTTAACTTTTCGCTTCGGAAGTTGTCGGGAGAACCGAATACAACCTCTAGTACTAGAGAGCCCGTGCAATGGGCCTCTGGGCCTGGTATTACTCCCTTGAAGGTAGTATTACTGTGGCTGATTTTTGTCTGGTCTATCCCCATTTTGCGGACTGTGTCCTGATATATCAGATTTAGACTACTACCGCCGTCCATAAGGACTCGTGTGAGATGGTATCCATTTATTATTGGGTCTAACACTAAGGCAGCCAATCCTTCGTGTCGGATGCTTGTCGGGTGATCCCTGCGATCAAAAGTGATCGGGCAGGCCAGGCAGGGGTTAAACTTAGGGGTGATGGGCTCTACGGCGCGTGTGTCTCGGAGTTCATGTTTGCTTCTCCTCTTCATCACGTGGATCATGTTTACTGTTTTAACCTCTGGTGGGAATTTTTTGTGTCCCCCAGTGCTTTGCTGGCGAGGTTTGTCCTCGTCTTTGCTTGGTGTCTCCCTCCCCTTGTGTTTGGCGTTTAGCTTACCGGCCTGCTTGAAGACCCAGCATTCTCTGTGGGTGTGATTTGCGGTGTTTATCGAAGTGCCATGAATCTGACATAGTTTGTCTAGAATCTTGTTTAGGCTAGACGGTCCATCTCTACTGCCTTTGAAAGGATTTTTCCGCTGACCCAGTCGAGAGCCCCTGAATCTGGCGTTTACCACCGTGCTATTTGGGTTGTCTTCTTTATTTCGACGCTTGCTTTTACTGCATAGTGGTTTTCCATTGCCATCCCTGACTTCGGATGTGCCTGGATTGCTGGTGCTACTACGGGCTAGCCAGTTATCTTCGCCCATGCAAAAGCGGGTCATGAGGCTTGTCAGGGCTGCCATTGTCTCGATTTTTCTTGGCCGAGATGTCTGGCGAGCCATTCGTCTCGGACACTGTGCTTGAAAGCTGCTAAAACCTGCGTCCAAGGCGATCGACGATTTGGTTCTTCTTAGTGAGAAACCTGTTCCAAAGCTTTCGGGCTGACTCTCTGGGCTGTTGTATTATATGACTTAAATCGTCTGCATCCGGAGGTCGGACATAGGTCCCTTGAAAATTAGCCCGAAAAGCATCCTCGAGCTCCTCCCAACTTCCAATTGAGTTTTCAGGGAGGCTTTTCAGCCAGTGCTGAGCTGGTACTTTAAGCTTGAGGGTCAAGTACTTGATGGCGTGGAGATCGTCTCCATGAGCCATATGGATATGGAGGATAATGTCCTCCATCCAGACCCCAGGGTCTGTAGTCCCGTCGTACGCCTCTATGTTCACTGGTTTGAATCCTTCTGGAAATTCGTGGTCCAGCACCTCATCGGTGAAACATAGGGGTGTCGGCACCCCTATTTGGATGTATCATGGCGTTCGGACGGTTGTAGTATTCAGTTTTGATTTTTGTGCGGAAGGCCTTCCTAGATCCATAGATGAATCTGGTCGCGCCGATCTTCTGATGCAAGTCATCATGTGAAGCGTGTGCTGACTTATGTGCGGCCTTGTTAGCCGCTCTATCACGGCCACCAGGTGGTTGATCCGACCGGTCGACCGTTTTATTTTTTGGCTGTGTGGGCTCTAAGGCCTCATCATCAAATTCAGGCAACAGCTTGTGCTTTGGATAGCTCTTTGTGTGGTAACTACCACCATACTTTTCTTCATTGTCGAGCACTTTGTTCCATCTATTGTTGAGCGTATTCTGCACGGCCTTAAGCCTTTGCTTCTGCTTCTGCTTCTGCTTCTTCAGACTCCTCGCGGTGGCAATAAGCCTTCTGCGGAGGTTCTCTTGTTCCAAGTGCCTTTCCGGGATGATGTGTGCATCTTCGTCCGGACTGTTTTCCTCTCCGGAGGGAGGTTGATGAGCTTTATCCTCGGCGTCGCCGTGTTCGGACAGCGGATCCGTACTATGTTTGCCGTTTGCTGGTTCATCCTGCTCTGCCGCTGGGTCAATGTGGTCATCGTTTCCTCTGGAGTCGACTGGGGTGTTATTTTCTCTTTCGCTGTTATCGCTGTTTTTGCCGAGGCGGGATATGGAGCGGCGCCTACACCGACGCTTTGTTTGCTTCTCGATGGAGCTGTTCTTCGCTGCTTCCATCCGTTCCTCGTCATTGTTTTCTTTGGGTGTATCCACCATGTATATGTCATGTGATGAAGTGGCTGTCCAGTGCCCTGTGGGCGGTGGTTCCTGTTCGTCTCCTGCATCGTCGTCCATACCGTCGATGTATTCGGAGTCGAAGTCGAGCATGTCGGTTAAATCATCAACATTGGCTACTAAGTGGGTGGTGGGTGGGCAGCGAATTTCTTCGTCGTCCGCATCCCATTCTATCCGGACATAGTTCGGCCAAGGTTCTCCTAACAAGGAGAGAGACCTTAACGAATTCAGCACGTCACCAAAAGGCGAGTGCTGAAAGATATCCGCGGAGGTAAACTCCATGATCGGCGCCCAATCGGATTCGATAGGCACGGACGCAGGCGGCTCGGAGTCCATGGCCGGAGACGAATCCAGTGGTTCGGCAACGCGACTCTTGTAAGGGGTGAAGTCAGTATCCGGCTCTATCGCCACTGAGAGTGCGGCCTCCATGGCGGGGTCTATCCACCCGTCCTCGGATGGCGCAATTTGCTCCGGATTGAGGGCCGGAGTAGTTGCAGATGTGATCTCCCGAACACTGTCCAACGGCAGAGCTAAATCATGCTCATCATGATCGTGCGGCGCACCTGACATGGGCTCGAATCCGTTGAAGATCAAATCTTCGCGGACGTCGGCAGTGTAGTTCAAGTTTCCGAACCTGACCTGGTGGCCAGGGGCGTAGCTTTCGATCTGCTCCATATGGCCAAGCGAGTTAGCCCGCAGTGCGAAGCCGCCGAATATGAAGATCTATCCGGGGAGGAAAACCTCACCCTGGACCGCATCGTTACCGATGGTCGAAGGAGCCATCAAGCCTTGTGGTGAAGGCACAGTGGAACTCTCAATGAAAGCACCAATGTCGGTGTCAAAACCGGCGGATCTCGGGTAGGGGGTCCCGAACTGTGCATCTAAGGTGGATGGTTACAGGAGGCGGGGGACACGATGTTTACCCAGGTTCGGGCCCTCTCGATGGAGGTAATACCCTACTTCCTGCTTGATTGATCTTGGTGATATGAGTATTACAAGAGTTGATCTACCACGAGATCGTAGAGGCTAAACCCTAGGAGCTAGCCTATGGTATGATTGTTGTGGTCCCTGGACTAAACCCTCCGGTTTATATAGATACCCGGAGGGGGCTAGGGTTACACAGTAGTCGGTTACAAGGAGGAGATCTACATATCCGTATTGCCAAGCTTGCCTTCCACGCCAAGGAGAGTCCCATCCGGACACGGGACGAAGTCTTCAATCTTGTATCTTCATAGTCCAACAGTCCGGCCAAAGGATATAGTCCGGCTGTCCGGAGACCCCCTAATCCAGGACTCCCTCAGCCGCCAGCCCACCTTCAACTGCCAGGATTATCACCCGCTCCGCCACCACCGCCCGAAGGAGGGAGGCGGAGGTGGAGGCCCGCACGTGCGTCAGCAACCTTGCGCGCTACATCGAGTTCCTGCGGGAGGAGGAGGAGCGCCTCATCGAGCACGCAAAGAGCCTTACCACAGCTGTGGTCGTGGCACACGTCGACGCAGAGGCGAGGATTCAGGAGATCTACAAGCAGTCCGGCCGCTTCGAGAGGGATCGTCTGGAGCGGCAGTGGGAGTTCGAGCTGGCGAGCGTCGCTGAACATGCAGCAGCGGCACACACCGTATTGCATTTGTCCAGCTCGTCGGTAGGCTCCTCCTCCTCCTCCGCCTCTTCTTGAAGGCCTTCGGCGGAGAGAGGCTGGGAAGCAGCAGTAAAGCCCTCCGTAGTAGTAGTAGTAGTAGTAGTAGTAGTAGTAGTAGTAGTAGTAGTAGTAGTAGTAGTAGTAGTAGTAGTAGTAGTAGTAGTAGTAGTAGTAGTAGTAGTAGTAGTAGTAGTAGTAGTAGTAGTAGTAGTAGTAGTAGTATTTAGGGGCTATTTTGTTCAGTTCATCTGACTATAGATGTGTGGTGGAACTATACAATGCACTTAAAATTAGCTAGTATATATGGTTGGACTAGATATTCAAGTACGTGGTTGGCAATAATTGGGGAAAAGTTTGGTCGGTTCAGCTGTCAAGTTGGACTGATTGTATAAATTAAGAACGACTGCTTAATCTATGAATGAAATCTATGCTTAATTACTGAATTTTAGTTGCAAAAATTAGATAGTGCTAGTGATTTTTAGCTACATATTTTGACAAATCGCAATGTGACATGGATTGACAAATGGCAACGTTACTAGATCAACAAATGTCAACCTTTCCAGTTTGACAAATGGCAACATACCCAATATGACAGATGCAAATCTTACCAAATTGTTTGTACGTGGTTGCACACGGGTCATCCAAAACAACCGTTTGCGTTGAAGGGATGCACAAATCCTGTGTTGCGAATTTTCCCTCGACTTAAGGGGGAAGACCATAGCTCTCACTTTGCATACGGGTGTTCTATCTAAAATGTTTGCGATCAAGAGCTGCAGAAATCCTGCTCGGCACATTTTCTCTTGGCTTCCTAATGAAGCTGCCGGTTTGCATACGGGTGTTCTAACTAAAATGTTTGTGATCAAGAGCTACACAAATCCTACTAGGCACATTTTCCCTTGCCTTCCTGGGGGAGTTGTCGGTATTGCATACGGGCATTCTAACTAAAACGTTTGCGATGCTTGGGCGCCATTAATGGAGAGGATGCGAGCAAGGCGGGCGGCCATGGAAGTCAAAGGGCCCGCTTCCTGGTGAGCCTGCGCGGCGTACAGCTCGCATGCTTCCCGGTGAGCCTCCGCATTGGAGTACAGCTCGCACGCCTCCCGTTTAGTCAAGCACTCAAGAACCTGTCTGCACAGCACCTCCTAGCAATTAAAAGAGTGAGGCATGGAGTCACGTGAATGGTTAACAGAAAACACACAATTTAAATTATACAAAACGTTTGAGATGTTACAGTGGTAGCTATTTGTTTCAAAATGCCTTTATTGCTTGTTATTCGAGTGCACCTTATCTCAGAATGGACACGAAAAATACCACATCATGTCGGGTGCCATTCCATTATAGCATGCCAAGTTTGATGAATTTTAGACGAGTTTTGGATTTACTAGAATTTAAAAACAAAGTATCTCAACGTTTTGCGGGCAATCAACGGTGCCCTGTTGTTTGAAATTCATTCCCATTTCTTGCATGGGACCTAAGCATGCACCCAAGGACACATATTTGATTTTTCAAACAATTTATATGCACTGGAGCATGTGCATGTAGTTCAAATTTGAATTATGCACATAAATGCATTGAAAACTTAGTTAATGCATAAAAATTTCCAAACGAACCCTGAAAAATCACAACAATTGACACAACACTCCTGTTGTTCTATGTTGACATGAGAAAAAAATTGAAAGCAATAAGAGGCAATGGATATCGTTTTGTCCCCAAAGGTGGGACGTTCCGTACCGAAACCATCATGCTTGTTGTGGGAAGCTCTGGTTTGTGAGAAGCATATACCCAAACCTGCCCCAAATGGGACAAAAAATTTACCACGGCATGTTGATGCCGCTCCATGATAGCATGCCAAGTTTGATGAATTTCGGACGAGTTTTGGATTTACTAGAATTTAAAAACCAGGTATCTCAATGTTTGTGGCCGAGTGACGGTGGCAGGGTGTTTGACATTCATTCCTATTTCTTGCATGGGACCTAAGCATGTAACCAAGAACACATATTTGAATTTTCAACCAATTTATATGTATTAGAGCATGTACATGTAGTTCAAATTTGAATTATGCACATGAATGCATTGAAAACTCAGTTAATGCATAAAAATGTCCAAACGAACCCCAAAAAATCACAAAAATTGACACAACACTCCTGTTGTTCTACGTTGACACGAGAAATTTTTTGAAAGCAATAAGAGGCAATGGATATCGTTTCGTCCCCAAAGGTGGGATGTTCCCTACCGAAACCATCATGCTTGTTGTGAGAAGCTCTGGTTTGTGAGAAGCATATACCCAAACCTGCCCCAAATGGAACAAAAAATTTACCATGGCATGTTGATGCCGCTCCGTGATAGCATGCCAAGTTTCATGAATTTCAGACGAGTTTTGGATTTACTAAAATTTAAAAACAAGGTATCTCAATGTTTGCGGCCGAGTGACGGTGGCAGGGTGTTTGACATTCATTCCCATTTCTTGCATGGGACCTAAGCATGCAACCAAGGACACATATTTGAATTTTCAACCAATTTATATGCATTAGAGCATGTGCATGTAGTTCAAATTTGAATTATGCACATAAATGCATTGAAAACTCAATTAATGCATAAAAATGTCCAAACGAACCCCGAAAAATCCCAAAAATTGACAGAACACTCCTGTTGTTCTATGTTGACACTAGGAAAAAAATTGAAATCAAGAAGAGGCAATGGATATCGTTTCGTCCAGAAAGGTGAAATGATCCCTACCAAAACCATCAGGCTTGTTGTGAGAAGCTCTGGTTTGTGAGAAGCATATCCCCAAACCTGCCCCAAATGGGACAAAAAAATTACCACGACATGTTGATGTCGCTCCATGACAGCATGCCAAGTTTCTTGAATTTCAGACGAGCTTTGGATTTAATAAAATTTAAAAACTAGGTATCTAATTGTTTGCGGCCGAGTGACGGTGGCAGGGTGTTTGACATTCATTCCCATTTCATGCATGGGACCTAAGCATGCAACCATGGACACAGATTTGAATTTTCAACTCATTTATATGCATTAGAGCATGTGCCTGTAGTTTAAATTTGAATTATGCACATGAATGCATAGAAAACTCAGTTAATGTATAAAAGTTTCCAAGCGAACCCCGAAAATCACAAAAATTGACACAACACTCCTGTTGTTCTATGTTGACACTAGGAAAAAAATTAAATCAAGAAGAGGCAACGGATATCGTTTCGTCCAGAAAGGTGCAACATTCCCTACCGAAACCATCACAGTTGTTGTGAGAAGCTCTGGTTTATGAGAAGCTTATACCCAAACCTGCCCCAAATGGGACAAAAAAATTACCATGACATGTTGATGCCGCTCCATGATAGCATGCCAAGTTTCATGAATTTCGGACGAATTTTTGATTTACTAGAATTACAAAAGCAAGTACGTCGACGTTTGCCGGAGAGCCACGGTGCGGTGGTGTTCGAATTTCATCCCCATTTCTTGCATGGGACATAAGCATAAACCCATGGACACATATATGAATTACAACCCATGTTGGTGCACCGGAGCATGTGCATGTAGTTTAATTTTGAATTGTGCACCCGAAATGGCTAGAAAACCAATTTAATGTATAAAATGTTCAAATGAACCCTGAATAATTCCAATTCTTTTACGACACACATATAGTTGCATGTTCATTGCAGCTAGCAATTCAAACACCGTCCATTGCCGCTGTGATCCCATTATGTAAAATCAAGATGAAAAATCAAGTAGATCCCACACAGTTTATTATCACCAACCGGGTGAGATGCAGCACAAAATATCCTGGAGCACCGTCGGTGTATAGTACGCCTATGGCTTAAGCGAGGAGGTGCGTCGGCTACAGTCCACAGCTGGTGTCCCAAGCACACTAGCTCACTCCCAAATATCATTTCACTGTTCAATCATTGCCGGTGAAAGATGGGTACGTGGACCGTGTCATGTGGGCAACTTCGGTGATGTGCGTGCTAACAAGGTGCATGAGTGCGGCCGCAATCTGCGACTGGGCGGCCAAGGCAGCCCAAACGGCCGCTATTGCTTCTCAGGTGGCGGCAGCAACATCTGCCTCGGGGATAGCAACTGGCGAGAGCGGCACCGTAGCTGTCCATTCCGCAGTAGCGGCCTTAGCCCTGATGGAGGCCGCCAACGACCATGTCGAGGCCGCCCACGCCCAGCTCGTGGCGGTCACCGCACAAATCGAACGAAGCTTCTCTCACAACAGTCGGCAACCCACGACCGAAGAGTTGGCAATCGTCGAGAGCGTTCGAGCAGCCGTCCGTTCCTCCGCCGCATACCTTTCTACGACAGAGCCCGTCCAAGCCCAGATCGCGGTCGGCCACGCCTAGCTCGTGGCGGCCTTTTCCAAAGAGATGGCGCACACGGATAGCGAGATGCTTGCCGAGTATGGTGCGATGGATGCCATGGAGCCCCATCCCCAGGAGACCGTCGAGCGCGAGCTGGACATGGAGGCGGCGGCGGAGATCGATGAGCACCAGCCGTAGTAGTACTCTTTGTTTTGTTTAATTAAGAGCACCGGTCTTTAATTTGTTAGAGCAATGTTTAGGTCAGCTAGCTCTGTTTAATTGATGAACTTGCTCAATTAAGAAGTGTGGGTGTGCTGTAGTAACCTTTGTGTACCCAAATTATGTAATGACGTGGATGACCACTATAACCAGGGAAATTCAAACCAAAAATTTTGACGTTCAAACTCATCACACATGGGTTAAGCTATCTGAATCATTTGTGATGTTCACACATCATACACAGTTTGAATAAGGGACCGTGCCTGATGACACTTTGCGCGCCAGTTTTTTCACTGAAACGATTCCAAATTTTTGGCTTCCGTGGAAATATCTACCTCCCCGCCCCCTTCCCCTTACCAAAAGCCACATTTCCCCTGTTTCCACCTTCCTTTCCAAGTTGAAACCTTCACTCCTTGCTTGCAGCGCCGCCTCCTCGCCAGCGACCCTCCTTCACGCTGCTCGGCCTCGTATATCCAGGCAGGTAATCCACACCTGACCCCCATCCTCCTCCTCCTTCCACATCCCACATGCCCCGACCACCGGTGCGACACCCTCCAACCAAATCACCGACCCCTCCACCAAATAAGAGCCGCCCTAAGCCATGGTGCACACAATATAGCCAGGATCTCAAGGAGCATTGGGCAGCGGAGAAGCAAATCGCCGCCGCACGCGCGGATGAGGTCGCGATGGCTGCCATTCGTGACGACCCCCAGATCTTGGAGGAGCACCTTGCCATTTGCTAGCTACGACGGTTAAGTATGCTCGGTTTACCCGTTGCGCGTGCTGCTCCTGCCTTTCCTTCACAAATTCTAGTGAATTGTGTTATCTAATTTTACCATGCAATCTGTTGCTCTAGTGTATATGTTCTATATGTCGTGTAGTGTGGTGCTCACTTATTAACTATTTTGTTAATTAGTTGTCATCTTCAGTTAACTGTTTGGTTCAATTCTGCAAATGTGATGTTCAATTCTTCAGGTTGCAATTTTGTATTGTCTTCCATGTGAGAAATAAATCGAATTTATGTTTACAAAATACATGAGAAACGAATACAATTGCTATATTTCCAAGTTGTCAAGCATGCTTGGTTTGGTTATACATTGTGCAATGTGGTGCTCAGTTAACATTTGGTTCATTTGTGTTGTGGTGTTTAGTTAACTGTTTGGTTCAATTCTACAATGCGATGTTCAATTGTTGCGGGTGCATTTTGTTATTGTACACCATGTGAGGAATAAATTGAATTTCGCTGTAGTAATACATGAGAAACAAATACAATTGCAATATTTCCAAGTTGTTAAGCATGCTTGGTTTGGTTAACTGTCTGATCTTCTATTAGGAGTATGTTATATTGTGCAATGTGGTGCTCAGTTAATGTTTGGTTCATTTGTTGTGGTGTTTAGTTAACCGCTTGGTTCGATTCTGCAATGCGATGTCCAATTGTCATGGGTAGAATTTTTTATTGTTGTGCATGTGAGGAATAAATCGAATTTGGCTGCACTTAATACATGAGAAACATATACAAGTGCTATATTCCCTAGTTCTTAATCATGCTTGGTTTGGATAAATGGGTTTTCCATGTGGCTTGAATTAATCTGATGAATCTGCAATGTGCTTATTTTTTATCAACATATTTTACTGATAGCATGCGAACTCTTACTTAACCTCATGACTAACTACCTTATATGTGTTCCAGGGAAACAATGGGAAGCACTGAGGTTTACAATCGAGGTTAGCACGTGCATGGTTCGTAGTATAATAGCACATTATTGTGCGATTGCTGGAACCATTCTAATATTTAGGTTTTTAACAATTTGGTCTTGCACATGTAGGTCCTACCGTCAGAGGTTTTGACCCACTGTTCGACCCTTTTTGCGTATGGGGAAATGAGTTGTCCATGAATATCAATCAAGTCAAGAAACTCAGAAAGATTGTTAGGATAAAGAAATAGAAAAAACAAC
The DNA here is from genome assembly GCA_021605145.1 of Aegilops bicornis. Lineage (NCBI taxonomy): Eukaryota > Viridiplantae > Streptophyta > Magnoliopsida > Poales > Poaceae > Aegilops > Aegilops bicornis. Next base: position 568,259,643 of record CM038675.1, read on the forward strand.
AAGATCTTTGTCTGCACAATGAACAAGACATCAGTTCACTACAAGATGGTACTAACTATTATACCTTGCCTTTTTTTTATTCTTTTGCCCCATTTCCAATATAGAGAAGATATTTATGCACATCCTTGTTTTCAGGCCTTTCCAAAGCAATTCACTGATGATTACCACTCAAACCACCTCTATGGTCAGGGGGCGAGGAAGGTTTTTGTACAACACCCACGGTTCAATATTGAAGTGTTCCTGAAGAGGACGAAGGACGGATGGTCAATCATCCACAGGCACTAGCCTAAAGTTGCAAAGACCTTCAACATGAATGAAGGCTCAATAATCGCCTGCCGCTTCAGCAGTTTTCCAGATGAGATGCATCTGTCTATATGCCGTCTATGATGCTAATTTCGGAAGTTTCTACATGTTGCATGTGAAACTTGGTGCTGGTGCAGTTGTGTAATGGGGTAGCTGAGTGCTAAAGCTATATCATGTTGTATTCTGATGTATTTCAATTATGAAATCTTGCTTCCTTAATATGGAAATGAAATATATTATGTGCTTAATATGAATGTCAATTAGATTCATAAATGGAATATTAATAATAGGGCAATTAGCCTGCTAATGGTGAATTAGCCTGCTAATTGGGTTTTGTTATTGCAAAGGGTTATTCAGAAAAAACCGTGGGTGATAACCTCAGGCAACGCACACAGTTTCTACGAATAAATCGTGTTGGATCATTTAACAATCACACACGACCTTCTCTTGAAAATTGTTTGCGTTAGGCCACCTTGCGCAAACGTTTACCACATAAAAACTGTGTGTGATGGACAACCTTTGCCACATTGTTCCTTCTATGCACCGTGTGTGATGCATTCAATAATGCAAACGATAAAATTATTAATATCATGTGCAATGGCAACACTATCACAAATGATTTAACGGGGAAAATTGTGTGTGATGTACCTGTGAACGGAAACGTTTTCCTTGGAGCGACTGTGTGGGATGTACATACGAACGGAAACGTTTAGCAGGGACTGACTGTGTGGGGTGTGAGGGAGTCCTGGATTATGGGGTCATCGGTGTCCGGGCTATGTGATATGGGCCGTCAAGATACAAGGTAGAAGTCCTTCTCTCTTGTCCGGATGGGACTCTCCTTTGCGTGGATGGCAAGTTTGGCGTTCGGATGTATAGTTTCCTTCCTCTGTAAACCTACTTTGTACAATCCTATGCCCTTCCGGTGTCTATATAAACCGGAGGGTTTAGTCCATAGAGGCTACCAGAATTCATATAGGCTAGACATCTAGGGTTTAGCCATTACTATCTCGAAGTAGATCAACTCTTGTAACCCCTATATTCATAAAAGTCAATCAAGTAGGAAGTAGGGTTTTACCTCCGTTAAGAGGGCCCGAACCTGGGAAAACATCATGTCCCCATTGTCTCCTGTTACCTTTGATCCTTAGACGCACAGTTCGGGACCCCCTACCCGAGATCAGACGGTTTTGACACTGACATTGGTGCTTTCATTGAGAGTTCCACTGTGTCGTCGACAGAAGGTTCGATGGCTCGTTCGATCATCAACAATGATGCTGTTTCCAGGGAAACCTTCCTCTCCAGTCAACTTTTTGTGTTCGGCGGCTTCGCCCTGCGTGCCTCAATTGGTCACCTTGAACAGATCGACAGCTACGCCCCTGGTCATCAGATGAGATTCGGGAGCCTCAATTACATCGCCGACATCCAAGGAGACTTGATCTTCGAAGGATTCACAGCCTCGACCACTGTTCCTCATCTCCAAGAGGGAAACCCATCGGATCCGTCATCAGGCACCGCTCGAAGACCAACTATCATCCCTGCCCTGGCCTTAGATCCACAACAGACCACTTTATCCGAAGATGGGTGTCTGAAACCCACCGTACTCTCTCCTACTACGGAGCTCTTTTCCGAACACCCAGAGGCAACTATGTCATCGACAGGCCTGGAATCAAACAGGGCTCTCCCTTTCATCGAAAAGCCGAACTCGCCTTTGGATGCCAACTCCGAACTCTCAAGGCCTGCGTCTAGTGAGCACAGCCGGGCAGAATCTGCCATGCCCAGCCCCGCAGGTCTTCGGTTCCCCGTCCGACCTTCGCCCTTAAGCGAGGCCTTGGACTTAATGCTATCCCTCGCCATTACGGAAGTATCACTTCCGAACCATGACCAGCCCGGACTAGGGGCTGAGCACTGGGAATTTCACGTCCCACCCACCACCCACTTGGTAGCCACTGTTGAAGACTTAACCGACATGCTCGACTATGCCTCCGAAGACATCGACGGCATGGACGAGATGCCGGAGACAAACCAGGCCAGGACCCGCCCTTTAAAGGGCGTTGGATGGCCACCTCTACATATGACATGTATATGGTGGATACACCCAAAGAAGATGACGACGACGGCAGGAAAGATCCGAGCGAGGACAAGCCCGTCGAGGCGCCACCGAAACATCGACGACGGCGGCACCGCTCAAAATCGCGCCGCGGAAAGGAAAGCAACACCGGCACCGGGCTACACCTACGACTTACTCCAGGACTTGGACAATAGAGCTGGTCAGACCAGATCAATCTATGGATCAAGGGGGCGTGCTCCAATGCGAGAGGATGGCCGTCAGGCCCGGCGCGATAAGCATAATCTCACCCGGGCTGAAAACCAAACATGGATGTCGTCTGAACTCCGTTGTGACGTCACCCGATACAGAGGCGCCGCACACCCCTTATGCTTCACCGATGAGGTAATGCAGCACCAGTTCCCAGAAGGGTTTAAACCCATGAACATTGAATCATATGATGGAACGACAGATCCCGCAGTATGGATTGAAGATTTTCTTCTCCATATTCACATGGCTCGCGGTGACAATCTCCACACCATCAAGTACCTCCTACTAAAGCAAAAGGGACCAGCACGGCACTGGCTAAACAGCCTCCCAGAGAACTCCATTGGCAGCTGGGTAGATTTGGAGGATGCCTTTCGAGACAACTTCCAAGGTACCTATGTCCGGCCTCCGGATGCCGATGACCTTAGTCATATAGTCCAGCAACCCGGAGAGTCAGGCCGCAAACTCTAGACTAGGTTCTTAATTAAAAAGAACCAAATTGTCGACTATCTGGACGCCGAAGCCCTCGCGGCCTTTATACATAGCGTCCGTGATGAATGGCTCGCCCGACACCTTGGACAGGAAAAGCTGAAGTCTATGGCAGCTCTTACCGCACTCATGACCCACTTCTGCGCGGGCGAAGACAGCTGGTTGGCTCATAGAAGCAATAGTACCAGCAACCCTAGCACCTCGGAACCCAGGGATGGCAATGGCAGGCCACAATGCAACAAACATAAGCGTCGGAACAACAATGAAGAAACTGAAGACACGGCGGTTAACGCCGGATTCAGCGGCTCTAAATCCGGTCAGCGGAGAAGCCACTCAAAGGAAATAAAGATCATCCATCTAATTTGGACAAAATACTCGATTGTCCTTGCCAAATTCATGGCACCCCTGACAAGCCTGCCAATCATTCCAATATAAACTGTTGGGTCTTCAAACAGGCCGGTAAGTTAAATACCGAACATAAGGTGAAAGGGCCGCCCAGCGAGGACGATGAGGAGCCCCGCCCGCTGAACACAGGGGGGCAAAATAAATTTCCCCCTGAGGTGAAAAGAGTGAATATGATCTATGTCACCCATATCCCCAAGAGGGAGCACAAACGCGCGTTGAGCAACGTCTACGCCGTAGAGCCTGTCGCCCCTAAGTTCAACCGTGGTCGGCTTGTCCGATCACCTTCAATCGAAGGGACCACCCGACCAGTATCCGTCAGGGAGGTTCGATAGCTCTGGTCCTCAATCCAATTATCGATGGATTCCATCTCACTCGAGTCCTTATGGACGGCGGCAGCAGTCTTAACCTGATTTATCAAGAAACTGTTTGTAAAATGGGTATTGACCCATCAAGGATTAAGCCTAGTAACACCACCTATAAAGGAGTGATACCCGGCGTCGAAGCCCGCTGCACGGGTTCACTAACATTGGAAGTAGTCTTCGGTTTGCCGGACAACTTCCGAAGCAAAGACTAGATGTTTGACATCGTCCCCTTCCGCAGTGGTTATCACGCACTGCTCGGACGTACCGCCTTCGCCCGCTTCAATGCGGTCCTGCATTATGCTTATTTAAGGCTCAAAATGCCTGGACCCCGCGGCGTCATTACAGTCAATGGAAACATGGAGCGCTCCTTCCGTATTGAGGAGCACACCGCGACCCTTGCAGCCGAGGTACAAAGCGGCCTCATCCAGCCGAACACCTCATCGGCCATCAAGCCTCCTGACACTGTCAAACAAGTCTGGTCCACCCTGCAGAACGATAGCTTGGTCAATCTAGAGTTGGACTAGCAGTTCCACCTCCGTCAATCGCCCCATCTAACCGCGGCATATGTACCACGTGTGCATAACTACGCACTTAAAATACCTTGGGGAACGACGGAGGCACTTTGCGGACGAGGTTCATAGTGTGGCTCGACCCTATTTGGATCTTAAACATTTTTTCCCTCTCATATTACAGGTTCGTTAAAACCTAATGACTTCACGGTCATAAAGGGCCCTTTCCCAAGCCCCTTTTTATAAACAATCGTCGTTTGCTCCTCTTAAAGGATCTTGCACCTAGGCAAAAAGCGGTGCAGACGTGCGGCAGGGTGTACAGGAGATTTTCAAGACTACCTTTCTCTTTTTTAGGCCCTGTATACAGCTTTCCCTTGTTCACAAATTCTCGGCATGTAAAATAGCCTTGATGTTTGTGGCATTATCTGTAATAGCACGTTTTGACGTATCAATCAGATTATAAGGGAAACAGTTTTTCACCAACCCTTGTTCGATTTCACAATCTGTATTCCCCCTTTGCGTCAGATTTCCAGGTTAACTCTGGTCCGGCCTAAGTGCCAGGGGCTCTATTCGGCGACATATATATTCAAAAAACAAGTCCGAACACTTCTATAGTACACTTCGGCGTCCCGAACATTGCATTATATGCATCAGCTCCGAATCATGTCTTTGGTCAATAGTTGGGTTGCCCGGCTCCTGTGGTTACTACCTTACGTTCCGCTTGTTCAGCTAGGGTAGTAAAGGGAGAACTACTGCGATCGTGTTTCTGGTTCGCCTGGTCAAACACCTCAGTAGAGAAAGCCGAAAACTGACTGTCATGATAAGGCGAGAGCTGGTCGGCGGTTCGGCGACTTGTTATAAATCTTTTGTGATTTCTTCCATATTATATGAAGGACTATGCTTCATCCGGTCACGCATCTATTGCATCCCAATTCGGATAGCTGCATACGCACCTGGGGCTAGTACTTAGCCCCACTGTCAAACTCCTATGGCTAAGTGAAAGTGATAAAGCCGCATAGTCTGATTGCCTGGTTCGCTATGCAGACACCTCCTTTACGGACCAAGACGTTGGGTCAAGCGTGATCGTGCATTCCACTGAACACCCCCATAGCATCTACGTGGGGGCTAAAGCCGACGACTGGCAAACTTTTAGAATAATAAAATACGGCTGCACATGAGGAAAGTAATTTCAGACAAAAGCATACACATATTACAGGCCCTGGTGGATAACAAAAAGTCTGGATAACTATATTACATTTACCCAAAGATGATACCCTTTGAGCATTGGCCTCTATTATCCGGGCACCCTCCAGGACATCATCAAAATACCGCTCCGGCTTGCGGTGGTCCTAGCCTTTGGGTGGGCCCTCGGTCGCCACGACAGTGGCCTTCATCTTCGCCCAGTGCATCTTGACACGGGCAAAGGCCATCCGCGCACCCTCTATGCACGCCGAGCGCTTCATAGCTTCCACTCGAGGCAGTGCGTCGGTGAGTCGTTGCACCAGGCCGAAGTAGCTGCTAGGAATGGGTTCGGTTGGCCATAGCCGGATTATGACGTCCTTCATGGCCAATCCGGACATCCTATGCAGCTTCGCCCATTGCATCATCTGGTTGTTTAATAACACCGGACGCTCCACTACCAGAAACTGTGACCAGAAGAGCTTCTCCGTGGTGCGCCCCTCCTGGGCTCGGAAGAATTGTGCGGCATCGGCAGCACTCTTCGGAAGATCCGCAAATGCGTCTGCATAAATCCACAACCGAGTGAGCAAGGCATATCGATCTTTGACCGCCGAATATACTCTGCAAAAGAAAGGGCTTACCAGCCGCTATCTGTTTGGCCTGCCGGATCTCCTCACGAGCCGCCCGGGACTCGGTCTGCGCCTCCTTGGCCTCCTGGAGAGCCTTGGTGAGATCGACCGCTTGGGCCGCATTATTCTCCTCTAGGTCCCCGCACTTGCCCGCAGCGTCCTTCGGCTCTTGCTCCACCTCGGTCACCCTCTCCTCGAACTGGCGGCGGGCGACCTGTTCGGTCTTTAAATCCATAGCCGCTTTATCAGCGGCTGCTTGGCTCACCCTAGCCTGCTCCTTGGCTTGGGCAAGGGCGCTCTTCAGGGTCTCGACCTCGGCCGCACAGCCTGGAATCATGATCATGGCAGCACATGAGCTTAAACTCCGCATTTGCATATCACTTCAGGTGTGTAAACAATCTTTTAAACGTACCTTGCGCGCATCAAACCACTTGTTAATGCGGTCGATATCATCATCGGCCAGCTTCAGCTTCCGCTTGAGTTCGGAAACTTCAGCAGCCTGGGCGGTCACCGCTAACAGGGAAGCCTGTTTATCCAATAGACAAGTACGCTACCTCCTGCGATTATTACTTGATCCTCTGTTCGGCCGTTTTTCAAAACCAAACATAGTCTCAGGGGCTACTATCTATACACATGCATATTTTTCCATATGAAAAGCGGCTAAGAATATTACATCGCATACCTCAAAGCATGTTAGCAGGCTGGTGAAGGCTTCGTTCAGCCCGCTCTTGGCGGACTGAACCTTCTCAACCACCACACCCATCAGGGTGCGGTGCTCCTCCACGATGGAAGCACGTCGCAGTGCCTCCACCAGAGTGTTCAGCACCTCTGGATTAGTAGAGGTCACCGCCGGAGTTGGCACTCCCCCCTCCTTTGAAGGGGGTTGCCTGCTTGATTCCGGAGCCACATGGGTCTCCAAAATAGTGTTCGGCTGGGGGCCGGACTGGTTAGGGCCCCCGTCATCAGTCTCCATGGGGGTTGCACCTCCCATGTTCTCGGCAGCCGAGGCATTACCCTCTGGCGCTGTCTTGGTGGCCTCCCGCACCTCTCCGTGGCCCGAAGAGGCCCTTCGGGACAACACCTGGGTGTCATCCACGGTGGTTGGCGGAGAGGTTCGTGGAGGCGTCTCGCTCTCCACCATCTCCGGTGCCAGCGAGTTCCCCTCAGATAACGATGGTTGGGGGAGGTCGCGGGCTGGACTGAAACACACAATATAATATGTTATATTACAATCATGAAAAGACCGGATATCTGTAAGGTATCCTTTGGCACTTACGATGTGGCCAAGGGCTTTTCCCTGGGGCGCCTCTTGAGGGTGTGTTCGGCATCCGTGTCCGAACCATCCAAGAGGGTTATCTTCCCCCGCTTGGACGCCTCTGCCTCCGGGTCTGCGGAGGCGGCCCTTTTCTTCTTCCTCCCCTTAAGGGGAGAATCACTTTCTGCCTCCCCCTCCTCTTCGTATTCTCCACCCTCGTGGGAGGAGAGAGCTTCAGTATCTCTGGACACTACGTCCGAAGTACCTTTAGGGCGGAGGCCACCCTTGGCCTCCTTGCTCTTCTTATCGGCCTTCTTTTTCGGCGCCTGATACGGCACCGGGACCAGCATCCTCGTTAGCAGAGGAATGATTGGGTCTTCAGGTAGCGGAGCCGGACACTTGATCCGCTCCACCTTCGTTGTCCAACCCTGAATGAGGAATGAAAAACTCAGTATACCCTTTGATTTGTAAACCAAAGTAATGTTCGGAAACAAAAACTTACAAGTGTGGCCGGATTTGCGTTGTCGAGGCCGAAGTCGTCGGTCTTCTTCGACCACGTCTTCTGGGCCTTGAAGAGCAGCTTCTAGATCTCTTCGTGCGTTGTGCCGAAGAATCGCTGCAGGGTCCGCGGTCCTTCTGGATTGAACTCCCACATATGGAGAGGCCGGTGCTAGCAGGGGAGGATCCGGCGGAAAAGCATCACCTGAATCACGTTGGTGAGACTGGTGTTCTTACCTATCATATTTTTGACGCGCTTTTGCAGCATCATCACTTCATCGGTCGACCCCAGTCCAGACCCTTGTTGGTCCACGACGCGAGCCGCATAGGGGGCCCGAATATGAACTCAGGAGTGGCAGCCCATCTAGTGCCACGGGGTTTGGTGATGTAGAACCACTCCTGTTGCCAGACCTTGACGGTCTCCACAAAGGCCACTTTGGGCCAAGTGGTGTTGGGGAGTTTGCTCACCATGGCACCACTGTAGTCCGCGTGCTGCCCGTCGACCACCTTCGGCTTCACGTTGAAGACCTTGAGCCATAGGCTGAAGTGTGGGGGGATGCGGAGTAGTGCCTCGCACACGACGATGAACGCTGAGATGTGTAAGAAGGTGTTTGGGGCTAGATCGTGGAAATCTAGCCCGTAATAGAACATGAGGCCGCAGACGAAGGGGTGGAGAGGAAACCCTAGACCACAGAGGAATTGGGGGATGAACACCACCCTTTCGCCGGGCTCCGGAGTGGGGATGACCTGCTTCTTGGCAGGGAGCCTGTGCGCGACGTTCGCAGTCAGGTACCCCGCTTCCCGGAGCTCTTTGACATCCTTCTCCGTGACAGAGGAGGCCACCCACTTGCCCTGTGAGCCGGATCCGAACATGACCAGAGAGGTTGGTGGCGGTGGAAAGATCGAAGCTTGGGCACTGCAGCTCGAGGATGGGAAAGCAGAGGAAAGAAGAAGGCGTGGGGTAAAAAGATGGATCTTTATCCACTTATATAGGCAGTGAATATCAAGCGCCCCTCTCAAGCCTTAAAACTCGCCTATTCCCAAGGGGTCGTGCGAATGGCACAGTTCGGGACCCCCTACCCAAGATCGGCCGGTTTTGACATCGACAGATTGTACTTGCAACTGGAAACAATTTCGCCTGTATAATTGTATTTTTTAGATCAACTGTACGCATTTCCGTATTTGAGAGCTCGCCGGTCGCACACGACCTCATTTTGCCGAGCATGTGTGCCAGGAGGGCATATCCCCGACGGTTTTTGGGTCGTGTGGGAAGGACCCCCCTATCGCCGTCACTCACTAGGTCACGGTTCCAAATGCCGTCGCGGAAAGGGGTTAAAAACCATTTGTATAGCACCGACGCGTATCAGTGTGTGTGCAATAATGTTGAAGATCGTAGTCGAGTTAGCTATACAGATCATTTGCGATGACATCGACAAGGGAAACACATTCGAGAATGGTTAATAAAATCTATGCCCATTGCATATTAAGGTCAAGTACTACCAATATATGAGTCTCATACGATGACATTTCAACGATTGTACCACAAAAGCTCGAAATATTACAAGTTCAAATTCTAGAGTTATATGGCTCAACTTTGAAGATTACAAGGTTCAAACTGATATTAGAAATGAAATTTAGCTCATTCAGCTGCAAATGCCTGTGTTGATCTGCTGAACAAGGATATAAGAGAGGCTCAAACTAATATTACCACTTGTAAGGCTGGTTTTGAAACCTCATAATTTTTGCAAAGGGGTCAGCCACTGAGGAGTCATGTATGGGGTTGACACAATGACTTCTGATTACTCTGTCATCTCAAGTTCCAAAATGAAATTCGGCTTTTTCGGAGCCTTTCCCATTCTACGCTAGCCGCCAGCGCTGATCAACAAACCATTCATTTTTGCAAAATAAATGTAGGGCAAACCTCATTACCTTTAGCACCCTTGCTCTGACAACAAAGAACCTGGCGAATATAATCTCCGATAAGGTCCCTTGGTATGAGTTCAAAGTAATTTCTGAGTCATGTAGATCTAGGCATTCGATGTGATTGCTATATTGTATCACAATATCCACCACCGGGCCTAATCTTATCTGCAAAAGAAGAAAATGTGTTAGTGCCTACATGCAGTTTTGAACACTACTACATGCCTATTTGGTTTATGGATTTGTAAATGCACTAACATGCCATCTTCGATCCGACATGATTAACATGGGCATTTGATTACAATCTAGAAAAATGTAGCCTTCTTCACAAGAGGTTGGAGTGGATGAAAAATTCCCTAAGAAAACTAGTAAAGATGAATCCAAAGAGAAATGCTTATGGATTATAACAATATGGATCAAGCAACCAATATGGGGGGAAAACATGTATGTACTGAAATCCTCCAAAATTCCTTCAGAAATCATAGTACATTGTCATTGTAAACTTGGGAAAAGGTGTCAAAAATTGAACTCCCTTATGGTTAACATTTAATAGGAAAGGAACATCACCTCGATATATAGCTTCTCCAGGCACGGAAAGCATCTCAGGAAACTAACAACTTGGTCCAGGTTGGAGCCGATAGATTCTAGTGCCAAGACCTTCATTGTGCACTGATTAGGGGTCAAGCTTGTCAGAATCATTTTCTGGATGATAGACGAACATACATCTTCAAAATTAGAAATAATGTTAATTTCAAGAAGGAGAGGTAGAAGGCAACTGTTGTACCTGAACAAGTGTGGATCCAATAACAAGTTCGGAGTATTTGTTAGACGAGTAGCCCACCACTGTCAATTTCGATGTAGAAATGACATTGATTCTTGTTGGACCTTCTTGATCAACTACAAGTAATCTATCAAGTGAAGGTGTGTCCTCAATGACCATACCGTGGTACCCATTTTGTGATGTCTTGTTGCGGCACCAGCAACACACATAAATAGTCCGGAGAGTCATGGAGGTGACGTGGAAGCTACTCAACCCATTGATCGCCTGAAGACTAAGGTACTCGAGTGCAGTACAGCCGCGGAGCAGGCGCTCCATGTCACCGTTTGGGAGGCAGACAACGACGCGCTCGAGGTGCTTCATTCATGGTAGAATAAGAGCGGGCACGTCATTAATGGGGGATTGTAGTTCATGAACTTGGCAATGCGCAGTGGCGCGAGGCGGAGCGCGGATGTTGGCAGCAAGCGCATATGCCCATCATTAAAAGTGAGCTCCTCGAGCTGATCTAGGGCGGGGGATCGGAACCACTCATCAAGCTTGGCTTGGTCCTTGCCGTTGGAACAGAACTTGCCCATGCTAAGGCCTTTGGTTGGGCCATGGTGACTGCTGAGGATCTAGGAGAACGCATACAAGCTTTTGCAATAGCCATGGCAGAGCTTGTGGGTGTCAATGAGGTCGAGAGGGGTGGAGTGCCATAGGGGGCGCCACCGTAGAGAAAGGATGGTTATCCACGTCCCATATTTGATTGGGAGGAGGGAGATGATGACTATCAACATATCACCAGGGAGGCTGCTGATGAAGTCTAGGCCTGCTGGAGTCTCTTGCGGTTCTTGCTCGACCCGCCTTCACTTGTTGGCAGCCCTGTTCTCCACCTCCGGAGTCTCCTCGTCAGCAGCGCTTTCTGATAGAAGTGGGAGTACATGGAATATTTAGTTAAAACGGGGCAATAGAAAAGTGTATTGGTAACTAGAAGTTAGTAGGCAGGAATAGAGTAACAATACGGAATAACAATTGGTTGGTTAAATAGTACACAATTCCTTTGATATTGATGGGTAAGTCAACATGCAAATACTTGAAAAGAACACTTACTTCGAAAGAAGTCTGGATGGATGATATCATAGGGGAAGTTGGCATATATCTCATGACCAGACTCCTTTATGTGCAGTGCAATTTTAGTGCCAGCTTTCGGTACATAAAACTTAGAAATTTCTGTCTGAAGGCCCGTGGCAAAATAGGAGTGACCACATTCATAAAATCTTACAGAAGCAACGATTGTAAATCCATGGTTTCTGTTCAGTATGACATCCCTGCAGTCTTGATTTATGTAAAGGTCAAGATTATGTACTGCAGATGTTGTTGCATAGCAATGGACGTGCTGCAGAAAATGGTAGGATTGTTAAAGAATATGGTAACATGCAAATATGGGCGAAATTGAAAGAACTGTGCAACAGTTGAAACCGAAGGACAAAAATCTATAATTAAACATATAGGGTAACCATGATGTCATGGAAATATGAGAGTAATCGAAAGAACAATACATCATTAATTTGCCTAATATAGAAAGAAGAGGGAAAAATCCCCTTTGACGTATGTGCTGCATGTGGCACCTTTTATCCAAATGTAGCAATATATAGTATATGTTTAGGAAAGTACGCCATGCCAACTGATTTAGGGTGATATTGAACATAGCGCGCTTATCCTCAAGTCATCTGGTACGGTGAGATGGAACTCCATGGATGTCTGGCCGAGACCGCAAAGTCCTGATGTGTCTGCGCACTATACACTCTATGAATGAAAGACAACCCTCAAATCAGCTCGAATAAAAATGAATTCATGGTGATTTTGGCCGGGTGATTAAAGGAGGCAGATGAACTGGGATAAGAGATGAGATAATATCTCATTAAATTACTTTCCTTGTCGTCCATGAGAAAAAACCCTCAATACGACGGATTCCCCTATCGGGCGGAGTTGGGTCGACCACGAGCAACGTCGAGAAAGTCGGTGGCAAGCGGAAGTGGCGAAATGCAGCGGGGTTTGCCGGCAGCCTGGCGGCGGTGATAGGCGTCGAGCTAAGTGGTTGTCGCGGCGATAGGCGGTGCCATGAAGAGTCGCGGAGGAGCTTGTGTAGGTGTGAATGGGGACCGGAGGGGGTGGCGGGCAGGGTGAGGGTTTTTGTGACGTGGAGATGGTGAGGGTTTTTTTTTTAATTTGGTGGTGAGGGTTTTCTGTCCCACAAAGAGTTACAGAGGCAACGGTTTGCTAGAGCCAACAGTGTGTGATTGACGTAACTGGGAAAATTAAAGTCATTGCATACGGTTCCAGTTTGGGAACTGTGTGTGATTGACGTACTACCTCCGTCCTGGTTTATTCGTCCCCTTTGTAATTTGTGCCACATTTTGACCCAAGATTTAAGTAACAAAAGTTTATGCATGTCACCAAAAAATTATATCATTGAACACTATGTTCAAATACGAATCCAACGATATAATTTTTGCTGACATGCACTAACATTTTGTCAGTTAAATCTTTGGTCAAAATTTAACACAAATTACAAAGGGGGCCAATAAACCGGGACGGAGGTAGCTTCCATCAACCGAACCGATTGCATCCATATCCCACATTTAAACATAAGTAAACATAGATTAAACATACTCAGGCATATATAATAAACGTACACATGCATAGTTCAACCATATATAGTTCAACCGTCATTAAGCATACTCAAGCACATTTATAATTAAGACACTACATAGCCATACATAGTTCAATCTCATCTGCCAACACGATCGTGAAGCTTCTCCAGGTACTCCACATACACGGCATGCGCTACCCTGCGAGAATACTTCTCTCTGGAAGAGCCAACGGCTCGTCCTCTTGCATGCACCAAGACAATTTCATACACATCATGAAGCTTTTGGTTTTAAAATGGGCATCGAAAGCCCCACTCCCAGGTTCTAATACACTTGTTATGGATTCCCGCATAAAGCTCCCTGAGGATTTGCCTCTTGTACCTCCTCTAGACATCTTCATCCTCGTTGTCGACATCGTCAGATAGCACCTATACATATAGTAAAAAAAGTGGCGTCAAATTTGGAATACAAACTGATCTCTAGCGAACATTTGGCAGTTGCCAAAATTTGGCATCAAATCAATTTTTACATGTCGTAAAGTAGGATTAGGAATTTATGGCTATTTTTTAGACATAACCAAAGATTATTGTTCGAATTTTAAGCACAATCGTCTATGTACAGACCAATCTTGAAGAAAAAATGGCACAAACATATATTTAGGTCATTCAAAAATCAATTATCAAGCCCTGGATAGGAATTATTAGCATGAAACACTAACCCTAGTCAGATTATTAGCAGAAATCATTTGTACAGATGAAACAACTAATCACTTATCATTTCTACCATTCAAACAATCAATGCACTACACGGATCTAACGAAACTTACTAAGATTTCATGGATTGAGAGAACATAACCATAGGATTTCTATTTCAAAAAGGGGGAGGCAGGAGTAACCAGAGAAACCCTAGGATATATTTGATACATAAATGGGTATAGATGACTAACCGGTTGTCCACCGTCGTCGGAGTCATCGCCGGAGTCGTCGATGGGGTCGTCACCGGAGTCGGCATGGCCCTCCAGCTCCGGCTATGGAAGCAAGACACCGTCGACGATGTCAAGGTGCAGCGAGACCTCGATGGCGGCGACGAAAAGCTATGTCTCCATCTTCACGCCGTCCTCCGCTACTTTCGCAGCACCGGCGTCAGCACTCCCTTCGATGGGGCACTTTGGCGGCATCCTCATACACAGATAGCAGTGAGGACTGAGAGCGGCGTCGAGGATGTAGGTGGAGAGAGAGGATTGTGTGTGCGTCAAAGATGGGGGGTGTGGCCGCTCGGGCGTGCGATTAATATGGAGTAGTGGGAGAGAGGCGGGAGGCGGTCAAACCGCTGGCTCGCCTCCCGGCAAGCCTGTGCACCAGACTGCTGGCATGCCTACCATCATTTCACACAGCTACTCGCATGCCTCCCGATGACACTGCGTAGTGAGCATGCCTCCCGTCAATTCACACACCTGCACGCACGCCTCCCGGTCGGCCTACACGGCAGATTGGTCGCATGCGTCCCGTCAACTCATGACTGCTCACACGGCACATGGGTCGCGTGGCGGCATGTATATTGTTTTTCTATTTTGATGACTAATGTTGCTGCTTTATTGCTTAACCGAAGCATGGCACGTATCCATTGTTGGTCTAACACCCACGGTTTGAATAAATAATCCGTTTGCGATATTGGTTTCCAATTATTAATAATCTCCCGTTTGTAAGACGATAAAAATTACATCAAAACTTGTCTCAAGTTTGACAAAAAAGTACAATACCACAATGTATTGGTGTTCATATGACAACACGATAAGTTTCATGAATTTCAAATAAGTTTTGGATGTACTAGATTTTAAAAATCAAGATTCTCAATGTTTGAAATTTCTTGCTGAAAGTGCAACTATCCCTAGGTGGTTTTGGTAATTCATAACAACATATAGCTCATTGAGCTAATGCTATTCGAAGACTATTACTTCAGGAAAGCTCAATGAATGGCATGGCATGGATGATGAAAGTGGATCCCTCAAAATACTAAGGACAAAGGATTGGCTCAAGCTCAAAAGCTCAAGACTCTTCATTTTACATTTTAGTGATCCAAGATCACATTGAGTCTATAGGAAAAGCCAATACTATCAAGAAGGGATGAGGTGTTGCTTAATGAGCCTCTTGCTTCATGTGCTTAGTGATATGCTCCAAAACCCTCAACTACTTTACCACATCCACATATGACCTAAACCTAAAGCCAAAATCGGTCACACCGATTCTTTCTATCCGCGCCACCGATTCCAAAAGTCATAGCCACCGCCACAAACCCTAAGCAAATCAGTCTTACCGATAGGGATCTCGGTCTCACCGAGATGGGGTTGCAATCTCTGTTTCCCTTCGTAACGTTTCAGTCTAACCAAGTGAGCGATCGGTCCCACCGAGATTGCAATGTAAACTCTCTGTTTCCTTTTTGTAACATTTCGGTCTCACCGAAAAGAGCAAATCGGTCCCACCGAGTTTACCTGACCAACTCTCTGGAAAGCTTGTTACCAAAATCGGTCCCACCGAGTTTGTGTAATCGGTCTTACCGAGATTGCGTTATGCCCTAACCCTAACCATATCGGCCTCACCGAGATGCATGTCAGTCCCACCGAAAATCACTAATGGTCACTAGGTTTACTAAATCGGTCTGACCGAGTTTAACGATTCGGTCCCACCGAGTTTGGTAAATTGTGTGTAACGGTTAGATTTTGTGTGGAGGCTATATACCCCTCCACCTCCTCTTCATTCGTGGAGAGAGCCATTAGAACAAACCTACACTTCCAACTTACTAGTTCTGAGAGAGAACCACCTACTCATGTGTTGAGGCCAAGATATTCCATTCAAACCTTCTTTCCACCAGATCCAAATCCTATGAGAGAGAGTTGAGTGTTGGGGAGACTATCATTTGAAGCACAAGAGCAAGGAGTTCATCATCAACACACCATTTGTTACTTCTTGGAAAGTGGTATCTCCTAGATTGGCTAGGTGTCACTTGGGAGCCTCCACAAGATTGTGGAGTTGAACCAAGGAGTTTGTAAGGGCAAGGAGATCGCCTACTTCGTGAAGATCTACCGCTAGTGAGGCAAGTCCTTCGTGGGCGACGGCCATGGTGGGATAGACAAGGTTGCTTCTTCGTGGACCCTTCGTGGGTGGAGCCCTCCGTGGACTCGTGCAGCCGTTACCCTTCGTGGGTTGAAGTCTCCATCAACGTGGATGTACGATAGCACCACCTATCGGAACCACGACAAAAACATATGTGTCTCCAATTGCGTTTGAATCCTCCAAACCCTTCCCTTTACATTCTTGCAAGTTGCATGCTTTAATTTCCGCTGCCTATATACTCTTTGCATGCTTGCTTGAATTGTGTGATGATTGCTTGACTTGTCCTAAAATAGCTAAAATATGCCAAACTATAAAATTGGGAAAAGGTTAAGTTTTTATTGGTCAAGTAGTCTAATCACCCCCCCCCCCTCTAGACATACTGTCCTACAAGTGGTATCAGAGCTTTGGTCTCCATTTGCTTTGATTTGCATAGCTTTTGGTGGTCATAGCCTTCGTTTCACAACCTAGGAGAGTATGGCGTCTAGCGAGGGAAATTATCACCGTAGAGGTCCTTACTTTGATGGTACTAATTTTGCTAGTTGGAAGCATAAGATGAAAATGCATATTCTTGGACATAACCCCGCCGTTTGAGCAATTATTTGTATTGGCTTGCAAGGTGAATTCTTTGATGGGAGAGAACCGAACCGTGAAGCTAATGCGGAAGAATTGAAGATGCTACAATACAACGCTCAAGCATGTGACATCATCTTCAACGGATTGTGCCTCAAGAATTCAATAAAATCAGCCGTCTTGAGAATGCAAAGGAAATTTGGGATACTTTGATTGATATGCATGAAGGTACCGAGTCCGTCAAGGAATCCAAGTTGGATGTGCTCCAAAGTCAGCTTGACAAGTTCAAAATGAAGGATGGTGAAGGTGTCGCTGAAATGTACTCTAGGCTTGCTCTTATCACAAATGAGATTGCCGGCTTAGGGAGTGAAGAGATGACCGACAAATTCATCATCAAGAAAATCCTAAGATCATTGGATGGAAAGTATGGTACCGTGTGCACATTGATCCAAATGATGCCAAACTACAAAGATCTCAAGCCAACGGAAGTCATTGGAAGGATTGTTGCTCATGAGATGTCACTCAAGGATAAGGAGTAACTTCACAACAAGTCAAGTGGTGCTTACAAAGCCTCAAGTGAAGCCCCACATCATCAAGTGAGAAACCAACCTTCAATGAAGAATTGAGCTTAATGGTGAAGAACTTCAACAAATTCTACAAAAGTAGAAGCAAAGAAAGAAGCTCCAAGTCAAGGTCTTACAATGACAAGAGATCTTCTAGTCGAGAGCGCAATTGCTACAATTTTGGGAGACCCGGACACTACTCAAATGAGTGTACGGCACCCTACAAAAGAAGAGAAGATTCTCCAAGAAGAAGGAGCAAAAGAGAAGAATCACCACCAAGAGAGAGGAGGAGTAGAGATGATCGTTATGAACGAAGACCCTCACGGAGAAGTAAGGATTCGGAAAGAAAGGACAAGTCATCAAGGAGCTACACAAAATGAAGACACCAAGCTCATGTTGGTGAATGGGTTTCCGGCTCCGACTCCGACCATCACTCCGACAGAAGCTATCACTCCGACTCCGAATATACTCAAGATGAAGGTGTTGTCGGCCTAGCACTTGTGTCAACCAACTCCTACGACATATTTGAATCACCAAATGAAGGAATTGGCAGATGCTTCATGGCCAAAGGTCCTAAGGTAACACATCCCGAGTATGTTGATTTTAATAGTGATGAAGATGACTTGCTAGGTGATGATGATTTACTTGTTGACAACTCTAGTGATGAATACTATGATGAAACGTCAATTAATCATGCTAATCAAACTAATGACAATGATAAGGAGAAAATTGAGCTTCTAACTAAAGAACTAAACACTCTTAAGTTGGCTCATGAAACTATCTTCGAAGATCATCGAGAACTTTTAAGGGCTCATGTGAAGTTACGCTTTGAAAAGCTCAATCTTGAGAAAGAGCATGAGTTCTTAAAGGCAATCAATGATGATCTCCGCAAGAAAAGTTCTTCCTACATTGCCAAGCGTTTACTCTTATCTACTTACGTGCCTCAAGTCAAGTCTAGTAACAAGTACAAGAAAGATACTTCCTCTAGTAGTAACAATAATAATGGCAAATCCAATGTTGTTGCTTCTAGTAGTTCTCTTGATTCCACTAATGATTCTCTTAGCCAAGTTACACTTGAGCAAGAAAATAGTTTATTGAAGGGAATTATAGAGAAAGGTGTTTACAAGAGCCTTGCCGGGAGTAAGCAATTGAGGAAATTGTACGCAAGCAAGGAAGGCACGGAAGAATCAAGGTGTTGGTTTTGAGCGAAAGTTCAACGCCAATGGAGTTGAGTGGGAAGAATATCAATACCCCAAGACAAAGTTTGTTCCTCAACAAGAGAAGTATGATCCTACTTCCTTCAAGGGGACACAAGCTCAAGATGATCTTCCACCACAAGACCACAAGAACAAAGGCAAGGACATGCTTCAAGAAGAGATTGATGCATTTGAAGAAGCACCTAAAGCCTCGTTCGAGTGGGTTCCCAAGACTACGTCAAGTTCTACTTCATCAAGTACAACTACAACTCCAAGGATTCCCATCAAGATGATGTGGATCCCGAAGAAGAACTAGAGAGTTCTTGAGGGTGACTCCGCCAACATATTTCACTCATATCTTTATGGCAAGGACAAGTGCAATCAACTTCCACATCTTGCACTAGTTCAAGGAGTCACAAACCCTCATGTTGGTAAGGCAAGGGACAAGGTAACCTAATGTTTTCATGGACATCATTTTGTGTGTGCATCACTCTATGTCTATGGATATTCTTGTTTGTTCCTTGTGGGACTAACCCATGTAGGCAAGTTGAAAGTGCAACTCACTCCAAAGGATTGCTCCAAATGATCTACATCAACATTGAGCATCTACATCTTCAACACCTACATGAAGTCATCATCGACAAAACCCAAGGTTAGTTCATCCCTCTAAGGGGATCTCACATCTAGGGAGCTTAACTCTAAGAATTGAGTCAAAGCAACTCTAATGGTGTGAACACATTAATGCATTATGTAAAAGTGGTAACCCCACTTGAGCTTAAACGATGAGTATGACCTATGATCAAATGCTCTCATTTGACTCCTAAGTCAATATACTCATATATAGATGACCTAGTCATCACAAATTGTTTGATAGTTGCTAAAAATGGTTGTGCATGCTTTGTCACATATTTCATTGCCATCTTATTGTGTGAGCATGTTGGTGCATATTTTACACATTCAAGGACATCCACTTGTTGTTTTGTTTGTTTGGATTCATTTCTTTGTGCCAAGTGGATGGACAAGAATGCCTAAGAACCTTCTTTAGCTATCTATGCTTTTCTCGTCTCAAACTCTATTCATGCTACATCACAAAATTTGATCAAGTCAGATTCGAACCACTCTGTGTGAGGAGCACTCGGAGTCCCTGATTCGTCATAGACTTAAACTTCCAAAACCTCTTAATGATTCTCGATCTGACCGATCCTTCCATTTCAGTCCTACCGAGATCATCAAGTTGATCTGAGTTTTCAATCTCGGTGCAACCGATTTGAACTTTTCGGTCTCACCGATTTGTCAGAATCGAACACAGTTATGCATCTCGGTGCTACCGAGTTGTTCCACTTTCGGTCACACCGGCGTGGTCGAGCTATATATAGCCATGGGCAAAATTTTGGAAATTTCTCCGAAACCCTTCACCAGCAACAGCTCGCTTCTGCCATCGTGGTCTCCGGATCGTCTCCTCGTCGCCAAGACCTCCTGTCGCTGGTCTTCGCCCGCCGTCAACGGATTTCGTCCCGTCGTTGCCCGTAGCAAGTCCACCGCCAAGTTAGGGTATGGACTTAATCTTTGTGCTATCCACGTCTGATTCCTGGCACATTGTTTTCATATTGACTCTTGCCACGATTGAAACTCATCTATCCAGCCAAAGTAGTTCATAGATTAGATGTGATTCAAATTTTTAGGTTTAGGTTTCCGCCCAAACCATCTCGGACCCACCGAGTTGAAAAACTCGGTCTCGCCGATTTGGCTTATGCCATTGCACTAGTGACTCTCGGTCTGACCGAGAATTACTAATCGGTGCAACTAATTTGAGGACTCTGTGAAACCCTAGCAGTCTCGGTACCACCGAACTGAAACTCGGTCCAACCGAGATCATCATTTTAGGTTCCAAAACTGTTTCGGTATCACCGAGTTTGAAAATCGGTGGATCCGAAATGCTTTCTATGGAAAACTAAGACTGAACTTTTGAGTCATTCTTTTGCAAAAACCTCTGCATTTTGTGATGCTCATCTTTTCTATCTCATCTACAACTCTTCACGAAATTCGTGATCGACTTTTGCGGTATGTCGATCAAAGTGACAACCGAGCAATTCGAGAACAGCAGAGGGACTTGAGTGAGGGCACTAGTCCCTCAACTTCGGATGAAGGAGCGAAGTACTCCTAGCAACCTGCCAAAGGCTGCAACTAGGCAAAGGAGGAAAAGAACTACAGATTCAGAGGATGAAGATTATAGAGTCGAGGAAGATGAGGCTATCTCCAAGAAAGTGGTGCTCAAGAAGGAATATGGCTCAAGAAAGAATGCAAAGCCGGGCATGAAGATCAAAAGGCATGCAGGAAGACAACCAATGTCCAAAGCCGAGTGTCTACACAAGCTTCTTTGGAAACCCAACCCAAAGAACCAAATTACCGCAGAAGGGAAGAAAAGAAAGGAAAGGGTCAAGATGACCATGGCCAGAGTTATTGGGAAGCCTTCCATGATGGAAGAGGAAGATGAACTTGCTGCACCAGCTCCAAAGGCACCTAAGCTTATGGTTGATGCAATCAGATCAGGGGCTGCAACATCTAAGCCCAAGGAAGCACCCAAAGCTGACCCCAAGGCCAAGTCTGCACCAAAGAGGAATACCAGGAGTATTCCAGCTGCTGAGAAGAACAAGGCCCAGTGCTCGAGGATCTTGATGAGGAAGATGAAGAAGGACAAGTTCGAGAAAGCTCAAGCCCAAGATACCAGACCACAATGATGCCCATCCTGTGGCTGAGGACATGAGAATCAGGAAGGATTCAGGTCTGAGGATATGGAGGATGGAAGATCCATATGCTTCAAGGAGAAGAACTGCTGTTGACTACAGGTTCCACACAAAGGAACAGCAGGACTTCTATGAAACCATTCTGTTGGACAAGAAGCCCATTGTCTGTGACATGAGGTGGGTTGACTGGAATTTCATCAAGGAGAATGAAGAGCACTATCCTGGAGTGCAAGACAGCTTTATTGCTTGTGGAGTTGCAGATTTTGTTGGCCAAAAGCTCACAAATTGGAATGATGAGCTTATCATGCAGTTCTACTCCACAGCACATTTTTACCCAGATGGAAGAATTGTTTGGATGTCTGAAGGTACAAGGTACCAGTCAACTGTTGAAGAATGGGCAAGTCTGATAAATGCCCCAGAGGAGAATGAGGATGACCCTAGACATATATGCCAAGACGATGATGGGTCACAATTCAATGACTCACATGTACAAGGAAATTCCAGACAAGGCATTAGCAACTCACAAGTTTGGACCAGTTCACTTTCTACTGTCTGGATTGCCGACCATAAATTGGATTCTGAGGCACACTTTGTTGCCCAAGTCTGCTGACCATAACATGATCAGAGGGCATGCCATCAACATGTTGCATGTGTTTGATGTGCCACAGAAGTTCAAAGTCATGAGCCTGATCATTGAAATAATCAAGAGGACTGCAGCAGATCAGAAGAGGAGCTGTGGATATGCACCTCAGATTCAAGAATTGATAAACTCAAAGATGGGCGCAGGAAAATATCAGTTGGATAAGGAACACTTTCCACTTTATCCAGACTTTGAGGACAATGAGGTTGTCATGAATGAAGATGATCCACAATCAGTTCAAGCTCAGGAGAAGAAGGAGAAGGCAAAGAGGGAGAAAGCTGCCAAGATGCCAACTCAAGAGGAGGCATTTGAGTATTTCTTGAAGAACAAGCGAGGAGCAGCTTGGTTACTTAATAGCATCAACCTTGAGGATTGAGAAGGGATTGGCCACCCTCACTCCAAAATCGGGAGAGCACGGAGAGAATCATAGAACAAAAGTTCTATAACTTAGATGTGAAAGTGGCGAGATTCATGCGCAATGGAGGAACTACAAGATGACATGCAGGAGAGGAAGGGCAAAACAACAACTGATGCATTTGCCAGAGTGCCTAGAGCCCAGAGGTCATCTGTTGTGCCAGTTTCTAACACAAGAGCAACTTCATCTGCACCAGCTACAGCCTCAGTGCCACCAGCTCCAGCATCTACATCAGCTCCATCTCCATCTACTTCAACTGAAGCTTTCGACCTCGGCGTTATCCGGACTCCACCACCACCAGAAGATCAAGCCTGAGAGTCGATCTAGCACTATGCATTTTCTATGAACTTTTTGGTAACTTGTTGCCAAAGGGGGAGAAAAATGTATAGATCATAGGCTTCGAGAGAGAGTGTGTGTTGCTTTTGTTCTCTCTTGCTTTATTTGGTGTTTTTATCTTTGTTTGCTTTTGGTTGAGATACTATGCTTGTGAGACATTGATGATCATGTGTTTGATCATAAGCTACACTTATGCATGCTTGATATTATCCTATCTATCTTATGTGATCACTCACTATGCTTGGTGATGAGTGCATGTATTCATTGTTTATTATTTTGAGCGCTCCACCAAGATGTATGTGACATGGAAGAGTAACCCATGAGCCTAATTCATTGTGCATTTGCAGTCCAAAGCAAATCTAAAACTATGCACAACTTTAGGGGGAGCTCTTGCTTATCACATACTTCTCAAAGCGACGATGTTATTTAAATTTTATTATATTTTTTGAAGCTTTGATCTATATGTTGTCATCAATTACCAAAAAGGGGGAGATTGAAAGTGCAACTATCCCTAGGTGGTTTTGGTAATTCATAACAACATATAGCTCAATGAGCTAATGCTATTCGAAGACTATTACTTCAGGAAAGCTCAATGAATGGCATGGCATGGATGATGAAAGTGGATCCTCAAAATACTAAGGACAAAGGATTGGCTCAAGCTCAAAAGCTCAAGACTCTTCATTTTACATTTTAGTGATCCAAGATCACATTGAGTCTATAGGAAAATCCAATACTATCAAGAAGGGATGAGGTGTTGCTTAATGAGCCTCTTGCTTCATGTGCTTAGTGATATGCTCCAAAACCCTCAACTACTTTCCCACATCCACATATGACCTAAACCTAAAGCCAAAATCGGTCACACCGATTCTTTCTATCCGGCGCCACCGATTCCAAAAGTCATAGCCACTGCCACAAACCCTAAGCAAATCAGTCTTACCGATAGGGATCTCGGTCTCACCAAGATGGGGTTGCAATCTGTCTGTTTCCCTTCGTAACGTTTCGGTCTAACCGAAGTGAGCGCTCGGTCCGACCGAGATTGCTATGTAAACTCTCTGTTTCCTTTTTGTAACATTTCGGTCTCAACGAAAAGAGCAAATCGGTCCCACCGAGTTTACCTGACCAACTCTCTGGAAAGCTTATTACCAAAATCAGTCCCACCGAGTTTGTGTAATCGGTCTTACCGAGATTACGTTATGCCCTAACCCTAACCATATCGGCCCCACCGAGATGCATGTCAGTCCCACCGAAAATCACTAACGGTCACTAGGTTTACTAACTCGGTCTGACCGAGTTTAACGATTCGGTCCCACCGAGTTTGGTAAATTGTGTGTAACGGTTAGATTTTGTGTGGAGGCTATATATACCCCTCCACCTCCTCTTCATTCATGGAGAGAGCCATCAGAACAAACCTACACTTCCAACTTACTAGTTCTGAGAGAGAACCACCTACTCATGTGTTGAGGCCAAGATATTCCATTCCTACCATATGAATCTTGATCTCTAGCCTTCCCCAAGTTGCTTTCCACTCAAACCCTCTTTCCACCAGATCCAAATCCTATGAGAGAGAGTTGAGTGTTGGGGAGACTATCATTTGAAGCACAAGAGCAAGGAGTTCATCATCAACACACCATTTGTTACTTCTTGGAGAGTGGTGTCTCCTAGATTGGCTAGGTGTCACTTGGGAGCCTCAGACAAGATTGTGGAGTTGAACCAAGGAGTTTGTAAGGGCAAGGAGATCGCCTACTTCGTGAAGATCTACCGCTAGTGAGGCAAGTCCTTCGTGGGCGGCGGCCATGGTGGGATAGACAAGTTTGCTTCTTCGTGGACCCTTCGTGGGTGGAGCCCTCCGTGGACTCGTGGCAGATTACCCTTCGTGGGTTGAAGTCTCCATCAACGTGGATGTACGATAGCACCACCAATCGGAACCACGACAAAAACATCTGTGTCTCCAATTGCGTTTGAATCCTCCAAACCCTTTCCTTTACATTCTTGCAAGTTGCATGCTTTAATTTCCGCTGCCTATATACTCTTTGCATGCTTGCTTGAATTGTGTGATGATTGCTTGACTTGTCCTAAAATAGCTAAAATCTGCCAAACTATAAAATTGGGAAAAGGTTAAGTTTTTATTGGTCAAGTAGTCTAATCACCCCCCCCCCCTCTAGACATACTTCAAGGTCCTACACTTGCACGGGGAGTAAACATGCACACAGTGAGACACATGTGTTTTTCCAATCTATTTAGGTGCACTATCACGTGTGCATGTAGCCGAAATTTGATTTTTGCACATATACCCCTAGAAAATCAATCAATGTACTAAAACATCTTAATGATCTCTGTTTATTTTTCAAAATTAAAACGTCCCTCCTTTGGTAACATATGTTCACTGCAGGAAAATTTAGCATGCATCGTAGTTGCGGTGGATGTGTGGTGTGTGTGTGTGTGTCTGGGGTGGGGGGCTGGCAGTACACTACGAGTCGTGAGCCACCGTGTGGGTTGGCCGTTTTGTGAGGCAGGTCCCACATCAAAATCGTGAATTCATTATTTAAAACATTACACAACCCTTTCATACATACATGTTTGGGCCACATGCAGTCGGTGGTTGTCCTACACGACACTCACTCGCGTGTGACGCTTTCTGTGGGCCCGCGAAGTCATCGCCCATCACTTCGACCAACAGCCGACAAAGAGGTTAATTTGACCAGCAAGGTTGATTCTTTTTAGTTTGTGTTATGGTGGTAGTATATTAGTACGCGTCGAAGAGGTGGGAGGGGACCAGCATGTATACTACGTACGCGTGAACACACCTCACTCAGTGTCGGAACATTTTGGTTTCCGAGGCACATGCCACATCAAAGTTGTGCATTGGCTATTCAAACATCACACAACACCTCTTTGGGCCACATGCATATGCAGACGGTGATTATCCTAGGACACTCACGTGTGACGCTTCCATCTATGGGCCCGTGAGGTCATCGTCCATGCATGCATCACTTTGACCTACATCGGGAGAGGTTAATTAATTTCACCATCAAGGAGGATTCATTTTGGTTTGTATTACAGTAGGAGCATATATATAGTATGTGTCGAAGAGGGGGGAGGGGACCAGCATATGTAGTATGCTTCATGAAACTCGCTCTATGTGGGGATTTTACAGTTTTTGAGGCATGCGCCACATCTAAGTTGTGCTTTTTGGGTATTCAAACATCACAGCCACACACACCTCTCCATACATATGCTTGTCCACATGCAAAGCGACGACGGTTGTCCTCCGGCACCCACTCACGCGGTTATCAACGATATCGATGCTTTCCATCTGTGGGCCCGCTTGGTCCATCACTACTTTGCTCGACAACGAGAGAGGTTAATTTGACTTAGGAGGGGATTATTTTTTTGGTTTGTATTACGATATATATATATATAGGTCATGCTCTGGGATGACATGATATAGATTGAGCACACATGCATGTGTACGCATGAATCCCTCCCACCAAGTCGAAGTGGGCAGTACCACAACACGTCATGAACCAATCTCGCTCTGTGTGGGGACTGTACGATTTTTGACGCACGCGCCACATCAATGTGCATGAATTAAAACATGCACGCATCACATTCATACATACATATGCATGCAGTGGTTGTCTTCGAACGGTACACTCCCTCACGTGGTTATCGGCGACAAGCCTATATATTCATGGGCCTGCGTGGACATCCATGATCACTTTGACCAATAATGAGATAGGTTACCATGGTGGATTCTTCCTTTTGTTTGTGTTACTCGGACCTAAGTTTGAGCGCATACTATGCATGCATGCATGAATCCCCGTCATCGGCTCGAAGTGTGGTGTGACAAACATGCATACAATGCATCATCAACTAACTCTCGCTCCGTGTGGGGATTTCTGGTTCCAAAGCACGGTGCCGCAACAAAGTTGTTCCATTGTGTATTCAAACATCAACACTCCATACATATGTTTGGGCCACATGCAGGCAGTGGTTGTCTTCGGGGACTAGCTACTTGCGTGATTATTGGTGAGCTAGCCCATCTCTAGGGTCGCATGGACGTCCATCACTTTGACCGACAACAAGAGAGATGATGTATGACCAAGGTGGATTCTTCTTGGTTCGTTTTACGATACATCTTGGTGAGATGCCCTCTCCCGCCAACTGAAGTGTGTGTGTTTGTGTGTGTGTGTGTGTGTGTTTGTGTGATGGGGAGTCTGCTACTTCACACTTTGCTAGGTGAACCTCCATGGGGGCGGGCATGCGTTCATAGCTTAGGATTCCCCTCCGGCCGACACGAGGGGGGACAAGCAATACCGTGTGCGTTGTGAGATAGGTTCCACATCCAAGTTGTGCATTTGGTATTTGAACATTAAGTCACCCTTCATACATATATTTGGTCCACATGCAAGTGTGTTCGTGTTCTACCCTTCCCCGCGTATTTTTCGCTAAATTTATGAACATTAGACTAGTCGGATGACGCAACAAACACGGTTCACTCACACTAACCGTGTGCCACGCCAGTGCCCCTGTCACGCACATCAGCACAGTACATTGGACTCCACGAGGCTTCCCCTCTCAAAAATATCTACCCGCCTGCAGATTTTTCTGTTTGATAACACACGGTTGTTATGTTTCGACCGTGTGTGATATTTGTTGTTCCCGCTCCCGCCTGCAGCCCTCGAAAATATCTGCCCGGCTCGAGGGTTTTTCTGTTTCATAACACACAGTTGTTATTTCAGGACCATGTGCGATGCACCATCATCCAAATTTTCAATACCCACGGCATTTTACTCCCGCGTTTGACTCCCGCGTAGTAAAAAATTTAGTAGCCGCGTCATTTCCTCCAACACCCCCTCCACACACACACCCCCTAAAAACTCCTCAGGTGCGAGTGCGCGCGCACACACACACACCCACCACAATCACTCCCTCCCTCGAAACCCTAGCAAGGTCGTCGCCGCCGCCGCAAGGCCTCCATTGTCAACATTAGCCGGTTTGCCCATGCAGCTTACCCACCGATCTCCATACCCTAGCCGCCCTGAGTTTCTTAGATGACGCCTGCCAAACGCCCCCTTTCCCACAGATCCGCATTCCCATCCCCACCACCACTCCAGAGCGTCGCAGCCTAAGCCCGGCTATACTTCCCGTGGACCTTGAGGAGCAACTGACCCAAAAGAGGTGTATCACGGCCTCTTCGCCCGACATCGCCGAGGTGGCCGCCGAGGAAGCCGACGACCATTACTGGCCGCAAGCTCTCAATTAGTGGGCTAGAATATGTGGGTATATCGCGGACACCGGCTACGATGTTGAGGTCATCGACAGCGACGACCTGACGCAGGCTATGTCACAGGTTAAGTGGCCCACCCCCAACCCCTCGGGTTCAACTGCCGTCGTTCTCATCCATGGCCCCGCCGCTGATCTCCTCTAGCTCGCTGTCAAGAATTTGCCATCCTACATCGCCATCGAGCCCCTTTTGTCATTTCTAAACGACACGTTCTACAATGCTCACTCGGGATCCACAGCTTCCAAGTCAGACCTCATCGATGACAACCACGAGGAGGGAACCCTCTTTGGATCTTCCAAGGGGAAAGAGCCCATCTGCGACATCAGGGAGGGCACCCTACAGTCGTGCTCTTCTAAGGGGAAGGAGCCCATTTGCGACAACATGGATCGCACCCAGGGTCCGTGCTCTTCCCATGGGAACGAGGCCATCTGTGACAAGTAAGGAAACCCATGATTTTTTTTGCCGTGCCTCTTCACAGGGGGTACCCATGATTTGTTTTGTCGAGTCCCTTCTGTAGTGTCGTGAGAATATGTCTAGTTTTAATTGCTATATTTAGTTGTTTGCAGTATGCCTTGTTTATTTCAGTTGTTCACAATCTGATGCTCTATATGTGCAACTATTTACTATGCAGTACATTTTCATCAATACTTGTTTTAAACATACCGATAGGAATGCATATATTTGCTTGCTGTTAAGCCTGTTATAGCTAGCATATGGCTCTTTTAAAGTTTTTTGGATGTTCGGTTGTTTGTAGTTAGCATATGTCCAGTTAAAAATGCTATCTTTGGTTCTTCATAGTGTTTACTCCAGTTATTCACAACGTGGTGTTCTATATGTGCACGTATGAACTATGAAGTTCAATTTCATCAATACCAGTTTCAACAATACCACTATGAATGACTACATTTGGTTGTTGTTAAGCATGTTATAGTTAACATGCCTTTCCATTTTTATTTAACAATAGCCAGTGTACTTAGACTGGCACAATACCAGTTTGAATGACTATATTTGCTTGTTGTATATTTGCTTGTTGTTAAATGTTAGGCATGTTGCAGTTAACACACCTTTCCATTTATTGTTTTGCTTAACTAGTGTGCTTAAACCTGCACACTAAAGCTACCGTTTGAAGATTATTTGTCTGCCATGGATATATTTGGTTGATGTTTAGCCTGTTGTGCTTAACATGCCTCTCGATGTATTTACACAGGACAATTCTGGGAACGACTGTTGTTTTCCATCGAGGTTAGTTTCATCCAATGGCTTATATATACTCATTGTTCATGATATAGGTAGTTGGTACTATATAGGCCGGGGTCTGATAAGGGACTAATCGGTGAATCAGACTTTTAACTGAATATATCTGTAACCCATTTATCGGTAGGTTAATTAGGGCCATATCTAATATATCTAAGGCTACATAGCAACATGCACTATACTTAATGTCTAAATATGCAATCCTAGGCTGCATAGCAACAAGGAAGAGTGTTACCTTAATGTTCTGATGATGTCTAGATATACGTGGAAGAGCAGCAGCAACAGCACCACCACCACCAACAACAACAACAACAACAACACCACCACCAACAACAACAACAACAACAACAACAACAACAACGACGACGACGACGACAACGACAACGACAACGACAACGACAACGACAGCAACAACAACAACGACAACAACAACAAGAAGAATAACAAAGAAAGAAGAAGAAGAATAACAAAGAATAACAAAGAACAACAACAACAACAACAACAACAACAACAACAACAACAACAACAACAACAACAACAACAACAACAACAACAACAACAACAACAACAACAACAACAACAACAACAAACAACAACAACAACAAAGAATAAAGAATAAAGAATAAAGAATAAAGAATAAAGAATAAAGAATAAAGAATAAAGAATAAAGAATAAAGAATAAAGAATAAAGAATAAAGAATAAAGAATAGCAACAACAAATAAAGCAAGAACAACAACAACAACAACAACAACAACAACAACAACAACAACAACAACAACAACAACAACAACAACAACAACAACAACAACAACAACAACAACAACAAATCAGCTGATAATTTGTGAAAATGCAATAAACTCGCTCCGGCCCATAATATAAGATGTTAATTCATCCAATATGTGAGTATATTGGATGTTATAAGATATTATATAATGGAACGGAGGGAGTGTTGTACTACATCATTATGCAATTGCTATTTAGCTTCTAATATTAACTTGGTGCATTTAGGTACATATGTCATTGGTAAAGATCCGCGCTTTGACCCTTCCTACGTATGAGGCAATGAGATATTGATGAACCAGCATCAAGCGGGGAAGCTGATAAAGATTGTTAGTAAAATGGGTCAAAATATGGCAATTAAACTATTTGTTTACACTTTATCCTAGACAACAGCGAACTGCAGGATGGTAAGTAAGAACTCTGCAGCCTTCTTTTTACTGCCCATAATGAGTTGTGTTAGATGACAATGTCTGGATATTTTTCCTTTGCAGTGGTTGCCAAAGCAGTTTACTCAAGATGACCTCTCAAACTACATGATTGGTGGGCATGCAAAGGTTAAAGTATTTCTACTAGAACACAATGACTATCTAGATGTGTTCATGAAGACAGTGAAGGATGGGCGGTCGGCCGTCACATGGGGTTGGACTAGAGTCATGCGTGCCTTCTACATGGAGGAGGGCACAATATGGGCATTCCGCTTCACCTTGTTCAGCAACCAGAATGTATTTCGCCTCTTTCTTTACCGTCTTTAATAGTACAAGTATACAACCGTGGTTCATCATTCTTTATTTGGTGCTTATGTAATTCTTGAACATATGTACCTGTGAATCGAATAATGCATTGGTTGTTTGAACCTGATAGATATGAATAAAGCTATAGCATACTTTCAAATTCAAATCCGGTACAATTTTAAATAGCAGCACTTAAATTACGGTGAAATTACACTCTGCAGGTTGTTACAGCGCACACGGTCGTTAAAACACAAACGTTTGTGATATACACAATAACCCGACACGGTTCACAGAGATGAAACGTGTGCGATCATGCACACAGTTGCCGTTTGCAAAGCGTGTGTGATGTCAGACAATATCACAAACGGTGCGGGCAAACTAAACGTTTGTGATAGTTGCCTTATCGTACAGGATTTGCAATCATGAACTATTTATGATGTGGTACGCATCGTAAATGTTGCACCATAGAATAGTGTGTGCGATAGTTATCATGTACGACGACGTTACAACGGTTTGACATTTCGTAATCCTATCCGGCACTCGTACGTAATCTTCTTAATTAATTATCGCATACGGTTCGGGAAAAGTGAATGTGTGTGATTGTCGGCTTAACATACATGTTCTATAATCGTGAACTGTTTGTGATGAGCCACGCATCGTAAATGTAGCACCACAGAATACCGACTGCGATGGCAATGCGAGCACAAATGAGTAGCAAGGATGGAGCATTTGGGATATTCGAGATATCAGAAACAGTTTTATAGGGACAACTGTATTCATCAAGGCTCCCTATTCTCGACGGTTTATGGGTCGTGTGGGAAGGACCCCCCCTATCGCAGTCACTCACTTGGCGACGGTTCAAAATGTCGTCACGGAAAGGGGTTAAAAACCGTCTGTATAGCACCTCGCTGAACCAGTGAATGAATTGTGGGTTTATGATTAGATTATTCATTGAAAGTAATTGAGTCTTTTAGAACTTTATTATGCATGATTATTATAGCTTTGTATTTCTCTCCGATCTAACATTTGGTTTGGCCAACTAGATTAATTTATATTCAGTGGGAGAGGTGCTTTGTAATGGATTTAATCTTGTGATGTCCTCACCTCATGAGAGAAGGGGTAGCGAGGCACGTATTTGTATTGTTGCCATTAAGGGTAAAACGACGTGGTTTGATGAGTTTATTCTGTCTACATTATGTCATCTTGCTTCATGCATTACTCTGTTTGTTATGAACTTAATACCATAGATGCATGCTGGATAGCGGTCGATTGGCGGAGTAATAGTAGTAGATGCAGAACGGTTTCGGTGTACTTGTCACGAACGTAATTCCTATATACATGACCATTGACGTGAATAACATCATAACTATGTGATTTTCTATCAATTGCCAAATAGTAATTTGTCTACCCACTGTATGTTATGTTCTAAGAGAGAAAACTCTAGTGATAACTATGGCCCCCGGGTCTACTTTTATCATATTACAAAAACCAAAAATACCTTGCTGCAATTTATTATCTTTTATTTTGTTTTGCAATTTATATATCTACCACTGCCGGATTTAATCCTTGTAAGTAACGAGTTCAAGGGGATTGACAACCCTCTTGCCCGTGTTGGGTGCAAGTATTTGCTCTTGTGTGTGCAGTTGTTGTTCACTAGGCTTGGTGTGATTCTCCTATTGGTTCGATAACCTTGGTTCTCACTAAGGAAAATACTTATCAACTACTATATTGCTTCACCCTTCCTCTTCGGGGAAAATCCCAACGCAACTCACAAGTAGCACTCTGCACTCAAATTTGAGCATATGTTAATGTACACTACCATCGGGTTACCTCAAATCAATAAT
This sequence comes from Aegilops bicornis, assembly GCA_021605145.1. Taxonomy (NCBI): domain Eukaryota; kingdom Viridiplantae; phylum Streptophyta; class Magnoliopsida; order Poales; family Poaceae; genus Aegilops; species Aegilops bicornis. Next base: position 568,292,379 of record CM038675.1, read on the forward strand.
GCATCAATTCTAATCTACCCTATCCATAGAGGAACTCGTAAATTTGTTCTAGCATGCACAGTCGCCAACCATTGACATGGCAACATATAATCACACTTTCCTAGGGTTTGGGAAGTTTTAACGCATAGCCATTCTCGAAGTGGTCAAGTTTGTCGTTGCTACCATAGGGGAAGGTGGCGAAGCAGTTGTTGTCCTTGTGATGGTGGTGCTCGAGGGGTATGTGTGTGTGTGTGTGAGAGAGAGAGAGAGAGAGAGCAAGTGGGATGGGTGTTATACCCCCATTTCCATTTTTATTTATTGTTTTCCATGGATTTTATACAGATTGAGCCTCTTTTCTTGCCTATCCTTGGTGTTTCGGAAAATGCCCAAGCCTTGTCCAAAAACCTTGATAAACAATTCTTCATCCATCAAAAGTATTATTTACCATAAAATGCCCCACAATAATTTGAAGGATTTATTTTTGTTTTCTAAAGCAACTAAATTTGTTGCTACTCTAAAAAACCTCATAAATTCACATTAGGAAACCCTTGCAATGTGAACCACAAATATCCAAAGCCTTGGAGTTGGTCACCACAATTTTGTAGAAACAACCTCAACCCTAGTTTTTTCTTAAAACCCAACTCCATTGCGCCAACTCCTTTTTAACTCAAAACTTTGTGGGCATGCTTACTCACCCATTGTGCCCATATCTACCAAGTTTGAGCCGCATTTCATCGAATGATAGGAGAGAAGTGACTCATTCTCGAACCACCCGGATGAGGCCATCTTTTCCCCCCTTTTACAACACTTGCCATCAATGTCAGGGTATCGCCACCAGGCTATGGCTTCAATAGGTCATCCTAACCGCTACAAGAGCCTTGAGGTTCACTGCCGCCCAACATGAAGAACAACCAAGAACAATGGATAAAAAAGTAAGTAGATTGATTTATTTGATCATGTGCTGTTGTATCATTCGGTCGCCACCTCTCATCCACATATGAGGCGGTAGACTTTACGTACAAGAAAATGACTTAAAATTCTGCTCTACCTTCAAATCTACTCTAAATTCAAACACGTCATCCTCAAACCTCCAGGTCACCTCCAAGCACGATGTTGCACGCTTTTGGATAGCTCGGAGGTAGCCCGGAACTTCATGGACTAGTTTTCATGTGTCGTTGTACGCCTTTGGATGACCCGAAGGTAGCCCGAAACCTCCTTATCGAATATTTGTGCAGGCACGCTTCTAGATAGCCTAGAACCTTTAGGCTCCATTTTTGTATAGGCCAAAAGCAGTCCTCAACAGAACACATTGTGTGTAGAAGTTGCATACGACCTTGGATTGGGATGATCCAAAAAGAAAATTTGTTCACCTTGATGAGACATGCAATTTTTTATACTGAACATTCTTTTCATTTGATGTCATCTTGAGGACCGTTTTTATGCAGGCCAAAAGTTGTCATCAATACTCGAGAGCCTTCAAATTTTTAGAGTGCATAATTGAAGTCAATTCATGTATTTCATTATGTAATTCATGTATTTCATTATTAATTCGGAAATGAATTTCTCTCCACACTTTGTATACTTATAACCAAATTATTCAGTATACTTTCCTCACGAAAGCAAACTATTAGTAGGTAGCAATTCTCCTTGAACAAATCAATATATAAAGAGTAAAGAATAAAGTGGAGTAATTACATGAATAAAGCTCGCTTTCTCGTAATCAAGTTAACTCTAAAAATACGGAAGTTGTTATGTACGTTCATTTTGTTAATGACCCATTCTTTGCTACTCCCTCTGTTCCATATTAGCTCTCGCTACTTGTACCAAATCAGCGATATCTAATACGGAACGGAGTGAGTAGTATATTTTAAGATTCGCCGCCTTTTTTTTCTTTTGAATAACGGACTTGCCACCTGTTACCTCACTGATCTGAAAGTACAAGTAAAAACTTGCATTACATTTTGGAAATGCATAATTCCGGAATGATTCCTCCCTCTCATCACAACATCATCACCACCACATGACACAAAGCAAATATAGGAATACAAAGAGAGAAAGAAAAAGAAAAAGAAAAAGGTATTTTGTGTCAACACAAGGGAGGAGAAGAAAAGCTCCACCCGTCGTGCGCCGGGGTGCCCGCGTGCCTGCCTGCCTTCTTCAGCCCCCCACCCCTCTCTTCTCGCCAACGGCGACGAGCGAATCGCGTGAATGAGATGAGATGGGACTGGGAGACGCCGGCGACGGAAGCGGAGGCGGAGGCGTTGCAGGAGCGCATCTGGGACCTCCACGACAAGCTCAGCCACGCCATCCTCGCCCTCTCCGCCTGCGCCGGCCTTCCGGCCTGCCGCTGCCGGGGCGCCCCCAACGGCCACGTAGTCGCCAAGGGGCACCGGCCGCCGCAGGGGGGAGGGCACGTCGACCTTGCCGCGGCGGCGGCAGCCATGGCGGACGCACGGGGCCTGCACGCCATCCGCGCCGCGCTCGAGGACCTCGAGGGCCACCTCCACTTCCTTCGTGTAAGTTCCCTCACCTCCTCCCCCCTCCTCGTCTTCCTCCGAGTTGAAAAATCCGTGGCTCGTTGATGTCGCGTGCGAGTACCATCTCCAGAGAATGATACAGTGGGTTGTTATCATGCCTTTGCTTCCTCCCTTGCGCAATTAATCATCTCCTTTTAAGTTTGTTCGTTCTCTTTTGAAATGACTCCACCGTGCTGATCCGCAAATCCAGATTCAGATGAACAATCGTTCCTGTCATTTACATTATGAGCACGCATCTTATTCAGGCAATCTAGGTCGGCCTTCTCATTCATTATTGCTGTTCTGTGTTTTGGTCCACAGATGTTCCTTGTTTGGCAGTTCGTCCATGTGGAAACCAACGATATTAAGCCACATATTTGTGAGCTGGATGCTAGCTTTGTTTGTTTGTTTGTCACTGTTATGTTTCGTTATCACAAGCCTTTGTATTCTTCGTCAATTTTGTCCTCATGTGATTTGAGTGCCAGATTCACTTCTGTTGGCATGCGTCTTCCCTCCATAGTTGTAACATACACCGGGAGAATCTTATCTGTTGAATTGGGACCTCTCGTTCCCTTGTACCCAATCATGGTACGAAGACACACAATTGGCACAGGTTGTTAGTCATGTAGCTCACTGTCTTCTGGCTAATGGTAGTTACCCATGTAGGCTGTAGCTTCTTCCTGGTCGTTCTCTTGTATAAGGTACCAATAGGAACTCTTAATTGTTAAAATTGTTGCCGTGTCCCTCATTTCATTCTATGGTATATGATGTACAATTTTTTACCGTACATGATTGAGTCTTAGCTGAATGGGCTGAGAACATAATGCTGCTTTATAAAGGAGCAATTTCAAGGGTCAATATAAGTTACCTTCTCTCCACATCTGTGAAATTAAGCACTTCTACATGATTTTGTTTGACGGGGCACTTCACCATGATCGTTTGTGCTAGCTAGACATCTGGCACCAAATATTCCCTGATTGAAAAACAATATGTTGCTTATTTGTGTCAAAATGGCTTGCAGGATGTTCAGTTACAACAGCGTGCCGATCAAGATGCCGCGATTGCTAGGGTGCAGCAAAGTCGCATTCTCCTTGCTGCAAGGTTGGCTGAACATAGAGGAAAGGGGCATGGAGTCATTGAGGAAGCCTTGGGTTTCGTGGGTGATGTGCGTGACAAGAGCCAATTTGTCTCGCCAGAAGATGTGTATGGGACGCACAGCCAATCAGGGGAAGATGAGGAGGACCGCAGGGGGCATGGTTCAAACATGGTGGTGCGTGTGGTATCCTGCAGTTTTGCTTTAGCCAAGAACATTTTAAGATTTGAGAGGATGGGTAGCGTGCTGGGTAATGCTACCGTGTTTGCAGTAAGTATGCTCACATTCTTGCAGCTTCATCAATTGGCCTCTGGTAAACAAACGCCAGCAGCCCAATGTAGGAGAGCCGACAATGGTTCTCTTTCTGGAGGGTCAAGAAAAGACAGTAAAGGAAAGCATTTGGAAGTGTTATTAGCTAGAGGTTGAGCAATCATCAGATACAGGAAGCTTTGTTCTCCATTGAGTTTTGGTCGGTTTTGTTAGGTCACTAGGCACTAGCCATTGCATTCTTTTGGATGGGCTGGTCTACAGTCTACCTTCATCGTTAGAAGCTGTACCACACAGGATGTAAATGGTTTGAGATTAGCAATAGATGCACCGGAAGTATCTGCAAGTCGGTTCCCTTTTCTTCAACTAACCACAACAATTGTATGGTACTAGGGCAACATATCTCGTTCTGGGGCTGCGACATTTGAATCTGTTTGTTTGGTTATTACTGTACAACATCTATGGTGATGAACTTGGAGAGGATCCACAAGCCAATGTTCCCTCACCAGTCACCAGCAGCTGGGGTTGCAAATCAGGCTAGACATTGTGATGCTATGCTTCATTCGTTTGCCTCTACGACTAGTGTCATGGCCCAAAGGCTCTTTGCTTGATTGATAACTTCACCCTGTGATTTGTATATAACTGAGCCAAAGTACAAGCACGCAAAAGTACAATGAGGTGCATGTGGCATAGCCTTCAACGGGTTGAGTTGTGAATTGCTCTTTCTTGTGCCTTGTTAGGCACCGCTTTTTCTTTGAATATGTTCCCCTTCTTTCGGAGATGCGAGTTAGGTTTGTTCTCTATTGCTGCTTTCAATGGCTTTACTTGTCACCAGCTTGGGCCTTCTCATTATAGTTTGAAGGACTGCCCTACAAATCTGACATCGGATTTTTTTTGCCATGGCAAATCGAGCGTCTTTTATGGCAACTTGTGTTTGCCGAGGATGGCAAGTTTAGCTGGCAAGCATCTCAAATCCGGCTCAGTTTGATTTTTCATGCTTAAAAATATGACGTCAGACTTTTAGCATTACCCAAGTTTGAATCAGTTTACACAAGCTTAAAAATATGTTCCCCTTCTTAAAAATATGACGTCAGCCAGCACTCCCTGTCCTGCTCCCCTGCCGATGCCATGGCCCAACACCTCATGATCATCTCTCAACGATGCCCGTCCCTTAAAAGTTGTTGATCCTTGTGGCTGTCAGACAACTCATGGAGGCTGTAAAAGAGTAGGCAGGGCAGGCAGACCGGTGTTCTAATCACGCCATCTTAACGCAAATGTCCTTCGTGCTTGGGGGCTGTGCACAAAAAGCAACTGCACTCCTCCATTCTCTCTCTCTGATCTTTACCTTTTCCTTTCGTCGCCTTCTTTAGCTTTATCTCTCTACAGTTTGTCTATAATCAAAACACATAACATCCAACCCTCCGGTCCATCCTTTTCACAGTACCTACTTGCTCGACGAGGTAATATACCCTTAAGCTTTTTAGGGAAGCCATGAAAATTGGCCCAGAATGAAAATGATATCGAGTGACCCCATTTTGACGTATAATTGCGTATATTTTGTTGACTCGATTTTACATTACATTTTGTATTAAAGCAGTGATGAATAATATGGATCGGCGGGAGTAGTTGATCCACCAACCACCATGGCATTTAGCATGTTTAAGGGTTCCTCGCAGATCATGTAAGCACTAGCGAGGACATCTTCCACATAAATAAAACAATAAATAAACTGCAAATCTAGTGCGTTGATGCGGGCATGTGAACCATCGCGTGCCGAAACGAGCATGTGAGATCCTAAAAAAAAATAGCATGTGAGCTACCGGCTGCTGCGATAGACTTTCGGCAAACAAAACTACTACTCCCTCCGTTCCAAATTACTCGTCGTGGTTATTTGAACTAAAATCACGACAAGTAATTTGGAACGGAGGGAGTAGATCCATACAAACAGATTAGGGCAACATGAAGGTGGGTCATCAAATGAACAACATCAATTATATGCGGAAATATCTGGACGTGTTCGCAGATAGCAGGTGAAGCACCAGGCATCCAACCGAAATCATCAAATAGAAGCGGACATCGAATTTTCATTGCTTTCAGAATAATTTTTAGATAATCATAATAAAAGAAATCCTACCCTACTCCCCGTTAGAGGTGTGGTCGACGGCCGTGCGGGACGGATCGGCCTCGTCGTCATTGGAGGTCGGCACGAACGAGGGGGCGCTGACGACATATGTCTATTTGGCATCGTCAGAGTGCTGCTTCGGCGCGTCGCTGTCCTCCGCCTCCAGCCCATCGAAGTGTCGGCTGCGCTGCACCTCGTTGACGTGGAGCTGCCAATACTCGCAGCGGATGGTGCAGACACTAAGCATGGATGTGATCACTACCTAATTCACGTCGACAAAACGACAATGTCCGTGTCCACCCCAACCATGGATGCGACGACAACGTCAGGCGGACGCTCCGCCTCCAGCTGCTCCACTCCAGTCAATGCTTCTCCAGGAATGACATATTATAGTGTTGCTCCGCATGTACTCCCTCCGTTTCATTTTACTCGTCGCTGATTTAGTACAACTTTGTACTAAATCAGCGACGAGTAATTTGCTTCGCATGTAGCAGTCTGAACACGGACACCGACTGCTAATCCATGGGTGCCTGCTCCTCCTCTGTTAGCACCATGTTGTAGTGTTGCTCCACCTGCGACGAGCTGAACCGGGTCACCAGCGGCTCCTCCACCAGCATGAGCGCCTGCTCCTCATCCGTCAACTCCATCGCGATCTCGGTCATGACCATGGGATCACCATCCTCCTCCTCTGAGCTCAGCTCGAGAGCTTGGAGGTTGGCCCGCCTCAATGTGGGCCTGCCGCCGACCGCCTGCGGTGCAGACCTCCGTCATTATTTTCGCGTGGCGCCCTAGCGAGAGCTGCCCCCACCACAAACGAGCAGTTGTCGTTGCTACTCCCTCCGTTCCAAAATATGGGTCATCTATTTTGGAACAGAGCGAGTACCACTGACGGGCGAGGATGCGAGGGGGCTCGAACAGGGTGAGAAGGGGTGGTTCGACGACAGCTCAGACGGTGGGCAAAGGGCTCGAAGGGGTAGGGTACTAGGGCACGGCCGGACGGCTTAAATAGCCGGAGCAGACGAGCGGCATGTTGAATGCAGAGCGTCGGAGTAAGCTTCCCGAGTTCCACGGTCAATCACGTCTGCTCTGAATGCACAGAAGGTTCTCGAGACACGGAGAGGGGTTTTGGGTGGGTTCGTGTTGTCAGAGTCGGTCATCCGAACTCGATAAATTTCCCCCAGGCTTGATGCTGGTTTGTGATATTTCAGACATGATCGGTCCGTATTGTCAGAGTCCGACATGGTGGATGTCCGGACTCACTAAATCTCCCCCAAGGTTGATGCTGGTTTGTAAGATTTTGGACCATCCGGACCAAGGCCAACATTTTATTTGTCCGTTGGTGTATTAGACCGAAAGCCATTGGAAGGCGGCCAATTTGGTGAACTGTGTTGGGAGTTGCCCTTCACAAATCACTAAATCTCCCCACAAGGGCCAAGGTTGATGCTGGTTTGTAGATTTCAGAAAATCTCCCCCAAAGGCCAAGGTTGATGCTGGTTTGTAGATTTCAGACATCAAGACAATACAAACATTTTATTTATTCGTGGTTGGATGGTTAAAAGTGTCCAGACCGAAAGCCATCGGATGGGCGGTCGATTTGGTGAACTGGGAGTTGCCCTTTGCAATTCACTGAATCTCCCCCAAGCTTGATGGTGGTTTGTAAGATTTCGGACCAATACAAACATTTTATTGTATTGGTCCATTGTTGGATGGATAAAAGTGTCTGGATCAAAAGCCATTGGATGAGCGGTCGATTTGGTGAACTGTTGAATGGGCGGTCGATTTAGTGAACTGGGTTGGGAGTTACATTCGCAAATTGACCGCGTTGGAGTTGCCCTTGGCCCAGACATTTGCGGTCAATTTGGTGACGTTGGAGCATAGTCCAACGTAATGGGCCAATGCAGATCAGACATCATAGGACAACCCCAAATATGATGTTGGCAATTTTAAATATGTTTTTAGTATTTTACATCTAACAAAAAAGCCATTTCAAGCTTCATCAGCAACAAATGCAAGAGTAGCATCCAGATAACATCCAGTAAATAAGGGACAAAAGACGAGGAGGGCACCAATCAGGTCAAGCAACGGAACAACTTTAGTTTCAGTTCCCATCTCTATTAATTTGTTGGATGGGCGCACCCATAGACCCATAGAGGCCTTCTGCCATCACTTCACAATATGACACTTGAATTCAGTCAGGTAGGTGGACAGTACAATCCCATATAGCAGCAGCAGAACAGGAACAAAGATACATTAGGTGTAACAAGCGAAGATGGCTCCAACATCATCCTCCACCCGCGGCTCCCAGGGTCAGCCCATTGCATACTTCTGGGTCCAGCTCCTCGCTGTGGACTCATACTTCGCACGGTCGCTCTTGTACATGTGTGCAATCTCCGGAACCAACGGGTCATCGGGGTTTGGGTCCGTTAGTAGAGAGCAGATTGAAAGGAGCACCTGGAAATAGGGGCTTGTCAGATAAACGTGCAACCGGAGAACGAATGCTGCTGCAAGGTTACTGCACAGATAGTTTAACTTTAACATGCTTTGGCTAAGCTGTAAGAATTAAAACTGCTGGAACTCCAGCTCAATGACAGGTATCACATTCACGACCGAGTTTGTTACAAAACCATGAAAAGAAAGAATTGTGTCACCTTTGAAACTGTCAATGCAGGGCTCCATTGCTCCTTCAAGATATCAAGACAGATGCTCCCATTGCTGTTGATATTTGGGTGGAAAACCTTTGTTTTAAATGCAACCTGGAAAATCGTTTCCATCAGAATTTAGCTAGAGGGAGTGTGGAGCTCAAGGCAAGCATTTCAGATTTACTTGAAATGCTAAAAGACATTTGACAAAGCAGTTGCAACTACTTAGATCATTGCTATAGCACAAATATTTTATCTACATGTGCTAGTACGGGACAGAAAAATAACATGAACCCCTCTCGTAGTCAACCTCTCCACCACATGGAAGTAATCATTGTTATGTAACATGCATCTCAATTATCATACCAGAGCATTTTCTCAATAAGCACAATTCAATCATCACAACTTTACTAGAACATGCATCATGCAAGAACCAACCGCTGTACACGCAAAGGACAGGAGTTGTGATAATACTAGCTTTTGATATACAGGTCCAGTGATTGACACAAAAACATAGAAGGGACGTGCTAATAGATGAACCATTCCTCTGACTCTGGCCTAGACAACTTTACAGTTTGTCTGATAGGCTGACAGTAATTAAGCTTGAATCAAAAATTTGACGAGAATTAATGCAAGACGTTGGCAAGGAAGTTTCTTATAACAGGGTTTTGGGAAATCTCAAAAAGCTAGAGAGTTGAAAAGGCAGCACTCCTGTATCATCCTAGGAATAATTTCAGATCGTTGCATACACTCGACTACATACCTTCGGTGGCTTGAATGGGTAGTCTGGGGGAAAGTGAATAGTAACCAAAAATACACCACCAGCATATGGGCTTTCCGATGGACCCATGATCGTTGCTTGCCAGTGGAACATATCTTCCGCCACAGGGCCTGTTCGGTGAAAACCAGATGTTTTAGTCACACAATAGAGCCTCAATATAAATTCCCATAGTGCTATTGCACACAATGGGCTAAACAATGATACTAAAACAAGAGGACAGTAACAACACATTACTAGCAAAGCTTGACTACGACCATGCATATTCATGGGTACCCCACACATCCACACATGAACTACTCACTACAGATAACCTCCGTGTTTTTTATTCCATCAACATGTAATGATGTAGCGAGTGATTACTTGTTCAAAATGGGGAAACTAGTACTTTAAACAGGGAGTCCAGATGCGTAACAGCATAAAAATGAATAACTGTAGATTATATCAAAACTGCCCTGATCACTTTGGAGTGCTGCTTGCATAAGCATCCACGCAAGAACAACCATCAATATGTAATAATGACAATGCAATGACTGGTTACGTGTTAAAAAGGGGGAAAGTACTATGTTAAACCGGGAGTCCAGATACGAAAGAAATGAAGAAACTGTAGATTACATCACAACAGTGGTGACCATTTTTAGTGCCTATCGGTAGCCAGAGGATTTTTTGCCCAACCGTTGGTAATTGGTAGGCGAGCACGACTATTTGCAGTAGGTGTTTGGCCCACTGCCAATGTTTTTCCTTCAGGAACAGTACAACTACCATTTTATGTGTGCCAGTAGGCTAACTGTATTGGCTCATGAGCATGGGATATCCAGCGACCAATTTGCTACACAACGGTTTGCCCTCCCTTTCAGATCCTCGCCGGTTACTGCAATTTCTACCGGTTCTACACAGAAATTTCCAAAAGCAGCATGTATCTAGCAAATAAGTAGATCTTCTTAATTAATCGAGGTGCATATATCTAGCAACGAGCCCACGAAAACGGCAATTCATCACACATGCATCTGTCACCGAGGGATCTTCCGGGGGTTGGTGGTAAATAAGTAGAGCTGGCTGGTAATAAATAAGTAGATCTGGCGGCAGAAATTACCGGCGCTGCAGGAGGTGGGGGGGTCCCTCTGCAGGTCCTTGAGCTCCTTGAGGATCCGCTTGGACGCCATGGGGACGGGGCTGCCGGCTAATCAAGCGGCGGAGCTAGTTGCGATTCCGATCGGAATCGAGAGGGAGGAGGAAGTGGGACGGAGTGGGGAATAGATCGACGGGGAGCGCGTATATGTAGTCGGGGAGGGGTGGCGTGCGGAGGAGAGGGGAGGAGATTGGGTTGGGTTGGAGCGGAGGATGGTCACGGCACGCAGGGCGGTCTCCGGAAGCTTCCGGCCTGGGTGGAGCACGCGGTATTGCGTACTGGCGACCAGAGCGCTGGCTGGCTACGGTGGCCGGGTGCGCGGTCGGTCGCGTTAGACGGACGCGGCTTTCCCCGCGAGAGAGGGTGGGGAGGGTGCGGGGAAACGGGTCGGCAACGCGTCTGGTTCTTCTTCTCTTTTCTCTTGCTTTTCCCGGGACCGGCCTCTTTTTTTTTCTTGCTCGACCACAAGCCACTAGCACTAGGTTTTTTCCCTCTAGCGATCCCCCCCTTTTTTTTAGGATCCTCTAGGGATTCCCTAGAGTCTCAAATATCCTTGGGGTGCCAGGGTACCCTAGATACCGTTCGGTTCCATATTTCTTGACGTCGAAAGGAGGCGAGCGTAGATCAGTGGCAAATACTTGGCTACGGGTGCTCCTCGCAGTTCGTTCGCACGGCGAAAAAGGCGGTGGAGGTGCCTTCAGGAAGTGGGGTGGCAGGAGAGGACGGGAGGACCAATTTTGGAGTTTGAATCTTCATTGAGAGGAAGAGGAAGAGTTGTATCTCTAGGGTGAAATAGATGAACTAATGAACAAAGTTCGATGGCGGACCTAGTCTCCCTACCGCGCGCGAGGCAGCGCATGCGAGCGCGACCGAAAGCACCACATGATGGTGGCCTCGACCGCTCCAACGGCCCGTTCATCATTGACCAAGGAGGAAATTCATCCGCGTGTCGTGCGCCCGCGCACATTGGACAGCCCAGAGATCCTCGGGGAGCCAGCTACATGAGGCCAACGCCAAACGAACGACGCAAAGGGCACTCTCGCGAAGTGAGGCTCCTAGGAGACGGGTACTCCAACATCCTTTATATGAGTAATTAGGCCATTTGCTCGTTCAACCTATCCATCACATTGCGAGTCTGCTACATAAGCAAAGTGCGCCCAAGTGTCCTAAGACCAACAGAATTCCTTGAATTCTTTGAAAGTGAAGTTTATCCCATTTATATGTGATAATGCCATGGGGAATGCCAAATCGAAAGATGGTTCCCCTCATGAAATTGATTGTTGTTGAGCCATCTAATCTCTTGACTGACTTGACTTTGACCCACTTTGTAAACTTGTCAACTGCAATGAGAAGACGAGTGAGACCTCCTGCAACCATTTTGAACAGACCAAGCATGTCCAGACCCAAACAAAAAAGTGGCCACACGATTGGGATGGTCTTCAACTCCGAAGCTGGCATGCGAGGTTGTCTGGCATACATTTGGCAACCCAAGCACTTCTCGACAAGCTCAGTAGCATCATCATGAGCAGTCGGGTAGAAAACATCGACTCAAAATGCTTTTTAGCAACCAAAGCCTGAGAGAACACATGGTGTCCACAAGTTTCCTAGTGAATTTCAGTCAGGGTCTGCCAACCCTCTTCCGTAGAAATGCAGCGTTGAGAAACTCCGGTTGCACTAAGTTTGTATAATTCGTCACTAAGTATTGTGTATGCTTCTGGTCGACGCACAATTTGCTTTGCTTCGACCTCATCTTCATGGAGTTCCTTCCGGATAACATATGCAATGCAAAGTCCGGGCGGGTTTGACCACTAGGAGCTCCTGAATCAGGTCGACGACTGCAGGTATGAATATCTTGCTTTCAAATCTTCATTTGTCTTTCTGTAATATGTCATTTTCTATATAATTTTGAACTTTACATATCATGTATATTTATTATCATATTCTGCCCAAACCTATGTAGGCATGGATGTGTCTCCCCCTCCATTTCGGCAATCAACTTCAAGTATTTGGGGTTGGGCCTCGGTGGCTCGATGCTTGGACCTCGACAGGGGATTCACACCATTTTATCTGCCAACGTGGATTTGCCGCCCACTCCCCTCCATCCTACCTCCTTCACATGCATTCATGTACCTCTTCGTCTCCTCTCCACTCCCACACCCTCATCGCATTTATGGTGCATGCATATAGTAATCTGACATGGCATGTAGATAATCAAAAGATGGATTTAGGTCTAATTCTATATTTCCTTTTCATCATTAGCAGATAGGAAAACCTGCAGAATCGTCTTCATACCATTGTTTGAATTAGATGTGTTATGTACGAAGTAGAATTCAAAATCAAGCTCTTTACTAGTATTTTAATTTGAGGATTGACACAATTGTTTGACTACATTACCAATTTAAAGACTACCTTGATGCACAAAGAAGGCGAGGCTCAGGTAGCTGCAGAGCCAAACAAGGACATTGGTGAGCGTGTTACCTAGTTCACCATCAAGGTCGTCCTTCATTTCCTTTCCTAATTGCTATAAGGTGAGCACTGTAGGCCGATAGAGAGATCTTTGGATTTGTTTAGACCACATATTTACAAGATTTTAAGTTGCACGCATTTCGTATTTGTTGTTTAATATTGCTAATTATTGAGCATCCTGTCATGTTTGTTTTTTAGAGAGCTTCTGATGTCACATCTATACCCACTCTTGGCAATTTTGTTGTGTTTGTTCTTTTAGAGAGCTTCTGGTGTGATGAGACTCCCCCAACGATCGTTTCACATTTTAGAGTACTTTTGTATATTTGCACTTTTATTCTCCAAACAATGTTTTTTTTGCTTCCTCAAGGATCGCATCAAGTATGTATGTTTCTTAGGAGCTTATCTACTATGAAGTGAGCCCTATAAAAAGAAAGCAATTGGTAGAACTACCCACCGGTAGTTCAGTGTGGATAGTTCTTGTTAGTAAACCAAAAATATACATATGAGTTAATTTTGAAATATTTGAGAACTTCCTAGGTCTGAATACTTCTAGGCTATGACTGAAGATATCAATGGCTCAATATGGAATGCAAATTAGTATGGAGGCTCGATATATCTGTTTTTTATGCATGCATTTTGGATGAGGAGCTATAACCCACTACCTAGCTCACAATACTAGAGGTCAAGGTTACCTTCAAATGCTTTCAGCAGCTTGATGCAATAGAAGATTGGATTAAAATAATCTTGGGTAACAGGGAGAAAGTAGTTCATGACCATTTGCGGCACCATGTGATATGTTACATATCTATAAGTTTTGAAGCATTCATGTCATATTTACATCATTTATTAATGGTTTGGTGCACTTTTATACTATTTTTCAGGACTAACCCATCAATCTAGTGCCCAGTGTCAGTTCCATTTTTCTGCATGTTTTGTGTTTTACACAAAATCAATATCTAGGAAGATCAAAACACCCCGGTTATTTAATATGATTTTTTTTGGGCGAAGGACCCGCTTCTAAAAAGATTTTACAAAAATAAAAAAATATTTGATGTTTGCCTTTTTGTTCGCTTGTTCGCTTGCTTCCCCACTTTATCGTTATGGCTAGTTCTTCCCTTGTTTACGTGTACCCCTGAAAATGAAGTTCTCAATTTTAAGCAAAGGGGGGAGAGAATTAAAAGATGCTTGGTATAGGATTTGCGATGTTCATAATAGATCAACTCGTAAGCAATCCACTACTGTTCTTCTTCGCAGTTTTTATGTGGGTATTACTACTTGATATAGATTTGTGCTTGATACTATTACGGGACATAATTTCTTGAGTAGTCACCCTATGGATGCTTTCAATGCTATGGGAAATTTGGTGGGATCACCACCTATCACTATTAATGAAACAATTTTAAATTTGGAACATGTTATGCAAAGGTTAGACGCTATTGAAAATAAAATGCCTACCGTATAGCATATTGAAAATTTGGGTAAAAAGATTCATAACCATGTCACTCAATTTGGATCAAAGGTATTACTCTTAAGATGCTAAAGGAGAAAGAACTAATAGTTAATGAAAGGGTGGAGCAAATTCCCACTAGGATTGATAAGTTGGAAGAAATTACTAATAATTTGGGTTCCGCTTTTTCTTCCGTTAAAAATATTGAAAAGAATCCTCCTAGCAAGAATTGCAAGTTTATATATGTTCCTAAAAACAAGGGTGCTACATCTAGCAACAACAGTGAAGATCTTAAAATGATTAGTGTTCATCACAATTTTGTTGATTTGGTAAAGGAACCTATATATGAAAATAGATTCCTTTATTTTGTTCCTACGAGTGTGGTCATTAAAAACATGTTTGCTATAAATCCTAGGAAATATGGATGTGTGATTGAGGAGTTAGAAATTAAGGATGACAACACTTGAAACTATGCATTACGCCTAGTTAGGGCGTAAAACGATAGCGTTAGTTGGGAGACAACCCAATAGTTATCTTAGTTTTCTTGTTTCTTTTTCTGGGTTTTTTGTGTGCACACAATTATGCTACTGTTATGGTTGTGTTTTTATGTTTTAATTAGTGTTTGTGCCAAGTAAAGCCTTTGGGATGATTTGGATGATAGTTGCTTTGATTCTGTGCAAAAACAGAAACTTTTGCGTCCAGTAGAAGAATTGTTAAAATTTGCTAGAGCATGATAAAATTTTGAATTTTTTACAAAGGATTTATACGCAAATTTCCCACGTTATCCTAATTTTTAAGAATTTTTAGAGTTACAGAAGTATAGTCATGCTTCGGATTACTACAGACTGTTCTATTTTTCACAAATTCCGTTTTCGTTGCGTTGTTCGCTTGTTTTGATGAATCTATGGAATGTATCGGGGGTTATAATCCATGGTGCAGTTAGAATACAGTAGTTATAATGCAATAATAAAATATGGATGGGTTTACAGTAGTACCTAAGTAGTGATTTGCTTTATTATACTAACGGATCTCATAAAGGTTTTGTTGAATTTTTTGTGCTGAAGTTTTCAAGTTTTGAGTGAGATCACGATGGATGAAGGAATAAGGAGTGGCAAGAGCCTAAGCTTGGGGATGCACAAGGCACCTCAAGGTAATATTCAAGGACTCCCAAGCGTCTAAGCTTGGGGATGCCGCGGAAGGCATCCCCTCTTTCTTCTATTGACCATCAGTAATGTTACTTGGACCTATATTTTTATTCACCACATGATATGAGTTACGCTTGGAGCGTCGTGTATTATACGAGTCTTTGTTTGCTTTTTAGTTTGTCACAATCATCCTTTATGGACACACCTTTTTGAGAGGGATACACATATTTTGTGATTTATTAGAATACTCTTTGTGCTTCACTTAAATCTTTTGAGCTAGGCAGTTGCTTTAGTGCTTCACTTATATCTTTTAGAGCACAATAGTGATTAAATTTTTAAGAAATAGATGAACTCTCATGCTTCACTTATATTATTTTAAGAGTTGATAATAGTAATGGTAATTTGCACAAGATATGGATCTGGTCCCAATGTGATGAATATTCAAGAAGGATATAACAAAAACTTTCATGTAGATCACTGGAATGATAAGTTTGATTCCTTGCAATAGTTTTGTGATATGGAAATGATAATATGTGAGTTATGCTAGTGAATTATTGTGATTTAGTAAGAATATTGGTGCTAAGGTTTGTGATTCCCTATGCATGCACGTAAAGTCAATAGTTATGCAACGAAGTTATATCCTACTTATGGTGCATTATTCCGTGTTAGTTATTCTCAATGCATGTTTGACCGTTTTTGTTTTCCAGTTGGTTGCTTCTCAATCTATTTGCTAGCCTCCGTTTGCACTAAGCGGGAATGCTGCTTGTGCAATTCCTTAAACCCAAAGTTGTGCCAAATGAGTCCACTGTACCTACCTATATGCGGTATTTACATGTCGTTCCAAGTAAATTTGCATGTGCCAACTCTAATCATTCAAAAAACTATTCGTGTTATATGTCGTACTGCTCATTAAGCGATAGGGGGTGGTCAATATCTTTCATGCTAGATGGGTTATTCTCATGACGAGTGTTTATTCACTTGTCATTACACGGGAAAGTGGCAGGTAATAGGGATGCTCGGTCCCAAAATGAATTAAAATGGAATTGAAAAAAATAACACCCCCTGGAAAGTTGAAAGTTTGGAAGGCACCTGTGGATACGGCTAGCCATGGATTTTGAAAGAATGGTGGAGGGGTCGTAAACTTTATTTTCTGTTTGGGAACCGCCTCTAATGTGTCTAGCATGGGATATATTTGAAACTTTCGGTCGCGACGTTGATAGGAAAAGCATGCCTCTCAAAAATAATTATGTCTCTATTTTAAACCTTGAGCTCTGGCACCTCTGCAAATCTCTGCTTCCCTCTGCGAAGGGCCTATCCATTTTACTTTTATGCATTTTTATTTTTATGTTGAGTCTCCATCTTCTATTATAAAGCACCAACTGGAGAGCACTATTGTCATACTTGTGCATTGGTTGTAGTTAATGCTGAGTGTGTTTCATGGATGGATTAGTGACTAAGCATAATGGGCTAGGGATAACTTTCTTTAGCATTCTATTTTGAAAGACATGGTTGTTTGTTAGTATGCTTGAGTATTTATATCTTCATGTCAAACTATAGACCATTGCTTTGAATCACTCGAATCCAAATATCCATGCCACAAAATAAAAGATTCATGATGAATATGATAGGTAGCATTCCTCATCAAAATTTCGGTTTTTATCATTTACCTACTCGAGGACGAGTGGGAATTAAGCTTGGGATGATTCATACGTCTCCAACGTATCTATAATGTTTAATTGTCCCATGCTATTATAGTATCAATCTTGGATGTCTTATAAGCAATTAAAAGTGCAAATCATTTTTTGGGACTAACCGATTAACTTAGTGCCTAGTGCCAATTGTTGTTTTTTGCCTGTTTTCGGTTTTCCAAAATATCAGTACCATACGTAGTCCAAATGCCACGAAACTTTTTCATGATTTTTTCTGGACAAAAGAAACCCTAGAAGCTTCGAGAGAGGGCCAAAAGATGAAGGAGGATCCCACGAGGCACCAGGGCTCGCCAAGGGGGGTAAGCGCGCCCTGGTGGCTCGTGGGGCCCATGTTCGCCCGTTTGACCTAATTCCACCTCTATAAATCCTATAAAATCAGGAGAGGGCCAAAAGATGAAGGAGGATCCCACGAGGCACCAGGGCACGCCAAGGGGGGTAAGCACGCCATGGTGGCTCATGGGGCCCATGTTCACCCGTTTGACCTAATTCCACCTCTATAAATCCTATAAAATCGGGAAACCAACAGAGAGCCACCCAAAATACTTCTTCTAACGCCGCAAGTTCCTGTTCTCGAGAGAACCCATCTGGAGGCCTTTTTCGGCACTCTGCTGGAGGGGGAATCAATCACGGAGGGGCTCTACATCAACCTTGCCGCCCTTCCGATGATGTGTGAGTAGTTTACCAGACCTATAGGTCAATAGTTAGTAGCTAGATGGCTTCTTCTCTCTCTTTGATCTTCAATACAATGTTCTCATCGATGTTCTTGGAGTTCTATTCGATGTAATCACTTTTTATGGTGTGTTTGTTGGGGTCTGATGAATTGTGAGTTTATGATAGGATTATCCATGAATATTATTTCAGTCTTCTCTGAACTTTTTTATGCATGATTATTATAGCTTTGTATTTCTCTCCCATCTATTGATTTGGTTTGGCCAACTAGATTGATTTTTCTTGCAATGGGAGAGGTACTTTGTGATTGGTTCGATCTTGCAGTGCTCAATCCCGGTGACAGAAAGGGAAATGACACGTATTTGTATCGTTGCCATTAAAGATAAAAGATGGGGTTTATTCACGCATGAGTTGCTACTTCTTGAGCTTGCGTTGTTTCTTCCCTTGAAGAGGAAAGGGTGATGCAGCAAAGTAGAGATAAGTATTTTCCTCAGTTAGAGAACCAAGGTATCAATCCAATAGGAGGTACAAGCAAGTCTCCAATCTATGCACCTGCACAAACAATCAAACACTTGCACGCAAAGCAATAAAGGGGTTGTCAATCCCTTCACGGTCAATTGCAAAGGTGAGATCTGATAGAGATAGGTATATAAGATTGCCAAAACGTAAAACAAAATAAAAGTAAATAAATTGCAGCAAGGTATTTTTGATATATAGATCTGAAAATATATGATGGAAAATAGACCCGAGGGCCATAGGTTTCACTAGAGGCTTCTCTCTTGAAGGCAAATAATACGGTGGGTGAACAAATTACTGTCGAGCAATTGATAGAAAAGCGCAAAGTTATGACGATATCCAAGGCAATGATTATGCATATAGACATCACGTCCGTGTCAATTAGACCGACTCCTGCCTGCATCTACTACTATTACTCCACACATCGACTGCTATCCAGCATGCATCTAGAGTATTAAGTTCATAAAGAATGGAGTAATGCCTTAAGTAAGATGACATGACGTAGAGGGATAAACTCAAGCAATATGATGACAGCCGTGTCTTTTTATCCTTGATGGAAACAATACAATACGTGCCTCGCTGCCCCTACTATGTCACTGGGTGAGGACACCGCAAGATTGAACCCAAAACTAAGCACCTCTCCCATTGCAAGAAATACAAATCTAGTTGGCCAAACCAAACCGATAATTCGAAGAGAAATACAAAGATATCAAATCATGCATATAAGAATTCAGAGGAGATTCAAATAATATTCATAGAGAATCTGATCATAAATCCACAATTCATCGGATCTCGACAAACACACCGCAAAAGAATATTACATCGGATAGAACTCCAAGAACATCGAGGAGAACATGGTATTGAAGATCAAAGAGATAGAAGAAGCCATCTAGCTACTAGCTATGGACCCGTAGGTCTGAGGTAAACTACTAACGCTTCATCGGAAGGGCAATAGGGTTGATGTAGATGCCCTCCGTGATCGAATCCCCCTTCGGCAGATCGCCAGAAAAGGCACCAAGATGGGATCTCGCGGGAACAGAAGGTTGCGGCGGCGGAAAAGTATTTTCATGGCTCCGTCTGTTGATAATGGAATATTTGAGGATTTATAGAACTCAGAGGGAGGTCGGTGGACTCCTGAGGGGCCCACATGTTGGGAACGTACTAATTCAAAAAAATTCCTACGATCACGCAAGATCTATCTAGGATAAACATAGCAACGAGACGGGAGAGTGTGTCCACGTACCCTCGTAAACCGAAAGCGGAAGCATTATGTAACGCGGTTGATGTAGTCAAACGTCTTCATGATCCAACCGATCCAAGTACCGAACGTATGACACCTGCGTGTTCAGCACACGTTCAGCACGATGACGTCCCTCGAGCTCTTGATCCAGTAGAGGGTCGAGGGAGAGTTCCGTCAGCATGACGGCGTGCCGATGGTGTTGGTGATGTGATCCGCGCAGGGCTTCGCCTAAGCACTACGACAGTATACCGAGGTGGTAAACTGTGGAGGGGGGCACCACACACGGCTAAGGGAGAATTGATGTTATGCCTTTGGGGTGCCCCCCGCCCCCGTATATAAAGGAGGGGAGGAGGAGGCCAGCCCCCTAGGGGCGCGCCAAGTGTGGGGAGTCCTACTAGGACTCCCAAGTCCTAGTAGGATTCCCCTTTCCTTTTCCGGAGTGGGAAAGATGGAAAGGGAGAGGGAGTAGGAAAGGGCAGGGGCCGCCTCCCCCGATCAATTCGGACTCCATGGGGGGGGCTCCTCCCTTGGCCTGCCTCCTCTTCTCCCCTATGGCCCAATAAGGCCCAATTACTTCCCCGGGGGGTTCCAGTAACCCCTCGGTACTCCGGTAAAATACCCGAATCACTCGAAACCATTCCGATGTCCGAATACAACCTTCCAGTATATGAATATTTACCTCTCGACCATTTCGAGACTCCTCGCGATGTCCGTGATCTCATCCCGGACTCCGAACAAACTTCGGTCACCAAAACACATAACTCATAATACAAATCATCATCGAACGTTAAGCGTGCGGACCCTACGGGTTCGAGAACTATGTAGACATGACCGATACACATCTCCGGTCAATAACCAATAGTGGAACCTGGATGCTCATATTGGCTCCTACATATTCTACGAAGATCTTTATCGGTCAAACCGCATAACAATATGCGTTATTCCCTTTGTCATCGGTATGTTACTTGCCCGAGATTCGATCGTTGGTATCATCATACCTAGTTCAATATCGTTACCGGCAAGTCTCTTTACTCGTTCCATAATGCATCATCCTGTAACTAACTCATTAGTCACATTGCTTGAAAGGCTTATAGTGATGTGCATTACCGAGAGGGCTCAGAGATACATCTCCGATACTCGGAGTGAAAAATCCTAATCTCGATCTATGCCGACTCAACAAACACCATCGGAGACACCTGTAGAGCATTTTTATAATCACCCAGTTACTTTGTGATGTTTGATAGCACATAAAGTGTTCCTCCGGTATTCGGGAGTCGCACAATCTCATAGTCAGAGGAATATGTATAAGTCATGAAGAAAGCAATAGCAATAAAACTAAATGATCATTATGCTAAGCTAACGGATGGGTCTTGTCCATCACATCATTCTCTAATGATGTGATCCCGTTCATCAAATGACAACACATGTCTATGGTCAGGAAACCTAACCATCTTTGATTTACGAGCTAGTCAAGTAGAGGCATACTGGGGACACTCTTTTGTCTATGTATTCACACATGTACTAAGTTTCCGGTTAATGCAATTCTAGCATGAATAATAAACATTTATCATGATATAAGGAAATATAAATAACAACTTTATTATTGCCTCTAGGGCATATTTCCTTCAGTCTCCCACTTGCACTAGAGTCAATAATCTAGATTACATAGTAATGATTCTAACACCCATTGAGTCTTGGTGCTGGTCATGTTTTTGTGACGCCCACGATTCAATCGTACACTAATCATGCACGCAAACGTGTATGATCAAGATCAGGGACTCACGGGAAGATATCACAACACAACTCTAAAACATAAATAAGTCATACAAGCATCATAATACAAGCCAGGGCCTCGAGGGCTCGAATACAAGTGCTCGATCATAGACGAAGTCAGTGGAAGCAACAATATCTGAGTACGTACATAAGTTAAACAAGTTTGCCTTAAGAAGGCTAGCACAAACCGGGATACATATCGAAGAGGCGCAGCCTCTGCCGGGGATCCTCCTAACTACTCTCTGCGTCGCCATCGGGCTGGACGTAGTAGTAGGCACCTCCAAAGGAGTAAATGCCGTTGAGGGTGGCGTCGCTCTGGCTCCGGCATCCGCCGCAGCAATCGGATAGAGATAGTGGAAAAAAGGGGGAACAAGGCAACCGTGAGTACTCATCCAAAGTACTCGCAAGCAAGGAGCTACACTACATATTCATGGATATATGTGTAAAGGGCCATATTAGTGGACCGAATCGCAGAATGCCGTAATAAGAGGGGATAGCTAATCCTGTCAAGACTACGCTTGGCAGCCTCCGCCTTTGCAAGATGTAACAGAGTAGTCCAAGTTCTCCAAGTAGCATCGCATAGCAATAATCCTACCCGTGAGCCCTCCTCATTGCCACATTGAGAGCGATCACCGGGTTATATCTCGCACTTGGAAGGGTGTGTTTTATTAAGTATCCGGTTCTAGTTGTCATAAGGTCAAGGTACAACTCCAAGTCGCCCTGCTATCAAGATCACGGCTATTCAATAGATTAACTTCACTGCAGGGTGCACCACATAACCCAACACGCTTGATCCCATTTGGCCGACACACTTTCTTGGGTCATGCCCGATCATGAAGATCAACACGCCGCAGCCCCACCTAGGCATAACAGAGGTCAGACGCCGGTCTAAACCTAAGCGCACAGGGTCTGGGCCCATCGCCTTAGCACACCGCATGTTGTGTGTACGCTACCGAAAAGCGTAACTAGCCCCTTAATACAAGAGCAAAGCTTACGTTCCAATCCGGCCAAGGCCGCCGCCGCTAACGTCACGAAATGCTTCGGTGATACCACGACGTCAGTGCCCATAATCGCTCCTCAGAAGTTGGTTAGTGCGTATAGGCCAAAGAGCCATACTCGGATCAAATACCAAGATCTCGTTAAGCGTGTTAAGTATCCATGACGCCGACTAGGGCCATGCCCACCTCTCTCCTAGGTGGTCTCAACCTGCCTGCCGCTCCGGCACAAAGTAACAATCGGGGGCCGTCGGAACCTGTGCCCACCTCTACCGGGATGGAGCCACCGTCCTTTCAAATTTCCCCATCTCCTAACAAGATTGCTGTAATGTAATAGCGTAAGGTATATAGTATATGCCCGTGATCACCTCCCAAGTGATCACAACCCAAAGAGTATAGCATGGCGACGGACAAGAGTGTAGGGCCCGATGGAACACTAGCATCCTATACTAAGCGATGGGATAGCGGTAAAGGTAACAACAGAGTAGCAAGGACAAAGCTATGCGCAGATAGGATTAATCGAAAGCGAGAATATGCTACACTACTCTAATGCAAGCGATAGAGAAGAATAGGCGATATCCGGTGATCAAGGGGGGCTTGCCTGGTTGCTTTAGCAAGAGAGAGAGGGTCGCCAACACCGTAGTCGTCTTGGGTAGCAATGGGCTTGGCCTCTGGTGTCTAGCGAGAGAAGAGGGGGAAGAAACAATAAATACTTAAGCAAACAGATGCATAGCGACGCATGACATGACAAGTATCAGTGCTAGGGGTGCCCTAAGGCGGTATGAGGTGATACCGGTGAAGGGGGGAAACATCCGGGAAAGTATCCCCGGTGTTTCGCGTTTTCGGGCAGAGGAGCGGGAGGGGGAAAGTTGCGAGTTTGATATGATAGTGGTGTATGGCGGACGAACGGGTTGCGTATCTGGAATCGTCTCATCGTTCTGAGCAACTTTCATGTTGAAAATATTTTAATCCGAGTTACAAATTAAAAGATATGATTTTCTAAAGATTTTATTAATTTCTGGAATTTAATTAATTATTTAATTAATTCAAAATAGATTAATGACATCAAGCATGATGTTATGTCGACGTCGCTAGTCAATGAGTTGATCGGTCAACTGACCAGTGGGTCCCACTGGTCAGTGACACATATTAATTAAACAGGTTAATTAAACTAATCACAATTAATTAGGGGGTGGGCCCCACTGTCATATTAATTAATTAGCTAATTAATAGTAGTTAATTAAGTTAATTAATCATTAGGTTAATTAATCTTAATTGGTTAATTTAATTAGAATTAATTAAGTTAATTAATTAATTAATTAATTAATTAATTAATTAGTTTCATTATTTGTTTATTTATTTATTTATTTTTCTTTTTTATATTAAACCGTTCTGGGGGTGTGCCCCACTTGTCATAGGGCCAAGGCCTAACGGGCACGGGCGCTACGGGCGTGTTCGGCGTTAGCATCGGATGCGCTGAAGCGCACGCCAAAGACGGGCGGACGGCAGGGCGCCACGTGAGGGAGGGCAAGTGGCCCATGGCGAGGCCATTCTTGAGCGGGTCCGGCCGTGGCGGACTGAGAGGGCTCGCGAGAGGAGGCCGCGGCGGCGGCAACAAGTCGGCCGGATAGGCGAGCGTGAGGGAGGCCGAGAGCAGGATGGGCGCGGCCCGAAGCGGCGTCAGGGAGGGCAGCATGCCACGGCCACGGCAGCGCCGAAGCCAACCGCGGAGGACGGGATGGCGACGGACAGGGCGACGGCGAAGGAGGAGGCGGTGGTGGCGGCTTGCGAGCGGCAAGGCGCGAAAGGGGAGCAAGGCCACGGCGGCGTGCGGGTACGCCGGGCGGGCGAGGCCACGAGCGCGCCGTGGCGCTGCGATCGCGGCACGCATCGTCGCGCCGAACGGGAGACAGAGAGGAGGGAGGGCGAGGCGGAGCTCACGGAGCGGAGTAGGGACGGGCAATGTGCTCGGGAAGGTCGGGAGGTCGACGGGACGAGGTCGATGGAGAGGAGCAACCGGGCGAGGGGGGTTTCTAGCGACGCCAGCGCGGTGAGGGAGAGGTGCGGTCGAGGTGGTCAAGTAGCGAGGCGAGGAGGTCGGCGGCGCCCGGCGTGGGAGGGGGGCGGCGAGTCTGGCGCCAAGGGCGACGGCGGTTGTTGACGAGGCGGCGGGTCAAGGATGCTTCGATCCAGATCGGGGGGAGCGAGGGGGGGGGGCGCGGGGTGGAGCGAGTGGGGGTCGGTGCGGTTAGGGTTCCGGGGGGGGGGGAGGATAAGGAGAGGGGGCGTGGTCGGCCGGCTGGGCCAGGTGGGTGCATGGGTCGACCCGTTGGGTCTGTTGGCCCGGGGGGGTTCTCCCATTTTTGTTTTCTGTTTTGCCCTTTTGTATTTTCTTTCTTTTATTTATTTTCTTTCTGTTTTAATTAGTTTAGGCCATTTAGGTGCTTTGTAAAATTGTGTTTGCTTTATTATAATTACCCTAGCATTTAACTGCACACTTCGAACATTTTAGTTTAATATTTTTGAAACTTTTGCCATTTGACATTAATTTGAATTTGAATTTTGAAACGGTTTCGAATTAACCCTAGATTAGCAACAGTAATCGAGGTGACGTGGCATCATTAGCAGAGGGTTACTGTAGCTTAATTATCCGGGCGTCACAATTCTCCTCCACTACAAGAAATCTCGTCACGAGATTTAAGAGGGGAGCAAGGGGGAAGGGATTTGGTCGGGTCTTCTCGGTGTTGGTTGCTCTTCTCGAAGAGGTCAATCCAATACGTTGATGCCTTCATTTCTCTGCTTCGGGTCATCATGATGAAATCGGCATCCTTTCTTTAGGAACTCCATCGTACTTACGAAAGAATAACATGTGGGTATTCCGGAAGAACCTACCTCTGCAAGGTTGACTATCTGGTTGATAACATAGGGGAAGGTGGCGGACTCGAATTGAAATTTAAGAAAATATCGAGAGCAAAGTAAGGAGGTATCAAGGGAAGTTTTGAGCGGCAGCAATCGCTCGCGCCTCAAACAGGCGTGAAAGGGGTTCAAAGCAACGGAATAAGTAACGTGGTCTCGATACTGAATTGATGATATCTCGAAGGTGGCTCGTGAATTACATACGAGGCCACACGCGAGGAAGAACCTTGGGAACAGGGGTGCAGGAGAGTCAAGTTTCGATCCTGTGGAACTGTGGGTTATGGGCCCACCATGTGGTTAAAAGTAGGAAGGTCGGTGACATCTTATGCGATTATGTAAGCAAGGCATGTCGAGGATAGTCTCATCGGTCATGTCGGCAACAACATAGGTACCAAGGGCGAGGGACGAAGAGAACCATTTTCCTGCTCGTTGAACGAGGCGGACCAGTAGGCAAAGTTCTCGTCCATCGGTGGTTACCGGAATGTCATCAACAAAGTAACAAGGTCTTTCTGACAGAGTGGTACAACGAGGTGTTTACATAAGCAGGGATATATTACTGCTTATATTATATAGATCACAAGAAGGTTTAAACAAACCGATGGAAAGGAAAAGTGATTATCAGGTTTAAACAGAACAATGGAAAGGAAAATGTGTTTAAACACATATTCCAAGGGTATATCCTTACCAAGGACAAGTAGAGAATGATATCCATGACAGGATAGAAGTAGAAAACAATTTAGGTAAGGGAGAGGAATTTCATGACATTACCCATACAACGGTGTTTGGATAATTTAAGTAGGAAACATTTAGCATTGGGCTTCAAATGTTCTTTTTGAAAATCGGAGTACCATAGACATGCTTCGAGATAGCATTGACATGGTCATCAGGTAAAGATCAGACTTTGGAAACACCAAGGATCCATCAGGAATAACTTGTAAAATAATTCTTACAATTTCCTCATGGAGGAATGGATAACCTTCTTTGAAAAGGAATCTATAACAATAGGGCCTCCGGCCAGGTGTGCTAGGCATGACATCACCTTATTGGGTTATAGAAAGACCATTCTTATTACTCTTGGAAATATGTTCCCACCATCATATCTGATTGAGGTTCAGATCTAATTGGTGCTGGATACCTCGGACTGGATGCCCGAGAAGAAAAGGCGCAACACCAATTGACAGGATGACATTGTAATATTCTCGGAAATGAACTATGGAGCGAGTTCCGACACACGAGTTCATCATTAAATCAAGGGGAGGTGAGTAGGTGGTTGATTGACTCAGCTACAATTCATTGAGATTTTCAAAAGATGGAGTTCCACACTTATGTGAACAAGGAGATAACATTTGTCAGATCAATTGATACAATGATGTATGTTCGAGGAAAACATACACAATTAAACATTTGTTGAAAGGTGCGCCCGAAATATGGGTTGGGCTGCACGACCAATGTCAGAATGGTGGTTCCATAATCAATAGTCTATGAATGAACGGCCGACCATTAACTTCAAAGCAATAGGGTTGCTAGAAGGGTAGAATTCAAACAGCACCGTTCACTTGTTGGTACACCGGTTGGAATCAACACGGGGACCAAGAAAGAATGGTGATGGTGAGAAGCATCACAATACCAAGATTCCTTAAGAGGTGGAGCAGTCCTCAGAACATCCTTGATATTAAAAGATGGTAATACTCCAAGGTAAAGAAGAACAAATGCTGGATAGCAGGGAGCTCAAGGTATAACACAAAACACGAACAAGTTTGTGTTGAACGGAAGGCAATAAAGTGGTCAAAGATAACACAAATCATCGGGGGCAAGGATGGTATTTCTCATCATGAACTCAACTGATATCCTAGAAGAGCTCATAAGGTTGATGATGTTCACGACACATTTGTTGATAGATTTCATGAAGATGTAATCAATCAGCAACGACATCAAGTCAAAGGAATGATGAAGCGGAAGGTTATTGGAACCATGGGTAGGACACAAACTTGAAACCAAGCTTGTTGTTCAAGGCGAAATGATATGACGATGACGATCGACGTAAGGTTAGTTCATCGTCGAGAATCGTTCTCTGGGAAGAAGGACCAGGTAGCACAGTTAAAATTTAGCACGGTAATGATATAGCCGATCAGGCTAGGGAAGATGTGATCGGGTACAAACTCGTAAGCAAATAAGATTACTAAGAGTTGTTTAATCGCGATGCGGACTCGATTCAGTTATCGATGTCCTTGAGTGTTTAATAACTCGAAGCCCGTGAAAAATTGTAATCAGTGAGAATGTAGTACTTGATGAAGAACTCATAAGAAGTTATGCAGTTCCAAGATAATCTCAAGATACCAGGGGGATAATACTCGATGACAGATCAAAGTAGATGTTGGACTGGGGCATTGCTCTGCAGAAGACAAGTTCTTAAACTCGCACGAGAAATGGTATTTAAAGGAGAACATGGTCGGAACCACGGTCGCAAAAGACCAAGCATAGATAAGAGAAGAAGCTATAACAAGGGGATTATTATTACTACGAGAAGCTTCCATGATAAGTTCCACCTCGGGTCCATGGGCATGAACACAAAGTTCAAGGTCGACTCCCACTTCTCCAAAGCATAACCTTACATTCACTTCTCGTTTCGATAATGGCATTAGTGTTGAAAGTTTTACCCGTGAAATACCGTATGAGTATGACCCGTGAAAACTTCCGAGTTCACACATAGTATGGAAGGCATAGGTTCAACCCATCAGGGCATCTTACGAACATATACCACAAACTTTGGGGTAAATAATACAAGCTCGAAAGTAGAGCATTGTTCAAAAGCAGATGATACAATTTACCAAAGGCATTATATACCCATGGAAAGGCTCTCAAGGTTATTCAATATGAAGGACATGTCGGATAAAATCCAACAAAGGAACCGATGGTCCACAAGGGATCCGAGGTGAGCATCGGTACTCAACCGGAGGAAGAAGAATGCACGGGCATCATATTATAGAACATCTGAATAATTCGATGCTTAGATAACAAAGGAATTTCGATTTCCAAAACAAAGGATCAGAAGCAGTCGCTCTGATCAAGGATGGATAAGTTGGATAGACCAGAGGCACAATTGACGACAAATAGTTTGGTCGAGAACCAGCTCATGTTAAAAAATAATGTCTGAGCCGGAAAGATAATTTTGAAGGGTTGATAGATGATTGTGTGCATTCACACACATGTTGAACCAATAGGATCAAAATGACGGTGTCAAAAGATACTAGTGAATATTGCTAGATATGTGGGAAGCATCCATTATGCAAGTAGACAAGTATTTGCAGAGCAATAAAGCTGCTAAGGATTTTCGGAGGGTTGAATAGTATTTCAAAGACTTTTGTGGAACATCTGAACAACTGGGGATGAGTGGATACTCGGTAAGTGCGAGAAATTTTTCTTAGGGGTATTCAGGTGGCAAAGAACTGCAAGGCAGTAGGCACAAAATATTCTCGGTGTATCTTGTAATAACAAGATCGACTGGGATAAAAGTAAGCACGACAGGTGTATGTATTTATCCATAGGGATATTTCGGTGGAAGGGAATTGCAAAAGCAACAGCACAAGGTCTCGAGAGAAAATTGAGAGTATCTTCGAAATCTTCTAGTGCACCAAGCGATCATCCGGATCAAGGGGCTCTCCGGGAGAAAGTATTATCGAGAACCTAGAATCCGAAAGTTAATAAAATCGTTTAACCCGAATAGAAGAGATGTCGAGTCCCAGTATAGGTCGAGGAATAAAAGATCCTACTACCACCCAATGGCGACGCGTGCGGTAAGACACACATCCATGTTAGTAAAAGTTTTGCAACGTCTAGACTCGACTTCGCCAAGGAGTTGGGAAGGGGATTCCTACAGCAAATGGCTCGATACCAACTTGTGACGCTTCCGATTCAATCGTGACACTAATCATGCACGCAAACGCGTAATGCGATCAAGATCAAGGACTCACGGAAGATATCACAACACAACTCTAAAACATAAACAAGTCATACAAGCATCATAATACAACCCGGGGCCTCGAGGGCTCGAATACAAGTGCTCGATCATAGACGAAGTCAGCGGAAGCAACAATATCTCGAAAGTACGTATATAAGTTAAACAAGTTTGCCTTAAGAAGGCTAGCACAAACTAGGATACAGATCGAAGAGGCGCATGCCTCCGCCTCGAACCTCCTAACTACTCCCCGTCGTCATCGATGGGCTGCACGTAGTAGTAGGCACCTCCAGGAGTAGTCGCCATCGAGGGTGGCGTCTGCTCTGGGTTCCAACATCCGCCGCAGCAAGAATCGGATAGAGATAGGGGAAAAAGGGGAACAAGGCAACCGTGAGTACTCATCCAAAGTACTGCAAGCAAGGAGCTACACTACATATGCATGGATATATGTGTAAAGGGCCATATTAGTGGACCTGAATCGCAGTAATGCCGTAATAAGAGGGGATAGCTAATCCCGTCAAGACTACGCTCGGGCAGCCTCCGCCTTTGCAGATGTAACAGAGTAGTCTGAAGTCCTCCAAGTAGCATCACATAGCAATAATCCTACTCGGCGAGCCCCTCCTCATTGCCCTATTAGAGAGCGATCACCGGGTTATATCTGGCACTTGGAAGGGTGTGTTTTATTAAGTATCCGGTTCTAGTTGTCATAAGGTCAAGTTACAACTCCAAGTCATCCACATTACCGAAGATCACGGCTATTCAATAGATTAACTTCCTGCAGGGTGCACCACATAACCCAACACGCTTGATCCCATTTGGCCGACACACTTTCTCGGTCATGCCCGGCCGCTGAAGATCAACACGCCGCAGCCCCACCTAGGCATAACAGAGGTCAAGACGCGGTCTAAACCTAAGCGCACAGTGGGTCCGGGCCCATCGCCTTAGCACACCGCACGTTGCGTCTGTGGCCGAAGCGTAACTAGCCCCTTAATACAAGAGCGGGCTTATGTTCCAATCCGGCGCAGCCCGCCGCCGACGCGAACGAAATGCTTCGGTGATACCACGACGCCGAAAGTGCCCATAACTGTTCTGCGTAGTTGGTTAGTGCGTATAGGCCAAGAGCTGCACTCGGATCAAATACCAAGATCTCGTTAAGCGTGTTAAGTATCCGCGAACGCCGACTAGGGCCAGCCCACCTCTCTCCTAGGTGGTCGCAACCTCTGCCGCCCGCCACAAAAGTAATAGTCGGGGCCGTCGGGAACCCAGCCCACCTCTACCGGGATGGAGCCACCGTCCTTTCAAATTTCATCTCCTAACAAAGATCACGGTAATGTAATAGCGTAAGGTATATAGTATATGCCCGTGATCACCTCCCGAAGTGATCACAGCCCAAAGAGTATAGCATGGCGTACGGACAAGAGTGTAGGGCCACCGATGGAACACTAGCATCCTATACTAAGCAAGGATAGCAGGTAATGGTAACAACGGAGTAGCAAGGACAAAGCTATGCGGCAAGATAGGATTAATCGAAGCAAGAATATGCTACACTACTCTAATGCAAGCAAGATAGAGAAGAATAGGCGATATCCGGTGATCAAGGGGGGCTTGCTGGTTGCTCGGGCAAGAGAGAGGGGTCAAATCAACGTAGTCGTCTTTGGGTGGCAGCGGCGTCGGTCTCGGTGTCTAGCGAGAGAAGAGTGGGAAGAAACAATAAATACTTAAGCAAACAGATGCATAGCGACACATGACATGACAAGTATCGGTGCTAGGGGTTCCCTAAGGCGGTATGAGGTGATACCGGTGAAGGGGGGAAACATCCGGGAAAGTATCCCCGGTGTTTCGCGTTTTCGGGCAGAGGAGCCGGAGGGGGAAAGTTGCGAGTTTGATATGATAGGGGTGTGTGGCGGATTTAACGGGTTGCGATCTCGAATCGTCTCGTCGCTCGAGCAACTTTCATGTTGAAAATATTTTAATCCGAGTTACTGATTAAAAGATACGATTTTCTAAAGATTTTATTAATTTCGGAATTTAATTAATTATTTAATTAATTCGAAAAATAGATTAATGACATCAAGATGATGTCATGTCGACATCGCTAGCCAATGAGTTGATCGTCAACCTGACTCAAAGGTCCCACCGGTCGCTGACACATATTAATTAATAAGGTTAATTAAACTAATCACAATTAATTAGGGGGGTGGGCCCCACTGTCATACTAATTAATTAGCTAACTAACAGTAGTTAATTAAGTTAATTAATCATTAGGTTAATTAATCTTAATTGGTTAATTTAATCAGAATTAATTAAGTTAATTAATTAGTGAATTAATTAATTAATTATTTAGTTTCATTATTTGTTTATTTATTCATTTATTTTTCTTTTTTTTATATTAAACCGTTCTGGGGGTGTGCCGCACTTGTCATAGGGCCAAGGCCTAACGGGCACGGGCGCTACGGGCGTGTTCAAGGCAGACGGATGCGCCGAAGGGCAAGACGCCAAGACGGCAGGCGCCCAGGGAGGGCAAGGCTCATGGCGAGGCCATTGCACGAGCGGGTCCCACGGCCGGGCGGACGGAGAGGGTCGGCGAGAGGAGGTCATGCGGCGGCAACAAGTGCGGCCGGTCTGCGCGTGAGGGAGGTCGAGGAGCAGGATGGCGGGCGCGCCCCGAGCGGGCGCAGGGGATTTACGCACGGGCCACGGCGGGCGCCGGCGCCAACCGCGAAGGACGAGGATGGCGACGGACAGGGCGGACGTAGGGAGGAGCGATCATGGTGGTGGCGGCACTGAGCGACAAGGCGCGAGCAGGGAGCAAGGCCGCGACGCATATGGGGGTACGCCGGGCGGGCGAGGCCACGGTGAGCGCGGCCGGGCGCGGTGACTGTGGGCATGCATCGGCGCGCCGAACAGACAGAGATGAGGGGAGGGGCGAGGCGGAGCTCACGGAGCGGAGTAGGGACGGGGCAATGTGCTCGGGGAAGGTCGGGGAGGTCGACGGGGACGAGGTCGACGGAGAGGAGCAGTCCGGCGAGGGGCTCCGGCGTCGCCAAAGCGTCGGCGAGGAGGTGCGGTCGAGGTGGCTTCAGCGAGGGCGAGGAGGTCGGCGTCTGGCGTGGGGGGGAGAAGCTTGGCCGCCGGGCAGTGTTTGACGAGGCGGCGGGTCGAGCGCCGTTCCCCGATCCAGATCGGGAGCGAGGGGGCGGTGGAGCGAGTGGGGGTCAAAAGTGCGGTTAGGGTTTCGGGGAAGGATAAGGAGAGGCGGGCCAGGTGGGTGCGTGGGCCGTTGGGTCTGGGTCTTGGGGTTCTCCCATTTTTGTTTTCTGTTTTGCCCTTTTGTATTTTCTTTCTTTTATTTATTTTCTTTCTGTTTTAATTAGTTTAGGCCATTTAGGTGCTTTGTAAAATTGTGTTTGCTTTATTATAATTACCCTGGCATTTAACTGCACACTCCGAACATTTTAGTTTAATATTTTTGAAACTTTTGCCGTTTGACATTAATTTGAATTTGAATTTTGAAACGGTTTCGAATTAACCTGAGATTAGCAACAGTAATCGAGGTGACGTGGCATCATTAGCAGAGGGTTACTGTAGCTTAATTATCCGGGCGTCACAGTTTTGCTCGTGGAAGAGGCTTAGTCAACGGTCTGCAACATTCATATCCGTGTGTATTTTGCAAATCTCTATGTCTCCCTCCTTGACTTGATCGCAGATGGAACTGAAGCGTCTCTTGATGTGTTTGGTTCTCCTGTGAAATCTGGATTCCTTCGCTAAGGCTATTGCTCCAGTATTGTCACAAAGGATTTTCATTGGACCCGATGCACTAGGTATTACACCTAGATCGGATGTGAACTCCTTCATCCATACTCCTTCATTTGCTGCTTCCAAAGCAGCTATGTACTCCGCTTCACACATAGATCCCGCCACGACGCTCTGCTTGGAACTGCACCAACTGACAACTCCACCATTCAATATAAATACGTATCCGGTTTGTGACTTAGAGTCATCCGGATCAGTGTCAAAGCTTGCATCGACGTAACCATTTATGACGAGCTCTTTGTCACCTCCATAAACGAGAAACATATCCTTAGTCCTTTTCAGGTATTTCAGGATGTTCTTGACCGTTGTCCAGTGATCCACTCCTGGATTAGTTTGGTACCTCCCTGCTAAACTTATAGCAAGGCACACATCAGGTTTGGTACACAACATTGCATACATGATAGAACCTATGGCTAATGCATAGGGAATGACTTTAATTTTCTCTCTATCTTCTGCAGTTGTCGGGCATTGAATCTGACTCAACTTCACACCTTGTAACACAGGCAAGAACCCTTTATTTGACTGATCCATTTTGAACTTCTTCAAAATTTATCAAGGTATGTGCTTTGTGAAAGTCCAATTAAGCGTCTTGATCTATCTCTATAGATCAAGATGCCCAATATATAAGCAGCTACACCGAGGTATTTCATTGAAAAATTCTTATTCAAGTATCCTTTTATGCTATCCAGAAATTCTGTATTATTTCCATCAACAATATGTCATCCACATATAATATTAGAAATGCTATAGAGCTCCCACTCACTTTCTTATAAATAAAAGCTTCTCCAAAAGTCTGTATAAAACCATATGCTTTGATCACACTATCAATGCATATATTCCAACTCCGAGAGGCTTGCACCAGTCCATAAATGGATCGCTGGAGCTTGCACACTTTGTTAGCACCTTTAGGATCGACAAAACCTTCTGGTTGCATCATATACAACTCTTCTTTAAGATATCCATTAAGGAATGCAGTTTGACATCCATTTGCCAAATTTCATAATCATAAAATGCGGCAATTGCTAACATGATTCGGACAGACTTAAGCATCGCTATGGGTGAGAAGGTCTCATCGTAGTCAACTCCTTTAACTTGTCAAAAACTTTTCGCAACAAGTCGAGCTTTGTAGACGGTAACATTACCGTCAACGTCAATCTTTTCCTTGAAGATCCATTTATTCTCTATGGCTTGCCGATCATCGGGCAAGTCAACCAAAGTCCACACTTTGTTCTCATACATGGATCCCATCTCAGATTTCATGGCCTCAAGCCATTTCGCGGAATCTGGGCTCACCATCGCTTCCTCATAGTTCGTAGGTTCGGCATGGTCAAGTAACATGACCTCCAGAACAGGGTCACCATACCACTCTGGTGCGGACCGTATTCTGGTTGACCTACGAGGTTTGGTAGTAACTTGATCTGAAGTTTCATGATCATCATCATTAGCTTCCTCACTAATTGGTGTAGGAATCACTGGAACTGATTTCTGTGATGAACTACTTTCCAATTCGGGAGAAGGTACAATTACCTCATAAAGTTCTACTTTCCTCCCCATCACTTCTTTCGAGAGAAACTCCTTCTCTAGAAAGGATCCATTCTTAGCAACGAATATCTTGCCTTCGGATCTGTGATAGAAGGTGTACCCAAAAATCTCCTTTGGGTATCCTATGAAGACACATTTCTCTGATTTGGGTTCGAGCTTATGAGGTTGAAGCTTTTTCACATAAGAATCGCAGCCCCAAACTTTAAGAAACGATAGCTTAGGTTTCTTGCTAAACCACAATTCATATGGTGTCGTCTCAACGGATTTAGATGGTGCCCTATTTAACGTGAATGCAACCGTCTCTAAAGCATAACCCCAAAATGATAGCGGTAAATCAGTCGCACCATATCTGATAAAGTACGGTTACGACGTTCGGACACACCATTACGCTGTGGTGTTCCAGGTGGCCTGAGTTGTGAAACTATTCCACATTGTTTCAAATGAAGACCAAACTCATAACTCAAATATTCACCTCCACGATCAGATCGTAGAAACTTTATTTTCTTGTTAAGATGATTTTCCACTTCACTCTGAAAGTCTTTGAACTTTTCAAATGTTTCAGACTTATGTTTCATTAAGTAGATATACCCATGTCCGCTCAAATCATCCGTGAAGGTCGAAAATAATGATACCCGCCGCAAGCCTCAACACTCATCGACCGCATACATCAAGATGTATTATTTCCAATAAGTCGCTTGCTCGCTCCATTGTTCCAGAGAACGGAGTCTTAGTCATCTTGCCCATGAGGCATGGTTCGCAAGCATCAAGTGATTCCAAAAGTCCATCAGCATGGAGTTTCTTCATGCGCTTTACACCAATATGACCTAAACGGGAGTGCCACAAGTAAGTTGCACTATCATTATTAACTTTGCATCTTTTGGCTTCAATATTATGAATATGTGTATCACTATAATCGAGATTCAACAAAAATAGACCACTCATCAAGGGTGCAAGACCATAAAAGATATTACTCATATAAATAGAACAACCATTATTCTCTGATTTAAATGAATAACCGTCTCGCATCAAACAAGATCCAGATATAATGTTCATGCTTAACGCTAGCACCAAATAACAATTATTCAGGTCTAAAACTAATCCCGACGGTAGATGTAGAGGTAGCGTGCCGACGGTGATCACATCGACTTTGGAACCATTTCCCACGCGCATCGTCACCTCATCCTTAGCCAATCTCCATTTAATCAGAGTCTCTGCTTCGAAGTTGCAAATATTAGCAATGTAACCAAAGATCAAATACCCAGACGCTACGATGAGCATTAGTAAGGTACACATCAATAACATGTATATCAGATATACCTTTCACTTTGCCATCCTTCTTATCCGCCAAATACTTGGGGCAATTCCGCTTCCAGTGACAAATCCCTTTGTAGTAGAAGCACTAAGTCTCAGGCTTAGGTCCATAATTGGGCTTCTTCCCTTGAGCAGCAACTTGCTTGCTGTTCTTCTTGAAGTTCCCCTTCTTCCCTTTGCCCTTTTTCTTGAAACTAGTGGTCTTGTTAACCATCAACACTTGATGCTCCTTCTTGGTTTCTACCTCCGCAGCCTTTAGCATCGCGAAGAGATCGGGAATTGTCTTTTCCATCCCTTGCATATTATAGTTCATCACAAAGCGTTTATAGCTTGGTGGCAGTGATTGAAGAACTCTGTCAATGACAGTATCATCAGGAAGATTAACTCCCAGGTGAGTCAAGTGGTTGTGGTACCCAGACATTCTAAGTATGTGTTCACTGACAGAATTATTCTCCTCCATTTTGCAGCTATAGAACTTGTTTTAGACTTCATATCTCCCAACTCGGGCATTTGCTTGAAATATTAACTTCAACTCCTGGAACATCTCATATGCTCCATGATGTTCAAAACGTCTTTGAAGTCCCGATTCTAAGCTGTAAAGCATGACACACTGAACTATCGAGTAGTCATCAGCTTTGCTGTGCTAGACATTCATAACGTCCGGAGTTGCTCCTGCAACGGGTCTTGCACCTAGCGGTGCTTCCAGGACATAATTCTGTTGTGCAGCAATGAGGATAATCCTCAAGTTACGGACCCAGTCTGTGTAGTTGCTACCATCAATTTTTAACTTAGCTTTCTCTAGGAACACATTAAAATTCAAGGGAACGGTAGCACAGGCCATTGATCTACATCAACATAGATATGCAAAAACTATCAGGTACTAAGTTCATGGTAAATTAAAAGTTCAGTTAATCATATTACTTAATAACTCCCACTTAGATAGGCATCCCTCTAGTCATCTAAATGATCACGTGATCCACATCAACTAAACCATGTCCGATCATCACGTGAGATGGAGTAGTTTTCAATGGTGAACATCACTATGTTGATCATATATACTATATGATTCACGTTCGACCTTTCTATCGACGCTGCGAGGCCATATCTGCATATGCTAGGCTCGTCAAGTTTAACCTGAGTATCCTGCACGTGCAAAACTGGCTTGCACCCGTTGTATGTGAACGTAGAGCTTATCACACCCGATCATCACGTGGTGTCTCGGCACGACGAACTGTAGCATGGTGCATACTCAGGGAGAACAATTATACCTTGAAATTTAGTGAGGGATCATCTTATAATTCTACCGCCGTACTAAGCAAAATAAGATGCATAAAGGATAAACATCACATGCAATCAAAATATGTGACATGATATGGCCATCATCATCTTGTGCCTTTGATCTCCATCTCCAAAGCACCGCCATGATCTCCATCATCACCGCTTGACACCTTAATCTCCATCAGAGATCGTTGTCG
Source organism: Aegilops bicornis (assembly GCA_021605145.1). Classification (NCBI taxonomy): domain Eukaryota; kingdom Viridiplantae; phylum Streptophyta; class Magnoliopsida; order Poales; family Poaceae; genus Aegilops; species Aegilops bicornis. Next base: position 568,329,874 of record CM038675.1, read on the forward strand.
CCTCGCCAATTATTGCTTCCATGACTATCGCTCATCGCTTAGTGATAAAGTAAAGCAATTACATGGCGATTGCATTTCATACAATAAAGCGACAACCATAAGGCTCCTGCCAGTTGCCGATAACTTTTACAAAACATGATCATCTCATACAACAATTTATTTCTCATCACGTCTTGACCATATCACATCACAACATGCCCTGCAAAAACAAGTTAGACGTACTCTACTTTGTTGTTGCAAGTTTTACGTGGCTGCTACGGGCTTCTAGCAAGAACCATTCTTACCTACGCATTAAAACCACAATGATTTTTCGTCAAGTGTGCTATTTTAACCTTCAACAAGGACCGGCAGTAGTCAAACTCGATTCAACAAAAGTTGGAGAAACAGACACTTGCCAGCCACCTGTGTGCGAAGACGTCGGTAGAACCAGTCTCATGAACGCGGTCATGTAATGTCGGTCCGGGCCGCTTCATCCAACAATACCGCCTAATCAAAGTAAGACGTTGGTGGTAAGAAGTATGACTATTATCGCCCACAACTCTTTGTGTCCTACTCATGCATATAACATCTATGCATAGACCTGGCTCGGATGCCACTATTGGGAACGTAGTAATTCAAAAAAATAATCTACGATCATGCAAGATCTATCTAGGAGAAGCATAGCAACGAGACGGGAGAGTGTGTCCACATAACCTTGTAGACCGAAAGCGGAAGCGTTATGTAACGCGGTTGATGTAGTTGAACATCTTAACGATCCAACCGATCCAAGTACCGAACATACGGCACCTCCGTGTTCACCACACGTTCAGCACGATGATGTCCCTCGAGCTCTTGATCCAGTAGAGGGTCGAGGGAGAGTTCCGTTAGCACGACGGCGTGGCGACGGTGTTGGTGATGTGATCCGCGCAGGGCTTCGCCTAAGCACTACGGCAATATGACCGAGGTGGTAAACTATGGAGGGGGGCACCACACACGGCTAAGGGACAATTGATATTATGCCTTTAGGGTGCCCCCCGCCCCTGTATATAAAGGAGGGGAGGAGGCCGGCCCCCTAGGGGCACGCTGATACGTCTCCAACGTATCTATAATTTTTGATTATTCCATGCTATTATATTATATGTTTTGGATGTTTAATTGGCTTTAATATGCTCTTTTTTATTATTTTTTGGACTAACCTATTAACCGAAGGCCCAGTGCAAATTGCTGTTTTTTTGCCTATTTCAGTGTTTCACAGAAAAGGAATATCAAATGGAATCCAAACGGAACGAAACCTTCGCGAGGATCTTCACTACAAAAAAAGACACTTCTGTGATGATACGTGTTTGTCACAGTAGGTCGTTTTCTGTCATGCATGTACATCCATGACAAATTTATGACAGAATCAACATAATCATACATGTGCTGTCGTAGAAGTGTTCCATGACATTACCAAAATTATCATCACGGAAGTGTCCACTTCCATGACGATAAATCATGCGTCATAGAAGTGCTTTCGTCAAGGGTGACCGACACGTGGCATCCACCGTAACGGGACGCCTTTAAGCTATCGGGTCCGGTTTTGGAAACGATAACCCGTTAATAGCCCGGACCAATGGGAATTTTCCATGTGTAAAATTCTCATTGGCCGGAGGAAACACGTGTCGGCTCAACGCTCAGACAGATGTCATCCACTCATTGGACAGGAGGCGCCTATGATACGTCGACACGTCGCACAGCCCAACAGAGGCCCATTCCGGTGAAAAGTCCAGCCCGTTTGACTTGGTCAAAAGGTAACAGGCCGGCCCACGGAAAGCCTGTTAAGGCATGTTCGTATATAGCCCATTTATGGCCCGCTTACTACCGACCCGTTACAGCCTATCAGAATTAAGCTCAGTAGCTTCATCTGGGCCATCCAATATGATTCTAGCCCATTGTAACTTCCGGCCCATGTATGGCCCATGATGTCTTTCGGCCCATATGAGGCCCTTTGTAACTCTCAGCCCATTAAAGGCCCGAGATGAAAATGGCCCATAATGAACAGTGTATCGCTTTATACCCATTAATGGCCCATTATTCCGTCAGCCTTTTCCAGCCCGTGTTAACTTTCGTCATTCTAAGGGCCCATTTATTCTTGGGATCATTTCTAGAATTCAGTTAGATACGGTCTGTTACTGGCCTGTTTCGTTTGTGGGCCAAATACAGCCCATGGTTACATTCGGCCCCTTTGTGGCCCGTTAACCCGTTGGGTTGTTTTCATAGCGTTATCAAATACGGCCTTTTAACGGCCCGTTATGGTCCACGAATAGTACGACCCATGTTTGGCGAAATGATTATATGGCCCGTAGAAGGCCAATGGATCCTACGGCCCGTAGAAGGCCCATGGATCATACGGCCCGCAGAAGGCCCATGGATCATACGGCCTGTAGAAAGTCCATGGATCCTACGGCCCGTAAAAGGCCCATGGATCCTACGGCCCGTAGAAGGCCCACGAATCCTACAACGCGCATGAGGCCCATGGTTACAACAGTCCGTGTGTTGCCATGAGTATTGTGGCCTAGTTACCAAAACTAGGTTATTGTGGCCACTAAAAATGCGGAAAAGGAACTGCAGTGACTACAAGCAAACAACTAAACAAGACAATAAGGAAATAAATAAGCAAGCAACTAACGCTAGCCTATTACAGCTATTGCACATATTACATCCACTGGGCATCAAAGTTCACCACCAGTGCAAATATAGGGAACAAAGCAGCATATTACATACACTGGCCGTCAAAATTGGCCACCAGTGCAAATAAACGCAACAGCAAAACAAGTCCTTAACTGAAACAACTTCAGAAGAGCTCAAGAAACGTTATCTTGGGTATCCACCATGCTGGCAACAAGCTTAGCAAGCTTATTAGCTTTGTCCTGTTTGGCGCTAAAATTCAACGCTTGTTGTTGCACGAGAAAGTATGCATCTGAATGCTCCAGGGACTTCTGCAGTCCTTCCGCTTCTTGTCGCAGCACAACTGATCGATGTCTTTCAGCTTGTAGTTGAGACTCAAGAAACCGAACGGATTCAGACAGTGAGTTTGAATAGCTTGTGCAAGCGGTAGTGGCCAGTAACTCGAACAGTAAACCAATATAAGACTTTAGGGTTGCCTCGCTATCTTCAAGATAGTTTTCCTTAGCTGTTTTATCAGCTTTGTTGGAGACCAACAAGGATGTCTCACGATCCTGAACCTTATCTGCATTACTTCCTTTATCATTGCTTAATAAGGCACTCTTCCCCAATATTCTGTCAGCATTCTAAAAGAATAAACAAGCAGACACATGACAGGTTTAGCATGTACTAGTATATGAAACTCATTTCGGTGAACCAGTTCATTTGTAAGGTGGACAAGATTAAACTACCAAGTCTTCTATTGCCAAGTAGTACATTATAAAAGCATCAAACAAACATATATCTATGTCCTATGGTCCCCATTGTCTTGGCAAATCAAAATAGAGACACGGTTCAAATCATATCAGTTCAAGAGAAAGCGACCAAAGAATACAAAGCGTGGGAAACTAAATGGCACAACAAGATTTCAGATGGGTACCACAGTCTACATGTACAACAACACTATTGGCCCTGTTATGATGCTAGTAATGTGCATGATATGAGAAGTCAATCAGATACACAATTGAAATTGAAATCAACAAAGCTATTTATAAGAGCAACCCTGTTAAAGAAACATGTGTAAACATACCTGTTGTGCCATTGGAGTTTCCATTGGATAGTTCAATTTAAAAATAAGTTCGTATGAGTAAATACAATGATACAAGAGCAAAGCAGTATGCACGATAGCAATGGAATCTTAAATGAGAACAGTTGTTCTTCAGGATTAAGCACTTGTTCTACATGAACACAGTACATTCAGATGCAAGCATATAGTACTTAAAATAAAATGAGCTCATAGACCTTACCACATTCTTGGTTCGGGACCAAGAAGAACAAAGGCGTTCCAGTCATCAAATCCGATGCGTCGTCTCGAGGAGAACATAAGGGAATTTGATGAGTTTCTTTGCCGGTGAAGCACGCTTTTCTTGAGTAATTCCAATCGCCACCAAGCATTCTTGAAGATAGTAGAGGTATTAGCACAGGTTACCTCATCCCGAAGTTTCCAAATCGGTCCTTCTCTATAGATAAAATGGGAAAATTTGTTGTATTATAACCATCATGGAGGTAGAATGTATGGGACAAAGCAAAGTAATTGCCATGAATAACATTACTTACACATAACTCCCGGACAAACACCTGAATCGGGCATTTTCCTTTATCTTCAGTATAATATTTCCATGATGGGAAGATACGCACATAGGATTTAACAACATCAAATGTGATAGATGTTAAACTATGAATGGCTGGTTGTGCTTCCTCCACAAGAATAGGTGTACTAACTGGTGGAGTTGGGGTTCGCCATGGTAGTACTGGCGCTTTGGGCACCGGGAGCTGCCTTACTAACCGCTCTTGTTTGGGAGCTCTGTGGTGGAGATGGTGCCGTGTCAACGAGGAACTGGGTTACTATCTCTTTGGGGTTGGGGTTAGATTGGGTGAAGCTGGTTCTCTATCCATCGCATGAGGTGTAAAATCATGAGAGTTTGGGTTATGTGTGGTACGGCTGGTTCTCGTGCATGTACAACCGGGTGCTATCTCCACCAATAGGTAGCACTGCTTATTTGAAGACCATGCTTTTACTCCGCTTAGATATCGCCATCACCCGCTCCAATTCAAATGACTGATAAACAGGAAACATAATTGAATGTACAGACATTGTATGAGAGATGTATGCAATAGATAGTGTGGAAAAAGAGGGCATTAAATAATTGACATGTATATTGTTTAACTAAAACGGATAGCATGACATAATTTCACATATATGATGTCTATCTAAACTGGATAGCATAGCAACATAATTCAAAGATATGATGACTAACTAAACAGGATCTCATGACATAATTCACATGCATGTTATCTAAGTAACCAGGTGTGACGCCCGAATAATTAAGCTACAACAACCCTCTGCTAATGATGCCACGTCACTTCGATTATTGTTGCTACTCTCACGTTAGTTCGAAACCGATTCAAATTCAAATTCAAAATCCAGCAAACAATAAAAGTTTCCAATTATTAAAACTAAAATGTTCGGAGTGAACCAAATGTTGCATAGGTAATTATAGTGAAGAAACCGCATTTTTAGAAAATGCTTAAATACTCTAAAATGAATAAACCAGCAATAGGTAAAATAAATAAATAAAGAAAAGACAAAATGAAAATAAAGAAAAGGAGAAGGAACCCCCCGGGCCAAGTGGCCCAGCTGGCCTCAGCCGCTCGAACGGGTCGGCCCACCCCCACCACTTAACCCTCCCACACCCCGTAACCCTAACCACCCCAGTCCCCACTTCCCACGATCCCCACCCCACGTCTCTCTCCTCCCCCCTCCCGATTTTGGATCGGGGCACTCGGGGGGCCCGACCCCGCCGTCGCCGCCGCGCCAGCCCCCGACGTCCCCTCCTCGTCCCGCCACCACCTCGCGGACGCCACCTCCCCGCCGGACCGCCTCGTCACCTCCCTTACCCCGGGTTTGGCTCCAGCCATCGTCACCGGAGACGCAGCGCCCGAGCGCCCTGACGCCGATGTCGTTCGCCATCGCCGGCGCCTCCCACGTCGCCTCCCCGACCTCCTCCCCAACGGCCTACACCAGGCCTCGCCGACCCCTCGCTCCTCGGCAATGCTGTGAGCTGCGCCCCCCTCCCCTTCTGCCCCCGGCGTACGTTCGCATCTCGCCGGCAACCGTCCGCGCTCACCACCGCCCGCTTGCCCTAGCCATGCGCGCTCCCCTCACAAGGCGCGCGCTTGCCACCGCCGCGCTCACACCAGCGCTGTGAGCGCTCGTGCGCCCTGTGCCCTGCATTGCACACGCCGCCACGCGAAGCTGCGCTGCCACCACTTGCTGCTCCGGCCAACCCGTCTTGGCCTCGCCCGCCTCGCCTGCCGCGCCGTCGCCACACACCACCACCTCGTGCCGTCCTCATGCTCCCATGTCGCGCCGCTCGCCGTCGTTTCGGCCGGCCGACCTGCCTCACCGGCAGCCCCCGTCTGTGAGCGGGCGTAGCCCCTGCCGGCTGCGCCTCTGCCAGATTGGGTAGGCCCCTGCTAATTGGGGGTTAGATTAGCACTAACCCCCTCCTAGTTAGCCACTAACAGTGGGCCCTGCCCCTGTTTAAATGAAAAAAGGAAGATATTTTCATGCATAAATAAATAAATAAATAATTAGTTAATCAATTTAATTAACTAAACCTAAATTAATCTAATTAATTTGTTAGTTAAATTAGACAGGCAATGACACGGGGCCCTACCCCTTTTGACCAATCAAAGTTTGACTGGTCAACTAGGTCCCCCTGGCCCCACATGTCAGCTCCTCTGGTACACTTCTATGTACCAGAGTTGGGTGCACCTAGCAATTCACATTTACTTTCGAATTAAATAAAATTTAGAAAATGAATTAAAACTTTGAAAAATGATATAAAATAATTCGTAACTCGGATGAAAATACTTTGTACATGAAAGTTGCTCAGAACGACGAGACGAATCCGGATACACAGCCCGTTCGTCCGCCACACATCCCTAGCATAGCAAACACGCAACTTTCCCCCTCCGGTTCATCTGTCCTAAAATGCGAAGCGCCGGGAATACTTTCCCGGATGTTTCCCCCCTTCGCCGGTATCACCTATCCCCTCGTTAGATCACCCTTGGCACTGCATATTACCTCGTTATATTTTGGGATGCTTTATTTGCTCCGTATTTATTGTTTCTTCCCCATCTTCTCTCCGGTAGACTACGAGACTGACGCCGCTGCTGGTGCCCGATCGACTACGTTGTTGACGACCCCTCCTTCTTGCCAGAGCAACCAGGCAAGCCCCCCCTTGATCACCAGGTACCGCCTATTCCTTCTCTCTATTGCTTGCATCAGAGTAGTGTAGCATGTTACTGCTTTCGGTTAATCCTATTCTGCTGCATAGCCTGTCATTGTTGCTACAATTGTTGATACCTTACCTGCTATCCTAATGCTTAGTATAGGATGCTAGTGTTCCATCAGTGGCCCTACACTCTTGTCCGTCTGCCCGGCTATACTACTGGGTCGTGATCACTTCGGGAGGTGATCACGGGCATATGCTATATACTTTATAGTGTTACATTACTTATGATACTATTCAGAGATGGGGGCTGAAGGGGCAGGTGGCTCCATCCCGGTAGAGGTGGGCCTGGGTTCCCGACGGCCCCCGGCTATTACTTTGTGGTGGAGCGACAGGGCAGGTTGAGACCACCTAGGAGAAAGGTGGGCCTGGCCCTGGTCAGCGTCTACGGTTACTTCATAATAACACGCTTAATGAGATCTTGGTATTTCATCTTAGTCTGGCCACTGGCCTATACGCACTAACCAACTACGCGGGAACAGTTATGGGCACTCGACGTCGTGGTATCAGCCGAAGCCTTCATGAAGTCGTGGCCGGCGCGCCACGGATTGGATGGAAACGCCATTTAGGCTAGGTTCCTTCCGGCCGCCCACGCAACATGCAGGTGTGCAATGGGCGATGGGCCCACACTGTGCCATAGGATTTAGACCGGCGTCGACCTCTCTGTTGTGCCTAGGTAGGGCTGCGACGTGTTGATCTTCCTCGAGGCCTGCATGACCCAGGAAAGTGTGTCCGGCCAAATGGGATCGAGCGTGTTGGTTATGTGGTGCACCCCTACTGGGAAGTTTATCTATTCGAATAGTCGTGATCTTCGGTAATGGAACGACTTGGAGTTGTACCTTGACCTTATGACAACTAGAACCGGATACTTAATAAAATACACCCTTCCAAGTGCAAGATATAACCCGGTGATCGCTCTCACACAGGGCGACAAGGGGAGGATCGCGGGGTAGGATTATGCTATGTGATGGTACTTGGTGAACTTACCATCTACTCTCTTCTACATGCTGCAAGATGGAGGCTGTCAGAAGCATAGTCTTCGACAGGACTAGTTATCCCCCTCTTATTCTGGCTTTCTACAGTTCAGTCTGCCGATATTGGCCTTTACACAGATACCCATGCATATGTAGTGTAGATCCTTGCTTGCGAGTACTTTGGATGAGTACTCACGGTTGCTTTTCTCCCTTTTCCCCCCTTTCCATTCTATCTGGTTGTCGCAACCTGATGTTGGAGCTTAGGAGCCAGACGCCATCGTCGACGACGACTCCTACTACACCGGAGGTGCTTACTACTACGTGCAGCCACACCGACCGGGGAGTAGTTTAGGAGGATCTCGAGGCGGGAGGCATGCGCCTCTTTCGATCTCAGATCCCAGTTTGTTCTAGCCTTCTTAAGGCAAACTTGTTTAACTTATGTCTGTACTCAGATATTGTTGCTTCCGCTGACTCGTCTATGACCGAGCACTTGAATTCGAGCCCTCAAGGCCCCTGGCTTGTATTATGATGCTTGTATGACTTATTTTATTTTTAGAGTTGTGTTGTGATATCTTCCCGTGAGTCCCTGATCTTGATCGTACACGTTTGCGTGTATGATTAGTGTACGATTGAATCGGGGGCGTCACAAGTTGGTATCGGAGCCGACTGCCTGTAGGAATCCCCCTTCCACACTCCTTGGTTGAAGTCGAGTCTAGACATTGCAAAACTTTTACTAACCAGGCTGTGTGGCTTGCATGCCCACGTTGCCATATGGGTGGTATTAGGATATTTTATTCCTTGTCTATACTCTGGGACTCTAATCTCTCTTCTATTCGGGTTAAATGATTTTGCTAACTCTAAAACTAGGATCTCGTAACTACTTCCTCCCGGAGGGCCCCTTCATTCCAGATGATGTCCTGATTCATTAGAAGACCCCGTTGATACTCTTCGATGTTATCCCGAGAACTTGTGTTCCTCGCATTTGCAATTCCCCTTCCACCGTCAACCCTTATGGATAACTACATGCACTTGCCCTTCTTACATTCATCCCAAGTTGTGTCGGTGTCAAAACCGGCGAATCTCGGTAGGGGGTCCGAACTGTGCGTCTAAGGCGGATGGTAAAAGGAGGCGGGAGACACGATATTTACCCAGGTTTGGGCCCTCTCGACGGAGGTAATACCCTACTTCCTGCTTGATTGATCTGGATGATATGAGTATTACAAGAGCTGATCTACCACGAGATCGTAGAGGCTAAACCATAGAAGCTAGCCTATGGTATGACTGTTGTTGTCCTACGGACTAAACCCTCCAGTTTATATAGACAACGGAGGGGGCTAGGTTTACACAGAGTCGGTTACAAGGGAGGAGATCTACATATCCGTATTGCTAAGCTTGCCTTCCACGCCAAGGAGAGACCCATCCGGACACGGGTCGAAGTCTTCAATCTTGTGTCTTCATAGTCCAACAGTCCAGCCAAAGGATATAGTCCGGATGTTCGAGGACCCCCTAATCCAGGACTCCCTCAGTAGCCCCTGAACCGGGCTTCAATGACGATGAGTCCGGCGCGCAGATTTTCTTTGGCATTGCAAGGCGGGTTCCTTCTCCGAATACTCCATAGAAGATTTTGAACACTAGGATAGTGTCTGGCTCTGCAAAACAAATTCCACATACCACCGTAGAGAGAATAATATTTCCAAAAATCTAATCTGCTGACAGCTTTTCATAATGTGACGTTCTGCTGTGGTCCGGTCATGACGAACCATTTTTCCCGTGCCTGCCATTTCACGCGTTGCGAGGCGGTTTTATTGGCACGTCTTGTCAAAGCAGAGATCGTGTCCCTCTTTTCATGGGATTCTCATCAATACGGGTATGGGTAACCCAATCATGCCCGTTGGTATGACTCCTTGATTTTAGGCAGGTTCCAAATGGCCACGCGGAGGACGCTAGATATTCACCCTCTTTATAAAGGGGCCAAGGCCTGTCCTTTTCTTCTCGTGCTCGATCCTTCCCTTCCCCCCACCTTGAATTCCAACATTCAAGGCTCAGGCTAAGCGCTTCGGACCTTCAATCATGTCCAGATCCAACCTTCAAGGCCGGTGGATGACCTTGTTTGTCACACAGGAGGACATCAAGAAGCTAAGAGAAGCCAGGTATCTGACCGCCGAAATCTCGCACAGGCTGCCTCCTCAAGGGCAGGTCATCCCCACTCCCGAACCCAATGAGAGTGTCGTATTTATTTCCCACTTCCTCCGAGGGCTAGGCTTTAGTCTTGATCCCTTTGTCAGAGGGCTTATGTTCTACTACGGGCTCGATTTCCATGATCTGGCTCCGGATTCCATCCTTCACATCTCGTCGTTCATCGTCGTGTGTGAAGCCTTCCTCTGCATCACCCCACACTTCGGCTTATGGCTCAAGACCTTCAATGTGAAGCCGAAGATGATTGGGGGACGACACGCAGAGTGAGGAGGCGCCATAATAAACAAAGGCGCCGATGCTCCATGGCCAAAGGGTTCCTTCCCGGAGACATCCAAGTTATGGCAGCGGGAGTGGTTTTACATCACCGCTCCCCGAAGCGCTAAGTGGGTAGCTGCCCCCGCCTTCCGTCCGGCCCCCCGCCACAATTGGCGTCATGGGTCAACAAAGGGCTGGACTGGGGGCCGGCTAATGATGTGCCGACATTGCAGAGCCGCATCCGAGATCTCTTAAAGGGAGATGTCAGCCTTGTCAAGGTAATTCAAGTCATCCTAGTTCGTCGGGTCCTGCCATGGCAGCGTCGACCTCTCCATATGTGGGAGTTCAACCCAGGAGGACCATGAACTATTCAGCAATTCTTCGGCGTGACGCTCGAAGAGATGTATGGATTGTTCTTCGGATCACGAATAAAGTGTCCGGACACCACCGAGGATGCGGGCCTGAACTACAATCGTCCAGACACCCAAGTAAGTGATTCTGCGGCCGAACATGTTGTCTTTTAATTTACCACAACATCATTCTGAAAAGTCGCTTTTTGACCAGGACTGGATAAAAAAGGCGAAGATGATCAGGTGTTCGGCCCCCCTTCCCGAAGGCTCGCCAGATCCTGTACTAGCCAGGATGCTTGAGCTTGCGCCTTATCAAGTGCCATCAGGGGAAGATAAAGGGAGGAACAAACAAGCCGAAAGCGAGCCTAACTCATTATTCATCCAAACCGGGGGAATTAGTGCCTCCGTGAAGGAAGATAACTGGGGAGAAGAATCCAAAATTCCCTCTCCCCAAGGAAGGAAGAGGGCCACCTCTGAAGATTTGGAAACAATGGTTTTCAAACGAGGGAAGAAACCTTTGTCGGGGGGCCCTACCCGGAGGGCATCCTTACCGCACAGTACCCACAAGGGGACCAGCAGCCCTCCATCGAGCTGTAAGTAAACAAAAGTACTTTATAGTAAATATACCCTGCTTCATTTCTGAGAACAATAACCGAGACGTATGTCTTGTAGTTCAGATCGTAGCCCTTCTCGACAGAGTTCGTCTTCGGGGGATCTTCTTCCGGAGATGATGGAGTGCGAAACGCCTCCCCGTGCCTTCCCGCCTCGTGAAGCGGATGACCCTGAGGTGTCGTCACGGAGGATTTCTCCTGATCCACCAAGGCCAGAGGGTGACCCTTCGGCCACCCGAAGTCCGGAGTATACGGCTCCTAAGGAGAGCAACAGAAAGAGTCCGGGACTGCCCGGTGCACGACCAGACGCACTGATGAATCTTCTGGAGAAAGCGGCTATCTCAGACGCGCATCGTACGCTAATGGGTATGGTGGCTGAGAGGATTTCATCCGCCGAAAGCGGGTTGCACGAAGCTTTTATGAGCCTGCTGAGAGGCTTTGAGGTACGCAAAGTAATATATATTTTTTGATGGTACCGCACACGCTAGGTGTGCCCTATGCAGATAGTAGCCCCGAGACTCGTTGTCAGCCGAAAAAGACGACAAATAGAGGATCATAGTCCTAGGTAATAACCGTCTTTGCTTTCATGTGCAAAGGGCCGAGGGTCCGGCTAGCCGGATCGGTGAGTTTGCCGAACTGAAGCGGCAACTTGATGCGGCAGATGCCGACATCATGCTTGTAAACAAGCAGCTTGACGAGGCACAGGGTATGTATTCTCCTATGATCTACACATATTAAGAGGAGTATGATGCTAGTATCTGTAATATGCTGTGGCTGCAGATGGGGCTATCGCCGTGGAGACCCTTCGGGCGGAACTTGCCCGAGCCAAGGAACAAGCCAGGAAGAGTGATGCGGCCGCCCTAAAGGCGGTCGAAGAGCTAAGAGCCGAACAGGCTGCGCATTGCCAGAGCAGAGAAAAAATAGCCCAGATGGCTGTTGAGCTGAAAGATGCCGCCGACCGCTATGAGCTTCTTGAAAAGGAAAGCCAAACAAAGACGGCGGACTTGGAGAAAGCCATGGTAGCAGCCAAGGAAGCCCGCTCTAAAATCAGAGCGGCGAAGGAGGAGCTACGTCAAGCCGAAGATATCACGGCTGGGAAGCCCTTTTTGTTGCGGATGAAGTTCGGAGATCCTAAGTATGCCCTTCTGGATCAATTATGGAGTTCTGCAGACGCATACTTGGATTTGGCAGCGAGTGTTGCTGACGCGACTGAGTTTTTCAAAGATCAGAAAGATCATGAAGTGGAAAAGCTGTTCTGGTCGCAGTTCAATGTTCTAGTGCGTCCGCTGCTGTTAAATGAGTGAATGGCCGAGTGGGCCGAGCTCCATAGGTTGTCCGGTCTTGCCATGAGGTATGTTGTGGATCATCTTTGGCCGGAAGGACCAAGGCCGAATAGTTATTTTGGCTTAGTGCAACAATTCCTTGGTGTTGTGCCACATATCGACGCTGTGAAGAGGTCGGCGTGCATAGAGGGTGCGCGGATGGCTCTTGCGCGTGTCAAGACATATTGGGCAGAGATGGAGGCCACCGCTGTTGCAAACCAGAGTTTGGCCGTAGGCCGGGTATCGGCCGAGCACTATTTTGAAGAAGTCTTAAAAGGCGCTCGTTTAATAGAGGCTCAGTGCTCGAAGAGTATCATGTTCTAGAGACATGTACCCCAATTGTAAGAACAATGTTATTTGAATTATAAAGGTTGTGTTTATACTTTTGCCTGAAGGTATTATTATGCCTCATGTGCGGTCGTTTATGTTTATGTATATATAACCTGAAAGTTTGCAGTCGTCGGCTTCAGCCCCCGCGCATATAATGTGGGGGTGTTCGCGAAAGCGCGTCTTCACACTTGATCCAACGTCTTGATCCATTAAGGAGGTGGTAGCGCGGCGAACGAGGCAATCGGACTATATTGCTTTAACACTTTCACTTAACCATAGGAGTTTGACAGTGGGGCTACTATATAGCCCCTGGTATTTCCGCGGCTATCCGGATACGGTGCGCGTACGTACATGACCGGGAAAACCGGTCCTTCGTTAATGCAGAGGAATCCCGGAGATTCCGATGAGTCATCGAGTGGTTGACCAGTCTCACGCTTTATCATGACAGTCAGTTTTCGGCTTTCTCTACTGAGGTGCTCGTCCGGATGAACCAGGGCACAATCGCAGTAGTTCTCCCGGTGCCCCTTAGCCGATAGAGCGGAACATAAGGTATCAAAACACGGGAGCCGGGCAAAACCAACATTTGACCAAAGACATGATTCGGAGCTGATGCATATAAGGCCAAACTCGCGACGCCAAACACTCCCTAAGGTATTCGGTCTTTACAACATATCTTTGGGCTGAGTAACGCCCTTGAACCCTGAATTTCGAATGCGTGCATTAGTCCGGCGTGGCGAAATGCCAATAATGCCGGCGTCCCTCTCGGTTGTGTTGAGTATCCCAGGGTGTGAAGCAACAAGAGACAGTAAGAAAGGTTTACACAGGGTCTTAATCTAAAAAGATTCCTTTGAGCGGGGCCCTGCTGCACGTCTGCGCCTGTGTCTCCGTTGTGCCGTATCCTGGAAGGGTGTAGCACGATTATCGTCTGTTAAAAGAGAAGAACTTAGATGAAATTTGTCGTGCAAAAAATTGGTTGTTCTTAATAAACCATTAAAATTCAAAATAAGGTCGAGCCGAACTATAGACTTTGCTTTTTTTTTTACATGCGGGAAGCCCCTAACACTGGCTACGGGGGTATATTCATCAACCCCATCTCAGGTTTATCTAAGCTGTTACAGCTAGTGGTGTGCCGGACTCGTCTAGCCGTGTCCGCGGTCTTGGCGACCGATCGTTTAGGCTAGTTGGAGAGGCCATTTTAGTGTTCGACTGCTAAGGCTGCCGCACATCTTCCGCGCGTAAGGAATGCTCGGTGTTTCCACTAACTGTGATGATGCCGCGTGGACCGGGCATCTTGAGCTTGAGATAAGCATAGTGCAGTACTGCACTAAAATGAGCGAAGGCCGTTCTTTCGAGTAGTGCTTGATAGCCGCTTCGGAATGGAGCGATGTCGAAGGTTAACTTTTCACTTCGGAAGTTGTCGGGGGAACCGAATACAACCTCTAGTACGAGAGAGCCCGTGCAGCTAGCCTCTAGGCCTGGTATTACTCCTTTAAAGGTAGTATTGCTTTGGCTAATTCTCATTGGGTCTATCCCCATTTTGCAGACTGTGTCCTGATATATCAGATTAAGACTACTGCCGCCGTCCATGAGGACTCGGGTGAGATGGTATCCGTTGATTATTGGGTCGAGCACCAAGGCAGCCGATCCTCCGTGTCGGACATTGGTCAGGCTATCCCTGCGATCAAAAGTGATCGGGCAGGTTGACCAAGGGTTGAACTTGGGGGTGACGGGCTCTACATCGCATGCGTCTCGGAGTGCGTGTTTGCCCCTCCTCTTCGTCACGTGAATCGTGTTCACTGTTTTGACCTCTGGTGGGAACTTTTTCTGTCCCCCAGTGTTTTGCTGACGAGGCTCATCCTCGTCTTCACTTGGTGTCTCCCTCCCTTTGTGTTCGATGTTTAGCTTACTGGCCTGCTTGAAGACCCAACATTCTCTGTGGGTGTGATTTGCAGGTTTATCGGAGGTGCCGTGAATCTAACATAATTTGTCTAGAATCTTGTTGAGGTTGGACGGTCCATCTCTGTTGCCTTTGAAAGGCTTTTTCCGTTGACCGGGTCGAGAGCCCCTAAATCCGGCGTTTACCGCCGTGTTGTCTGGGTTGTCTTCCTTATTTCGACACTTGCTTTTATTGCGTCGTGGTTTTCCATTACCGTCCCTGACTTCAGATGTGCCTGGGTCGCTGGTGCTACTACGGGCCAGCTATCTTCGCTTCGCCAGCAAAAGCGGGTCATAAGGCTTGTTAGGGCTGCCATTGTCCTTGGTTTTTCTTGGCCTAGGTGTCTCAGCGAGCCATTCATCTCGGACGCTGTGTTTGAAAGCTGCTAAGGCTTGTCCGGCAAATGATGATTTGGTTCTTCTTAGTGAGAAATCTGTTCCAAAGCTTTCGGGCTGACTCTCTGGGCTGTTGAATTATATGACTTAAATCGTCTGCATCCAGAGGTCGGACATAGGTCCCTTGAAAGTTATCCCTAAAATCATCCTCAAGCTCCTCCAAACTTCCAATTGAATTTTCGGGGAGGCTCTTCAGCCAGTGCCGAGCTGGTCCTTTCAACTTGAGGGCAAGTACTTGATGGCGTGGGGATCGTCTCCGCGAGCCATATGGATGTGGAGGATGAAGTCTCAATCCGCACCCTGTGGTGCATCGTTCCGTTGTATGCCTCTATGTTCACGGGTTTGAATCCCTCTGGAAATTCATGATCCAGCACCTCATCAGTGAAACATAGGGGGTGCGCGGCACCCCCGTATTTGGATGTGTCATGGCATTCTGACGGTTATAGTGTTCGGTTTTGATTATACGCTGGAGCGCGCTTCCTAGATCCATAGATGGATCTGGTCACACCGGCCTTTTGATGCAAGTTCTTGCTTGGACCGTGTGCTAACTTATGTAGGGCCTCGTCAGCCGCCCTATCGCGGCCACGAGGTGGTCGATCCGACCGGTCGGCCGTTTTGTTTTTCGGCTGTGTGGGCTCTAAGGCCTCATCATCGAATTCAGGCAACAACTTGCGCTTTGGATAGCTCTTTGTGTGGCGACTGCCACCATACTTTTCTTCAGTGTCGAGCACTTTGTTCCATCTACTGTTGAGCGTATTCTGCGCGGCCTTAAGCCTTTGCTTCTGCTTCTTCAGACTCCTCGCGGTGGCAATAAGCCTTCTACGGAGGTTCTCTTGTTCCAAGTGCCTTTCTGGGATGATGTGTGCATCGTCGTCCGGACTGTTTTCCTCTCTGGAGAGAGGTTGATGAGCTTTATCCTCGGCGTCGCCGTGATCATACAGCGGCTCCGTACTATGTTCGCCGTCATTTGGTTCATCCTGATACGTCATTGGTCAATGTGGTCGTCGTTTCCTCTGGAGTCGACCGGGGTGTTCTTTTTTTCTTGCGCTGTTATCGTTGTTCTTGCCGAGGCGGGATTTGGAGCGGCGCCTACGCTGTCGCTTTGGTTGCTTCTCGAGGGAGCTATCCTTCGCTGCATCCTTCCGTTCCTCGTCGTTGTTTTCTTTGGGTGTATCCACCATATATATATCGTGTGATGAAGTGGCAATCCAGTGCCCTATGGGCGGTGGTTCCTGTTCGTCTCCTGCATCGTCGTCCATACCGTCGATGTCTTCGGAGCCAAAATCGAGCATGTCGGTTAAATCACCGACAGTGGCTACTAAGTGGGTGGTGGGTGGGCAGCGAATTTCTTCGTCATCCGCATCCCATTCTAGCTGGACATAGTTCGACCAAGAGTTTCCTGACAAGGAGAGAGACCTCAATGAGTTTAGCATGTCGCCCAGTGGTGAGTGCTGAAACATATCCGCGGAGGAAAACTCCATGATCGGTGCCCAATCAGATTCGATAGGCACGGATGTAGGTGGTTCAAAGCCCGTGGCCGGGGACGAATCCAAATGGCCGGCAACACGGGTCTCATAAGAGGTGAAGTCGGTATTCGGCTCTATCGCCGCTAAGTGTGCGGCCTCCGTGGTGGGGTCCATCCACCCGTCCTCGGATGGCATAATCTGCTCCGGATCGAGGGCCGGAGTAGCTGCAGGTGGGATCTCCCGAACACTATCTGTCGGCAGAGCTAAGTCATGCCTGTCGTGACTATGCGGCGCACCTGACATGGGCTCGAATCCGTCGAAGATCAAGTCTCCGCGGATGTCGGCAGTATAGTTCAAGCTTCCAAACCTGACCTGATGGCCAGGGGCGTAGCTTTCGATCTGATCCGGATGGCCAAGCGAGTTGGCCCGCAGTGCGAAGCCCCCGAATACGATGATTTGTCTAGGGAGAAAAACCTCACCCTGGATCACATCGTTGCCGATGGTCGAAGGGGCCATCAAACCTTGTGGTGACGGCACAGTGGAACTCTCAATGAAAGCACCAATGTCGGTGTCAAAACCGGCGGATCTCGGGTAGGGGGTCCCGAACTGTGCGTCTAAGGCGGATGGTAACAAGAGGCGGGGGACATGATGTTTACCCAGGTTCGGGCCCTCTCGAAGGAGGTAATACCCTACTTATTGCTTGATTGATCTTGATGATATGAGTATTACAAGAGTTGATCTACCACGAGATCATAGAGGCTAAACCCTAGAAGCTAGCCTATGGTATGATTGTTGTTGTCCTATGGACTAAACCCTCCGGTTTATATAGACAGGAGGGGCTAGGGGTTACATGAGTCGGTTACAAGGGAGGAGATCTACATATCCGTATTGCCAAGCTTGCCTTCCACGCCAAGGAGAGTCCCATCCGGACACGGGTCGAAGTCTTCAATCTTGTGTCTTCATAGTCCAACAGTCCGGCCAAAGGATATAGTCCGGATGTCCGAGGACCCCCTAATCCAGGACTCCCTCAAGTTGGTCTTGTTATTACAAGATACCGTGTAATACTCGTCGTTGTTCCAAGAATCCCTTATGCCACTGCCTTGCGGTTCCTTGCCGCAAAAATATCCTTACGAATTGTTTCTTCACTTATCGAGGAACCGTTCATTACTAGTTGTTCATAGGATTCAGTAGATACATTGAAATACTACCCGATATTCCGGTAATCCTCTGCCAACTATTGCTTTGCAAATACTTGTCTGCTTGCAGTCTGGACAATTCCATTTGTTTCGCAATAACCATTAAAATCCTTGTGATTGACATTTTGATCTTGTTGATTCAACACGTGTGTGAATGCACCCAATCATCAGTTATTCCTTGAAAATTATCCTTCCGGCTCAGACGTCATTTTAAACATGAGCTGGTTCTCAACCAATTCAATTGCCGTCGATTGTACCCCTAAGCCTACTCAACTTATCCATACTTTATCAGAGTGTTTGCCTCTGATCCCTTGATTTGGAAATTATAATTCTTTGCCTTTGAGCTTTGAATTAGTCAGTTGTTTCTATAATCTGGTCTCCTTGCATTCTTCCTTTGGTTGAGTACCGATGCTCACATCAGATCCCTTGAGGACCACCGGAACCTTTGTTGGGTTTTATCCGACTTCGTCCTTCCTATTCAATCACTTGGGAAGTTCTTTCCCTGATACATAATGCCATTAGTAAACCTATTCTCGGATTTGGCCAACCATGCTCTGTTTTCGAGCTGGTGATATTTACTCTCGAAGCTTGTGGTATATGTTCCTAAGATGCCTCGAAGGGTTGAACCAATGCCTTCCCTAATCTGTATGAACCCGGGAACTTCTACGGGTCATAATCTACTGGTGTTATGCCAGATAAATTTCTACACTACAACTTCATCGAAGGCGAGGAGTGATTGAAAGGTTATACATTGGAGAAGTGGGGGTCGACCTTGAACTTTGTGTTCATGCCCATGGAAACGATGTTGATCTTATCATGATAGCTTCTCGTAACTATAAATTATTCACTTGGCATATTTTGATCTTGTATCTATGATTTTGTCCTTTGCAATCGTGGTTCCGACCGTGATTGTTCTTCTTTGATCCCATTCTCGGACAAGTTAAAAGTTCTTGCCTTTTGCACATCATTACATCTGCCCAACCTCTATTTTGATTTACCTTCGAGTATTACCCCCTGGTATCTCGAGGATATCAACCCATTACACTACATCTTATGAATTTCTGATGAAGTAGTAACTTTCCCCATCATGGTCACTTCACGGGTTCTGGGTTGTCGTCAACCGAGAACACCGATTTGTGAATCAAATCAACACCGTGATTCAGTACTCCCAGTACTTTGTTGTTGAGAAGTTTAATACTCCATCACGTCATTCTGAGCCTGATCAGCTACATCATTATCATGCTAATTTTAACTGTGAGGACAATTTTCGATGATGAGCTATGCTTACGTTGACTTTCCTCGTCATATCATTTTGCCTTGAGCAACAAGATGGATTCCGAGTTTGTGACGTACCCGTGGTTCCAATAACCTTTCGCTTCATCATTCCTTGATTTGATGTCATCGCTGATCGATTACACCTTCATGAAATCTCTCGACAATTGTGTCATGATCATCATCAACATTCTGAGCTCTCCCAGGATATCAATTGAATTCATGATGGGAAATACCACCCTTGCCCCTTGATGATTTGTTTTATCATCGACAACATCCTTGTCTTTCCTCAACACAAACATGTTCATGTTTTGGATTGAATCTTGAGTTCCTTGCTATCCAGCATCTGTTCTTCTTCACCTTGGAGTATTACCATCTTTTATGTCAAGAAGGTCATGAGAATTGCTCCGCCTCTTAAAAATTCTTGGTATAGTGATACTTCTCACCATCACCATTCTTTCTTGGTCCCCATGTTGGTTCTAACCGGAATACCAACAACTGAACGATGCTGCTTGGATTATGTACTCCTAGCAACCCTATTGCTTTGGAGTTAACATTGACAGTTCATTCTTGGACTATTGAATAACAAATCACCATTCTAACATTGATTGTGCTACCTAAGCCCATATGTCGAGTGCACCTTACAACCTTTTTTATTGTGTATGATTTCCTCGAGCATACATCATTATATCATTTGATCTGAAAAATGTTATCTCCTTGTTCACATAATTGTGGAAACCCATCCTTTCGAAATCTCGATGAATTGTCGCTGAGTTCATCAGCTACCTCCTTATCCCTTCATTGGTTTAATGATGAGCTCTTGTTCTGGAACTCGCTTCCATAGTACATTTCCCGAGAATCTTACCAAGTCGTCTTGTCAGTTTGTTTTGCACCTTTTCTTCTCAGGCATCCTAAGTCTGGGGTATCCTAACACCGATCAGATCTGAATCTCGGTCAGATATGATGGTTGAAACATATTTCCAAGAGTTATAACATTGGTCTTTATATGACCCGGTAAGATGATGTCATGCCTAGCACATCTGGCCGTAGGACCTATTGTTATAGTTTCCTTTTTGGCAAGCTTAGTGATTCTTCCATGAGGAAATCGTAAGACTTATTTTGTAAGTTGTTCCTGATGAATCCTTTGTGTATGCAAAGTCCGGCCTTTGCTTGAAGACCATGTCAATGCAATCTCGAAGCATGTATGTGGTACTCCTATCATCAATAGAACATTTGAAGCACAATGCTAAATTTCCCTTATCAATTATTCAAACACTGTTGTTTGAGTAGTGTCATGAAATTTCTCTCCTCTTACCTAAAGGGTTTTCTATGTTATATCCTGTCATGGATATCATGCCCTACTTGTCCTTGGGAAGGATATACCCTTGAAATATGTGTTTAATAACATTTTCCTTTCCATTGTTCTGTTTAATATGATAAACATATTTTCCTTTCCATTGGTTGGTTTAACGTTTCTTGTGATTTATATGATCTAAGCAGTAATATTCTCCTGCTTATGTAAACACCTCGGTGTACAATTCTGTCAGCAAGACCCTATTACTATGTTGATAACATTCCGGTAGCCACCAATGGATGAGAACTTTGCCTATTGGTCCGCCTCGTTCAATGAGCAGGAAAATGGTTCTCTTCGTCCCTCGCCCTTGGTACCAATGTTGTTGCCAACATAACTGGCAGGCTATCCTCTAACATGCCTTACTATCATGACCGTGCAAGATGTCAGCCCCCTTTCTACTTTTAACCCACATAGTGGGCCCATAACCCACAGTTCCACAGGATCGAAACCTGACTCTCATGTAGACTCTATTGCCAAAGTTATTTCTTGAGCTTGACTTCGTATGTAATTCACTGGCCACCTGCCTAGTAATCTATTCTGGTATCAGACGCAATACTTATTCCCATTGCTCTGAACCCCTTTCACATTTCGTATCAGGCAACGAACGATTGCCTATGCGCTTGAAAATTCTATCGTGCACCTTCTTACTTTGCTCTCGATAATTTCTTAAGTTTCAACTCGAGAGTTACTTTCCGCCACCTTCCCTAATATTATCTACTAGATAAGCAACCTTGTAGAGGTCTGTCCTTTTGAAGCTACCCCTTATCCTTTTCGTAAGTACGATGAAGATTCGGAAGGAAGAACGACCACTTCATCATGATGACCCGAATCAGAGAAATGAAGACATAAATGTAATGGATCGACCTCTTCGAGAAGACTTCGAGAAGAGCAACTAAGACCGAGAAAAATCGTTAGAATTTAGTAACCAGATATTTCCCCTTACTCCGCCTCTTAAAATCTCAGGACGAGATTTCTTGTAGTGGAGGAGAATTGTGACGCCCGAATAATTAAGCTACAGCAACCCTCTGCTAATGATGCCACGTCACTTTGATTATTGTTGCTACTCTCACGTTAGTTCGAAACCGATTCAAATTGAAAATCCAGCAAACAATAAAAGTTTCCAATTATTAAAACTAAAATGTTCGGAGTGAACCAAATGTTGCATAGGTAATTATAGTGAAGAAACCACATTTTTAGAAAATGCTTAAATACTCTAAAATGAATAAACCAGCAACAGGTAAAATAAATAAATAAAGAAAAGACAAAACAAAAATAAAGAAAACGAGAAGGAACCCCCCAGGCCAAGTGGCCCAGCTGGCCTCAGCCGCTCGAACGGGGTGGCCCACCCCCACAACTTAACCCTCCCACACCCCGTAACCATAACCAACCCAGTCCCCACTTCCCACGATCCCCGCCCCACGTCTCTCTCCTTCCCCCTCCCGATTTTGGATCAGGGCACTCGGGGGCCCGACCTCGCCGTCGTCGCCGCGCCAGCCCCCGACGTCGCCGCCTCGTCCCGCCACCACCTCGCGGACGCCACCTCCCCGCCGGACCGCCTCGTCACCTCCCTTACCCCGCGTCTGGCTCCAGCCACCGTCACCGAAGACGCAGCACCCGAGCGCCCTGACGCCGACGTCGTTCGCCATCGCCGGCGCCACCCACGTCGCCTCCCCGACCTCCTCCCCAACGGCCTACACCAGGCCTCGCCGACCCCTCTCTCCTCGGCAACGCTGTGAGTTGCGCCCCCTCCCCTTCTACCCCCGGTGTATGTTCGCATCCCGCCGGTGCCCGTCCGCACTCACCGCCGCCCCGCTTCGTCCTTGCCATGTGCCACGCTCGCGTGCGCTCGCGCTCCCCCTCCCCGCGGCGCGTGCGCTCGCCGCCGCCCGCGCCTCACACCAGTAGCGCCCAGCGGTGGCGCCTCGTCGCGCCCTGCGCAGCCCTGCCGTGCACCCACAGCAGCGCCCGTCCATGCTTGATTGCGCCGCCGCGCTTTCTTTGCTCCGGCCGGCCCGTGCTGGCCTCGCCCCGCCGCCTCGCCTGCGTGCCGTCGTGCACTTTACCGCCGTCCCTCATGCTCCCATGCCGCGCCGCTGCCGCCCGTTTGGCCGGCCGGCTGCCTCGGCCGGGCGATCCCGTGCGTGTGCGGGCGTAGCCCCCTGTAGCTGCGCCTCTGCCAAATTGGGCAGGCCCCTGCTAATTGGGGGTTAGATTAGCACTAACCCCCTCCTAGTTTTTTGAGGAACAACCCCCTCCTAGTTAGCCACTAACAGTGGGCCCTGCCCCTGTTTAAATAAAAAAGGAAGATATTTTCAAGCATAAATAAATAATTAAATAATTAGTTAATTAATTTAATTAACTAAACCTAAATTAATCTAATTAATTTGTTAGTTAAATTATACAGACAATGACACGGGGCCCTACCCCTTTTGACCAGTCAAAGTTTGACTGGTCAACTAGGTCCCCCTAGTCCTACATGTCAGCCCCCGTGGTACACTTCTGTGTACCAGAGTTGGGTGCACCTAGCAATTCACATTTAATTTCGAATTAACTTAAATTTAGAAAATGAATTAAAACTTTGAAAAATGATATAAAATAATCCGTAACTCGGATGAAAATACTTTGTACATGAAAGTTGCTCAGAACGACGAGACGAATCCGGATATGCAGCCTGTTCGTATGCCACACATTCCTAGCATAGCGAACACACAACTTTCCCCCTCCGGTTTATCTGTCCGAAAATGTGAAACACCGGGAATACTTTCCCGGATGTTTCCCCCCTTCGCCGGTATCACCTATCCCCACGTTAGATCACCCCTGGCACCGCGTATTACCTAGTTATGTTTTGTGATGCTTTGTTTGCTCCGTATTTATTGTTTCTTCCGCCTCTTCTCTCCGGTAGACTACGAGACTGACACCGCTGCTGGTGCCCGATCAACTACGTTGTTGACGACCCCTCCTTCTTGCTAGAGCAACCAGGCAAGCCCCCCCCCCCCCGTTGATCACCAGATATCGCCTATTCCTTCTCTCTATTGCTTGCATTAGAGTAGTGTAGCATGTTACTGCTTTCGGTTAATCCTATTCTGATGCATAGCCTGTCATTGTTGCTACAATTGTTGATACCTTTACCTGCTATCCTAATGCTTAGTATAGGATGCTAGTGTTTCATCAGTGGCCCTACACTCTTGTCCGTCTGCCAGGCTATACTACTGGGCCGTGATCACTTCGGGAGGTGATCACGGGCATATGCTATGTACCTTATACTGTTACATTACTTATGATACTATTCAGAGATGGGGGCTGAAGGGGCAGGTGGCTCCATCCCGTTAGAAGTGGGCCTGGGTTCCCGACGGCCCCATTTTGTTACTTTGTGGCGGAGGCGACAGGTAGGTTGAGACCACCTAGGAGAGAGGTGGGCTGGCCCTGGTCGGCGTCATGATTACTTCATAATAACACGCTTAACGAGATCTTGGTATTTGATCTCGAGTCGGCCACCGCCTATACGCACTAACCAACTACGCTGAACGCGATTATGGGCACTCGGTGTCGTGGTATCAGCCGAAGCCTTCGTGACGTCAGCGACTGAGCGGCGCGCGCCAGATTGGACTGGAACGCCTGCTAGGCTAGGTCTGCTTCCGGCCGCCCACGCAACGTGCAGGTGTGCAATGGGCGATGGGCCCAGACCCCTGCGCCATAGGATTTAGACCGGCGTGCTGACCTCTCTGTTGTGCCTAGGTAGGGTTGCGATGTGTTGATCTTCCGAGGCCGGGCATGACCCAGGAAAGTGTGTCCGGCCAAATGGGATCGAGCGTGTTGGGTTATGTGGTGCACCCCTGCAGGGAAGTTTATCTATTCGAATAGTCGTGATCTTCTGTAACAGGATGACTTGGAGTTGTACCTTGACCTTATGACAACTAGAACCGGATACTTAATAAAACACACTGTTCCAAGTGCCAGGTATAACCCGGTGATCGCTCTCACACAGGGCGACGAGGGGAGGATCGCCGGGTAGGATTATGCTATGTGATGATACTTGGTGAACTTACCATGTACTCTCTTCTACATGCTTTGCCAAGATGGAGAATTTGTCGAGCGTAGTCTTCGACATGACTAGCTATCCCCCTCTTATTCTGGCTTTCTGCAGTTCAGTCCACCGATATTGGCCTTTACACAGATACCCATGCATATGTAGTGTAGATCCTTGCTTGCGAGTACTTTGGATGAGTACTCACGGTTGCTTTTCTCCCTTTTTCCCCCTTTCAATTCTATCTGGTTGTCGCAACCAGATGCTGGAGCCTAGGAGCCAGACGCCACCGTCGAGGACGACTCCTACTACACCGGAGGTGCTTACTACTACGTGCAGCCCGCTGACGACGACCAGGATTAGTTTAGGAGGATCCCAGGCAGGAGGCCTGCGCCTCTTTCGATCTGTATCCCACCTTGTGCTAGCCTTCTTAAGGCAGACTTGTTTAACTTATGTTTGTACTCAGATATTGTTGCTTCTGCTGACTCGTCTATGATCGAGCACTTGAATTCGAGCCCTCAAGGCCCCTGGCTTGTATTATGATGCTTGTATGACTTATTTTATTTTTAGAGTTGTGTTGTGATATCTTCCTGTGAGTCCCTGATCTTGATCGTACACGTTTGCGTGTATGATTAGTGTATGATTGAATCGGGGGCGTCACACCAGGATCGCGTGATTTAATTCACATATGTGATTTGTATGCTAAGCGGAGGGCATTCACATATACGATGTCTGAACTAAGAACATGGTGTTGAATACTGTGTATATGATGTCTAAACTATGCAATGCAAGACACCATATGCATGATATGAGCAGTAGAATCGTGCCAAATTAGAGGATACACCTTGGTGGGGGAATAGGACTGGTCATCTGTCTCTGAATCCATCTCTGAGGAGCTATCGGGACCCAGCAAAAGATCTGCTTCGACAGGTAGCACTGTCTGCTTTGAAGGCCTTGTTTTCACTCCAGATTTGTCCATCACCCACTCAAATGGCTGATTCACAGGAAGAGTAGTTTAATGTACAAACATTGTCGACAAATGGAAATTTAATGAAGAAAAGGATGGGCTAGATTCAAATATATGATGCCTGGTTAAACAGGATGGCATTGCATAATTCCCATATATGATATTGAAACTAAACATGCGGCATTACAAAACATGTCTAAACTAAGCAGATGACATATATGATGTCGAAAGTAGGTACTGTTGGGGATACACATAACAGGTAGGCCCACGAAGGGTCGAAGTATCATAAAGCATGGGGTCCACACAACATGTGGGCCCAGATAAATTTCATACAGATATACTATCCACTCGGACAAGCAGCATACTATCCACTCGACCAAGCAGTATACCATCAACTCGGATGACGGTTCACCACTCGACCGTACGACTCACTCGGATATACGAAGACCAGCAGGCAACAAAGGAGTCGACATCATTCTCATGGTGAGGGCTTGGTAGTGGGCTGGCATTATGGCATTCATGCCCCACTTTGTAACATAGGAGGTGAGGGGTGGTGCACTCTATATAAGCCACCCCCACCACTAGACTTGGGGGGGGGGGTTCTTTTCTTCCACCTCTCTCTCTCTCTTTTCACCATTAGTCTCAGGACTTATCTCAGGCATGGGGATCCGTTCCTCTCTCTCACACACACATTGTAATCTCCGGATATATACTCAGATAAAACAAAGCCTCTCTGGAGCACGAGACGTAGGGTTGTTATCTCCACCGTGAGAGGCCCGAACTCGCTAAAACCACCGTGTCACCCATATGCATCTCGATAGATCATGCTCCATTATCCTACCCCTCTCTTACTATCGGAATCGTTACCATGACAGTTGGCGCCCACCTTGGGGCATGGCGTCTGTCGAGCCATGATGCAGATGGTTTTTTCTTCAATCGCCGGCAATAGACTAATTTCGGCAGGAAACCCAAGCTTTCTTGGGATGATCTCCTGAGATCAAACAATCATCACTACAAATTGACATTGGAGTCCCGGCCATCACACTATCTACAGGAGGACAACTCCTCATCATACGAAAGAATCAGGGAGTTGCTCATCTCATCTTGTCTCCTTTACAATCAACAATTGATCTAACGATTGTTTGTTCTTCTTGTATGCACACAAGCTCATACAATTGATCTAACGATTATTTGTTCTCCTTTGAACCGATTGGTGGATCGGCTCCAGGATGATGAAGCGCCGTTGTCCGCCTGTCGTCATCTTCGGCCTCATCTATGAGCGCCGTCGCCGAGCGTTGACACACGCACAGCCGCTAACACTTGGCCTGGTTCCTCGACCGACGAAGCATGACGACCGGCAGTCGACCGGCTCCTCGGGGACAAGACCCGACTGCCGGCATTCGACCCAGCTCCGCAAGCATCGAAAAGCGGCTCTGGACGGTGCACAGCTCCGGCTCCCCCAAGCAGTGAAACGCGGCCACTAGTGCCCGCGTCGATCTCGCCCTTGGCAGCATCGGCCCGCGTCTCCGGCGCCTGGGCTGCGTCCAGCCGCTCATTGACCTCGTCACCACCTCTCAGCTGTCGTCGAGTTCCGACCAGACCGGCTATTTTCGCCGCAGCGAGGCTCTCCTCCGGCGTCCGTACCAGGTCGTAATCTTTCTCTCCTCCTCTAATTAATACTCATCCATACGCATACATGCATGCATAGATTTTTTTCCTCAATCCGCTCGGCTGCTAGCTCACTGGATCGGTTCGGCACCCGTGCCATTAACTGGGTATATAACTCCAGCCAGCGCTGAAGCATCCATGCATGCGTACTAGTATTTTCCTCAATCCTCTCTGTTGCATGTTCACTGGATCGGTTAGGCTTCCATGCCATTAACTGCACACATAACGCAGCAACCGATGCATGCATGTCGTAACTGCAGCCAGTGCTGAATGGGAGCTTAATTTGTGGCATGCAAAACCGAAGCGTGCAGTCCGGTGCAGCCATAATTGCATGCTAGTAATACCATTTGCTGTTACCAATCTTCAAAAGCGCACATAATTATCATTAATTTGTTGCCTTAATGTCCGAGTAAAGGATTCACTCGGAAGGAGCTGGTCATGCCTCCACATGCGGCGCATCTGTCCGGCGGAGCCGCCACGGTCAGGTTCATTATGCCTGCCAGCGCTGCCAAGTCCGTCGACGTGATGCACCACGCCCAGTGCACTAGCTAAGACCGCGATATCTGCAAGATCAACATCCCGAGATGCTCTACGGTGCCGGAGGACGGTCCCGTTCACGTCAAGGCGTCAAGTCCATCGCCTACCAGGTTTATTCAGAAAATAATTGCATTCGGCACGCTCGACTCGGCATCCGTGCGTAGCGGCTGTTCTCTCCAAACAGCTGCTCGACGAAGACACGGGCCCAACACGGCGCTTGCACACGGCGGCTGCTCCCCTGGGCAACAACTACCCTGCAGCAGCACCCTCGGCGGCGGATACAGACCCGACGCAACTAGAGCACGGGCGCACATTCCCTCCTGCATCATCCACTCGGAAACAACTCCCTCCAGTCAGTATGGACACTCGGATGGGACTACCTCCCTCGCACCCAATCCGATCAAGCACTCGGCCGCCCGTGCGCCATCACTCAACTAGGCACGTCCTCAGCACTCGACTGCCCTGCACGCGGTCACAAAGCTGCTCGCGTCATCATCAACTTCCCCGACTCGGACCCACGCTCATCGTCACTCCGCGGGACGCATCTACTTCTCTGCGTCGCCATTCCGCGCGGGACACGTCTACTTCACTCGAACGCCCCGCGCGTCGCCATCGGTTGGTCACCTCATAACCACTCGGCCGCCCCGCGCATCACCATAGGTTGGTCACCTCATAACCACTCGGCCGCCCCGCGCATCGTCACTCGATTGGTCACCTCATAACCACTCGGCCGCCCCACGCGTCGCCATAGGTTGGTCACCTCATAACCACTTGGCCGCCCCGCGCGTCGCCACTCGGTTGGTCACCTCATAACCGCTCGGCCGCCCCGCGCGCCGCCATAGGTTGGTCACCTCATAACCACTCGGCCGCCCCGCGCGCCGCCACTCGGTTGGTCACCTCATAACCACTCGGCCGCCCCGCGCGTCGCCATAGGTTGGTCACCTCATAACCACTCGGCCGCCCCGCGCGTCGCCACTCGGTTGGTCACCTCATAACCACTCGGCCGCCCCGCGCGTCGCCATAGGTTGGTCACCTCATAACCACTCGGCCGCTCCGCGCGTCGCATCTCGGTTGGTCACCTCATCACCACTCGGCCGCCCAGTGCGTCGCCACTCGGTTGGACACATATACATCAATCGGTCGCCCCTTGCATTGCCATCGGTTGAACACATCTTCACCACTCGGCCACTCGCGCGTCTTCAGACAGCTAAGTCATTCTACATGCACTTCATTACATTATTTCCGTGTTCCAGTATCACCTGTAATTCACACATCACGTTCCTTTGGAGGCCACGCCACCGAGTGTACCTCTATGCTTTCGGCTGCTTATTTTCACATACTTGCTTAGTCTTGGTTATGTGACTCCGAGTCCAACTTCCATTTTTTCGCGCATACATCATTCCACGAACACCATGTGTCGTTCTTCATTTTGAGTTTGCATCGGTCCTCCGGGCCGCAACTCGATCGAAACACTACACTTCCGCTTATTTGAGCCAAGATTCCAATGAGTTCAGTCGGATCCGTCGCCCGACAAGTTCGACGGATCCTTCGCTCTTTTAGACTCTTGCTGGTCAACCAGCAAGCCCCTTGCACTCCCAGCGGGTGTCTATGCGTGTTATTTACACAAATCATTTCAGCACACGTCAAATTTCCTCAAGAAATTATTTCGTTGGCTTGTGCCATTTTTCTTACACAAGTTACGCGATCACTCGACGACCCTATGCGCCAACTTCATCACTGCTTGAACTCAGTCACCATACCGGTCCTAGCGCACCGCAACACCGACCTTGTCACCTGTTGGCTTCAAACACATCCGGCCAACCCCTCAGAGGAATCCTCCTCATCATATCAATGACATAGACCTCGTCAGGCATGAGACTGATAAGTCCCTTTTACAATTAAACTTCACACTTCACTCCTTTGCGAGTTTGCCTCTTTCGAGCATCACTCAGAAGCTTCTCCTCATCTTTACCCGAGTCCGACTTGATGAATTACAAATTATCCATTCAAAACTATATTTCTCGTGATTCGCACGTCATTGTCGAAGCCTCATAGTACGCTTCGGGCTACGCCGACTTTTCGGAGCTGCAGCTCATTCGGAATGACACTCTCCTAAGTGGTCGAGTACTTCATCACCAGTTAGACCCTTCACTTCAACAAGTACATTCGATCCGTCACTTTGGTAAATTACATAATCACCCAAACACTCTGCATGCCATCTTCGTTCCTACTCAGGCTCAGTTGTCGCGCCGGTCTTGTTGCGCCGCAGCCACACTACACCGACCTCGTCACTACATCAGCTTCGAAAGCATCTGGCTAACTCCTTCAAGGACCATTTTTGCCACTTGGCTGGACACTTAGTCCTTCACTCGGCCACCTCGCCTAGCATCACTCGGCCGCCCCACGCGTCGCCACTCGGATTTGCCCGTCTTCACCACTCGGCCGCCCCACGAGTTGCCACTCGGTTGTGCACGTCTTCACCACTCGGCCGCCCCGCGCGTTCACTCTGTTGTGCACGTCTTCACCACTCGGCCGCCCCGCGCGTCGCCACTCGGATCTGCACGACTTCACCAGTCGGCCGCCCCATGCGTCGTCACTCGGTTGTACACATCATCGCCCCTCGGCCGCCTCGCGCGTCACCATCAGTTGGACATGTCTTTACCTCTACACCCCCAACACAGGAACGACTAAGTTACTCGTATGATCAAACCTCATATCACACTCTGTAGCAAGCTTGCCTCTTTCGAGCATCACTCGGGGGCTACGCACAACCGTTGTCCATGCCGCCCTCAGGGGTTACGCCCATTCAATCAACCCATTGATCACATAAGGAATATCTTTCGGAACATACTTGCTCGGTCTGCCGAAAATCTATAAGGGTAGTACTGTCCACTCGGACGATCGCCCAAATCATTACCTAAATTCATCTTCAGGACTGCAAAAGGGTGAAAACAACGCTCCTCTACGGATACACTTGGCCCTATCCTAGGCTCCAAGGCGTCAGTTTCACAAACTTGGACTCAGAGATGGCATGTGCTGGTTTTCCCCTGGGATAATGAGTGGCTTCTCTCTGGAGAGTCAGTCCACACACTAGCCTCGTCACTCGGGTTCCATGGCACGTCCATGTCAGACCACTAGTCTATCTCCTCCAGGAGACATACAAGTGCCATTAAGTTTTTCCTTCCAGTCAACATACCCCGATCAGTCGGGAAGCACGTCCACTTGGATAAATACCCCTTTCATGCAAAAGGGTAAAAATGAAGCGCCATCGCTGAATCGTACAGGCGGCCTTACTCGACGAATGATGTTCGTACAACCACCTTGCTACGCATCCATCCGATTGATTGAATTCCAGACAAAGATATTTACCGTGCCAACTGCATGGAGGTTTACCGGGAGACTTAAACCCTCTACCAGACTCATCTAGTCCGGCGAGGCTCGGGACTACACCCAAGGGTGCACTCAGCGTGCCCCCAATCGGAAGAGAACTCGAAAGAAATACCCTTTAGTTTGATTATCAAAAGACATGATTTTCTGATCTTCCGAATGATTGTTGTTCATTTTTTACATGTTCTAAAATCCCCCAGCGGGTGCCTTAGTTGCAAATCCGTTTCGCCTAAGTCAAAGAAAAAAAATCCTACCGAGTGGTGAGCCTGCCTCTCACTTGGGGGCTTAGCCGATCCGATGCTACGCCTAAGTTTGAAAAATCCTACCGAGTGGTGAGCCCGCCTCTCACTCGGGGCTTAGCTGCAGTCCAAGATTACTTAAGTTTGAAAAATCCTACCGAGTGGTGAGCCCGCCTCTCACTCGGGGGCTTAGCTGCAGTCCAAGATGCTAGCATAAGTTTGAAAATTCCCTCCGAGTGGTGAGCACGCCTCTCACTCGGGGCTTAGCTGCAGTCCAAGATGCTACCTAAGTTTGAAAAATCCTACCGAGTGGTGAGCCTGCCTCTCACTTGGGGGCTTAGCTGCAGTCCAGTACTCGCCTAAGTTTGAAAAATCCTACCGAGTGGTGAGCGATCCTCTCACTCGGAGGCTTAGCTGCAGTCCAGTACTCGCCTAAGTTTGAAAAATCCTACCGAGTGCTGAGCAATCCTCTCACTCGGGGGCTTAGCTGCAGTCCAAGATTACGCCTAAGTTTGAAAAATCCTACCGAGTGGTGAGCGATCCTCTCACTCGGAGGCTTAGCTGCAGTCCAGTACTCGCCTAAGTTTGAAAAATCCTACCTAGTGGTGAGCGTTCCTCCCACTCGGAGGCTTAGCTGCAGTCCAGTACTCGCCTAAGTTTGAAAAATCTTACCGAGTGGTGAGCAATCCTCCCACTCGGGGGCTTAGCAAAGTGCGGGTCGGCCACGACCACCACTTCAGAGTTGTACCATCAAGAAGAAGGACGAGATTGAGCCTGTCGCCAAGGCGAGCCACACTCAGGAACGCCAAGACCATTACTAAATATCTCGTTGATGAGTTGACCGGCCCCGCCGAATGGTGCGGGTCGACTGCGACCCAAAGCAGACGGCTGATAGGAACGTCAAGACCATTGCTGAGTGCCTTGCTGATGAGCTGAGACAGGAACGTCAAGACCATTGTTGAGGGCCTTGCTGATTAGTTGATCAATGCTGCTCAAGGATCGTCCAACTGGTCGACTACTGATTCCTCTTCAGAAGCTGTATCAAGCAAACAAAAACCAATCCGAGAGAAGAACAAGTTTTAGTTCTCTCAGACCCCCGCCGACTGCCCGCAGTCGATGGCGGTCTCGGGGACTACGCCCAGTAGGTGCACTAAGCGTGCCCCCACTCGAGTAATCTCCACTCGGTATGGCCTGACCAGTCTGAGTGATGAACAAACAACAAAAAGATAGGCTCTAAGACTCCCGCCGACTGCCCGCAGTCGACTGTAATCTCGGGGACTACACCCAATGGGTGCACTCAGCGTCCCCCCATTGGAATGGTATCCACTCGGAATGGTCCACCCGGTCCGATTGACGGCCAAACAACAACAAAAAAAGATAGGCTCTAAGACTCCCGCCGACTGCCCGCAGTTGACGGCAGTCTCGGGGACTACACACAGTGGGTGCACTCAGCGTGTCCCCACTGGAATGGTATCCACTCGGAACAGTCCGCCCGGTCCGAGTGACGGCCAAACAACAAAAAAAGAAATGTTCTAGGCGTGAAGAAATTCCGAGTAATCAGTTACTCGATGCAAGACCAGCTCCAAATCACTCCAAAAAAAGTTGCTATAAGGTGAGTTTAAGGCTCCTCCATGGACCTGTTTTGAGCCTTCTTCCAGGACTCAAAGCGTGAAACTCATAAGTTTGGATCTAGAGCCGACTCGTATTGACGTTCCTCCGGGATAAGAATGGCATCTCACCGAGAGAGCAGTCCATGCGTCGATCTTGTTGCCTGGATTTAATGAGACATCCATATTCTGATCACGAGTTAACCTCTTCCGAGAGATGATCGAATGTCATCAAGTTGCTCCTCGCGGGCACTTACCCCAGATCAGTCGGAAGCGCAGTGCCGGAATCCATTGAGATTTTGTTCAAACCTTGGTTGTCTGAAAGTACGATGACAGGTACCGAGTATTTCCGTAATCACTCGGGCCAAGTTGTGTGTTTCACAAACTCGTTACGCAAAATCGCAATCGATTCGGGACTAATGTCGAGGATACACATAATGTAGGCCCACGAAGGGTCGAAGTATCATAAAGCATGGGGTCCACACAACATGTTGGTCCGTATAAATTTCATACAGATATACTATCCACTCGGACAAGCAAGATACTATCCACTCGACCAAGCGTTATACCGTCCACTCGGATGACAGTTCACCACTTTCGGCAAGACGACTCACTCGGATATACGAAGACCAGCAGGCAACAAAGCAGTCGACATCATTCTCATGGTGAGGGCTTGGTAGTGGGCTGGCATTATGGCATTCATGCCCCACTTTGTAACATAGGAGGTGAGGGGGTGTCGCGCTCTATATAAGCCACCCCCACCACTAGACTTGGGGGGGGGCTCTTCCACCTCTCTCTCTCTTTTCACCATTAGTCTCAGGACTTATCTCAGGCATGGGGATCCGTTCCTCTCTCTCTCACACACACATTATAATCTCCAGATATATACTCAGATAAAACAAAGCCTCTCCGGAGCACAAGACGTAGGGTTGTTATCTCCACCGTGAGAGGCCCGAACTCGCTAAAACCACCGTGTCACCCATATGCATCTCGATAGATCATGCTCCGTTATCCTACCCCTCTCTTACTGTCGGAATCGTTACCACGACAGGTACTGCAAGGAACATATGCATGATATGACTAACATCATCATGCCAAGTTAGAGCAAACACCTTGGGGGGTAAATAGGAGTGGTCAGCTGCGTCTGAATCCGCCTCAGAACAGATATCTTCCTCTGGATTACAATCTGGAGAGGGGGGAGGGTTTGCCATTGAACCCACCATGGAGCGATGTCTGCATGACATTGTATTGCCGCACAAAACTCTTCTATTTTTCTCTACATGTTCAGCATGATTGTGTACAATATCTGACATGCATACAGAAAAAATATAGTGAGATTATGTAAGGAGAGCATGTAGAAATCTAGAGTGATGGTAACAATATAGAGTAATGGTAACAACCAGTGGATGGATCCAAAAATAATGATAGCAGGCTGATGATTGCTTTAATTTAATAAAAAACAGATGATGATTGCTTTACTATTTGTTTCCCACCCAAGATGAACAACATAGGCATACCCTAGGTGAACCAGATATTAGACAGAGATACTATTCATTGTTGCCTCGATATGTGCCCCACACCTAATTTAGAACTCAAGTTTGAACATCAATTTGGACCTGACTTGGAGTCTAAGTGGTGAACAAGACAATAAAGTAGCAGGTAATATTAAGCAATGCATAACATAAGCAGAAACAAAAGAGTGCGACCTCTCTTGTGGACCCGTGTACTTCTCAGGTTCATCTGCTAAGTCGATGATAGTGATGCCGTTGCGGTGGGTGCCGGCGGTAGGGAAGGAGATCTGAGGCGGCGAAATACGGTCAGGAGTCGTGATGTCTAGTTTGGTGGATGCTTCTGTCGATGGAGCAACTAAGGTGAGGTGGACGACGTCGCGGCAGGAGCAAGACAAACCACACAAAATTTTCTTAGACACCTACCTGTAACTGACGTAATTCTATAAGGGCTCATTTGGCTTGCATGATTCTAAAAACGTAGGGATAGGAGAAAAAACACCGGAATAGGATAGGAATGCACATGGGAAACAGAGCATTTGTGAACACAGGATTTCTGTCAACTTGGGTGTTTGGTTCACAGGAAAAGAAGGAGCAGAGGAATGCAAAGAAACATGGCCAAAATAAAGTGAAACCATATGAAAGCGTGTACAGTTAGAATGTTATTCTCGCCACTAATGCACTTGGTCTTGTTTTCATGCATAGGATTTTGAAAAGTAGGTCCAGGTGGATGTTTTTCTCCATTCCTTTCAACAAAATGCATGAATAATTGAATAGTAGAGTGCCATAGGAAAATTTCCTATTGCTATGTTTTTCCGTTGAACCACAATAGCCCTAATGGATCGACATGAATGTAGAGTAATAAGTGATGCGGCAAGTGTACAACCTCTTTGTCGTAGCCGTGTCGACCTCAGCATCATTGGGTTGGTCGCTGAAGAAGTTCAGGCAGAGGTGGCTGTCGGAGGTGTGGAGGAAGATTTGAGGAATCTGTAGACGACGTCTAGGGCACTACTCTATTGTGATGGATCGTTCTGTCCTTGGAGCAGCTCCGGTGAGCCGTAAGACGTCAAGGCTAAAGCAGCACAAGACAAACATTGTTAATCTCAAGTGGGATTTTAGTAGCATCTCTAATAGATGATGTAAAATGCATTACCAAAAAGTGATAGTTGTAAAATTTACATCACCAAAAACCACCTGACTACAACAGATGAGGTAAAAACTGTTGACTCTGAACTTAACTATCGAAACTGAAATTTACTGTGGAATCTGAATGTTACTGTCGAAACTGAACGCAATGGTAGCAGAGAGGCACTTCACATGGGATAGTTTAGGGAGGGCCTGCAGTTCATCTTCAACCTGCACCCCCCTGAGCCGCCAGCCACCACCGGCCGAACCCCGCGCCGCCTCCCCGCCCCGAAACAACTCCCCACCGCCACCTCGCCGCCCCGAAAAAACTCCCCATCGCCGGTCCGCCGCCGCCTCGCCACCCGAAACAACTCCCCACCGCCGGTCCACCGCCGCCTCGCCGCCCCGAAACAACTCCCCTCCGTTGGTCCGCCGCCGCCCCGGCCAGCCCTATAGCCCCCCCCCCCCCCCCGCGCCAAGCTTTTTCTCCGGCGATCCCCACGCCACCGCCCCACCACCGCGCCCCACCGCCGGCGAGCATCACCCACCCAGAACCCTAAGATAGATAGTGGGGTACCTCTCCGGTGAGCCCCCCTCCCTGCTACGGGTGGTTCTTCCTTAACTCCGGCGAGACCCACCACCCCCTAAAAATCGACTGACCCAAAAGTCGATTCAGTCGACTGAAGTGTCGCTAAATCGGGGCAGAGCAGCAGCGCGGGCGAGCGAGAGCTAGAGCGCAGGCAGCAGCAGTAGCGCGAGCGAGAGTCGAGTAGCAAGAAGAACAAAGCGACAGCCCAGAGCAAGCAGCAGCAGATCCGCTGGTATGGACACCGCCGCCAAAGGGGCCTCGCCTTTGGGAGAGCCGCCCGTGGAGATGTCGCCATGCGCCGGCCGAGGTAGCCGCTCCATGGGGGTGTGGGATGGAGCACCGTCGGCGCCGGGAGGTCGAGTTAAGGAGAAGGTGAGATGTGATGAGTGTACAACCTCTTTGGTGGCGCCGAGTAGGCCTCGGCTTCGTCTGAGGAGTCGGTGAGGATGTTGCGGTTCCGGTGGAGCAGGTTAAGGCGGCGCTGTGGGGATGGAGCAGCCGCGATAGATGAGGCGATCGTCGGAGCATCTCCTTGGAGGTGGAGGACGGGGCGGCTGAACCGGCGGGACGATGGGATGGACGATGAATCCTCATCCGGGGAGGCGGATGAGGGATGTAGAGCTGTTGCGGTGGACGACATCGTCGGGGAAGAGGCTCCGGCTGGGTAGCAGTGAGGTGGCGGACGGAGGAGGGTGGGGTTTCACGGCTGGAGCGGAGAGGTTATGCCGGACAGATTTTGAATGGCGAAAAGGAGGCGATGGGAGGGGGGACCATGACTTAGGGACGCGCTTGTCCAAAATGTAGGGTGTGTTACATAAGTACCCCCACCGATTTGAACTAGCGGCCCTTTCGGCTCAGGGTTAGAAGGAGGATTTCACGTGTCGGGATTTGGCAGCTGGAGGGAGTTTTCGCGCGTGTTGTAATTTCGGGATAGCAAGGCGCGGGTTGTGAAGGCGCCAGTTTTGGGAGCACGATATCATAATTTTTGGGATATAACAAGGCGCGGGTTGAATTTTAGGAACAAGCCTAACGTGTAATATTGTACTTGTACGTACCAAATCAATTCGCACTTCCCTCAATGAAAAAAATTGAAAAAAAAATAAAAACTATTCACACCACACAAAGAGAGTCTTGTCCCGTTTTACTATACAAATGCTATTCAAAGCTACACAAAGAGGGAGTATGAATCCATGTTATGTCCAGTTAAATTTTTTTGCTGGCTGTATAATGCATGTAACCTACTCATACCAACATTTTAGTGCATTCCAAATGTTTATACTACCGCTGCAATTCGAAGTGAATTTGAATTCTTTTCTCTATTTCAATAAGAATCTACAATCATGATTGATGCCAACATCAACCATCATTCATGTATTACCTTATCAACACACCACATGATTACTATAGAGATAGATATGAACTATGTGTACTATATGAACTCGAATTCAATCTTTTGAATACACTTGATGTTGATTCCAAATAATAGTACATTTGATGTACTAACTATATATTCATAATCTAAACCATGTTCCATACGTACACCGTGTTTATCACAAAAGTATAGTGCCCCGCCCCCTACATTATGACAAGTATTTAGCCCTGAGCTGCAAAAGCCACACATTAGCCCATATTATAATCAATGTTCTATATATTATATGTAGTACTAGGAAGTTGCCCATGTGTTCCACGGAACATCAACATGATCAAGGGGAGGCCTTATTTGCAAACATGGAGAGGGGTGTGGGTATCTTTTTTCAAAATTGCCATAGTTTCCTTCCTATCCGTCAGATATAAATCGGACGGCCTACATTGCAGGATGGCAGGCACACTATCATCAACAACTCTGTATTTTATAAGAGTAGAGATAAAATATATTATATGTAGTATAACATGTTCATAACCACACCATGTGTATCACCGTTATATATATTCATGCATGCGTCGGTTTAAAACACTATGATAAATTCTTCAAATATCCGAATTCGCTTTTTATAATGAATTATGATCTCTATTCGTATTTTACACCCACAAAATCCACTTATCTTTGTAGCTAGCGCTAAATTTCTCTTGTGCATGCACACGCCCACATCCCTCTCACCCTCCCTCAGCATTCTCTAGCTCCATCGTGCAAATTCGTCTTTTCACTTTAGGTCATTCACCCACGGTGTGTGTAGGCCCCCCAGCTCCTTCTTTACGGCACACATCGATTGATATGCCTCTCTAGCCAGGTGTGCCTACCACAAACACAAACTTCCCCTCTTCTCTTCTCATCGTCCATGCCTCACTCCCACCACTCTTTTCATCGATCTCGTACTCGCACACTCCTTCCCCCTCAATATAGTATGCCTCTCGCACCACCTCTTAGATGCATCCCTCTCTCTCTATCATACCTCACAAGTTATGTCTCTCCTTTCTCTGACAGAGGATGATTGATCTTCCTATGTAGTTATGTCTGCTTACCACAGCCATATCGTCCCCCCTCATCATTCGTGCATGCCTCCCCACCGTCTCTCTCACACGCACGCCACGCACATGCAGCCATCCCCTCTCTTATTGATATTGCTGGCGTGCCCTCCGTTTGTCTAGCAAGCCTCTCCCACCATTTGTTAGAAGCAAATCCACTACCACCCCCTCCAACACTCTAGCTTTGTCTCTCTCCCATCCTTATTCCTCTCCCACACATATGCATGGATGTCGATCGATCTCCCTTAATACATAAGGTAGGCCTCTCTCCTCCTCCACACATATACCAGCCATTGTACCTCTATAGTTAATAAGGCCTCCCCCCCCACCACACACCGATAGTCGAGCGTTGTAGGTAGGTATCCATGCCACAGAGACAAACTGCACCTGTCGCCTCTCATGTTCCAGTAGGCCAGCCACCCTATATCTTTGACGTGGGCACACACAAATTCGACGACACTCTTTATCGATCGCGCGTGCGCGCACACACACACACACATCATCCCTCTCTTTGATTCTATGGATACCTCAAGCCGATGATACCTCCACTCTCTTCTCGTGATTGCCCCCTATATATATATATGATATATCCAGGTCTCTATTTTCACACACATTGCATATGTTACATTTTTTGATTGACACCCCCCAAAAAAACACTCATGAACCCACACACTATATGTCTCTACGTTTGTATCTCTCTCACACAACCCCACGTAGCGTGTAGCGGTTGTTTACCTATGGAGGTCATGTACCACGCGTGCACGAAACAAAGTTCGACTTGATGCGTTGGTGCATTATTTTTAAATAAAGTTATATCGCTCAATGGCACGTACACAGAATATAAAACAACTTTTATGGAGAAAAAGGTAGTCCGCTCCACTATATACAATGGAGCCTGCCTGCCTGGGTTTGTCTCTCTTCAGAGTATCTCACACAAGGCGGCGGTAGCCTCTCTCTCTCACTGTTGTTAACTGATTCGGCCGCATCCTATCCGCCGGCGGAAAGGGAGGATGTGCATCGTTTCTCCGTTCAATGGCGCTGAGGCAACACGTCCTGATCTGCGGTACCCGCCGTTCTCTTTGACCAAGCTTCGGCGCGGTAGGGCCTATGCCACCTGCCACGCTGCCTTGATATGGGCAAATCCGCCACGCCGCTCACCTAGTTACATCCCGACGACCCTCGGGTATCCCC
The DNA here is from genome assembly GCA_021605145.1 of Aegilops bicornis. Taxonomy (NCBI): domain Eukaryota; kingdom Viridiplantae; phylum Streptophyta; class Magnoliopsida; order Poales; family Poaceae; genus Aegilops; species Aegilops bicornis. The sequence goes on from CM038675.1 coordinate 568,369,816, forward strand.
TCCGGCCTTGCTCCACTGCCTATCTTCCCATGTCCCTGCATGTGGAAAATCTTGCATGTGGATCTAACATAGTTCTTTGCCCAAAACGTAACTCGCCCGACGTACTTTCCATATTGCAATCTCGTCCTCACACCGTTTTAGACAAATATAACCGGGTTGTTATCTTCCCTTAGGACATGGAATATGCTTATTTTTTGTCGTTGCATGTGTCATCAACTGTTATTGGCCAGTAATTGTTTCCTTTCTACCTCTTTTTTGCAAACAGGGCTATCCATTTTACCTCGTTGCTATTGCGACCTTTTGGTGAACTGCACAAATCACTTTTTTCTTAAGAGTGTTTTGTGCAGTTGTACTAAAATGTCACACGGGCAGTGTCTACATTTCAGTCTTGTTGCACAAAGGGAGATTGGTTTTGCTCTATCCTCCTCATCCAACTCCGAGCCTAATCTTCTCCAACTATTTGCTTAATCTTCTCCAACTAGTTAGCCTTAAGAGAGACTGCAAAGGTGACCGGCTTCTATTTGTGTGTTTATTGTTTCATCAGCAGTCCTCTATTATTGTAATCACACTTAATATCTTTGGAACAGGGGCCTTTCGGCTCTATTTTAGTGGAACTGCACAAAATGATCGGAATGTTGCATGCTCTAGACAGCTACTTTTTTCCCAACATGCCTTGTTGATTTAGACAGAGCTGGGGGGACGTTCCTGCCAATGAAAGCATGGATCAATTTTAATTCAATACCTTCTCACAACTTTGTCTTCAGTTGTGATGTAAATATTAGCTCTGATCTGCTAAGCATTGAGATGCATTAGCAAGGAAGTTATTTTTTATTGTTTCCGAAAGAGCATCGATGGCAAGACACACGAAACAAAAGCTGAAAGCTCGGAGCATTGTACAATTTCATGTTGCTGGAAAATTATTTGTATAGTACGTCAATTATGTAAACATATGCTGGAATCTTGATAGCATTGCCAGAAGCCTCTTCAGCATCCAGGTCCATGTGCCATGCACAAAATTATACTTCCTCCCTTCCTAAATATTTGTATTTTTACAAATTTCAAATGGACATATTTTAGAGTGTAGATTCACTCAGTTTGCTTCGTATGTAGTCACTCATTGGAATCTCAAGAAAGACAAATACTCCGTAGTATATTTAAGAACGGAGGGATAGTGCACAACCGCATGGGAGACTCAGCCCGGTTGTTGCGCACTAATAGTGAGTAGTAATGAGCAGTCAAATCATAAGCCCCACCATTCCCACTGTAAGTTGCTCGGAAGAAGCAACCATCAATATGCTCTAAAGTCTCTCTGGTGGTGGAAATGCATGGAGAGAAATGCATCAGAATGAAGAGCGCCCTGTAAACTGTGACGGAGGGAGGAGTAGTATGAGGCCCTGTTTGGATCACCGTTTCTCTTTTGAATACACTTGTTAAAAATAAACACTGCTTGTCGTTTGATTCGGTTGGAATTTGCACGATGGCCAATAACTTACAGTGTAAGTTATACGCCTCCATATTGAAATACAACCATTCCAAGCATGGCTCAAGGTGCAAAACCAAATGCACGCGTATGGCGATCGGTCAATGCACTTCCTCTTGGCATATCACTGACATGTGGGACCGGAGTGTGAGCAAACCGATCTCAATTAACAGCAAAATTGCCAACCCGCCGTTCCTTGAGAGAGATGAGGAGCGAGAACACACAGACGGGCTCGCACGGAGGCCAAGATATATTTGAGCATGGTTGATTGATATCATCATTACATGTTCGATGTTTTTTAACACTACCATTGGGCTGCCATTTTCCGCCCTTCTCCCGAATAAATGTGTACTTTATCAGAGATTAAAATAAAATAAGAGTACAGACGCTCCACCATGTGGTTCTAGTAGTAGTACTACTCGTACAACTATAAACCTTGCGCTTGGCTCTTCGCCTCTTCGTGAAGTCGAACAATGATGATACTCCGCATGTTGGGTACTACAGTGTATGCCTGTGGCAATCTGACACCGAATGAACTGTTGCATGTCCATCGCCTGGGCGAGGATAGGTTGCATTAGTAAAAAGGCGTAAGCAAGCTTCACCTTGTCCTGCAAGCTTCTCCTCGTTCTGTGAGTTGATGGGACACACCAAAAAGTAGTGCTAGTCCATACTCCCTCCTTTCTGGTTAATATGGCTTAATTTTTTTGCGGGTAAATGAGAGAGCTTTATTCATATATATATATATATATATATATATATATATATATATATATATATATATATATATATATATATAAGCATTCTTAGGACGACCAGCCAAGAGACTGGTCACTAGGAAGCGAGGTACCCCGCAAAAAAACAAGAAGGAAGCGAGGTGTTTCATCAACCAGCTCTCGGCCACATTCAAAGTGCAGCAAGTACGGTTCGCACAAAGATGCGCCGCAAGGTTTGCTGACCTGTTTACATGCTGAATAACAAAAAAATAGGAAATATTATTGAGCGCTCCTATTTGTAAAAGGATCTGAGCCAGAATTAAGTAAGAATTGTGGCGAGTGTTCCGTGCAATCAACTTCCATTATCACATGCGAGAACCCTCGAAGAGAAACAAATGTGTTGAAGATTGCTTTATCACATTTTTAAAATATAATAAGAGTGCAGACACTCCTCCATCTGGTTCCTAGTATAGTATAGTACATACCTCTATAGTAGTAGTACTAGTACTAGTAAACTTCGCGCTTGGCTGTTCGCCTCTTCGGGAAGTCGAACGATAATACTAGTACTAGTATAGTGTATGCTTCTGGAAATTTGACACCGAATTAACTGTTGTACGTCCATCGCCTGAGCGAGGGAGAGCTTGCACTAGACAAAAGTTTCTCCATGTCATGCGAGCCACTGCGCGCAAGCTTCTCCCGTCCTGCAAGCTTCTCCTCGTTCGGCAAGTTGACGGGACACAACAAAGTAATGCTAGTCCATACTGCCTCCTTTCCGGTTAATATGGCTTAATTTCAAACGAGATAAATACAGTATCTGTCATTGTATATTTGTAAAAATACGGTCAGTGGACTTCATAATACACTCATTGTGCTCAATGTATACATTTTCCGGTATTTATACGGTCACTAGCTCACCCTGGCTGAGTATGTGTGTGCATGCACCTGTAGGTTGAGCACTTGAGCGTGATCGTGTGTGTTCCGTCGTGTGCTCGGACATGCATGCATTAGGGCGTCACACGCGTTTTTGCATCCATGTGTACGTGTGACTGTTGCATGCATGTACGAGGTTGTAGTCCCTTGCATTCACATGTTCATAAGTCAATGCTTTGTCAAAACGTTGCATGCAAGGTTTTATCATTCGTTGTTCACGCATGCATTCCCGATATTAATACGTTGGTAAAGACAATTTCTTGAGGAAAACAAGCCCATGAATTGAGTACAAAGGGGACCAATAAGCCAGGACGAAGGGAGTACCAGTAGTGAACTGGAAGGAGGGAGTAGGTACTAGTAGTACAGTACTACGTAACAACGTGCAGTAACAAAATTCCTCTATGTGCGTCCTGTCTACTCATGTGTCATGCAAGAAAATAGAGATAAGTACAAGTGAGACTCAGGAACGGTCATACACGTAGGGGGAGTACATGTAGGGGCCACTAAGGAGCAGTCAAATCACACAGTAAGTTAGTCGAAATAAGCAACCATCATTCACTCTTCAATGACACGTACGCAATATAAAATGGTTGATATGGAGAGAAAAAGAAAACCACTATATATACACTAGCAGGAGCCTAAGCTACAAGCCTGTTTGCTTGGGTTGCTCTCTTCACAAGCATAGAACGATGGTGGCCACACCGCTGGTCACATATCTGGCCTGATCCCGCCGCTGGGGGAAGGGAATAATGTTCCGCGTAGACGCGGTCCACATCGGTGAGGGAGAAAACCCACAGTCGGTGCGTCCCAACCGCCCTTCTAGCTACAGCCTGACGTCCCAGGTAGTAGTACATCTTCCTTTTGGAGCCGGCTTGCTCCACTGCCACAGCTCCCCACCTAGCTCCATCTCCATGTCGATCTTTCTCTACTTCTACCGGCTTCTATTTGTGATGAGTTTATGTCTCATGAGCTAGTGCCAGTACTATTATTCTAATCACACTTCTTCAATATCTTTGCCATCAGGGATGCTCAGCTCGATTTTAGTGGAACTGCACAAAAGCATCGTATGATCCGAGGGTGTCAGCCGTCTTTCCTCCGACAGGTTCTACCTAGCCAGGAAATTAAATCCTGTTTAGGGTTTAGGGTTTAAGTCGTAGTGACCCCATCAGTAGTTTTCTTTTGTACACGCTCTCACAACTTTTGTCTTTAGTTGTGAAGTACAAATTGGTTATGATCTGTGAATCATTGAGATGCATTAGCATGCATGTTAGTTTTCCTTTGTATTTGATGGAATGTTGTAACGGGGCAACCTTGGAGTAGGACTGAAAATGGAGTGGAAAGTTTCAGTTTTTTCAGAGAAAAAAATGGAAACGGAGAGAAACCAACGTTTCATTTCGTTGGATCGCGCCATCGAGCAAAAACAACGTTTAAATCACGTCTGTCGCGTTCGTGTCTCACCCTCCTCCACGGCTCCACCCACACGGTCGCTCGGCATGCCACTCACCGCAAACCGAGTATATGATAACTTTCCCCTTTGCTTGTCGATGGATCGCGCCATGGAGTACTAGCACTACTGGAAGAGATTGACGAATTGGGGGAGGACAGCTAGCTGTAGCACGGACTCCCAAGAACTTTTTACATGCATGTTGTGGCCGGCTATTGCAACCTTTGAACGGGGAGCAGTCACGTGCACCGGGAAGCGGCGTGGGCGCCGCTCTCTCGGCCGGCGCGCCGCTTCAATGCCGGCGCCAGTGAGAGGTCGCGTCCGCTCTGGCCGGGCATGAATGCAGCACTGACCGTTTCGGGCAGGAAGCACGCGCGGGTGATGAAGAGGGTTCAGGTTGGTCAGGAGCGGGCGTGGCAGCGGTCTGGACGCCCGCAAACAAGAGATGTTGTATGTTAATATTGTTGTGTTTATAATTAACAACGTAAATAATATGCCAATTGGACAAATATGATTGGAGATGGAATTTTACGTAAACACGGATATGCATGTCTATGTCTTTTTTTTTTGCGAGAACAAACTTGTATTACTCACGTAGCCAGGCTACACTCAGAGTTACAAAGTTCGACATGCCATCAGGGCCTGAACCTAGCTCAGTTCGTAATACAGTATATATGCAGTACGCTATATAAGCTGGAGCCTTAGCGCTTGTTCGCTAGGGTTTGCACTCTCCACACTCTCGCCGCAGTACATATATATACACGCTGGAGGCTCAGCGTTTCTTTGCTAGGGTTTGCTATATTCACAATCTCTCACCCTCTTCACCAGATCTAAACAAGACTGCGTTGTGGCCTCTGTCTCTCTCACCCCCTCACAGCTGGCGAAGGAGGCGTCCGGATCCCGTTGCACCGGGAAGGGGAGGAGGTGCAGCGTTCACTCTATCGCCTTCGGCGAGGGAGGCAATCCACTGCCGGCTGCGCTTTTCTCTTTCACCCAAAGGTTGCAAGTGGAGGGTCACCGACCCCTTCTTCCTCGCTGTCGTACGTAGTGTGGGCAGATCCGACCTCCCGCCGCACGCCTTGCCACATCCCGATGACCCTAAGGTATAAGTTTCTTTGAAACCGTCATTGCTCTAGCTGCATGCGGATCTTTTTCGATTCTCAGAGTCGAATCTAGGTCTTGGTTCAAAGAGGAAAGAAGGGTGCGGTGGGGTGGAGCATGAATCTAGGACATGGTTCAATGAGGAAAGGAGGGAGGGAAAGTAGTATAGACTAGCTATCTAGCCGCTTTGTTGGTCGAAAAGGGAAAACAGGGGTAACCTAGTACACACATATGTAAGGAATCGATCTCTTTGTTGAAAAGGGAAAGAAACTAGGGGGTCAGGTAGTTTGTGCAGGACTAGATTTACTGCCCTCACATAGGAAAAAGTTTCAAAGAGAACAAATATGGGACCAACGCAGATATGCTGCTTGGCTACATACTCTGCATCACCCATTTATAGTGTGGACGCACATGGTGCTGGCATGTCCCATGTCCCATGTCATGTCCCATACAACTATTTTGTTGTTGTTAATCTAAGAATGCTGCTGGAAAATTGAAGCAATGCCACTGTTAAAAGTAAATTACATTCTTAACGAATGTTGTTTTAAGAGAATGTCTCTGTTAATATGAATCAATGCAACCGTTTTAGAAATGCTACTGTCCTACTTTGTTTTCCATCAAGATAAGTTAGATGCATCTTTTTGTTGCCGTTTGTTTCATCCTTCTTTATTGACCAGTAATTGTTTCCTTTTTTGCCTCTGTTAAAACAGGGATATCTATTCAACTTGTTGCCTAGCAAACTTAAACGTCACACCGACGACTTTGCTTGATTTCAAAGGTAACCGCACAAAACGAGATTGGATTTCCTATTCGTGTTGGCAGATTCGTAGGTGATCTTGTGTGCGTCATGACAGGTTGGTACTTGCCTTCATCCACATGATCGTGAAGTGTGTTTTGAGATGTTGTGCTACTTGTATTGATACTGTTTTAAACAAATTTTGAATTGAAGCTATTGTATTGCTCTCTTTTCCCATTAAGTAGTGAACAACAATGGTACCAACCCAGACATGATGCTTGTTGCTTTGTTACAACAAACTCTGCATCACCCCCTTTATAAGTAGATGGAAGCACATGGTGTTGTTGCGCCCACTCTACCCTGGAACTGTTTATGCTTTTTCTTAATCTAATGTTGATGGTAAAATTACGAAATGCCACTCCCAAAATTAACTACTGAACCGTTTTAAGAGAATTTCTCTGTTAATATGAATCAATGCTACTGTCCTATACTTTGATTTCCATCAAGATAAGGTAGATGCTTCTTTTTGTGGCCGCATGTTTCATCCTCCTTTATTGGCCAGTAATTGATTATTGGAACTGTTTATGCTTTTGTTAATCTAATGCCGCTGGTAAAATTAAGCAATGCCACTCTCAGAATTAACTACTGAATCTTAGTTCAAAACTGCAACACTTGTTAGGGATTGGCGGGATTACCATTTTTGTGGCCGCATGTTTCATCTCCTTTATTGGCCAGTAATTGATACCTTTCTTGCCTCTATTAAAACAAGGATATTTATTCAACTTGTTGCTATTGCGACATTTTGCTTTGCTTAATTTTGGTGGAACTGCACAAAATGAGACCGGATTTCCATATATGTGTTGAGATCTCTTTTAGATCTTCCTCAGGAGTTGTTTCAAATCTTGGTCTTGAAAGGTCAGTACCTACTTTCCTCAGAATTAACTACTGAATCTTAGTTCAAAACTGCAACACTTGTTAGGGATCGGTGGGAGTACCATTTCTGTTAGGGACCAGACGGAGTACATGTTTAAGAAATGTATTGTTGAGATAATGTCTCTGTTATTATATATCAGTTACCGTGTTTTGCAAATGGTACTATTCTGCTTTGTAGTTCTTTCTACATGTTTAACCAAGGTATTGTTAAGATAATGTCTGTGTTAAAATGAATCAGTCGCATTGTTTTAGGAATGATACTTTTCTGCTTTGTCATTCTTTATACATGTTGAAACAAGGCATTGTTAAGATAATGTCTCGATTAATATGAATGAATCACACTGATTGAGAATTGCTACTCTCTGCTTTGTTTCCCATTAAGATAAGGTAGATCAAGAATGTTTTTCTTACGGGAGTACAAGTCATCACCGTTATTTCTCAAAGAATTGTTTCCCTTATACCTATTGTTGCTTACAGGGATATCAAAATTAAAGCTCTTTTTATTCTGACTTTGATTTTAGTTGAACTGCACAAAAGGAGCCAATGTGTCTAAGGCAAACTGCTGCATTAGTGGGTCCAGTTGGTCTTACCACTTTGCAGAAAGAAGCAATCACTATTTGTGCTACATTACACAAGGAATGATCGAGAAGCTTTACAGAGTATTAGTAGACACTGGTGACATGACTAGTTTGCAGAGAGCATAGGAAACTCTACAACACGTGGAGTGCACTGGGCAAAAAGTGCCCAAACAAGTACAAGAAGCCAGGACAGGACTCCAAATCTGTCAATGTCATTCTAAGCAACAATGATGGGGCATCTAGGTATGGTAAACTGTTTACCGTAATTTCAGCTTGTTAGTCCACCGATTGGTAGGTTGACACTGGGGCCAATATTCATGTGTGTGCTACTGTGTCTTTGTTTTCTTGCAGCATATAAATACGATATCCACAGGGATGCTCAGCTTGATTTTAGTGGAACTGCACAAAATGTTCAGATGGTTTGTGTCCTCCATAATACTTCATCATGCACAATACATCGAATGGTTCTCTATCATTAAATCGTCACCTTGAGCCACCGGACTATATGTTTGAATGGTGCTGCCAGCGTTGGCCATTAAGAAGGGTAAGAAGAAAGACAAAAGAGAGATGGATGCTTTACTTGTGGTTCGAGGAACACTTTGGGCAAACAAGTGCCCAAACAAGTACCAAGAAGCCAGGACAGGACTCCAGATCTGTCAATGTCACTCTAAGCAACAATGATGTGGCATCTGGGTATGGTAATCTGTTTACCGTACTTTTAGTTTGTTAGTCCACCGACTGGTGGGTTGACACTGGGGCCAATATTCGTGTGTGTGCTGATGTGTCTTTGTTTTCTGGCAGCATATAAATACGAAATCCACAGGGATGCTCAACTTGATTTTAGTGGAACTGCACAAAATGTTCAGATTGTTCGTGTCCTCCATAATACTTCATCATACACAATACATCGAATGATTCTCTAATCATTCCTCGTCACCTTGAGCCACCGGACTATCAGATGACAAACTGATGACAAACCCTGCCCGTTCCACAATCATAGGCATTACATATTTTGAATGGGAAACGCTTGTCAAAGTTTAATCATTGATGTTAGCAAGAAGACATTAGTTTAATATATAGGAATTGGAAAACCTTGTCAATTTTTGCTCATTGATGTTAGCCAGAAGACATGCATTTGATATTTTTGAGTGGGACGCCTTTCTTTGTGAGCAACATCGATCATTTTTTCCTATTCCTGTCTTCACTTTCGAGTAAATATTTACTCTCTGCTGAGATGCATAGTCACATGAATGTTGACTTATGTAAGGTATTTTAAGAGTTTGTTCTTTATGTTTTCTATGTAATGCCAGGCCTTGTGAGTTTGATTGCAAAGTTGAGCTTGGAATGCTGTGGCATGCGGCATCACGAGCTGTTCACCGTGCCTCCTAAGAATAATGCTTCATATTGTTTTGCATGTTGATGTAATGCCCGTGATTTGCATGTTAAGAAGATCATCCTCTTCTGTTGTTTCTGTGCTTAAGAAGTTCATTGTCTTATGTTTCATTCATAGCCTATACGACAACTCGGGTAGGTTAGAGGTGAAACCATATGATTAGGGTTGGAATTCGAGCCGAGCCGAGCCAGCTCGGCTCGACTTGCTAGAGCTTGTTTTGTTAACGAGCTAGCTCGACTCGACTCGTTACTATAACGACCTCAAATCCAAGATTGGCTCGACTCGTATAACTCGCGAGCCGGCTCGTTTAGCTTGTTAAGCTCGTTAAAGATATGAACATAGAACCCTCAAATATGATAAAAATGATTATGTATATATTAAACATATATATCACTAAACAATTGTAATTTCCTTGTAACGCACGAGTCTCCTGGGCGGCTGGGCCTTCAACGGTTAGACCTTGTGTTGTGCGCTTGGGACGCAGAGTGCTGAGTGGCTGCTTTTATCTGGATTTGGAGTAGCTGATCTTTTATACCGAGCCTAACGAGTTACACGAGTACTCGTGAGATTGGCTCGTTTAACTTGGTCTATAAATGATCTTAAACTAAAGCTCGACTCGACTCGTTATTCTTCGAGTTCGAGTCGATTCGAGCCGGGTCACGAGCTACTCGTTTAGCTCGCGAGCTTTGAGCTTTTTTTCCAGATCCAATCCGACAAACTCATCATCTTAGGTCGTGATTGGATCGTCGTTTTCCAACCAAAACCGCTTGTAAAACTGACGCTTGTAAATAAAAGCAGATGGTCTCGGGCGAAGGGCTTGGTTGGTCGATTTCGACTAGTAAAATATACATCGTCTCTCAAATTACACGCCAGTAACCCGCTGGTTTTACTTACGGACATCGGGCCTCGGTTTCATTACGCCTGTATTTTACGCGTTGTTTCGCTGACGAGTAAATTACACTTGTATCTTAATACAGGTGTGAAATAAACCAGAGCTCCCAAGCGCGGCCTTACCGTTTCATGCCGTCTTAGTCTCTCGAAGGTGCTCATAGGTGTCCGATGATCCTGGCTTCCTGAATGAGCAGCTTAACGTCAGTACGTACCATCCATAGGGCCCACGAGGCCCTCTCCGTCGTCCTTCAAGTTGTTGCGCTCGCCGTGACGCCGAGCATTGTCAACATGGTCAATGAACATGAGGATTCAGGAGATGACTTAATTTTGACTGGATGACAGTAGGAATCCACTAGGGCCATAGTAATTAAATGCGCAAGTGCCTCTATATTTTTTGCTTCCTCCTGGTTTCCTGACATCACGGTCCCACACCATTTTCAACCTATGTAGTCAATAAACGAGATAATTGCACAAGGAACGGCCGACAGTTGGGACCAAGCAGCTCGAGTAGTATTTGTGTTTTTGAGGTGTGAGCACTGCAGCATTTTTCTTGAGCGATGTTTTCGTTGTTGTTCAGAGGAGAGCAGGGTATTAATTGGGCGGGCTGTGGCCCGTCTAGCCCAGGCCAGATATCCAACCCAGATATCCAACCCAGATATTAATTTTTTTTCAAGCTAAAAATGGCTAGCCCAGCTATACTTTTTTTAGGAATACCCAGGCAAGGTCAACTTGTTATTCTCCGCCCCGCTGGGCAGCAAATCTTTCCTAGGAGGGATGCATTAGGCTTAACAGGAAAATGGGCTTTAATAAATATTAAATGGGATGTAATTATAAAAACTGGGCAGTAACTATAAAAAATGCAACAAACACGTAATTAGTTTATAAAATATCATTTTTTGAATTTGAAAATTTTAATTTCATTAATTGTTGCGCGCGCAATGTTTCATTGGATTTTTACGTAATACAATTTCATATTGAAATTGTATTTAATCTGATATAAATTTCAGGATAAAAATATTTTGTATCCCATCAAAATGTGGGAATTTTTTTTAATTCTGTTTTGAACGGTTGGTTGAAATTATTAATCGTTGTCCTTGCTAGAAAATGGGATGTACTTTTAACAAACTGTAAATGGGTTGCAGTAAATTCCATTAGAATTCAAAAATGGGTTGTACATTCTTACAAATCGCAAATGGGATATAAGTTCTCTGCCACACACTTGTGGGCCTACTAAGTTGACGCGTCCCCTAAAAAAAGTAAGTTGTCGCGTATGCAAGGCTTTATCAACTTATAGTCAACACACGGTTCTAGCAGCAGTGGCCGTTGGATGTCCATCCAATGGATGTCGTGCTTCTTCTTCAGTCTCGGATATTTCTAGCTTCAGCCGCCCAAAAAATGATTCCTCCCCCTGACATCTAGGGCGCATCGTTTTGGAGGCTGACCTGACGCATACCAAGGGCTTTGTCAACTTAGTCATTATAAACGATTCTAGCTGCAGTGACCGTACGATGTCCATCCAACGGCCGTCGTGCTTCTTCAACCTATGGTCTTCTTGCTCCAGCCGCCCAAAGCAGCACCGGTCGTACACCTGCTCCCCGCCTCGTGGTTCGGTCAGGTCAGCCGCAGAGGCCTCACCGCCCCCTACTACTCCCACCGCTGGCCAGGCCATCCCCGTACTCACCCACACCCCCTGTTATTCCGCGGCGACATCAGCCTCACACTGCAGCCGAACCAGTGAACCCTCTTACTCCTCTCCGCGTGGGCATCCACTACCGCGTCTTCCCCAGCTCCGCGGCGTCCCCTTCCTAGGCCTTGCTATCGTCCACTGATACGTCTCCAACGTATCTATAATTTTTGATTGCTCCATGCTACTTTATCTACTGTTTTGGACTATATTGGGCTTTATTTTCCACTTTTATATTACTTTTGGGACTAACCTATTAACCGGAGGCCCAGCCTGTAATTGCTGTTTTTTTGCCTATTTCAAGTGTTCGAAGAAACGGAATATCAAACGGAGTCCAAACAGAATGAAACCTTCGGGAACGTGATCTTCTCACCGAACGTGATCCAGGAGACTTGGACCCTACTCCAAGAAGTGCCAGAGGCGGTCACGAGGGTGGAGGGAGCCCCCTGGGCGCGCCTCCTGCCTCGTGGGCCCCCTAACGCTCCACCGACGTACTCCTTCCTCCTATATATACCTACGTACCCCCAACAGATCAGAACGGGAGCCAAAAACCTAATTCCACCGCCGTACCTTCCTATATCCACGAGATACCATCTTGGGGCCTATTAGGAGCTCACGGGAAGGCATCCACCATGGAGGGCTTCTACATCAACACCATAGCCCCTCCGATGAAGTGTGAGTAGTTTACTTCAGACCTTCGGAGGGCTTCCCCGTATGTATTTTTGTTTGTGTCTCCATGTGCCTTCTATTTGCTTGCATCTTTGCTTTCTAAAAATCTATTGATGTGGATCCACTTAAAGTGTTCTACTTGGATCATCTTGATCCTTATCTTTCGTCTTTGAAACCCCAACTAGCCTAGTTGATGGGAAATCTTTAGATGAGCATGCTCATTATAAAAGGCCACCGTTTGTCTGAAAAAGGGAGACTCTTATGGAGTCAAATAAACAGATTGCTGTGTTATGCTTGGAATCTTTGTGAAATTTATGATTTTACTTGTTGCTCTAAGAACCCTAAAAAACACCTTCCTTACCTATGTGAGTTTAATGAAAATGAAATCTTATCTTCTTATGCAAAGGGTGTTTATAGTTACTATGATATCAAACAAATTGAAGAATTTTTTGTTTTTAAGGGTGCTTATTAAGTTGCTTAATTGATTGAAAAGTATGATATTACTCTCTCCGAATCTGAAAATTTTGACATACTTAAATATTGCTATGAAAACTATGCTCATAATGTCTATGTCAAAGAATTTATTGAGAGAATGACCGTTGCTTTGGAAGGAAATAATGATATGCATGAATCTATAGATAATGATGATTCCGATGATTTTATTTAAATATCCCTTGATGAACATGATGCTTGCTATTCTTGTGGCCATGATGCCAATATTTATGAAGATGAATTTGCTATAGTTCCTTATGTTAAACATGAGATCGTTGCTATTGCACCCATACTTGGTAGTTCCTTCGATGAAAAGCATGATTGCAATGATTTTACTATAAATTCTCTTGATGTCAATCATGCTAATAATATGCAAAACCCTAAGCTTGGGGATGCTAGTTTTGCTATGTCTACTACTTGTTGCAATGATCATGATTGGGGTGATTCTTCTTATGATCTTGAAAATTTATTTAAGCCACGTGATGAATATGAGATTGATAATAGTGTTTGCAATAATATTGAAAGTGGGTTTGGAAGAGTGTCAACTTTAGATCCCACATATTTGGAGAATATTCAATCTTATGAAATTTTTGATAAAAGTGGGCTTGGAGAAATCATGACTTTAGTTAATGATAATCCCACTATTTTGGAAGAGTGTCAACTCCGCATGCATGTGGATCGTGGTTGAGAATACGTTATGTGATAGCTATATTGTTGAATTTTCTTATGATCCTACATGTAATTATTATGAGAGAGGAAAATATGGTTATAGAAATTTTCATGTTACTAAATTACCTCTCGTCATGTTGAGATTGCTATCGTCTCTTTCTTATTCCTTGCATATGCTAGTTTTTGCTTGCTACGATAATTTGTTTTTCTATAAGATGCCTATGCATAGGAAATATGTTAGACTTAGATGTGTTTCTCTCGTGTTTTATGATGCTCTCTTTGTGCTTCAATTCTTGTCTTTCATGTGAGCGGCATTGAAATCTCAATGCCTAGCTAGGGGCGTTAAACGATAGCGCTTGTTGGGAGGCAACCCAATTTTATTTTTAGTTTTTAGTTTTTGCTTCTGTTTAGGAATAAATAATCCATCTAGCCTCTATTTAGATGTGGTTTTATCTTTTAATTAGTGTTTGTGCCAAGTTAAACCTATTAGATCTTCTTGGGAGATAGTTATTTGATCTTGCTGTAATTTCCAGAATCTTTGCGCTCAGTGCCCGAATTATTAAAAATCACCAGAACGTGATAAAATAGTGATTCCAATTGCTTCTGATCAATAAACAAATTGTCCAGGTCGTCTAATTTTGGTAGAATTTTTTGGGTTCCAGAAGTATACGTTAGTTACAGATTACTACAGACTGTTCTGTTTTTGACAGATTCTGTTTTGCGTGTGTTGTTTGCTTATTTTGATGAATCTATGGCTAGTAAAATAGTTTATAATCCATAGAGAAGTTGGAATACAGTAGGTTTAACACCAATACAAATAAAGAATGAGTTCATTACAGTACCTTGAAGTAGTATTTTGTTTTCTTTCTCTAACGGAGCTCACGAGATTTCTATTGAGTTTTGTGCTGTGAAGTTTTCAAGTTTTGGGTGAATTCTTTTGATGGGTTATGGAACAAGGAGTGGCAAGAGCCTAAGCTTGGGGATTCCCATGTCACCCCCAAGATAATCCAAGGACACCAAAAAGTCAAAGCTTGGGGATTCCCCGGAAGGCATCCCCTCTTTCGTCTACTTTCATCGGTAATTTACTTGGAGCTATATTTTTATTCACCAACATGATATGTGTTTTGCTTGGAGCGTCTTGTATTATTTGCGTATTTGCTTGTTAATTTACCACAATCATCCTTGCTGTACACACCTTTTGAGAGAGCCATACATGATCTGGAATTTGTTAGAATACTCTATGTGCTTCACTTATATCTTTTGAGCTTGATAGTTTTGCTCATAGTGCTTCACTTATATCTTTTGAGCGTGATAATTTTTGCTCTACTGCTTCACTTAGATCTTTTAGAGCACGGTGGTGGATTTGTTTTAACGAAACTTGATCTCTCATGCTTCACTTAGATTATTCTGAGAGTCGTTAATAGCATGGTAATTTGCTTAATGTTAATATACTTGGTGTCCAAGATATGTGAAACTTTCTTTTGAGTGAATTGAATACTAAGATAAATTTATTGCTTAATAATTGTTTTGAGATATGGAGGTAATAATATCAAAGTCGTGCTAGCTGATAATTGTGAATTTGAGAAATACTTTTGTTGAAGTTTGCAATTCCCGTAGCATGCACGTATGGGTAAAGTTGTGTAACAAATTTGAAACATGAAGTGTACCTGGCTTGTGCATCCTTATGAGTGGCGGTTGGGGACGAGCGATGGTATTTTCCTACCAATCTATCCCCCTAGGAGCATTGTGCGTAGTACTTGAATTTCGATGGCTTCTAAATTTTTGCAATAAGTATATGAGTTCTTTTGACTAATGTTGAGTCCATGGATTATACGCATTTTTACCTTTCCGCATTTGCTAGCCTCTTGATGCGTGCATTGCCCTTTCTCACCTTGAGAGTTGGTGCAAACTTCGCCGGTGCATCCAAACCCCATGATATGATACGCTCTTTCACACATAAACATCCTTATATCTTCCTCAAAATAGCCACCATACCTACCTATCATGGCATTTCCATAGCCATTCCGAGATATATTGCCATGCAACTTCCATCATCATTATTATGACATACATTACTTTTGTCATATTGCCATTGCATGATCATGTAGTTGACATCGTATTTGTGGCAAAGCCACCATGCATTATTTTCCATACATGTCACTCTTGATTCATTGCACCATCCCGGTACACCGCCGGAGGCACTCATATAGAGTCATATTTTGTTCTAAGTTTCGAGTCGTAATTGTTGAGATGTAAGAGAAATAAAAGTGTGATGATCATCATTATTAGAGCATTGTCCCAAGTGAGGAAAGGATGATGGAGACTATGATTCCCCCATAAGTCGGGATGAGACTCCGGACGAAAAATAAAAATAAAATAAAATAAAGAGGCCATAAAAAAAGAGAAAAGGCCCAAATAAAAAAATAAAAAATGAGAGAAAAAGAGAGAAGGGACAATGCTACTATCCTTTTACCACACTTGTGCTTCAAAGTAGCACCTTGTTCTTCATGTAGTAAGGTGTTCTTCATGATAGAGAGTCTCTCATTTTGTCACTTTCATATACTAGTGGGAATTTTTCATTATAGAACTTGTCTTGTATATTCCAATGATGGGCTTCCTCAAAGTGCCCTAGGTCTTCGTGAGCAAGCAAGTTGGATGCACACCCACTTAGTTTCTTTTGTAGAGCTTTCATATACTTATAGCTCTAGTGCATCCGTTGCATGGCAATCCCTACTCCTCATGTTGACATCAATTGATGGGCATCTCCATAGCCCGTTGATTAGCCTCGTAGATATGAGACTTTCTCCTTTTTTGTCTTCTCCACACAATCAGATCATCATATTCTATTCCACCATAGTGCTATATCCATGGCTCGCGCTCATGTATTGCGTAAAGGTTGAAAGAGTTTGAGATTATTTGAGTATGAAATAATTGCTTGGCTTGTCATCGGGGGTATAGAAGTTGGGAACATCTTTGTGTGACGAAAATGAAGCATAGCCTAACTATATGATTTTGTAGGGATGAACTTTCTTTGGCCATGTTATTTTGAGATGACATAATTGCTTTGATTAGTATGCTTGAAGTATTATTATTTTTATGTCAATATGAACTTTTGTCTTAAATCTTTCGGATCTGAATATTCATATCACAAGTAAGAAGATTTATATTGAAATTATGCCAAAGTATCACTCCGCATCAAAAAATCTCTTTTTATCATTTACCTACTCGAGGACAAGCAGGAATTAAGCTTGGGGATGCCTGATACGTCTCCAACGTATCTATAATTTTTGATTGCTCCATGCTACTTTATCTACTGTTTTGGACTATATTGGGCTTTTTTTTCCACTTTTATATTACTTTTGGGACTAACCTATTAACCGGAGGCCCAGCCCAGAATTGCTGTTTTTGCCTATTTCATTGTTTCGAAGAAACGGAATATCAAACGGAGTCCAAACGGAATGAAACCTTAGGGAACGTGATCTTCTCACCGAGCGTGATCCGTGAGACTTGGACCCTACTCCAAGAAGTGCAGGCGGTCACGAGGTGGAGGGCGCCCCCACAGGCGCGCCCCCGCCTCGTGGGCCCCCTGATGCTCCACCGACGTACTCCTTCCTCCTATATATACCTACGTACCCCCAACAGATCAGAACAGGAGCCAAAAACCTAATTCCACCGCCGTACCTTCCTGTATCCACGAGATCCCATCTTGGGGCCTGTTCCGAAGCTTCGCCGGAGGGGGCATCCACCACGGAGGGCTTCTACATCAACATCATAGCCCCTCCGATGAAGTGTGAGTAGTTTACTTCAGACCTTCAGGTCCATAGCTAGTAGCTAGATGGCTTCTTCTCTCTTTTTGGATCTCAATACAATGTTCTCCCCTCTCTCGTGGAGATCTATTCGATGTAATCTTCTTTTTGCGGTGTGTTTGTTGAGACCGATGAATTGTGGGTTTATGATCCAGCTTATCTATGAATAATATTTGAATCTTCTCTGAATTCTTTTATGTATGATTGAGTTATCTTTGCAAGTCTCTTTGAATTATCCGTTTGGTTTGGCCGACTAGATTGGTAGTTCTTGCAGTGGGAGAAGTTCTTAGCTTTGGGTTCAATCTTGTGGTGTCCTTACCCAGTGACAGAAAGGGTTGCAAGGCACGTATTGTATTGTTGCCATCGAGGATAACAAGATGGGGTATTTATCATATTGCATGAATTTATTGCTCTACATCATGTCATCTTGCTTAGGCGTTACTCTGTTTTAACTTAATACTCTAGATGCATGCTTTGGATAGCGGTCGATGAGTGGAGTAATAGTAGTAGATGCGTAATCGCTTTGGTCTACTTGTCTCAGACGTGATGCCTATATACATGATCATACCTAGATAACCTCATAACTATGCTCAATTACATCAATTGCTCAACAGTAATTTGTTCACCCAAGTAGAATACTTATGCTCTTGAGAGAAGCCACTAGTGAAACCTATGGCCCCCGGGTCTATTCTCATCATATCAATCTCTATCACTTTATTTACTTGCTTTGCTTTTACCTTTTACTTTGCATCTTTATACCAAAAATACCAAAAATATTATCTCTATCAGATCTCACTCTCATAAGTGACCGTGAAGGGATTGACATCCCCTAATCGTGTTGGTTGCGATTAGCTATCGTTTTGTGCAGGTACGAGGGACTTGCGCGTAGCCTCCTGCTGGATTGATACCTTGGTTCTCAAAAACTGAGGGAAATACTTACGCTACTGTGCTGCATCATCCTCTCCACTTCGGGGAAAACCAACGCAAGCTCAAGATGTAGCATCCACCGCCCTGGTGCTCTCGGTGCAGCGTGGTCAACATGGTCAATGAACGACATCCATCGGACGTGGATTGTACGTGGAGAGGCTGACAGCTGGGTCCACGGCCGCACACAAGGAAATGCCTCCTTATTACACGCAAAATAATGATTCCTCCACCTGACATCTGGGAACAACCGAAAGGGCCTCTGTATTTCGCGAAAAAAATGTTCCCATCGCTGACAGCTCAGACCCACCAGCTATATCTTCGCACGCAAGGAAGTGCTTCCTTATTATGCACAAAAAAATGAATACCCCCTGCTAGCTGGGACCCACCATATGGGAGGCTCACTTGTGGGCCTACTAAGATGACGGGGATGGAGGGCTTTGTCAACTTAGTAAATATGAACGATTCTAGCTCCAGTGACCGTACGATGTCCATCCAACGGCCGCAGTGCTTCTTCAACCTCTGGTCTTCTTGCTCCAGCCGCGCAAACAAGCGTCGGCCGTGCCGCCTGCTTCTGCCTCCCATGTCCGGCTGTGCTGCCACCGCTGGCCATGCCATCCCTCTGTACTCACCCACACCTCCTGTTATTCTCCGGCGACGGCAACCTCACACCGCAACCGAAGCAGTCAACCCACGTACTCCCCTCCGTGTGGGCATCCACTGCCGCGTCTTCCCCAGCTCCGCGTCATCCCCTTCCTAGGCCTCGCCGTTGTCCACCGCCCTGTTGCTCTCGGCACGGTGTGGTCAATGTGGTCAATGAATGACTTCCATCGGAAGAGTATTGTACATGGACTGTGGCCGTGTAAGGAAGGCCACGTGTGGTAGTAGAGGCACGCACGTAGCATGTACACATACGTACAGCGGCCAGGGTGCAAGAAAGTAAATACGTCCACGTACGTACATACGGGCGGGGTCTCGAACGCCTACTCGCGCATACATATGGCCAGGGCTCGTGTACATGGTTGTGGCTGGGCCGGAACAGAGACGCTACGTCGTTGTCGTGTTCATGGGGAGGCAACATAATGTGTCGTGTTCATCGGGAGGCAACAAACGCGTGCTGTTCATCGGGAGCCAACTGGCTTGGACAGAACAGCCGATGGAAACTAGGCCTGGCGTACCGCAGAACGGAGGAAACGGCCTTGTGTTCGACCGGCCACGGTGGAAACGGGATCCTGTTCGCCGGGGAGGGTGCGGCGTACCGCAAAATGGAGGAAACGAACCTCCCTACGGTCGAAACAGGTCCTGTTGATCGGGAGGTGTGGCGTACCGCAAAAGCAGAGAAAGCAGACTTGTGTTGGGCGCTACGGTCGAAAGCAGGGGTCCTGTTCGCCGGGAGGGTGTGGCGTGCAAAACTGGACTCCACGGGATACTGTTCATCTCCACCATCGACCTCCTCCAGCCTCCACGGGCTACTGTTCATCCACCGTCGACCTCCTCCAGCCTCCACCTGCGAATGTTCATCCACGGGCTCCTGTTCATCCAGCCTACACTGCGCACTCCTCCACCAGCTACTGTTCAACCAGCCCTCTCCACGGGGGTCCTGTTCAACCACCCCTCCACGGGCTACTGTTCATCCAGCCCTCCACCGGCTACTGTTCAACCAACCCTCCACCGGCTACTGTTCAACCAGCCCTCCACGGGGTCCTGTTCATCCACCAGCTCAATTGATCGGGGTACTGTTCATCCAGCGGCAACGGCCTCTACTACCACGGGTTCCTGTTCATCCAACCCCACTGGAAACTATTCATCCAAACCCCCCAACAACGCTCACGGTTCATCAAGAGGCAGCATCGATCGACTTTAGTTAGCAGCAGTAGCGAAGGAATCGCTCGATCGCTCGGGTTTAATGCCAGCGTAACTGCGATTACAATCGCCGGGTTGATTAGAGCCCAATGCCTCGCTCGGGTTCAGTTAGAGCGCAACGCCTCACACACACACGCGTACGTACGAGAGAAACGCGCATCGCTCGGCCCCCGACCACCCACCGTAACCGGGAATTCCCCGAAGTTTTTCTCGCCCTCGCTTCTACCATGGTTTTTTCCGTCATGGACGGCCCAAAGAATGTCATGCAGCTGCGTGTCCGGCCCGCCCAGGACGAAAAGCCCATTGTCTATCGTGATTTTCTGTCATAGAAGTAGGAGCCCACCACATCTATGATGATACCGGGTTTTGTCACAATTATCATCTTAGAAGTGTCATAAGTATGACAGAAAAAAATTCGTTCTGCCCAAAATGTCACGGATGTGTCTTTTTTTGTAGTGCTTTCTTGGAACAAACGTAATCCAGGAGACTTGGAGTGGAAGTCAAGGAAGCAACGAGGCGGCCACGAGGCAGGAGGGCGCGCCCAGGGGGGTAGGCGCGCCCCCACCCTCATGGGCCCCTCGTAGCTCCACCTACCTACTTCTTTCGCCTATATATACTCTTATACCCTGAAAACATCGAGGGGGGGCATGAAACCACTTTTCCACTGCCGCAACCTTCTATACCCGTGAGATCCCATCTTGGGGCCTTTCCCGGCGATCTACCGGAGGGGGATTCGATGACGGAGGGCTTCTACATCAACACCATAGCCTCTCCGATGATGTGTGAGTAGTTTACCACATACCTTCGGGTCCATAGTTATTAGCTAGATGGCTTCTTCTCTCTCTTTGGTTCTCAATACAAAGTTCTCACTGGTACGCGTCGGTCCTAAACAAACGGTTTTTCACCCCTTTCCGCGACGGCATTTGGAACCGTCGCCAAGTGAGTGTGGGCGATAGGGGGGTCCTTCCCACACGACCCAGAAACCGTTGGGGATATGCCTTCCTGGCACACACGCTCGGCAAAATGAGGTCGTGTAATGCGACCGAGCACTCAAATACAGAAATACGTCTGATGAGTGCTAAAAAATACAATTATACTGAGCAAAATCATTTCCGGTCGTAAGTACATCCCACACAGTCAATCACCACTAAACGTTTCGGTTCGTATATACATCCCACACGGTCACTACAAGGGAAACGTTTGCGCAAGGTGGCGTAACACAGACAATTTTGAAGAGAATGTCGTGTGTGATTGTTCATTGATCCAACACGGTTTATTCCTAGAAACAGTGTGCGTTGCCTTAGGTCATCGCCCATGGTGTTTTCTCGTTAACCGTTTGCAATAGGAAAAACCAATTAGCAAGCTAATTGGCCTATTATTAATAATCCATTTA
Source organism: Aegilops bicornis (assembly GCA_021605145.1). Classification (NCBI taxonomy): domain Eukaryota; kingdom Viridiplantae; phylum Streptophyta; class Magnoliopsida; order Poales; family Poaceae; genus Aegilops; species Aegilops bicornis. The sequence continues at coordinate 568,391,515 of CM038675.1, forward strand.
CTAATCTAATTGGCATTCATATTAGGCACATAATATATTCCATTTCCATATTAAGGAAGCAGGATTTCATAATTGAAATACATCGGAGTACAACATGATATAGCTTCAGCACTCAGCTACCCCATTACACAACTGCACCAGCAGCAAGTTTCACATGCAACATCTAGATCCTTTCGAAATTAGCATCATAGACGGTACATAGAGAGATGATCTGGAAAACTGCTGAAGTGGAAGGCGAATATTGAGCCTTCATTCATGTTGAAGGTCTTTGCACTTTAGGCAAGTGCCTGTGGATGATTGACCGTCCATCCTTCGAACTCTTCAGGAACACTTCAATATTGAACCGTGTGTGTTGTATGAAAACTTTCCTGGCCTCCTGACCACAGAGGTGGTTTGAGAGGTAATCATAGTGAAGCCTGAAAACAAGGATGTGCATAAATATCTTCTCTATATTGAAATGGGGCAAAGGAATACAAAAAGGCAAGGTATAATAGTTAGTACCATCCTGTAAACCTCAGTGCTTCCCATTGTTTCCCTGCAACACATATAAGGTAGTTAGTCATAAGGTTAAGTAAGGGTTCGCATGCTATCAGTAAAATATGTTGATGATAAATAAGCACATTACAGATTCATCGGATTAATTCAAGCCACATGGAAAACCCATTTATACAAACCAAACATGATTAGGGACTAGGAAATATAGCACTTGTATATGTTTCTCATGTATTAAGTGCAACCAAATTCGATTTATTCCTCACATGGTATACAATAACAGAATGCAGCCGCAGCAATTGAACATCGCATTGCAGAACTGAACCAAGCAGTTAACTGAACACCACAACAAATGAACCTAATGTTAACTGAGCACCACATTGCACAATATAACATACTCCTAATAGAAGATCAGACAATTAACAAAACCAAGCATGCTTAACAACTTGGAAATATAGCAATTGTATTTGTTTCTCATGTATTTAATACAACCAAATTCGATTTATTCCTCACATGGTATACAATAAGAGAATGCAGCCACAACAATTGAACACCACATTGCAGAATCGAACCAAGCAGTTAACTAAACACCACAACAAATGAACCAAACGTTAACTGAGCACCACATTGCACAATATAAGATACTCCTAATAGAAGATCAGACAGTTAACCAAACCAAGCATGCTTAACAACTTGGAAATATAGCAATTATATTTGTTTCTCATGTATTTAGTACAACCAAATTCAATTTATTCCTCACATGGTATACAATAACGTAATGCAGCCACAACAATTGAACATCACACTTTGCAGAATTGAACCAAGCGATTAACTAAACACCACAACAAGTGAACCAAGCCACAACAAATGAACCAAGCAGTTAACTAAACACCAATTGAACAATATAACATACTCCTAATAGAAGATCAGACAGTTAACCAAACCAACCATGCTTAACAACTTGGAAATATTGCACCACGAAGAATTGAACATCACATTTGCGAAATTGAACCAAGCGATTAATTGAACACCACATTGCACGACATATAGAACATATACACTATAGCATAAGATTGCATGGTGAAAGTAGATAGCACAATTCACTAGAATTTGTTAAGGAAAGGCAGTAGCTAGCAAACTGAACATGGGTCCTTATAGTGAGCTAATAAGACAAGCTACTCCTCATTGTCGGAGATATCAATGACGATTGGCTCCTTGGACATGGAAGAGAGCGAGGCCTCCGCATCGTGGGTGCCCTCGTTGTAGTGGTGAGTTGCCTGAGCCGCTCCGGGCACCAACCTGCTGGCTCTCGAGATGAGGTAAACACGTGCACACTGAGAAAACACCACGTAGTCTTCGTCGAAGGCACCGACAGTGGCCTCGAGAAAAAGCCACAAACTGTCGTTTAAAGCAGCCAACCGTGTCGCGGCATCGATGCGCGAGGCGTCAACGGTGGCCTCGACGGTGAGGTGCTCCTCCAAGATCTGGGGGTCGGCACGAATGGCAGCCATCGCGACCTCATCCGCGCGTGCGGCCGCGATTTGCTTCTCCACTGCCAAATGCTCCTTGAGGTCCTGGCTATACTGCGTGCACCATGGCTTAGGCTGGCGCTTATTTGGTGGAGGGGTCGGTGATTTGGGTGGAAGGTGTCGCGCTCGCGCCGGCGGTCGGGGCATGTGGGATGTGGAAGGAGGAGGAGGATGGGGGTCGGGTGTGGATTACCTGCCTGGATAGGCGAGGCCGAGCATCGTGAAGGAGGGTCGCCGGCGAGGAGGCGGCGGCGCTGCAAACAAGGAGTGAAGGTTTCAACTTGGAAAGGAAGGCGGAAAAGGGGGAAATGTGGTTTTTGGTAAGGGGGAGGGGGCGGGGAGGTAGATATTTCCGTGGAAGCCGAAAATTTGGAATCGCTCCAGACAAAAAACTGGCGCGCAAAGTGTCATCAGACACGGTCCCTTATTCATACACGGCCCGAAGATATTTTGTGCTGCATCTCACACGGTTGGTTATAATAAACTATGTGGGATGTACTTGATTTTTCATCTTGATTTGAATTACATAATGGGGTCACAGTGACCATGGACGGTGTTTGAATTGCTAGACGTTTTATCTGTAGTGATCATAAAAGAAATGGAATTATTCAGGGTTCGTTTGGACATTTTTATGCATTAAGTGAGTTTTCAATGCATTTATGTGCATAATTCAAATTTGAACAACATGCACATGTTCCAGTGCATATAAATTGGTTGAAAAATCAAATCTTTATCCTTGGGTGCATGCTTAGGTCCCATGCAAGAAATGGGAATGAATGTCAAACACCAGGGCACCGTACAAAACATTGAGATGCCTGGTTTTTTAAATTCTATTAAATCCAAAACTCGTCTGAAATTTATGAAACTTGTCATGCTATCATGGAGCGGCATCAACATGTCGTGGTACAAATTTTGTCCCATTTGGGGCAGGTTTGGGTATATGCTTCTCACAAACCGGAGCTTCTCACAGCAAACATGATGGTTTTCGGTAGGGACCGTCCCACCTTTGCGGATGAAACGATATCCATTGCCTCTTATTGCTTTCAATTTTTTTTCTCGTGCCAACATAGAACAACATGAGTGTTGTGTGAATTTTTGTGATTTTTCGGGGTTCGTTTGGACATTTTTATGCATTAACTGAGTTTTCAATGCATTTATGTGCATAATTCAAATTTGAACTACATGCGCATGCTCCACTGCATATAAATTGGTTGAAAAATCAAATCTGTGTCCTTGGGTGCATGCTTAGGCAAGAAATGGGAATGAATTTCAAACACCAGGGCACCGTTGATTGCTGGCAAAACATTGAGATGCTTGGTTTTTAAATTCAACTAAATCCAAAACTCGTCTGAAATTCATGAAACTTGGCATGCTATCATGGAAGGGCACCTGCATGCCGTGGTACAAATTTTGTCCCATTTGGGGCAGGTTTGGGTATATGCTTCTCACAACCCGGAGCTTCTCACAACAAGCATGATGGTTTTCTGTAGGGAACGTCCCACCTTTGGGGACGAAACGATATCCATTACCTCTTATTGCTTTCAAATTTTTTCTCATGTCAACATGGAACAACAGGAGTGCTGTGTCAATTTTTGTGATTTTTGGGGGTTCGTTTGGACAATTTTATGCATTAACTGATTTTTCAATGCATTTATGTGCATAATTCAAATTTGAACTACATGCGCATGCTCCAGTGACTATAAATTGGTTGAAAAATCAAATCTGTGTCCTTATGTGCATGCTTAGGTCAATGAATTTCAAACACCAGGGCACTGTTGATTGCCGGCAAAACATTTAGATGCCTGGTTTTTAAATTCTTGTCAATCCAAAACTCGTTCGGTGCGCAGGTTCACCGGGAAGCGTGCGAGATGTTCAACGCAGGATTTGTGCATCTCTTCAACGCAAACGGTTCAGTGAAGCAGTAAAGCGGCAGAAAATAAACCAAAAAATATACGTGCTGCCACACGCCCCGTGTGTCGAGCGAGCAGGCGTGAGTTGACGGGACGCATGCGAGCAGTCCGCCGCGCAGGCATACCGAGAGGTGTGCATGCAGGTGTGTGCATTGACGGGGAGGCGTTGTGTGAAATGATGGTAGGAATGGCAGACGTCCGCCGCGCAGGCTCACCGGGAGGCGAGACAACTTTTGACCGCAGCCTGCCTCACTCCCACTAGTCCGTATTAATTGCGCGCCCAAGCCGCCGGCCATAATAGGCGGCCGCACCCCCGGTCCACAGTGGTCAATGACGTCTGGACTCTGGAGTGTATGACGATGCTGCCGAAGTGCACCATCGGAGGGAGTGGCGACGCCGGGGCTGGTGAAGCACCCGCACAACGCGTCAAGCTGGCCATAGAGGTTTCCGTCGTCGCCGATGAGGTCTCGCACGGGCAGCAGCACGACCTTGAATTTGTCGGCGCCGTCATCCCCCCCCCCCCAAGCTGGAGCCGGAGGTCAACAGCAACTCCGGTAACAACTGCGACTCCGGCGGAAAACCGTTAGTCACCTACATATATGTTTGTGCCTTTTTTCTTCCTGATATTGGGAATTGATTTCGAATGTCCCACATGTTATGCCATTTTTTCTTTCAAATTGGTATGAACACAAATGAGGCTCTGACCAACGCCGCCGCCGGATTTAGATCTTCGACCCGGCTGTGCGGCTAGAAGCGCCCCCTGGACCTGAGGAACTAGTAGAATGTGACGCCCTCGATTCAATCGTACACTAATCATACACGCAAATGTGTACGATCAAGATCAAGGACTCACGGGAAGATATCACAACACAACTCTAGACACAAAATAAAATAATACAAGCTTTATGTTACAAGCCTGGGGCCTCGAGGGCTCGAATACATAAGCTCGAAAACACAAGAGTCAGCGGAAGCAACAATATCTGAGTACAGACATGAGTTAGACAAGTTTGCCTTAAGAAGGCTAGCACAAAATCAACAATGATCGAAAAGGCAAGGCCTCCTACCTGGGAGCCTCCTAACTACTCCTGGTCATCGGCGGCCTCCACGTAGTAGTAAGCATTGGCGGTGGCATCTGGCTTCTGGGCTCCGTCATCTGGTTGCATCAACCGGAAAGAAGAAGAAAGGGGGAAAAGGGGGAGCAAAGCAACCGTGAGTACTCATCCAAAGTACTCGCAAGCAAGGATCTACACTACATATGCAACATTATCAAAGGAAGGTCAGATATGTGGACTGGCTGCAATGCTGTAATAGAGAGAAGGCCTAGTCCTATCAAGACTAGCATCTTCTCGAAACCACCATCTTGCGACAGAACCGGAAGGAGTAGAGTAGCATAAAGTAAAGTAGTAGTAGTGTTATCAACCTCGGCGAGAGATCCTTTCTCGACTCCTGCGAGAAAGAAATCCCGGAAGCCATACTATCCAGATTATCATCACAATCCGATTCTCATCACCATCAAATTCTCATCACAAGTATCCGATTCTAGTTGTATCGATCGGGATACAACTCCAAGTGTCCGCTTCAGTGGGACAAAGCTATCGATAGATGTTTTCTTCCCTGCAGGGTGCACCAACTTACCCACCACGCCGCTTAACTCCGTAGGACACACTTTCTGGGTCATGCCCGGCCTCGGCCAAACAATACGCCGCAACCCGACCTAGGCTTAATAGAGAGGCCAGCCGCCGGACTAAACCTATGCCCCGGTCATGGGCCATCTCCCGAACTCCTGCACGTTGCGAGGCGGCCGGTGAGCGCACCTAGCTACCTCCCTAAAGGGCGAGGAGCTTACGCGATCCAACCCGGCGCCGCTCGATCGTGACGTCTATTAAGCTTCGGCTGATGTATCTGACGCGAACGCCCGTACTATGCCCACGTGATTGTTAGTGCTGTCGGGCGAGGCCCTTGGATCAAATATCCAAATCGTGAGTGGATTAGGAGCGGTAACAAACAAGGACTCACGAAGATGTGACCCGTTGCCCGTCTCGAGGACTTGCGGCAAGGGCTAGGAATGCCGGCCACGCCTCGTAATTATCTCGCGGGCACCCTCCAGGTCAACCCGACTCCACATCACTCGCAATTAAGCTCGCGCGGGTACCCCTCAGGGTCGACCTGTCTTTAGTAACATGGCTTAGTGTAAAGTCATAATAATCATAGTAACTGTGTGTCTAAACATCAAGGGGAAAGCCCGAGGAATCACCCCCGGTGAATTCCACTCGATGTAATCATCAAGGTGAACGTAAGAGGATTCACCCTCGAGGTCCACACTTGAGGGGTTGCCTGACAGAGTCGTGTCGAAGTGGTTAAAGAGGAAATCACCCTCGATGACCACGATCGAATAACTACACTATAGGGTTAACATCGAAGTGCGATGAGGTCTCACCCTCGGTACTTGATAGTAACCCAGTGAGTGTCGAGCAACTAAGGGAAGTGATGTGCGGTGTCGGGCACAGGCTTCGATCCCGTTGATCGGGTCTTCGATAATCCAGCAGGCGATCGGGACAAGGTGGGGGTCATCGATGGATCTCTAACCAAACTATACTAAGCAGTTTAGGATAAGCAGGTAAGGTAACAATAAGCAGGTTACAAAAGCAGGCTATGCATCAGAATAGGAGCAAACAATAACCGTAGCAAAATCTAATGCAAGCATGAGAGAATAGAATGGGCGATATCGGGATGATCAAAAGGGGGGGGCTTGCCTGGTTGCTCAGGCAAGAAGGAGGGTCGTCGTTGATGTAGTCGATCACAGTGGCATCATCGGTCTCGGGGTCTACCGGAGAGAAGAGGGGGAAGAAACAGTAAATACACACAAATATATGCACAACAAGACAATAAGCGGTGCTAGAGGTGTTCTAACGCGATTGCTACGATACCGGTGAAGTGAAATAACATCCGGGAAAGTTTTCCCGGTTCCGGACGTTTGTCAGACAGATGAACCGGAGGGGAAATGTTCCTTGTTCAGCATGCTAGAGGCATGTGACAGATGAACGTACCGCATATTCGGATTCGTTGGATTTGTCTGAGCAACTTTCATATAGAAAACATTTTCATCCGAGCTACGGTTTAATTTCTATCAATTTTCAAAGTTTTAATAATATTCTAAATTTATTACTAACTAAAATAATTAAAAAAATGAATTACTGCGTCATCATGAGGTCGGTGACGTCGATGAGTCAACGAGGACGTGGGTGGTCAAAAGCCCGACATGGGGACCCACATGTCATAGGCAATGGTTTTAAACAGAGTTAAAACTAACCTAAACCTAGTTAATTAAACTCTAGGCCCACACATCGGTGACTCGTTAGTTTAGATTAATTAAGTTAACTAATTTAATTAGAGTTACGGACGGGTCCCACCGGTCGATGTTGGGGTTGCCAGTCGAGTTGACCTCGGTCGGTAGCGGCTCGAGCCCCTGGGACCACCGGTAGTGACCACAGGAGGTGGCCCCACGACCACGTCGTGTGGCGCCGGCGTCTAGCCGCCGGTGGCAAAAACCACGGCGGAAGCACGGCCAGCGGGGGGGGGGGGGGTGGGGGAATTCAGCTATGGGGCGTCTCCGGGCTCGTGTCCTAGCTCGTTCGAGCAGCGGACGGCCGCATCGTTCTGCGGTGGTGGCCCGGCGGGAGTGGCCGAGTGCCGTCGGTGGTGAGGCAAGGCGGCGGCCGGAGATGAGGGTGGTCGGGCTAGCGGTTAGGGGGCACGGGAGGCGAGCCAAGGAACTGGCGGCACTGTGGGCTCCCGAGCACGGGCCGTGAGCCTGCCGACGTGTCAATGACGATGGCGACGACTTGCAAAGACGGTGGAGCTGCAGTCCGCAACGGCAGAGGCGATGGGGAGCGTACACGAGGCAGCAGAAAGCGGGCGGTGGGAAAGGAGAGGGCGATGCTCACCGCGGGGCACAAGGTGGCCCTTCGGTGGCTTAGTAGCTGCAGGGCGCCGAGTCGAGGGAGATGGCGGCGACCGTGGTGGACGGAGGTTGTAGACGGGAGGCGATGGGTTCCTGTTGGCTTCAACCCGAGCTCGTGGTCGGGAAAGCGCAGAAGAGGCCGGGCGAGGCAGTGGGCACGCCGAGGCGCCTGGGACGACAATGCCAGCAGTGGTGGCGCGGCATGACAAAAGCGCCGGCCCCTTTCTCCAGTTAGTGAGTGGGAGGAAGGAAGAGAGAAGGGGGAAAAGCGAGGCGTCAAGGGGAGTGGGTGTGGCGGTAGGTGAGGGAGGGCTCGAGGCGTGCGCGTGGCGGCCTTATCCCTCATGAGCAGCAGCCAGTGGGTTCGGCCGGGGCTCGCCCTGTTAAAACCGGTCGAGAAACAGGAAGGGAGACGGGCGAGGGGATCTAGGCTGGCTCGGGTGGGTTAGGTGGGCCGGCCCGGGTGGGTTAGGTCCAAGGGGGTTGCTGTCTCTCTCTCTCTCTCTCTTTTTCTTTGGTTTCTTTTTTTAACTTTTACATTTTCTTTTTAAGTCCAGAAAGCAAAATAGATTTATAAAAACCAATCTTGCACATAAAATATAATTTTAACTTAGGCCACTTCTATAATTAACTTGGCACCAAAATAAAGTAGTATATTATTTTTATAAACAAACAAGAATTTAATTTATTAGCTTTAGCCACTGTTTAATAGATTTAGGAAATTTAAGCACCTAGCAAAAAATTTGTTTAACCTCCAATAATATCAAATGATAATTTGCCACATGATGAACATTTTAGTTTTCATGTTTGAAAACTTTGAGTTTTGGACTTTATTTTGAATTTGAAATTTGAACTGAAATATAATCAAGTGAGATTAGCAATAGTAACAATGATGACAAGGCATCATTAGAAGGGGATTACTGTAGCATGATTCTCGGGGTGTTACATAGAATCTCCGGCGGACCGCATCAGCGATCTCCCGGACGGGGTCCTTGGGGAGATCATATCCCTTCTCCCCACCAAGGATGGCTGCCGCACACAAGTCCTCGCATCTCGGTGGCGCACCGCGCCTCTTAATCTCGATTGTCGTTAGCTATCTGTCGATGATGATTCTGAACTCCCCGGAGCCATCATCTCCTCCCACGGGGGCTCCGTTCAACTCATCTGCATCCCGGCATGCTACCTGCTAGACATACCCTGCAGGGTGGCCGCCTGCCTGACATCCCGTTAATTCGATAAACTCCAGCAGCTTGAGTTCTACCATTACAGTGATAGGTTTCCACCAAGAGCTGCATCCGTGCCCTCACCACCGATGCCCATCTCATGGTTTTCCTCCTATCTCCACACCACCACCTTGACCCGGTGCCATATAGCAGACTATCTGGTACAAATGCTTTGACTTCCAGTGCTGAAAAACTTGCGCTTGTGTTGGTTGATCTGTCGGTGGCCTCACTTCATAGCATCATCCACTCTAGCTGCCACCTGCCTTTGCGTTTCGTGCTTGTTTTTGGAATAGGAATCCATATCCCTTGTCTCAAAATAAAGTCGTCTCACCTTGTAAGCATTGGAATTCATTTTGAAGGACAGGAGCTCATCATCGAAGACGCCCCTTCACTTCAAAGGTTGCTCCTTAATTGTTGTTACAAACCTTCACAAATAACTGTGGTCTCTGCGCCTAAACTTGAGACCTTGGGTGCAATTAGTGATCTGTTTGAATGGTTCGAGATGGTGTTTGCCTCCACACCTATTGAGGTATTGTATATTATTCAAGTACACTTTTGTAATTTGCATTTTTCATTTGTGCGCATAAGTTAAGTATCATCATGGAGTACACTTTCAGTGCTAATATTATGTTCTATGCTCAATGAAGCGCTTGTCCATCCTATCAGTGGTGGTGGATTCATCAAGACCTTATATATCACTATGTGGTGTTTTGATCTCAACATCATTATTGCCTTGCTGCAATGCTTTCCATGTCTGGAGAATTTGTATATGAAGGTGATGATTTCACGCACATTGAAAGCCCATATATAATGTACTATAATTAATCATTCAGCTATCACTCTTTCAACATAATCTTTTTTAGACATTAACTGTTTTCAATCTTCATCTCTATTTAGGTACTAACACATGGAAAAAAGGTATAACTAATCGATGGTTCAAGAAGCACCGGGATTTTCCCAGATCACACGACATTCGTTTGAAGACAGTAACACTGGAAGGATATGCATCCAACAATGCAAACACTAGCTTTGTCACATTCTTCATGTTGAATGTGAGCGCACTATTGTCCGTGAGGATTAAGTTTTTCAACAAGAAATTTCTAACGGCTGCAGGAGTTGAACAACATAAAAAGAAGTTTCATGTGGACCTAAGGGCTTCTGATCGTGCTCGGCTTCTATTTACAACAACTTGTCGTCATGAACCAGTAGAATTTCTGGCCATTGATCTTGATTTTATGGATCAAACCAATCCATTTGATTGTGACTGCCGAAAACTTTGGTTGAGTTAGATGTCATTGTCCTGTTCAATATGGATTTTGTCTAAACCTGATGAGCAATTAATCCTTGTGCTTTTGTATTGTTTGTTAGCTGGAGTTAGATATTGTTGCCCTTTTCAACTCGGCTTTGACCCATATTTTCTTTCATATTGGGCCAATGGCTTGCCATTTCTTTAATTAAGACATAAATATTATAAGCATTCACAACATAGGCAAAGAAAATCATTGTAGCGACCCGACCCGAATGGATCAAGTCTCTGTGCTTAAGTGTCATCCCTGGACCGGTATGCTGACACACATAGTACTCGAGGATTTATAACGGAGGTAAATCACATGTATAGAGTAACGTAAATACTATTACCTCAATGCAAATAGCGGAAGTAATAACAAGGTTGTGGATTCCCATCAACACCAATGACAAAGTTGAGTGTAGAAAATCGTAACCCTAACGTATCACTTACTCGTCGTAAGAATCCTACAACATGAGACGTTGCAGCCATATAGGTCAGTACATTGAATGTACTGGCAATTTCACACTGTAGAGCAATGCTGAATAATGGCTATCACTACATGCATATTTGGCTGGTGGAGGCCCGAGTTCAATTTTGCATAAAGCTAATTTTTGCCTACAACAAAGGAATACATTTTATTTAACTAGAAAGTTTGTTAAAATTATTGAGAAGGTAACCCCAACTCAATCCCAAATTAACATCAATAACCCAACAAATTATTTAAGTAACGTGATGAGATCAATCAAATAATTCAAGTACCCGATACTCAAGATGTTCATAACCGGGGACATGGCTAATCATGATTAGTTTGTACACTCTGCAGATGTTTGCGCACTTTTCCCCACAAGACTCGATCTCCTTCGTTGAATTTCTTGCACTACATGATGTTTGAGAAACGGATGATCGAGACACAGTATTTCAGAAGCGTTAGCTCGTTACGACGGGTAGACAGTACCACCTACATCCCCTATATCTGCTAGTCTACCACTGTAAGAGGTCACACAACATACTCAACTATGCCAGAGCCCATAATGGCTTGTGGCTGCACACGAAAGTTTTGCATGAATAATCTTATGATCCCTTTGAACCTGGGTGGCGAACCATAGGATGATCACACGGGTACCCCGGGATCTTCTTGGACAACACTGGATTCCCCAGGTGTCCGGGCAATCCACTGGTATCCCCAGGGTGCCCCAACCAATCCACCCAGATGTGTATTATAGTAGCCACCTTAAGTTTCTCTTAGTTAAATATAACTCTCACATCTTTCATGAATTCTCTCAAAACCAATCCACGTCTATGAGCTAGGTTCCTACCTCAACAACTACTTCACAATACCCACATGTTATCAAATCCTACTCATGCAATGTTTGAGGGTTGAAACTAATGCATAAAAACTGGGTAATAAAGGGATATGATTAAAGTGTGAACTTGCCTTTTACTGTTGATGAAGATGACTCACACTCATAACTCCTGATAGTAACCACACATAAGCAATCATGCCAAATAATCGAAGAAAAGATCTCGGAAAACTTCAAAAACAAGCAATTATCTCTTGCAACAGAAAACAATTTCTAACAGTACCAAAATTGGGTGAATTTGGTCTTATCAGAAAGTTTAGGTCAAGAGCTTCAAATAGCAAAAAGAATCAATTAAATCAGAGTTATAAAACTCAACTTATGAAGAAAAGAAGTTTGAATTCAGATCTGTTTGAAATCAAAGTTTAAACTTTCAAAAATATGTTTAAGCTGATTATCTGGACAGAGGGGATCATAACGAAAAAGTGTATGTTAGTTTCGTTGGATTTGGATAAACGAGTAAAAAGTTATGAGTATTTGAAAAATCGGGGTCAATGTGTTTTACGGAAGAAACAATAGCTACGGCTAAAAGAATTCTAGGTCTAATGTATAAATACAGAGACTAATTGATAATCTAATTATTCTATTATACTAGTCTAGAAATAATAAACTATGAAAGTATATAAAAAAATGAAGAAAGATACTTTTATAAGGTAAGGTAGAGAAAAGACGACTTCGGAGAGAGGAGACAACTTCCAGAAATCCCGCCAGAGAGGAGAAATATATTTTTCTTTAGTGAATCTAATCAAACCAAAATATTGATTTAACTCGAATCGTATGATTTTTGGAGGCTCTATAAATCTATATTAATAGGTAGAAAAAAATATTTAGGTGTCAAAGGCTAGGTAATGTGGGACTAAACGTAGACGTATAAAAATAGAAAAGAGAAAAACGCACAGGCTAAAGTGTTCGGCCGGCCGGCGCATGCGCGCTGCAGTTTTTCTTATTTTTTTGAACTTTTTTTTAAGAAAAAGAAATATTTATGAAAATAAAATTTTTATTCTACAAGCATAACCGAAAAAATAAATAAAAACAGTTACGGGCCTCTTTGCTGACTATGTTACGCACGTCAGCGACGGATAGTTATAGGCCGCACATGCAGTTTAGTTTTTTTAGTAGAAACAGAAAAGGAAAAACTGAATAACAAATATAAAAATAAAATTTTGTATAGGCATATTATATATCGATTTTTCGAAAAAGATTTTCTACAGCATGGACATTTTTTGCGCATCAAATAAAATCCGCATAAATTCAAATAAATCAAATAGTGCTACTGGCTCATTTAAAAAAACAAAATATTTTAATATACCGAAATTATTTCAAACTCATTTTTATCCACTTTTATAATGTAAGGAATCATTTTACCCTATTCTCCATATATTTTAGTTTTGGATAAAAATAATTTGAATAAAATCGAAATAACTCCAAATTAAAACGGAAAAAATGCAAAATAAACCTTGAACTCGTGTACGAAAGCTAAATCGAACCCTAAACTTCAAATCCCAGAAATTAGCACACTGAACTCTTTGATCCCGGTCTATTTTTAACCTTCAGTGAGTTCCCAAACAGGGATTGTGGACGCGGCATGTTAAATCCCGATATTGTTCGCTGTGGGCCGGCCCATCAGGCACGAAGCAAGTTTTTTTTCTTCTTTTTCTTAACGCGCGACGTAAAAAGTCTTTTTTCTTAAAGTGCGAAATAACAAAAACGACTCGAACTTGGGACCTTGCAGAGTTGAGCTCATCCTGCTAGCCACTAGTACAGATACCTCTTAAGTGTTATAATAAGAGGCCCGGTTTAGTTAAGCACACAAGGAACCGTTGAACTTTGAAAACATTTTTTAGGGGCAAACAAATATTCAAAACATAAATAATTTTGGAAATGTCCTAACATTTTATAAAGTGTGAGAACTCTTCGAAAACTCAGAATACTGTAGGAAAACAACTATTTTTTGAAAAAACAATCAATTTCGAAACATAAACATTTTTGAAACCTGACGGAATTTTAAAAGTGCGTACACTTCTTAAAAATTGTAAAACTGGGAACAAAGTTTGAAAACTGAAAAAATGTGTACAAAAAATGTTGGTGACATTTAAAAAATTTCAGAAGTTTAGATAAATGTATGTGGCATCTTAATAGTGTATAATGTAATATAATATTCGTGTGATTCAATCAAAATTCAGAATATGTGGTTGTGACATTTAAAAAAGTGTATACAATGTGGAAAGAAAGCTTGCATGATGTAGAAAAATGGTCATACCCTTAAAAGACTATATGTGACATGTGTTTGAATTTTTTTTATAGAATTTTAAAAATATTTAACAATGTAAAAACATGTACGTGTAGTTTATAAAATGTTTATTTTCATTAAGAAAGTATAAAATGTGTATTTGGAAAAACATTACCGTGTATTCAAAAAAGTATTGAAAACGTATATTTTGACAAATGTACGTAATGTATTTGAAAATGTCGAAAGTTTATCAAAATAAATTTCATGTATGTGCTAGAAATGTACATTGGGTACTCAGAATAATTAGACTTGTGTAAAAAGTAAAACCAGTTACTGGTAAAGAAACAAAATAAAAGCGAACAAATAAACAATATGAAGAAAATAAAAACTAAAATTATAATGAAGAAAGAAAAATCAGAGAAAAAAGCAAAGTATAATGAAGAGAAAAACTGATAAAAACCCAGAGAAAAACAAAAAGCAAAAAATAAAAACCAGAGCAGCGCGAGCAATTACGCTAATGTGCCGAGCCAATTCAGTGAATGCCAGCTAAATCCTTGCAAGGTTCGAAATAGATCGGGATCAGAGAGTTTAGTGTGCTGATTTCAGGGATTTAGAGTTCAGGGTTTGATTTAGCTTTTGCCTAGAAGTTCAAGGTTTATTTTGGACTTTTTCCAATTAAAAATGGTTTTCAAAATACCTTCAAAGGGACTTTAAATTTGATTCTTTTAAACTTCCAACTCATATTTCATATGTTTTGAAGAAGTCATTTTATCTTCTCTCATGAAAATCATTGAGTTGCTTAAAGTTTCTGGATTTGAAATAGTTCCAAATGGAATTCAAATCTTTTTAAAACCCTTTTTGTTTATTTAAATGGAAGAAGTCATATCATCTTCACTCCAGGGTTTTGTGATGGAATGAATTTGAATTCATGGAGATTATAAATGCAAGATGAAAGTTTGGGAAAGTCCTTTTGTTCCCTCTCATTTAACTTACAAAAAGTTTTAAATTTCACACAAGCAATCATACAATCAATCAAAACTATTTATTTATTATAACATTCCAAAATTTAGAATTTTGGGATGTTACAATCAGTCTCGCGGGATCCTTGAGATCTTTGTTCATTACAGAACCACAAGTTTTTAGTGCCCACCAGCACCCACAAACTTATTTTCAGCTTGCACACCAAGGGCTGTAATTCTTAATAAGAAAAGCTGCATGGTAGTCACATATTTGGATTTATCATTTGGGACCCACGAGGAAAAAGCCTATCCAGGGCGGTGCCGACTCGACAGTAAACATTGAGAAACCTGGTTTTAAAATTACTGTAAATCCAAAACTCGCCTCAAAATCATGAAACTTGGCATGGTGTTATGTCATAGCACCAACATGTTGTAGTAAAAAACTAGTCCTATTTGGGTCAAGTTTTGGTACAATATTCTTACAAGCTGGAGCCATTCTAATTATTGTGGTAATTTCTAGCTTATTTCTATTTTTATTGGTTAACCCGTCAAATACTTTTTATATATAATAGATGTGTGTGCCCGTCTAGCGCACACACGTTGATCTATCTAACTGTTTCAGTTCTTGTGGTTAATCGCAAATAGTTCATCCATGTAAAGTGTATGCCATCAATCGCAGACACTTTTATCTGGTTGACCTGTTTCTGTTCTGTTGCCTAATCGAAAACAGTTAATCCTTCTGAAGCATATGCCCTCAATCACACACACCTTGATCTGGCTGACCGTTTCTTTTGTGTTGCCTAATCACAAACAGTTCATCCGAGTGAACCGTATGCTCTATATCGCACACGCCTTCATCAGGCTGCCCGTTTCTTTTGTTCCGCCTCATCGCAAACAGTTCATTCGACTGAACCGTATGCCCTGGATCGCACATGCAACTAAAGTATGAACCGTGTTTGATGGCTCCGCCATCGCAAACGTTTTGCACCTTTTTTGACGGTTCTTTTACACCACCGTTTGCGATTATTGCATCGCACATAGTTTCGTCGAAGGGTCTCTGATCGTAGTGTCGCGTTAGCAGCATCTTGCAGTAGTGTCTCCTCGATATTCTTGGAGATCTATTTGATGTAATACTTTTGCGGTGTATTTGCCGAGATCCGTTGAATTGTGGGTTTATGATCAAGATTACCTATGAACAATATTTGATTCTTCTTTGAATTCTTATATGCATGATTTGATATCTTTGCAAGTCTCTTTGAATTATCAGTTTAGTTTGGCCTACTAGATTGATCTTTCTTGCAATGAGAGAAGTGCTTAGCTTTGGATTCAATCTTGCGGTGCTCGATCCCAGTGACAGAAAGGGAACAAACACGTATTGTATTGTTGCCATCGAGGATAAAAAGATGGGGTTTATATCATATTGCATGAGTTTATCCCTCTACATCATGTCATCTTGCCTAATGTGTTACTCTGTTCTTATGAACTTAATACTCTAGATGCATGCTGGATAGCGGTCGACGTGTGGAGTAATAATAGTAGATGCAGCCGGTCTACTTGACACGGACGTGATGCCTATGTTCATGATCATGCCTAGATATTCTCATAACTATGCGCTTTTCTATCAATTGCTCGGCAGTAATTTGTTCACCCACTGTAATACATGATATCTTGAGAGAAGCCACTAGTGAAACCTATGGCCCCCGGGTCTACTTTACATCATATTAGTTTCCCGTCAACTAGCTATTTCTGTCGCCGTTTATTTTGCAATCTTTACTTTTCAATCTATCCAACAAAAATAACAAAAATATTTATCTTATTATCTTCATTAGATCTCACTTTTGCAAGTGGCGGTGAAGGGATTGACAACCCCTTGATCGCGCTGGTTGCAAGGTTCTTGATTGTTTGTGCAGGTACTAGGCGATTTGCGTGTAGTCTCCTACTGGATTGATACCTTGGTTCTCAAAAACTGAGGGAAATACTTACGCTACTTTGATGCGTCACCCTTTCCTCTTCAAGGGAAAACTAACGCATGCTCAAGGGGTGGCAAGAAGGATTTCTGGTGCCGTTGCCGGGGAGATCTACGCTCAAGTCAAGACATACCAAGTACCCATCACAAACTCTTATCCCTCGCATTACATTATTTGCCATTTTCCTCTCGTTTTCCTCTCCCCCACTTCACCTTTGCCGTTTTATTCGTCCTTTTTCCGTCCGCTTGCTTCTTTTGTGTCCATGTTTTAGATTGTTTGTTTTGCCGTCATGGCCAGTCCTTCTATAATTCTTAGTACTCCCGATCATGAAGTTCTTAATTTTAAACAAAGGGAGGGAGAAAATCTAAAAGATGCTTCGTATAGAATTTGCAATGCTCAGAATAGATCCACTAGGAAGCAATCTACTTCCGTTCTTCTTCGCAATTTTTATGTAGGCATCACTCCCTGGAACAGACATATTCTTGACACCATTACCGGAGGGAATTTCTTGGGTAGCCATACTTTTGATTCTTATAATGCTATGATAGATTTGTTTGGCCCATCACCTCTTTTGGTTAATGGAACTATTTTAACTTTGGAACATGTGATGCAAAGGCTTAAAATTATCAAAAATAAAGTTGCCACTGTAGAGTTGATCGAGAATTTGGATATCCACAACCAAATTACCCAATATGGATCTAAGGTAGGAGTTACTTTGAATTTTTTTCGAGAAAAAGAACCCATATTTCATGAAAAGATAGATCAAGATTCCACTAGAATTGATAAACTTGAGGATATTATTACCAACTTAGGGTCTGCCTTTTCTACCGTGAGAAACACTTCAAACCCTCCTACTACCAAAGTTGCCGAGTATATGTATGTTCCTAAAAATAAGGGTGAATCTTCTAGTAAGGAAAATGCGGATCTCAAATCAATAAGTGTTCACCCCAACTTTTTCGCTATCATTAAGGAACCTTTTGCTACAAATAAATTTCTTGATTTCTTGCCTTGGAGTTTGATCATTAATAAAAAGAAGGAAACTCCTAAGGGTTACAAGTGTTCAATTGAAGAATTGCCTACCAAAGATGACAATACCTAGATCTATTCTTGTTTGTATGCCTAGCTAGGGGCGTTAAACGATAGCGCTTGTTGGGAGGCAACCCAATTTTATTTCTGTTCCTGTTTAGTAATAAATAATTCATCTAGCCTCTGTTTAGATGCGGTTTTATGTTTTAATTAGTGTTTGTGCCAAGTAGATCCTTTGGGAAGACTTGGCTGAAGTCTTTGTGATCTTGCTGTAAAAAACAGAAACTTTAGCGCTCACAAGATTAGCTGCCATTTTTTACTAGAGAATGATTTTAGGTTGATTCTTTTTTGCAGATGATCAATAGATAAATTCCTCACGTCCACCAATTTATTTCAGAATTTTTGGGGTTCCAGAAGTATACGTTTGACACATATTACTATAGACTATTCTGTTTTTGACAGGTTCTGGTTTCGTGTGTTGTTTGCTTATTTTGATGAATCTATGGCTAGTATTGGGGGGTATGAACCATAGAGAAGTTGGAATACAATAGGTTTAACACCAATATAAATAAAGAATGTGTTCATTACAATACCTTAAAGTGGTGGTTTGTTTTCTTACACTAACGAAGCTCATGAGATTTTCTGTTTAAGTTTTGTGTTGTGAAGTTTTCAAGTTTTTGGGTAAAGATTTGATGGATTTCGGAATAGGGAGTGGCAAGAGCCTAAGCTTGGGGATGCCCAAGGCACCCCAAGGTAAAATTCAAGGACAACCAAAATCCTAAGCTTGGGGATGCCGGAAGGCATCCCCTCTTTAAATCTTCGCTTCATCGGTAACTTTACTTGAGGCTATATTTTTATTCACCACATGATATGTGTTTTGCTTGGAGCGTCTTGTATGATTTGAATATTTGCTTGTTAGTTTACCACAATGATCCTTGCTGTACACACCTGTTGGAGAGACACACATGAATCCGAATTTATTAGAATACTCTATGTGCTTCACTTATATCTTTTGAGCTAGATAATTTTGCTCTAGTGCTTCACTTATACCTTTTTAGAGCACGGTGGTGGTTTTATTTTATAGAAATTATTGATCCATCATGCTTCACTTATATTATTTTGAGTCTTTTAGAATAGTATGGTAATTTGCTTTGGCTATAAAACTAGTCCTAATATGATAGGCATCCAATATGGGTATAATAAAAACTTTCATATAGAGTGCATTGAATACTATGAGAAGTTTGATACTTGATGTTTGTTTTGAGATATGAAGATGTTAATATTAGAGTCATGCTAGTTGAGTAATTGTGAATTTGAGTAATACTTGCATTGGAGTTTGCAAGTCCCATAGCATGCACGTATGGTAAATGTTTTTTTTTGAGAAACCACTTCAGAACTTGGTTCCACAACCTTATTTTATTGAAGGAAAGAAAACATATATACAAATGTACAAAGCCCTAGAGGGACTAAAGATAAAAAGATCTACCTTACCTACCTTACAAAAACACTCACTACAAAAAAAAATACACTTCCGTGATGATACGTATTTGTCATAGTAGGTCGCGTTTTTTGTCATGCATGTACATCCATGACAAATTTATGACAGAATCAAGATAGTCATACCTGTCTTTGTCGTAGAAGTGTTGCATGACATTACAAAAATTATCATCACGGAAGTGTCCACTTCCATGACGATAAATCGCGCGTCCATAAGTGCTTCGTCAAGGGTGACCGACACATGGCATCCACCGTAATGTAACGACGTTAAGCTATCGGGTCGGGTTTTGGATCCGATAACCCGTTAACAATCCCGACCAATGGGGATTTTCCACGTGTAAAATCATCATTGGCTGGAGGAAACACGTGTCGGCTCACCGCTGGGACAGATGTCATCCACTCATTGGACAGAAGGCGCCTATGATACGTCGACACGTGGCACGGCCCAACAAGTTTAATTGGGCCGGCCCAATTAAAGGCCCACAAGTTTTGCAGACCATAATGGGCTGGCTCAGCTAAAGGCCCACAAGATTTTGCGGACCATAATGGGCCGGCCCACCTAAAGGCCCACGAGATTTTGCGGGCCATAATGGGCCGGCCCAGGTAAAGGCCCACAAAAGTTTGTGGGCCATAATGGGCCGGCCTAGCTAAAGGCCCACAAGATTTTTGTGTGCCATAATGGGCCGGCCTAGGTAAAGGCCCACAAGATTCTTGCGGATCATAATGGGCCGCCCAAAAAGGCCCACGAGATTTCACCGACATTAATGGGCGGCCCATTGTAGGCCCACATGATTTTGAGGACCCTAGTAGGCGGCCCATTAATCGATCGCCATGTTTTGGGCCAAATGTCGCCCATATCGATCCGGTCCATTAATGGCCTGCCATGTTCCGGCCTAAAAGTGGCCCATATGAGATCCGACCCGTTATAAGCCAATCACGTTACGGGGCCAAATTACGGCCCGGATCAGGTCCGCCCTTTAAGAGGCTTTGGGCTCAATTATGGCCCATATCAAATTCGCCCGACAACTAGACACTATGCTTTTGGGCCCACTTGCTAAAGGCCCACTTAGTAATTCGCCCGATATTAGTTTTGGCACATTAAGGGCCCGTTTAACATTCGGCCCTATATTAATTTCGGTGTTAAAAGCCCATCATATAGTTGGGCCTAACTTCGACCCGATTTGCATCCGCCCGCTTTCATGATCGATCTCGATTGGGCCAAACAAGGACCGAGACAATTTTGGCTGTTAAAAGCCCGTGATTTGATTCGCACAATCATGGGCCGGGTTCATTTTCGGCCGCCGCCCGTGAGCTGTTCGCACGCTTCGTGCCCAACCTACATCGTGATTGCATGACGGCTCGATTATGTACCGTAATTTTACGGTTTGGCGGTTCTTTGCGAAGACATGATATATATACGCTAAATAACCGTAGCATCGTGAATAAGAAAAACCTAGACTATACAATAAAGAAATTACGACATATTACATCCATTGGGCATCAAAGTTCGCCACTATGATAATAAAGCACAAGCGGACAATGATTACATACACTTTGGGCATCAAAGATCGCCACGAGTGCAAATAAACACGCCGACAAAATAATATACAAAACCGACAAAGACTTTAATAGAGTTCAAGAAAGGTTAGCCTATTTGGGGAGCTGCATAGCGGTGAAAGCAAGATGATGAGATTGCGCTTGTTTAACAATTATATCTTCCTCACTCTGAAAGATAAACAAGCGAAGACGGATGATGTGTTTTGCACGTAAAAGTATCAGTCTTGACAATTCATCACATTTCTTCTTGTGAATATAGTGACTCAGTTTAAAATTGATTTAAAACAATATGTTTTTGTTCAGGTCAAGACATGGCAGGAAATGACATTGTGAAGGAGTTGGCAGCTTCACGACAACACTGGATTACAGATCAAGAAATCATAAGTATCAATTGTTAGTGTGATGTCAATTTATACCATTTCAGATTGGCAAATAAAGAGACGGTTTAAATGATAGTAGAATGATATGACATTGTTCATAGTTAATACATTGCAGAATATGACATTGTGCTGTAGTGGGTAGGTTCACCACACCACAGAAGCATACATGCAGTGAAAAAGAAGATCACTTGCTCTATATAGTTTAATTTACATGGTATGAAGAAGGAACTTGGTTGTACAACTGAAAACTTAAATTGAGAAAGGACAAACTTTTGTTTATTAACTACATAATAAACTTTAAATAAGCAATTTGATGCAAACACCAAAAATAAACAGCTGTTGCAGTCATGCCTAACCAAATATATACAACAAAGTTTGAAGGCTTGAGATGGAAAAACTTACATTATTGGTGAAGACAGGCTCTATAAAGGCCTTGTCCATGCTGATGGGGGGGGGGGGGGCAATTCAAGAAGTTTACCACAAAATCTTCTTCAATAGCATTGCCTTTATTCTACATTTTGTTAAGAGTAAATATAGATGTGATAATATACGAAAAAAATGGAGAATATTTAAGATAAGATGAAGAGTGATGCTACATAACCAAGTAGCTATAAATGTAAGTGCAGCTATACAGCAAAAGGTAAAGCCAAGAGCAATGCACATTAAACTTCTTCAGTACCAACCTTATGGTAAGAGTAAATATAGATCTAATGTGTAGAAAATGGAGGGCAAAGGAAAATAAGCTACAGAGTGATGGTACATGAACAACTACCTGTCATTATAAGTACACTGATAAAGGACAACATGTACTTACAAGAACAATGCAGAGCTAAAAAACATTGGCATTGGATATATTCTACACTAATGTAACCATTCATATAGATCGAGATAATTTGGAGCGGACAATTGATAAGCAAGCTATCATGCATACTTTTGTCACATAATGAACCGGTATGTATGCAAGTACAAAGTGATACAGACAACAGTACTAACAAGAGCAAAGCGTGGGCATCATATTTGCGATATCCTCGTCGTTCTTTTCAAACCAGAATTCTTCTTCAAGCAGATTTCCTGCAAAAAGATCTGTAAGGCACATGCAAAAAGTAGAAGTTCAAATTGTCATGTGATTTCATAGACATTACCTCATCACAGGAACGAGACAAGTGCATCACAAGGTTTTTCCATTCAATGTCTTCTAAATTTAGCACAGGAGACTTCACAGGAAAATCGTTAATAGACTTGCCATCAAAGTGTGATTACCTCAGGTAAAACCGATCTTTGCTGCAATGCTTCCTTGAAAAGCACAAGCAAGCTTTGCTCGTCGTGACTATCCAGATTGACCCTCGCCTAGTTACGACAATGTAATGTAAATCATTGATGTGTTCAATCAGCAGAAAACAGGAAAATAATAACCATGAATAATAGCACTTACACGTAAGTTGGACAGGAAGATGTGAAAATGGTGTTTGTCTTCACTATAATCTTCCCATGATGGGAATATATGCACGTAGTCCCTAACAACATTGAAAGCATTGTCCTTTAAACTGGGAATAAATGGAATGGGGTTCCAATCTGCAGGAATTGGCCGTCTCTTCAGTTGGGATAGGTCTTCGGCCGGTGGACTTGCTGTACTTTTTCTTTGGAGTGGGATTTTTTGTGGTACAGTGGTGCTATGGCAAATGAAATCGGTATACCTTTTGGTCGGAGTGCAAGTCCTGTGGTGGGGCTAGTGGCGTGGCGATTGAAGTATGGGTACAGTCTGCGGAGTCGGTCCTACGTTTTGTGTCACTGGTTGTACATCCAATATAAGTGGGTGTCTTTGTCTGATTTCTCACGGCACCACCATGTTTTTCAAGGACATTGCTGGTGCTCCTTCAGGTTCGGCAATCGCCCTCTTCCTTTTTGATGTCTGATGCACAAGAACAACATTTGAGTGGAAAAACATGGTATGATGACATATGGAATATGTGTTTATAATGGATGGGCATGGCATCTCGACATATATGATGAGTAAACTAAGCAGATGGCGGTGCAACAAAGTAGAAGAAACGCAAGAAAACATATGCAAGATACCCGCAATCAATAAAACATTGCCAAATTAGAACAGGCACCTTGATGGGTGAATAGGGCAGGCCATCTGCCTTTGACTCCTCGAGGTTAGAATAGTCATTAGGATCATATTCTGAACAAGAATCAACAGGTTGGGAGCGTATGAGTTTCATTGCATCCAGAATGGCACTCAATGCCTTGGTGCCAATTTTGTAAGTCATTGCAGTGTTTAGCTTCTAGAGTGGACTGCTGCCAGTGTGACACAAAGCAGCTACACAGATCATAGTGTAGATATAATAGGAAAACCTTAAGCATCAGAGTAAAATCAGCAAAGTGGAACTTGCCGGAATATATGTGCTAGTATTGCCGATGCGGCTAGAAAGGCTTCGGATACCAGCTCTCTTCAAGTGAAGGTGCGGCATCATAATATCGATGTAATCAAAGGCGACACAGCTCCCGCATTTCCTTGTTATTCTTATAGGATTCAAGTGGGCAGGCCACTACAAATCCTATTCCTATGTTTACAAGATCCTACGATTCAAAGAGGCTCAAAGTGTCCATCACAACCGACCGTATAGACCTCTACACTGCAAATGTCCCTGCTCATCTTCAGTACAAGGAACATACTGTACTACTAGCATACTCCCCCCGTTAGAGATTTCCACTATGGATCACATACAGATGTATCCAGATACATTTTAGAGTGTAGATTCACTCATTTTGCTCCATATGTAGTCCATGGTGGAATCTATACAAAGACTTGTATTTAGGAACGGAGAGAGTACATATTAAAGAAGAACGGAAGAGGAACATGGTAAAGAAGAGCAAGTAGATTTTGGATAATAAAATGTTGGTTGCGCAGTGCCCACACATGATGAACCAGAGCGCATTAAGAATGCAACTCCCAGCTGTCTCTCGACCATTTCAGGCGGTTGGATGAAGATCCTACGTCTCCTAACCCTTCTTCTTCCTTGTCTCTGATTCTTCCCATACAGAACACCGCAGTGGCCGGACCACCGCCACCATCGCTGTGTTCCTCCGCCACCCCACCCCCACCCGTGCCCCAACCCCCACCAGCGTCGAAGTTTTCTTCGTTCGTGAGGCCCCTAACCACCGAGCCCCTTCGATCGCACCGGCGAACTACGGCGAGCTCTGAAATATTGACTGACCCAATTTTGAAATTTAGTCTACTGTGATTTAAATAGTGTGGAATATAAAAGGGGAAAACCATAAGCATTGGGAGTATAGTGTTGAGCGTGCCATGGCGGATCTGAAGGTGCAAACCGGACAAAGGAAACTTCGCAACCAAGACAAGAAATCACAGTAAAGCAGTGGCGATCTATTTTCTTGCTGCGATAAATAAGTAGAGCAGAATCTGAAAGAGTATCGCCTCAGTGCGGACTCGATGTCGCATCTGCTGAGAATTTGACGGTGCTTGCGGTAGCGATGGCTGTCGGCAGCGTGGAAGCAGATCTAGGAGGGTAGACGCCGGGCGGGCGCGGTGGACGAGACGGTCGTAGGAGCGGCGCCGGCAAGGTGGACGACGGCGGGGATGAAGCGAGAGGACAGGATGCAAGGATCCCGGTCCGAAGGCATGGATGAGAGAGGTCGATCTCTTGTAATGGACGGCGGCGTCGGGGTATCAGCTCCGACATGGTGGAGGAGGACGGCGGTGGATGGGGTGGCGGACGGCGGACGGAGGAGGTGGGGTGGAGAGGGTGTTTTGGCGCCCACGGAGTATGAATGGGGAAAAGGGAGGTAGAGAGGAAGAGGGGAACCATGTATTCAGTATGCTTGTCTCAAATGCGAGGAAATTTACAAACTTAGCCCCGTTTCAAATTTCTACTACATCACAGCAACATTAGTCGGTTGGGGATAGGACGGTAATCTCGCATACACCGAATATTTGCCGATGAGAGTTTTTTTTGGCGCCCACCGTGTATGAATATGAATCGAGGAGGGAGTCGATTTCAGCCGAGGACGCACTGTGTTTTGGCGCCCACCGTGTATGAATCCGGGTGAGAGGCGGTTACGTCACGTTTGGGTGAAATTGCAAACCTACCCCTATCAGAACCTATAGAAATCCAGCAGATAGGCTTTGCGTGGCAGGGATAGGCAGTAGTGATTTCCATCTCGCAGATTTTGGTTTGGGGCGGTTACTGCGACTTTTCCCGCTTCGTTCAAATTTTGCAGAGTGCACGTTTACTGTGCCAACTCAATTCAAATCCCGTTTGTATTCTATTTTTTTTCAAGGATCCATTTTCAATTGGAATTACATTCTATATACATCATTTTTATATATACTTTCAAAAGCACAACAAAGAATTCTGCTCCTTTATATGTATAATATGATTTACAAATACAACGATCTCGAAATCTTACGGTTGAATTCAAAAAAATTTAACCAAATTATGTTCTACTAAAATGTATAGATCAGTAATACCTACATATTAAATAACATAGATGTGCATGAATTCATATGAGTATGCATGTTTGATAGATCAATTTTGGTTCGAGTATGGATTACATGTATCATCATCTCGAATTCAAATATTTGAATCCCTTTTTTGTTCACTCCTTTCATGCCCATCTCTCTCGCATGCATGCTCCTTCGTAGCTATCACTCTCTTTTCTCCAGCTCACCCAAGACGCCGCTTCATGTTTCTCCTATCCTCGCAAACAAGGTCTCTCGACGTCTCCCTTGAGAAGTGTCACACTCTCCCTATCATTATCCATTACACGGTTTTCATTATCTCTCACGTCTCTACTGTTCTCTGGTACTCTGTACCTAAGCTTTCTTTTTCACCGCCACACACACAGACTGCACTCGTTTTCACTTTGTCTTTCTCTTTATGGGATTCTCTCACACACCCTATATGTCTCTACATATGACTCATACCACTAAAATTACTCTCTCTCTCTCTCTCTCCTGTAGACACAACATTTGTTGCGGTCTCCTTTTCGTCTCCATCCCAGACTGACATTATTCATTTGTTTACTGATCACACAACCCCGACTACCGTCTCCCCTCTCTCTCTCACACAGACACACACACACGCACAACTGCTGCTTCCACTCCCCTTCCCGACTACCGTCTCTCTCTCACACACACAAAACTCTCGCTTTCGCACCCCGACTCGTACTTCTCTCACAAACATTTATCGACTAGCTAGCCTCTAGATAGGTTTATACACCCGCACACTCGTGCTTCCACCATCGCATACATGTCTCTCTCTTGCTCCTTGTATCTATGTATCTTCCCTTCTCGAGACACGCCCTCTCGATCGTGCACACATGCACTATCGCCTCATTTTAAGCTGATACTGCCGCACACACACTCCTTGTGTCTTTGTCGACATGCACTCCGTCCTCCTCCACTCTCCTCTCTCTCTCACACACACATGGGCTTTTTGCAACAACTAGCAAGATGCCCATGCGTTGTACTGGAACATCAATATGCATTTGTATGAGTAGTTTATCTTGTGGGGGAAAAGGATGAACGAGGGAAGGCCTTATTTGCAAATGTGGAGAGGGGTGTGGGTATCTTTTTGCAAAATTACCATAGTTTCCTTCCTATCCGTCAGATATATTGCAGGATGGCAGGCACACGATCATCACCAACAATGCTTTTTATAAGAGTAGGGATAAAAAATAGAGTTGGTGATGATGGTGGGCCTGCCATCCCGCAATGTAGGTCGTCCGATTTATATCTGACAGATAGGAAGCAAAATATGGCAATTTACCCGCACTCTTCACCACATTTGCAGATAAGGCCTTCCCTCGTTCATCCTTTTCTCCCACAAGATCTTGATGTTCCGTGCAACGCACGGGCATCTTAATAGTAAGAGTAGAAATTAGACATATACCACTTCTCGAATCTTGAAACCAACAACATTCCTCCCTTATCTCATCAAAAACGCCGAAGGAATATATTTTGAGTGAAACATAACATATTTTTAGTGATATACGTATTTCAAAACTAGACTTTTTTCTATCAAATCGGTGAATATGTAATAATCTACTTTGATAGTGTGGCAACGCATTGGCACAATGCTAGTAGTTATTATAATTTTTGGACACCGCACAAACGATGGAGTACATATCTGAAGAGAAGAGGCGACGCATAAATCGGCCTCTCGCTGTCTCGCACACATGAATGTTACGTAAAGGCGATGTTAATAAATAAACCCTAAAACCCTAGGTGCACGATTGCTGCATTCGCGGGTACCGGGTATGTGGTGGAGCACCTTTGTAGGAATAGTCAGCTCGCGTGATAATTTGATCCGTAGGAGTTGATGGTCGGGACCACAGGTGAACGACTTGGAGCGCGGTGGCTCGCCAGTTGCCACAGATCGAGTAGCCATGTTTAAAATATCGTTTTTCTAGCGGGGTTAAGAGTTCCGATTTTCAATGGCGCGTTATAAGTAGTAAGTAGTTTTCGTAACGATTGTCACGGGCGAAAATGGAATTCATAGTACTACATACCTCCTTGGCATATGGTTGTATGGTTTTTTTGCGATGGAGGTTGTATGGGTTTATGTTGCGAGATGTTGAACCTGGTAGTTCTAGGGAAAATACTATGATTTAGATTTAGATGCTGGTTTTCAAGAATGAAAATCGGAAGGGGAAACCCTTCTTTGATTAAAAAAACTACTACCTCCATTCTGGTTTACTAGTCCCCATCGTACTTTGGGTCAAAGTTTGTCCATGAATTTTACTTGTAAAATGTGAATGAAAAACAAGATTTTGTTATACCCAAACAAAAAAGGACTGGAGGGACTGATTGCTCTGACACGGACGCGACCTCTCATAGCGCAAACATTGAACCGGCACGCAGGCCAAGAGGGCCGCACTCGCTGCAGGCCCGGCTGAGCACGCCTCCTCGCCGCGTGCAACCAGCTTAAGACTGCCCTGCCTGCCTTCATTGAATCCGCGCGTGTGCCGGCAACACGGCACATCCTTCCGCGAGCCGGCAGGCATTTTAGAACAAAAAAAATGACTAAAATATAATTAATTTATGCATGGTCTTGACTTGTTGTGCTCGTGACCGGTAGCAGGAACTAGTAGAGGTTTTTCTTTATTTATAACTCTCCTCACATTTTTTGGCTTTGAAATGAATCATGGTTGTGGACATTATGTATGAAATGTGCGTATATCTCGTGAACATGAGTTTGATGTGAAAGTTTAACTTGGAATGTCGGGCTTGCGCGTGAACTATACCATGTCCAATGCTTTGTCTGTTATTGTTTGGAAAGTAATTGCTTTTATTACATGACCCGAAAAAAGAACATTTTGTGCCACATTAGTAGATGCACGGACATCACAACAGGCATGCTGACTGGATAAACATTTGAACCTAGCTATTATGAAGGAAATTTTGTATTGATAACAGTTTTAGATAGCAGGAGACGCCTAGCCTGCTCTACCTCTGCTAGCTTATTTCTGGCTTCTTCCATCTCTTCTTTGGCTTGGGTGAAGAGAGCATCTGATTGCTCTTTTCGCTTCTTCAGAACTCAGCTACATTCTCAAGGGCTGCTGCACGCTTTCTTTCAGCCTTTACTAATGCCACGAGGACACGAACAGTTGTGACTCCACGGCTTGTGTGTAATCCAGATCATCTCGAATTTGCACCTTGTGTCTAATCCGGCATCATTAGGGAACTGGAACCTTGTGCGTAATCCAGCCTCATTTTGGAAACATGATCTCGAGGTTGAACATACTTCCCTCCTCGCAGGAACTACATCCTGACATGAAGTTACTTCTTTTTAGATCAATACTCGAGCAACCTAGATCCATTTAGTAGAAGCCGGATAAATGTAACTCGGAGAAGTGAATTCAAAAGGAAAAAAAAACAGACTACAAGGTGAGAACACCCACTTCCTACATCAAGCTAAAAACGAAAGCATTAGGATGATTAAGACTCTTCTTATTACACATCAAAGAACACCACGCTTAAGAGAAACAAAAACTACAACATATACACATCGAAGAACACGAGGCTACACGAAAGTAATTGAAAGGGTGTTACTTACCAAAGCTCGTTTTACAGGTTCGGTGCAGCTCCTCTTTAACTTGCCACACTCCTTGAAGATGTCCCGAATATCCCGTGTTTGGTCTTCATTGCTCCTCTGCATGTTCGCACTCGTGGTTTTAAAATCTCAACATGGAAAGAAAAATATACTACTAGTAATACTCACGAATCTTGTGGGCAACATTAAAGCACTCGTCTGCCATGTTAGAGCATCTCCAACAGAATCGCAACACGCGACGCTTTAAAAAGCGTTCTGATCTTTGAGATCGAGAAGTAGATAGAGTAGAGGATAGTTCTCAGCATAGATAGATAAAAAAAGATAATTTAACTACTCCTCGTCGTCCGACTCCTCCTCGGTGATGTCCTCCTCCGACGTCTGACTATAGGCGTGAAGATACCGATCATCGTCGGATTCCCAGGGAGACGCTGCTTCTAGCCGCATGTTGAATTGAGCGTCCGCTTTTCGCCTACGCTTGTCCTCGCGATAGGCGGCTCGCTCCGCCCTCCTCTTATCCCTCTCCGCCCTCCTTTGCGCGTAGAACTCGCGCTCGTTGATGATGTCCCATAGGAAGTGTTGGCGCCACAGCGCCATGGCTTACTCGTCCATCTCGGCGATGCCGAGACAGTGCTCCCGCCTCCGGTTGTCGCAGAGGCGCGAGCTCCTGCGTCCGCTCCCGCGTCGGCACGTTGGGGAAGTTCAATGTTCTATGAGGCCACAGGAGTCGCCACACCGCCACGTCGTACGCGCGGGCGGCCTCGTTGGCGGTGTCGAAATTGCCAAGGCCGAGGCGCATCCCGCGGAACCGGATCTCGGCGGAGAAGCTGCCGGAGGGGCGCGCACGGACGCTGCGGTATCCCCAAGTTTCCCGGCGACGCGGCGACATGGTGACGCGGCGGCGGCGAGGCGAAAATGAGCGGGGAGAGAGCGATGGCAAGGCACAGAGCGGTGGGAGGGCGTTGGATTTTATAAAGCACGCCGGACGCCTCGCGCCAAAACTAGCGCACGCCCGGCCGCTTTTTCAGCAGCGCGCGTTTACATTATCTCTACTCTCTTCTCTCATTACTAGCAAGAGGCCCATGCGTTGCATGGAACATCAAGATGCATTTATACGAGTTGTTTATCTTGTGGGAGATGAAGATGAACGAGGGAAGTCCTTATCTGCAAATGTGGAGAGGAGTGCGGGTATCTTTTAGCAAAATTGTCATAGTTCGCTTTCTATCCGTCAGATATAGATCAGACGGTCCATATTGCAGGATGGCAGGCACACCATCATCACCAACTCGGTTTTTTATAAGAGTAGAGATATTTATTTTATATTTAATATTTAATATTTATCTCTACTTCCTTTCTTTATCTACTTTTTTTCTCTATACTTTTTTTCTTGCAATATAGGCCGTCCGATTTATATCTGACAGATAGGAAGGAAACAAATGGGAATTTTGCAAAAAGATACCCATACCCCTCTCCAGATTTGCAAATAAGGCCTTCCCTCGTTCATCCTTTTCTCCCACAAGATAAACTACTCATACAATGCATCTTGATGCGTGCAACGCATGGGCATCTTGCTAGTTCTAAAACCTTTCCATCATTTGCCACACTACTGGTTGCGTATGAAAAACCTACCCAAGCACAACTCGTCGACAGAGCGACGCACAATTACAAGCTGATATTTTGTTGGAAAATGGAGGCTATAACCAATTACTTTTACGGGAACAATAGCACCTGTGAAATTTGAAGGGTAGGTATGAACAAAATTGGAACTGCACATGTACTGCTAAGTGATTCAATACACACATTACCAATCGAGGAGGAGAACGATGGTTGCGGCGGCCTCTGTGAGTCATGGTCGGCAGCGGGAGTCAGTTCATTGTCCACGACGGTGGTACTTCTGCGCTTGGCGTCGGCTTTCAGGAAGCAGATCAGAGACCGTGGAAGATGATGACGGGGAAGAGGCTCCGTGTACGACGACGACGGTGGACCAGCTCCAGTGCGGCGTACGAGGTCGTCGATGAGGCAGATGCGCTGCGGTGGACGAGTGCGCCGATGTAAAGGGGAGGAGCACGAAGGCTGCGGTGCCGTGGAGAAGTCTATTTTGCGGTGGGAATATAAAATGGGGAGTATTCAGGTGTACTACTCTGGGTGCCGGGGTGGGGTTGGCTGGGTATGGTGAACCTGAAGTTACGAAAATAGCCCCCTACCAAGCGTCATCCGTAGGCCTGTTCCGAAGGCTATGATGGTAACTTCCCATCGCTGAATCGTGGTCGCGGGAGATTTTCCGCCGACCTCAAAATTTTGTGACACCTGACTCCCGTGTGGCGTGTTGAGTGATTTGGCTAAGCAACTAGCGAGTAGTAGTAGTAAACTCTGCATATTAGGTTTGACCAAGTCAAACTTCCTAAAGTTTGACCAAGTTTATAAAAAATATAAACATTTACCATAACAAATATGTATGATGTGAAAGTACATTCAATAATGAATCTAATGGTATTTATTTGTTATTGTATATGTTAATATTTTTTGTTATAAGCTTTCTGAGAGTTTACAAAACTTGACTTTGACCAATGCTAATACACGGACTTAAATAAAAAGCGAAGGGAGTACACATTTGTTTTCTTAGTTTGTAGTGAACTAATCATTTGTTGAAATTGTGAAATAAATATATTAGGCTATTGACTACTTAATGTAATGGTCTATACAATTCAATAGTTACAATCATTGTCGAATCCCAAGATGTATACAAGGTCTATAGTACTTCACAACATGCTCAAACTCACATAATCCCAGTCAAATGAGAATCTAAATGCATTTCATAGTTATTACTTTGTAGGATGCAACAAAAACAACCATAACTCTACATCAGCCATTAGAAGCAACATTTTGACATATCCCAATGTGTGAATGAAACGTGCAGAGAGAGCTTTTGAAGATGGAGCAGATAGGGCGGGAAAGATTGTATGTATGTGGACGAGAGAGTAGGAGACAAACCTAACGAGATGTAGGAGAGAGATAGAGAGAGAAAGAGAGAGGAAGAAGTTAGGTCTGTGAGAAAGATGGAGACATGTAATATACGTGAGATGCGTGCGCATCCAGATTCAGATATGTGGAAGGAGAAGAGACAACATGTTTGATGAGAGAGCTGGAAAAACATGGACGAGAGGGAAGGATCTCGTGGGTTGAGGGATTGACAATTTTGTGCGGGGAGAGAGGGATTGGTAATTTTGTGCAAGAGAGAGAGGGTGGGGGAGGAGTCACACCGTCGTCACATCACCCTGCTTCCAAATGACCCCGCATTCTCTAGCGTGGTGTAGTCGCCGTCTTCGATATGCTCGATGCCCTCTTTGAAGATTGAGGTGTTGTGCATGTTGGGGTGCAAAGAAGCACAAGCGAGAGTGGTCGCTGTATAACCTTGGATGGGGATGAATTGTGTGCTCGGGGGAGTGTGTGTGTGTGTGTGTGTGTGTGTGAGAGAGAGAGAGAGAGAGAGAGAGATATTGAGAGAAAACAAACCTAAGGAGAGAAATGGGTATTCACAAAGAGATTGTGCGGGCCTTGAGGTGGGCAGGGGCCGGGTGAGGGTGTCAAAATGTGCGCGTTGATGCATGTGTTGCATGCGACCATGCGAGGGACGGACGAATCGAGAGAGATGGTTGTTGTGTTACGGATGGTCCTCTCTCTCTCTCTCCCTCTCTCCCTCTCTCTCTCTCCCTCTCTCTCTCTCTCACACACACACACAAGTAAACTAGAAGACCGTTCTCTCATGTATACACAACGTATCGGCATATCTGTCTATGTCTCACTCATGCATGATCATTTGTACATTCACACCTCTCTATGTCTCAGATCACACGCACACCGTCTCCACATTGCCCTTCCGCCACAACACACATATGGACACATACACACGTTCTCTCTCAGTCACACACACAAAATCGGTATTAAAAAAACTAGGGTGCACCTAAAACGTCCAAATCCATATAAACACGAACTGGAGCTAAATTCAAATATATGGAAATATTGCAGCATCAAGAACTTCCCCAGGAAAAAAAAAGTTGAGTAATATGCAAGGATTGTTTTCACACACACAAAAAGGTTCAGTGGATGTCCTTCGAGCGCGACATGGTGACACACCGTTCGATCGACCGCGCGGCCGCGGTTCACGCGCTTGCACAGGATTCCGTATCGTGGCTGTGGTACTAACTAATAAAAGCGCTGCCTAAGTCTAATGTTTACGTGTACTAGTACGGTTTTCTTTTAAGTTTGACCAACCTTATATAAAACTAAAGTAAGCTCCCACACGCGCACTCATCAATATGCCGCCGCCGCCGTTGCGCATGCCGGCGCCCGCCTGCTCCGGCCAACAATTTCTCGCCCATCACCGCTGCGTCGCTGCCATCCCTGTGCCATGAAGCCGAAGGCTCGCTCGCTCACGTCATCTGCAGTCCCTCCTCGTGATGCCGCCCCGCTGCCAAGCACGTGAGCAGCTGGTGGAGCCGCGTCTATGCACGCAGCGTACGAAGAGGAGGAGGGCAAGTCGTGCTCCAAAGACGCCGGGCGAGGAGGAACTAAGCGTGTCATTGTCGTCTCGCCCAGCGGAGGAGGCGCGCAAGATGGTGGCTGTCACGGAAGCCGGTCACGCAGCTGCCGAGCCCGCAAACCGGGTGCGGATGCGGAATCTACCTTCGAGACCTTGAATGCCACGGATCCTGCAATCTGATGGAGAAATTTGGGTTAGTCGACTCATGTGAGCCGTTTGATGCAACATGGATGGCTAGAAGGGCTTCTTCCACCTCTTCTGCCGTCTTCTTCCTTCGCTCCGTTGAACTTCTTTCACAAATCGACTGACCCAAATTATACTACTAGTACGAACATATTAAGTACAGTAGGAACACGAATATACGAGCAGTAGTACCAACTGCAAGAAGAACAGTAGTAAGACATAGTACTAGTACTACTGCACGCATTTAAAGAGTTCAAATAACGAGAAAGAACATACTAAACATAGTTCTGCTTTGGGGCCTCAACACAATACACCCTTGAAAATAAACTAAGCAACTAGTCCGCTTGACACCGCAGAGAACCAGATGAGCGACGACATCGCCACCTACTCGGAGTCCGAGTCCACGCCCTCGACTTCGCCCTCGTCCCTCTTCCTCTTCCTCGTCAGCCGACGCTTCTTTGCTTGAACCTACACGGGCTCGCTTCTTCATCCAACCCTTGTAGACATTTAAACAAAGGTAGGCATCCATTGCTGCGCATGAGGATGTGATCTTCATCTAATGTCTTCGACTCCCATGCATGATGAAACTTGTGATGAGGTTTCTTCAGTTTAGCGTCTGAAGGATCAATCATGGCTGCTGCCAGGTCAAGATTGAAGGTTGAGAGGAAGACACCGTGCTTGCCTTCTAGAGATCAAGGGCTGGCCTACAATGAGACCTATCCGATGCAGGACATCCTCGCTGCTCTTAAAGCCTACAAGAACGAATTTCACTCTTTTGTCCTTGAGGAAGTTCTTAAAATCCTGGCACTCAACGTCGACATGGCATATGTGGTAGACCAAGCAAACGTTATGTACGCAAACCTGGATCACGGCGGGCTTCTTCCTCTCTTCGTCCTTTTAGATCCTTCTCTCGTCCCAGGACTATGGTGTACTCAACATCTAGCCCAGCGACCCACTCATCCGTTGAACTGTTGAACATGCGTAGGAAGCGAGCAAGCCATGCTTTCACCGTCATGATCCACGTGTGTAGATGACGATGAACTGATTGCCGGTGATGGCTCTAACCTGGTACTCAGCAGCGACCATGGAGATTTGGGAGGCCATGGATTTTGGAGGAGGGTTAGGAAAAGTTGAACTGTTGTACCCCGCAAAAACTGGGAGTGAACTAATGTGAAAGGACGGGACGACTGGGAGCGAACTGTTGTAAGGTAGTAGAAGACGGGAACGAGTAGGGCGTGCAAATGGCGTGGGGTTTCTGGCTTGCCCGGTGGATAAACGGCTGCAAGCCCCCAAAGAGTTCTCGAGAACTATGCGGGACCCACTAGATGTCATGTCTACTAGACCCATATCGTAGGCTTTGACGGTATAGCTTCGCTGTTCAGACGCCATGCCGGCGCGTGGATGTAACTTCACTTAATTCCGTCAACCGCGCGCCTCCCACGACCTTCGCCTCCCTCGCGCGGTTGGGCCCTTTGAGACTTCGACCGGCTATAAATGAGCAAATTTTTTTGCCTACTCCGCATGCATGATACTCCCTCTGGTCCTTTTTACTCCCGTCAACCGTTTGAAAAGTGTTTGACATTTATACTTTTTTTGAACACCACCTTATATTAATTAACCAGCCACACTGGTACACTCATTCGATACAATATTCACCACACAGGGCGGTGCGTTATTTACAAGAATACCATCTAATTTATTGTCAAAGCTATACTTAGCGATTAAGTGTGCCATCTTATTGGCCGAACGGCTAATCTTTGACAATTGAAGATTGTTGATCAACACTTTCATCTTCAGGTCACGCATAGCAGACCTGTCATAGTCCCCCGATGCAAGAGACGCTACCACAAAAGCGCAATCAGTCTCTAAAATTACAGGATTATGAAGAGAAATACCTTAGAGACCGGCAATGCAAGCCCTAAGCTCCACTTCCTCCATGCTTTGACAGGCATCAATGAAATCCCATGACCAAATTTATACTAAAAATATCAATATCTACAATACTGATTATAATGAGTATAAGAACTACGTTTTATAATGAGTGTAAAAATATTGATTTGACATTGTGAATGTTGATACATTTTTCTATAAGTCTGGTGAAAGTAGAGGTACATTGACATCAGACAAAACTTAAATGCACAATGCATACTAGTTCCTCCGTCCAGGTGCGTGCCATGTCCTATCTTGTCATCTCAACAAGGTTAGCTATTAGAGTACCACTACCTCCCTTCTAGTTTAGAGCAAGTACAATAGAGCTGAGTCAAGAGCTATAAGAAATAAACTAGTATATTTCTGCTCAGTTGGAGGAAAGAGAAGAGGAGAGAGAAGGTAAGCGGGCTCTTCGTGAAGAGCCAGCTCTAGCATGTGCTCCTAGGCACTTTGTGAGAATGAAATGTGGGCCACATAATAAAAAAGTAGTACACTTTTTTCATCTACTATTGTACATATTGACTATAAGATGGGCTGTAGATGACATGGCAGCTTATAGCCAGCAGCTGGCTATACTAGTAACCATGCTCTTAAAGGGCTCGATTCAAAATTTTCACCTACTCTTAGCAAGATAGTAGAGGCGGTGGAATAGTTTTTGAAGTCCGCAAAAGTACTCAACTAGTGCTGTCGTTCTTCACACAAAAATGTGTTTACCGATGCATGCATGAACACTAGTTACTCTAACCCCCCCTCTTCTTTAATTCTTTGCCACATCAAAGATGTTTGCTACTATTCTTGTGTGCATGATACCAGCTAAGATACCACCATTATGGCCAGCCTTAATCATCGCATGCAATAATTTAGTGCACCTTGAAATATGAACATGTGTGGGGCGTGTATGTTTTTAATGACTTGAGACTATACCTAGCCCGGCATGCAAGATAACTTATTATGCACAGTTCCCCATACCTGCAGGAAGCCCGTTCGTCTCCAAATATTTTCCTCTCCATGTGTGGAAACAATATGCCTGCCAAACTCTCCTTCTCCCTCCGGCGGTCCCACCACTCCACCCCATGTGAAAAAATCTGCATGCATGACTCTCCTCCCCCCACGCTCGTCCAATCTGTTGTGACCAGCAATATTTCCACCCCTTCGCTCCCCCGTAATTTACTCCAACAAATATGCCCACGTAGCTGCTACTTAACTGCAGGTGCATTGGGCCATTGACATATGGGCCCAACAGGTGTTCGACCCACATGTCAGTGATGCAACTAGGCCTGCAGTTAAGTCAGTGCAGCTCAGTCCATATCTTACGTAGGTGTGCCATTGCTCGTTATAAATACTGCGCCTCCGAAGACATCGCTATCTCCTCCCCCTCACGTTCACGTTCATCGCTATCTCCTCCTCTCCCTCTCACGTCGACCACCATGGCATCGCCCCTCCCAAGCCCTAGGAGCCCTCGCTGCACCGCGCGGACGGTCACGCGTCGCCTTTCCGTTCCTCACCGCCACTAGTCGAGGAGGACGCGTCGGGGTTCCGCTCCTCGCCGCTATGCGACGCGTCGCCATTCCGTTCCTCGACGCCACTATTCGAGGAGGACGCGTCGGTGTTCCGCTCCTCGCCGCGACGCGACGCTGCCGCTGCCTGCTCGCCGCCACTAGTCGAGGAGGACGCGTCGGTGTTCCGCTCTCGCCGCGACGCTGCCGAGGTGGACGCGTCGGCGTTCCCAATCTCACCGGACGCTGCCGGAGGACGCGGCCCCTCCCCACGAGGAGAACGCCGTGCCGCCCGCCGAGCCCCCCAGCCTTGAGGAGCTTTGGAAAGAAATGGATGTCTCCTTGTGGGAGGCTTTGCCTCCAGCAGAGCGTGCCAAAACAGAGGCGGAGAAGAAGGCCGAGGAAGCGAAGCGCACCACGGAACAAGCTGCCTAGGAGGCCTATGTCGCGTCCGAGAGAGTCATGCAATTGGCTCTTTGGCAGAAGGCTCGTGCGAGGGCCGTGAGGGTGGCGGAGGACGCCCGTGCCAACGCCCTGCGTGTAGTCGGGCCCAAGCGCCTCATCTACGCTTGGCAGTACATGGACCGGGTGCACGCTTCCAGCGAGGCGGAGTACCTGTTGGCGCCGGATCACCACACCGGTGAGATCGCGCTCGCCCGCCGGCAAGCCGCCAATCAGCACCTCGCGAGTTGCGAGGCTGAGGAAGAGGCATTGTGTCGGCGCGCTGGGAAACGGCCGCGCACTGTAGCACTTCGTGGCGCCGCCAGCCTTCAGCGCCGTGGCTTTTAGGAGAGTATAATTTTTGTTTCAGAAGGCGATCTCATTAGTTTTGGGACGCAAATGATAAATCCCGAACGCTCAGGAATTTTTAGCGCCCTTAATTAAGTATGTAAAAGGGAAAGTTTGGAAACCT
This sequence comes from Aegilops bicornis, assembly GCA_021605145.1. Lineage (NCBI taxonomy): Eukaryota > Viridiplantae > Streptophyta > Magnoliopsida > Poales > Poaceae > Aegilops > Aegilops bicornis. The sequence goes on from CM038675.1 coordinate 568,430,028, forward strand.
TGTGTATTCAGACGCATTTTGCAAGTAATGCGTGCATATAGCACAAACTTTACTATATACTATCGCACCGCACGTCTCTCGATATATGCTTGCAGACTGTGCTACTCCCTCCGCCCGTGTCAATAAGTCATCTTTGGTTGTGCACCGTGACCAAGGAGGGAAGACTTGTACACTTAGACGGAGGGAGTACTACTATTACTTATGTAATGCGTGCAAATGCACGCTTTTAACATTACGATGCGGTTTTTGTAAAAGTAGAAAAACAACACTAGTCAAGCTTGTGAAACGATTCAATGCAAAACAAATGCAAAAATGCTCATTTGATTGTTTACTTTTAGCTTCCTTCTCTGTCGTTATTTCTCTGTCGTACTTTGTACGGAGTATCTCACTGGTTGGAAAGGCATGCAAATTCCCAAACTGCTTCCTACACCACTCAGACGAATTTTTTGCCTAACAAGTTGTGCCGTGCAATTGGAATTCCAACTTGAGTACTACTACTAGTAGGAGTACCAGGGGCCAGTTCTTTTAATCTAGATTAGTAACATTTTATCAGTTAAATCTTTGGTCAAAATTTAGCACAAATTACAATGGTGAGGAATAAACCAGGACGGAGTAGTAGTTTAGAAGCCCAAATAAATGAGTGAGGCGCCTTCTTGTTACTCTCCACTGTGACTAGTCTGGTGGGAAAAGCTGGGGAAGCTACCAAAAGAACTGGCCCTAGGAGTAGTAGCTAGGGATCGAGTGTGGGAGATGAACCGGAGAAAGTAAATGCAGAGAGATGAAATGCAGAAAAAAGACGGAGGGATGTGATGGTTGCTTGTCCGTTTATTTTACCAGGCCACTTATTACTGGGAGTGGTTGGGTTTTGTGATATGGCGCCTTTACTACCGCGCCACGAGCAGGGTGACAGGTGAGACTCCCGTGCAGCACCACCCTCTACACTTGTACTACATCGGTCGTGGTTTATTAGCCCCCCATTGAATTTGACTGAAGATTTAACTGACAAAATGTTAGTGCATGTCAACGAAAACTATATCGTTGGATTCGTATTTGAACATAGTTTTGAATGATATAATTTTAGGTGACATGCATCAGTATTTATCGTACTATATATAATGTTAGTTCAATTTTTGTTCGTACTAATCTATAGTAGTAAGGTGCCCGTATGCTGCAATCAAGAGTGAAATGCATTGATTGGGGAGTTGTTTATTTTGACAAAGGATGTGGGGGTCATCTCATGTGTAACGGGTATCGATAGGTTTCTTCGGATATTATCTCATCTCTAGAGCTCACAAATATTTGGGTGAAATAGATAAAAAGGTATCTTTTTGCAAACAAAAGAGTTCAACTGTTCAACCTGCATCCAAAATTTGTGAAGAAATAACACTTATTGTGCTTTGCAAGAAATGATCTTTAAGAATTAGTTTTTGAGTATCGATTGTTATACATGTTGGCTATAGATGACATGGCACTTTCTTATAGTCAACAGTTGGCTATACTATTAAGTAATATTAACCATGCCCTTATACACCTAGACGGAGGGATTAAATCAGGATGACTTGCAAGGGGGCACAGGAGATGTAAGAAATGGTTCATCGTAAGTCTTTCACCAGTACTATAGTAAAAATTCATACATGGAAGATTCTAGACTAAACCATAAACGGATACACTTTTATTCATGCGTGATACTCCAATAGAGAAAGATCCTGCATGGAAGTCTCCACATGCTTAGACAGCGGATTACATTGAGCGAAGACTAATGATCAACATTTAACTTGATAATGCATAATTTTTTTTAGAAGAACAGGAGGCTCCTCCCCGGTTCCATTATCAAATGAAACCCAAAATGTCTTACTGAGAGGAGCAGTTCAAAGGAAGGACTGCGTCAAAAGCCACTCAAGTTTAACGACAAGCTTACAAAATCAAAAGCGGCAAAGACACGGGCCATAAGTGCCCACACACACACTACATGCTTTCTAAGTGCACTTGATAATGCGTATGTCCAGGTGAACCTCCTTGGAGTCCCCGTGCACCGCGTCGGCGGGTAAAGGATAGAACGGTTGCCATGGGTTTTCCAAGTCCACATTGGCGGGATAGTCCCAGCTCCCCAGAGTCCAAGTCCGTTTGATGAGGCCGGTGTCACCGCCCACGCGACCCGGAGGGGTAGTAACACTGACCACGCACCCGTACATCTGCCTCATTTCAGTGTCAGCGTCAGCGGCGTCGCCCCTGACGCACATTACAAAGACGGGGCGGCGGCCAGCGCGGGCCTCGCCGGTGCCCACGATCAAGAGGAAGACGCTGCCGTCCTCCTCCGAGACTAGCGGTAGCGATGATCCTCCAGCGACTCCGGCATGGTGAACCGTAGCACGTCTCGTACTTGATGTTCTCCGCCAAGGGCCGAGTGACCGCTGCAGCATCCGTGAGGTGATGCACCATGTCCGCCGGGCGAGCCACAAAACGGCATCGGGCACTCATAGCAGTGGACGAAGGGCTCCTTGGAGGCATCGACCAGGCCGTCCATGAAACGGGAGTGGCTGTAGGGGACATTGCGGCAGTTGAATATATGAGCAAGTTACTACGAGATTTAATCCGAATAAGCACAAAATAAATCATGACGGCTACAACAGAGATGAAACTAATCATGTGGACTAGCATAGTAGTAGGATACAGAGTAGAAACATGAATTCTACCACGATTTCAAACAGGAAGGACAGAAACACATACGGTGCAACGGGAGAAGCACCGTTGGCGTTGAGGTTGTCACCCATGTCATTGAGGAAGAGGTTGCCGAGGTCGGGGAAGAAGTCGTCGTCGGTGAAGTCGTGGCTGCCAGCAGTCGCGAGAGTGTGCTCCCCAGATTTCAACAAATACCACGAATGGAGCGCAGGAGGGAGTGGTTGTAGGGGACGTTGCAGCCGCCGAATGGAGCGCAGGAGTAGCACACGAAGCAGTAGATGGTGTCCTTACTAGTAATCCCTAGTCTCTATCTATCTATATCTATATATATATCTACTCTTATAGAAAACTGAGTTGGTGATGATGGTATGTGTCGTGGTTTTGTCACGTCAGATGTCCTAGTGTAAGGACTTAGTCGTGAGGCCAGCGCATCTATGTGGTAGCTTGAGAGGGGTTGAGCGGAATCGAGAGACGCAACACAAGACAAGGATTTAGACAACTTCGGGCCCCGGAAACATCATCCGTAATAACCCTACATGCTGTTTGAGGCTAGGTCTCATTATGCTCATGAGGGAGTCGCCAGAACCGGCTCTCCTCTTTGTGTCTAGCCCTAAGATTGTTTCTTCTTGCTTGTAGCTTGTCCCTCTTTGGGGAGCCCTACCCCTCCTTATATATGTTGAAGAGGCGGGTTACATGTAGAGTCCAACTCGGACTTAAGACTTAACTATTCTAACTTATCTTCATGGGCTTCATAACGTCTTGGGCTTCATAACCCCTGGCAACCCAGTTATCACTGTTTGCCGGTTTAACATTTTCTGCCGGTTTAACATTGTGTGTCGGTTTAACATTGTCTGCCGGTTTAACATTGGCTGCCGGTTTAACATTGTCTGACTTAACTCCTGCCGGTTTAACATTGTCTGACTTAACTCCAGCCGGTTTACCACATGCCGGTTTACCGTCTGTAATAGCCATCTATCTTAACTGTCTGTCTTAACTATCCACCGGTTTAACATCCGCCGGTTTACCAAGTCCCAGCCGGTTTACAACTCCGGCCGGGTCATACCGCGGGGTATATCCCCGACAGTATGCCTGCCATCTTGTAATATAGACCGTCCGATCTATATCTGACGGATAGAAAGCCAACTATGACAATTTTACAAAAGATACCCGCACCTCTCTCCACATTTACAGATAAGGCCTTGCCTTGTTCATCCTTATCTCCCACAACCTCGTGCTCCTCCCTATGTCTCTATCTCTACTACTCTTATTTGTTTTTTATAACAAATCGAATAGTGCCGCCCGTCATTGCACGCCTTGCTGAACACGCCGCCGCCTCCATCATCACCAACCGAAGTCTTTTATAGGAGTAGGAGTAGAGAAAAAACCGAGTTGGTGATGATGGTGTGCCGTGCAATGCACGGGCATCTTGCTATTTTTTTGCATATAAGTCAAAACACCACGTAGACACGGTCTTTGAGCACGGTTCGTAGTCGTTCCATGCTCGAGCATTGAAGTTTGTAACTATTTTAGATTAGAATATACTACTACTCCTCCGGTTCTAGTAGTAGAGCAGAGTCCTACTCTACTACTCTACTCTAGCAAGCTAGGGCATAGTACTGTAGTAGGTACCGTGAGGAGTACCGATCGCGTGATCACTCAAGCAAGTTGTCCGGCATCGATATGACCCTACGCTGCTGGTATGTGTCTCGTAAGTCAAGCGACGTCTTTGTAGTCATCATCACCGCCCACTTCCCGGAGCACATATTCGCTTCTCCATCTTTGTCCGCACATAATCTCGCCCAAGCTTCCATCCCCGCTAAAGGCGCCTCCCCCTCGTCCAAAACCCAAGCACTAACAATGGCAGAACCGAGCAGCTCCGCCAAAGAGTGGCTGGAATTCGCTCCCCCGAGGTAATCAAGCTCGTTGTTTCACGTGTGGACAATCTCAAGACCATGCCGCTCGCCGCGTGCTCGTCGGGGCTGTACCGTTTACTCAAAGCCCTCAGGCCGGAGCTTTTTAAGCCAGCTCCTTGCTTGCTGATGCCGCCTGATCTTCAGAAACGGCGTGTCACACAGGATAACGATCATAGGGTGGCGAGCATCAACCCCATTCACTGCGATCCGATCCCCGTCAGCCTCGGCTACATTAACGGTATGTACTGGGTCGACATGAACACGTCGTGGATGGTGCTCGTCGACGGTCGCGGCAGCTTGATGCTCGTGGAGGTCTACACCCGGCGATTGATCCCCTTCCTTCGATTAACACCGCCTTTGCTTTGGCACCGCCCGTAATACTCGGAATCTTACAGTAGCCAACATGATACCAAGTTTGATTTGCACAAGGTTGTAATCTGCCAAGTGCCCACAAGATCTGTGAATTATAAAGACTTCAGGCTAATTGCGTTCTTCAACCGCAGTCTCGCCTATCTGACAGGTCACTGTGGTAAGTGGATAAATCTGCACGTCCATCGCAGGATCATACATCCTCCATGGTTCTCTGATGCCATTGAACACAAGGGCTTCATTTACGCTTTCGACTCCTTCTATTGTTGGACGTATTCGGCCTACTCCGATCATCGCTACAAATGGCTGTTACAAAGAAGATGTTACTTTCCTATGATATCATGATGGCTTGCTTATATTATCGTCAACATTTCTTGAAAAATATTCATGCTCATAACATGCTGTTCTTAAGATTGACTAAATCAAGAGCCCTTTTTATTTGACTCAACTTGATATGACGCGTTGTAGGTCACTGGTGTCCCTACCCTTCCTAATACCGTAACCTTTCAAAGAAAAGCGGCATGGCGATTTGCGGTGGTTCCTGGCTCGATCAGACGACGGCGAAAGATTGATGATCGTTCGCACATGACGGACGTGTTGTTTCGCGGAATACAATCACAGTCACTGCAAGGTCTTTGAGCAGGATCCCAGCTTCTCTGGGCCTTCGGGATTTTTTGACTGGAGGCTGGTAAGTAGCCTCGGTGCACGCTCTCTGTTTGTCGGACTGAATTATCCGATTAACCAGGAGATAACCGACGGCAAGGATCATGATGGCAGCGCGGTTTCGTTCATCAGGCAAAACTATGTGTACACAGCGTACCATGCGTCTCTGCATGCACCATACCCTGATATGTGCCGCCACGCTCGCAGCCCAAAGTAGGAGAGAGGGTCGCAACTATCATATTTCGACCGCTGGCTGGAGTTTCCCCGTCGAGCACCCATCTGGTTCAAGCCGCCACCAATCTCCACAGCTTAATAAATAGTAACGCCTAACCGAGCCGCTTAGTTAGATGCGACACTTGGTGTAGTAGGATCTTTATTTAGTTTGATGCATACACTTGTTCTTTTTTGGTAGCCCTTTTGTAATGATGGCTGATGTTTGGTTTGGAAGGAGAGCTGCGTCTTCACTCTTTCCGCACCTGCTTATCGCTTCATTGCACCCCAAAGGTTGCTGCTGCTGTTTTCAATGTACAATCAATAGTATATTTAAATGCATTGGTTGAATAAATGTGTTGTTAGAACGACAAACACAATGTTTTGGAAGTCGTTGCGGTTCGATCCTTTAGTGCCCGTGCATCTGCACGTAGCTCATACTATTTTAAATGCAGAACACATTTTCCACTTGTTGATAAGATGCAGCCCACCGATGAAGGCACAATAGAGAAGCCCATAATTAATCGGAAGGGAGGCTCTCACATGAATCCGCCTAGGTACATGCTCATGGTCCCCTAAACATAAATAAGTAAATAAATAAATAAAGCTAAATGCTCATGCACCAGTTCTTTGGGAAAATAGGTAGCCTAGTATTTCTTTTGAAGAATACCCAAGCCAGGCCTATTTGTTTTCTCCGATTATTGGGCTGCAAATCTTTCAAGACGAGGAGGGATGCATTCCGTCACGGCCAAAGAGTATGGTCAATGTCATTAAAAGTAATATCAAAAGGGGTTGAAAATTCCAAAAAATTATAGCAAATGGGATATTAGTTTTTTTTGTTTTTGTTCTTCATCGATATCTTATCGTATTTCATTGGATTTAACATGACATAGTACTAATTTATTTTTAAATTATGGCTATTAATTTTTGGATTAAGAATATTTCGTTCCCTCAAAAAAATTTGCGAATTTTCAAAATTTCCCACATATTTAGTTAATTTTTTGACACCGGTAGTGACCGTAAATGGCCGCAATTCTAAAAATGGAAAAGCGGGCTGCAATAAATTCCATATGAATTAGAAAATGAGTAAAATTATAAAAATAATAGCAAATGGCTGACTTGTTTGCGCAAGGCTTTGTCGGTGAACACCACGATTCTAGCAAAGAAGGATCGTTGGATGTCCATCCAACGGCCGACGTGCTTCTTCAATCTCTGATCTTCCTGCTCCAACCGCCTAAACTAGCACCGGCGGGACTGCCTGCTCCCTCCTCTTGTGGCCCGCTGTGATGCCGCGCAGGCTTCCCCGGCCCACCCTACTCCCTCTGTTGGCCTGGCCGCACGCAATCAACTGCCTCCTTATTATGTGAAAAAATGATTCCTCCCACTGACATCTGGGGCGCACCGGTTCGGAGGCTGACGTGTGGGCCTACTATGTTGACGCGTACGTAGGGCTTGTGAACTTGGTCAACAAACGATTCTAGCAGCAGTAACCGTTGGATTTGAATCGAATGGTCCTGCTGCTTCTTCAATCGCTGCTCTTCTTGCACCAGCCGCCAAACCAGCGCCGGGGAGACCGCCTCCTCCTGCCTCCAATGGCCGGCTGTGCTGCCGTTGAGGCCTCATCGCCCCCTACTACTCCCACCGCTAGCCAGGCCCTGCGGCGACGGCAGCCTCACACTGCAGCCGAACCAGTGAACCCTCGTACTCCTCTCCGTGTGGGCATCCACTGCCGCGTCTTCCCCGGCTCCGCGTCGTCCCCTTCCTAGGCCTCGCCGTCGTCCACCGCCTTGGTGCTCTCAGCGCGGTGTGGTCAATGTGGTCAACGACCGACTTCCATCGAAGAGTACTGTACGTGGAGAGGCCGATACCGGGTCCATGGCCACAACCCAGTTTTTTGTGATTTGCCAAGTAAGTCGCTTTGTCGGGCTGTTGGGCTGCAAATCTTTCAATCTGAGGAGAGCTTTCATTAATTTGGCGAGAAAATGGCCCATCAAGAATGAGAAATGGGCTGTACATTTTAAAACACATCAAACCGCAATTAGTTTCAAATATCTTTTTTTCATTTCGAGATTTTAAATTACATTAATTTCTATGCATGGAGAATTTGTTGGATTTTATATTGATATACATTTATTTTTAAAATCAGTTTGAATGTGAGTCGAAATTTCGGGATTAAAAACAGTTCGGACCGCACCGAAATATGCAAAATTTCATATAATTTTTTAACCGTGGCCACAATATGGGCTGTAATGCTAACAAAAAGAATATGGGCTCCAAAAAAAACCTTAAGAATATGGGCTGTATGCTGTTTTCCACAGATTTGAGGCTTTCCTAAAAAAAGGTTGACACACAAGCAGTGACTGTTGGATGGACATCCAACGGCCGTCGTGCTTCTTCAATCTCTGATCTTCCTGCTCCAGCCGCTCAAACAAGCGCCGGCGAGACTGCCTGCTCCCTCCTCCCATGGCCAGGTCGCCACGCAGCCTCACCGCCCCTTTGTACTCGCATCGCTGGCCTAGCCATCCCTCTACTCACCCACACTGCTGTTATTCTCCGGCGATGGCGGCGAACCAAGAACCCTCGTATAGTCGTACTCCCCTCCGCGTGGGAAACAACTGCCGAGTCTTCCCTGCATCCGCGTCGTCCCCTTCCTAGGCCTCGCCGTCATGCACCGCCGTGGTGCTCTCGACGCGGCGTGGTCAATGTGGTCAACGACCGACTTCCATCGGAAGAAATCAGGCATGGAGACGGCAATTTGGGTCGACGGCCGCAGCAAGGAAGTGCCTCCTTATTACGCGGATAATAATTATTCCTCCACCTGACAGCGGGGACCCACTGGACGGGCCACCGTATTTCGCGAAAAAAATGTTTCCCCCCTAACTACTGGGACCCACCAGCTACACCTTCGCACGCAAGGAAGTGCGTCCGGGCAAAAAAAACGATTCACCCCTTGACTGCTGGGACCCACCAGCTACATCTTCGCATGCAAGGAAGTGCGTCCGCAAAAACGATTCGCCCCGATGCGGGACCCACCAGCTACATCTTCGCAGCAAGGAAGTGCTCGATACCGGGACCCACCTGGTCAAAGCGTACGTAGCGTTGTCATTCTGGTCGCGAACGTGTACATACATACTGGTCGTTGTAGAGGCGCGCACGTGTCGTAGTAGAGGCGTGCACGTAGCATGTACACGTACTTACAACGGCGAGCATGCAAGAAAGAAAATACGGCCACGTATGTGTACATACGGGCGGGGTCTCGAACGCCTACTCGCGCATATGTACATGGCTGGGTCGGAACGGAGAAACAACGTCGTCGTCGTGTTCATGGGGAGCCAACTGGCTGGGTCGGAACGGAATGCGTGGTCATGTTCATCAGGAGGGCTTGGACGGAACAGGCGATGGAAACGAGGCCTGGCGTATCAAGCTGTAGGAAACGGACCTCCTACGTTCGGAACGGGTCCTGTTGATCGGGAGGGTGCGGCGTATCGCAAAAGCGGAGGAAACCGACCTCCTACGGTCGGCGGGGTCCTGTTGATCGGGAGGGGTGTGGCGTACCGCAAAACAGACGAAATGGACCTCCTATGGTCGAGACGGGGGTCCTGTTGATCGGGAGGGGTGTGGCATACCGCAAAACGGATGAAACGGACTTGTGTTGGAGCGCTACGATCGAAACGGGGGTCCTGTTCATCGGGAGGGGTGGCGTGCCGCAAAACAGACTCCACGGATACCGTTCATCTCCACCGTCGACCTCCTCCAGCCTCCACGGGCTCCTGCTCATCCAGCCTCCACCACGCCGCTTACTCCACCGGCCATCGCTCAACCACCCTTCCACGGGCACCCCCCACCATCTACTATTCATCCAGCCCTCCACACCATGGGGTCCTGTTCAACCACCCTCCACGGCCACCCTCCACCGCTTCATCGCTCATCCAGCCCTCCACACCACGGGGTCCTGTTCATCCATAGGCAACGCCACCGCTCACTATTCATCCAAACCCCCCCGCAACACTCACTGTTCATCAAATCGATCGGCTTCGATTAGCGGCGATGGCGAAGAATCGCCGATCGGGTTCGATTAACGCCATCGATCGATCGCTCGGGTTCAAGAACGCCAGAGTTCGCAGCAGTAATCGCCGAGTTCGATTAGAGCTCAATCATTGGGGAACGTGGCGAAATTCAAAATTTTCCTACGTGTCACCAAGATCTATCTATGAAGAAACTAGCAACGAGGGAAGGAGAGTGCATCTACATACCCTTGTAGATCGCTAAGCGAAGCGTTCAAGAGAACGGGGTTGAAGGAGTCGTACTGCCGTGATCCAAATCACCGAGATCCGAGTGCGAACGGACGGCACCTCCGCGTTCAACACACGTACAGCCGGTGACGTCTCCCATGCCTTGATCCGGCAAGGAGAGAGGGTGAGGTTGAGGAAGACTCCATCCAACAGCAAAGCACAACGGCATGGTGGTGATGGAGGAGCGTGGCAATCCCATGAGGCTTCGCCAAGCACCAAGGGAGAGGAGGAGGAGAAGAACTTGGGAGAGAAGGAGGGGCTGCACCAAAGGCAAAAAAGTGTCTTTGAGAGGCCCTCCTACCCCACTATATATAGGGATCCCAAGGGGGGGGGTGCGCCAGCCCCTAGGAGATCCAATCTCCAAGGGGGTGGCGGCCAGGGGAGGAGTCCTTCCCCCCCAAGGCACCTAGGAGGGGCCTTCCCCTTATGGGAATCTTCCTTTAGGGATTCCCCTACACCCTAGGCGCATGGGCCCTAGGGGAAGTGGCGCCCAGCCCACTTTGGGCTGGATCCCTTCTCACCTCAGCCCATGGGACCCTCCGGATAGGTGGCCCCACCCGGTGGACCCCCGGGACCCTTTCGGTGGTCCCGGTACAAGACCGATGACCCCGAAACTTGTCTCGATGGCCGAAACAGGACTTCCTATCTATAAATCTTTACCTCCGGACCATTCCGAAACTCCTCGCGACGTCCGGGATCTCATCCGGGCTCCGAACAACATTCGGTAACCACATACAAACTTCCTTTATAACCCTAAGCGTCGCCAGACCTTAAGTGTGTAGACCCTACGGGTTCGGGAACCATGCGCATATGACCGAGACGTTCTCCGGTTAATAACCAACAGCGGGATCTGGATACCCATGTTGGCTCCCACATGTTCCACGATGATCTCATCGGATGAACCACGATGTCAAGGACTCAATCGATCCCGTATACAATTCCCTTTGTCTAGCGGTATTGTACTTGCCGAGATTCGATCGTCGGTATACCGATACCTTGTTCAATCTCGTTACCGGCAAGTCTCTTTACTCGTTCCGTAACACATCATCCCGTGATCAACCCCTTGGTCACATTGTGCACATTATGATGATGTCCTACCGAGTGGGCCCAGAGATACCTCTCCGTTTACACGGAGTGACAAATCCCAGCCTCGATTCGTGCCAACCCAACAGATACTTTCGGAGATACCGTAATGCACCTTTATAGCCACCCGATTACGTTGTGACGTTTGGTACACCCAAAGCATTCCTACGGTATCCGGAGTTGCACAATCTCATGGTCTAAGGAAATGATACTTGACATTAGAAAAGCTTTAGCATACGAACTACGATCTTTGTGCTAGGCTTAGGATTGGGTCTTGTCCATCACATCATTCTCCTAATGATGTGATCCCGTTATCAATGACATCCAATGTCCATGGTTAGGAAACCGTAACCATCTATTGATCAACGAGCTAGCCAATAGAGGCTTGCTAGGGACATGGTGTTGTCTATGTATCCACACATGTATTTGAGTTTCCTATCAATACAATTATAGCATGGATAATAAACGATTATCATGAACAAGGAAATATAATAATAATAACTAATTTATTATTGCCTCTAGGGCATATTTCCAACAGTCTCCCACTTGCACTAGAGTCAATAATCTAGTTCACATCGTCATGTGATTAACATCGATAGGTCACATCGCCATGTGACCAACACCCAAAGAGTTTACTAGTTTTACGTAAACTAGTTCACATCATCATGTGATTTAGGCTCAATGAGTTACGAGGATTGATCATGTTTTGCTTGTGAGAGAGGTTTTAGTCAACGGGTTTTAGTCAACGGGTCTGAACCTTTCAGATCCGTGTGTGCTTTGCAAATTTCTAGGTCATATTATAAATGTCGCTTCCACGCCCACTTGGAGCTATTCCAAATGGTTGTTCCACTATCATTATCCTGTTTGCTACTTAGAGTCATTCGGATAGGTGTTAAAGCTTGCATCGACGTAACCCTTTACGCCGAACCTTTTATCACCTCCATAATCGAGAAACATGTCCTTATTTACTCCAAGGACAATTTTGATCATTGTCCAATGATCCATTCTGGATCATCCTTGTACCCCTTTAGTGACTCATGGCAAGGCACACTTCCCTGCAAGACACAAAGCATAGCATACTATAGAGCCTATGTCTCAAGCATAGGGGCGACCTTCGCCCTTTCTCTCTTTTCTGCCGTGGTCGAGCTTTTAACTCTTAACTCCATACCTTACAACTCAGACAAGAACTCCTTCTTTGACTGATCCATCTTGAACACCTTCAAGATCATGTCAAGATACATGCTCATTTGAAAGTATTATTAAACATTTTGATCTATCTTATAGATCTTGATGCTTATTGTTCAAGTAGCCTAATCCAGGTTTTCTATTGAAAATCATCTTTCAAATAACCCTATATGCTTTCCAGAAATTCTACATCATTTCTGATCATCAATATGTGAACAACATATACTCATCAGAAATTCTATAGTGCTCCCACTCACTTCTTTGGAAATACAAATTTCTCATAAACTTTGTATAAACCCAAAATCTTTAATCATCTCATCAAAGCGCACATTCCAACTCCGAGATGCTTACTCCAGTCCTTAGAAAGGATTGCTGGAGCCAAAGATACCTTTTAGCATCCTTAGGATTGACAAAAATTTTCGATCAGATCACATACAACCTTTCCTTACGAAAACTTGGTAAGGAAACTCATTTTGACATCCATCTGCCAGATTTCACAAATGCAGCTTATGCTAACATGATTCCGACGGACTTAAGCATCGCTACGGATGAGAAAATCTCATCGTAGTCAACTCCTTGAACTTGTGAAAACTCTTTGCCACAAGTCGAGCTTCATAGACGGTGACATTACCGTCCACGTCCGTCTTCTTCTTAAAGATCCATTCATCTCAATGGCTTGCCGATCATCGGGCAAGTCCACCAAAGTCCATGCTTTGTTCTGATATATGGATACTATCTCGGATTTCATGGCCTCTAACCATTTGTCGGAATTTGGGCCCACCATCGCTTCTCCATAGCTCGTAGGTTCATTGTTGTCTAGCAACATGACCTTCAAGACAGGATCACCATACCACTCTGAAGCAGTATGCGTCCTTGTCGTCCTACGAGGTTTGGTAGTGACTTGATCGGAAACTTCATGATTACTGTCATAAGCTTCTACTTCAGCTTGGTGTAGGTGCCACGGAACAACTTCCCGTGCCTGCTACACACTAGTTGAATTGACGGTTCAATAACCTCATCAAGTCTCCACCATCCTCCCACTCAACTTTTCGAGACGAACTTTTCCTCGAGAAAGGACCCGATTCAAGAAGCAATCCCTATTGCTTCCGGATCTGAATTAGGAGGTATACCCAACTGTTTTGGGTGTCCTATGAAGATGCATTTGTCCGCTTTGGGTTCGAGCTTATCAACTGAAACTTTTCCACATAAGCGTCGCAGCCCCAAACTTTTAAGAAATGACAGCTTAGGTTTCTCTAAACCATAGTTCATACGGTGTCATCTCAACGGAATTACGTGGTACCCTATTAAAGTGAGTGCGGTTGTCTCTAATGCCTAACCCATGAACGATAGTGGTAATTCGATAAGAGATATCATGGTACGCACCATATCCAATAGAGTGCAACTATGATGTTCGGACACACCATCACACTATGGTGTTCCAGGCGGTATTAATTGTGAAACAATTTCCACAATGTCTCAATTGTGTACCAAACTCGCAACTCAGATATTCATCTCTATGATCACATCACGCACATTTTATCCTCTTGTCACGAAGATCTTCAACTTCACTCTAAAATTACTTGAACCTTTCAATAATTCAGACTTGTGTTTCATCAAGTAAATATACTCAACATCTACTCAAATCATCTGTGAAGTAAGAACATAACGATATTCATCGCATGCCTCAAAGCACTCATTGGACTGCACACATCAAAATGTGTTACTTCCAACAAGTTGCTATCTTGTTCCATCTTACTGAAACCGAGGCTTTTCACCATCTTGCCCATGTGGTATGATTTGCATATCTCAAGTGATTCAAAATCATGCGAGTCCAAACGATCCATCTGCATGGAGTTTCATCATGCGTATACACCAACAGACATGGTTTGCATGTCTCAAACTTTTCAAAACGAAAGTGAGTCCAAAGATCCATCAACATGGAGCTTCTTCATGCGTTCACACCAATATGACTTACATGGCGATTGCCACAAGTAAGTGGTACTATCATTACTATCTTATATCTTTTGGCATGGAAATGTGTATCACTACGATCGAGATTCAATAAACCATTCAATAATTTTAGGTTTAACTCCAATCTCGATGGTAGAGGGAGCGTCTTGATGCTTGATCACATCAACCTTGGAAACACTTCCAACACGTATCGTCGACTCACCTTTAGCTAGTCTCCGTTTATTCCGTAGCTTTTGTTTTGAGTTACTAACACTTAGCAACCGAACCGGTATCTAATACCACAGTGCTACTAGGAGTACTAGTAAAGTACACATTAACATAATGTATATCCAATATACTTCTATCGACCTTGCCAGCCTTCTTATCTACCAAGTATCTAGGGTAATGTTGCTCCGTGGCTGTTCCCCTTATTACGTAAGCACTTAGTCTCGGGTTTGGGTTCAACCTTGGGTTTCTTCACCGAGCAAGAACTGATTTGCCGTTTCATGAAGTGCCCCTTCTTGCCCTTGCCATTCTTGAAACTAGTGGTTTCATCAACCATCAACAATTGATGCTCCTTCTTGATTTCTACTTTCGCGGTGTCAAACATCGTGAATACCTCAAGGATCATCATATATATCCCTGATATGTCATAGTTCATCACGAAGCTCTAGCAGCTTGGTGGCAATGACTTTGGAGAAACATCACTATCTCATCAGGAAGATTAACTCCCACTCGATTCAAGTGATCGTTGCACTCAGACAATCTGAGCACAAGCTCAACGATTGAGCTTTTCTCCCTTAGTTTGCAGGCTAAGAAAATCGTCGGAGGTCTTATACCTCTTGACGTGGGCACGAGCCTGAAATCCAATTTCATCCCTCAAAACATCTTATGTTCCGTGACGCGTTTAAACGTCTTTGGTGCCTCAACTCTAAACCGTTTAACTGAACTATCACGTAGTTATCAAAACGTGTATGTCCGATGTTCGCAACATCCACAAACGATGTTTTGGGGTTCAGCTCACTGAGCGGTGCATTAAGGACATTAGCTTTCTACTGATCGCTTATTCGCTACTTTCAACTTTCATCTAGTTTTTCTCTAGGTACATATCTAAACAAAGGAACTAAAGCGCGAGCTTACGACATAATTTGCAAAAGGTCTTTTGACTATGTTCAAGATAATTAAGTTCATCTTATGAACTCCCACTCGAGATAGACATCCCTCCGGTCATCTAAGTGATTACATGATCCGAGTCAACTAAGCCGTGTCCGATCATCACGTGAGACGGACTAGTCAACATCGGTGAACATCTTCATGTTGATCGTATCTACCATACGACTCATGCTCGACCTTTCGGTCTCTCGTGTTCCGAGGCCATGTCTGTACATGCTAGGCTCGTCAAGTTAACCCCAAGTGTTTTTGCTGTGTAAATCTGTCTTACACCCGTTGTATGTGAACGTAAGAATCCATCACACCCGATCATCACGTGGTGCTTAGAAGCGACGAACTGTAGCAACGGTGCACAATCAGGGGAGAACACTTCTTGAAATTTGTGTAAGGGATCATCTTATTTACTACCGTCGTTCTAAGTAAACAAGATGCATAAACATAATAAACATCACATGCAATTATATAGTAGTGACATGATATGGCCAATATCATATTGCTCCTTTGATCTCCATCTTGGGGCTCCATGATCATCATTGTCACCGCATGACACCATGATCTCCATCATCATGATCTCCATCATCGTGTCTCCATGAAGTTGTCTCGCCAACTTATTACTTCTACTACTATGGCTACCGTTAGCAATAAAGTAAAGTAATTACATGGCGTTGTTCAATGACACGCAGGTCATACAATAAATAAAGACAACTCCTATGGCTCGCCGGTTGTCATACTCATCGACATGCAAGTCGTGAATCCTATTACAAGAACATGATCAATCTCATACATCACATATCATTCATCACATTCTTCTTGGCCATATCACATCACATAGCATACCCTGCAAAAACAAGTTAGACGTCCTCTAATTGTTGTTTGCATGTTTTACGTGGCTGCTTTGGGTTTCTAGCAAGAACGTTTCTTACCTACGCAAAACCACAACGTGATATGCCAATTGCTATTTACCCTTCATAAGGACCCTTTTCATCGAATCCGTTCCGACTAAAGTGGGAGAGGCGGCACCCGCTAGCCACCTTATGCACCAAGTGCATGTCGGTCAGTGGAACTCGCCTCACGTAAGAGTACGTGTAAGGTCGGTCCGGGCCGCTTCATCCCACAATACCGTCGAAACAAGATTGGACTAGTAACGGTAAGCATATTGAACAACATCAACGCCCACAACTACTTTGTGTTCTACTCGTGCCAAGAGTCTACGCAATAGACCTAGCTCATGATGCCACTGTTGGGGAACGTGGCGTAAATTCAAAATTTTCCTACGTGTCACCAAGATCTATCTATGAAGAAACTAGCAACGAGGGAAGGAGAGTGCATCTACATACCCTTGTAGATCGCTAAGTGGAAGCGTTCAAGAGAACGGGTTGAAGGAGTCGTACTGCCGTGATCCAAATCACCGGAGATCCGAGTGCCGAACGGACGGCACCTCCGCGTTCAACACACGCGTACAGCCGGTGGCGTCTCCCATGCCTTGATCCGGCAAGGAGAGAGGGTGAGGTTGAGGAAGACTCCATCCAACAGCAGCACAACGGCATGGTGGTGATGGAGGAGCGTGGCAATCCCGCAGGGCTTCGCCAAGCACCAAGGGAGAGGAGGAGGAGAAGAACTTGGGAGAGAAGGAGGGGCTGCACCAAAGGCAAAAAAGTGTCTTTGAGAGGCCCTCCTACCCCACTATATATAGGGATCCCAAGGGGTGCGCCAGCCCCTAGGAGATCCAATCTCCAAGGCGGCGGCCAGGAGGAGTCCTTCCCCAAGGCACCTAGGAGGTGCCTTCCCTTATGGGAATCTTCCTTTAGGGTTTCCCCTTCACCCTAGGCGCATGGGCCCTAGGGGAAGTGGCGCCCAGCCCACTTTGGGCTGGATCCCTTCTCACCTCAGCCCATGGGACCCTCCGGGATAGGTGGCCCCACCCGGTGGACCTCGGGACCCTTCCGGTCCCAGACAATACCGATGACCCGAAACTTGTCCCGATGGCGAAACAGGACTTACTATATATAAATCTTTACCTCCGGACCATTCCGGAACTCCTCGCGACGTCCGGGATCTCATCCGGGACTCCGAACAACATTTGGTAACCACATACAAACTTCCTTTATAACCCTAGCGTCATCGAACCTTAAGTGTGTAGACCCTACGGGTTCGGGAACCATCTTGAGACATGACCGAGACGTTCTCCGGTTAATAACCAACAGCGGGATCTGGATACCCATGTTGGCTCCCACATGTTCCACGATGATCTCATCGGATGAACCACGATGTCAAGGACTCAATCGATCCCGTATACAATTCCCTTTGTCTAGCGGTATTGTACTTGCCCGAGATTCGATCGTCGGTATACCGATACCTTGTTCAATCTCGTTACCGGCAAGTCTCTTTACTCGTTCCGTAACACATCATCCCGTGATCAACCCCTTGGTCACATTGTGCACATTATGATGATGTCCTACCGAGTGGGCCCAGAGATACCTCTCCGTTTACACGGAGTGACAAATCCCAGCCTCGATTCGTGCCAACCCAACAGATACTTTCGGAGATACATGTAATGCACCTTTATAGCCACCCGATGCGTTGTGGACGTTTGGTACACCCAAAGCATTCCTACGGTATCCGGAGTTGCACAATCTCATGGTCTAAGGAAATGATACTTGACATTAGAAAAGCTTTAGCATACGAACTACGCATCTTTGTGCTAGGCTTAGGATTGGGTCTTGTCCATCACATCATTCTCCTAATGATGTGATCCCGTTATCAATGACATCCAATGTCCATGGTTAGGAAACCGTAACCATCTATTGATCAACGAGCTAGCCAATAGAGGCTTGCTAGGGACATGGTGTTGTCTATGTATCCACACATGTATTTGAGTTTCCTATCAATACAATTATAGCATGGATAATAAACGATTATCATGAACAAGGAAATATAATAATAATAACTAATTTATTATTGCCTCTAGGGCATATTTCCAACACCAACGCCTCGCTTGGGTTCAGTTAGAGCCAACGCTTGCACACACGCCAAGACACGCAGCACGAGAGAACGCATCGCTTCGCCCCGACCTCCCACCGTAACCGGAACTCCCGAAATTTTCCTCCCCTCGCTTCTACCACGGTTTTTTCCGTCATGGACGGCCCAAAGAATGTCATGCAGCTGCGTCTCCGCCCGCCTGTGACGAAAAGCCCATTTTCTGTCATGATTTTTTGTCATAGAAGTAGGAGCCCAACACATCTATGATGATACCGGGTTTTGCCACAATTATCGTCGTAGAAGTGTCATATGTATGACAGAAAAAATTTCGTTCAAACCCAAATGTCACGGATGTGTCTTTTTTTTGTAGTGACTAGGGGTATCTAATATAAAACATCTCAAGGAGGTAAGAAAGCAATCCATCTAAACAGCTCATCTCTAAGTTTTGGTTTGATCCTGTGTGTCATGAGAGTGATATCATGGATAAAATTAGACCTCCATCTGTTGAAAGATTATCTTTCATTTCTGAAGACCTTTCCATTTCTGATTGTCCAAATATTCCAGCAAGCTATGAATACCACCTCCGTAAAGAAAGGCTTAGCAAAATCTCTCCTAGCCTGAATCACAGTCTGAACCTGATCCTCCTCTGGAGGCCAACATATTTGCAAAAAATTCCATATTTTGTGGCTGAATCTGCAATTAAAAAAGAGATGGTCTCTATCCTCTCGATTATTTCCTGGACAGAGGACACAAGCAAGGGAGTCGGAGACATTCCAATGCCTACGCAATAACGTATCCTGTGTGTTGAGCCTGTCCATGATCATCATCCAGGAGAAAACCTTGATTTTCATTGTGCAGGAAGAAGCCCAAATCCATTTCAACAGGGGGTTAGGGATGATATTTCTGTGGACATATTGATAGTAGCTCTTGGCTACATATTGCTTGCCATTTTGTTTGAGCACCCAGCAGTCTAACTCAGCTTCATGACACTGCATGGACTGCACCATCTAGTGAACCTGGAGAAGTTCCTAGTGTGCTTGCTGAGACAATGGAAGATGAAAAAGAGTCTCCCACTGTTGGCAATCTTTAAAGTCCTTGACTGTAGCCCAAGTATCAATAGCAAAGGAAAATAGTCTTGCAAATCTTTGCTTCAGGGGGACCACTGAATTGTCCAATTGCCAATTATCGTCCCACAACAGCACAATATCTCCTTGGTTGACCTGAATATATGTAAACTCTCTGAATTTATCCATCAGTTTGCAACGTATGGTAAATGTTGTGTGACTAATTTGAAGCATGAGGTGTTCTTTGATTGTCCTCCTTATGAGTGGCGGTCGGGGACGAGTGATGGTCTTTTCCTACCAATCTATCCCCCTAGGAGCATGCGCGTAGTGCTTGGTTTTGATGACTTGTAGATTTTTGCAATAAGTATATGAGTTCTTTAAGATTAATGTTGAGTCCATGGATTATACGCACTCTCACCCTTCCATCATTGCTAGCCTCTTGATGCGTGCATTGCCCTTTCTCACCTTGAGAGTTGGTGCAAACTTCGCCGGTGCATCCAAACCCCGTGATATGATACACTCTATCACAAATAAACCTCCTTATATCTTCCTCAAAACAGCCACCATACCTACCTATTATGGCATTTCCATAGCCATTCCGAGATATATTGCCATGCAACTTTCCACCGTTCCGTTTATTATGAAACACTTCATCATTGTCATATTGCCTTGCATGATCATGTAGTTGACATCGTATTTGTGGTAAGGCCACCATGCATAATGTTTCATACATGTCACTCTTGATTCATTGCCTATCCCGGTACACCGCCGGAGGCACTCATATAGAGTCATATTTTGTTCTAGTATCGAGTTGTAATCCTTGAGTTGTAAATAAATAGAAGTGTGATGATCATCATTATTAGAGCATTGTCTTGTGTGAAAAAAAGAGAAAGGCCAAAAAAAGAGAAAGGCCAAAAAAAGAGAAGGCCCAAAAAAATGAGAGAGAAAGAGAGAAGGGACAATGCTAGTATCCTTTTTTTCCACACTTGTGCTTCAAAGTAGCACCATGATCTTCATGATAGAGAGTTTCTTATATTGTCACTTTCATATACTAGTGGAAATTTTTCATTACAGAACTTGGCTTGTATATCCCAACGATGGGCTTCCTCAAATGCCCTAGATGCACACCCACTTAGTTTCTTTTGTTGAGCTTTCATACATTTATAGCTCTAGTGCATCCGTTGCATGGCAATCCCTATTCCTCGCATTGACATCAATTGATGGGCATCACCATAGCCCGTTGATTAGCCGCGTCGATGTGAGACTTTCTTTTTTTTATCTTCTCCGCACAACCTCCATCATCATATTCTATTGCACCCATAGTGCTATGTCCATGGCTCACGCTCATGTATTGCGTGAAAGTTGAAAACATTTGAGAATACTAAAGTATGAAACAATTGCTTGACTTGTCATCGGGGTTGTGCATGATGAGAGCATTTTGTGTGACGAAAATGAAGCATAGCCAAACTATATGATTTTGTAGGGATGAGCTTTCTTTGGCCATGTTATTTTGAGAAGACATAATTGCTTGGTTAGTATGGTTGAAGTATTATAATTTTTATGTCAATATTAAACTTTTTTCGTGAATGTTTCGGATCTGAACATTCATGCCACAATAAAGAAAATTACATTGAAAATTACGTTAGGTAGCATTCCACATCAAAAATTCTGTTTTTATCATTTACCTACTCGAGGACGAGCATGAATTAAGCTTGGGGATGCTTGATACGTCTCCAACGTATCTATAATTTTTGATTGTTCCGTGCTATTATATTATCAGTTTTGGACGTTTAATGGGCTTTAATATGCTCTTTTATATGAATTTTGGGACTAACCTATTAATCGAAGGCCCAGTGCAAATTGCTGTTTTTTTGCCTTGTGTTTCGCAGAAAAGGAATATCAAACGGAACGAAACCTTTGCGAGGATCTTTCTTGGAACAAACGCAATCCAGGAGACTTGGAGTGGAAGTCAAGGAAGTAACGAGGTGGCCACGAGGCAGGAGGGCGTGCCCAGGGAGTAGGCACGCTGAGGGAGTCCTGGATTAGGGGGTATCCGGACGGCCGGACTGCGTACAACGTCTGGACTATTGAAGCGTGAAGATACAAGACTCAAGACTTCGGCCCATGTCCGGATGGGACTTTCCTTGGCGTGGAAGGCAAGCTTGGCGATCCGGATATTATATCTCCTTCCTTGTAACCGACTCCATGTAAACCCTAGCCCTCTCCGGTGCCTATATAAACCGGAGAGGTTGGTCCTTAGAAGGCCGATCACAATTACATTCATACCATCATATGATAGCTCTTAGGGTTTAGCCTCTACGATCTCGTGGTAGATCTACTCTTGTACTACCCATATCATCAATATTAATCAAGCAGGAAGTAGGCTTTTACCTCCATCGAGAGGGCCCGAACCTGGGTAAACACCTGTGTCCCTTACTTCTTGTTACCATCAGCCTTGACGCCTTACGATCGGGACCCCTACCCGAGATCCGCCGGTTTTGACACCGACATTGGTGCTTTCATTGAGAGTTCCTCTGTGTCGTCGCCATCAGGCTCGATGGCTCATCTTATTGTCAAGGACGACATTACTTCGGAGGGGGCTCTGGTTGTAGGCCAGATGCTCCAGCTCGGCGGCTTTATCATGGCCGCCCCATCGGCGGTGGCGCCGACGATGACTTCTCGGGTCATCAATCATAACCTTCGCGTCAGTTCAGAACTTGCCGAACAGATGGATCAAATGGATCTCTCCTCCCTTAACGAACTCTTGGAACGCATC
This sequence comes from Aegilops bicornis, assembly GCA_021605145.1. Taxonomy (NCBI): domain Eukaryota; kingdom Viridiplantae; phylum Streptophyta; class Magnoliopsida; order Poales; family Poaceae; genus Aegilops; species Aegilops bicornis. The sequence goes on from CM038675.1 coordinate 568,452,361, forward strand.
ACCGCTCTGGGAGTCGCTACAGACTATGACCGGATTGGGCTTAAACCCGACCAAAGGGACATCAAGTCCCCGCCGGCCACCCATGAGATAGCGATAATGGAGGAACCACACACGGATTGCCCCTCAACTTTGAGGACAAGTTGTGTTCGGACCACCGAACTACGTGAGCCAAAGACCTGCTCAAAGGAAAACCTGACACAGGTCCCGGACTTAGAGTCGGGCATCGGGCCGAAGGAATTGGGCACCCCGGATCCTGAGCTGTTTAGCTCGGGACGCTCAGCATATGGGCAATAGATCGGATCAAAATCCGGAGCCTAAATCGAACCTAAACCTGTCTCTCCGCATCGTGCAAGAGCCCTGTGAAACCGTACATCGCTCATCGGGCCAGATTCCTCCTTGCGCTTAACAAGGTCGTGGACTGCCGCCAAGAGGACATGGTCTCACTTTTCTGCGAAACTGCACAGACGAAGGACTCCTCGATTATAAGTCAGCCGCGACATAGTACGCTTCATGATTTCGGACAGCAACCATAGTACGGAAGTACTGTGCGATGGAGAGCACTTGGAAGACCCAAACAGAATTTTGGGATAGTACTGCTCTCACCAGAACCTTTATCCGAACTAAACGGACAAACTCTCGTAAGTCGTCCGACCCAACCCCCAAGAAACCAAAGCCCACGCCAGGGCGGAGATCCGTATTGGAAGAATGGCTCGACGGGCCATGTAGGCTCCATAGTACTCCAGATACAACACCTACTCATAGCCTTAAGTCATGTTGGATACTCCGGCAGGTGGCAAAAAGTGGCGAGGATCTTCTTGTGGGCCGTAAAGCGGAACAACATCCCGCCAGCGAACACAATACGGTACTAACAGTATTCGAGACTTTCACCTCAAACAATAGGCAAGCGAAGCTTCATGAAGCTCCGCTGAAATTTACCGTGTGGCAAAAATAAACCCTTGGAACGACACTGCTATAACTTCTAATGCCAGTGACGAACCTCGATCCCGGGCTGTACGGGCACTAGCCGCTCTGGTCCTTAGTCTGATCGTAGATGGCTTTCGGCTCACCAAAGTACTCATGGATGGCGGAAGCGGATTAAATCTGATCTATGAAGAAATGCTCAGCAAGATGGAGATTGATAAAAGCCGCATTGAACGAAGCGGCACGACCTTCAGGGGAATTATCCCTACCCGGGAAGCGCGGTGTGCGGGAAAAATCACACTCGATGTGGTAGTCGGTACCCTGGAGAATTATAGGCCCGAGGAAATCACATTCCAGGTGGCTCCTTTTAACAGCGGATACCACGCCCTTTTAGGGCTGGACGCGTTCACAAGCTTTCAAGCTGTACCCCATTATGGGTACATGAAGCTTAAAATGTCCGGACCCAATGGAATAATCACTCTAGCCAGTGATCCTGACGCGTTGCGCCACAAATAAAATAAATCAGCGGCTCTAGCCACGGGCATTATCCGAAGCCCTAGCAGCTGAAGAATTAATAGCACTACGGGCCACCGTGGGCGGGGACAACGTAATATTCGACAAAGCGACCCAAGTCCACCTCATTCAAACTTGCGCATTTAGATAGTCAAATTCCAGGTCCACCAGCGGACCCCACGAAGACAGCTACCATCGGGACACAGCTGAGCCCGCGATTGACGCCGCGCCGAGATTTCCTACGCGAGAATTGGGACATTTTCACCTGGCACCCATCGGACATGCCAGGCATCCCACGCAGACTGGCCGAACACAGCCTTAATATCCTAAAAGGATATAAACTAGTCAAGCAGACCCTAAGGCGGTTCTCAGAGCCCAAGCGACAGGCAATGGGGGAAGAGTTAGCCAAGCTACTCGAGGCCGGATTTATCATAGATATTAAACATCCGGGTTGGCTGGCAAATTTGGTGATGGTGCCAAAGAAGGATAAATCCTGGCGCCTATGCGTTGATTTCAAAGACCTCAACAAGGCTTGCCCCAAGGATCCCTTTCCCCTCCCTCGCATCAATCAAATCATCGATGCCACAGCTGGACACGACTCGCCGTGTTTCCTCGACGCATACTCTGGATACCATCAAATAAAGATGGCAGAGTCTGACCAAGCTGCAACAGCTTTCATAACGCCATATGGCCCTTTCTGCTTCAACACTATGCCTTTCGGGCTCAAGAACGCCGGTGCAACTTACCAACGCATGATTCAAACATGCCTGGAAAAGCAAATCGGCAAAACAGTGGAGGCATACGTGGACGTCGTGGTCATAAAAACAAGACGCGCCGAAACCACGATAGACGACTTGAGGCTTACATTTGACAATCTCCGGACATACGACATCAAGCTGAATCCAGAAAAATGCGTTTTTGGCCTCCCCTCGGGGAAGCTTCTCGGCTTCATCGTTTCCAACAGAGGAATTGAAGCGAATCCGGCAAAGATCCGAGCTCTGTCATAGTTGGCTATACAGACCTCAAGCACATCCAAAAACTAGCGGGATGCATGGCTGCTCTCAGCCGCTTTATCTCCAGGTTAGGAGAAAAGGCACTACCGCTTTATCGCCTTCTTTGGCGCACCGAACACTTCGTATGGATGGATGCAGCCGCGGCTGGACTGGATGAAATAAAGACCCTATTGGCCAGTAATCTAGTATTAACAGCACCGAATATCGACGAACCTATGCTGTTGTACATAGCTGCAACGCATCAAGTCATAAGAGCAAAGGTTTCGTCGTTGAACGAGAGGCCGACGGATACAAATACGCGCTCCAGAGGACATTCTACTACTTGTCCACGGTCCTAACCCCATGCAAATCCCGATACCCACACTATCAAAAAATAGCATATGCGGTGTTCATGGCATCCCGGAAGCTACGACACTACTTTCAAGAGTGTTCGATTACGATGGCCTCTGAAGTACCACTCAATGACATAATAAATAACGGCGATGCTACGGGCCGGATTGCCAAGTGGGCTATTGAGATCCTGTCGTTCGACATAACATACAAACCACGGCGGGCCATCAAGTCGCAAGTGTTGGCTGACTTCGTCGCCGAATGGACAGAAGCCGAACTCCCTAAAGAGTACGGCGCATACTCAAACTGGATCATGCACTTCGACGGCTCTAAAATGCTGGATGAATTGGGAGCAGGGGTAGTCCTGACATCTCCCACCGGCGACACGGTCCTGTACGTCCTCCAAATATTATACACAGACTCCAACAATGCAGCCGAATACGAGGCTCTGTTGCACGGTCTTCGGATGGCAGTCTCTATGGGCATTCAACGCCTAGAGGTGCGCGGGGACTCAAACCTCGCAATATCATAGATAAACGGAGATTTTGATGCCAAGGACCCGAAAATGGCGGCTTACCATAATGTCGTCCTCAAAATGTTAGCTCACTTCGAGGGGCTCGAATTCCACCATGTGGCTCGAGAAAACAATCAAGCGGCAGATGTCCTCGCTTGCATCGGCGCTAAACGCGACCCTGTCCCACCTAATATATTCTTGGAACGGCTGTTCAAGCCATTCGTAGTATGGGAAGTGGAATCCGGCAATACTAGCACGGATCCGAATACATCCCCAGATTCCGAACCATCAGACATAGTCGGAGGTTCTACCCCCGAAATAACGTCCTCGGCCCACGAAGTCATGGCTGTAATCGCCCCGTGGACCGAGCCCTTCTTGGACTACCTAAATAGGCGGGAGCTCCCGAAGACCAAAATGAAGCGCGCTGCATCGTTCGGCGTTCTAAAGCTTACAAGGTCTCTGAAGGGGAACTCTACAAGAAAAGCGCCACGGAGTACTACAAAGATGCATCTCCGAAGAGGAAGGGCGGCAGCTCTTGGCTGAAATCCACGCCGGCCTGGGCGGGCACCACGCCACGGCTCGGGCATTAGTCAGCAAGGCCTTCCGTACAGGCTTCTATTGGCCGACGGCCCGAGAGGACGCACAAGACCTTGTCCAACATTGCGTCGGTTGCCAGCTCTTTGCCAATCAGAGTCACATGCCTCCTACCGCACTCCAAACAATCCCCATAACTTGGCCCTTTGTGGTCTGGGGGTTGGATATGGTCATACCTCTTAAAGGGGGAAGCCATAAGAAGAAATACTTATTGGTCATGGTGGACAAATTCACCAATTGGATAGAAGCTAAACCAGTCAAAACGGCTGAATCCGGACCAGTGATAGACTTCATATCCGGGTTCGTACACCGATACGGTGTCCCCCACTGCATCATCACTGATAATGGCTCAAATTTTACAGCCGATGAAGTGAAAACTTGGTGCGCAAAAATGGGCATCAAGCTTGATTACGCGTCCGTCTACCATCCACAAACTAACGGCTAGGTAGAGCGGGCAAATGGTCTCATTATGAGCGGCCTAAAACCCAGGCTAGTGCGATCCTTGGCCAGTCGGATACGCCGGTGGAAGAGCTCGACTCCGTACTACTGGGGGCTGCGGACCACGCCTAAATCGCACCACCGGATACACACCATTTTTTATTGTGTACGGCGCGTAAGCATTATTACCTTGCGACATTATACATGATTCGCCACGCGTACGCATTTACGAAGAGAAGGAAGCCGAGTTAGATTGGCAGGATAATTTGGATGCCCTGGAGGAGGAGCGCGATGTCGCAAAATCCCGTTCCGCATTCTATCAGCAGCAGGCTCGACGATACCAAAGCAGAGAAGTGCGGGCCAAAACTTACAATATTGGCGAGCTCGTTCTTCGACTACCGGAGAAGAAGAAGGACAAACTCAAACCCAAGTGGGAGGGTCCCTTCATCATTGACAAAGTTCTCACCGGAGGAGCGTACCGCTTACGTAATGCATCCGATAACAGACTCGAGCCGAACCCATGGAACGCGGCAAGACTATGGAGATTCTACGCCTAGCGCCATAGTGTTCGTCTCCTAACCCCTCCCTTTTAATTATGCCCCATCCCCTTTTCCTTTCTCGACCTTTTTCTATCTTCACACAAAGTATTCAATACAGTACGGATTTCGGATTGCTCCGGCCGCACTAAGTGTGTAAGCAATACCTGGGGGCTTCCTATACGGAAGCTTAAAATGATTACTCACATGGCTTTTTGCCCGCCGTATATGCATTCTTTTTCCATATGTGCCTTTTCTTCACCATTATATGCATCGATATGAATTAAGATGTTGCCAAGCTGGGTTGCCTGCCTCTTGTGTTTATGCCCTACGTTCCCGTTAATTCGGCTAGGGCATAAGGGGAGCACCTCTGCGATTGTTACTGCCGGTTCAGCCGGATGTGTACCTCAGACTGCGTGAAGCCGAAAGCTAGCTTCCTTAAGAGAATATTCGGTCGGTGAACAAAAGATGTATTAGTTTATCATAACATAAATCCCCAGAAGTCTTGTATCCTGCGCCATCATTCGCAGTCCGGATATGTGCATCGTCGCATGCGTACCCAGGGAAAGGAACCCCTAACGGAACTATTCTCTCTGGAAGATGTTTCTTACTATCCACGTAATATAACATAACTAGTTGGGTACTTGTCTGTTCAAGCACTTATGACCCTACGCCTTGTTTCCACACATACCCCGGTTTTGTATAGCTGAGCGGGTATTCGGACACACCCCGGACTATAGGATCCGGGGGCTGAAGCGAAAAGGTCCGCCATGACAAATGATTTTAATACGGCTAGGGGATAATCATGCCCATTAAATTACATAGTTATTTGGATTGATTACATTCCTCTTATATACCGTCCAACAGGCTATCTAGCTTACAATCCTGTTGAGAATACTTAGCGGCTAACGCTACCTGGTCATACACCAGACTAACCGAAATTTCTTGCCCATCGGGCCCCGCCGGTCCCACTTCGGCCATATGGTTCGGGTCCAGCTTGGTGTAGCATGTATTCACCATTGCCCAGGCTTCGCTTGCTCCTTGCCGGCATGCTGATATCTTCCATAGACGGAAGCGCCGCCGGGCTCCTTGAAGCAGGTCCGCAAGTTCCCCCATGCCATTCAGCAGTAGGTTTGATGGCCACAAAGCCTGAGGAACACCTTGCATCACTTGCCGAGCTCGCTCATGCAGCAGCGAAAGGTCTTGCAATAAATCATTTGCAGATGAGGGCATCTCTTCCTCAGGGCGACCCGTTAACATTCCTGCAAGCAAAATCCATTCAATATACTTCCTCGCCGAACTGTACAACAGTTCGTCTAGGCACTTACTGTAAATGCCGCGTCAAAGCCTCTTGTTCTCCTTCATGGAGTCCGCCAGCTGAGCGCGGAGATCTTTTTACTCCACGTCCAGCTGGACTTTGGCATCTTGAAGATCGTTCTTCTCCCGCCTAACTCGCGTAAGAATGCGCTCGCCAAATTTCTAGCTGCTTTTTGAGATGCGATGTGTCCTCTCCTACGCCCTCCGGATTCACCCCGGGATTGTCGGCAGAATTTTCTGTTAGACTTGAAATATTTACTCACTAGTGCATCTTCGCACAATTGTGATAATTACCAGATGAGGGCCTTTGGGGTTCCTCTAACTTGGCAATCAAGCGCCCTCGGATTCGGCCTTGGAGTCCTCCAGCTCCGAAACAATTGCTCGTTCTTCTCTACAAGGACACAGACATAAATTGATCCTTAAAACTGTTGTTTCAACCGTTTCAAGTCTCGAGGGCTAATGCTATACATACTTATCAAAATTTCTCACCCGTATGTCTTTGGTATCTTTGGTTTGTCGCTTGGGCAAGCCCGCCAAGCAGCTTGGACGTCTTAGTCATGAATTGAAGGCATTAAACGCCTCTTTGGAAAGATGTTGTTCGGCACGGCCCGTCGGCGCCTGTGATTCATGGCGCTCTCTACTTCGGAATTCGTGGCTGAGAGCAGGTCCGCACTCTCTGTCGGAGAGCAATGCGGCGCTGGCCCTGTGTCCGCCTCCGCCCTTGAAGCCGGTTCTGCAATCTGGCTGGTGGAGGCGTGATTGGTAGGGTCTCCGGATATAGTCCGGTTATTCTTCTTCATGCCAGACACGAAGGGCGTTGTCATATTTTAAATTCTATAATTACAGGATAGGTTATTGTTTTACCTCCGTAGCGGTGTGTCAATCCTTCCTCTTGAGCCTGCCCGATCTGGACGCCCGTGGTTGACGAGTCCCTAGGGGCTCGGCCCCTCGCTCCGGCCGTCGTTTCTGCAAATAGAACGACGCCTCAAGGGTAAATTATAACACTGGGGAGTCCTCTTCAAGGACAGGGCTATCTAGTTCGGCTTACACATGAAGAGGGGAGTAGTCCAGGTAGTCGGCCGTAATGGCCACTAGGGCGCCATCCCAGCGCCTCGATAAAATACCCGTTGACAAGCTCCACAGTGATATCCGGATCCACTTTAAGTCCCGGATCTAGGGCCCTTCCAGGGTCCTCTGGTTGCGGGGAGGGGCTGAAGATTCCTTCTACGGCCCTCCTTAATTCCTTCCCAGAAGCATTGATGCAAGTAATCTTAGCAGAAGAACGCTAGCGCAAAGCGGGGAAAGAAGAATGGCAACTTACCCACGCTGGGGGGGGGGGGTTGTACATGGAGAATCCTTCCCGCGTTTTTATGCGAAGGAATTCCTCCTCTTCCCCTTTGTACAGATCGGACAATATCCTTGCCAGAGCGGCAGCGGAGTCCGGACCTTTACGACCGCAGCGGGAGGCGTCGTCTTCCCCGTTGAAATGCCACATGGGCTTCCCCCGATATTAGAGCGGTTGCACTCCCCGTCTTATGCATATCACCATAACCTCAATTATCGTCAGTCCGGATTTGGCCAGTAACTTTATCCTGTCCATCAGGAGGAATATCTCCCTCGTGTCCTCTTCTTGAGGACCCTGGGGGCGCCAGCTTAGGCGTGCCCTCGGCGGGGCACTGCTGAACTTGTGGAGACCTGTCCGGAATGGATCCGGAAGGGGGACGTCGGTTATATAAAACCACTCTGAAGGCCAGTTTTCTGGTGCCTTCTTAGGAGTGCCGGATAGGTATCCGGTCTCGGCAATACACCATACTTCGGCCCTGCCCACTTGACATAGGGACTCCCCCTGGGTGCGGGGGACTAGGCAGAACAACTTCCGCCATAATCCGAAGTGTGGAACGCAGCCTAGAAATAGCTCGCACAGGGCAACATACCCGCTATGTGCAAAATGGAGCCAGGGGTAAGATCGTGTAACTGGAGGCCGTAGAACTCCAGGAGCCCGCGAAGAAACGGGTGGATAGTGAACCCAACGCCCCTCACAAGATGTGGAATCAGACATATACGCTCCTCTGGAGATGGGTTAGGAGATCCCTCAGCTTGGTCTCCTCCGTCATAAGTGGCTATTCCAGCTTGAACGGAGACCATGAACGCCGGTGGGAGAAACCCTTGGGTTTGTAACTTTGTCAAACGGCTATGAGGAACTGAACACTCTCCCCAATCCCCCGACTTGGAATGAGAAGGGCAAGCAGAAGAGCTGCGATGGCCGGCCATGTTGGAATGGCTTTTCGCGGAGCACTCTGTTGGATGCTGGCTCTGGGAGGGAGAGTGAGGTTTGGATCTGAGAATCCCCGTCCCTTCAAATAGGCGGTTCACCCGGAGGATCAAGGGTGGCAAATGCAAAAATGCCTCGACTCCTCGCATTCGCTCGACACATGGAGATGGTCATTACTGAGGCACCGAAGCCGAGGAGCACAACATTGATGGGAAGCCGGACAGTATTCGCCGTAACAAGCACTTTGGAGTATTCGGAGGAGGAACCCGCCCTGCAATGCCGAAGACAAGACTGTGCGCCGGACTCATTGTCATTGAAGCCTGGTTCAGGGGCTACTGAGGGAGTCCTGGATTAGGGGGTATCCGGACGGCCGGACTGTGTACAACGTCCGGACTATTGAGCGTGAAGATACAAGACTCAAGACTTCGGACCGTTCCCAGATGGGACTTTCCTTGGCATGGAAGGAAAGCTTGGCGATCTGGATATTATATCTCCTTCCTTGTAACCGACTCCATGTAAACCCTAGCCCTCTCCGGTGCCTATATAAACCGGAGAGGTTGGTCCTTAGAAGGTCGATCACAATTACATTCATACCATCATAGGCTAGCTCTTAGGGTTTAGCCTCTACGATCTCGTGGTAGATCTACTCTTGTACTACCCATATCATCAATATTAATCAAGTAGGAAGTAGGGTTTTACCTCATCGAGAGGGCCCGAACCTGGGAAAACACCTGTGTCCCTTACTTCTTGTTACCATCAGCCTCGATGCACAGATCGGGACGCCCTACCTGAGATCCGCCGGTGTTGACGCCGACACATGCCCCCACCCTCGTGGGCCCCTCGTAGCTCCACCGACCTACTTCTTTCACCTATATATACTCTTATACCCTGAAAACATCAAGGACAAAACCACTTTTCCACCGCAGCAACCTTCTGTACCCATGAGATCCCATCTTGGGGCCTTTTCCGGCGATCTGCCGGAGGGTGATTCGATCATGGAGGGCTTCTACATCAACACCATAGCCTCTCCGATTATGTGTGAGTAGTTTACCACAGACCTTTGGGTTCATAGTTATTAGCTAGATGGCTTCTTCTCTCTCTTTGGTTCTCAATACAAAGTTCTCCTCGATATTCTTGGAGATCTATTCGATGTAATACTTTTTGCGGTGTGTTTGCCGAGATCCGATGAATTGTGGGTATATGATCAAGATTATCTATGAACAATATTTGATTTTTCTCTGAATTCTTATATGCATGATTTGATATCTTTGCAAGTTTCTTCGAATTATCGGTTTAGTTTAGCCTACTAGATTGATCTTTCTTGCAATGGGAGAAGTGCTTAGCTTTGGGTTCAACCTTGCGGTGCTCGATCCCAGTGACAGAAAGGGAACCGACATGTATTGTATTGTTGCCATCGAGGATAAAAATATGGGGTTATATCATATTGCACGAGTTTATCCCTCTACATCATGTCATCTTGCCTAATGTGTTACTCTGTTCTTATGAACTTAATACTCTAGATGCATGCTGGATAGCGGTCGATGTGTGGAGTAACAGTAGTAGATGCAAAATTGTTTCGATCTACTTGACACGGACGTGATGCCTATGTTCATGATCATGCCTAGATATTCTCATAACTATGCGCTTCTCTATCAATTGCTCGGCAGTAATTTGTTCACCCACCGTAATACATGCTATCTTGAGAGAAGCCACTAGTGAAACCTATGGCCCCCGGGTCTACTTTACATCATATTATTTTCCCGTCAACTAGCTATTTCTGTCGCCGTTTATTTTGCAATCATTACTTTTCAATCAGTCCAACAAAAATAAAAAATATATTTATCTTATTATCTTTATCTGATATCACTTTTGCAAGTGGCCGTGAAGGGATTGACAACCCCTTGATCGCGTTGGTTGCAAGGTTCTTGATTGTTTGTGCAGGTACTAGGCGATTTGCGTGTAGTCTCCTACTGGATTGATACCTTGGTTCTTGATATGTATCCAACGTATCTATAATTTTTGATTGCTCCATGCTACTTTATCTATTGTTTTGGACTATAATGGGCTTTAATTTTCACTTTTATACTATTTTTGGGACTAACCTATTAACCGGAGGCCCAGCCCAGAATTGTTGTTTTTTTTCCTATTTCAGTATTTCGAAGAAACATAATATCAAACAGAGTCCAAACGGAATGAAACCTTCGGGAACGTGATCTTCTCACCGAACGTGATCCAAGAGACTTGGACCCTACTCCAAGAAGCTTCCGAGGAGGTCATGAGGGTGGAGGGCACGCCCCCTGGGCGCACCCCCCTGCCTTGTGGGCCCCTCGGAGCTCCACCGACGTACTCCTTCCTCCTATATATACCTCATTACCCCAATAGACCAGATACGGAGCCAAAACCAAATTCCACCGCCGCAACCTTCTCAGATCCACGAGATACCATCTTGGGGCCTGTTAGAGTTCACGGAGAGGGCATCCACCACGGAGGGCTTCTACATCAACACCATAGCCTCTCCGATGAAGTGTGAGTAGTTTACTTCAGACCTTCGGGTCCATAGCTAGTAGCTAGATGGCTTCTTCTCTCTTTTTGGATCTCAATACAATGTTCTCCCCTCTCTCGTGGAGATCTATTCGATGTAATCTTCTTTTTGTGGTGTGTTTGTTGAGACCGATGAATTGTGGGTTTATGACCCAGCTTATCTATGAATAATATTTGAATCTTTTCTGAATTCTTTTATGTATGATTGAGTTATCTTTGCAAGTCTCTTCGAATTATCCGTTTGGTTTGGCCAACTAGATTGGTAATTCTTGCAATAGGAGAAGTGCATGGCTTTGGGTTCAATCTTATGTGTCCTTACTCAAAGGATGTAAAGAGTTGCAAGGCACGTATTGTATTGTTGCCATCGAGGATAACAAGATGGGGTATTTATCATATTGCATGAATTTATTCCTCTACATCATGTCATCTTGCTTAAGGCGTTACTCTGTTTTTAACTTAATACTCTAGATGCATGCCGGATAGCGGTCGATGAGTGGAGTAATAGTAGTAGATGCAGAATCGTTTCGATCTACTTGTCACGGACGTGATGCCTATATACATGATCATACCTAGATAACCTCATAACCATGCTCAATTCTATCAATTGCTCAACAGTAATTTGTTCACCCACCGTAAAATACTTATGCTCTTGAGAGAAGCCACTAGTGAAACCTATGGCCCCCGGGTCTATTCTCATCATATCAATCTCCATCACTTTATTTACTTGCTTTGCTTTTACTTTTTACTTTGCATCTTTATATCAAAAATACCAAAAATATTATCTCTATCAGATCTCACTCTCGTAAGTGACCATGAAGGGATTGACAACCCCTAAGCGTTGGTTGCGAGTTGCTATCGTGTTGTGCAGGTACGAGGGACTTGCGTGTGACCTCCTACTGTATTGATACCTTGGTTCTCAAAAACTGGGGGAATTAATTCAGCTACTGTGCTGCATCATACCCTCCTCTTCGGGGAAAACCAACGCAAGCTCGAGACGTAGCAAGAAGGATTTCTGGCGCCGTTGCCGGGGAGGCTTACGCAAAAGTCAACATACCAAGTACCCATCACAATCCCTATCCCTCACATTACATTATTTGCCATTTGCCTCGCTTTTCCTCTCCCCACTTCACCCTTGCCGTTTTATTTGCCCTCTCTTTCCCAATCTCCTCCTCTCTTTTGCTTGCCCTTTCGTTTCTCGTTTGGTTGGTTTAGATGCTTATTTATTCCTAAACAAAGAATCCAATATCTATGGATCCAGACCCGCTTGCCAATCTTTTTAAGGGATCCAATTATGATGAACCAATTCCTAGTAATTTGGATGCACTAGATTATCTTTATAAGGTTTTGCATGAAATCCATGAAGTGACTCACGATAGATCTTTGAATAAAAAGCATGATTGGAATGATTTTATTATAAATTCTTTTGTTGTCAATTGTGCTAATAAGATGCAAAACCCTAAGCTTGGGGATGCTAGTTTTGCTATGTCTACTACTTGTTGCAATGATCATGATTGGGGTGATTCTTCTTATGATCTTGAAAATTTATTTAAGCCCCATGACGAATATGAGATTGATAATATTGTTTGCAATAATATTGAAAGTTAGTTTGGAAGAGTGTCAACTTTAGATCCCACATATTTGGATAACATTCAATATTATGATTTTTTTTATAAAAGTGGGCTTGGAGAAATCATGACTTTAGTTAATGATAATCCCACTATTTTGGAAGAGTGTCAACTTTGCATACATGTGGATAATGTTAAGAATATGTTATGTGATAGCTATTTTGTTGAATTTGCTTATGATCCTACATGTAATTATTATGAGAGAGGAAAATATGGTTGTAGAAGTTTTCATGTTACTAAATTACCTCTCTTCATGTTGAGATTGCTATCGTCACCTTCTTCTTCCTTGCATATGCTAGTTTTTGCTTGCCTTGACAATTTGTTTGCCTATAATATGCCTATGCATAGGAAGTATGTTAGACTTAAGTGTGTTTGTCACATGTTTTATGATGCTCTCTTTGTGCCTCAATTCTTATCTTTCATGTGAGCATCATCGAAATCTCAATGCCTAGCTAAAAAGGCTTTAAAGAAAAGCGCTTGTTGGGAGACAACCCAATATTTATCCTTTCTGCCTAGTAATAAATAATCCATCTAGATTATGTTTAGATGTGTTTTTATCTTTTAATTAGTGTTTGTGCCAAGTTAAACCTATTAGATCTTCTTGGGAGATAGTTATTTGATCTTGCTGTAATTTCCAGAATCTTTGCGCTCAGTGCCCGAATTGTTAAAAATCACCAGAACGTGATAAAATAGTGATTCCAATTGCTGATGATCAATAAACAAATTGCCCAGGTCGTCTAAGTTTGGTAGAATTTTTTGAGTTCCAGAAGTTTGCGTTAGTTACAGATTACTACAGACTGTTCTGTTTTTGACAGATTCTGTTTTGCGTGTGTTGTTTGCTTATTTTGATGAATCTATGGCTAGTAAAATAGTTTATAATCCATAGATAAGTTGGAATACAGTAGGTTTAACACCCATAAAAATAAAGAATGAGTTCATTACAGTACCTTAAAGTAGTCTTTTGTTTTCTTTCTCTAACGGAGCTCACGAGATTTCTATTGAGTTTTGTGTTGTGAAGTTTTCAAGTTTTGGGTGAATTCTTTTGATGGATTATGGAACAAGGAGTGGCAAGAGCCTAAGCTTGGGGATGCCCATGGCACCCCAAGATAATCCAAGGACACCAAAAGTCAAAGCTTGGGGATGCCTGAAGGCATCCCCTCTTTCGTCCACTTCCATCGGTAATTTACTTGGAGCTATATTTTTATTCACCAACATGATATGTGTTTTGCTTGGAGTGTCTTGTATTATTTGAGTCTTTGCTTGTTAGTCTACCACAATCATCCTTGCTGTACACACCTTTTGAGAGAGCCATACATGAATTGGAATTTGTTAGAATACTCTATGTTCTTCACTTATATCTTTTGAGCTTGATAGTTTTGCTCATAGTGCTTCACTTATATCTTTTGAGCTTGATAGTTTTGCTCATAGTGCTTCACTTATATCTTTTGAGCTTGATAAATTTTTTCTCTAGTGCTTCACTTAGATCTTTTAGAGCACGGTGGTGGATTTGTTTTAAAGAAACTTGATCTCTCATACTTCACTTAGATTATTTTGAGAGTCGTTAATAGCATGGTAATTTGCTTAATGTTAATATACTTGGTATTCAAGATATGTGAAACTTTCTTTTGAGTGCGTTGAATACTAAGATAAGTTTGATGCTTGATAATTGTTTTGAGATATGGAGGTGATAATATTAGAGTCATGCTAGTTGAGTAGTTGTTAATTCAAAGAATACTTGTGTTGAAGTTTGTGATTCCCGTAGCATGCACGTATGGTGAATCGTTATGTGATGAACTCGGAGCATGATTTATTTATTTATTGTCTTCCTTATGAGTGGCGGTCGGGAACGAGCGATGGTCTTTTCCTACCAATCTATCCCCCTAGGAGCATGCGCGTAATACTTTGCTTTGATAACTTCTAGATTTTTGCAATAAGTATATGAGTTCTTTATGACTAATGTTGAGTCCATGGATTATACACACTTTTTCCCATCCTTCCACCATTGCTAGCCTCTCTAATACCGCACACCTTTCGCCGGTATCATACACCCACCATAAACCTTCCTCAAAACAGCCACCATACCTACCTATCATGGCATTTCCATAGCCATTCCGAGATATATTGCCATGCAACTTTCCACCGTTCCGTTTATTATGACACGCTCCATAATTGTCATATTGCTTAGCATGATCATGTAGTTGACATCGTATTTGGGGCAAAGCCACCTTTCATAATTCTTTCATACATGTCACTCATGTCTCATTGCATATCCCGGTACACCGCCGGAGGCATTCATATAGAGTCATAATATGTTCTAAGTATCGAGTTGTAATTGTTGAGTTGTAAGAAAAATAAAAGTGTGATGATCATCATTATTAGAGCATTGTCCCAAGTGAGGAAAGGATGATGGAGACTATGATTTCCCTACAAGTCGGGATGAGACTCCGGACGAAAGAAAAAAAAAAGAGGCCATAAAAAAAGAGAGAAAAGTCCCAAATAAAAAAATAATGAGAGAAAAGAGAGAAGGGACAATGTTACTATCCTTTTACCACACTTGTGCTTCAAAGTAGCACCATGATCTTCATGATAGAGAGTCTCTCGTTTTGTCACTTTCGTATACTAGTGGGAATTTTTCATTATAGAACTTGGCTTGTGTATTCCAATGATGGGCTTCCTCAAAATGCCCTAGGTCTTCGTGAGCAAGCAAGTTGGATGCACACCCACTTAGTTTCTTTTGTTGAGCTTTCATATACTTATAGCTCTAGTGCATCCGTTGCATGTCAATCCCTACTCACTCACATTGATATCTATTGATGGGCATCTCCATAGCCCATTGATACGCCTAGTTGATGTGAGACTATCTTCCCTCTTTTTGTCTTCTCCACAACCACCATTCCGTTCCACATATAGTGCTATATCCATGGCTCACGCTCATGTATTGCGTGAAGATTGAAAAAGTTTTGAAAATTTTAAAGTATGAAACAATTGCTTGGCTTGTCATCGGGGTTGTGCATGATTTAAATACTTTGTGTGGGGAAGATGGAGCATATCCAGACTATATGATTTTGTAGGGATAACTTTCTTTGGCCATGTTATTTTGAGAAGACATGATTACTTTGATTAGTATGCTTGAAGTATTATTATTTTTATGTCAATATGAACTTTTGTCTTGAATCTTTCGGATCTGAATATTCATACCATGATTAAGAAGATTTACATTGAAATTATGCCAAAGTATCACTCCGCATCAAAAATTCTCCTTTTATCATTTACCTACTCGAGGACGAGCAGGAATTAAGCTTGGGGATGCCTGATACGTCTCCAACGTATCTACAATTTTTGATTGCTCCATGCTACTTTATCTATTGTTTTGGACTATAATGGGCTTTACTTTTCACTTTTATACTATTTTTGGGACTAGCCTATTAACCGGAGGCCCAACCCAGAATTGATGTTTTTTGCCTATTTCAGTATTTCGAAGAAACAGAATATCAAACGGAGTCCAAACGGAATGAAACCTTCGGGAACGTGATCCATGAGACTTGGACCCTACTCCAAGAAGCTTCCGAGGAGGTCACGAGGGTGGAGGGCGCGCCCCCCTGGGCGCGCCCCCTGCCTCATGGGCCCCTCGGAGCCCCACCAACTTACTCCTTCCTCCTATATATACCTACGTACCCCCAATAGACCAGATACGGAGCCAAAAACCTAATTCCACCGTCGCAACCTTCTGTATCCACGAGATCCCATCTTGGGGCCTGCTCTGGAGCTCCGCCGGAGAGGGTATCCACCATGGAGGGCTTCTATATCAACACCATAGCCTCTCTGATGAAGTGTGAGTAGTTTACTTCAGACCTTCGGTTCCATAGCTAGTAGCTAGATGGCTTCTTCTCTCTTTTTGGATCTCAATACAATGTTCTCCCCCTCTCTCGTGGAGATCTATTCGATGTAATCTTCTTTTTATGTGTGTTTGTTGAGACCGATGAATTGTTGGTTTATGATCCAGCTTATCTATGAATAATATTTGAATCTTCTCTGAATTCTTTTATGTATGATTGAGTTATCTTTGCAAGTCTCTTGAATTATCCGCTTGGTTTGGCCAACTAGATTGGTAGTTCTTGCAATAGGAGAAGTGCATGGCTTTGGGTTCAATCTTGCGGTGTCCTTACTCAAGAATGTAAAGAGTTGCAAGGCACGTATTGTATTGTTGCCATCGAGGATAACAAGATGGGGTATTTATCATATTGCATGAATTTATTCCTCTACACCATGTCATCTTGCTGAAGGCGTTACTCTGTTTTTAACTTAATACTCTAGATACATGGTGGATAGCGGTCGATGAGTGGAGTAATAGTAGTAGATGCAGAATCGTTTCGATCTACTTGTCACGGACGTGATGCCTATATACATGATCATACCTAGATAACCTCATAACTATGCTCAATTCTATCAATTGCTCAACAGTAATTTGTTCACCCACCGTAAAATACTTATGCTCTTGAGAGAAGCCACTAGTGAAACCTATGGCCCCCGGGTCAATTCTCATCATATCAATCTCCATCACTTTATTTACTTGCTTTGCTTTTACTTTTTACTTTGCATCTTTATATCAAAAATACCAAAAATATTATCTCTATCAGATCTCACTCTTGTAAGTGACCGTGAAGGGATTGACAACCCCTAAGCGTTGGTTGCGAGTTGCTATCGTTTTGTGCAGGTACGAGGGACTTGCGCGTGACCTCCTACTGGATTGATACCTTGGTTCTCAAAAACTGAGGGAAATACTTACGCTACTGTGCTGCATCACCCCCTCCTCTTCGGGGAAAACCAACGCAAGCTCGAGACGTAGCAGTTCTCAAAAACTGAGGGAAATACTTACGCTACTTTATTGCATAACCCTTTCCTCTTCAAGGGAAAACCAATGCATGCTCAAGAGGTAGCACATGCCAATTGTGGGGAGTCCTACTAGGACTCCCAAGTCCTAGTAGGATTCCTCTTTCCTTTTCTGGAGTGGGAAAGAGGGAAGGGAGAGGGAGTAGGAAAGGGCAAGGGGTGCGCCGCCGCCTCCCCCAATCCAATTCAGACTCCATGGGGGGGGGGGGGGGGGCGCCACCCTTGGCCTTCCTCCTCTTCTCCCCTATGGACAAATAAGGCTCAATTACTCCCCCTGGGGGTTCCGGTAACCCCTCGGTACTCCGGTAAAATACCCGAATCACTCGCAACCATTCCGATGTCCGAATACAACCTTCCAATATATCAATCTTTACCTCTCGACCATTTCGAGACTCCTCGTCATGTCTGTGATCTCATCCGGGACTCCAAACAAACTTCGGTCACCAAAAAAATAACTCATAATACAAATCGTCATCGAACGTTAAGAGTGCGGACCCTACAGGTTCGAGAACTATGTAGACATGACCAAGACACATCTCCGGTCAATAACCAATAGCGGAACCTGGATGCTCATATTGGTTCCTACATATTCTATGAAGATCTTCATCGGTCAAACCGCATAACAATATACGTTATTCCCTTTGTCATCGGTATGTTACTTGCCCGAGATTCAATCGTCGGTATCATCATACCTAGTTCAATCTCAAGCATCGCAGGTCTCTTTACTCGTTCCGTAATGCATCATCCCGTAACTAACTCATTAGTCACATTGCTTGGAAGGCTTATAGTGATGTGCATTACCGAGAGGGCCTAGAGATACCTCTCCGATACTCGGAGTGACAAATCCTAATCTCGATCTATGCCAACTCAACAAACACCATCGAAGACACCTGTAGAACATCTTTATAATCACCCAGTTACTTTGTTACGTTTGATAGCACAAAAAATGTTCCTCCGGTATTTGGGAGTTGCATAATCTCATAGTCAGAGGAATATGTATAGGTCATGAAGAAAGCAATAGCAATAAAACTAAATGATCATTATGCTAGGCTAACGGATGGGTCTTGTCCACCACATCATTCTCTAATGATGTGATCCCGTTCATCAAATGACAACACATGTCTATGGTCAGGAAACTTAACCATCTTTGATTTATGAGCTAGTCAAGTAGAGGCATACTAGGGACACTGTTGTCTATGTATTCACACATGTACTAAGTTTCCGGTTAATACAATTCTAGCATGGATAATAAACATTTATCATGATATAAGGAAATATAAATAACAACTTTATTATTGCCTCTAGGGCATATTTCCTTCACCACAAGCCAACACCCCTAGGGCGCGCCCTGGAGGCTTGTGGAGTCCTCGGGACTCTTTTGACTTGGCCTCCAAGCTCCGTGGATGTCTTCTGGTCCAAGAAAAATCATCGTAAAGTTTTATTCTGTTTGGACTCCGTTTGATATTCCTTTTCTGCGAAACTCATAAACAAGGAAAAACAGAAGCTGGCACGGGGCTATAGGTTAATAGGCTAGTCCCAAAAATAATATAAAATAGCATATTAATGCACATAAAACATCCAAAACAGATAATATAATATCATGGATCTATAAACAATTATAGATACGTTGGAGACGTATCAAGGATCCCCAAGCTTAATTCCTGCTCGTCCATGAGTAGGCAAATGATAGAAACATAATTTTTGATGTGGAATGCTAGCTAACATATTTATCCATGTAATTTTCTTTATTGTGGCATGAACTTCAGATCCATAAGATTCAAAACAAAAGTTTAATATTGACATAAGAACAATAATACTTGAAGCATACTAAGCAATCATGTCTTCAAAATAACATGGCCAAAGAAAGTTATCCCTACAAAATCATATAGTCTGGCTATGCTCCATCTTCATCGCACAAAGTATTAAATCATGCACAACCCCGATGACAAGCAAAGCAATTGTTTCATACTTTTGATGTTCTCAAACCTTTTCAACTTTCACGCAATACATGAGCATGAGCCATGGATATAACACTATAGGTGGAATAGAATATGGTGGTTGTGGAGAAGAAAAAAAGAAGGATATAGTCTCACATCAACTAGGTGTATCAACGGGCTATGGAGATGCCCATCAATAGATATCAATGTGAGTGAGTAGGGATTGCCATGCAACAGATGCACTATAGCTATAAGTGTATGAAAGCTCAAAAAGAAACTAAGTGGGTGTGCATCCAACTCGCTTGCTCACGAAGACCTAGGGCAATTTGAGGAAGCCTGTCATTGGAATATACAAGCCAAGTTCTATAATGAAAATTCCCACTAGTATATGGAAGTGACAAAATAGGAGACTCTCTACCATGAATATCATGGTGCTACTTTGAAGCACAAGTGTGGAAAAATGATAGTAGCATTGTCCCTTCTCTCTTTTCTCTCTCTTTTTTTTATTTTGGGCTCTTTGGCCTCTATTTTTTTTCCTTTTTTCCTTTTCTCCCTTTTTTATTTTTCATCCCGAGTCTCATCCCGACTTGTGGGGGAATCATAGTCTCCATCATCCTTTCCTCACATGGGACAATGCTCTAATAATGATGATCATTACACTTTTATTTACTTATAACTTCAAGAATTACAACTTGATACTTAGAACAAAAATATGACTCTATATGCCTCTGGCGGTCTACCGGGATGTGCAATGATCAAGAGAGACATGTATAAAAAATGTGAACAGTGGCCTTGCCACAAATACTATGTCAAATACATGATCATGCAAAACAATATGACAATGATGAAGCGTGTCATAATAAACGAACGGTGGAAGTTGCATGGCAATATATCTCGGAATGACTATGGAAATGCCATAATAGGTAGGTATGGTGGCTGTTTTGAGGAAGGGTATATGGTGGGTGTAGTGCACCAGTGAAAGTTGCACGGTACTAGAGAGGCTAGCAACGGTGGAAGGGTGAGAGTGTGTATAATTCGTGGAGTCAACATTAGTCATAAAGAACTCACATACTTATTGCAAAAGTCTATTAGTTATAGAAACAAAGTACAACACGCATGCTCCTAGGGGGATAGATTGGTAGGAGAAGACCATCGCTCGTCCCCGACCGCCACTCATAAGGAAGACAATCAATAAATAAATCATGCTCTGACTTCATCACATAACGGTTCACCATACGTGCATGCTATGGGAATCACAAACTTTAACACAAGTATTTCTACCAATCCACAATTACTCACTAGCATGACTCTAATATCACCATCTTTATATCTCAAAACAATCATAAGGAATCAAACTTCACGTAGTATTCAATGCACATTATATGAAAGTTTTTATTATATCCCTCTTGGATGCCCATCATATTAGGACTAAATTCAGAACCTAAGAAAATTAACATGCTATTTAGATACTCTCAAAATAATATAAGTGAAGCAAGAGAGTTCAACAATTTCTATAAAATAAAACCATCTCCGTGCTCTAAAAAGATATAAGTGAAGCACTAGAGCATATTGCCTAGCTCAAACGATATTAGTGAAGCATATAGAGTATTCTAATAAATTCACGATTCATGTGTGTCCCTCTCAAAAGGTGTGTACAACAAGGATTATCATGGCAAACTAAAAAGCAAAGACTCATATCATACAAGATGGTCCAAGCAAAACACATCTCACGTGGTGAATAAAAATATAGCCTCAAGTAAATTTACTGATGGACGAAGATGAAAGAGGGGATGCCTTCTGGGGCATCCCCAAGCTTAGGCTCTTGGTTGTCCTTGAATATTAACTTGGGATGCCTTGGGCATCCCCAAGATTAGGCTCTTGCTACTACTTATTCCATAGTCCATCAAATCTTTACCCAAAAATTGAAAACTTCACAACACAAAACTCAACAGAAAACTCATGAGATCCGTTAGTACAATAAAATAAATTACCACTTTTTGGTACTGTTGTGAACTCATTCTTTATTTATTTTGGTGTAATATCTATTGCATTCCAACTTCTCCATGGTTCATACCCCCCGATACTACCCATGGATTCATCAAAATAAGCAAACAACACATAGAAAACGGAATCTGTCAAAAACAGAACAGTATGTGAAGATCTAAATTGTTCTAATACTTATGTAACTCAAAAAATTCTGAGAAATTAGGAAAATAGAGGAAATTTGTATATAAATCTTGTGTAAAAATTCAGGGGTTTTCCACGCTCCTGTGAATTTAAACAATTTTGCTACTGGACGCAAAATTTTCCGTTTTTCAGCAAGATCAAATCAACTATCACCGTAAGCCATCCCAAAGGTCTTACTTGGCTCAAACACTAACTAAAAAACTAAAACACATCTAACCAGAGGCTAGATGATAAATTTATTCATAAAAACATAAAATAAAAATATTGGGTTGTCTCCCAACAAGCGCTTTTCTTTAAATCCTTTTAGCTAGGCATTGAAAATTTTAATGATGCTCACATGAAAGACAAGTATTGAAGCACAAAGAGAGCATCATAAAGTACGTGAAAAACACATATAAGTCTAACATAATTCCTATGCATAGGCATCTTATAGGCAAACAAATTATCAAGGCAAGCAAATCCTAGCATATGCAAAGAAGAATAAAGAAACAATAGTGAACTGAACATAACGAGAGGTAATGTAGTAACATGAAGATTTCCACAACCATATTTTCCTCTCTCATAATAATTACAAATAGGATCATAGTCAAATTCAACAATATAGCTATCACATAAAATTTTCTCTTTATGATCCTCATGCATGCAAAGTTGACACTCTTTCAAAATAGTGGAATCAACATAAAATAAACTCATAACTTCTCCAAGCCCACTTTTATCAAAAATTTCATAATATCGATCAATCTCCAAAGTAGTGGGATCATTAATTCATAAAGTTGACACTCTTCCAAACCCATTTTCAATATTATAGCAAACATATTCATCATGAGGCTTAAATAAATTTTCAAGATCATAAGAAGAATTATCACCCCAATCATGATTATTGCAATAAGTAGCGGACATAGCAAAACTAGCATCCCCAAGCTTGGGGTTTTGCATATTATTAGCACAATTTACACTAATATAATTTGTAATAACATCATTGCAGTCATGCTTTTGATTCAAGGAACTATCAAATATGGGTGCAATAGCAATAATCTCATGTTTAACATAAGGAACTATAGCAAATTCATCTCCATAAATATTGGCTTCATGGCCATAAGAATAGCAAGCATCATTTTCATCAAGGGATATTTCAATAAAATCATCGGTATCATAATTATCTATAGATTCATGCATATCATTATTTTCTTCCAAAGCAACGGTCATCCTCTCAATAAATTCCTTAACATAGGCATTATGAGCATAGTTTTCATAACAATATTTAAGTATGTCAAAATTTTCAGATTTGTAGAGAGTAATATCATACTTTTCAATCAGAGAAGCAACTTCATAAGCACCCTTAAAAGCAACAAATTCTTCAGTTTGTTCGATATCATAGTAATTATAAACACCCTTTTCATAAGAATATAACATTTCATTATCATTAAACCCACATAGGTAGGGAAGGTGTTTTTTAGGGTTCTTAGAGCAACAAGTAAAGTCACAAAGTTCACAAAGATTCCAAGCATAACATAACAAACAATTTATTTGATTCCATAAGAGTCTCACTTTTTCAGACAAACGGTGATGCACAAAAAAGCATGCTCATCTAACGAAATTCCCTCAACTAAACTAGTTGGGGTTTCAGCACGAGCACATATGGATCAAAGATGATCCAAGTAGAAAATTTTAAGTGGGTCCATAAACCTTTTTGTTTCTGATTTTTCAATAAACACACAATTATACCAAGTAAACAAGCAAACGAGCCAAGTAAGACATAAAGGCAAACAAAAGAAAGGCGAATAAAAAGGCAAATCATTTTGTCTTTTTTCTGAAAATCATTTTAGAAGTGGGGGGCAGGAAAATGGGAGGCAAATGGCAACTAATGTAATGCAAGGGATGAGAGTTTATCATGGGTACTTGGTAGGCTTGATGTAGACCTCCCCGGCAACGGGGCCAGAAATTCTTCCTGCTAGTTCTTTAGCTTGCGTTGGTTTTTCCCTTGAAGAGGAAAGGGTGATGTACAAAAGTAGAGACAAGTATTTCCCTTGGTTAGAGAACCATGATATCAATCCAGTAGGAGGTACAAGCAAGTCTCCAATCTATGCACCTGCACAAACAATAAAACACTTGCACCCAACGCGATAAAGGGGTTGTCAACCCCTTCACGGTCAATTGCAAAGGTGAGATCTAATAGAGATAGGTATATAAGATTGCCAAAATGTAAAAAAAAAGTAAATAAATTGCATCAAGGTATTTTTGGTATTTTTTGGTATATAGATCTGAAAATATATGATGGAAAATAGACCCGGGGCCAAAGGTTTCACTAGAGGCTTCTCTCTTGAAAGCAAATAATACGGTGGGTGAACACATTACTGTCGAGCAATTGATAGAAAAGCGCAAAGTTATGACGATATCCAAGGCAATGATTATGCATATAGGCATCATGTTCGTGTCAAGTAGATTGACTCCTGCCTGCATCTACTACTATTACTCCACACATCGACCGCAATCCGACATGCATCTAGAGTATTAAGTTCATAAAGAATGGAGTAACGCCTTAAGTAAGATGACATGATGTAGAGGGATAAACTCAAGCAATATGATGAAAACCCCATCTTTTTATCCTCGATGGCAACAATACAATACATGCCTTGCTGCCCCTACTATGTCACTGGGTGAGGACACCGCAAGATTGAACCCAGAACTAAGCACCTCTCCCATTGCAAGAAATACCAATCTAGTTGGCCAAACCAAACCGATAATTCAAAGAGAAATACAAAGATAACAAATCATGCATACAAGAATTCAGAGGAGATTCAAATAATATTCATAGATAATCTGATCATAAATCCACAATTTATTGGATCTCACAAACACACCGCAAAAGAATATTACATAGGATAGAACTCCAAGAACATCGAGGAGAACATGGTATTGAAGATCAAAGAGAGAGAAGAAGCCATCTAGTTAGATACTAGCTATGGACCCATAGGTCTGTGGTAAACTACTCACGCTCCATCGGAAGGGCAATAGGGTTTATGTAGATGCCCTCCCTGATCTAATCCCCCTCCGACAGATCACCGGAAAAGGCCCCAAGATGGGACCTCACAGGAACAGAAGGTTGCGGTGGCAAAAAAGTATTTTCGTGGCTCCCTCTGTTGATAATGGAATATTTCAGGATTTATAGAACTCAAAGGGAGGTCGATGGACTCCCGAGGGGCCCACAAGCTAGGGGTGCCCCCTAGGGCATGCCCTGGAGGCTTCTGGAGTCCTCGAGACTCTTTGACTTGGCCTCCACGCTCAGCGGATGTCTTCTGGTCCAAGAAAAATTATCGTAAAGTTTTATTCCGTTTGGACTTCGTTTGATATTCGTTTTCTATGAAACTCAAAAACAAGGAAAAACAGAAACTGGCACTGGGTTCTAGGTTAATAGGTTGGTCCCAAAAATAATATAAAATAACATATTAATGCATATAAACATCCAAAACAGATAATGTAATAGCATGGAACAATAAAAAATTATAGATACATTCGAGACGTATCATGAGTTTACTTGGTCTGCATCATGTCTTCTTGCTTAAGGCGTTACTCCGTTCTTTATGAACTTAATACTCTAGATGCATGCTGGATAGCGGTCGATGCATGGAGTAATAGTAGTAGATGCAGGCATGAGTCAGTCTAGTTGTCTCGGACGTGATGCCTATATACATGATCATTGCCTTGGATATCTTCATGATTATTGGCTTTTCAATCAAGTGCCGAACAGTAATTTGTTTACCCACCGTATGCTATTTTCAAGAGAGAAGCCTCTAGTGAAAACAGTGCCCCCCAGGTCTACTTTTATCCAATATTAAAATCCAAAAATACCTTGGTGCAATTTTTCTTTTCTTTATTTATTTTGTGTTTTATTTATATATCTACGACTACAAAATTTAATCCTTGCAATTAACTACTGAGGGATCGACAACCCCTTTTTCATGTTGGGTGCAAGTAGTTGTTATTTTGTGTGTAGGTACTGCTAACAAGGTGTTGCGTGGTTCACCTACTGGATTGATAACCTTGGTTCTTAACCGAGGAAAATACCTATCTCTACTTTACTGCATCATCCTCTCCTCTTCGAGGAAATCCCAACACAACTCACAAGTAGCACTATCCTCTTAGTTCCATTGCCATGGAGGTTGAGAAAGAGGAAAATATTCTTATGGAGCCCAAATTCCCATTGCCAAAGGTTTAGAGAGAAGGTCAATATTATGTTAGAAACACAACAGTAACTATCCAAGACAAAAGAAATCAAGCATCAACGATCGCTTCAAAAACACCAACCCGAGACATACGAGGTACAATAGGAAAATCGTCTACCTGCGTTATTCAACTGCTCAACTACCTATGCAGCACTGAGCATAAGCCTATGCCTCGCACTTATGGGAATGATAGAAAATGGTTGGGGTTTTGAGAAGTCAAAAATGAAGAAAGTCTTGCATCAACGCAGCTGACCATTAGGCAATGGAGAAGGCCTCATGATCGATGTCAATGCAAGGAGTGGGGATCTCCATGCAACTAAGATGTACATAGAGCTATGAACATGTGAAAGCTCTCCTATGGACTAAGTGGGGGTGCATCCGATATGTCTCCAAAATATCTATAATTTTTATTGTTTCATGCTATTATATTATCCATCTTGGATGTTTTATATGCATCAATATGCTATTTTATATCATTTTTGGGACTAACCTATTAACCTAGTGCCAAGTGCCAGTTGCTATTTTTTCTTTGTTTTTGTCTTTGCATAAAATCAATACCAAATGGAGTCCAAATGGAATGAAACTTTTTGACGATTTTTATTGGACCACAAGACACCCTAGAAGCTTCGGGAGGAGGCCAGAGGAGCCACGAGGTGGCCACAAGCTTGTAGGGCGCGCCCCAGGGGGGCGCCCCAAGCTTGTGGGACCTCTGTAGCCACTCTCACCCTAATTCTTCTTTTATAAATACTCAAATATTCCCCAAAGACCAGAGGCACATTAAAAATACTTTTCCGCCACCGCAAGTTTCTATCCTCGCGAGATCCATCTAGAGACCTATTCCGGTACTCTACCGGAGGGGGATTCAATCATGGAGGGCTTCTACATCAACCTTTCTACCCTTCCGATGATGTGTGAGTATTTTACCACAGACCTACGGGTCCATAGCTAGTAGCTACATGGCTTCTTCTCTCTCTCTCTCTTTGATCTTCAATACAATGTTCTCCTTGATGTTCTTGGAGATCTATTCGATGTAATCTTATTTTGCAGCGCGTTTGTTGAGATCTGATGAATTGTGCATTTATGATCTGATTATCTATGAATATTATTTGAGTCTTCTCTAAACTCTTTTATGCATGATTAAGATAGCTTTGTATTTCTCTCCAATCTATTGTTTGGTTTGTCCAACTAGATTGATTTTTCTTGCCATGGGAGAGGTGCATTGTAATGGGTTCAATCTTACGGTTCTTATTCCGAGTGACAGAAAGGGACATGGCACATATTTGTATTGTTTCCATTAAGTATAAAAATGTCGGGTTTGTTCATATTGATTGGATCTATCCCTCTACATCATGTCATCTTGCTTAAGGAGTTACTCCGTTCTTGTTAACTTAATACACTAGATGCATGCTGGATAGCGGTCAATGTGTGGAGTAATAGTAGTAGACGTAGGCAGAAGTCGGTCTACTTGTCACAGACATGTCGGGGTACTAGAGTAGGGGTACCCTAGTATCCCGTACTCGTGCACGGATAGTTGTAGCACCCCGCGGCAGGGCTTGCCTCGTCACCGCCAAGATCCTCCGTGGTTCCTTTGGAGCCATTCAAGAACAAAGTATTTGATTAAGAAGACAAAGCCCGGCAAGAGGAGCTTGTCGGAAGGCCACTCAAGGCATGCAGAAGACAAGGCCGGCAAGAGGAGCTTGCCGGGAAGGCTCGGAGCGCGACAAGCCTCCGGACGCGACAAGGATTCGGCCGCGGCAAGCAACCTCTCTCCATCTCCGCTCCAGCTCATCCAGCGACGTGTCGCCATGGGACCGTTCCATGCGCGCGTGTCGAGAGGTCAGCAGCCGGAGAGCAGCGATAAGCGGCGCCGACAAGCTTGCCATCGTGGCGAAGCGGAGGCGCACTGACGGTCTCTGTAATCGCTTTGTTTGGGCGACATCAAGCGGGCATTTATTGCTTTTGTCCCTTGCCGTCGAAAGTTAGGTATTTTACATCAGACATCGCTCGGTAGGTGTACCAACTCCTGTTTTACATTTGTACCCTCGCCTATGTTGCCACTGTCGGAGACCCCTTGAACATATAAAAGGAGGCCCATGCGCAACGTGAGGGGTTTCGAAGTTTCGTTCATTCGACCCACCAGAGACCAGATACGCTCACGCTTAGGTTTTGTAGCTCAGACGCTTCCCTAGCAAGAACACAATACATCAAACAAGCAGCGATAGGAGTTTTATCTCTCCGGAGAGCTCAAGCTGGGTAAACTGCTCGTGTGCCTCGCCTCGATCCGCTCTTCGTGCGATCTCCGCCCCCCTCCGAACCACAAAGGGGCCTGGTCCGCCGGCCCCATAGGTGTTCGTGGGTACGATCAGCCTCCCCGACATCTTTGGCGCGCCAGGTAGCAGCAGCGGCGTTGCCAAGTCCAAGGACAAGGCCCCGCAAACCTCGGCGTCCGCGCATCCCCCGCGCCCATCTCAGGAGACGCGGGACCAACAGCGTCATGGCGTTCACAATGCCATACGTTCGTTGGATCGAGACCCTCAAGACCAGCATGCGCGCCAACATGCCGGGCACGAGTGAGATACGGTCGCCGGACGGGTGCTGCTCCTTCTAACGTAGTTAGAAGTCCGAGCATATCCCGCCTCGCACCGCTCGCCAATGCCACCCACTACTCCAGCGAAGCTCTGGCGAGAGCTCACCTGCTCCTCGACTTCCTCCAACGGCCGACAAGGTCGACGAGTGGAGGGCCACTATCGAGCCTCATCGGCTTTGCCAACGGCGACGCCCCGCGGCAACCAACGCCATCGTTGCCGCGGCAAGACGACAAGGCACGAGCCGGTGGCGACGAGACTGTTGGAGGTGCAACCACCATGCACTCTCCGCCACGAAGGCCAAGATCGCCGACTCATCGATCCACCTCGACAATGACTCCACCGCGTCGCCGGATCCGCGAGCTCGCCGCGATCAGCGCCAAGTTCTTCATGAGCGACAACAAGAGGACGCCGAACTCGCATTGAGCGCCGGAGAGAAGCGCGACGTCATCCGACAAGCCGCTGGGCCTTCTGTTGACATGCGCGCTACCGGAGGAGCCAGCGACTTGTCAGACGCGTAGGTTGCCCCTGCGTTCACTCGTGAGCTGCGGCAAGTCCAAAGGACCCAGAAAAACTTCAAACCAGACGTGCCGGAGAAGTATGATGGCAGGACGCATCCGTCGGAGTTCCTCAGAAACTACACCATCGCGGTGCAGGCTGCGGGAGGACGGGACGACAAGATCCTCGCCAACTACTTCCCGCTCGTGCTCAAGCCCAACGTCAGATCTTGGCTCATGCACTTGCCGGACAGCTCCATATCCTCTTGGGCAGATCTCGCCATCGGTTTGTTGGCGCCTTCACGGTGGCCACAAACCTCATGGCCAAGAGAGTGACCTTCATCCGCCGCCTGTAGGAAGGAGAGTCCCGCGCAAGTTCATTCAAAGATTCAGCCGTGTGCACTACAACATCCTGCACGCCCACCCTGCCGCGGTGATCGCGCGTTCCATCGTAATGTGCGGAACCGCAGGATGAGGGAGGAGATAGAGATGTGCAAAGTCAAGGACGCCAAGGAGCTGTACGCCTTGGCCGACAAGTGTGCACGCTACCGAGGAAGGGAGGAGACTCCCTGTGAGAGAATGCGGAAGCAGGATCTGACAGTGAGGAGACCGCCCCGGCAAAGAAGAGCCGGCGGCGAGGCAACAGGAAGAAGAAAGGTAGAGAAGTGCTAGCTATTGAGCAGTCCGGCAACGGAGGTGGCGACAAGAACGCCAAGGCTGGTGGCTCCGGCAAGGAGGTTGCCGCTGACGCCAACCACCAGTCGGTGGCGGCCGCCGACAAGTAGGACGGCTCCGGCAAGCAGTACTGCAAGATCCACCGCACCAAGGGCCACGACCTCCAGAGCTACAAGAAGGTCGAGCAGCTTGCCGAACAGCAGAGGGCTGAGTACGAGCGGCGCGACAAGGAGAAGGCCCAGAGGGTGCCGGGGAGCAAGCAAGAAACGCCCCGGCCGGGAGGACGCCATGCAAGGCCAAGCAACAAAGAAGGAGACAGACCTCCCCGCTGCCGCGACAAGGATGAAGATGATGACGACGACGAAGATATGGAAGACGCATTTACTGATGAGCAGGAGTTTCAGAAGCCACAGAGGTCCTCTGCGTTGACGGAGGTGCTTCCTCGCATACCTCACACCGCCAGCTCAAGCAATGGATGCGGAAGTCAATGCAGCGGAACCATCCGTAGAGTCACGCAAGCCTCTGAAGTGGTCCGGACGCCTATCATTTTTGATATTGAGGACCACCACGATCGCATAATCGCGGTCGGGTGCTTGCCGTGTTGGTCTCACCAACCATCCGCAACCTCAAGGTCACCAAAATGCTAGTTGACGGCGGGCCGGCTTGAATCTGATCTCCTCCGCGGTGCTCCGTAAGCTTCAAATCCTCGACAATGAGCTCGAAGAGATCGGCACCTTCCAAGGAATCAATCCGGGAAGGAGCAAGCAAGGGAAGATTACGTTGCGGTAACATTTGGCAATGAGCTGAACTTTAGGACCGAGAGGGTCACATTCGACATTGCCGATTTCCCATTGCCTTACAATGGGATACTTGGCCGTCCGCACTCGCCAAGTTCATGGCAGCCTCTCACTCGCCTACAACTTACTCAAGATGCCAGCCCGATAAGCGTCATCTCCGCCCATGGCGAAAAGAAGGATGCCCTTATCTGTGCCGACAAGATCTACCGGGATGCAGCAGCGACAGATCGCCAAACACTTGCCGCTGAAGCTCCCGGGGAAGAAGACAAAGTCCAAGTCCGGCAAGAGCTCGATGCTCACTCCGCAAGCGCACCTCTTGAGTGCTGCGCTACCGTCGAGGATGCACCATCGAGCTCCACCGGCAAGTGCAAGAAGATGGTGGCTCCGCCAAAGACCAAGAAGGTGCCCGCCAAGGAGGACGGCGCTGGTGGTACCTTTACCATCAGTGCCTCTCTCGACCCTAAATAGGAAGGCGCGCTCGTTGCTTTCCTGCGGGCGACTGTCGACGTGTTTGCATGGCAACCGTCTGACATCCCCGGTGTTCCCAGGAAAGTGATTGAGCACCGCCTGGCCGTTTGTCCTCATGCGCGCGCCCGTCAAGCAAAAAGTCGAAGCAAGCGGTGGGCGCCAAGAATTCATAGTCAAGAGATCAAGAACCGGAAGCAGCAGGCCTTGTCGAGGAGTGCTCCATCCCACGCGTGGTTGGCCAATCTCGTAGTCGCGGCGCAAAGCAAATGGAAAATTGAGACTTTGTATTGACTTCACGGATGTTAATAAAGCTTGTCCCAAAGATCCATTTCCCTTGCCGCGCATTGACCAGATTGTTGACTCCACGGCTGGATGTGATTTGCTTTCGTTTCTTGATGCATACTCGAGGATACCATCGGATCTTCATGGCTGAAGAAGATGAGGAGAAGACCGCATTCATTACACCATGTGGCACATACTGTTTCATACGGATGCCTTTCGGTTTGAAGAATGTTGGTTCAACATTTGCAAGGGTAGTCCATGACGCTTTTGAGCCGCAAATGCACGGAAATGTAGAAGCCTACATGGATGACATAGTGGTCAAAAGCAAGGACAAAGCAACTCTGGTTCAAGATTTGGACGAGACCTTTGCAAATCTGCGCAAGATCAACCTCAAGCTCAACCCCGAGAAGTGCGTGTTTGGAGTCCCTTCCGCAAGCTTCTCGGTTCTTCGTGGTCTCAACGAGGGATTGAAGCTAATCCCGACAAGATCAAGGCCATTGAGCAGATTGAAGCACCAAAGCGCCAAGGATGTACGAAGACTTGCGGTTGCGTAGCTGCTCTCAAGAAGTTTATTTCTAGGTTCTGCTGAGCGCCTGCCATTTTTCAAGATTTTGAAAAAGGCAGGTCCAATGAAATGGACTCGAAGCGGAGGCTGCGCTGCAGACTTGAAGAGATACCTGTCCTCCACTCCAACACTTGTCGCACCTAAGCCACAAGAGAAGTTGTCTATATATAGCAGCAACCAATCAAGTGGTTAGTGCTGCGTTAGTAGCGGAGAGGGAGGCGGATGACGAGCCGGCAACCACGGCAAGCACATCCAATGACTAGCGAGGGGCTTCACGACAGGCTCTGGTCCCGACAAGGGCGAATCCACGAAGACGCATGACCAGATGCAAAAGGATGGTGCAGCGCCCGATCTACTTTGTCGGTTCCCTCCTGCAGGGGCTAGGTCAAGGTACTCTGGAGTGCATAAATTGCTTTACGGCCTCCTCATGGCCTCCAGAAAGCTGCGCCATTACTTCCAAGCACATGAGATCACAGTTGTCACTCGCTTTCCGCTGAATAGGATACTGCAGAATCCAGAAGCAACGGGCAGGATTGTCGAGTGGGCATTGGAACTGTCAAGTTTTGGTCTCAAATTTGAAAGCACATCAACTATCCAAAGCAGAACGTTGGCAGAATTCATAGCAGAATGGACGCCAACGCCAGATGAAGAGATTCTGGAGACGAGCATTCCCGTCAAAGAAGCAAGCAAAGAGTGGCTGATGTACTTTGATGGTGCCTTCTCGCTGCAAGGCGCCGGTGTCGGCGTCGCTTATCGCACTCCACCGGAGAGCACCTCAAGCACGTAGTCCAGATGCACTTTCCCAAGGAGCAAGCGACAAACAATACTGCAGAGTATGAAGGTTTGCTTGCCGGTCTCAGGATCGCAGTGGACCTTGGGACCAAAAAGCTTATTGTCAGGGGTGACTCGCAGCTTGTCGTCCGCCAAGTAAACAAAGATTACCAGAGTCCGTTGATGGAAGCCTACGTTGATGAAGTGAGGAAGCTAGAAGAGCACTTTGACGGCCTGCAAATGGAACATGTTCCAAGAGCTCAGAATGATATTGCTGACGGCCTGTCAAAGTGTGCCGCACTTAAGTTGCCTGTGGAACCAGGGATTTTCATGCTCAAGCTGACTCAGCCAACCGTAACACCATCAACTGGACAAAGCAAGAAGAGGAAATTGATCTCCGTGACTACTTTCCGCAGAGCTTCCCGAAGTCGCTGCTATGCGAAGGTCCCCAAGATCAACTCCAAGGTCTTTGAGGGGCGATGCTGCTCGACAAGCCCCATGGTTTGTTTCGTTGAAGCGACGCTCCCGACAAGTCTTGCTCCGGCAAGCTTGCCGGGAACATCAAGCTTCTGGCAGGGCCGCAGATTCTTGCCGTGGAAGCTGATGTTCCCGCGAAAGCAGATGTGCCTTTGGTCCTTGTTGTCGAGCCACAAGCTCCAAAGATGGGCGCAGCAGATTGTCCATTTCCTTCAGACAGAGAACTTCCCAAGAGCAAGAAGAAGCGGAAAGAGTAGCCCGGCAGTCAAGTATGTACCAGTTTGTCGACAAAGATACTGCATGTAAGAAGACTCAACGGTGTGAAATTGAAGTGTATTCCCGGAGAAGATGGACAAGAGGCTGTTGGCGGAGATACACGGAGGCATATGTGGTCACCACATTGGCGCAAGAGCACTTGCCGCAAAGCTTTCCGGCAAGGTTTTTCTCGGCCGACAGCCTCCGGGATGCAATCGCACAAGTAACCAAGTGTGAAGCGTGCAGTTCCATTCCAAACAGATACACCAGCCAGCTCAAGCTCTCCAGACGATCCCTTTATCCTGCCATTTTCGGTCCGGGGTTCGACATCCTCGGCCCCTTCCCCGAAGCTATCGGGGCTTTGAAGTACTTGTACGCCGCCATCGACAAGTTCACAAAGTGGCCGGAAGTGGAAGCGATGAGGAAGGTGACAGACAACGGTGATCAAGTTCTTGGTCGATTGTTTGCCGCTTCGAATCCCTACCAGGATCATCACCGACAACGGCACACAATTTACTGAAGTCGCACCTTCATGCAAAGACGTCCAAGATCTTGGCGCCAAGGTTCGCTTTGCTTCCGTTGCTCACCCGAGAAGCAACGGTCAAGCGAGAGGGCAAATCTTTGAAGTGCTGCGCTGGCTCAAGACCGTAACTTTCGACGGGCTGCACAAGTGTGGAAGAAAGCTGGATCGAGGAGCTGCCGGTGGTTCTTTGGTCGATCAGACGATGCCAAATCGAGCCACCGGCCGTACACCTTTGCTCTAGTCTATGGAGCAGAGGCAGTTCTCCCCACGGAACTCAGATACGGATCGCCTCGAGTGCTCGCTTATGATGAGCTTGAGCAAGAGCAGCTGCAACAAGATGACGCGCTGCTCCTTGAGGAAGATCGTCTTCAGCCAGTCATTGTCGAGCTGCTCGCTACCGGAAGCTTTGCGTCGCTACCATAGCCGCAGAGTTAGTGCCAAGTCTCGAGGAAGGCGACCTTGTTCTTCGGCGCGTTCAGTCCGCCAAGAATTCAAGCAAGTTGACGCCGAAGTGGGAAGGCCCTTATCGGGTGAAACGAGTCACTAGGCCTGGCGCTGTCCGCCTTGAGACCGAAGATGGCATCCCGGTGAGCAATTCCTGGAACATTGAGCATCTTCGTAAGTTTTACCCATATAGGCGCGGTTGCGGAACCTGCTCGGCAACCACCTTTTGTACAAGTCTTGCCGCTGTTGCATGTAATCCTTTGTACAAAGCCGGGCGCAGAACCCGTGCATCGAAGAAGCTCATGTGTTGCGCACAACTTGTCAAATTCATGCTTTCATCATTTTATTGCATGTTTTGGCTAACACTTTGTGCGTAAACCACACCCGTAAGCAAAATCGAGCCGCTAGGCTCCATAACTATTTCCTCTTCTTTCTCTTCTCTCAAAGAAAGGAAGGCTCCCTCACGCACAAGTTAACCAGGGGGAAGGAGAGGATGATAATACTATGGACCGAGGCACCGCCGAGGAAGTTTCGCCTCATCGGGAAGCAAGAGATGTAAAAGCTAAGTTGCCAAAGTTTGAGCAATCAATTTTTAAATTTTTAGTTATCTTCCTCGAACGATAGTACTTTGTATGGAAAACTCCAGCGCAGAGGAACCAACTCGCAGGCTAGTCACGCCCTTACTTTGTTTCGAGTCCGCTCAACAACTTAAGTGAGTTGCAGCTAGTCGCGACAAGGTTGTTTGTCGGAGGCGGCATCGCCAAAGAAGTCAGCCGATGTTGCGCACTCGGCTTCGCGGCAAAAGTGCCCGCACCGACAAGTCCCCTGCACGCGTAAGGCGTAAACGCATAAAGGAAGGAATCAAGTAGAGGAAATAACGTTGCACCGATCGCCTAAGATAGAGTATATTACAAAATAACTTGTCGCTGATCTAACAAAGTGTTCTAAACATGATCGGCAGCGACAAGGAGAGATAAAATTGGCGGCCTAGTCTCGCGGTGCGCCATCAATCCGCTTGATCTTGTTCACCTTGTCCACAATGGGTGCGACAAGGGCTTTGAGCTCCTCCACGTTGGCATCTGGCGGCAAGGATCTCGAGGACGCCTTCTCGAGGGCTCTGCACAGATCTGGCGTGATTCCTCGGCCAGCCGCTTTGGGACCTCTTCCCGAGTCGCTGGAGACCCGTCACCACGCCTTTGAAGAATAAACTGAGTTTGGCGCTGGGTTGGAGATGCTCGTCGGAGGAGTATGCAAGGTCCGCCATCCCCAGCTCCATCACTCGTTGTGGATGTCGGCGGCGGTGTCCACAAGACCTTCATCCGGTGCTCCACGCTCTCCCTCAAGGTGCTCTGGTGGAGGCAGCATTCGCTAGCAGCTCCTCCTTGGCCTTGATCGTCTCCAACAAGCCCACCTCCCGCTCTGGCGCCGTCCAACGTCTGCGTCAGAGTGGTCAGCTTCAGCTCAAGATCCGCCTTGGAATCCTTGGCGGCGTCGAGCTCCTTGCCCCGATCGGCGAGACGGCTCTGCAGCTCGCCAAGAGTGTAGGCGTCCTTCTCGCGTTCATGCTTGAGCGTGGCAAGCTCTTCGCCTTCTTCTTGAGGCTGGCCTCCACCATGCCACCTTCGCCTTCAGCTCTTCCTTGGCGGCCTCGGCGGCTGCGGCAACATCCTTCGCTTCCTTAAGCGCCCGCCAAGTGACTCCTCGTGCGCGGCAAGGTCTTCTTCGTGGCTGTCCAGGTTGACCTTCCGCTGCGCCAGCTCGCTTTCCTGCGCGGAGAGCTTCTCAGCAGCCAGCCGCTGCTCCTCCTCAGCTGCGGCCTTCTCAAGGATGAAGGTCGTGCGCTCTTCTGCAAGTTGCCCCCGCGCTTCTGCTACGTCGCGGAGAGCTTCTTGGTTGGCGCTCCGGAGCTCTTCTGCGCGCCTCTCCATGTCCGCTCCTGCCCTCGCGACAAGTGCTTCCCGGGTCTCCAACTTGGCCTGCCGGGCGCGGTAGAGCGACAACAGCTTCTTCAAGAATGCTCCTCCTCGGACTTCGCCACGCTGCTACTTGGCGCGTCCACCAGCGTCAGCCAGAGGCGAGTAGCTCGCCGTCGAAGGTCTCTCCTCGACCGGCGCCTGGAGCTCGGTTCCTGTGGGAGTTTGATGAAGACACCCTCGCCCGGCCTTGGTAGGCGCGGTCAGGCTCCTCGGAACTGGACGTAGCAGCGGCGGGAGTCGGCTGTCGGTGTAGCGCTTACGCTCCTGCGGCCTCGGGGCCGTTAGTGCGATCGCCCGACCCTCGCCCGGCCTGCGTCGGCAGCCTCGGCGGCCGCCGCGCCAACAGGCTCGTCGGGGACGGCCTCTTCTTCCACAGCAACGACCTCTTCTTCCACGACGGCGGCCTCGTCGGTGTTGCCGCGCGCTTCCTCCTCGCCGGCAGCCTCGACCTCCATCGGCTCTGCGTCAGACGAAGAAAGAGCAGTCAAGCGAATGTTCAAAAAGAGAAACAAAAGAAAGCAAGCCCAAGGAAAATTTTCGTGTAAGGAAATTACCTGCAACGAGATCCGCAGCCATGGCCTCGACCACTGGAGGGTCACTGGCGCTGTCCCTTGCCAGGGTAGCCTCCCTTGCCGGAGTGGCCTCCCTTGTCGGAGGGCGTTCCCTTGCCGGAGATTCCTCCCTTGGCGGCATAGTGGCAGCAGACAGGATTTCGGGGGCGGCTTCCGAGCCCTCCCGATGAGGCTGCTGCTCCTACACAAGCAAACAATCGGTATCAACGAAGAAAGGGCACCCTTGCACACCTAATAGTAAGGAGAAAACTGCACACTTACTCTGGGGGCTGTGCTGGGGGCTGCTCTGAGGAAGGGTTGCCGGGTTCGGCAAGGGGGTCTCGGACGCGTCCCCTGTTACCACGGGAGAATCGTCCTCAACGACGACCGTCGGGATCTTGGCCCTCTTCGACGCTCTCTGGGCCAGCGTCCTGAAAAGGAAAGAGTCCAGAATGAAGCAAATCAGATTCAAGGTGAAGCAATAAAATTGAAGAAATACAAGCACAAATCTCAAGAGCTTACTCTTCGCCTTCCTCCTGAGCTGGCGCGGAGAAGTCAAACTCCGGCTCGCCTCCGGCGACGGCGGGAGTGGGCTCTCTTGGCCGCTTAAGCGGGCGTCGGCGGTGGCACGAGAAGATCCCGCCCGGTTGTCGCAGCGGTGTGGGCGCTCCGCTGCAACCTCGCTTGCAGCGGTGGGCGCACGTCAGCTGCGCTTCTGTGGGCCGATCTGCCGCCCGACTCGTCTCCGGCCTTGCGGAGACGCCTCTTCGGCGGGGCCGGGGGCTCCACTGGCGGCAAGTCGCTGGGTGGTGGAGAAGAAGCGCGCTCGGCGGGTCCACTCGACCCGGCCTCGGGCTCGACAAGCTCGTCCTCGCCGACGACCTCCCCGTGTTC
This sequence comes from Aegilops bicornis, assembly GCA_021605145.1. Taxonomy (NCBI): domain Eukaryota; kingdom Viridiplantae; phylum Streptophyta; class Magnoliopsida; order Poales; family Poaceae; genus Aegilops; species Aegilops bicornis. The sequence goes on from CM038675.1 coordinate 568,489,972, forward strand.
GGCAAGGCGTCCCGCCTTCGCAGCGTCCGCCTCCTCCACGGTATAACCGAAGGCTCCAGCGGCAGCGGCACGCCGCCTCCTCCACCCTGGTGGCAATACGCGCCATCTCCTCGCCGGTGGTGTCGCGGGTGAGCCTTTTTCGCTGGTCGGAGCGGATCGACACTTCTTCTAAGTCGTCGAAGAACTGCTGCACGACCTCGTCGGGGCTCCTGCCAGTTGGAACGATCCCATGGGAATCGCTGCAACGGCATCATGGCGCCGGATGCGGTCGGCGCTGAGTTGTTGCACAATGGTACGACCCCCTCGGCAACCTAAACCACTCAGGGTGATCGGGGTCGTTCTTGAACAGCTCTAGCAGCATCGCGTCCAACTCCAAGACGGTGAAGTTCCAGTTCAGGCCCGGGCGCAGCCTCATGATGTCTGCCGCATTTTGGAACTCCCAAGCAGGCCTCCTCCTCTCCTGCAAGGGAAGCGTCTGGCGGCGAAGGAAGTCTGCGCCAACTGCGCCTACGGTTAACCCGGCAAGCCTGAGGCGCAAAATCCGGGTCACAGCTATCTTCATCTTCGCATCCTCCAGCGCCAAGTTACTCCAATCTCTACCACGCACTATTGGGGTTTGGCGCACGGCTGTCAAGGGTTGCGGGTTCTCCTCTACGACCCAACACCAATTGGCTCTCCACTCCTCCCACTTGTTGCAGAACTCTCCTTCCAAATATGCTTCTTTCTTGCCGATCCTGGAGACCCAAGCTATCCCTCCGGCAAGCGGCTCTCCTCTCTCGATGCGGGGCACGAAGAAGTGGCGGAAGAGTGCCACATTTGGGTGGACTCCGACAAAGTTTTCGCAAAGATGCGCGAAAACTGCCATAGTCAAGACGGCGTTGGGGGTGAAATCAAGGAGGCGGAGGCCAAATGTGTTCATGATGTCGCAGAAGAACTCGGAAAAGGGCGGGCAAAGCCCGCAATAGAAGAAAAGGGCGAAAAAGGGGTACCCAGTTGGGGCCAAATCGGAGGCGGAGGCGGGGAGTACCTTCGTGCGCGGATGCGCACGCGTCTCCGTCGACCAAAAGAGGTAGAAGACATCCCGCAGCTCCCTTGCGCCGAGCTGGGGGGGGGGAAGATGGCCCGCTCCTTGCGCAACGCCGCGAGCCGCTGCGCTTCGGCCGACTTGACGCCCTTCTCCTTGTCGGCTTTCGGAGCCATGGCGAGGGCGGCGGAGGAGGCCGACGGCGGTGAGCGCGCTTGTGGCGAAAGGGGGCGGGGCGCTGCTCTTCGCACCGGAGAAGAAGGAGGGAGCGGCGGTGGTTTTCTTGACAAGACAGCGATGGTGGAGTGGACGGCCTGCCCTGTTTCCTCCGCTTATAAAGAGGGGGAGGGGCGGACGCCCGTTTTCCTAATAAAGAAACCCCCACGACCACGCCCACGATCTTCGCGACGACGCCACGTCCGGTGCCCCTGTTAGTGGGGATCGTGGTGGGTCCGGGGCGAGTTGCGACGTGGTCGAGGCCGCGTGCCTGCAGCACTGCTTTTGGGCCTGGCCCGACAGCGCTTCGGCACCGTGTGCCCAGCCCGGGGCTCTGTCGAGGTACTAGAGTAGGGTACCCTAGTATCCCGTGCATCGTGCACGGACAGTTGTAGCACCCCGCGGCAGGGCTTGCCTCGTCACCGCCAAGATCCTCCGTGGTTCCGTTGGAGCCATTCAAGAACAAAGTATTTGATTAAGAAGACAAGGCCCCGGCAAGAGGAGCTTGTCGGGAAGGCCACTCAAGGCATGCAGAAGACAAGGCCCCGGCAAGAGGAGCTTGCCGGGAAGGCTCGGAGCGCGACAAGCCTCCGGACGCGACAAGGATTCGGCCGCGGCAAGCAACCTCTCTCCATCTCCGCTCCAGCTCATCAAGTGACGTGTCGCCATGGGACCGTTCCATGCGCGTGTGTCGAGAGGCTGTGCAGCCAGCGGAGAGCAGCGATAAGCGGCGCTGACAAGCTTGCCATCGTGGCGAGCGGAGGCACACCTGACGGTCTCTGTTGCACTGTTTGGCCGACACTGGCGGGCATTTATTGCTTTTGTCCCTTGCCGTCAGAGTTAGGTATTTACACTGTACACTATTCGAGTAGGTGTACCAACTCCTATTTTTACATTTGTACCCTCGCCTATGTTGCCACCTGTCGGAGACCCCTTGAACATATAAAAGGAGGCCCATGCGCAACGTAGAGGGGGTTCGAGTTTCGGTTCATTCGACCCACCAGAGACCAGATACGCTCACGCTAGGTTTTGTAGCTCGCATCGCTCCCTAGCAAGAACACAATACATCAAACAAGCAGCAGTAGGAGTTTTATCTCTCCGGAGAGCTCCGAAGCTGGGTAAACTACTCGTGTGCCTCGCCTCGATCCGCTCTTCGTGCGATCTCCGCCCCCCTCCGAACCACAAAGGGGCCTGGTCCTCCGGCCCCATAGGTGTTCGTGGGTACGATCAGCCTCCCTGACAAGACATGATGCTATATTCATGATCATTGCCTTAGATATCATCATAACTATGTGCTTTTCTACCAATTGCTCAACAGTAATTTGTTTACCCACCGTATGCTTTCTTTCAAGAGAGAAACCTCTAGTCAAAACTATGGCCCTCGGGTCTATCCTTTATCATATTATTTTCAGACCTATAAAACCAAAAACCCAAAAATACCTTGCTGCAATTTATTAACCTTTACTTTGTTTTGCACTTTCACTTATCTTTTATACCTATCTCTATCAGTTGCAAGTAACCGTGAAGGGATTGACAACTCCTTTGTCGCGTTGGGCGCAAGTATTTGTTTGTTTGTGTAGGTGCAATCATTGGTGACTTGTGTGTTCCTCCTACTGGATTGATACCTTGGTTCTCTACTAAGGGAAATACTTATCTCTACTTTGCTGCATCACCCTTTCCTCTTCAAGGAAAAAACCAACGCAAGCTCAAGAAGTAGCAGGAAGAATTTCTGGCACCGTTGTCGGGGAGAGGATCTACATCAAGCCTACTAAGTACCCATCATAATATCTCATCTCTTGCATTCACATTATCTGCCATTTGCCTCTCGTTTTCCTCTCCCCACTTCTAAAACATTTTCAGAAAACACAAAAATATTTTCCTTCTCCCCGTTCGTCTTTTCCTTTGCTTTTTGCTTGTGTGCTAGATTGCTTGCTTTGTCACGATGTCTCAAGAAAATACTAACTTGTGTGATTTTTCCAACATTAATAATAATGATTTTATTAGTACTCCGATTGCTCCCGTTAATGCGGAATGTTATGAAATTAATGCCGCTTTGTTGAATCTTCATACAAAAGAACAATTTTCTGGTAGTCCTAATGAAGATACTGCATCCCATCTTAATACTTTCATTTAGTTGTGTGATATGCAAAAGAAAAAAGTTGTGGTTAATGATATCATCATTGTCAAATTGAAGTTATTTCCGTTCTCACTACGAGATCGTGCTAAAACTTGGTTTTCATCCTTGCCTAAAAATAGTATTGATTCATGGAATAAGTGTAAGGATGCTTCTATTTCCAAGTATTTTCCTCCTGCTAAGGTCATCTCTCTTAGGAACGATATGATGAATTTTAAGCAACTTGATCATGAACATGTTGCACAATTATGGGAGAGGATGAAATTAATGATAAGAAATTTCCCTACTCGTGGTTTAAGTTTATTGATGACCATACAATTTTTTATGCTGGATTGAATTGTGCATCTAGAAATCTTTTAGGTTCCGCCGCGGTTGGTACTTTTATGGAAATCACATTAGGATAAGCTACTAAACTCCTAGATAATATTATGGCAAATTACTCTCAATGGCATGCTATTGAAGAAATTAACACTTTGAGTGGAAAGATGGATGAACTTATGAAATTGATTGCTAGCAAGAGTGCTCCTATTGACGCTAATGATATGCCTTTATCTACTTTGATTGAGAATAGTAATGAATCTATGGATGTGAATTTTGTTGGTAGGAACTCATAACCCACAAAGTATAGGGGATCGCAAGAGTTTTCGAGGGTAGAGTATTCAACCCAAATTTATTGGTTCGACACAAGGGGAGCCAAAGAATATTCTCAAGTATTAGCAGCTGAGTTGTCAATTCAACCACACCTGAAAGACTTAATATCTGCAGCAAAATATTTAGTAGCAAAGTAGTATGGAAGTAACAGTAACAATGGCAAAATTAATGGTAGCAGTTTTGTAGCAATCGTAACAGTGGCAATGGAAAAGTAACGGAGCAAAGATCAATATGAAACGAGCTCGTAGGCAATGGATCAATGATGGATAATTATGTCAGATGGAATTCCTCATGCAACAGTTATAAGATAGGGTGACACAGAACTAGCTCCAATTCATCAATATTATGTAGACATGTATTCCGAATATAGTCATACGTGCTCATGGAAAAGAACTTGTATGTCATCTTTTGTCATACCCTCCCGTGGCAGCAGGGTCCTAATGGAAACTAAGGGATATTAAGGCCTCCTTCTAATAGAGTACCGGACCAAAGCTTTAGCACTTAGTGAATACATGAACTCCTCAACCTACGGTCATCACCGGGAAGTGTCTCGACTGTTGTCACTCCAGGGTTGCCGGATCATAACACGTAGTAGGTGGATATACCTTGCAGGATAGGATCAAGAACACAAATATATTCATGAAAACATAATAGGTTCATATTTGAAATCATGGCACTCGGGCCCTAGTGAAAAGCATTAAGCATAGCAAAGTCATAGCAACAACAATCTCAGAACATAGTGGATACCAGAGATCGAACCATAACAAAACAAACTCGATTACATGGTAAATCTCATCCAACCCATCATCATCCAGTAAGCCTATGATGGGATTACTCACGCATGGCGGTGAGCATCATGAAATTGGTGACGGAGGATGGTTGATGATAACGATGGCGACGATTTCCCCTCTCCGGGGCCCAAAATGGACTCCAGATCTGCCCTCCCGAGGAAGAACAGGGCTTGGCGGCAGCATCGTATCGTAAAACACGATAAATCCTTCTCCTTGATTTTTTTCTCCCCGAAAGTGAATATATGGAGTTGAAGTTGAGGTCGGTGGAGGTCCAGGGGGCCACAAGGATATAGGGCACGCCACAGGGGGGTGGGCGCGCCCCCCACCCTTATGGCCAGGGTGTGGGCCCCCTTCGGTTGATTGTTTCGCCAATATTTTTTATTTATTCCAACTGATCTTCGTGAAGTTTCAGATCATTCCGAGAACTTTTATTTCTGCACAAAAATAACACCATGGCAATTTTGCTGAAAACATCACCAGTCCGGGTTAGTTCCATTCAAATCGTGCAAATTAGAGTCCAAAACAAGGGCAAAAGAGTTTGGAAAAGTGGATACGATGGAGACGTATCAACTCCCCCAAGCTTAACCCATTGCTTGTCCTCAAGCAATTCAGTTGACAAACTGAAAGTGATAAAGAAAAACCTTTACAAACTCTGTTTGATCTTGTTGTTGCAAATATGTAAAACCAGCATTCAAGTTTTCAACAAAGATTATGAACTAACCATATTCACAGTAACATTTAGGTTTCACATTTACTCATATCAATGGCATAATCGGCTAGCGAGCAATAATAATAAATCTCGGATGACAACATTTTTTTCGAAACAATCATGATATGATATAACAAGATGGTATCTCGTTAGCCCTTTTTGAGACCGCAAAACACAAATGCAGAGCACTCCTGAAGATCAAGGACTGACTAGACATCGTAATTCATGGTAAAAGAGATCCAGTCATACTCAATATAAATTAATAACAATGCATACAAATGATAGTGGTGCTCTCTAACTGGTGCTTTTTATAAGAGGATGATGACTCAGCAATGAAAGTAAATATATAGGCCCTTCACAGAGAGAAGTAGGGATTTGCAGAGGTGCCAGAGCTCGAGTTTTTAAAACAAAGATAAATAATATTTTGAGCGGTATGCTTTCATTGTCAACATAACAACCAAGAGATCTCGGTATCTTCCATACTAGATACATTATAGGCGATTCCCAAACAGAATGGTAAAGTTTATACTCCCCCACCACCAACAAACACATTCCACGGCTGGTCCAAAACAATGGGTACCGTCCAACTAACAACAGTCCTGGGGGAGTTTTGTTTGCAATTACTTTGATTTGATTTGAGCATTGGACTGGGCATCCCGGTTACGAGCCATTTTCTCGTGAATGATGAGCGGAGTCCACCCATCGTGAGAATAACGCACCTAGCATGGAAGATATTGACAACCCTAGTTGGTACATGAGCGATTCGAGCATACAAAACAGATTATCATTTGAAGGTTTAGAATTTGGCACATGCAAATTTACTTGGAACGACAGGTAAATACCGCATATAGGTAGGTATGGTGGACTCATATGGAACAACTTTGGGTTTATGGAAGTGGATGCACAAGCAGTATTCCCGCTTAGTACAAGTGAAGGATAGAAAAAGACTGGGAAGCGACCAACCAGAGAGCGACAAAAGTCATAAACATGTATTGAGATTAACCAACATTGAGTGCAAGCATGAGTAGGATATAAATCACCATGAGCATAAATATTGTGGAGGCTACGTTGATTTTGTTTCAACTACATGCGTGAACATGTGCCAAGTCAAGCCACTCAAATCTTTCAAAGGAGGATACCATCAAATCATACTACATCACAACCATTTTAATTGTCATGTTGGCACGCAAGGTAAACCATTATAAACTCCTGGCTAATTAAGCATGGCATGAATAACTATCATCTCTAATTTTCATTGCAAACATGTTTCATTCATAATGGGCTGAATCAGGAACAATGAACTAATCATATTTACAAAAACAAGATAGGTAGAGTTCATACCAGCTTTTCCTCATTTCAATCATTTCATCATCTATCGTCATTATTGCCTTTCACTTGCACGACCGAACGGTGTGGATAATAATAATAGTGCACGTGCATTGGACTAAGCTAGAATATGCAACATTTATTCAAAGGAGAAGCCAAGGAAATACAAGCTCTTTATTAGATCAACAATAATGCACATGAGAGCCACTCAACATTTTCATCATGGTCTTCTCCTCTCGACCCCTAAAGAAAAGAACAGGATTTCAAAGAAACACAGTGAAATGTTTTTGGATTTTTTGTTTTTCTGGAGGAAGGTAAAACAAGAACGAGAAAAACTATTTACACGGGAAAGCTCTCATTGCTCTCTGACTATAGCTCCAGAAAACCTCTTGTCTGCTAGGACTACGTCGGTATTTCCCAAAGAGGAAGGGATGATGCAGCACAGCGAGGGTAGGTATTTCCCTCAGGGAAGAAACCAAGGTTATCGAACTAGTAGGAGAACCAAGCAACACAACGTAAACAACACCTGCACACAAATAACAACACCTCGCTACCCGATGTGTTAAAGGGGTTGCCAATCCCTTTCGGATAACGATGCCAGAAATTTGTAGTAGATTGAAATAATAGATCGCAATTAAAATAAAGTGCAGCAAAGTATTTTTGTAGTTTTGGTTTAATAGATCTGAGTAAAAATGCAAAGGAAAAGTAGATCGCAGGCAAATATATGAGGAAGAAGACCCGGGGGCCGTAGGTTTCACTAGTGGCTTCTCCGAGAAAGATAGCAAACGGTGGGTAAACTAATTACTGTTGGGCAATTGATAGAACCTCAAATAAAATAATTATGACGATATCCAGGCAATGATCATTACATAGGCATCACGTCCAACATTAGTAGACCGACTCCCGCCTGCATCTACTACTATTACACCACACATCGACCGCTATCCAACATGCATCTAGTGTATTAAGTTCATGAAAAAACGGAGTAATGCAATAAGAACGATGACATGATGTAGACAAGATCCATTTATCTATTGCGTAGATATAGATCCCATCTTTTTATCCTTAGTAGCAACGATACATACGTGTTGTTTCCCTTTCTGTCACTGGGATCAAGCACCGTAAGATCGAACCCACTACCGGGCATCTCTTCCCATTGCAAGATAAATAGATCAAGTTGGCCAAACAAAAACAAAATATCAGAGAAGAAATGTGAGGCTATAAGAGATCATGCATATAAGAGATCAAAGAAACTCAAATAACTTTCATGGATTTAAAAAGATATGACTGATCATAAACTCAAAGTTCATCAGATCCCAACAAACACACCGCAAAAAGAGTTACATCATATGGATCACCAAGAAACCATTGTATTGAGAATTCAGCGAGAGAGAGAGAAAGCCATCTAGCTACTAACTATGGACCCGAAGGTCTACCAAGAACTACTCACGCATCATCGGAGAGGCACCAATGGAGGTGGTGAACCCCATCCGAGATGGTGTCTAGATTGGATCTGGTGGTTCTGGACTCTGCGGCGGTTGGATGAATATTTCGTCGATGCTTCTAGGGTTCTGGTATTTTTGGGGTATTTATAGAGCAAAGAGGCGGTCCGGGGGGGGGGGGCACCCGAGATGGGCACAACCCACCAGGGCGCGCCTGGGCCTCCTGGAGCGCCCTGGTGGGTTGTCCCCTCCTCGGGACTCCCCCCAGGTGCAACCAGGGCCCAACATCTTCCATCTGACCCATAAAAAATCATCATAGAGTTTCGTGGCATTTGGACTCCGTCTGGTATTGATTTTCTGTGATGTAAAAAACATGGAAAAAACAGCAACTGGCACTTGGCACTATGCCAATAGGTTAGTACAGAATAATGTATTAAAATGATTATAAAACATCCAATATTGATAACAAAACAGCATGGAACAATCAAAAATTATAGATACGTTGGAGACGTATCAGCATCCCCAAGCTTAACTCCTGCTCGTCCTCGAGTAGGTAAGTGATAAAAACAGAATTTTCGATGTGGAGTGCTGTTTATCATGTCATATCATATTCTTTTCTTTGTAGCATGGACATTTGGACTTTTATGTGATTCAAAGCAATAGTCTAGTTTTGACATAATAATTTAGATACTCAAGCATATCAACAAGCAACCTTGTCTTTCAAAATATCAATGCTAAAACAAGTTATCCCTAGCCCATCATGCTCAAACATAGATTCATTCATGAAACACACTCGAATATTAGCTACACCCAATACTTAAGTACGATCATATTGCCTCCTAGTTGGTGCTTTTTTATAAGAGAGGATGGAGACTCAAATTCAAAATAAAAATTGCATAAAGTAAAAGATAGGACCTTCGCAGAGGGAAGTAGGGATTTGTAGAGGTGCCAGAGCTCAAAGCGAAAAAATTAGAGATAAAACATTTTGGGAGGTGTATCCATCCCACCAACAAAACGACTTAGAGTTCCCAACACTTTCCATGCTAGATATGCCATAGGTGGTTCCCAAATAGAAAATAAAGTTTATTCCTTTTTCCACCATACTTTCACTTTCCATGGCTAACCGTATCCACGGGTTCCCTCCATACCAACACTTTCCAAGGAATTTATTATTTGACAACATAAAGTAAATTCATTTTTGGATTTCGGGACTGGGCATCCCGAAAACCTTTGCCTTACTCTCGCGCAATGACAAGTGAATAAACATTCATCGTGAGAATAACACATCCAACATGGAAAATATTAGCCACCTGCTACTGCTCATGAGCGAAACAAACACACAAAAGAGAAGTTTATTTTTAAAATTAGAGATGGCACATGCAAATTTTCTTAGAACAGCAAAAGAATACCCCATATAGGTAGATATAGTAGACTCATGTGGCAAAACTGGTTTCAAGGATTTTGGATGCACAAGTAGAGATCATACTTGGTGCAAAGTGAACGCTAGCAAAAGATTGGGAAGCGACCAACCAAGAAACGGATAATCTCATAAGCAAGCATTAAGCATAACTAGCACCGAATAATGCACCACAAGTAGGATATAACTTCCATTGCATGATTATTGACTTTCGTGCATGCATAGGGAATCACAAACCTTAACACCGGTATTCTTACTAGAGCACAATTACTCATCAACATAACTCACATATCACATCATCATATCTCAAAACTATTACTAAGAATCATGTTTATTTTGTCCAATGATCTTCATGACATTTTTTCTTTATTTCTTTATCCTTCTTGGATATCTATCACTTTGGGACTAATTTTCATGTGTTGCTTTTCATAAGCTCAAACAAATATAAGTGAAGATCATGAGCATAACAAATTTTCTTTCTCTCAAAATATCCTAAGTGAAGCAAGAGAGAATTTCTTCAAAATTTTACTAACTCTCAAATAAATCTACGTGAAGCAAGAGAGCATTTCTTCAAAAATACTAAGCACACCGTGCTAAAAAAGCTATAAGTGAATCACTAGAGCAAGACCTAGCTCATAAAAGATTCAAGTGAAGTACAAAGAGCAATTCTAATAAGTCATGATATAGTTTTGGCTCTCTCAAATAGGTGTGTCCAACAAGGATTGATGACTTAAAACACAAAATAAAACAAGCAAAGACTCATATCATACAAGACGCTCCAAGCAAAACAGATATCATGTGACGAATAAAAATATAGCCTCGAGTAAAATACCGATGGTCGTTAGAAGAAAGAAAGGGAAGCCACTCGGGGGCATCCCCAAGCTTAGTTGGTTGCTCATTCTTGGATAATAGCTTGGGATGCCGGGCCATCCCGAAGTTTAGGCTCTTCTATCCTTCTTTCATCCATCGTAAGATAACCCAAAACTTGAAAACTTCAATCACATAAAACTCAACAAAACCTTCGTGAGATCCGTTAGTGTAAGAAAATAAATCACTACTGTAAGTGTTGTGTCAAACCAATTCTTATTTTGTTTTTGTCTTATATCTACTATATTCCAACTTTTATATGGCAAAAACTCATCAAAGAAAACCATAGAGCCATCAAAATAAGCACACAACAGAAAGAAAACAGAATCTGTCAAAACAGAACAGTCTGTAGCAATCTGATTTGTTCAAATACTTCTGGAACTCCAAAAATTCTAAAAAACTAGGACAACCTGGATAATTTTCATATTGATCTTCTTCAATAAGAATGGGCATTTTATCATGTTCTGGTGAAATTTAACAATTATTTTCGTGAGCACAAAGTTTCTGTCTTTTTTAGCAAGATCAAACAACTATCACCCAAGAAGATCCTGTTGGTTCTACTTGGCACAAACACTAACTAAAACACAAAAAGCACAATCGTAACAGTAGCATAATTGTGTAAACACACAAGAACATAAAGCAAAAAGCAAAAATAAATTTTATTCATTGGGTTGCCTCCCAATAAATACTATAGTTTTACGCCTTAGCTAGGCATAAAGCGAGGATCTAAGTTTTGTCATCCTTCTTCTTCTTAGTTTTCTTAGAGGTGTTTTCATCATGGGCTTTTGTAAACACAACATAAAACATATTGTCCATGGAAACTTTAGCTCCTTAGTTGGTTTTCATCATCCCTATTTCCTGCAACAATCCAAGAGTAGTGTTGATTAACATTATTAAAAACTTGTTGCATTATGTCTATAACGGGGACTTCCTTCTTAAGATTCTCATCAAAGATTTTATTATCCCTAAGCAAATGTCTCAAAGCATAGTCACTACCGTAAATAATTTCTTCAATCACGGGCTTCTCACGATTCATACCATAAAAGTCAAAGATTTCTCTAGGTTCCCAAATTATGTACTCAAAACTCATTCATAAGAACGAGTGCCCAACTTTTTAGCCCTAGGATTTTTTATATCGGGGAGCTCAAAAAGTAATCTTTGCAAAGTAGGATGGTACGAATAAATTTACTTTCAAGTTTCAGAACTAGTGCTGAAATAGCATTAGCATAAGATCTAGTAGTTTTAAGTATAGGAGCATCATCAAGACTTAGATTCCCAACACAATTGAAAAATTCTTGAATACGTTCTTTTCCCATAAAGTTCCCTTGCCCCAAGATAAAAGTTTTAGCATCCAGATTGCATGTACGTCCAATCTTAGGAGTCAGGCCATCATCTGCTAGTGCCATACCGAAATCACTCATGATTGCAAGCAGAGAATAGATCTGACGAGAAGACGGTGGACGAAAAAAGAGAGGCGAATAAAATGGCAAATGTTTGTGAAGTGGGGGAGAGGAAAACGAGAGGCAAATGGAAAATAACGTAAATTGCAAGGAGATGAGATTTGTGATTAGGAACCTGGTTATGTTGAAGATCCTCCCCGGCAACGGCGCCATAAATTCCTTTTGATCGCTCTCTGACTATAGCGCCAGAAAAGCTCTTGTCTGCTAGGACTACGTCGGTATTTCCCCAAAGAGGAAGGGATGATGGAACACAACGACGATAGGTATTTCCCTCAGTGAAGAAACCAAGGTTATCAAACCAGTAGGAGAACTAAGCAACACAACGTATACATCACCTGCACACAAATAACAACACCTCGCAACCCGACGTGTTAAAGGGGTTGTCAATCCCTTTCGGGTAACGATGCCAGAAATTTGTAGTAGATTGAAATAATAGATCAAAAATAAAATAAAGTGCAGGAAAGTATTTTTGTATTTTTGATTTAATAGATATGAATAAAAATGCAAAGAAAAAGTAGATCGCAAGCAAATATATGAGGAAGAAGACCCGGGGGCCGTAGGTTTCACTAGTGGCTTCTCTCGAGAAAGATAGCAAAAGATGGGTAAACAAATTACTGTTGGGAATTTGATAGAACCTCAAATAATTATGACGATATCCAGGCAATGATCATTACATAGGCATCACGTCCAAGATTAGTAGACCAACTCCTACCTGCATCTACTACTATTACTCCACACATCGACCGCTATCCAGCATGCATCTAGTGTATTAAGTTCATGGAAAATGGAGTAATGCAATTATAACGATGACATGATGTAGACAAGATCCGATTATCTATTGCGTAGATATGGATCCCACCTTTTTATCCTTAGTAGCAACGATACATACGTGTTGTTTCCATTTCTGTCACTCGGATCAAGCACCGTAAGATCGAATCCACTACCGGGCTGTGACGCCCGGATAATTAAGCTATAGTAACCCTCTACTAATGATGCCACGTCACCTCGATTTCTGTTAATAAACTCGCGTTAGTTCGAAATGATTCAAATTCAAATTTTGAATTTAAGTCAAACAATAAAAGTTTTCAAACATTAAAATAAAAATGTTCGGTTGTACTAAATATTACATAGATAATTATGGTGTAGAGGACACAGTTTTATAAAATGCATAAATATTTTAACTTGAATTAAAACAGAAGAGAAAATAAATAAAAGAAAGAAAATACAAAAGAGAAAAACCAACAAAAAAAGGGAAAGAAATCCCCCGGGGCTCCTACCAGAGACACCGCCCAATCACACGACACCGCCAGCCGGCCAGCTCCCCCTGGCCCAACCGGCCTCCCCATATCCACCATCCCCGAAACCCTATCCCACTACCACCACGCACTCCCCCCCCCACCACTCGCTCGCTCCCCCCACTCCCCCGATCCAGATCGGGATCGGGGCAACCACGCCCTTTCCCCCGACGCCTCCCATCGCCGCACCACCGCGCCTCCATCCTCCTCCGCGACGCCACCTCGCCAGCGCCGCACCTCCCGGCCTCCTTCCGCTCCCTCGTGCACCGCGTCGTCTTCCCCGAGCTCCGCGCGTGCTCCATCCATGGCCGCCCGACCCCGTCGCCGGAACCTCGTCGTCGTCGCCAGTCGCAGGAGCTTCCTCGCCGGCCTGCTTCCTCCTCCTCATCGGCCTGCTCCCACGTCACCCGTCGTCCCCGTCGCCCCCCTCGACCCCCGCTGCCACGGACCCCACGAACTCCTGTGAGCCTCGCCCCTCTCCCCCTTTGCGTCTCTGCTCGCCCGCGCGTGGCCTCACCTTCCCAGCGCGATGGCGGCGCTCAAGACTTTGCAGACGCCCAGCGCGAGCGAACCCGCCTCGCCTTGCCTTGGCGCTGCCGCCGCTCCCGACCACCCGACGAGCTCCGCCTCGTCGCGCCCCAGAATCGCCGTCCTTCCCACTTTTCGGCCTTTGCCTGCTCGAGCCGCAGCCATGGCCGCCCCGACAACCGCCTTCATCAGCCGTCTCCGCCTGACCTCGCCGACGATGACCCGCTTCCACCCCACGGCCACTCCTGCCGGCCACCGTGCCACCGCCCTGGCGCGCACCGGCGCCTAGCCGCGTCGTGCGCCCAGCGCCCCTCGGGCATGCGCCGTTCGGGCGACGCCCGCACCCAGCGCCCGTAAACCGCATCGCCTCCTGGCCCTATGACAGATAGGGCCCACCCCCCAGAACGGTTTAAAAAAAGAATTAAAATACATAATTAGTAATAGAAATAATTAATTGATTAATTAATTAACTAAATTAATTAAGTTAATTAATCCTAATTAATTAATCTAATTAACCTGTTAGTTTAACTAAACAGTAATTAGTTTAACTAAACCCTAATTAACCTAACAGTGTATGACAGGTGGGTCCCACTGGGCCCACACGTCAGTTTGACCCAGTCAACCTCTGTTGACTGCTGACGTCATGCTGACGCAAGAATACACTGTTCTGGATAATGTTGAATTAAAATATTTAAATTAATCCTAAAAATGATTTAAAACTTTAGAAATTAATATAAAATAAACCGTAATCAGATGGAAAAACTTTCTACATGAAAATTGCTCAGAACGACGAGACGAACCCAGAAACGCAGCCCGTTCGTCCGCCGCGCATCCCTAACCTATCGGACTCGCAACTTTCCCCCTCCGGCTCCTCTGCCCGAAAACACGAAACACCGGGGATACTTTCTCGGGTGTTTCCCCCCTTCACCGGCATCACCTCATACCGCGTTAGGGCACGCCTAGCATCACGCTTTGCTTTGTCATGCATCGTCATGCATATGTTTGCATTGTATTCATTGTTTCTTCCCCCTCTTTTTCCGCTAGACACTGAGACCGACGCCGCTGCTACCGAGTATGACTACGGAGTTGACGACCCCTCTCTCTTGCCAGAGCAACCCGGCAAGCCCCCCCTGATCACCAGATATCGCCTATTCTTCTCTATACTGCTTGCATTAGAGTAGTGTAGCATGTTACTGCTTTTCGTTAATCCTATCCTGATGCATAGCCTGTCCTTGCTACTATTGTCGTTACCTTTACCTGCAATCCTACATGCTTAGTATAGGATGCTAGTGTTTCATCAGTGGCCCTACATTCTTGTCCGTCTGCCATGCTATACTATCGGGCCGTGATCACGAGGGAGGTGATCATGGGTATATACTATATACTTTATACATGACACATGTGGTGACTAAAGTCGGGTCAGCTCGTTGAGTACCCGCAAGTGATTCTGATGAGGGGGCTGAAAGGACAGGTGGCTCCATTCTGGTAGAGGTGGGCCTGGGTTCCTGATGGCCCCCGACTGTTACTTTGTGGCGGAGCGACAGGGCAGGTTGAGACCACCTAGGAGAGAGGTGGGCCTGGCCCTGTTCGGCGTTCGCGGATGCTTAACACGTTTAACGAGATCTTGGTATTTGATCTGAGTCTGGCTACTGGCCTATACGCACTAACCAACTACACGGGAACAGTAATGGGCACTCGACGTCATGGTATCAGCCGAAGCCTTCGTGACGTCAGCGACTGAGCGGCGCGCGCCGGATTGGAACGTAAGCCTGCTCTTGTATTAAGGGGGCTAGTTCTGCTTCCGGCCGCGTTCGCAACGTGCAGGTGTGCTAAGGGCGATGGGCCCAGACCCCTGTGCGCTTAGGTTTAGACCGGCGTGCTGACCTCTCTGTTGTGCCTAGGTGGGGCTGCGACGTGTTGATCTTCCGCGGCAGGGCATGACCCAGAAAAGTGTGTCCGGCCAAATGGGATCAAGCGTGTTGGGTTCTGTGGTGCACCCTCAGGGAAGTTAATCTATTCGAATAGCCGTGATCTTGAATGTGACGACTTGGAGTTGTACCTTGACCTTATGACAACTAGAACCGGATACTTAATAAAACACACCCTTCCAAGTGCCAGATACAACCCGGTGATCGCTCTCTAACAGGGCCACGAGGAGGGGATCGCCGGGTAGGATTATTGCTATGCGATGCTACTTGCAGGACTTCAGTCTACTCTCTTCTACATGCTCCAAGACGGAGCCTGCTAGAAGCGTAGTCTTCGACAGGATTAGCTGTCCCCTTCTTATTCTGGCATTCTGGAGTTCAGTCCACTGATATGGCCCTTTACACATATACCCATGCATATGTAGTGTAGCTCCTTGCTTGCGAGTACTTTGGATGAGTACTCACGGTTGCTTTTCTCCCTCTTTTCCCCCTTTCCCTTCTACCTTGTTGCTGCAACCAGATGTCGGAGCCCAGGAGCCAGACGCCACCGTCGATGACGACTCCTACTACCCCGGAGGTACCTACTACTACGTGCAGGTCACCGACGACCACTGTGAGTAGTTTAGGAGGATCCCAGCAGAGGCCTACGCCTCTTTCGATCTCAGATCCCAAAGATGTGCTAGCCTTCTTAAGGAAAACTTGTTTAACTTATGTCCGTACTCAGATATTGATGCTTCCACGACTCGTCTATGATCGAAAGCACTTGTATTCGATCCCTCGAGGCCCTGGCTTGTATTATGATGCTTGTATGACTTATTTATGTTTTAGAGTTGTGTCGTGATATCTTCCCGTGAGTCCCTGATCTTGATCGTACACATTTGCGTGCATGATTAGTGTACGATTGAATCAGGGGCGTCACACGGGCACCTCTTCCCATTGCAAGATAAATAGATCAAGTTGGCCAAACAAAACCCAAATATCGGAGAAGAAATATGAGGCTATAAGAGATCATGCATATAAGAGATCAAAGAAACTCAAATAAATTTCATGGATATAAAAAGATATGACTGATCATAAACTCAAAGTTCATCAGATCCCAACAAACACACCACAAAAAGAGTTACATCATATGGATCTCCAAGAGACCATTGTGAGAATTCAGCGAGAGAGAGAAAGCCATCTAGCTACTAAGTACGGACCTGAAGGTCTACTAAGAACTACTCACGCATCATCGGAGAGGCACCAATGGAGGTGGTGAACCCCATCCGAGATGCTGTCTAGATTGGATCTGGTGGTTCTGGACTCTGCGGTGCCTGGATGAATATTTCGTCGACGCTTCTAGGGTTCTGGTATTTTTGGGGCATTTATAGAGCAAAGAGGCGGTCCGGGGGGCACCCGAGGTGGGCACAACCCACGAGGGTGCGCCTGGGCCTCCTGGCGTGCCCTGGTGGGATCTCCCCCTCCCCTGGAATCCCCCCATGTGCAAGCAGGGCCCAACATCTTCCATCTGGACCATAAAAATCATCGTGGAGTTTCGTGGCATTTGGACTCCGTTTGGTATTGATTTTCTGCGATGTAAAAAACATGGAAAAAACAACAATTGGCACTTGGCACTATGTCAATAGGTTAGTACCCAAAAAATGATATAAAATGACTATAAAATGATTATAAAACATCCAAGATTGATAATAAAACAGCATGGAACAATCAAAAATTATAGATACGTTGGAGACGTATCAAGCTCCCAACAAGCAAAAGAAGAACGAGAAATCTTTTTGGGTTTTCTTTTAATACTACAACTAAATGAACATGGAAAGGAAACTAAGCAGAAGCTACAACTAATTTTTTGTTATTTTCTTAAGGTTTTCAAACACAAAAGAAGAAAGCGGGAAAAAGAAAATAAACTAACATGGATAATACAATGAAAAAGTATGAACACCGACAACTGGAATGAGTGTGTGAACATGAATGTAACGTCGGTGAGAAATACATACTCCCCCAAGCTTAGGCTTTTGGCCTAAGTTGGTCTAGGGCCACCACTGACCTGGATGATATTCGAAATCATAGTTGGGGTCGTATTGTGCTGCGGCAGCTACCGCTTGGCGAGTTGCCTCCTGGAGACGAGCATCCTCCGTTGTTCTCTCATACTCGTTTGCCTCCTCTGTAGTTATAAAATATCTCCCATTTACCTGAAAGTTAAAGAAGGTAGGAACAGGAAGGGTAACATGGACGGCATGCCGTCTATCAATTAATCGGTAATGGAGGAACTGTTTGTTCCTCTCAAGAAAATGGTAGTGTACCATAGCATTATAATCAAGAAAAGTAGGTGGCAACTCTATGTCAATTAGCTAAACGAGTTGCATAAATCCCCCTCTTTAGCATTAAGATGTAACCTCCTCGCAATAATGGCCCCCAAGTTATATCGCTTATCACCTAACACCGAACACTTGAGGACACTAAGATCTGGAATGCAATGGTGTCAATGCTCATGCTTACCATTAATGCATGTACCTATAAAGAGAGCAAAATAACGTATGGCCGGAAAGTGAATGCTCCCTATGGTGGCTTGTGTAATATTTCTAGTTTCTTCCACGGTGATGCTAGCAAGGAAATCATTGTATTAAGATTTCTGAGGCTCACTAAGAATACCCCCTTGTGGAATTTTGCATGCATCACGAAAATCTTCTAGGTCCATGGTATAAGATTTATCATAGAGATCAAACAGGGCAGTATGAGTATTGCGCTTAGACGAAAACTCAAACCTCCGCACAAAGGAATCGGTGACGTGATAGTATTGTCGGCACGTGTATTGTCGGCACAAAGGAATTGGTGAGGTGATAGTATTGTTGGCACAAAGGAATCGTATGCATTGGATCGGTGATGAATGATTAAGCCAGATGCGATTATTCATGCAACAGTTATAACATAGGGTGACACAGAACTAGCTCCAATTCATCAATGTAATGTAGGCATGTATTCCGAATATAGTCATACGTGCTTATGGAAAAGAACTTGCATGACATCTTTTGTCCTACCCTCCCGTGGCAGCGGGGTCCTAATGGAAACTAAGGGATATTAAGGCCTCCTCTTAATAGAGTACCGGACCAAAGCATTAACACATAGTGAACACATGAACTCCTCAAACTACGGTCATCACCGGGAGTGGTCCCGATTATTGTCACTTCAGGGTTGCCGGATCATAACACATAGTAGGTGACTATAGACTTGCAAGATAGGATCAAGAACTCACATATATTCATGAAAACATAATAGGTTCAGATCTGAAATCATGGCACTTGGGCCCTAGTGACAAGCATTAAGCATAGCAAAGTCATAGCAACATCAATCTCAGAACATAGTGGATACTAGGGATCAAACCCTAACAAAACTAACTCGATTACATGGTAAATCTCATCCAACCCATCACCGTCCAGTAAGCCTACGATGGGATAACTCATGCACGGCGGTGAGCATCATGAAATTGGTGATGGAGGATGGTTGATGATGATGGCGATGATTTCCCCTCTCCGGAGCCCAAAACGGACTCCAGATCTGCCCTCCCGAGGAAGAACAGGGCTTGGCGGTGGCTCCGTATCATAAAACGTGATGAATCCTTCTCCCTGATTTTTTCTCCCCGAACGTGAATATATGGAGTTGAGCTGAGGTCGGTGGAGGTCCAGGGGCCCACAAGGACAGAGGGTGCGCCCCAGGGGGTTGGGCGCGCCCCCACCCTTGTGGCCAGGGTGTGGGCCCCTTCGGTTGATTCTTTCACCAATATTTTTTATTTATTCCAAAACTGATCTCCGTGAAGTTTCAGGTCATCCCGAGAACTTTTATTTCTGCACAAAAATAACACCATGGCAATTTTGCTGAAAACAACGTCAGTCCGGGTTAGTTCCATTCAAATCATGCAAATTAGAGTCCAAAACAAAGGCAAAAGAGTTTGGAAAAGTAGATAGGATAGAGACGTATCAGGAACAATTTTGGTAATAACGCGTATAGAGGTAATTTTAATCCTTGGCCGTTTCCTAGTAATTCCTCTACTAATTATGGTAATTCCAACAAAAATTCTTATGGGAATTATAATAAGATACCCTCTAATCTTGAATAATATTAAAGATTTTATTAGCTCCCAAAAGATTTTCAATCATATGGAGAAGAAAATTTGCTTAAGATTGATGATGTGGCTAGAAACGTTGATACAATTTCCCATGAGATTGATTCCTTTAAGATTAGATCTATGCCACCCAAGCTGGATATTAACGATTCTCTGAAATCTATTCAAATTTCTATTAATGAAAGTAGGGAGAGAACCACTACGATGCGAGCTAAGAGAGAATGGCTGGAAAAAGTATGTTCTTCTAGTTTTCGCCATAATCATGATGAAGATCTTAAAGTGATTGGTGTGACTCCTATTGAATCTATGTTTGATAATACTCCCTCTGTCCCAAAATTCTTGTCTTAGATTAGTTTAGATACGGATGTATCTAATACTAAAACGTGACTTGATGCATCCGTACTTAGACAAATCTAAGACAAGAATTTTGGGACGGAGGGAGTATAAAACTTGGTAAATAAGGGACTGGAGAGGAGTCAACTTTAGTTAAAAGGCGTCCCAATAATTTGAAGGGTGAAGATCTTAATGAAAAAATTGATAAAGGTGGCTTTGGCGAGGTCAAAACTTTAACTAGTGATGAGCCCACTCTTTTGGATTTCAAGGATTTTAATTATGATAATTGTTCTTTTATTGAGTGTATTTCCTTATTACAATCTATGCTTAAATCACCTCATGCTTATACTCAAAATAAGGCTTTTACTTAACATATTATTGATGCTATGATGAAATCTTTTGAAGAAAGACTTGAGTTGGAACTTTCAATCCCTAGAAAACTTTATGATGAATGGGAAGCTACTATTAAAATTAAGACTAAGATTATGAGTGCGATGCTTTGTGTGATTTGGGTGCTAGCGTTTTGATAATCCCCAAGTGCAAGGAATCATCGTAGCAATTTCCAAAGGTGGAAGTGATAAGTATGGAGTGTCGAACCCACAAGGAGCTAAAGGTAAGATCAATATTCTCTCAAGTCCTATCTCACATCGACATTTAATTTCTACATACAATTTAACGTTTGCTTCCATCTAGAAATGAGAAATAAAACTACGTTGTGGGTATGAAGAGGATAGATTTGCATGATATCAGATAACTAAAATAAAAAATAGGTGTTGTTATCATAAAGTTAGAATATATCACAATATATTACAAATAACGAGTGTGAAATAATGATGGATCGGTGTGCGGAATTGTCCTAGGCAATTGTTAACAAGATCGGTAATCATTATTGCAATTTTATATGAGGGAGAGGCATAAGCTAACATACTTTCTCTACTTGGATCATATGCACTTATGATTGGAACTCTAGCAAGCATCCACAACTACTAAGATCATTAAGGTAAAACCCAACCATAGCATTAAAGTATAAAGTCCCCTTTATCCCATACGCAACAACCCCCTTACTCGGATTTAAGCTTCTGTCACTCTAGCAAGCCACTATAACCGAATCATGAACGTATGGCAACACCCTACAGATGGAATCCTTCACGTGTGCACGACACGGAAGGTACCATAGGACAGCACCAAAATAAAACATACAACTCAAACCAATCTAGATCATCAATCAACCCAAAAGACAAAAGAAATCTACTCAAAACATCACAGGATGGCAACACACCATCGGGTCATAATATGTGGTGTAAGCACCATGTTCAAGTAGGGGATTACATCAGGGTGTAGGAGAGTGGACCGCTTAAAAGAGATGAGGAAGGTGATGAAGATGGTGATGTTGATGAAGACGAGCACCGCAGCGATGGTTTCCCTAGTGACACTCCGGGGCCACCGAGAGAGTCTCCCCCTTGTGGTTCCTCCTCCATGGCCTCCCCCTAGATGGGGAGAGGTTCTACCTCTGGTCCTTGGCCTCCATGGTGATGATGGCCCCCTCCGGTTTCCTCCTCCATGGCCTCCGGTGATGATGGCCCCTCCGGCAGGGTGCCGGAGAGGGCCTAGATTGATTTTTCATAGCTACAGAGGCTTGCGGTGGCGGAACTTCCGATCTTGGGTTCTTTTCGGGGGTTTTGGCATTTATAAGAATTTTTTGCGTCGGTCTCACGTCGAGGGGGTGCTCGAGGGGCCCACAAGCCACAGGGGCGCGCCCTACCCCCAGGGCGCGCCCTGATGGCTTGTGGCCACCTCATCCACTTCCTGGCCCAGCTTCGGTGCTTCGGGGGTCTCTTTTGGTTCATAAAAAATCACCGTAAATTTTCAGCCCATTTCGAGAACTTCTATTTCTGACAAAAAACACCACCACGCTAGTTCTGCTGAAAACAGCGTCAGTTCAGGTTAGTTCTAATCAAATCATACCAAAACCATATAAAATTGTTGTAAACATGGCATGAATACTTTATAAATTATAGATATGTTGGAGAAGTATCAGCATCCCCAAGCTTAATTCCTGCTCGTCCTCGAGTAGGTAAATGATAAAAGAAATAATTTATGAAGTGTGAATACTAGCATAGTGCATACGTTTGATCAATGATAATTCCACTCACTTTTTCTAGCATCATTATATATCATAAACTATAGCTCATCTTATAAAACTTATCATGATAAAGTAACAAGCTATTCACATGTTAAAGTATAGATCATAAAGTTTCTTGAAAACTAACAAACTATGCTCTCGGTCACCAAACAATTGCAATTCATCTTATTTTCAGGAAGGGTCTATGTAAGAGCTTTGATTTAGCAAATTCCACATACTCAACTATCATATAGTCTTCCATGATTGCCAACACTCAAAGCATAATTTTAGAACAAATAACATTCGTCGAACACAGAGAAAGATAGGGGCTTAATGTTTCGCCTCCCAACTTATTTATCCTATAGATAATTGTCAACAGTAATAATTCATGATCAAATATATTTGAATTGCCATATATACTTGGATATTTCCCCATCACATGATGCTTGCCAACTAGAGAATAATTGAGTTTGAAATAAGAAGGAATACTATTAACTCATGCATAAAAGTAAATACATGAAAGTAAAAGACATGCCCTTCGCCGAGGGAAGCAGAGGTTGTCATGCGCTTTTTATTTTTGGATGTGCAAACCCTTAATGCAAAGGAACGTCACGTTGTATTGCCCTTTGTGATAGCAACCTTTATTATGCAGTCCCTCGCTTTTATTTCTTTACCATCACAAGTTCGTACAATGCTTATTTTCCCTTACAATAAAAGATCATACATATTTAGGAGCAATTTTTATTGCTTTTTGCACCGATGACAACCTACTTGAAGGATCTTATGCAATCCATAGGTAGATATAGTGGAAACTCATGGCAAGAAATGGGGTTTAAAGGTTTTTGGATGCACAAGTAGTATCTCTACTTAGTACAATTTTTTGGCTAGCAAAAGATCCTAAGCAAGCACCATATGTTAGAGGATCCATAACAATATAACTTCTATACAAATATACCCAAACATAACTCATTACGTTGTCTTCCTTGTCCAACTTCAACTAATTTTCTCAAGTTTGAAAATAATTAATGGGGCTCACAATCATAGAAGATGTCCAAGATAGCATATTTATATGTGAAATCTCTCTTCCTTCAATATTCTTTCATGAATTGTTCAAGTGACCAATGTTGAGTTTGCTAGCTTTCAATAAATTTTATCACCTATACTTCTTATGTGTGAAGTCATTACTCCCCATGGGATAAGCATATGAAACATATAAAATTTCAGATTTATGATATTCAATTCATTCAACCATTCAGTCATAGGATATAAGTGAAGCATGATAGTAAATGACAAAACTACTCCAAAAGATGTAGGTGAAGATCAATGAGTAGACAAATAGTTAAATAGCCATGTGAGGACTCTCTCTATCATTCAAGATTTCAGATCCAGTGATTTTATTCAAACAACTAGTAAAATGAAAATACGCTCCAAGCAAAACACATATCATGTGACAAATAAAAATAAAGCTCCAAGTAAGGTATACCAATAGTTTTGAATACGAAAGAGGGGATGCCTTCCGGGGCATCCCCAAGCTTAGGCGCTTGAGTCTTCCTTAAATATTACCTTGGTGTGCCTTGGGCATCCCCAAGCTTAGGTTCTTTCCATTCTTCATTCTTCTCATATCGATATCTCACCCAAAACTTGAAAACTTCAATCACACAAACTCAACCGAATACTCGTGAGTTCCGTTAGTATAATAAAACAAATCCTTCACTTGGGTACTGTCAAGATAAGATTCATAATTGTTTCCACATAATTCCTACTATACTCTATCATTTCCACAATTTATATTAAGCAATATAAGCCATAGAAACTAGAAAACAAGCAAACTATGCATCAAAAATAGAATCTGTCAAAAACAGAACAGTCCGTAAAGATCTGAATTATGCTCATACTTCTGTTACTCCAAAAATTCTGAAAAATTAGGACAACGTAAAAAAATTGTATATCAATCCTTTGTAAACAATTCAGAGTTTTTCACATTCCAGTGAATTTTAACAATTTTGTTACTGGACGCAAAAGTTTCTGTTTTTGCATAGAATCAAATCAACAATCAACCACGACATCCCAAAGGCTTTACTTGACGCTTTATTGAAACAAAAACTATAAAACATGATTAATACAGTAGCTTAATCATGTGAACACACAAAAACAGTAAGGATAAATATTGGGTTGTCTTGCAACAAGTGCTTTTCTTTAATGCCTTCTTAGCTAGCCATGAAATTTTAATGATACTCTTACAAGCCCAATTTAGATGATAATTTTATTCATAATGTAAAATATATAAGTGAAGTTCATAGATAATTCTGCAATTAGTATATATTAACCAATATCCAAGCTCAAAATATATAAGTGAAGCACAAAGAGCATTCTATAAAGTCGTACTAAAAAGATTTAAGTGAAGCACATGAAGCATTCTATAAATCAATGAAGGACTATCTCATACTAGCATGGTGCATAAAGGAAAAGAAAATAAAAATAAACAAAAAAGACGCATAACATGGGAACAAAACAAAAACTGAGGTATACTGATAATTGTTGAAGAAGAAAGATGGGATGCCAACCGGGGCATCCCCAATCTTAGATGCTTGAGCATCCTTGAAATATTTACTTGGGGTGCCTTGGGCATCCCCATGCTTAAACTCTTGCCTCTCCTTATTCTTCTCATATTGATAACTCCTCGATCTTCGAACACTTCATCCACACAAAACTTAAAAAAAAACCTTGTGAGATCCGTTAGTATAATAAAGCAAATCGCTACCTTTAGGTACTGTTGTAAACTCATTTAAATTTTATATTAGCATTATATCTACTATATTCCAACTTCACCATGGTTCATACCCCCCGATACTACCCATAGATTCAACAAAATAAGTGAACAATACGTAGAAAACAGAATCTGTCAAAAACAAGACAGTATGTAGCCATCTGGAAATTTCGTATACTTCTGTAACCCCAAAAATTCTGAAAAAATAGGAAAAAATAAAAAAAAAATGCATAGAAGTACTGTGTAAGAATTTCAAAAACTTTTGACATTCCAGTAAAAAATGTAAAATCACGCACTACAGCCAAAGTTTCTGTTTTTGCACCGCACATAGCAAACAAGCAACCTAATCATCCTAAAGACAAATCTTGGCACACTATTTTTATAATACAATGGATATTTACAAGGGGATAATTATTTATGAGAAAATTCCATGAAAAATTCTACATTGTTTCCATGAGCATCAACACAAGTGTTCAAGGTCGACCCTCACTTTTCCAATGCATAACCTTCCAATCACTTCTCTTTTTGAAAAAGTTTTTAGGCATAAGAGGAAAATATTTTTTTGTATTTTGCATTTTTTTTAATTTGTTTGTTTCACCCACAACTAAAGAAAACAAAAACAAAAGGCAAAACAAAATCTACTTAGTGAAGAAAGAAAACAAGCACACACGAGAATATCAACCCCACGCTATTGCTCCCCGGCAACGGCGCCAGAAAAGAGCTTGATAATCCACAAGTGCAAGGAATCATCATAGCAATTTCCGAAGGTGGAACTGAAAAGTATGGAGTGTCGAACCCACAATAAGCTAAAGGTAAGATCAATATTCTCTCAAGTCCTATCTGCCACTGATATGACTCTACGTACACTAAACATTTGCTTCCATCTAGAAACGAGAAATAAAACTACATTGTGGGTATGAAGAGGATAGCTTTGCATGATATCGGAGAACTAAAATATAAAAATAGGTGTTGTTATCATAATGTTAGAATATATCACAATATATTACAAATAGCGAGTGTGGAATAATGATGGATCGATGTGCGGAATTGTCCTAGGCAATTGTTAACAAGATCAGTAATCATTATTGCAATTTTATAAGAGGGAGAGGCATAATCTAACATACTTTCTCTACTTGGATCATATGCACTTATGACTGGAACTCTAGCAAGCATTCGCAACTACTAAAGATCATTAAGGTAAAACCCAACCATAGCATTAAAGTATAAAGTCCCCTTTATCCCATACGCAACAACCCCCTTACTCGGGTTTAAGCTTCTATCACTCTAGCAACAAGCGAACCATGAACATATTGCAACACCCTACAGCGGGAATCCTTCACGTGTGCGCGGCATGGAAGGCACCATAGGACAGCACCAAAATAAAGCATACAACTCAAACCAATCTAGATCATCAATCAACCCAAAAGACAAAAGAAATCTACTCAAAGCATCATAGGATGGCAAAACATCACTGGATCATAATATGTGGCATAAAGCACCAAGTTCAAGTAGGGGATTACAATGGAGTGCGGGAGAGTGGACCGCTTAAAAGAGAAGAGGAAGGTGATGAAGATGGTGATGTTGATGAAGACGATCACCGTGACGATGATTCCCCCGGTGGCACACCGGTGCCACCGAGAGAGAGGGGGAGAGAGTCTCCAGCTTGTGCTTCCTCCTCCGTGCCCTCCCACTAGATGGGGAGAGGTTCTCCCCCTGGTCCTTGGCCTCCATGGTGATGATAGCCCCCTCCGGATTCCTCCTCCATGGCCTCCGATGATGATGGCCCCCTCCGGCAGGGTGCCGGAGAGGGCCTAGATTGATTTTTCACACCTACAGAGGCTTCCGGCGGCGGAACTTCTGATCTAGGGTTCTTTTTGGGGGTTTTGGCATTTATAAGAATTTTTGGCGTCGGTCTCACGTCAAGGGGGTGCTCGAGGGGCCCACAAGGGGGTGCTCGAGGGGCCCACAAGCCACAGGGGCGCGCCCTACCCCCTAGGCGCGCCCTGATGGCTTGTGGCCACCTAGTCCACTTCCTGGCCCTGCTCCGGTGCTTCAGGGGTCTCTTTTGGTCCATAATAAAACACCGTAAATTTTCAGCCCATTCCGAGAACTTTTATTTCTGCACAAAAACGACACCACGGTAGTTCTGCCGAAAACAACGTCAGTATGGGTTAGTTCTAATCAAATCATACCAAAACCATATAAAACTATTGTAAACATGGCATGAATACTTCATAAATTATAGATACATTTGAGACGTATCGCATTTCCACTATTCCAAAAACTTTATGTGATGTGCTAGGTTTCCATAAATTTGATGATTGTTCTTTAAATTTGCACTTAGGCGGATTCCACTATTAAGAAACCTATGGGAATAATTAATGATGTTCCTATTATTGCAAATAGGAATTATGTGCCCGTAGATTTTATTGTGCTTGATACATATTGCAATCCTGCATGCCCCATTATTCTTGGTAGACCTTTCCTTAGAACGATTGGTGTGATTATTGATATGAAAGAAGGAACCATTAGATTTCAATTTTTATTAAGGAAGGGCACGAAACACTTTCCAAGAAATAAAATCAATTTTCCATATGAATCTATTATGAGGGCCACTTATTGATTGAATACCAAAGATGACAATACCTAGATCTGTGCAATATGCCTAGCTAGGGGCGTAAAACAATAGTGCTATTTGAGAGGCAACCCAATTTTATTTTATGTTTTTGCTTTTGCTTATGTTTTTCAATAAATATGCAATTATACTTCTGTTATGATTGTGTTTTAGTGTTTAAATTAGTGTTTGTGCCAAGTAAGACCTTTGCGATGATTTGGGTGATAGTTGATTTGATTCTGCTGAAAAACAGAAACTTTTGCGCTCAGTTCTGGAATTTTGTAAATTCACAAAACAGTGCTTTTGATCTGCTTTTACAAAAGATCGATATACAAATTGCCTATGTTTTCTTAAATTTTCAGAACTTTTGGAGTTACAAGCACCGCTTGTGGTGTTGAAACACTCTGTCGTCATGTACTGTTAATAACCCCCTACAATGCTATGCATTTCCAGTATCTGTTTGCAGGTGCTATCGAAAGCTTACTCCTTGCAATGATTATCCTTGATACTTTTCTATCATGCAGGGAAAGTAAAAGCACTTCAAGGAGATGAAATTCATGCTTCTCTAGTAGAGACTGCTTTACTCTTTGAATCTATATATGAGATTTATGGTTAGATATTTTACAATGATTATCCTTCGCCATCTAAACTTGCAGGAGAATAAAGTTAGCCTTAGTCTCGAGCAAATTCCTTTCTTCTATTGAGGTGTTTTCCTTGCATATATCCTTTGTTTCATACTTGTTGCAGGAAAACTCCGTCAGAAGCATATCTACTCCGAGCAATATCTCAATACTTCCCTTGCCCTGATAATCCTAGAGTATCTAACTTGTAGGGAACTTATATCTCGAGTGGATTCAAATCGTGTTCTGAGAAAATCTTCATGGCTTATCCTTCGTCACAAATCATTCTAAGTATTCACTTTATCTAACAAATCTTCTTCAAGATTGTATGTATGTGGCAGGAAATACCTCAGACACTATCGAGTGAATTGTAACAGATCACAAATGAGATCATATGTCAATATCACTCGTTGAAGATTCGTCTTTCTATCATCTATGCATTCGATGCATATCTTCAGGGGGAGTGTGTTTTATCTTCATAATTATCTCTCGTCTTTTATTATCCTTTGCATTCCATTTCATTCATTTATCTATCCGTCGATGTGTTCTGTTTTGTCAACAATTATCCAAAAAGGGGGAGATTGTTGGTGCAATATCTATCGTCCTGTGTTTTGGAGATTGTTGACAGAAACATGCATGGACTAATTTGTCTGCTAGTGCATACAGAGGGAAATAGCCCATGTGGTACCGAAGAGAATGCTATCTCTGGTGTCAAGTTCGATGAACTTCACCGAAGAATATCTGCATTGCATAGAAGAATGAGCTACATCCGTTGAAGAAATGTAGGTGAGAAGATTGATGTGAAGGAGTTAGTGTCGGTGTCAAAGCCGGCGGTCTCGAGTAGGGGGTCCCAAACTATGGACCTTTGATGAATGGGGAACAGTAGGCATAGGACATGATGTTTACCCAGGTTTAGGCCCTCTCTAAGAGGTAAAACCCTATGTCCTGCTTCATTATATTGCTTGTGTATGAGGGGGTTACAGAGTAGTTCTACCAGGAGATCAGAAGAACTAAAACCTAGCTACTAGGGTGGTGATTATTCCTCTAGCCTCTATGGACTAAGTCCCCTGGTTTATATAGCCACCAGGGGTGCTAGGGTTTACAGATAGTCAGTTACACGAAGGAAACATTAGATCGTCCATCATGACCTGGGGTGCATTTTGATACGTCTCCAACGTATCTATAATTTATGAAGTATTCATGCCATGTTTACAATAGTTTTATATGATTTTGGTATGATTTGATTAGAACTAACCCGGACTGACACTGTTTTCAGCAGAACTACCGTGGTGTTGTTTTGTGCAGAAATAGAAGTTCTCGAAATGCGATGAAAATCAACGGAGAATTTTTCTGGAAAATATAAAAAATACTGGAACAAAAATCTACCAGAGGGGAGTCACGTCGACCCCACGAGGGTGGGGGTGCGCCCACCCCCCTGGGGCGTGCCCCCCTATCTCGTGGCCGCCTCGGGGACTCCCCCTGACTTGTTCTCGACACCATCCTCTCCTATAAATACAGAAACCTTGATAACCCACAAGTATAGGGGATCGCAACAATTTTTGAGGGTAGAGTATTCAACCCAAATTTATTGATTCAACACAAGGGGAGCCAAAGAATATTCTCAAGTATTAGCAGTTGAGTTGTCAATTCAACCACACCTGGATAACTTAATATCTGCAGCAAAGTATTTAGTAGCAAAGTAGTATGGAAGTAACGGTAACGGTGGCAAAAGTAACAATGATAGTTTTGTAGTGATTGTAATGAGAGCAACGGAAAAGTAAATAAACGAAGAACAATATGTGAAAAGCTCGTAGGCATTGGATCGGTGATGAATGATTAAGCTAGATACGATTA
Source organism: Aegilops bicornis (assembly GCA_021605145.1). NCBI lineage: Eukaryota > Viridiplantae > Streptophyta > Magnoliopsida > Poales > Poaceae > Aegilops > Aegilops bicornis. Next base: position 568,520,184 of record CM038675.1, read on the forward strand.
TTCATGCAACAGTTATAACATAGGGTGACACAGAACTAGATCCAATTCATCAACGTAATGTAGGCATGTATTCCGAATATAGTCATACGTGCTTATGGAAAAGAACTTGCATGACATCTTTTGTCCTACCCTCCCGTGGCAGCGGGGTCCTAATGGAAACTAAGGGATATTAAGGCATCCTTTTAATAGAGTATCAGACCAAAGCATTAACACATAGTGAATACATGAACTCCTCAAACTACGGTCATCACCGAGAGTGGTCCCGATTATTGTCACTTCGGGGTTGCCGGATCATAACACATAGTAGGTGACTATAGACTTGCAAGATAGGATCAAGAACTCACATATATTCATGAAAACATAATAGGTTCAGATCTGAAATCATGGCACTCGGGCCCTAGTGACAAGCATTAAGCATAGCAAAGTCATAGCAACATCAATCTCAGAACATAGTGGATACTAGGAATCAAACCCTAACAAAACTAACTTGATTACATGATAAATATCATCCAACCCATCACCGTCCAGCAAGCCTACGATGGAATTACTCACGCACGGGGGTGAGCATCATTAAATTGGTGATGGAGGAAGGTTGATGATGACGATGGCAACGGATTCCCCTCTCCGGAGCCCCGAACGGACTCCAGATCAGCCCTCCCGAGAGAGATTAGGGCTTGGCGGCGGCTCCATATCGTAAAACGCGATGAATCCTTCTCTCTGATTTTTTTTCTCCCCGAATGTGAATATATAGAGTTGGAGTTGAGGTCGGTGGAGCTCCAGGGGGCCCATGAGGCAGGGGGCACGCCCAGGGGGGCAGGCGCGCCCCCCACCCTCGTGGACAGGGTGTGGGCCCCTTGGCCTTGATTCTTTCACCAGTATTTTTTATTATTTTCAAAAATAATCTCCGTTGATTTTCAGGTCATTCCGAGAACTTTTATTTCTGCATAAAAATAACACCATGGCAATTTTGCTGAAAACAGCGTCTGTCTGGGTTAGTTCCATTCAAATCATGCAAGTTAGAGTCCAAAACAAGGGCAAAAGTGTTTGGAATGTAGATACGACGGAGACGTATCAAACCTCCAGAAAATAACCTAGATCGGAAGTTCCTCCGCCGCAAGCCTCTGTAGCCACGAGAAATCAATCTAGGCCCTCTCTTGCACCTTGCTGGAGGGGGCCATCATCACCGGAGGCCATGGAGGAGGATCCCGGAGGGGCCATCATCGCCATGAAGGCCAAGATCCAGAGGGAGAACCTCTCCCCATCCAAGGGAGCCCATGGAGGAGGAAGCACAAGGGGGAGAACCTCTCCTCCTCTCTCTCTCTCGGTGGCGCCGGAGTGCCATCGGGAGGGGAATCATCGCCGCGGTGATCGTCTTCATCAACATCACCATCATCATCACCATCCTCATCTCTTTTACGCGGTGCACTCTCCCGCACCCCCGCTGTAATGCCTACTTGAACATGGTGCTTTATGCCACATATTATGATCCAATGATGTGTTGCCATCCTATGATGTTTTGAGTACATATCCTTTGTCTTTGGGTTGATTGATGATCTAGATTGGTATGAGTTGTATGTTTTATTTTGGTGTTGTCCTATGGTGCCCTCCGTGTCGCGCAAGCATGAGGGATTCCCATTGTACGGTGTTGCAATACTTTCATGATTCGCTTATAGTGGGTTGCTTGAGTGACAGAAGCATAAACCCGAGTAAGGGGGTTGTGGCGTATGGGATAAAAGGGACTTGATGCTTTAATGCTATGGTTGGGTTTTACCTTGATGATCTTTAGTAGTTGTGGATGCTTGCTAGAGTTCCAATCATAAGTGCATATGATCCAAGAAGAGAAAGTATGTTAGCTTATGCCTCTCCCTCATATGAAATTGCAATGACGACTACCGGTCTTGTTAACAATTGCCTAGGATAATTCCGCACACGGACCCATCATTATTCCACACTCGCTATTTATAATATTTAGTAATATATTCTAACTTTATAATAACATCACCTACTTTTATGTTTTAGCTCCCTGATATCATGCAAAGTTATCCTCTTCATACCCACAACATAGTTTTATCTCTTGTTTCTAGTTGGAAGCAAACGTTCGGTGTACGTAGAGTCGTATCAGTGGCAGATAGGACTTGTGAGAATATTGATCTTACCTTTAGCTCCTTGTGGGTTCGACACTCCATACTGATCACTTCCACCTTTGGGAATTGCTACGATGATTCCCTGCACTTGAGGATTATCACATTTCAAGACATAATAAGTCTTCGATGCGGATACGGTGCGGCCCAATTGTCCGACCCATGAGAGATAGGCTAGGCCCCCAAGGACCCCCCCCCCCCCAATCCAGGACTCCCTCAGTAGCTCCCAAACTAGCCTTTAACACCATCTTTACATTACCTCCCTGACCGCAGACTCCAGCTTGCAGGCGAGTTCCCCTTCGCCTTGAGTGTTCAGAATAATCCATCCCATGTTTAAGCTTTCAATCAGTACTTGATTTAATTCAGCCACAGGCTGAATCTTATCCGGGCTCCGAATTATCTACTTTACTTAACCTTGAAAGCCAATCATCTGGATGCGAACAGTGCCTTTGGCCGACAACTTTAGGCGAGGGGTCGTGTCCAGTCATAAACACGAAGACTCGACACGCGACTCAAGGCCGCCCTTTTGATGACATGTCCCTTCAAGGTGGAGATCGTGCCCCATTTTTAAGGGATTTGATCAATGATCCACAGTATCCCACTTGCGCATAATGCTACGAGTATATCGGGAAGAGGCGAGGTGGGCGGTGCATTTACAGGACTCCTGGTATTACAACTGCTTATAAAGAGGGGCAGCCAGAGGTATCCCTGCACGCTCTCTTCCCCTTCTTGCCACAACTTTTCCAATCTATAGTGCTCGAGCACTCCAACCCTTCTTCCCGGCAGATCGATCTCGGCAATGGCCGGATCTGGAGCGAAGGGCAAGTGGGAGGCCTCATGCATCACTGACAGCGACATCAAGGAGCTGAAGCAGGAGGGATTCATCTCCCCCAACATCGCTCATCGATCCCCAGAAGAAGGCCAGATCGTGCCAACGCCTCGCGCAGGCAAACGGGTGGTGTTCGTCCCCCACTTCATTCGGGGACTAGGTTTCCCCCTCCATCCGTTCATTCGAGGGTTGATGCTCTACTATAGCCTTGACTTCAACGACCTGGCTCCGAACACTTTCCTCCATATTTCGGCCTTCATCATCATTTGTGAGGCCTTCCTCCGGGTCCAGCCGCACTTTGGCCTATGGCTCAAGGTTTATAATGTTAAGCCAAAAATCATCGACGGCCAGCACGTAGATTGTTGGGGTTCCATGGTCAGCAGGCTTTCCCGACTTGGCTGGCTGGAGGGCGTGTTTGTTGATACTGTTAAGGTCTGGCAAAAGGAATGGTTCTATATCACCGAGCCCCCCTGACGCGGTCTGGGTTGCCGCTCCCAAATTCAGATCGGGGCCCCAACAAGGTTAACCTTATGGACTAGAAAAGGTCTTGATTGGGGTTCTACCACCTAAGTGGAGGCGGTGCAAACACGCGTCTCCAATATCATAAAGGCGGGGACCGCACTGACCAATGTGGTCTAGATTATGATCTTCCACGGTCTCCTGGCTTGCCAACGCCGAGCCATCCCAATGTGGTCTTCGAAGCCGAAGGACCCCCGCACCACGCAATACCTTCACGGCACTACCCGCAAGAAACTATGGAGGACGATGTTCAAGCCGTAGAAGACGTGTCCAGATAAGAACCCTCCCAGGGAGGTAATGTGACAACGTCCCCTTTGTGTTCGGATATTTATTGTCTTATTTTGATTCTCAACTCTCAACTTGTTCTCCAGGGCTGGCTCAGGAAAGCCGAGGAGATGGATTGTCCGGCGCCCCTACCCGAAGATCCCATGTTGGCTTTGTAATGCGTTGGAGGCCAGAGTGAGCCTCCGCACAAGACGTCATCTGAACAGCAAATCCGAAGACACTGTGGCCGCCTCTGTCACAGATGGGGACGAGGACGAGGACGAAGAGGAGAGCGGCTCCTCCCGCTCCAAGAAGAGGGCGGCGCCGGCCGAAACTGAGAGGGAACACCCTTCCCCTACCCCAAATAGGAGAGGAAGGGGAAAGCTCGTCATAATTGATGACAACTCGGATTCTGATAAGAAGTCTGCAACTTCGGAGAAAGTCCCGGAGCAGGTTTCCAGAATCAAGCCCCAGGCCGAAAGGTAAGAACCCGAAGACTTTTTGGGCATTAGTTTCACTAAACCAATACCAAAAAGTATATGTTCTTCTGCACCGCAGCCCGCCCCGCGACCTTCCTATCGACCAAGTGTCGAAGGGCACTTCTCCATCGGCCAACCTGGCGGAGAGTGGAGGTGCGTCGCATTCTGCGCCTCCCCCGATCATCGGAGAGACCGGGGAGGTGATGTCCTAGAGGACCCCACCCATGCCGAACACAGGGGGAGGGGGTGAGGATATTTTCATGGCCCAAGCTAACGCTTCGGTCATCGAAAACAAGGAGGAGGAGCTCGAGCAAGCTGAGCCTTCCCAGACAGCGGTTCCGGAGCCTAGGTGGCCCTTCGAAACAACGACACTGCCTTCTACTAAAGGGGGAGCAGGGGCCCTGCTGCCCATGCCGAACACTAGGGGTTGAGGTGTGGCCGAATGGCCGGAAATAATAAGGGAGGCTATGAGAAGCTCCTCCATAGTCGCCAAACATTGTGTCCTTATGGATGCGGTTTTGCAAAGTCTCTGGTCCATTAACAACGGACCGAGAGACGCTTTCGGTGGCCTCCTGACAGTCTTTGAGGTAAACAAAGTAATGTTTGATCGCGATCTGACTATAGCAAGCTCTTGTCTGCTAGGACTACGTCGGTATTTTCCCAAAGAGGAAGGGATGATGCAACACAGCGATGGTAGGTATTTCCCTCAGTTAAGAAACCAAGGTTATCGAACCAGTAGGAGAACCAAGCAACACAACATAAACAACACCTGCACACACAAAAAACACCTCGCAACCCGACATGTTAAAGGGGTTGTCAATCCCTTTCGGGTAACGATGCCAGAAATTTGTAGTAGCTTGAAATAATAGATTGCAAATAAAATAAAGTACAACAAAGTATTTTTTGTATTTTTGGTTTAATAGATCTGAATAAAAATGCAAAGGAAAAGTAGATCACAAGCAAATATATGAGGAAGAAGACTCGGGGGCCATAGGTTTCACTAGTGGCTTCTCTCGAAAAAAACAGCAAACGGTGGGTAAACAAATTAATGTTGGGCAATTGATAGAACCTCAAATAATTATGACGATATCCAGGCAATGACCATTACATAGGCATCACGTCCAAGATTAGTAGACCGACTTCTGCCTGCATCTACTACTATTATTCCACACATCGACCGCTATCCAGCATGCATCTAGTGTATTAAGTTCATGGAAAAATGAAGTAATGCAATAAGAACGATGCCATGATGTAAACAAGATCCGTCTATCTATTGCGTAGATATAGATCCCATCTTTTTATCCTTAGTAGCAATGATACATATGTGTCGGTTCATTGCATGATACCGAATAATGCACCACAAGTAGGATATAATTTTCATCGCATGATTATTGACTTTCGTGCATGCATAGGGAATCACAAACCTTAACACAAATATCCCTACTATTGCATAATTACTCACCAACATAACTCACATATCACATCATCATATCTCAAAACTATTACTACGAATCAAGTTTATTTTGTCCAATGATCTTCATGACATTTTTTTTCTTTATCCTTCTTGGATATCTATCATTTTGGGACTAATTTTCATGTGTTGCTTTTCATAAGCTCAAACAAATATAAGTGAATATCATGAGCATAACAAATTTTCTTTCTCTCAAAATAATTTCAATGAAGCAAGAGAGAATTTCTTCATAAATTTACCAACTCTCAAATAAATCTAAGTGAAGCAAGAGAGCATTTCTTCAAAAAATACTAAGCACACCATGCTCAAAAAGATATAAGTGAAGCACTGGAGCAAGTCCTAGCTCATAAAAGATTTAAGTGAAGCATAGACAGCAAATCTAACAAGTCATGATATAATTTTGGCTTTATCAAATAGGTGTGTCCAGCAAGTATTTATGACTTAAAACACAAAATAAAACAAGCAAAGACACATATCATACAAGACGCTCCAAGCAAAACACATATCATCTGGCGAATAAAAATATAGCCTCGGGTAAAATAACGATGGTCGCTAGAAGAAAGAGGGGATGCCACTCGGGGGCATCCCCAAGCTTAGTTGGTTGCTCATTCTTGGATAATAGCTTGGGATGCCAGGGCATCCCCAAGCTTAGGCTCTTCTATCCTTCTTTCATCCATCGTAAGATAACCCAAAACTTGAAAACTTCAATCACACAAAAACTCAACAAAACCTTTGTGAGATCCGTTAGTGTAAGAAAAATAAACCACTACTATAAGTGTTGTATCAAACCAATTCTTATTTTGTTTTTGTATTATATCTACTGTATTCCAACTTTTCTATGGCAAAACTCATCAAAGAAAACCATAGAGCCATCAAAATAAGCACACAACACAAAGAAAACAGAATCTGTCAAAACAGAACAGTCTGTAGCAATCTGATTTGTTCGAATACTTCTGGAACTCCAAAAATTCCGAAAAACTAGGACAACCTGGATAATTTGTATATTGATCTTCTTCTAAAAGAATTGGCATTTTATCATGTTCTGGTGAATTTTAACAATTATTTTCCCGAGCAAAAAAGTTTCTGTCCTTTTCAGCAAGATCAAACAACTATCACCCAAGAAGATCCTATTGGTTCTACTTGGCACAAACACTAACTAAAACACACAAAAAAACACAATCATAACAGTAGCATAATTTTGCTAACACTCAATAACAGAAACCAAGAAGCAAAAATAAAACTTATTCATTGGGTTGCCTCCCAACAAGTGCTATAGTTTTACGCCCTTAGCTAGGCATAAAGCAAGGATCTAAGTTTTGTCATCTTTGGTTCGAGATCCATAAGATGCCCTCATGATTGATTCATAAGGTGGCCTAATTTTTGTTCTAGGAAAGTGTTCCATACCCTTCCTCAAAGGAAATTGGACCTTAATATTGCCTTCTTTCATATCAATCACGACACCAATAGTGCGTAAAAACGGTCTACCAAGAATAATTCGACCAGACAGATTGCAATCAATATCAAGAACAATAAAATCTATGGGCACATAATTCCTATTTGCAAGAATAAGAACATCATTAATTCTACCCATAGGCTTTTTAATAGTAGAATCCGCCAAGTGCAAATTCGAAGAACATTCTTCAAGATTAATAAGACCAAGCACATCACATAAAGATTTCAGAATTGTGGAAACACTAGCACCCAGGTCACTCAGAGCAAAAAAATCATAATTTTTAATCTTGACTTTGATAGTAGGTTCCCATTCATCATGCAATTTTCTAGGAATTGATACTTCTAATTCCAATTTTTCTTCCAAAGCTTTCATCATAGCATCAACAATATGTTTAGTAAAAGCTTTATTTTGTTCATAAGCATGGGTGAATTTAGCATGGATTGCAACAAAGAAATACAATCAATCAAAGAGCAACTATAATAATTAAAGTCTTTGTAATATAAAAGAGTGGGCACATCACTAGTTAAAGTTTTGACCTCTCCAAACCCACTTTCATCAATTTTCTCAACAAGATTTTCACCCTCCAAAATATTGGGACGCCTTCTACCTAACGTTGACTCTTATCCAGTCCTTTTTTCATCAATCTTATCTTTACTAAACAAGGAATCAATAGAAGAAACACCAATCATTTTAATATCTTCATCATTTTTGCAAGAATAATCAGTAGAAAAAGCTTTCTCTAAGAATTCTCTTTTAGCTCTAAGCATAGCAGTTCTTTTCTTGCTTTCATCCATAGAAACATAAAGAGCTTTAATTGATTCATCTACCTTAGGCACAAAGATTCCCATCTTGAGATTTTCCACATCATGAGCAATTCTATCAACACTTCTAGACAAATCATCAATCTTATTCAACTTTTCTTCTATGGAAGTGTTGAAAACTTTTTGTGTGTTGATAAATTCTTTAATATTATTCTCAAGATCAGAGGTGTTCCTATTATTATTATAAGATTGATTTCCATAGGAATTACCATAATTATTAGAGGAATTACTAGGAAAAGGCCTAGGATTGAAATTTCCTCTATAAGCATTGTTGTTGAAATTATTTCGAGAGATAAAATTCACATCAATGGCATCACTATTTTGCTCAATCAATGTAGACAAAGGCATATCATTAAAATCAATAGGAGAACTTTTACTAGCAACAAATTTCATAAGAGCATCAACTTTATCACTCAAAGAAGAAATTTCTTCAACCGAATTAACTTTTTTACTAGTAGGAGCCCTTTCGGTATGCCATTGTGAAGAATTTGCCATGATATTATTAGGTAATTTGGTGGCTTCACCCAAAGTAATTTCCCTAAAAGTACCACCTGCGGCGGAATCTAAATGATTACGAGAAACAAAATTCAATCCCGCATAAAATTTTTGTATGATCATCCAAAGATTTAATCCATGAGTTGGGCAATTCCTTAGCATCATTTTCATCCTTTCCCAAGATTGTGCAACATGCTCATGTTCAAGTTTCTTGAAATTCATGGTCTGGGTTCTAAGGGAAATAATTTTTGCAGGAGGAAAATACTTAGTGATAAAAGCATCTTTGCACTTATTCCAAGAATCGATACTATTACGAGGCAAAGAAGAGAACCAAATTTTCGCAGAATCACACAAAGATAACATAAATAATTTCATCTTGACCACATCATTGTCCACATCTTTTTTCTTTTGCATATCGCATAATTCCACGAAGGTATTAATATGGGACGCGACATCCTCATTAGAGTACCGAAAATTGGTGTTTCATAACAAGATTCAAGAAAGCGATTAATATCACAAGTCTCCGCAGTAGTGGCGGGAGGAGCAAGCGGAGTGCCAATAAAATCATTGTTGTTGGTATTTGAGAAATCACATAACTTGGTGTTCTCTTGAGTTATTATGACTACTGAGGGAGTCCTGGATTAGGGGGTGTCCAGATGGCCGGACTATAACCTTTGGCCGGACTCCTGGACTATGAAGATACAAGATTGAAGACTTCGTCCCGTGTCCTGATGGGACTTTCCTTGGCGTGGAAGGCAAGCTTGGTGATACGGATATGTAGATCTCCTCCCATTGTAACCGACTCTGTGTAACCCTAGCCCTCTCCGGTGTCTATATAAACCGGAGGGTTTTAGTCCGTAGGATGAACAACAATCATACCATAGGCTAGCTTCTAGGGTTTAGCCTCTCTGGTCTCGTGGTAGATCTACTCTTGTACTACCCATATCATCAATATTAATCAAGCAGGAGTAGGATTTTACCTCCATCGAGAGGGCCCGAACCTGGGTAAAAACATCGTGTCCCCTGTCTCATGTTACCATCCGCCTAGACGCACAGCTCGGGACCCCCTACCCGAGATCCGCCGGTTTTGACACCGACATTAGTGCTTTCATTGAGAGTTCCTATGTGTCGTCATCTTTAGGCCCGATGGCTCCTCCAATCATCGACAACAATGCGGTCCAGGGTGAGACTTTTCTCCCCGGACAGATCTTCGTACTCGGCGGCTTTGCTGCTGGGCCAATTAAGCAGCCATCTGGAAGCGGTCGAAAGCTTCGCCCTGGCCATCAGGTCAGATTTGGAAGTTTAAACTGCATGGCTGACGTCCGCGGAGACTTGATCTTTGACGGATCCGAGCCACAGCCGAGCGAGCCGCACTGTCTCGATGGGCATGATTTAGCTCTGCCACCTAACAGTGCCCTGGAGGCCGCACCCGTGTCCGCTCCGACCCTTAGCTCGGAGCCGATGCATGTCGAGGACGGGTGGCTAGACACCGCCTCGGGGGCTGCAATCTCTACAGCGATCGAGCCGAACACCAGCTTTGTCCTCTGCGAAGCTCGTGACTCCAAGGTGCCAGACTCCTCTCCGGACTCCGAACCTTCTGCGCCCCTACCGATCGAATCCGATTGGGCGCCAATCATGGAGTTCGCCGCCGCGGGCATCTTTCAGCACTCGCCCTTCGGCGACATTCTGAATTCACTAAAGTCTCTCTCTTTATCAGGAGAGCCCTGGCCGGACTATGGTCAGCAAGGTTGGGATACGGATGACGAACAAATTCAGAGCCCACCCACCACCCACTTCGTAGCCACCGCCGATGATTTAACCGACATGCTCGACTTCGACTCCGAAGAAATCGACGGTATGGACGACGATGTAGGAGACTAACAGGAACCAGCACCTATAGGGCTCTGGACAACCACCTAATCTCACGATGTATACATGGTGGACACACCTAAAATAAACGACGACGAGGAACAAAGGGACGCAACGAGGGATCATTCCCTCGAAAAGCAGTCAAAGCGGCGGCGTAAGCACCGCTCCAAACCCCACCTCGATACAGACCCAGCCACAGAGCAGGGCGAACCGGCGGACGACGAACATGCCATCGAGAAACCGTCCGAACAGGGCAACTTGGATGAACAAACCGAACAACCCGTCCCCGGTGAAAATAACAATCCGGACGACCTCACACCAGACAAGCTACTGGAGCAGAAGAACCTTCACAAAAGGCTCATCGCCATTGCGTGTAGCCTGAAAAAGCATAAGCGGAAGCTCAAAACAGCGGAAGATGCACTCAGAACTAGATGGAGAAAAGTACTCAACACCACAGACAAATACGGCGACAGTCGCCACACAAAGAGCTACCCGAAGCGAAAATTACTGCCGGAATTTGATGAGGAGACCTTAGAGCCCCCGCAATCAAAAAATAAGGAAGCCACCCGGTCGGGTAAATAACCCCATGGCCAACATAGAGCGGCAAAGGGCGCCGCACACAAGCCGGCACGCGATCCACACAAGGATTCGCATCAAAAAGATGGCCCAGCCAGATCTATCTACGGGCCAAGAAAGCAACCTCTAGTAAGCAATGCAACGCATTAAGTATCCGAACATCACGGTACACCCAAATATAGGGGTGCTGCACACCCCCTATGTTTCACCGATGAGGTCTTTGGATCATGAATTTCAATGAGTTCAAGCCCGTAAACATAGAGGCATACGACGGAACAACAGACCCTGGAGTCTGGATCGAGGATTACATCCTCCACATGCACATGGCTAGAGGAGATGACCTCCACGCCATCAAATACTTACCCCTCAAGCTCAAAGGGCCAGCCCGGCATTGGCTTAAAAGCCTTCCCGAAAACACCATTGGAAGTTGGGAAGAGCTCGAGGATGCTTTTCGGGCAAATTTTCAAGGGACCTATGTCCAACCTCTGGATGCAGACGATTTAAGTCATATAACTCAACAACTCAGAGAGTCAGCCCAGAAACTCTGGAACAGATTTCTTACTAAAAAGAACCAGATAGTCGACTGTCCGAACGCCGAAGCCTTAGCAGCTTTCAAACACAGCGTTCGAGACGAATGGCTCGCCAGACACCTCGGCCAAGAAAAGCCAAGAACAATGGCCGCATTAACAAGCCTCATGACCCGCTTTTGCGCGGAGAGGATAGCTGGTTGGCAAGATGCGATACCAGCGACCCAAGTACATCCGGGTTAGGGATGGAACAGGAAACCGCGACGCAGCAAGGACCAGCGCCGGACAAAGGGAAACAGTCCGAAGAGCACGGCAGTCGACGCCGGATTCAAAAGCACTCGGCAGAATCAGTAAAAGCTGCCCCTCAAGGATAACAGGGACGAGCTATCTAACTTAAACAAAATCTTGGACAAGATATGCCAAATCCACAAGATTCTCCGGAAGCACGCAAACCATACCCACAGAGATTGTTGGGTCTTCAAGCAATCCGCAAACTCAACGCCCGAACACAAGGGCTCGACACACCAAGCGAGGACGATGAAGAACCCCACAAGCAGAGCACCAAAAAACAAAAGAATTTCACACAAGAAGTCAAAACAGTAAACTCACTTCACGTGACAAAAGTGAAAAACAGAGCGGCGCCTATAGAGATACGCCATACGGCCTATCCCAGAGGAGTCCCGCCATCGGTTGTTAAAACCAATCACCTTCGACCAACAAGATTACTCTAGAAGTATCCGGAACGCAGGCTGGACTGCCTTGGTATTAGATCCGATAATTGACGGACTCCACTTTACACAAGTCCTAATGGACGGCGGCAGTGATCTAAACCTGCTATATCAGGACACAATCCGCAAAATGGGGATAGACACAACAAAAATTCGCCATAGCAACACTTCCTTTCAAGGGGTAACGCCAGGCCTAGATGCCCATTGTACGGGCTCTCTCCTGCTAGAAGTTATGTTCGGCTCCCTTGACAACTTCCGCCGTGAAAAGCTAACCTTCCACATCGCCCCATTTACAAGTAGCTATCAAGCACTCTTTGGGGCCTTGAAGCTTTCGCCCGCTTTAACGCAATACCGCATTATGCATCTCTTACACTTAAAATGCCCGGTCCGCGAGGCATCATCTCATTAAAGGGAAATATCGAGTGTTCCTCGAGCGCGGAAGATTGTGCGGCTGCCTTGACAACCACACACTAAACCGGCTACACTAATCAAAGCACCTAAACAGGTCGTTCAGACCCCGGACATGGCTAGACGAGTCCGGCGTAAACATACAAGGGCTTACTAGCCGCATACCCTGCATAAGGGCTCCACGCATGTACAACAAGAGACAATAAAGCTCAATTTTATTCATTTTTGAATTGTACTTTGTTTATTTAATATAACGTACATTTTCGCATCGATCTTTTCAACTAAATTCCTCTCTTTTACAGATGAACACCGTGCTACACCCGTCGAGGATACGGCTGCAACGGAGACACAGCAGACGCGTGCGATGAGGGACCCGCTTCAAGGATTCTTTTTATATTAAGACCTGCGTAAACCTTTTTTACTGTCTCTTGTTGATACACATCCCGGTTTCTTGGTATAACCGAGGAGGAGGCTGGCGTCTTGCCATGTGGCCACGTCGAATTTTTTGGCGTGCACAGACACGAGGGCTTATTACTAAGGGCGTTGTTCAGCCTTTGTTTCAGAAAGACCGAATACCTTAGGGAGTGTTCGGCGTCATGAAGTTTGGCCTTATATGCATCAGCTCCGAATCATCTCTTTGGTCAAATGTTGGGTTTGCCCGGCTCCTGTGTTTTGCTGCCTTACGTTCCGCTCTATCGGCTAAGGCGGCACCGGAGAACTATCTGCGATTGTGCCCGGTTCGCCAAGCGAGCACCTCAAGAGAGAAAGCCAAAACTGATCATTATGATACGTGAGACTGGTCAACCACTGATGAACCGCCGGAATCTTTAGGATTCCTCCGCATTAAGGAAGGAGCGATTCCAGGCCAGGAACACACGCGCCCCGAATTCGGGTGAGCGCGGTGCCCCTCGGGGCTATATAGTAGCCCCACTGTCAAACTCCTATGGCTAAGTGAAAGTGATAAAGCATTATAGTCAGGTTGCCTAGTTCGCTGCGCTATCACCTCCTTAATAGGAACAAGACATTGGATCAAGTGTGAAAATGCGCCATGCGAACACCCCGCATTATATGCGTGAAATTTGCAAGACTGCCACCTTTCATGTTATATACACATATACATTAACCGCCGCACAGTAGGTATTTTAATTCTTGAAGGAACAAGTATAAAAAGCTTTTATATTCCCTCGAAAAATTATTTTACAATAATACATGTTATTCAACATAATATCCTTCGAGCAATGCGTCTCTATTAAACGAAGCGCCTGCAGAACTTCCCCGAAAATAGTGCTCGGCGGTACTCGGCTCCCGTCTCAATCTTGGGATGCAACAGCGATGGCCTTCATCTCCGCCAAAGATGTCTTGATATGGGCAAGAGCCATCCGCGCACCCTCTATGCACGCTGACCTCTTCATTGCATTGATATGCGGCACCGCACCAAGGAACCGCTGCACCAAGCTAAAATAACTCTTCGGCTCGGGCCTTTCCGGCCACAGATGACTCACGACATACTTCATGGCGAGTCCGGATAACCTATTAGCTCCGCCCATGCGGCCAAACGATCGGTTAATGGAAGTGGGTGCTCTGGATTGTGGAACTGCGACCAAAAAAGCTTTTCCACTTCGTGATCCTTTTGATCTCGGAAGTGTTCGGCCGCGTCCGCGGCACTCGCCGCCAAGTCCAGATATGTGTCCGCCGCACTCCACAGCCGGTCTAACGGAGCATATTTAGGATCCCCGAACTTCATCCGCAGCATAAAGGGCTTTCCGGCGCGATATCTCCGGCCTGACGTAGCTCCTCCTTCATAGCTCTCATCGCAGAGCGAGCATCCTTAGCCTCGGTAGTGGCCTTCTTCAGGTCCTTCTGTTCCGCCCGATCTTCTTTTTCAAGAAGCTTGCAGCGGTCGGCAGCATTCTTCAACTTCACAGCCATCTCGGCCATTTCCTTCTTGCTTCGGCAGTGAGCAGCCTGTTCGGCTTTCAGCTCTTCAGTCGCCTTTAAGGCAGCCACATCGCTTTTCCAGGCCTGCTCCTTGGCTCGGGCAAGTTCCGCCCGAAGGTTCTCCATGGCAGCGGCACCATCTGCATCAAGCACACATGTTGTAAGATACGGGCGTCAAGCCCCTCTTACCATGTGTCTTCGGAGAAATTACATACCTTGTGCCTCGTCAAGCCGCTTGTTGACAAGCGCGATGTCGGCATCTGCCACGTCAAGTTGCCGCTTTAGCTCGGCAAATCCATCAGTCCGGCTAGCCACCGGACACTTCGCCACCTACATAGGAAGGGCGACATATTATACCTGGGATTATGATCCTCTGTGCGCCGTCATTTTTTGACAACGCACAGAGTCTCAGGGGCTACTATCTACATAGGACACATCTTATATATGTGGAAGTGTCAAAAGGTACATCATTTCGCGTACCTCAAAACCTGTTAGTAAACTCCTGACGGCCTCGTACAACCCGCTCTCCGCGGATGAGATCCTTTCAATCACCGTGCCCATCAATGCACGGTGTTCTTTTAAGATAGACGCTCGCCTGAGCAGATCCTTCAGCTCCTCCGACCGTGCACCGGACGGTGCCGGACTCGTCTGATGGCCCTTTTCGAAGGCCGGACACGGAGGGCTTTGGGGAGCCATACGACTGCCTTCCGGCCCCGCCGGATTCGGAGAAACCCTCCGTGACGACACCTCAGGGTCGCCCACCTCGCAAGGCGGTACGACATGGGGAGGCGTTCCGCTCTCCATCATCTCCGGACGAAGATCCCCTGAAGATGAGCTATGCTGAGAAGGGCTGAGATCCGAACTACAAGGTAAAATTTCGGTTATCTTCCTCAGAAATAGAACAGGGATGTCTCTCATTTTAAAACTCCCCTCTCTACTTACGGCTCGGTGGAGGGCTGATCCCCTTGGGGGCACAATACGGCAGGGCATCCCCAATGTGAGGACCCTCTGACGAAGATTTCTTCCCCCGCTTTGAGACCATGGTCTCCGGGTCTTCAGAGGCGGTCCTCTTCTTCCCCTGGATAGAGGAATTCTCGATTCCTCCTTTCTTGGCAGCCTCCTTCGGGGAGGCGGTAGCTTCATTGTCCCCCCCTTCGCCTTCTTCCAAAGGCGCAACCTCCAGCATCCTGGTTAGTACGGGATCCGGCGTGGTCTCAGGGAGGGGGGCCGGACACCTGATTAGCTTTGCCTTCGCTATCCACTCCTGTTTAAGGGATAGCTCTTTTAAGGGCAATTTTATGATAAATATACGGATAGCGTATCCGGGTACAGGGCTACTTACTTGAGTATCTGGGTGATTGCAGCTCAGACCTACATCCTTGGTCGAGTCCGGACACATTGCTTGTGATCCGAAGAACAGTTTGTACATCTCCATGGGCATCGCGCCCGTAAAATGTTGGAGAGCTCGTGGTCCCTCCGGATTAAACTCCCACAGGCGGAGGGGGCGACGTTTGCAGGGCAAGGCGCGGCGAATCAACATGACCTGCGTCACTACGACCAGATTGATGTCTCTTTCTAGGAGATCTCGAATGCGGCCCTGCAACAAGGGCACGTCCTTGGAAGGCAGCCAGTTAAACCCTTTATTGACCCATGACGCTAGCTGTGGTGGGGGACCTGAGCGAAAGGCAGGTGGCGCCACCCACTTGGTGCCCCTGGGAGTTGTGATATAAAACCACTCTCGTTGCCATAAGCTGAACTCCTCTTGAAAAGAGCCCTCGGGCCATGGAGCGTCAGCATTCTTGCTTATAACAGCACCTCCGCACTCCGCGTGCTGCCCCTCGATCATCTTCGGCTCTACTTTGAAGGTCTTAAGCCACAATCCAAAGTGAGGAGTAATGCGGAGGAAGGCTTCGCACACGACAATGAACGATGAGATGTGGAGGATGGACTCCAGAGCCAAGTCGTGAAATTCCAACCCATAATAAAACATGAGCCCCCTCACGAAGGGGTCCGTCGAGAAACCAAGCCCCCGAAGGAAGTGAGACGCGAACACCACGCTCTCACCAGGCTTGGGAGTGGGAATAACCTGCCCTTGAGCAGGCAGCCTATGCGAGATTTCGCCGGTTAGATACCTGGCATCTCTCAGCTTTAGCACGTCTTCTTCTGTAACGGAGGAAGGCATCCACCGGCCTTGAAGGTCGGAGCCGGACATCATCGAAGGTACGAAGCGCCTGAATCTGGAGCTTTGGGTGTTGGAACTCGAGGCGAGAGGCGGATTTGATTGAGATTGAAAGAAAGGAGTAGAGCCTTGGTCTCTTTATAAAGAGGTTGAATACCAAGAGCCCTCCCCGTGACCGTTTGGGGCTCGCCTTTGATTGAGGAGACATACCAACGGGCACGATTGGGTTACTACGCCCGTATTGATGAGAATCCCGGAATAAGGGGACACGATCTATGCTTCGACAAGACGTGCCAAGGAAACCGCCTCGCTAAACGCTCTGAGGTGGGACAGTAAACTATTCGAATAAAGACTTGGCCGTGGTGTGATGTCATGCTACGGAATACGTCAGCATATTAGATTTGTGCAAATATTATTCTCTCTACGGTGGTACGTGGAACTTATTTTGCAGAGCCGGACACTATCCTTGTGTTCAAAACCTTCTATGAAGTATTCGGAGGAGGAACCCGCCTTGCAATGCCGAAGACAATCTGCGCGCCGGACTCGTCGTCATTGAAGCCTGGTTCAGGGCTACCGAGGAGTCCTGGATTAGGGGTGTCCAGATGACCGGACTATAGCCTTTGGCCGGACTCCTGGACTATGAAGATACAAGATTGAAGACTTCGTCCTGTGTCCAGATGGGACTTTCCTTGGCGTGGAAGGCAAGCTTGGCGATACGGATATGTAGATCTCCTCCCATTGTAACCGACTCTATGTAACCCTATCCCTCTCTGGTGTCTATATAAACCGGAGGGTTTTAGTCCGTAGGACGAACAACAATCATACCATAGGCTAGCTTCTAGGGTTTAGCCTCTCTGATCTCGTGGTAGATCTACTCTTGTACTACCCATATCATCAATATTAATCAAGCAGGAGTAGGGTTTTACCTCCATCGAGAGGGCCCGAACCTGGGTAAAAACATCGTGTCCCCTGTCTCCTGTTACCATCCGCCTAGACACACAGTTTGGGACCCCCTACCCGAGATCCGCCGGTTTTGACACCGACAACTACACAACAAGATTGCACTAAAAAAGATCCGGTAAGAAAACGGCGAACGAAAAAAAAAAGACGAATAAAACGGCAAATTTTTCTGAAGTGTGGGAGAGGAAAACGAGAGGCAAATGGCAAATAATGTAAATTGCGAGGAGATGAGATTTGTGATTAGGAACCTGGTTATGTTGAAGATCCTCCCCGGCAACAGCGCCATCCTTTAGATCGCTCTCTGACTATAGCGCCAGAAAAGCTCTTGTCTGCTAGGACTACGTCAGTATTTCCCCAAAGAGGAAGGGATGATGCAGCACAGCGACGGTAGGTATTTCCCTCAGTGAAGAAACCAAGGTTATCGAACCAGTATGAGAACCAAGCAACACAACGTAAACAACACGTGCACACAAATAACAACACCTCGCAACCCGACGTGTTAAAAGGGTTGTCAATCCCTTTCAGGTAACGATGCCAGAAATTTGTAGTAGATTGAAATAATAGATCAAAAATAAAATAAAGTGCAGCAAAGTATTTTTGTATTTTTCATTTAATAGATCTGAATAAAAATGCAAAGGAAAAGTAGATCGCAAGCAAATATATGAGAAGAAGACCCGGGGGCCGTAGGTTTCACTAGTGGCTTCTGTCGAGAAAAATAGCAAACGATGGGTAAACAAATTACTGTTGGGCAATTGATAGAACCTCAAATAATTATGACGATATCCAGGCAATGATCATTACATAGGCATCACGTCCAAGATTAGTAGACCAACTCCTGCCTGCATCTACTACTAGTACTCCACACATCGACCGCTATCCAGCATGCATCTAGTGTATTAAGTTCATGGAAAAACGGACTAATGCAATAAGAACAATGACATGATGTAGAAAAGATCCGTTTATCTATTGCGTAGATATAGATCCCATCTTTTTATCCTTAGTAGCAACGATACATATGTGTCGGTTCCCTTTCTATCACTGGGATCAAGCACCGTAAGATCGAACCCACTACCGGGCACCTCTTCCCATTGGAAGATAAATAGGTCAAGTTGGCCAAACAAAACCCAAATATTGGAGAAGAAATACGAGGCTACAAGAGATCATGCATATAAGAGATCAAAGAAACTCAAATAACTTTCATGGATATAAAAAGATATGACTGATCATAAACTCAAAGTTCATCAAATCCCAACAAACACACCGCAAAAAGAGTTACAACATATGGATCTCCAAGAGACCATTGTATTGAGAATTTAGCGAGAGAGAGAAAGCCATCTAGCTATTAACTATGGACCCGAATGTCTACAAAGAACTACTCACGCATCATCGGAGAGGCACCAATGAAGGTGGCGAACCCCATCCGAGATGGTGCCTAGATTGGATCTGGTGGTTCTGGACTCTGCGGCGGCTGGATGAATATTTCATCGACGCCCCTAGGGTACTGGTATTTTTGGCGTATTTATAGAGCAAAGAGGCAGTCCGGGGGCACCCGAGGTGGGCACAACCCACCAGGGCTTGCCTGGGCCTCCTGGCGCTCCCTGGTGGGTTGTCCCCTCCTCGGGACTCCCCCCAGATGCAACCAGGGCCCAGAATCTTCCATCTGGCCTATAAAAAATCATTGTGGAGTTTCGTGGCATTTGGACTCCGTCTGGTATTCATTTTCTGGGATGTAAAAAACATGGAAAAACAGCAACGGGCACTTGGCACTATGTCAATAGGTTAGTACCAAAAAATGATATCAAATGACTATAAAATGATTATAAAACATCCAAGATTGATAATAAAATAGCATGGAACAATCAAAAAATATAGATACGTTGGAGATGTATCAGCATCTCCAAGCTTAACTCATGCTCGTCCTCGAGTAGGTAAGTGATAAAAACAGAATTTTTGATGTGGAGTGCTGTTTATCATGTGATATCATATTCTTTTCTTTATAGCATGGACATTTGGACTTTTTTGTGATTCAAAGCAATAGTCTAGTTTTGACATGATAATTTAGGTACTCAAGCATATCAACAAGCAACAATTTCTTGCAAAATATCAACGCTAAAATAAATTATCCCTAGCCCATCATGCTCAAACATTGATCCATTCATGAAACACACTCGAATATTAGCTATACCCAATACTTAAGTATGATTATATTGCCTCCTAGTTGGTGCTTTTTATAAAAGAGGATGGAGACTCAAATTTCAAAATAAAAATTGCATAAAGTAAAAGAAAGGCCCTTCATAGAGGGAAGTAGGGATTTGTAAAGTGCCAGAGCTCAAAGCGAAAAATTTAGAGGTAAAAACATTTTGAGAGGTGTATCCATCCCACCAACGAAAACGACTTAGAGTTCCCAACACTTTCCATGCTAGATATGCCATAGGCAGTTCCCAAACAGAAAATAAAGTTTATTCCTTTTTCCACCATACTTTCACTTTCCATGGCTAACCGTATCCACGCGTGCCCTACATACCATCACTTTACAAGGAATTTATTATTTGACAACATAAAGTAAATTCATTTTTGCATTTCGGGACTGGGCATCCCTAAGACCTTTGCCTTACTCCCGTGCAATGACAAGTGAATAAACACTCATCTTAAGAATAACACATCCAGCATGGAAAATATTAGTCACCCGTTACCGTTCCGCGAGCGAAACAAACACACAAAAGAGAAGTTTATTTTGAAAATTAGAGATGGCACATGCAAATTTGCTTAGAACGGCAAAAGAATACCGAATATAGGTAGATATAGTGGACTCATGTGGCAAAACTGGTTTAAAGGTTTTTGGATGCACAAGTGGAGGTCATACTTAGTGCAAAATGATGGCTAGCAAAAAGATTGGGAAGCGACCAACCAAGAAACGAATAATCTCATAAGCAAGCATTAAGCATAATTAACACCGGATAATGCACCACAAGTAGGATATAATTTTCATTGCATGATTATTGACTTTCGTGCATGCATAGGGAATCACAAACCTTAACACAATATTCCTACTAGAGCACAATTACTCACCAACATAACTCACATATCACATCATCATATCTCAAAACTATTACTAAGAATCAAGTTTATTTTATCCAATGATCTTCATGACATTTTTTTTCTTTATCCTTCTTGGATATCTATCATTTTGGGACTAATTTTCATGTGTTGCTTTTCATAAGCTCAAACAAATATAAGTGAAGATCATGAGCATAACAAATTTTCTTTCTCTCAAAATATCCTAAGTGAAGCAAGAGAGAATTTCTTCAAAATTTTACTAACTCTCAAATAAATCTACGTGAAGCAAGAGAGCATTTCTTCGAAAATACTAAGCACACCGTGCTAAAAAAGCTATAAGTGAATCACTAGAGCAAGACCTAGCTCATAAAAGATTCAAGTGAAGTACAGAGAGCAATTCTAAAATAGGTGTTTCCAGCAAGGATTGATGACTTAAAACACAAAATAAAATAAGCAAAGACTCATATCATACAAGACGCTCCAAGCAAAACACATATCATGTGACGAATAAAAATATAGCCTCGAGTAAAATACCGATGGTCGTTAGAAGAAAGAGGGGATGCCACTCGGGGGCATCCCCAAGCTTAGTTGGTTGCTCATTCTTTGATAATAGCTTGGGATGCCGGGGCATCCTCAATCTTAGGCTCTTATATCATTCTTTCATCCATTGTAAGATAACCCAAGACATGAAAACTTCAATCACACCAAAGTCAACAAAATCTTTGTGAGATCCGTTAGTGTAAGAAAAATAAACCACTACTACAAGTGTTGTATCAAACCAATTCTTATTTTGTTTTTGTATTATGTCTACTATATTCCAAATTTTATATGGCAAAAAATCATAAAAGAAAACCATACAACCATCAAAATAAGCACACAACACAGAGAAAACAGAATCTGTCAAAACAGAATAGTCTGTAGCAATCTGATTGTTCGAATACTTCTGGAACTCCAAAAATTCTGAAAAACAAGGACAACCTAGATAATTTGTATATTATCTTCTGCAAAACGAATTGGCATTTTATCACGTTCTAGTGAATTTTAACAATTATTTTAGTGAGCACAAAGTTTCTATCCTTTTCAGCAAGATTAAACAACTATCACCCAAGAAGATCCTATTGGTTCTACTTGGCACAAACACTAACTAAAAAACACAAAAATCGCAATCATAATAGTATCATAATTGTTCTAACACTCAAGAAGAGAAAGCAAAAAGCAAAAATAAAATTTATTCATTGGGTTGCCTCCCAGCAGGTGCTATAGTTTTACGCCCTTAGCTAGGCATAAAGCAAGGATCTAATTTTTGTCATCTTTGGTTCGAGATCCATAAGATGCCATCATGATTGATTCATAAGGTGGCCTAATTTTTGTTCTAGGAAAGTGTTCCATACCCTTCCTCAAAGGAAATTGGACCTTAATATTGCCTTCTTTCATATCAATCACGGCACCGATAGAGCGTAAAAACGGTCTACCAAGAATAATTGGACAAGACGGATTGCAATCAATATCAAAATAAAATAAAATCTATGGGCACATAATTCCTATTTGAAAGAATAAGAACATCATTAATTCTACCCATAGGCTTTTTAATAGTAGAACCCGCCAAGTGCAAATTCAAATAACATTCTTCAAGATTAGTAAGACCAAGCACATCACGTAAAGATTTCAGAATTGTGGAAACACTAGCACCCAAGTCACACAAAGCTTTGACCTCTCCAAACCCACTTTCATCAATTTTCTCAACAAGATTTTCACCCTCCGAAATATTGGGACGCCTTCTACCTAAAGTTGACTCTTATCCAGTCCCTTTTTCATCAATCTTATCTTTACTAAACAAGGAATCAATAGAAGAAACACCAATCATTTTAAGATCTTCATCATTTTTGCAAGAATAATCGGTAGAAAAAGCTTTCTCTAAGAATTCTCTTTTAGCTCTAAGCATAGCAGTTCTTTTCTTGCTTTCATCCATAAAAACATAAAGAGCTTTAATTGATTCATCTACCTTAGGCACAAAGATTCTCATCTTGAGATTTTCCACATCATGATCAATTCTATCAACACTTCTAGACAAATCATCAATCTTATTCAACTTTTCTTCTATGAAAGTGTTGAAAACTTTTTGTGTGTTGATAAATTCTTTAATATTATTCTCAAGATCAGAGGTGTTCCTATTAATATTATAAGATTGATTTCCATAGGTATTGCCATAATTATTAGAGGAATTACTAGGAAAATGCCTAGGATTGAAATTTCCTCTATAAGCATTATTGTTGAAATTATTTCGAGAGATAAAATTCACATCAATGGCATCACTATTTTGCTCAATCAAAGTAGACAAAGGCATATCATTAAAATCAATAGGAGCACTTTTACTAGCAACAAATTTCATAAGAGCATCAACTTTATCACTCAAAGAAGAAATTTCTTCAACCGAATTAACTTTTTTACTAGTAGGAGCCCTTTCGGTATGCCATTGTGAAGAATTTGCCATGATATTATTAGGTAATTTGGTGGCTTCACCCAAAGTAATTTCCCTAAAAGTACCACCTGCGGCGGAATCTAAATGATTACGAGAAACAAAATTCAATCTCGCATAAAATTTTTGTATGATCATCCAAAGGTTTAACCCATGAGTTGGGCAATTCCTTAGCATCATTTTCATCCTTTCCCAAGATTGTGCAACATGCTCATGTTCAAGTTGCTTGACATTCATGATCTGGGTTGTAAGGGAAATAATTTTTGCGGGAGGAAAATACTTAGTGATAAAAGCATCTTTGCACTTATTCCAAGAATCGATACTATTACGAGGCAAAGAAGAGAACCAAATTCTCACAGAATCACGCAAAGAAAACGGAAATAATTTCATCTTGACCACATCATTGTCCACATCTTTTTTCTTTTGCATATCGCATAATTCCAGAAGGTATTTAGATTGGACGCGGCATCCTCATTAGGAGTACCAGAAAGTTGGTCTTTCATAACAAGATTCAGCAAAGCAGTATTAATATCACAAGTCTCCGCGCTAGTGGTGGGAGGAGCAAGCGGAGTGCCAATAAAATCATTGTTGTTAGTATTTGAGAAATCACATAACTTGGTGTTCTATTGAGTCATGATGACTACAGAACAAGATTGCACTAAAAACAGATCCGGTAAGAAAACGGCAAACGGAAAAAGAAAGACGAATAAAACGGCAAATTTTTGTGAAGTGGGGGAGAGGAAAATGAGAGGCAAATGGAAAATAATGTAAATTGCGAGGAGATGAGATTTGTGATTAGGAACCTGGTTATGTTGAAGATCCTCCCCGGCAACCTCGCCAGAAATTCCTTTTGATCGCTCTCTGACTATAGCGCCAGAAAAGCTTTTGTGCGTTGACTGCAAATTAAAATTTTCCTACGCGCAGAACAACCAGGAACATGCTACGGGAGATGGATCACAGTTCATTACCACTAGACGCGTAGTGTCGTGCAGCGGAAGAAGAGTTGGGCAGTGCGTCCACGTGGATCGTCTCCTCCTCGTCCGATCTCCCTCGAACATCCGGTCGTCGGTTCCCACGTACAGGTCGCTGGAGCGGCGCAAGTGCATCGCCTCTAACGGTATCCACGCGTGCAGGAGGAACGTCGTGCGGTGGACTGCTAGGTCCGATCACACAACCGGGGGCGAGTGGAGGCGGCTATTCGCAACACATGCAAACCCTAGTGACAACGCCGAAGCGATCAACTGCATGAGTGTGTTGCACCCCACTTTATATAGGCATCTGTCGCGGGCTCAACATTTGGGCCTCGCACGAACCCTAAAGCCCATAAGTCTACTCGGCCACAATCCGAATACAACTCGGATCACATCCGACTAGTGTCCTCGGATCGGACCTCGTAGGTTCCTTCCCTTAAGCGTGCGACCCCTTAGGTTCAAGCCGGCTCGGTCGCAGTTCGGATCACCTCCGAACTACATGGCTAGTAGCGGCCTCTAGCAACGTGTGCCGACCACCAATCAGACGATGAAGCTGGTTAGGCAAACCTGTACAACATACTTCCATTCCTTTTGCCACACGATATATGTTGTCGGGATCAAGGCGAGTCTGTCATCCTTGTGCTAGCCCGACCTCTTTCTCGTTCCAGTGATGCCGACCACAAACCAGATTATCTCATAATCCTTGTCGCATGGCCATGCTTATCCTGGTCGGATCACCCGAGGGGCCCAGAGTATATCTCTCCTGATCGGAGGGGCAAATCCCATCTTGTTCGACCATGTGTCGTAGCATGGGTCTGGACAAGCCTGAAACCTACCTTTGTAACTACCCAGTCACGGCGTAGCGTTTAGTCGGCCCAAAGCAAGTCTGCCACCATCCCAAGTACATGTGCATGCTCAGGTCTTAGGACATAGAACGTATGTTGTACTAGAGACTCATAGATGACATATCACTGCGTCTCCTAGTTGGTTCAGTCCGACTCGGACCTTATCTCGAGTCGGATCTGACTACATCGAATCCGACCAGATCCTTCCAAGTCCATATTATTCGGTTAGCATCCAATGCTACATGGCTAGTGAGACCAAACCATCGACCGTGTCATATGCTAGTCTAGTTGGCTGCGCGTCCACACAGCCTTTTCGACTAGGGAACTTTTAGGACAGTCATCATACAATGCATAGTCCCACAAACAAGTCACGTACTTGTTGATACACATCATTGATAATGTCCAAGGACTATCTTTATTCATAAACACATAGGAAATATCATCATACATGATTGCCTCTAGGACATATCTCCAACAAGGACTACGTCAGTGTTTCCCCAAAGAGGAAGGGATGATGCAGCATAGCGACGGTAGGTATTTCCCTCAGTGAAGAAACCAAGGTTATCGAACCAGTAGGAGAACCAAGCAACACAACGTAAACATCACCTGCACACAAATAACAACACCTCGTAACCCGACGTGTTAAAGGGGTTGTCAATCCCTTTCGGGTAACGATGCCAGAAATTTGTAGTAGATTGAAATAATAGATCACAAATAAAATAAAGTGCAGCAAAGTACTTTTGTATTTTTAGTTTAATAGATCTGAATAAAAATGCAAAGGAAAAGTAGATCGCAATCAAATATATGAGGAAGAAGACCCGGGGGGCGTAGGTTTCACTAGTGGCTTCTCTCGAGAAAAATAGCAAACGGTGGGTAAACAAATTACTGCTGGGCAATTGATAGAACCTCAAATAATTATGAAGATATCCAGGCAATGATCATTACTTAGGCATCACGTCCAAGATTAGTAGACCGACTCCTCCCTGCATCTAATACTATTACTCCACACATCGACCGTTATCCAGCATGCATCTAGTGTATTAAGTTCATGGAAAAACAGAGTAATGCAATAAGAACGATGACATGATGTAGACAAGATCCGTTTATCTATTGCGTAGATATATCCCATCCTTTTATCCTTAGTAGCAACGATACATACGTGTTGGTTTCCTTTCTGTCACTGGGATCAAGCATCGTAAGATCGAACCCACTACCGGGCACCTCTTCCAAATACAAGATAAATAGATCAAGTTGGCCAAAAAAACAAATATCGGAGAAGAAATACGAGGCTATAAGAGATCATGCATACAAGCGATCAAAGAAACTCAAATAACTTTCATGGATATAAAAAGATATGACTGATCATAAACTCAAAGTTTATCAGATCCCAACAAACACACCGCAAAAAGAGTTACATCATATGGATCTCCAAGAGACCATTGTATTGAGAATACAGCGAGAGAGAGAAAGCCATCTAGCTACTAACTACGGACCCGAAGGTCTACAAGGAACTACTCACGCATCATCGGAGAGGCACCAGTGGAGGTGGTGAACCCCATCCAAGATGGTGTCTAGATTGGATCTGGTGGTTCCGGACTCTGTGGCGGCTGGATGAAT
The DNA here is from genome assembly GCA_021605145.1 of Aegilops bicornis. Taxonomy (NCBI): domain Eukaryota; kingdom Viridiplantae; phylum Streptophyta; class Magnoliopsida; order Poales; family Poaceae; genus Aegilops; species Aegilops bicornis. The sequence goes on from CM038675.1 coordinate 568,546,807, forward strand.
ATTTCATCGACACCCATAGGGTTCTGGTATTTTTGGGCTATTTATAGAGCAAAGAGACGGTCCGGGGGGCACCCGAGGTGGGCACAACCCACCAGGGCGCGCATGGGCCTCCTGGCGCGCCCTGGTGGGTTGTCCCCTCCTCGGGACGCCTCCCAGGTGAAACCAGGGTCCAACATCTTCCATCTGGCCCATAAAAAATCATCGTGGAGCTTCGTGGCATTTGGACTCCGTCTGGTATTGATTTTCTGCGATGTAAAAAACATGGAAAAAACAGCAACTGGCACGTGGCACTATGTCATAGGTTAGTACCAAAAAATGGTATAAAATGACTATAAAATGATTATAAAACATCCAAGATTGATAATAAAACAGCATGGAACAATAAAAAAATATAGATACGTTGGAGACGTATCAATGTTTTTGTTGTTTTATAAATAAGATTTGAGCCATCCCTATATGTCGCAGCCCCCGAGACTCTGCTAGGTTGCGAAGGAACCTAGCAGAGGGTCGAATTTGTGAGGATGTTGGCCGAAAAATCATCGTGTTTATTTTTTGCAGGATTCTATGTTGGCGGCTACTGTCAATGCCACTGAGTTGGTTGAGACCAATCAGAAGCTAAAGAGCTCTGAGGAAGAACTCAACCTCGTCAACAAGCAGCTAGATGAAGCACAAGGTTAGTTTTGTGCGAGACACAGTACTTTGCATAGCTTACGTTTAGGTAGACTTTTCGGGATGATCCCTTAAGCAAGAAAATCAGTGCAGCTGGTGCCGCAGAGGTTGAAAGCCTCAAGGCCAAGCTGGTAAGGCGAAAACAGACACAGCCGAACAAAATACGGTGGTCGAGCGAATGGCCGCTGAGCTCACGTCGGTGAAAAATGGCAGTGAGAAGCACGAGGCCAAGGTGGACGAGGTGCAATAGGACCTCAAGGACACCACCACAAAGTGAGAGGACCTTGAGCAGAAGAATAAGGAACATGCCACTGAGCTGGCAAAGATGAAGACGGAGGCCCATGAAGCGCGAACAGAGGCGCGAGGTGCTCGGGAAGAGCTCCGACAGGCGAAGCAAATTGCAAATGGTAAGCAGTACTTACTGCAAAGTGTCTTCGGTGGCAAGAGATTCACATTGCTTACCCGGGTCTGGCATTCCACAGACGCTTTGCGGAGCTCCAGATGAGTGCAGCCGATGTGTCAAGATACTATGCGACTCGAGAAGGTGACGCCAACTTGAGGCTATTCAAGGCGCAATTTCAAGCCCCCGAGCACCCTCCCGTCCTTGTTAATCAAATGAAACAGTTGACGGAGCTGCACTGTATGGCGGAGCCGGCCATGAAGGACCTTTGTGTCCGGCTGTGGCCCTCCGATCCCTTGCCGGACAGTTATTTCGGACTTCTAGCAAAGATGTGTGATGCTCCGGCCCAGGTTGAGACCATCACACGCTCGATGCTCTGGCCGGACACGCTCTTCTGCTCCCGCAGCTGGCAGCTCGAGGAGGGAAAGGCGCCCCTCCTCAGCTCTCGCGCACTTGGTCGCCAGGTTGAACAACTCCTGAGATGTGCACAACTCCTCATGGATAGCGAGCTCTTCCTTCGTCTTGACGTCATGGACACCGTCTGAGAACGCGGAGATGATGGCCTCGTCCGTGACCTTGGGGATCTTGAGGCGAGTGTTGTTGAAGCGCTGGATGTACTTCTGGAGGGTCTCTCCTGGTTGTTGCATGATGCGGCGCAAGTCACCCGCGGCCGGTGGTCAGTCGCGAGTGCCCTGGAAGTTGGCGATGAAGCGGCCGCGCATCTCGCTCCAGGAGGAGATCGAGCCGTGCTGCAGGTTCAGGAGCCAGGAGCCGGCTCCATCCTTTAGAGCCATGGGAAACCAGTTCGTCATGACTTTCTCATCGCCGTTGGCCGCTTCGATACTCAGCTCGTAGAGTTGCAGGAACTCCACGGGGTCGGCGGTGCCATCGTAGCGAGGAGGCAGATCCAGCTTGAACTTGCCTGGCCAGGCGACGCTACGCAGCTCGGGGGTGAAGGCGCGGCAGCCAGCCGTGGTTGATGGGGCCCGCTTTAGAGGTGGAGCTTGGTCTTGATGAGGTCCGCGCGGCGCCGCTGCGGGCGGCGCGCGGTCTTGACGAGGCGGCGCGGGGAGCGCAGGTGCAGCTTCTCACGGCCTTGGGATTTCTTGGCAGCATCTCTATTCGCGCGCGGGCACCGGGCGTGGCGGATCACGCCGCGGAGCCGCGCGCCTTGGTGCAAAGGCACAGTCTTGGGGCAAAGGTGGTGGAGGCGTGCCATGAGCCACGTCGCCTGTGGCTGGCGGAGTGTGGGGTAGAGAGTAGGAAGGCATCGGGGAGCCCTCCGCGGCGCGGATGAGCTCGACGACGCAATCGAGCCACTCCTCGTAGAGGTCGTCCACCGGGTGGTAGCGCAGGAGCTCGTTTGCGGCGAGGAGTGCGGCCCGCGCCTCCATGGGAGCGCGGCGTGCGTGAGATGAAGAACTGGCCGGGGTCAGCGACGCAGTGGCGGTGCGGCCGTCCTGCCGCACCAAAGGATGCAGCGAGGACGCTTGATGCTCGTTCCCCGCCGGGACGGTGGCAGCGTTGGCGGCGGGAGACGGAGAGCGGCGAGGTGGCCCGCCGACGGGAGCCGTCTGAGCAACGCGGGCGGTAAGGGCAGCCCGACGCTCAGCTCGAGCACGGCGAGCGTCTGCCATGGAAACGATGGAGCGACGGATCAACTGATCGACTAGAGGGAAGCTACGGCGCACCCCTACCTGGCGTGCAAAATGTCGGATGTGGGGTTCCGGCAAACCCTTAAGGCTCGAACACTAGGGTGCACGCGAAGTCTTTCCCTCCTACCAATCTACGCCCTAGCTCGCTAAGATCTTGCGGACGAACTCGACGAACTCACGGCACAGAAAGACACGAGATTTATACTGGTTCGGGCCACCGTTGTGGTGTAATACCCTACTCCAGTGTGGTGGTGGTGGATTGCCTCTTGGGCTGATGATGAACAGTACAGAGGGAAGAACATCCTCCTGAGGTTGAGGTGGTCTTGTGCTTGGTGTCTTAGCGGGTGAGAGCTGGATAAACTGCTCGATGCCCCTACTATGGTGGCTAGCTCTACTTATATAGGCCCTGGTCCTCTTCCCAAATATTGAGTGGGAAGGGAGCCAACAACGGCGGGCAAATTTGAAGGGGGACAGCCAGTACAAGCTATCCTGACAAAAGCGGTCTTCACGTGCGAAAAGCTCTGGTGGTGATGTCGTCTTGGGCTCCATGATGACCTCTGTCTTGCCATCCTTCTGGTCTTGGTCTCGTTGCACCAATAAGGCAACCTTTGCCTGATGCCTCGGTACTCCTCGCCTGCGCTGGCCTCCTTAGCACCAAAGAGGAAACAAGGACGCTGCGCGCGCTGGCGCCCGCCTGGTCTCGATCGTCATGGCTCATGTCACGAGAGCCTCGTGAGGTTTGCCCCTCCTTGATATCTCCGCTCCTCACGAGCCTGCCTGACTAGGCCACTCCTGAGGAGGTCTTGCGTCGTCCGCCTCGCGAGGCTTGGCCCCTCGCGAGGGTCTTGGATGCCTTGTTGATGAAGATGGGTCGTACGGCTTGCTGGCTTAGCCATGCCGCGGGCCGCAGGCAGGCAAGTCTAGGGACCCCCATTCCCAGAACGCCGACACAGACATGTGATTATTCAACCAACTTTGGTGCACTGGAGCATGTGCTTGTAGTTCAAATTTGAATTATGCACATTAAATGCCCAGAAACTCAATTAATGTATAAAAAGGCCAAACAAACCCAGAATAATTCCAGAATTTAGCACGATACTTCCATTTCCTCTAATCTGCCTGTGTAAAAAAATTAAGGCGGGAGAAGGCATTGTACGTATGTCGTTTCGCACATGGAGGCGACATGTTCCCTCTCGGAACCATGAGCCTTCTTGAGGGAAGCTCCGGTTTGCAAGAAGCTTACACCAAAGCTTGTCCCAATTCGGCCAAAAAAAATACCGCAGCATGTTGGCGCCATGTCATGACACCGTACCAAGTTTCATGATTTTCGGGCGTGTTTTGGATTTACAGGAATTAAAAAACCAAGTTTCTCAATCTTTACAGCCGAGGCACGACGCCCAGATGTTTGAATTTCATTCCCATTTCTTGCATGGGACCTAGAAATTCACCACATGGACACACATGTGATTTTTCAACTAACTTTGGTGCACTGGAGCATGTGCTTGTAGTTCAAATTTGAATTATGCACATTAAATGCCAGAAACCCAATTAATGTATAAAGAGGCCAAATAAACTCAGAATAATTCCAAATCTAGCACGATACTTCTATTTGGTCTAATCTGCCTGTGTAAAAAAATTAAGGCGGGAGAAGGCAGTGTACGTATGTCGTTTCGCACACGGAGGTGACACTTTCCCTCTTGGAACCACGAGCCTTCTTGAGGAAAGCTCCGGTTTGCAAAAAGCTTACACCAAAGCTTGTCCCAATTCGGCCAAAAAAATACCGTAGCATGTTGGTGCCATGTCATGACACCGTGCCAAGTTTCATGATTTTCAGGCGTGTTTTGGATTTACAGGAATTAAAAAACCAAGTTTCTCAATCTTTACGACCGAGGCACGACGCCTAGATATTTGAATTTCATTCCCATTTCTTGCATGGGACCTACAAATTCACCCCAAGGACACACATGTGATTTTTTCAACCAACTTTGGTGCACTGGAGCATGTGCTTGTAGTTCAAATTTTAATTATGCACATTAAATGCTCAGAAACTTAATTAATGTATAAAAAAGGCCAAACGAACCCGGAATAATTCGAAAATTTAGCACGATACTTTTATTCGGTCTAATATGCTTGTGTTAAAAAAAATTAAGGCGGGAGAAGGCAGTGTAGGTATGTCGTTTCGCACAAGGAGGTGACATGTTCCCTCTCGGAACCACGAGCCTTCTTGAGGGTAGCTCCGGTTTGCAAGAAGGTTACACCAAAGCTTGTCCCAATTCGGCCAAAAAAATACCGCAGCATGTTGGTGCCATGTCATGACACCGTGCCAAGTTTCATGATTTTCAGGCTTGTTTTGGATTTACAGGAATTAAAAAACCAAGTTTCTCAATCCTTACGGCCGAGGCACAACGCCCAGATGTTTGAATTTCATTCCCATTTCTTGCATGAGACCTAAAAATTCACCCCAAGGACACACATGTGATTTTTCAACCAACTTTGGTGCACTGGAGCATGTGCTTGTAGTTCAAATTTGAATTATGCACATATTAAATGCCCAGAAACTCAATTAATGTATAAAAGGCCAAACGAACCCGGAATAATTCCAAAACTTAGCACGATACTCCGATTTGGTATAATCTCCCTGTGTAAAAAGATTAAGGCGGGAGAAGGGAGTGTACATATGTCGTTTCGCACACGGAGGTGACACGTTCCCTCTCGGGACCACGAGCCTTCTTGAGGGAAGCTCCGGTTTGCAAGAAGCTTACGTCAAAGCTTGTCCCAGTTCAGATAGAAAAATTACCACAGCATGTTGGTGCCATGTCATGACACCATGCCAAGTTTCATGATTTTCAGGCATGTTTTGGATTTATACGAATTAAATAACCAAGTTTCTCAATCTTTCCGGCCGAGCCACGACGCCCAGATGTTTGAATTTCATTCCCATTTCTTGCATGGGACCTAGAAATACACCCAAGGACACACATGTGATTTTTCAACCAACTTTAGTGCACTGGAGCATGTGCTTGTAGTTCAAATTTGAATTATGCACATTAAATTCCTAGAAACTCAATTAATGTATAAAAAAGGCCAAACGAACCCAGAATAATTCCAAAATTTAGCACGATACTTCTATTTGGTCTAATCTATGTGTGTAAAAAAACTTAAGGCGGGAGAAGGCAGTGTACGTATGTCGTTTCGCACACGGAGGTGACACGTTCCCTTTCGGAACCACGAGCCTTCTTGAGGGAAGCTTCGGTTTGCAAGAAGCTTACACCAAAGCTTGTCCCAATTCGGCCAAGAAAATTACCGCAGCATGTTGGTGCTATGTCATGACACCATGCCAAGTTTCATGATTTTCAGACGTGTTTTGCATTTACAAGAATTAAAAAACCAAGTTTCTCAATCTTTCAGGCCGACCCACGGCACCCAAATGTTTGAATTTCATTCCCATTTCTTGCATGGGACCTATAAATTCACCCAAAAACACACATGTGATTTTTCAACAAACTTTGGTGTACTGGAGCATGTGCTTGTAGTTCAAATTTGAATTATGCACATTAAATGCCCAGAAACTCAATTAATGCATAAAAATGCCGAACGAACCCGGAATAATTCCAAATTTAAACACGACACTCATGTACTAGTTGCATGTTCACTCTACGTAAATGTTCTAGCAATTCAAACACCATTCTTTCCCTCCGTAACACCATTTTGTCTTTCAAAACATAATGAAAAAAATCAGGTATACCACAAACAGTTTACTAGAAAGAATCATGTGGGATGCGATATAACATATCTTGGCACACCGTCTTGTCTGTCTTAGCAAGAAGCTTCGTCGCCTATAGTCCACCGCCCCCGCTTGAACCACACTTGTGCGCTATTTTCTCGCGGCACCGAGCGAAAAAAATTTGCCACCGCGGAAATATGTATCTCCCCGCCCCCTTCCTCCCACCAAAAGCCACATTTCCATTATTCCTCCTTGCTTTCCAAGTTCAAACCTTCACTGCTGCTTACTGGCAGCTTAGCCTCCTCACCGGCGACCCTTCTTCTTGCTGCACGGCCTCCTCGCCACCGACCCTTCTTCTTGCTGCATGGCCTCATCGATATGGTCAGGTAATCCACACCCCACCCACACCATCCTCCTCCTTTACCGTCCCACATGCCCCGACCTACGGTGCTACATCTTCCGCCGAAATCATTGTCCCCCTCCTCCAATTAAGTGCCGCCCACAGCCATTTTGCACGCAGTATAATGTGGAGCTCAGTAGCATGCGGCCGCACACGCGCCCCAAGGTCGCTATGGCTGCCATGTGTGCCGACCGCCAGATCTTAGAGGAGCACCTCGTCTTCAAGGCCACCGTCGACACCGCCACGCGGTTGTCTACTTTAAAATACATTTCGTGTTGTTTTCTCGAGGCCACCGCCAGTGCCTTCTAGTGATTTGTCCTCGGTAATGTTAATATGCAATCTGATGTTTAGTTAATAGTTTGGTCCTCTGAAATGTAATGTTCAGTTAACACTTTGGTCCAACAATTGCTACATTTCGTAGTACTCTTCTCAAGCATTCTTTGTTTTGTTAACTGTCTTATCTTCTAGTATATGTTTCTATTCTGCAATGTCGTGCTCAGTTAACTATTTTGGTTCATTTGGTCTGCTGTCCATTTAACTGTTTGGTTCAGTTCTGCAATTTGATTTTCATTTTCTGAGGGTACAATTTTGTATTGTTATGCAAGTGACACCAATCGAATTTGGCTGTACTCAATACATATTCTACTGATAGTATGGCAACTCTTAGTTAACCTAATTAAGATCTTCCTTATGTGTGTTGCAGGGAAACAATAGGAGACACTGCGGTTTACCATCGAGGTTTGTTCAAGCATGGTTGGCTAATAGCACATTATTGTGCAGTTGCAGGAATCATTCTAATATTTAGGTTTCTTACAATTTGGTCTTGCACATGTAGGTCCCCATCGAGGCTTAGACCCACTGCTCAACCCATTTTGCATATGGGGAAATGAGATGTCCATGAATATCACCAAGTCAAGAAACTCAAAAAGATTGTTAGGATGAAGAAACTTGCATTTAATAACATCAAGATCTTTGTTTGCACAATGAAGAAGACCTCAGTCAACTATAGGATGGTACTAACTCTTTTACCTTGTTTTTACCCCTTACGCCATTTCAAAATTTATAACAGCTATTTATGCATATCTTTGTTTTCAGTACTTTTCAAAGTGGTTCACCGATGATTACCTCTCAAACCACCTGCATGGTCAAGAGGCGAGGGAGGTATTCATTCAACACCCGCGGTACAATATTGAAGCCTTGCTGAAGAGGACGAAGGTTGGGCGGGCAATTATCCATAGCCACTGGCCTAAAGTTGCAAGGACATTCAACATCACTGAAGGCTCAATATTTTCCTTCCGCTTCTGCAGTTTCCCAGATGAGATTCATCTATCTATTTATTGTGTATGATGCTACTATCCAAAGGTTTTTGATCTTGCATGTGAAACTTGGTGCTGTTGTGTAATGGCGTAACTGAGAGCCGAAGCTAGCTGATGTAATTTGATTATGAATCATGATTGCTATTATACGGATATGAAATATCTGGTGTGTTTTATAAGAAATATCAGTTCGATTAGTACATGGATTATCAATAATAGGCTAATTACCCTGCTTATTGGGGTTTTCTATTGCAGACGGATACTCAGACACCACCGTGGGTGATGAACTCAAACAACCCGCACGGTTTCTAGAAAGTAGGCGTGTTCGATCAACTAACAACCACACACGGCTTCCGGCAACGAACTGTTTGCGTTAGGCCACCTTGCAAAAATGTTTCCACATAAAGAACTGTGTGTGATATACATACGAACGGAAATGATTTTCTGGGATTCACCGTGTGGGATGTACATACGAACGGAAACAATTGGGTTTCGATGCCCTGTCAGATCGCACACGAGCTCATTTTGCCCCTGCCAGTGAGCCAGGAGGGCCTATCCCCGACGGTTTGTGGGTCATGTGGGAAGGGACCCCCTATTGCCCACACTACTTGGCGACGGTTCCAAATGCCGTCGTGGAAAGGGGTTAAAAACCGTTTATATAGCACGTCGTTGTACCAGTGCTGGAAAAGCTACGTCAGGCCACCTATTCTGCACAACTCCAAACAAGCAGAAACTTCACGAGGATTTTTTATGGAATAAATAAGAAATACTGGAGCAAATAACCACCGGAGGGGGGCCATCTAGTGAGCACAAGACACTAGGGTGCGCCTGGCCCCCCAGGCGTGCCCTAGTGGGTTGTACTCAGCCCGGCCCACCTCCGGTGCCCATCTTCTGGTATATAAGGCATTTTGACCTAGAAAAAATAAGGAGAGGACTTTCGGGATAGAGCTTCGCCGTCTCGAGGCAGAACTTGGGCACGAGCACTTTTGCCCTCCAATGGAGCGATTCCGCCGAGGGAACTTCCCTCTCGGAGGGGGAAATCATCGTCATCATCATTACCAACAACTCTCCCATCTTGGGGAGGGCAATCTCTGTCAACATCTTTAACAACACCATCTCCTCTCAAACCCTAGTTCATATCTTGTGTTCAATCTTTGTACCGGAACTATAGATTGGTGCTTGTGGGTGACTAGTAGTGTTGATTACATCTTGTAGTTGATTACTATATGGTTTATTTGGTCGAAGATTATATGTTCAGATCCAATATGCTATTTAATACCCCTCTAATCTTGAGCATGATTATCATTTGTGAGTAGTTACTTTAGTTCTTGAGGTCACGAGAGAAATCGTGTTGCAAGTAATCATGTGAACTTGATACGTGTTCGATATTTAGATAGTATGTATGTTGTGATTCCCTTAGTGGTGTCATGTGAATGTCGACTACATGACATTTCACCATATTTGGGCCTAAGGGAATGAATTGTGGAGTAGTTATTAGATGATGGGTTGCGAGAGTGGCAGAAGCTTAAACCCTAGTTTATGCACTATTCCGTAAGGGACTGATTGGCCCAAAAGTTTAATGCTATGGTTAGAATTTATTCTTAATACTTTTCTCATAGTTGCGGATGCTTGCGAGGGGGTTAATCATAAGTAGGAGGTTTGTTCAAGTAAGAACAACACCTAAGCACCGGTCCACCCACATATCAAATTATCAAAGTAGCGAACACGAATCGAACCAACATGATGAAAGTGACTAGATGAAATTCCCGTGTGCCCTCAAGAACGCTTTGCTTATTATAAGAGACCGTTTTAGCCTGTCCTTTGCCTCAAAAGGATTGGGCTATCTTGCTGCACTTTTGTTACTATTACCATTACTTGCTCGTTACAAATTATCTTGCTATCAAACTACTCTGTTACTTACAATTTCGGCACTTGCAGACATTACCTTGCTGAAAACCACTTGTCATTTCCTTCTGCTCCTTGTTGGGTTCGACACTCTTACTTATCAAAAAGGCTACAGTTGATCCCATATACTTGTGGGTCATCATTCGCCTCTCGCACCTCGACGGTGGGCAGGCACTTTGGTCCTCCGTATTCGGCCGCCAAGGTCGCGGTATGTTCCTCCATCTGAAGAGAGCGCTCTATGTTACCATTGACTGTAATGACGCCTCTTGGACCGGGCATCTTGAGCCTGAGGTAAGCATAGTGGGGGACGGCGTTAAAACAGGCGAACACCGTTCGGCCTAGAAGGGTGTGATATTCGCTGCGGAAGGGGTGATGTCGAAGATCAAGTCTTCGCTCCGGAAATTGTCTGGAGAGCCGAATACCACTTCTAAGGTGAGGGTGCCTGAGCAGCGGGCTTCGATGTCGGCGATGACCCCCTTGAAGGTGGTGTTACTGGGTTTGATCCTTGACGGGTCAATACCCATTTTCTGGATTGTGTCCTCATAGATCAGACTGAGGCTGCTGCCTCCGTCCATAAGGACTCTAGTAAGGTGGTATCCGCCGATAATGGCATCTAGGACCAAAGCCGCTGACCCTCCATGACGGATGCTGGTCGGGTGGTCCTTGCGATCGAAAGTGGTCGGGCATGCTGACCATGGGTTGAACTTTGGGGCTACAGGGTCTATGGCATAGACGTCCCGCAGTGCGTGTTTCCGCTCCTTCTTTGGTATATGAGTGGCATAGATCATGTTCACTGTTTTAACCTCGGGAGGGAACTGTTTCTGGCCTCCATTGTTTGGCCTGCGAGGTTCCTCATCGTCCTCGCTTCGCGGGCTTTCGCCCATGTCTTCGGCTGTGAGTTTGTCGGCCTGCTTAATCATCCAACAGTTATGGTTGGTATGATTGGCAGGCTTTGTCTGCGGCGCCGTGTATCTGGCATGGCCTATCCAGGATAACATCCAATTTAGTGGGTCCGTCCTGGTTTCCTTCAGAGGGCTTCTTGCGCGGTCCTAACTTGGAGTCACGGAATCTGGCATTTACTACTGTATCATCGGTCTCGGTGCCATTGTGTCGGTCTTTGTTTCTATTACGCCTTGGCTTTTGATAACCCACAAGTATAGGGGATCACAACCGTTTTTGAGGGTAGAGTATTCAACCCAAATTTATAGATTCGACACAAGGGGAGCCAAAGAATATTTGAAGGTATTAGCAGCTGAGTTGTCAATTCAACCACACCGGAGATTAATTATCTCAGTAGCAAAGTGATCAGTAGCAAAAGTAGTATGATAGTTTTGATAGTAGTGACAAAGCAGAACGGTAATAAAGAACAATGATAGCAGTAATTTTGTAGCAAGTTTAACGAGTGATGATAGCGGTAGTAACTTAGCGTAAACAATATAGGATAAATTTATAGGCATTGGATCGGTGACTTGTTGGATGATATTCATCATGTGATGCTTATAACCTAGGGCGATACGGCACTAGCTCCAGTTCATCGATATAATGTAGGCATGTATTCCGTAATTAGTCATACATGCTTTATTAAAAGAACTTGCATGACATCTTTTTTCCTACCCTCCCGTGGCAGCGGGGTCCATATTGGAAACTAAGGGATATTAAGGTCTCCTTTTAATAGAGAACTGGAACAAAGCATTGACACATAGTGAATACATGAACTCCTCAAACTACGGTCATCACCGAGAGTGGGCTCGGTTGTTGTCGCTCCGGGGTTCTCGGATCATAACGCGTAGTAGGTGACTATAACTTGCAAGATTGGATCTAAAACATGGATATAATGATGAATTAATAAATGGTTCACATCTGAGTTCATGGCACCCGGGCCCAAAGTGACAAGCATTAAGCATAGCAAAGTCATAGCAACATCAATCTAAGAACATAGTGGATACTAGGGATCAGGCCCTAACAAAACTAACTCGATTACATGATGAATCTCATCCAACTCCTCACCGACCAGCGAGCCTACGAAGGAATTACTCACTCCCGGTTGGGAGTATCATGGAATTGGCGATGGAGAAGGGTTGGTGATGACGAAGAACGAAGATCCCCCTCTCCGGAGCCCCAAACAGACTCCAGATCTGCCCTCCCGAGGAAGAACAGGGCTTGGCGGCAGCACCATCTCGTGGTTCGCGATAATTCTTTCTCCCTAATGTTTTCCTATAAATATGTGATTTTGTAGTATCAGGGGGGTCGTCTGCGGGGCCACCGGGTGGGTACAACCCACTTGGGCGTGCCAGGAGAGGGGGTGCGCCCTGGTGGGTTGTGCCCACCCAGGTGCCCCTCTCCGGTAGGTCTTGGCTCCAGAAATTCTTATTATTGATATAAAAAATCCTCGAAAAGTTTCGTTCGATTCTGAGAACTTTTATTTCTACACAAAAACAACACCATGGTAGTTCTGCTGAAAACAGCGTCAGTCCGGGGTTAGTTTCCTTCAAATCATGAAAATTAGAGTCCAAAACAAGAGGAAAAGCATGAGAAAAAGTTGATACGTTGGAGACGTATCAGCTTTCCGTTGCCGTCCCGGACTTCCGAAGTACCGGGTTCTTCTGGGTTGGTACTTCTACGAGCCAACCAACTATCTTCGCCCATGCAACGACGGGTCATGAGGGAGGTGAGGTCCGCCATTGTCCTTGGTTTGTCTTGGCCGAGCTGATGTGCGAGCCATTCGTCCTGAATAATGTGTTTGAATGCGGCTATAGCCTCGGCGTCCGGACAGTTGACTATTTGGTTCTTTTTGGTTAGAAACCTGTTCCAAAACTGTCGGGCCGACTCGTTGGGCTGCTAGACTACATGACTCAGGTCGTTGGCATCCGGAGGTCGAACATAGGTTCCTTGGAAGTTAGCTTGGAAAGCATCCTCGAGCTCTTCCCAGCTCCCGATGGAATCTTCAGGGAGGTTGTTCAGCCAATGCCGGGCCGGTCCTTTAAGCTTTAGTGCCAGATATTTCATGGCGTGGAGGTCGTCTCCTCATGCCATATGAATGTGGAGGAGGAAGTCCTATATCCATATGGTTGGATCTGTAGTGCCATCGTATGGCTCGATATTTACGGGTTTAAACCCTTCCAGGAATTGGTGCTGCATCACCTCATCGGTGAAGCACATTGGGTGACCGGCTTCCTTATTCGGGCCACATCGCGTTGAACCTGGGAGTCTATCCTGGCCCGATGCTGGTCCAGAACTCTGTTATTTTGGTCAAGCCACGCCTGGTATCCGTCTCTGCTATCGAGAGGATAACTTCTTGACCTGTAGATGGACCTAGACTGACTGGCTCTAGCAGCCAGGTCGTGTCAAAGATCATATTGGTATTCTGGTCATGTCGCCTCCTTGCCTTTACGGCGAGGAGGGGCAGATGGGTTTTCGGCTTCGCCAGCCGCCCTGTCCCTTCCTCGAGGGAGGCGGTCCGGCTGGTTGCCTTGGGTTTGTCTATGTGGTGCGGGCTTGACGGCCTCGTCATCGAATTGTGGCAACAACCTGCACTTGGGGTAGCTCTTCATTTGTCGTTCGTAGCCGTACCCTTCTTTGGCCGCCAAGACTTTAATCCATCTATCATTGAGGGTATCTTGCTTGGCCTTTATCTTTTTCTGCTGCTTTTTTAGGCTTCGCGCAGTGGCTATAAGTTTTCGCTTGAAGTGTTCCTAATCCAGTGGGTCTTCTGGGATGTTGAAGTCTTCGGCTCCAAGGTTGATCTCTTCTTTGAAGAGGGGCATATAATTGCTATCCTCGGAATCATCTGGGTCCTTAGTGTTATCTTGGTCCTCATGCCCCTTCGAGCTGTCAGATTGGTGCTCAGGGGCGGGGTCGTCGAGGTCCTCCGTGTTTTCCGGAGTGTCCCCTTCTCCGGTGCCCGTGTTGCTTTCCCTGCTACGTCGCCCTTTGGAGCTTCGGCGTTTGGGGGGCTCCTCTCCAGGATTGTTATCGTCCCTTCTGGGGGTGCCATCTCCATTAGCATCGTCGCCTCGTCCTTTGGGCTGTCCACTGATACGTCCATTTTGCATCATGCTTTTATATCGATATTTATTGCATTATGGGCTGTTATTACACATTATGTCACAATACTTATGCCTATTCTCTCTTATTATACAAGGTTTACATAAGGAGGGAGAATGGCGGCAGCTGGAATTCTGGGCTGGAAAAGGAGCAAATGTTAGAGACCTATTCTGCACAACTCCAAAAGTCTGAAACTCCACGAAAGTTATTTTTGGAAATAATAAAAAATATTGAGCGGAAGAAGTACGTCAGGGGGGCCCCCACCTGACCACGAGGGTGGGGGGCGCGCCCTACCCCCCTGGGCGTGCCCCCATGCCTCGTGGGCCCCCTGCTGGCCCTCCGGTGCCCATCTTCTGCTATATGAAGTCTTTCGTTCGAAGAAAAATCATAAGCAAGCTTTCGGGACGAGACTCCGCCACCATGAGGCGGAACCTTGGCGGAACCAATCTAGGGCTCCGGCAGAGCTGTTCTGTCTGGACACTTCCCTCCGGGAGGGGGAAATCATCGCCATCATCATCACCAACGCTCCTCTCATCGGGAGAGGGCAATCTCCATCAACATCTTCACCAAAGACCATCTCCTCTCAAAACCCTAGTTCATCTCTTGTATCCAATTCTTGTCTCCAAGTCCGGGATTGGTACTCGTAGGTTGCTAGTAGTGTTGATTACTCCTTGTAGTTGATGCTAGTTGGTTTATTTGGTGGAAGATCATATGTTCAGATCCTATATGCATATTAATACCCCTCTGATTATGAACATGAATATGCTTTGTGAGTAGTTATGTTTGTTCCTGAGCGGATGGGAGAAGTCTCGCTATTAGTAGTCATGTGAATTTGGTATTCGTTCGATATTTTGATGAGATGTATGTTGTCTCTCCTCCAGTGGTGTTATGTGAACGTCGACTACATAACACTTCACCATTATTTGGGCCTAGAGGAAGGCATTGGGAAGTAATAAGTAGATGATGGGGTGCTAGAGTGATGTGCTTAAACCCTAGTTTATGCGTTGCTTCGTAAGGGGCTGATTTGCATCCATATGTTTCATGCTATGGTTAGGTTTACCTTATTACTTTTGTTGTAGTTGCGGATGCTTGCAATAGAGATTCATCATAAGTGGGATGCTTGTCCAAGTAAGGGCAGCACCCAAGCACCGGTCCACCCACATATCAAATTATCAAAGTACCGAACGCGAATCATATGAGCGTGATGAAAACTAGCTTGACGATAATTCCCATGTGTCCTCGGGAGCGTTTTCCTTTATATAAGAGTTTTTTCAGGCTTGTCCTTTGCTACAAAAAGGATTGGGCCACCTTGTTGCATTTTATTTACTTTTGTTACTTGTTGCTCGTTACAAATTATCCTATCACAAAACTATCTGTTACCTATTATTTCAGTGCTTGCAGAGAATACCTTGCTGAAAACCACTTATCATTTCCTTCTGCTCCTCGTTGGGTTCGACACTCTTACTTATAGAAAGGACTACGATAGATCCCCTATACTTGTGGGTCATCAAGACTATTTTCTGGCGCCGTTGTCGGGGAGTGAAGCGCCTTTGGTAGGGGGAATTTGGTAAGGAAAATTTTATATAGTGTGCTGAAATTTACTGTCACTTGTTACTATGGAAAGTAATCCTCTGAGGGGCTTGTTCGCGGTATCTTCACCCTGACCAGTAGAGCAAAGTGTTGCTCCTCAACCTACTAAACCTACTGAAAATGAAAATGAAAATGAAAATGTCCACTTTGAGATTCCTTCGGGTATGTTAGAAAAACTGCTAGCTAATCCTTATGCAGGAGATGGAACAAAGCATCCTGATGAGCACCTAATATATGTGGATGAAGTTTGTGGATTATTTAAGCTTGCAGGTATACCCGGTGATTTTATTAAGAAGAAGGTCCTCCCTTTATCTTTGAAGGGAGATGTATCGACATGGTATAGGCTATGTGATGATACGGGATCATGGAACTACAAACGATTGAAATTGGAATTTCATCAGAAATTTTTTCCTATGCATCTTGTTCATCGTGATCGCAATTATATATATAATTTTGGCCTTGCAAAGGAGAAAGCATCTCATCTCTCAAGCTTCGGGGAGGCTTAAATCAATGTTATATTCATGCCCCAATCATGAGCTTCCAAGAGAAATAATTATTCAAAGTTTTTATGCTCGGCTTTCTGATAACAATCGCACCATGCTCGATACTTCTTGTGCTGGCTCTTTTATGATGAAGACTATTGAATTCAAATGGGATTTATTGGATAGAATTAAACGCAACTCTTTAGATTGGGATCTCGACGAAGGTAAGGAGTCAGGTATGACATCTAAGTTTGACTGTGTTAAATCTTTTATGGATACCGATGTTTTCCATAAATTTAGCACTAAATATGGACTTGACTCGGAGATAGTAGCTTCTTTCTGTGAGTATTTTGCTGCTTATATTGACCTCCCTAAGGAGAAGTGGTTTAAATATCATCCTCCCATAGAAGTAAAAGTAGCTGCACCTATTAAAGTTGAAGAAAAGACTATCACTTATAATGATCCTATTGTTCCTACTTCTTATGTTGAGAAACCACCTTTCCATGTTAGGATAAAGGATCATGCTAAAGCTTCAACTGTGGTTCGTAAAAGCAATATTAGAACTTATACACCTCCAGAGAAAATTAAATTTGAACCTAATATTGCTATTGTTAAAGATCTCTTGTCTGATAATATCGATGGGCATGTTATTCATTTCTGTGATGAAACTGCTAGAATTGCCAAACCTTGTGCTAAAGATAAACATAGACCTGTGGTAGGCATGCCTATTATTTCTGTTAAAATAGGAGATCATTGTTATCATGCCTTATGTGATATGGGTGCCAGTGCTAGTGCTATACCTATTGACTTATACAAAGAAATTAAGCATGATATTGCACCTGCTGAGTTAGAAGATATTGATGTTACAATTAAACTTGCCAATACAGATACTATTTCACCAATGGGAATTGTTAGAGATGTTGAAGTCTTGTGTGCGAAAACTAAATATCCTGCTGATTTTCTTGTTCTTGGTTCCCCGCAAGATAGCTTTTGTCCCATTATATTTGGTAGACCCTTCTTGAACCTTTATTAATGCTAAGATAGACTGCAAAAAGGATGTCGTTACTATTGGTTTGGGTGATATTTGTCATGAGTTTAATTTCTCTAAATTTAGTAGACAACACCGTGAAGAGGAATTGCCTAGTAAGGACGAAATAATTGGTCTTGCTTCTATTGCCGTACCTCCTAGTGATCCTTTAGAACAATATTTGCTAGACCATGAAAATGATATGTTTATGAATGAAAGAAGGGAAATAGATGAAGTATTCTTTAAACAAGAACCCATCTTGAAACACAATCTGCCTGTTGAAATCCTAGGGTATCCTCCTCCACCCAAGGGTGATCCCGTGTTTGAGCTTAAACTGTTACCTGATACTCTTAAATATGCTTATCTTGATGAGAAAAAGATATATCCTGTTATTATTAGTGCTAACCTTTCAGAGCATGAAGAAGAGAGATTATTGAAAACTCTCTAGAAGCACCGTGCTGCTATTGGATATACTCTTGATGATCTTAAGGGCATTAGTCCCACTCTATGTCAACATGAAATAAATTTGGAGGAAGATGCCAAACCAGTTCGTGATCATCAACGACGGCTGAATCCTAAGATGAAGGAAGTGGTAAGAAAAGAAATACTGAAGCTCCTTGAGGCAGGTATAATTTATCCCGTTCTTTGATAGTCGATTGGGTAAGTCACATCCATTGTGTCCCTAAGAAGGGAGGTATTACCGTCGTTCCTAATGATAAAGATGAGTTGATCCCACAAAGAATTATTACAGGTTATAGGATGGTAATTGATTTCCATAAATTAAATAAGGCTACTAAAAAGATCATTACCCTTACCTTTTATCGATCAAATGCTAAAAAGATTATCCAAACATACACATTTTTGCTTTCTAGATGGTTATTCTGGTTTCTCTCAAATAATTGTCGCCCAATGATCAATCAAAGACTACTTTTACTTGCCCTTTTGGTACTTTTGCTTATAGACGTATGCCTTTCGGTTTATGTAATGCACCTGCTACCTTTCAAAGATGCATGATGGCTATATTCTCTGATTTTTGTGAAAAGATTTGTGAGGTTTTCATGGACGACTTCTCCGTCTATGGATCCTCTTTTGATGATTGCTTAAGCAACCTCGACCGAGTTTTGCAGAGATGTGAAGAAACTAATCTTGTCTTGAATTGGGAAAAGTGCCACTTTATGGTTAATGAAGGTATTGTCTTCGGGCATAAAGTTTCTGAAAGAGGTATTGAAGTTGATAAAGCCAAGGTTGATGCTATTGAAAAGATGCCATGTCCCAAGGACATCAAAGGTATAAGAAGTTTCCTTGGTCACACCGGTTTTTATAGGAGGTTCATTAAGGACTTCTCAAAAATTTCTCGATCTCTGACTAATTTATTACGAAAAGATATACCATTTGTCTTTGATGATGATTGTGTAGAAGCATTTGAAATACTTAAGAAAGCATTGATCTCTGCACCTATTGTTCAGCCACCTGATTAGAATTTACCCTTTGAAATTATGTGTGATGCCTGTGATTATGCTGTAGGTGCCGTTCTAGGGCAAAGAGTTGATAAGAAATTAAATGTTATTCAATATGCTAGTAAAACTTTAGACAATACTCAGAGAAATTATGCTACTACTGAAAAAGAATTACTAGCAGTTGTATTTGCTTGTGATAAGTTCAGGCCTTATATTGTTGATTCTAAAGTAACTATTCACACTGACCATGTTGTCATTAAATATCTTATGGAAAAGAAAGATGCTAAACCTAGACTTATTAGATGGGTTCTCTTGCTACAAGAATTTGATTTGCATATCATTGATAGAAAGGGAGCTGAGAACCCCGTTGCAGACAACTTGTCTAGGTTATAAAATGTTCTTGATGACCCACTGCCTATTGATGATAGCTTTCCTGATGAACAACTAAATGTCATAAATGCTTCTCGTACTACTCCATGGTATGTTGATTATGCTAATTACATCGTTGCTAAATTTATACCACCTAGTTTCACATACCAGCAAAAGAAAAAGTTTTTCTATGATTTGAGACATTACTTTTGGGATGACCCACATCTTTATAAAGAAGGAGTAGATGGTGTTATTAGACGTTGTGTACCTGACCATGAACAGGAACAGATCCTACGCAAGTGTCACTCCGAGGCTTATGGTGGACACCACGCTGGAGATAGAACTGCACATAAGGTACTGATACGTCTCCAACGTATCTATAATTGTTGATTGCTCCATGCTATATTATCTACTATTTTAGGCAATATTGGGCTTTATTATCCACTTTTATATTATTTTTGGGACTAACCTATTAACTGGAGGCCCAGCCCAGATTTGTTGTTTTATGCCTATTTCAGTGTTTCGAGGAAAAGGAATATCAGACGGAGTCAAAACGGAACGAAATCAACTGGAGAAGTTATTTTTGGAAGGAAAGCCACCGAATAGGCTTGGGCTCTATGTCAGAAGATACGGGAGCTGGCCACGAGGGTGGCGGCGCACCCACCCCCCCTAAGGCGCGCCCCCTGCCTCGTGTGGCCCCCGTGGCTCCACCGACGCACTTCTGCACCCATATATACCTCGCACTCCTAAAACTTCCAGAACAGAGATTAGATCGGGAGTTCCGCCACGCAAGCCTCTGTAGCCACCAAAACCAATCAGACCACTGTTAAGACCTCACGAGGGGGGAACCTCACTGTGGCCATCTTCATCATCCCGGTGCTCTCCATGACGAGGAGGGAGTAGTTCACCCTCGGTGCTGAGGGTATGTACCAATAGCTATGTGTTTGATCTCTCTCTCTCTCTCTCTCGTGTTCCCTCTATGGCACGATCTTGATGTATCCCGAGCTTTGCTATTGTAGTTGGATCTTATGATGTTTCTCCCCCTCTACTCTCTTGTGATGAATTGAGTTTCCCCTTTTGAATTTATCTTATCGGATTGAGTCTTTTATGAGAACACTTGATGTATGTCTTGCCGTGCTTATCTGTGGTGACAATGGGATATCACGTGCCACTTGTTGTATGTTTTGGTGACCAACTTGCGGGTTCCGCCCATGAACCTATGCATAGGGGTTGGCACACGTTCTTAATTCTCTGGTAGAAACTTTGGGGCACTCTTTGAAGTACTTTTATGTTGGTTGGATAAATCTGAGATTGTGTGATGCATATCGTATAATCATGCCTGAGATACTTGAGGTGACAATGGAGTATCTAGGTGACATTAGGGTTTTGGTTGATTTGTGTCTTAAGGTGTTATTCTAGTACGAACTCTTTTATAGATCGATCCGAAAGAATAGCTTTGAGGTGGTTTCGTACCCTACCATAATCTCTACGTTTGTTCTCCGCTATTAGTGGCTTTGGAGTGACTCTTTGTTGCATGTTGAGGGATTGTTATATGATCTACCTATGTTATTATTGTTGAGAGAACTTGCACTAGTGAAAGTATGAACCCTAGGCCGTTTCCTATCATTGCAATACCGTTTACGCTCAATTTTATCACTTGTTACCTTGCTGTTTTTATTATTTCAGATTACAAATACCTATTTCTACCATCCATATTGCACTTGTATCACCATCTCTTCGCCGAACTAGTGCACCTATACAAGCTACCATTGTATTGGGTGTGTTGGGGACACAAGAGACTCTTTGTTATTTGGTTGCAGGGTTATTTGAGCGAGACCATCTTCATCCTACGCCTCCCACGGATTGATAAACCTTAGGTCATCCACTTGAGGGAAATTTGCTACTGTCCTACAAACCTGTGCACTTGCAGGCCCAACAACGTCTACAAGAAGAAGTTGTGTAGTAGACATCAAGCTCTTTTCTGGCGCCGTTGCCGGGGAGGTGAGTGCTTGAAGGTATATCTTTATATCTTGCAATCGAATCTTTTTGTTTCTTGTTTGAGCACTAGTTTAGTTTATAAAATAAAACTACAAAAAAATGGAATTGAGTTTGTCTCATACGCTTCATCTTTTTAATATCTTTCGTGAGTATGATGGGAAGGAAAATTGTGCCAAAGTGCTAGAAGAAGAATTACATAGAATGCTTGGCATGAAATATGTGAATGATGAGCATTGTTGCAATGTTGTTAGTATGAATTCCTTGAATATCCATGATGCTAATGATATGCAAAGCCACAAGCTTGGGGAACCTATGTTTGATGAAGATGATATTTTTTTGTCCCCCAAGCTTTGATGAGCAAATTTACTATGATGAAAGCATGACTCCTATCTATGATGATTATTGTGATGACATGTATGCTTTAAAGAATAATGATAACCATGAAACTTGTCATCTTGGTCTTAATTTTCAATCACATGATAGTTATTTTGTTGAGTTTGCTCCCACTATTATTCATGAGAAGAAATTTGCTTACGTGGAGAGTAATAAAAATTCTATGCAAGTAGATCATGAAAAGAATGCTTTAGGTGCTGGTTATATTGTTGAATCCATTCATGATGCTACTGAAAATTATTATGAGAGAGGACCATATGCTTCTACATATTGCAATAATATCAAGTTTCCTCTCTATGTGCTTAAAGTTTTGAAGTTATGCTTGTTTTACCTTCCTATGCAAGATGATTCTTGTTCCCATAAGCTGTTTGCTCACAAAATCCCTATGCATAGGAAGTGGGTTAGACTTAAATGTGCTATTCATATTCTTCATGATGCTCTCTTTATGTTTCAATTCTTATCTTTTATGTGAGCATCATTGAAATCATAATGCCTAGCTAGGGGCGTTAAACGATAGCGCTTGTTGGGAGGCAACCGAATTTTATTTTAGTTTCTTTCTTTTGGTTCTGTTTAGTAAGAAATAATCCAGCTAGCTTCTGTTTAGATGTGGTTTTATGTTTTAATTAGTGTTTGTGCCAAGTAGAACCTTTGGGAAGACTTGGGTGAAGTCTTTATGATCATGCTGTAAAAAACAGAAACTTTAGCGCTCACGAGAATAGCTAGAACTTTTTGCTGGAGGGTGCTATTTAGTTGATTCTTTTTGAAGATGATTACTAGACACATTCCTAAGGTCCACCAATTTATTTTAGAATTTTTGGATACCCATAAGTTTGCATAATTGCAGATTACTACAGACTGTTCTGTTTTTGACAGATTCTGTTTTCATTGTGTTGTTTGCTTATTTTAATGAATCTATGGCTAGTAAAATAGTTTATAAACCATAGAGAAGTTGGAATAAAGTAGGTCTAACACCAATATAAATAAAGAATGAGTTCATTATAGTACCTTGAAGTGGTGTTTTGTTTTCTTTCGCTAACGGAGCTCACGAGTTTTCTGTTAAGTTTTGTGTTGTGAAGTTTTCAAGTTTTGGGTAAAGATTAGATGGACTATGGAATAAGGAGTGGCAAGATCCTAAGCTTGGGGATGCCCAAGGCACCCAAAGGAAATATTCAAGGACAACCAAGAGCCTAAGCTTGGGGGTGCCCCGGATGGCATCCCCTCTTTCGTCTTCGTTCATCGGTAACTTTACTTGGAGCTATATTTTTATTCACCACATGATATGTGCTTTGCTTGGAGCGTCATTTTATCTTGTTAGTTTTTGCTTGCTTTTATTTAGAATAATGTTTTTCATCTTTAGTTTCAATAAAAAAAGTCAAGGATAGCCTTTGCCATGCTTATTTTGCTACTATACATGTTGCTGTTTGAAAACAGAAAGTTTACCGCTGTTGCAAAAATTCCCTAGAAAATTCAGAGAGTGGTATAATGTTGAATCTTTTTGCATATTGAGATCTGATAAATTTATTACAGTGGGAATTTTAGTTCATAATTTTTGGAGTAAGATAAGTATTGATACTCTTGCATTCTTTACAGACTGTACTGTTTTGGCAGATTGCTGTTATGTTTGCATTGTTTGCATATGTTTGCTTGTTTAATGATTATATTTGAGGATAGGAGTATTAAATATGCAGAGGCATTTAGTATGCAATGTTGAATAATAATTTTAGTGATTTGTTACAGTAGGAAATGATAAGGTTTTGCATTGGTTTATACTAACCTATCTCACGAGTTCTTGTTGAGTTTGGTGTGGATGAAGCTTTTAATAAAAAGAGAAACCATGATATGAGAGGAATTAAGGAGACAAAAAATTTCAAGCTTGGGGATGCCCAAGGTACCCCAAGATAATATTTCAAGAAGTCTCAAGCATCTAAGCTTGGGGATGCCCCGGTAGGCATCCCACCTTTCTTCTTCAACGACTATCGGTTAGTATCGGTTGAGCCTAAGTTTTTGCTTCTTCACATAAGCTGTGCTATCCTTGCAATGTCATTTTATTTTCTTTTGCTTGCTGTTTGAATACAAAACCAAGATCTGAAACTCCTTAATGTTAAAGAGTCTTCACATAGTTGCACAATTATTCGACTACTCATTGATCTTCACTTATATCTTTCGGAGTAGTTTGTCATTTGCTCTAGTGCATCACTTATATCTTTTAGAGCATGGTGGTAGTTTTATTTTTAAGAAATAGATGAACTCTCATGCTTCTCTTAGATTATTTTGAGAGTCTTAAATAGCATGGTAATTTTCTTAAATAATCATAATATGCTAAGCATACAAGATTTGTAAGAATTCTTATGAGTGTGTTGAATACTAAGAAAAGTTTGATGCTTGATAATTGTTTTGAGATATGAAGATGGTGATATTAGAGTCATGCTAGTAGAGTAGTTGTGAATTTGAGAAATACTTGTGTTAAAGTTTGCGATTCCCGTGGCATGCACGTATGGTGAACCGTTATGTGATGAAGTCGGAGCATGATTTATTTATTGATTGTCTTCCTTATGAGTGGCGGTCGGGGACGAGCGATGGTCTTTTCCTACCAATCTATCCCCCTAGGAGCATGCCCGTAATACTTTGCTTTGGTAACTTCTAGATTTTCACAATAAGTATATGAGTTCTTTATGACTAATGTTGAGTCCATGAATTATACGCACTTTTTCCCATCCTTCCACTATTGCTAGCCTCTCTAATACCGCGCACCTTTCGCCGGTATCATGCACCCACCATATACCTTCCTCAAAACAGCCACCATACCTACCTATCATGGAATTTCCATAGCCATTCCGAGACATATTTCCATGCAACTTTCCACCGTTCCGTTCTTATGACACGCTTCATCATTGTCATATTTCTTAGCATGATCATGTAGTTGGCATCGTATTTGTGGCAAAGCCACCGTTCATAATTCTTTCATACATGTCACTCATGAGTCATTGCACATCCCGGTACATCACGGAGGCATTCATATAGAGTCATATTTTGTTCTAAGTATCGAGTTGTAATTCTTGAGTTGTAAGAAAAATAAAAGTGTGATGATCATCATTTTTAGAACATTGTCCCAAGTGAGGAAAGGATGATGGAGACTATGATTCCCCCACAAGTCGGGATGAGACTCCAGACGAAAAATAAAAAAAGAGAAAAAAACAGGCCAAAAAAAGAGAAAAGGCCCAAATAAAAAACAAAAAAATGAGAGAAAAAGAGAGAAGGGACAAGGTTACTATCTTTTTACCACACTTGTGCTTCAAAGTAGCACCATGATCTTCATGATAGAGAGTCTCCTATGATATCACTTTCATATACTAGTGGGAATTTTACATTATAGAACTTGGCTTGTATATTCCAATGATGGGCTTCCTCAAAATGCCCTAGGTCTTCATGAGCAAGCGAGTTGGATGCACACCCACTTAGTTTCTTTTGTTGAGCTTTCATATACTTATAGCTCTAGTGCATCCGTTGCATGGCAATCCCTACTCACTCACATTGATATCTATTGATGGGCATCTCCATAACCCGTTGATACGCCTAGTTGATGTGAGACTATCTTCTCCTTTTGTCTTCTCCACAACCACCATTCTATTCCACCTATAGTGCTATGTCCATGGCTCACGCTCATGTATTGCGTGAAGATTGAAAAAGTTTTGAGAATGTCAAAAGTATGAAACAATTGCTTGGCTTGTCATCGGGTTGTGCATGATTTAAATACTTTGTGTGGTGAAGATAGAGCATAGCCAGACTATATGATTTTGTAGGGATAACTTTCTTTGGCCATGTTATTTTGAGAAGACAAAATTGCTTTGTTAGTATGCTTGAAGTATTATTATTTTTATATCAATATGAACTTTTGTCTTGAATCTTTCGGATCTGAATATTCATATCACAAGTAAGAAGAATTACATTGAAATTATGCCAACTAGCATTCCACATCAAAAATTATCTTTTTATCATTTACCTACTCGAGGACGAGAAGGAATTAAGCTTGGGGATGCTTGATACGTCTCCAACGTATCTATAATTTTTGATTGCTCCATGCTATATTATCTACTGTTTTAGGCAATATTGGGCTTTATTATCCACTTTTATATTATTTTTGGGACTAACCTATTAACCGGAGGCCCAGCCCAGATTTGCTGTTTTATGCCTATTTCAGTGTTTCGAGAAAAAGGAATATCAAACAGAGTCAAAACAGAACGAAATCAACTGGAGAAGTTATTTTTGGAAGGAAAGCCACCGGATAGGCTTGGGCTCTACATCAGAAGATACGGGAGCTGGCCACGAGGGTGGGGGCGCGTCCACCCCCCTAGGGCGCGCCCCTTGCCTCATGGGGCCCCCGTGGCTCCACCGACGTACCCCCTGCACCCATATATACCTACATACCCTAAAACTTCCAGAACAGAGATTAGATCGGGAGTTTCGCCGCCGCAAGCCTCTGTAGCCACCAAAAACCAATCGGGACCCTGTTCCGGCACCCTGTCGGAGGGGGAACCTTCACCTGTGGCCATCTTCATCATCCCGGCGCTCTCCATGACGAGGAGGGAGTAGTTCACCCTCGGGGCTAAGGGTATGTACCAGTAGCTATGTGTTTGATCTGTCTCTCTCTCGCGTGTTCTCTCTCATGTTCCCTCTATGGCACGATCTTGATGTATCCCGAGCTTTTCTATTGTAGTTGGATCTTATGATGTTTCTCCCCCTCTACTCTCTTGTGATGAATTGAGTTTCCCCTTTTGAAGTTATCTTATCGGATTGAGTCTTTTATGAGAACACTTGATGCATGTCTTGTCGTGCTTATCTGTGGTGACAATGGGATATCACGTGCCACTTGTTGTATGTTTTGGTGACCAACTTGCGGGTCCGCCCATGAACCTATGCATAGGGGTTGGCACACGTTCTTAATTCTCCGGTAGAAACTTTGGGGCACTCTTTGAAGTACTTTTATGTTGGTTGGATAAATCTGAGATTGTGTGATGCATATCGTATAATCATGCCCACGGATACTTGAGGTGACAATGGAGTATCTAGGTGACATTAGGTTTTTGGTTGATTTGTGTATTAAGGTGTTATTCTAGTACGAACTCTTTTATAGATCGATCCGAAAGAATAGCTTTGAGGTGGTTTCGTACCCTACCATAATCTCTACATTTGTTCTCCGCTATTAGTGGCTTTGGAGTGACTCTTTGTTGCATGTTGAGGGATTCTTATATGATCTATCTATGTTATTATTGTTGAGAGAACTTGCACTAGTGAAAGTATGAACCCTAGGCCTTGTTTCCTATTATTGCAATACCGTTTACACTCAATTTTATCACTTGTTACCTTGCTGTTTTTATTATTTCAGATTACAAATACCTATTTCTACCATCCATATTGCACTTGTATCACCATCTCTTCGTCGAACTAGTGCACTTATACAAGTTACCATTGTATTGGGTGTGTTGGGGACACAAGAGACTCTTTGTTATTTGGTTGCAGGGTTGTTTGAGAGAGACCATCTTCATCCTACGCCTCCCACGGATTGATAAACCTTAGGTCATCCACTTGAGGGAAATTTGCCACTGTCCTACAAACCTGTGCACTTGCAGGCCCAACAACGTCTACAAGAAGAAGTGGTGTAGTAGACATCAGGTACTGCAATCCGGTTTTTATTGGCCTACTCTCCTCAAGGATGCCCGTAAGTTTGTCTTATCTTGTGATGAATGTAACATCCCAAAATTCTAAATTTTGGAATGTTATAAACAAATAGATAGTTTTGGTTGATTGTTTGATTGATTGACTGAAAGTGAGTGAATTCGAAACTTTTGAAAGTTAAATGAGAGGGAATAAAAGGACTTTCCCAAACTTTCGCTTTTGCTTTTATGAACTTCGAATTCAAATTCTTTTCATCACAAAACCTGGAGAGAAGATGACATGACTTCTTCCATTTATTTAAATGACAAGGGTGTTGAAAATATTTGAGTTTCATTTGGAAAATATTTCCAATTCTGAAACTTCATGCAACTCAATGATTTTCACAGTGAAGATAAAATGACTTCTTCAAAACATATGAAATATGAGTTGGGAGTTTCAAAGAATTAAATTCAAAGTTCTTTCAATTTATTTTCAATTTGGAGTTATTTGAGTTTTATTCAAATTATTTGCCTCCAAAAATAAAATATATGGAAAATAGGGTAACATGATTCCCTACATCGTAAAAATTGGAGAGAAATTAATTTGAAGTCATTATCGTATTTTTAAAATGATTTTCAAGGATTTTATTAGGCGTAAGCACTCTTTGCTTTATTTAAATTTGTGTGTATTTTATTTAATGCTACAATAATGTTCATCTTGTAGGGAATCTTTTTCTGAAAAATTTTGATATATTATATGCCTATATAATATATTTGTTTTATTCTGTTTTTTATTTTTGTCTGAGAAAATGTTTTAAAAAAATCTACGGACCCGGCCGGGAATGGGCAGCTCGGCCCGGCCAGCGCTTCGCCCGTCCCGAGCTCCTTGAGACTCCGCCGCCCGCCACGTCAGCGCCCGCCACGGCGTGTCCCTCCGGACTCACGCCCGCCGGTCTCCTCTGCCTCCCATCGCCAAGCCGCCGCCCTCTCCTATAAAACCCGAGGCCTCGGGCCCCGTTCCTCTCTCTCTCCTCTCCGCCGCCCTTGCGCGCATCTCGCCGGCCGTGAGATCGAGCCGCCGCCTGCCTGCTTCGACGCCGGGAGCCCCGCCGACGCCGCCAATCTTCTCCTCGCCGCCGCCTCACGACCACTCCGCCGCCTTCCCGTCAGCTTGAGCCACCGCCCAGGCCGAGCCGCCGCCGCTCTCCCGCGTCGCCGGAGTTCGTTCGACACCGCCGCCGGTTTTATTCGGTGAACTGGTAAAACCGCCGAACCCTAGGTTGGTTTTTTAGTTTTTTCTTTAAAAAACTGGTTTAGTTTTTTTAGTTAGGGCTATTCAAAGAACGTTCTCTGTTTAGAACTAGTTAGCGAACGTTCGCTTTTTAGCCTTTTTCTTTTTCTGTTATTTTCGGTCAGGGACCCATCCGTGAATATTTCTTTTACAGATTAGTCCCTGATTTTCAAACCCTCATAACTTTTTACTCGTAAGTCGGAATCCAACGAAACCAACGCCCACTTCTTCGTTATTTATCCCTCTATCCAAAGAATCCAACTCAAACATGTTTTTGAAATTTTAAAATTTGAATTAGATCAGATTTGAATTCAAACTTCGTTTGAGCATAACTTGAGTTTTATAACTCCGATTTAGTTGATTCTTTTTGCTAATCGAAGCTCTTGACCTAAACTTTCTGATAAGGCCAAATTCACATAATTTTGGTACTGTTAGAAATTGTTTTATGCTGCAAGAGTTATTTGATTTGGTTTTGACGTTTTCCGAATTGTTTTCTTCGATCTTTCCGATCTTTTGAGTGATTGCTTATGTGTGGTTACTATTGTTTGATTACGATAGATTGACCGGAGTGTGACGAGTAGATCTATCAAGAGTTTTGAGTGCGAATCATCTTCATCAACTTTGCAGGCAAGTAACACTTGATCATACCTTTTCTACTACCCAGTTTTATGCATTAGCCCTATTCCTCAAAAACTTGCATGATTAGGATCTAATTAAATTGTGGGATGGGAAGTAGTTTGAGGTAGTACCTATTACCTGTTTTATTATCAAACCCTTGGGAGTTACTTCTACGTTTGCTTATTACGCCATGCTATGCTCAGAGACGTGGATTGGGTTTGAGTGAATATCCATGATGTATGTGAGATTGATAATTAATGGTTTATCTAAGGTGGCAACTTAAACACACATCTGGGTGGATTGAGGCACTGGCTATTCCAGGACTTGCCTGTCAAGGCACCTGCAGACAGGATTTGCCTGTATTTCTTCTGACCGCCACCCAGCCCAAAGGGATCATGAGATTATTCAAACTAGAAACTTCCGTGTGCAGCCACAAGCCATTATGGGCTCTGGCGTAGTTGACTAAGTTGTGCGAACTCTTACGCGGACTAGCGAGATGTAGGGGATGTAGGTTGGTACGGTCTACCCACATGTAAGGTGCTAGTGCTTCGAAAGACTATGTCTCGGTCATCCGCTTCTCAAACACCATGTAGTCGAGAAACCAAGCGGAGGCGATCGAGTCTTGTGGGGAAAAGTCATAAACCTCTGCAGAGTGTATAAACTAATCATGATTAGCCGTGTCCCCGGTTATGGACAATTTTGAGTATCTAGTACCGGATATCCTGTTGATCTCATCACGTTACTTAATATAATTTGTTGGGTTTAATGAGTACTTTTAATTGGGATTGAGGATGCTGTCAACCATTCTCAATGTTTAACAACCACCATGATAGTTAAATAAATTTATTCCTTTGCAATAGGGAAAAATTGGCTTTTCGCAAAAACTGTAACCATAGAGCTTTCCACCAGCCATATATGCATGTAGTATAGCCTATTCTTTCATTACTCTCTATGTGTTACATTGCCATATTCCATGTCTTGACCGTTTTCGGGCTGCAACTTTTCATGTTGCGCACTTTTCGCAACGACGAGTAAGTGATACGTTAGGGTTATGATTTCCTATACTCAACTTTGCCGTTGGTGTTGATGGGAATCCACAACCTTGTTGTTTCCGCTATATCTGGATCGAGGTAATAGTATTTACGTTGTTTATACATGTGATTTACCTCTGTTATAAATCCTTCGAGTACTGTGTGTGTCAGCATACCGATCCAGGGATGACACGAAAGCACAGAGACTTGATCCATTCGGGTCGGGTCGCTACAAGATGGTATCGAGCACATGTTGATCAGAGGACATGACCCTAGAAACCCACAAGCCCATAGGAAAGATTTTTCTCTACAACTTCATTTTCAAAAAGATCTTTTACCTCTCTTCTCTTCTGAGCTTATTCAAATATCCCTTTTAGTGAGACCATACCCCTTTTCCCTTTTGACCACTCGAAGATTTGACTGGTGAGACCACTCCAAGGAGACAAGATATCGGACAACTAAGACCATTTGGAATGAAGAGGATTTTACCATGTAAATGGAAACTACAACTGTTGAAGACTCCGAAGACTATGAGATTTTGAAGGCTGTGAAGAATTTCTAGATTTTTAGGACCTAGGAAGGTTACGCTTATGGAATTTAACAGACCAAGGAAGTTGTCAATACCTGAGATCAAGGTGTATCGGAGAAAGACCGGAACATGGAGAGTTAGAAACTCAAAGTTTTGTCAGAAAACTCTAAAGGCGGGAGATATCAACTATGGACTGATAGCTCATGGAAATAACAAGAGCGAAAACATGCTATCCATGGTGTTATTTCCATTTATGCTATTGTCACCGTCTTGAGCTAAGCATGCAGATGCATGGAAGAATTGGATGGTAGAAGGTGAAGGAGCATCTCGACCAAAGGATGCAGTTTTAACATAGCTGGTGTATCACCGGGATCTGGAGCATTACATCAAGGATTTTAAGATGGACTTGCGAAGCGATGTTCGATAAGGAGGCAATTCATGAAGA
Organism: Aegilops bicornis; assembly: GCA_021605145.1. Lineage (NCBI taxonomy): Eukaryota > Viridiplantae > Streptophyta > Magnoliopsida > Poales > Poaceae > Aegilops > Aegilops bicornis. The sequence goes on from CM038675.1 coordinate 568,577,801, forward strand.
ACTCGGGACCACGAAGCTGAAAGTAGCCAATTTGGAGGAGCAAAACCTCGAGATACCGGAGATTCATCAGGAACTAAAGGACAGTAGGACATGGTTCATGCCAAGGATGTTGAAACCTAGAAGTTTGGAATGCAACTCCAGGAATATTAAAGGACGTCACGAGAGACTCTGCGTCAATAGAGATGATCTTGCAAAAGAACTTGAGAAGGACAAGCATGATCAGAAGAAGCCATCGGAGACATGAACAAGACTTGAAGAGTTTGATGACTTTGAGATTTATTGACCTTTAGAAGACCAAAACCCTGTTTATACATGCGTTAGATCTGACGATTGTGAGCTGTCATTTGTTTGATGTTTTTAAGCAGCCACAATAAAAATCTGTTTTTCAAAAACCTTTGTTTATATTGTGTGCATCCCTCTCGATCTCTCTTATCCCACCCCAAACCCATGGACCCAATAGAGGATGAATGGAGATGAGCTTGTATTTTTCTGGACCGATGAGTCAATTGGAGATAGACCGATGTATTCAGAACATGGAGGATCACTTGGAGAATAACTCTATAGCTAGAAAAGAAATGACCCAAAGATGCTCTTGAGTGTTTTGAAAGAGGTGCTGCTATCTGGTGGAGGATGTACCAAACCATCAATGTGGCCAGGAGTAACCACTTGGGAGGAATTTAAGTTGACTTTGCCAAAGTCCCGGTTTGTGTCCCAGAAGTTGAGCCTTATGGAAAAGATATGGAGAAAGTGCATACAAGCCTTGTGGAGAAATAGGATATAACCATAAATAAAACAAGGACGAATACCCTCATAATCGGAGGATTACCAAAGGAGTTAGCGAGGATCTCAGGGAACTTCGATTGGAGATTGTTCCCAAAGGTTTTGTTGCAGCAATGGAAGTTCGGTCTACATTGTTGGGAAAGATCCGTGAAGCTCGTGGAGGATGACAAAGAGATTTACGAGGTAAAAGAGAGGATGAGTAAAGGAAAGGCCAAAGGTTTTCGTAAGGATGAGCACGACACCTTATGGTTTGAGGACGGTGTACATATACCCAATAATGCGTAGATCGAAGTTAATGCTTCAGAGGCTCATGACTCACCATACTTGATTCGCCACAGAAACATCAAGATGTATTCGGATTTGAAGGAGTGTTTACGGTGGACTGGTATGAAGAAGGATATTATGGAGTATTTAGTCATAAGTGATGCATGCGGAGAAAGTAAAAGCGAGCATCGAAGCCGGCAGGATTACTACACCTATGCCGATACCGAATGGAAGTGGGATAATCTTGGCATGATTTCATTTCCGGATTTCCCGAACCCGATTGGGATATGATTCTATCTGGGTAGTAGTTGACTCGCTTGACCAAAGTGGCTCACTTTATCCCGATGAAATCTGAAGTGCGAAGTTGGCCAAGATATATTGGACAAGGATCGTATGTCTGCATGGAGTTCCATGGACCATCATAGAGGAACACAGTTTACCCCAAAGTTTTGGAATCAGCCGCACCAGACTTTAGGTACTAGGCTAGAGTTCAGTACAGCCTTTCATCTGCAGACAGATGGATAAATCAAGAGAGTCAATCAGATACCAGAGGACATGTAGAGAGCGTGTGCGCTAGATTATGGATCTAGTAGTGATGATAATCTACCCTACGCGGAGTTCTCATACAACAACAGTTACCCAACCAGTTTGAAGATGGCCCCTTTTGAAGCTTTGTAGGGGAGAAGGAGCCAGACACCGTTGTTGTGGGATAAAGTTAGAGGCCGTCAGTTGTTTGGACCAAATGTGATCAAGGATGTAAGAAGAGAATGTTAAGTTGATTCAAGATAAACTGAAGGTAGCTCAGTCCTGGCAGAAGAATTATGCAGACTCAAAAACGCAAGGAGGTAGTCTATGAAATTGGAGATAGGGCATATCTTTGTGTGCCACCTCTGTGAGGAGTTAAGCGATTTGGAGTTAAAGGAAAGTTAGCCCCGAGAATTGTAGGACCATACCGAGTTTGGAACGTATGGGAGAATTGGCTAACAAGTTGGAGTCACCCGAAGGACTGTCAAGAGTTCAAGATGTCATGTTTCCCAGTTGAAGAAGTGCCATGCAGAGATGGCCAATATTCCCTGTAAGGACGCTTGACCGCGGAAAGGATAATGATGTTCCACGAAGTGGAATATGGGCTTCATAAGTATAAGTTTTTATCTCGGTATGTGGAATACCCCACGAGGATGAAGAGATGAATTACTATTGGATATAAAGGAGGTATGATGTTGGAAATATGGATCAATGGAAATTTCCATGATGAGTCTGAGTAATCATGTCCCGATTTGGTGCCAATAGAAGGAAGAAAGACAGTACAATTGGATGGATTTTAAGTATGCCAGGAAGTTGGATGTTGGGATAATGATCGGTGGCCCAGATGATGTGCTCAAGGATTTTAAGTGATGAGATGGGCCATAACCCATAAGCCCTGTGACACCTGCCAAGAAGCAAACACACTCTTCTTTGAAGGAAAAACCACGGAAGAAGTTACGACTTGTATCAACCGACGATTCTATAGGAGTTTACGCAAAACCTGAGAGTGTTAAGGAACGATAGATGTTTGTTTGGCTTGCAGAATCAATGGATTTTCCGGACTTGGTTCGTCGACAAGAGAAATTCTGCAATGCTTGTGAGGATGACCGAGTGTTAGAATGCGAGATTAAGCTAAACCATGTACAAGGTAATGATTTGGGTGCGGGATGGATTGATCACCATACCGACTTACTCTTATTATTCGCTTTGCTATGTGGGATGGTAAATCTGAGTGACTTACCTATAGTAGAGAGACGACGATCAAAACCTTGTTTAAACCTTAGAAAGGTATAGGTATTTCTTTTCCCCTTGTACACGGCAGCTGTTGCCAACCGTAGGTCATACGGTGAGGTTCAACCCAGACCCGTTTTCTGCAGGAGAAAACCATAAATCGTTGACCACCATGAGATACCGATATTTGTTTAGAATTGGCGCCAGACCCGTCAGCTAAGAAGACCCAATTTCGGGATAACCTTACCAAGAGGAAAGGACAAAGAATTGAGGAAAAGGTTATGCCACTACCAGAAGAGCCAAGAGAAGGAATTATCCTAACGATCTGAGAAGATCGACACTGTCAGTAATAAGGATGGAGTATATGAGTTTTGATGGAACCTTAACAATGCCTCTAAGGGTGGTAGCACCCGAGACCCCGAAGATGATCGATGGATTTACGAAGACCCCAAACCCTAACCTATTTCATTCTAGCCTCTCCGAATCTCGAGGACGAGATTCATTTTAAAGTGGTAGTTTGTAACATCCCAAAATTCTAAATTTTGGAATGTTATAAACAAATAGATAGTTTTGGTTGATTGTTTGATTGATTGGTGAAAGTGAGTGAATTGAAACTTTTGAAAGTTAAATGAGAGGGAATAAAAGGACTTTCCCAAACTTTCGCTTTTGCTTTTATGAACTTGAGAATTCAAATTCTTTTCATCACAAAACCACGGAGATAAGATGACATGACTTCTTCCATTTATTTAAATGACAAGGGGTGTTGAAAATATTTGAGTTTCATTTGGAAAATATTTCCAATTCTGAAACTTCATGCAACTCAATGATTTTCACGAGTGAAGATAAAATGACTTCTTCAAAACATATGAAATATGAGTTGGGAGTTTCAAAGAATTAAATTCAAAGTTCTTTATAATTTATTTTCAATTTGGAGTTATTTGAGTTTTATTCAAATTATTTTCCTCCAAAAATAAAATATATGGAAAATAGGGTAACATGATTCCCTACATCGTAAAATTGGAGAGAAATTAATTTGAAGTCATTATCGTATTTTTAAAATGATTTTCATTGGATTTTATTAGGGCGTAAGCACTCTTTGCTTTATTGAAATTTGTGTGTATTTTATTTAATGCTACAATAATGTTCATCTTGTAGGAATCTTTTTCTGAAAATTTTGATATATTATATGCCTATATAATATATTTGTTTTATTCTGCTTTTTATTTTATGCGAGAAAATGTTTAAAAAAAATCTCTGGACCCGGCCGGACCGGGCAGCCCGGCCTTCGCCGAACCACGGCCACCGGCCCAGCGCCGCACCCGCTCGTCCCGAGCTCCCTTGAACTCACGCCCGCCCGCCACGTCGGCCGCCGCGGCGTGTCCCTCCGGACTCCGCCCGCCCGGTCTCCTCTGCCACTCCCCGCCAAGCCGCCCGCCCTCTCATATAAAACCCGAGGCCCGGGCCCCGTTCCTCTCTCTCTCTCCCGCCGCCCTTGCGCCGCATCTCGCCGCCACCGGCAAGATCGAGCCGCCGCCGCCCCGCTCCGTTTCGACGCTGGGAGCCCCCGCCGACGCCGCCAATCTTCTCCCCTCGCCGCGCCGCCCCTCCCCGACCACTCCGCCGCCTTCCCCGTCGCCCGGAGCCACCGCCCCGACTGAAGCCGAGCCGCCGCCGCTCTCCCGCGTCGCCGGAGTTCGTTCGCCGCCGCCGCCGGTTTTATTCGGTGAACTGTAAAACCGCGAACCCTAGGTTGGTTTTTTAGTTTTTTCTTAAAAAAAACCGGTTTAGTTTTTTTAGTTAGGGCTATTCAAAGAACGTTCTCTGTTTAGAACTAGTTAGCGAGCGTTAAGCTTTTTAGCCTTTTCTTTTTCTGTTATTTTCGGTCAGGACCCATCCGTGAATATTTCTTTTATAGATTAGTCCCCATTTTCAAACCCTCATAACTTTTTACTCGTGAAGTCGGAATCCATGAAACCAACGCCCACTTCTTCGTTACGATCCCCTCTATCCAGTAATCCAACTCAAACATGTTTTGAAATTTTAAAATTTGAATTAGATCAGATTTGAATTCAAACTTCGTTTGAGCATAACTTGAGTTTTATAACTCCGATTTAGTTGATTCTTTTTGCTAATCGAAGCTCTTGACCTAAACTTTCTGATAAGGCCAAATTCACATAATTTTGGTACTGTTAGAAATTGTTTTATGCTGCAAGAGTTATTTGATTTGGTTTTGACGCTTTTCGAATTGTTTTCTTCGATCTTTCCGATCTTTTGAGTGATTGCTTATGTGTGGTTACTATTGCTTGATTACGATAGATTGGCCGGAGTGTGACGAGTAGATCTATCAAGAGTTTTGAGTGCTAATCATCTTCATCAACTTTGCGGGCAAGTAACACTTGATCATACCTTTTCTACTACCCAGCTTTTATGCATTAGCCCTATTCCTCAAAAACTTGCATGATTAGGATCTAATTAAATTGTGGGATGGGAAGTAGTTTGAGGTAGTACCTATTACTGCTTTATTATCAAACCCTTGGGAGTTACTTCTACGTTTGCTTATTACGCCATGCTATGCTCGTAGACGTGGATTGGGTTTGAGTGAATATCCATGACGGATGTGAGATTGATAATTAATGGTTTATCTAAGGTGGCAACTTAAACACACATCTGGGTGGATTGAGGCACTGGCTATTCGGGACTTGCCTGTCAAGGCACACAGGTAAACAGGATTTACTGTATTTCTTGGACCGCCACCCGGGCCCAAAGGGATCATGAGATTATTCAAACTAGAAACTTCCGTGTGCAGCCACAAGCCATTATGGGCTCTGGCGTAGTTGACTAAGTTGTGCGAACTCTTACAGGCGGAACTAGCGAGATGTAGGGGATGTAGGTTGGTACGGTCTACCCACATGTAAGGTGCTAGTGCTTCTGAAAGACTATGTCTCGGTCATCCGTTTCTCAAACACCATGTAGTGCGAGAAACCAAACGGAGGCGATCGAGTCTTGTGGAGAAAAGTGCGCAAACCTCTGCAGAGTGTATAAACTAATCATGATTAGCCGTGTCCCCGGTTATGGATAATTTTGAGTATCTAGTACCTGGATATCCTGTTGATCTCATCACGTTACTTAATATAATTTGTTGGGTTTAATGAGTACTTTTAATTGGGATTGAGGATGTCATCAACCATTCTCAATGTTTAACAACCACCATGATAGTTAAATAAATTTATTCCTTTGCAATAGGGAAAAATTGGCTTTTCGCAAAAACTGTAACCATAGAGCTTTCCACCAGCCATATATGCATGTAGTATAGCCTATTCTTTCATTACTCTCTATGTGTTACATTGCGAGCATATTCCATGTGCTGACCCGTTTTCGGGCTGCAACTTTTCATGTTGCAGACTTTTCAGACGACGAGTAAGTGATACGTTAGGGTTACGATTTCCTATACTCAACTTTGCCGTTGGTGTTGATGGGAATCCACAACCTTGTTGTTTCCGCTATATCTGGATCGAGGTAATAGTATTTACGTTGTTTATACATGTGATTTACCTCTGTTATAAATTCTTCGAGTACTGTGTGTGTCAGCATACCGATCCAGGGATGACACGAAAGCACAGAGACTTGATCCATTCGGGTCGGGTCGCTACAATGAATGTCAAAGAATTGGTAATATTAGTAGACGTCAAGAAATGCCTATGAATTATTCACTTGTTATTGAACCATTAGATGTTTGGGGCTTTGATTATATGGGACCTTTTCCTGCCTCTAATGGTTACACACATATTTTAGTTGTCGTTGATTACGTTACTAAGTGGGTAGAAGCTATTCCAACTAGTAGTGCTGATCATAACACTTCTATTAAAATGCTCAAAGAAGTTATTTTTCCGAGGTTTGGAGTCCCTAGATATTTAATGACTGATGGTGGTTCACATTTTATTCATGGTGCTTTCCGTAAAATGCTTGCTAAATATGATGTTAATCATAGAATTGCATCTCCTTATCACCTACAGTCTAGTGGTCAAGTAGAATTGAGTAATAGAGATCTCAAATTAGTTTTGCAAAAGACTGTTAATAGATCTAGAAAGAATTGGTCCAAGAAACTTGATGATGCATTATGGGCCTATAGAACTGCATATAAAAATCATATGGGTATGTCTCCGTATAAAATGGTTTATGGAAAATCATGTCGCTTACCTCTCGAACTAGAGCATAAGGCTTATTGGGCTATTAAAGAGCTCAATTATGATTTCAAACTTGCCGGTGAAAAGAGGTTATTTGACATTAGCTCACTTGATGAATGGAGAACCCAAGCTTATGAAAATGCCAAATTGTTTAAAGAAAAAGTTAAAAGATGGCATGACAAAAGAATACAAAAGCGTGAGTTTAATGTAGGTGATTATGTATTGCTATACAACTCTCGTTTAAGATTTTTTGCAGGAAAACTTCTCACTAAATGGGAAGGCCCTTACGTTATCGAGGAGGTCTATCATTCTGGTGCCATAAAAATCAACAACTTCGAAGGCACAAATCCGAAGGTGGTGGACGGTTAAAGAATTAAACACTATATCTCAGGTAATCCCACAAATATTGAAACCAATATTATTGAAACCGTAACCCCGGAAGAATACATAAGGGACACTTTCCGGAACGTTTCAGACTCCGAAAAGGAATAGGTATGTGGTACGGTAAGTAAACCGACTCCAAAACAGTTTTTATGGCAATATTTCTCTGTTTTGGAATATTTAGAAAAATAGAAAAATAAGAAGCAGTCCGGGAAGGACACGAGGCCCCCACGAGGGTGGAGGGCGCGTCCTACCCTATTGGGCGCGCCCCCTACCTCGTGGGCACCTTGTGTGCTCTCCGGACTCCATTTTCTTGCACGATACGTATTTCGGTCAGTAAAACTTCATTATATAATCTCCCGAAGGTTTTGACCTCCGTATCACGCAATTGTTCCCTGTTCTTGTTTTGAGCTATTTTTCTGACAGATCTAGATCATCATGACATCTCCAAGTGCCCCCAAGGACAAGTTCTTCGAGAAGGTCATCAACCCCTACCTCGTGGAGGTGCTGCAACACCCTCAAACCATTGAGATGCGTGAGGGGGTGCTGCACATCTGCGATGTTGAGGCACCACGGAGGACCGGAAGCATGGAGGCGAGGCTCGAGGCAATGGAGCACAAGTTTTCAAGTGCCAGGAGATGGTGGAGCGTGGACTTGACTCCAATCACATAATGATCACGGAGTTCACCAACAACCACAAGCTGGATGCCAAGGACATTGGGGTGCCATCTTCAAGCTCCACGAGAAAATCGAGCACCTCCAAGCTCAAATCTATGACCTGTAAAACCAAAACTGTGAGTATGAATATAGATTCAAAAGGATGAGTTTGGCTGCAGATTTAAGGATCCCGGAGACTCGATCATCCTTCTATGATGGTGAGCCTATGCCTTGGAAGATGGACGACAAGCCTATATCATCAACAACTCCACCTTCTTCACCAGCAAAGGAGACATAATCACATGGGTATGGGCACTCGCCTTGGAAACTGCCAAGCTTGGGGGAGGTGCCCCGGTATCGTATCACAACCACATCTCCTATATTTACCGTTTTTCTTAGTTCGATCCTATTTAGTAGTATCTTGATCTAGTAGAATAAAGTTTTGGTATAATCTAGTTTTGAGTTTTGCTTTATGATCCCTCTATGTAATCGAGTTCGTGAGCTATGTATAATAAAGATTAGTGTTGAGTCAAGGGCTTGATTATCTTGCTATGATCTTGAGTGAATAAAAGAAAAACAAGAGAAAAGAATAAAAGGGAATAAAAATATCATATTGATCTTATTGAGAGTAATGACTTCACGTAGAAAGAGTATGATGATTAAAAGTTGTTGAGAGTTGACAAACATAGCTTTGGTCATTGTTGCAATTAATAGGAAGTAATAAAGAAAGACAGGTTTCACAATATAAATATACTATCTTGGACATCTTTTATGATTGGGAGCACTCATTAAAATATGACATGCTAAAGAGTTGATGTTGGACAAGGAAGACAACGTAATGGGTTATGTTTTCTTATATCTGAGATAAAGTATATTGTCCTGGATCATCCAACATATTGAGCTTGCCTTTCCCCCTCATGCTAGCCAAATTCTTTGCACCAAGTAGAGATACTACTTGTGCCTCCAAAAACCCTTAAACCAGTTTTGCCATGAGAGTCCACCATATCTACCTATGGATTGAGTAAGATCCTTCAAGTAAGTTGTCATCGGTGCAGGCAATAAAAATTGCTCTCTAAATATGTATGATTGATTGGTGTGGAGGGAATAAGCTTTATACGATCTTGTGATGTGGAAGAAATAAAAGCGACGAACTGCATAATAAAGGTTCATATCACAAGTGGCAATATAAAGTGATGTTCTTTCGCATTAAGATTTTGTGCATCCAACCCTAAAAGCGCATGGCAACCTCTGCTTCCCTCTGTGAAGGGCCTATCTTTTATTATTATCTTCTACCTTATGCAAGAGTCATGGTGATCTTCACCTTTCCTTTTTATATTTTATCCTTTGGCAAGCACAAGATGTTGGAAAGATCCTGATAGATATATCTAATTGGATGTAAGTTAGCATGAACTATTATTGTTGACATTACCCTTGAGGTAAAAGGTTGGGAGGCAAAACTATAAGCCCCTATCTTTATCTGTGTCCGATTAAAAATCTGTAACCACAAGTATCGCGTGAGTGTTAGCAATTATGAAAGACTAAATGATAGTTGAGTATGTGGACTTGCTAGATAGCTCTGACATAGACTATTTCTGATGTTATGATAAATTGCAATTGCTTCAATGACTGAGATTATAGTTTGTTGGTTCTCAATAAAGTTTCTGATTCATACTTTGCATTTTGAATAGATTATTACTTGAGCATAAGAAATCATATGACAATATCCATATATGTTGCTGTTATGAGAACAATCATGATGCCCTCATGTCCGTATTTTATTTTATCGACACCTCTACCTCTAAACATGTGGACATATTTATCGTTATCGGCTTCCGCTTGAGGACAAGCGAGGTCTAAGCTTGGGGGAGTTGATACGTCCATTTTGCATCATGCTTTTATATAGATATTTGTTGCAGTATGGGTTGTTATTACACATTATGTCACAATACTTATGCCTATTCTCTCTTATTTTACAAAGTTTACATAAGGAGGGAGAATGCCTAATTTGGAATTCAGGCTAGAAAAGGAGCAAATATTAGAGACCTATTCTACACAACTCCAAAAGTCCTGAAACTCCACGAAAGTTATTTTTGGAAATAATAAAAAATATTGAGCGGAAGAAATGCGTCGTGAGGCCACCACACAGCCCACGAGGGTGAAGCGCCTTGAACCCCTGGCGCGCCCACCTCGTGGGCCCCCTGTTGGCCCTCCGGTGCCCATCTTCTGCTATATGAAGTCTTTCATCCGAAGAAAAATCATAATCAAGCTTTCGAGACGAGACTCCACCGCCACGAGGCGGAACCTTGGTGGAACCAATCTAGGGCTCCGGCAGAGCTGTTCTGCCGAGGACACTTCCCTCCGGGAGGGGGAAATCATCGCCATCGTCATCACCGACGCTCCTCTCATCGGGAGAGGGCAATCTCCATCAACATCTTCACCAGCACCATATCCTCTCAAACCCTAGTTCATCTCTTGTATCCAATTCTTGTCTCCAAGTCAGGATTGGTACACCAGAGGTTGCTAGTAGTGTTGATTACTCCTTGTAGTTGATGCTAGTTGGTTTATTTGGTGGAAGATCATATGTTCAGATCCTATATGCATATTAATACCCCTCTGATTATGAACATGAATATGCTTTGTGAGTAGTTACGTTTGTTCCTGAGGACATGGGAGAAGTCTTGCTATTAGTAGTCATGTGAATTTGGTATTCGTTCGATATTTTGATGAGATGTATGTTGTCTCTCCTCTAGTGGTTTTATGTGAACGTCGACTACATAACACTTCACCATTATTTGGGCCTAGAGGAAGGCATTGGGAAGTAATAAGTATATGATGGGTTGCTAGAGGGACAGAAGCTTAAACCCTAGTTTATGCATTGCTTCGTAAGGGGCTGATTTGGATCCATATGTTTCATGATATGGTTAGGTTTACCTTAATACTTTAGTTGTAGTTGCGGATGCTTGCAATAGAGGTTAATCATAAGTGGGATGCTTGTCCAAGTAAGGGCAGCACCCAAGCACCGGTCCACCCATATATCAAATTATCAAAGTACCGAACGCGAATCATATGAACGTGATGAAAACTAGCTTGACGATAATTCCCATGTGTCCTCGGGAGCGTTTTCCTTTATATAAGAGTTTGTTCAGGCTTGTCCTTTGCTATAAAAAGGATTGGGCCACCTTGCTGCACTTTATTTACTTCTGTTACTTGTTGCTCGTTACAAATTATCCTATCACAAAACTATCTGTTACCTATTATTTCAGTGCTTGCAGAGAATACCTTGTTGAAAACCGCTTATCATTTCCTTCTGCTCCTCGTTGGGTTCGACCACTCTTACTTATCAAAAGGACTATGATAGATCCCCTATACTTGTGGGTCATCATCCACCATGTAGATGTCATAGGTGGATGTGGCCGTCCAGTGGTCGGTGACGGGAGGGACGACGTTTATGCGAGTTGTGGCCTTCTCGTTGTCGTCCATCTCATCGGCCTCCTCAGAGGCATAGTCTAGCATGTCGGTTAAATTTCGAAAGTGGCTATCAAGTGGGTGGTGGGCGGGACATAAAATTCCATGTGGCCTACCTCGAGGCTCCGTTGGGCATGAGCCGAGGATGGGTCGTCAATAATAGCCACCATTTGGAACTGGTCAAGCACCTTGTTCTACAAGGCGAGGCTAGCCGGAGTGGCGTATGAAGTTTCCTTGGAGCTGTCCTCCGTCGCGGTGGTGGGGTGAGGCACGGGTTCGGTCAGGGCAAAACCTTGATCATTGGGCGCCGTACTTGCATCAAGGCGGAGAAAGGCAAGTTCGGCGGGGGTTGACTCGCTATCTTCGGACACCGAATCCTTGTCAAGGGTCAAGGCCGAATCCTCGTGGAGGAGGGGTGGTCCGGACAGGGTTGACTCCTGGTCTTCAGACATGGCAGACGCTTCTGAGCTCGATGTTGGTTGCACTGTAAGGGTTGATCCGGAGATCGGATTGGGAATATCCCCCGAGGTCAATACTTCGGAGGCCATGGCTGTTGCAGGTAAGGTTGAGAAGCCCGAGAAAATCAGATCGCCCCGAGCATCGGTGACGTACTCGGAGTTGCCGAACCTGATCTGCCGTCCAGGGGCGAAATTGTCGATCTAGTTGAGGTGGCCGGTCGCGTCGGCATGTAGAACGATGTTGCCGAACGCGAAAAGTTACCCGGGGACAAAGATGTCTCTGGTGTTGTGATACGTCTCCAACGTATCTATAATTTTTGATTGTTCCATGCTATTATATTATCTATTTTGGATGCTTAATGGGCTTTAATATGCTCTTTTATATTATTTTTGGGACTAACCTACTAACCGAAGGCCCAGTGCAAATTGCTGTATTTTTCCTATTTCAGTGTTTCGCAGAAAAGGAGTATCAAACGGAATCCAAACGGAACGAAACCTTCGCGAGGATCTTTCATGGAACAAACGCAATCCAGGAGACTTGGAGTGGAAGTCAAGGAAGCAACGAGGCATCCACGAGGCAGGAGGGCGTGCCCAGGGGGTAGGCGCGCCCCCCACCCTAGTGGGCCCCTCGTAGCTCCACCGACCAACTTCTTTCGCCTATATATACTCTTATACCCTGAAAACATCCAGGGGAGCCACGAAACCACTTTTCCACCGCCGCAACCTTCTGTACCTGTGAGATCCCATCTTGGGGCCTTTTCCGGCGATCTGTCGGGAGGGGTATTCGATCATGGAGGGCTTCTACATCAACACCATAGCCTCTCCGATGATGTGTGAGTAGTTTACCACAGACCTTCGGGTCCATAGTTATTAGCTAGATGGCTTCTTCGCTCTCTAATTTGGATCTCAATACAAAGTTCTCCTCTATCATCTTGGAGATCTATTCGATGTAATTCTTTTTGCGGTGTGTTTGTCGAGATCCGATGAATTGTGGGTTTATGATCAAGATTATCTATGAAGAATATTTGATTCTTCTTTGAATTCTTATATGCATGATTTAATATCTTTGCAAGTCTCTTCGAATTATCGGTTTAGTTTGGCCTATTCTTGCAATGGGAGAAGTTCTTAGCTTTGGGTTCAATCTTGCGGTGCTCGATCCCAGTGACAGAAAGGGAAACGACACGTAATGTATTGTTGCCATCGAGGATAAAAAGATGGGGTTCATATCATATTGCTTGAGTTTATCCCTCTACATCATGCCATCTTGCCTAATGCGTTACTCCGTTCTTATGAACTTAATACTCTAGATGCATGCTGGATAGCGGTCGATGTGTGGAGTAATAGTAGTAGATGCAGAATCATTTTGGTCTACTTGTCACGGACGTGATGCCTATGTTCATGATCATGCCTAGATATTATCATAACTATGAGCTTTTCTATCAATTGCTCGGCAGTAATTTGTTCACCCACCGTAATACATGCTATCTTGAGAGAAGCCACTAGTGAAACCTATGGCCCCCGGGTCTACTTTACATCATATAAGTTTCCGATCTATAATTTTAGTTTACTATTTTGCAATCTTTATTTTCCAATCTATACAACAAAAATACCAAAAATATTTATCTTATTATCTTTATAAGATCTCACTTTTGCAAGTGGCAGCGAAGGGATTGACAACCCCTTTATCGCGTTGGTTGCAAGGTTCTTGATTGTTTGTGCAGGTACTAGGCGATTTGCGTGTAGTCTCCTACTAGATTGATACATTGGTTCTAAAAAACTGAGGGAAATACTTACGCTACTTTGCTGCATCACCCTTTTCTCTTCAAGGGAAAACCAACGCATGCTCAAGAGGTAGCAAGAAGGATTTACTCGCCCGTTCTTGAGGAGATCTATGCACAAGTCAAGACATACCAAGTACCCATCACAAACTCTTCTCCCTCGCATTACATTATTTGCCATTTGCCTCTTGTTTTCCTCTCCCCCACTTCACCCTTGTCGTTTAATTCGCCCTTTTTCCGTCCGCTTCTTTCCGCTTACTTCTTGTGTGTCCATGTGTTAGATTGTTTGTTTTGCCTTTACGGCCAGTCCTTCTATCATTGTTAGTACTCCCGATCATGAAGTTCTTAATTTTAAACAAAGGGAGGGAGAAAATCTAAAAGGTGCTTGGTATAGAATTTGCAATGCTCAGAATAGATCCACTAGGAGGCAATCTACTTCCGTTCTTCTTTGCAATTTTTATGTAGGCATCACTCCTTGGAACAGATATATCTTGACACCATTATCGGAGGGAATTTCTTAGGTAGCCATATGTTGATTCTTATAATGCTATGATAGATTCGTTTGGCCCACCACCTCTTTTGGTTAATGGAACTATTTTAACTTTGGAACATGTGATGCAAAGGCTTGAAATTGTTGAAAATAAAGTTGCCATTGTAGAGTTTATCGAGAATTTGGATAAAAAGATCCACAACCAAATTACCCAATATGGATCTAAGGTAGGAGTTACTCTGAATTTTTTTTGAGAAAAAGAACCCATAGTTAATGAAAAGATAGACCAAGATTCCACTAGAATTGATAAACTTGAGGATATTATTACCAACTTAGGGTTTGCCTTTTCTGCCGTAAGAAACACTTCAAACCCTCCTACTAGTTGCAAAATTTATGTATGTTCCTAAAAATAAGGGTGAATCTTCTAGTAAGGAAAATGCGGATCTCAAATCAATAAGTGTGCACCCCAACTTTTTCGCTATCATTAAGGAACCTTTTACTACAAATGAATTTCTTGATTTCTTGCTTAGGAGTTTTATTATTAATAAAAAGAAGGAAACTCCTAAGGGTTATAAGTGTTCAGTTGAAGAATTGCATACCAAAGATGATAATACCTAGATCTATTCTTGTTTTTATGCCTAGCTAGGGGCGTTAAACGATAGCGCTTGTTGGGAGGCAACCCAATTTTATTTTTGTTCCTTGCTTTTTGTTCCTGTTTAGTAATAAATAATTCATCTAGCCTCTGTTTGGATATGTTTTTATATTTTAATTAGTGTTTGTGCCAAGTAGAACCAATAGGATCTTTTTGGGTGATAGTTGTTTGATCTTGCTGAAAAAGACAGAAACTTTACGCTCACGAAAATAATGGTTAAAATTCACCAGAACGTGAGAAAATACCAATTTTTTGCAGTAGATCAATATACAAATTATCCAGGTTGTCCTAGTTTTTCAGAATTTTTGGAGTTCTAGAAGTATCCGAACAAATCAGATTGCTACTCTGATTTACATTTTTTGACAGATTCTATTTTTCGTGTGTTGTTTGCTTATTTTGATGAATCTATGACTAGTATCGGGGGGTATGAACCATAGAGAAGTTGGAATACAGTAGGTTTAACACCAATATAAATAAGGAATGAGTTCATTACAGTACCTTAAAGTGGTGATTTGTTTTCTTACACTAACGGAGCTCATGAGATTTTCTGTTGAGATTTGTGTTGTGAAGTTTTCAAGATTTTGGGTAAAGATTTGGTGGATTTTGGAACAAGGAATGGCAAGAGCCTAGGCTTGGGGATGCCCAAGGCACCCCAAGGTAAAATTCAAGGACAACCAAAAGCCTAAGCTTGGGGATGCCCCGGAAGGCATCCCCTCTTTCGTCTTCGTCTATCGGTAACTTTACTTGAGGCTATATTTTTATTCACCACATTATATGTGTTTTGCTTGGAGCGTCTTGTATGATTTGAGTCTTTGCTTTTTAGTTTACTACAATCATCCTTTCTGTACACACCTTTTGGAGAGACACACATGTATCAGACTTTATTAGAATACTCTATGTGCTTCACTTATATCTTTTGAGCTAGATAGTTTTGCTCTAGTGCTTCACTTATATCTTTTTAGAGCATGGCGGTGGTTTTATTTTATAGAAATAATTGATCTCTCATGCTTCACTTATATTATTTTTAGAGTCTTTTAGAACAACATGGTAATTTGCTTTGGTTATAAAATTAGTCCTAATATGATAGGCATCCAAGATGGGTATAATAAAAACTTCCATATAGAGTGCATTGAATACTATGAGAAGTTTGACACTTGATCATTGTTTTGAGATATGAAGATGGTAATATTAGAGTCGTGCTAGTTGAGTAATTTTGGAATTGAGAAATACTTATGTTGAGGTTTGCAAGTCCCGTAGCATGCACGTATGGTAAACGTTGTGTGACAGATTTGAAGCATGAGGTGTTCTTTGATTGCTTTCCTTATGATTGGCGGTCGGGGACGAGCATGGTCTTTTCCTACCAATCTATCCCCCTAGGAGCATGCATGTAGTGCTTTGGGTTTGATGAATTTTAGATTTTTGCAATAAGTACGTGAATTCTTTATGACTAATGTTGAGTCCATGGATTATACGCACTCCCACCCTTCCATCATTGCTAGCCTCTTCGGTACCGTGCATTGCCCTTTCTCACCCCAAGAGTTGGTGCAAACTTCGCTGGTGCATCCAAACCCCGTGATATGATACGCTCTATTACACATAAGCCTCCTTATATCTTCCTCAAAATAGTCACCATACCTACCTATTATGGCATTTCCATAGCTATTCCGAGATATATTTCCATGCAACTCTCCACCGGTCCGTTTATCATGACACGCTTCATCATTGTCATATTGCCTTGCATGATCATGTAGTTGACATCGTATTTGTGGCAAGGGCACCATGCATAATTTTTCATACATGTCACTCTTGATTCATTGCCCATCCCGGTACACCGCCGGAGGCAGTCATATGGAGTTATATCTTGTTCTAGTATCGATTTGTAATCTTTGAGTTGTAAATAAATAGAAGTGTGATGATTATCATTATTAGAGCATTGTCCCGTTCAAAAAAAGAGAAAGGCCAATAAAAACAAAGGAAGGCCCAAAAAAAGAAAAAATATAGGAGGGACAATGCTACTATCCTTTTTCCACACTTGTGCTTCAAAGTAGCACCATGATCTTCATGATAGAGAGTCTCTTGTTTTGTCACTTTCATATACTAGTGGGAATTTTTCATTATAGAACTTGGCTTGTATACTCCAACAATGGGCTTCCTCAAATGCCCTGGGTCTTCATGAGCAAGCAAGTTGGATGCACACCCACTTAGTTTCTTTTATTGAGCTTTCATACATTTATAGCTCTAGTGCATCCGTTTCATGGCAATCCCTACTCCTTGCATTGACATCAATTGATGGGCATCTCCATAACCCGTTGATTAGCCGCATCAATGTGAGACTTTCTCCTTTTTTTGTCTTCTCCACACAATCCCCATCATCATATTCTATTCCATCCATAGTGCTATGTCCATGGCTCACGCTCATGAATTGCGTGAAAGTTGAAAACGTCTAAGAATACTAAAGTATGAAACAATTGCTTGGCTTGTCATCGGGTTTGTGCATGATGGGAGCATTTTTGTGTGATGAAAATGAAACATGGCCAAACTATATGATTTTGTAGGGATGAGCATTCTTTGGCTATGTTATTTTGATAAGACAAAATTGCTTGGTTAGTATGCTTGAAGTATTATTATTTTTATGTCAATATTAAACTTTGTCTTGAATCTTTCGGATCTGAACATTCATGCCACAATAAAGAGAATTACATTGAAAATTATGTTAGGTAGCATTCCACATCAAAAATTCTATTTTTATCATTTACCTACTCGAGGACGAGCAGGAATTAAGCTTGGGGATGCTTGATACGTCTCCAACGTATCTATAATTTTTTATTGTTCCATGCTATTATATTATCTATTTTGGATGTTTAATGGGCTTTAATATGCTCTTTATATTATTTTTGGGACTAACCTACTAACCGAAGGCCCAGTGCAAATTGTTGTTTTTTTCCTATTTCGGTGTTTCGCAGAAAAGGAATATCAAACGGAACGAAACCTTCGCGAGGATCTTTCTTGGAACAAATGCAACCCAAGAGACTTGGAGTGGAAGTCAAGGAAGCAACGAGGCAGCCACGAGGCAGGAGGGTGCGCCCAGGGGGGTAGGCGCGCCCCCCACCCTCGTGGCTCCTCGTAGCTCCACTGACCTACTTCTTTCGCCTATATATACTCTTATACCCTGAAAACATCCAGGGGAGCCACGAAACCACTTTTCCACCGCCGCAACCTTCTGTACCCGTGAGATCCCATCTTGGGGCCTTTTCCGACGATCTGCCGGAGGGGGATTCGATCACGGAGGGCTTCTACATCAACACCATAGCCTCTCTGATGATGTGTGAGTAGTTTACCACAAACCTTCGGGTCCACAGTTATTAGCTAGATGGCTTCTTCTCTCTCTTTGGATCTCAATACAAAGTTCTCCTCGATCTTCCTGGAGATCTATTCGATGTAATTCTTTTTGCGGCGTGTTTTCCGAGATCCAATTAATTGTGGGTTTATGATCAAGATTATCTATGAACAATATTTGATTCTTCTCTGAATTCTTATATGCATGATTTAATATCTTTGCAAGTCTCTGAAGGAAATATGCCCTAGAGGCAATAATAAAGTTATTATTTATTTCCTCATATCATGATAAATGTTTATTTATTCATGCTAGAATTGTATTAACCGGAAACATAATACATGTGTGAATACATAGACAAACATAGTTCACTAGTATGCCTCTACTTGACTAGCTCGTTGATCAAAGCTAGTTGAGTTTCCTAGCCATAGACATGAGTTGTCATTTGATTAACAGGATCACATCATTAGGAGAATGATGTGATTGACTTGACCCGTTCCATTAGCTTAGCACTTGATCATTTAGTTTACTGCTATTGCTTTCTTCATGACTTATACATGTTCCTATGACTATGAGATTATGCAACTCCCGATTACGGAGGAACACTTTGTGTGCTACCAAAGCGTCCTGGCATCGGGTGATTATAAAGGTGCTCTCTGGTGTCTCCGATGGTACTTGTTGAGTTGGCATAGATCAAGATTAGAATTTGTCACTCTGATTGTCGGAGAGGTATCTTTGGGCGCTCTCGGTAATGCACATCACTATAAGCCTTGCAAGCAATGTGACTAATGAGCTAGTTGTGGGATGATGCATTACGGAACGAGTAAAGAGACTTGCCGATGTGAGATTGAGCTAGGTATTGAGATACCGACGATCGAATCTCGAGCAAGTAACATATCGATGACAAAGGGAACAACGTATGTTGTTATGCGGTTTGACCGATAAAGATCTTCGCAGAATATGTAGGAACCAATATGGGCATCCAGGTTCCGCTATTGGCTATTGACCGGAAACGTGTCTCGGTCATGTCTACATAGTTCTCGAACCCGTAGGGTCCGCATGCTTAAAGTTCTATGACGATCGGTATTATGAGTTTTTGTGTTTTGATGTACCGAAGGTAGTTCGGAGTCCCGGATATGATCACGGACATGACGAGGAGTCTAGAAATGGTCGAGATGTAAAGATCGATATATTGGACGACTATGTTTGGACACCGGAAGTGTTTCGGAGGTTTCAGACATTTACCGGAGTACCGGGGGGTTACCGGAACCCCCCGGGGAGTATATTGGGCCTAATGGGCCTTGGTGGGAGAAGAGGAGAGGCGGCCAGGGCAGCCGTGCACCCCCTCCCCCTCTAGTCTGAATTGGACAAGGAGGGGGCGGCGCCCCCCTTTTTCCTTCTCTTCCTCTCTCCCTTCCTTCTCTTCTCCTACTCCTACTAGGAAAGGAGGAGTCCTACTCCCGGTGGGAGTAGGGCTCCCCCCTTGGCACGCCCTCCTCTTGGCCGGCCGCCTCCCCCCTAGCTCCTCTATATACGGGGGCAGGGGGAACCCCAAGACACACAAGTTGATCATTGATCTCTCCCAGCCGTGTGCAGTGCCCCCCTCCACCATAATCCACCTTGGTCATATCATAGTAGTGCGTAGGCGAAGCCCTGCGACGGTAGCTTCATCAACATCGTCACCACGCCGTCGTGCTGAGGAACTCTCCCTCGAGCTCTACTAGATCGTGAGTTCGCGGGACGTCACCGAGCTGAACGTGTGCTGAACGCGGAGGTGTCGTACGTTCGGTACTGAGGATCGGTCGATCGTGAAGACGTACGACTACATCAACCATGTTGTCATAACTCTTCCGCTTAACGGTCTACGAGGGTACATGGACGACACTCTCCCCTCTCGTTGCTATGCATCACCATGATCTAGTGTGTGCGTAGGAATTTTTTTTAAATTACTACGTTCCCCAACAGTCTCTTAGAATTATCGGTTTAGTTTGGCCTACTAGATTGATCTTTCTTGCAATGGGAGAAGTGCTTAGCTTTGGGTTCAATCTTGCGGTGCTCGATCCCAGTGACAGAAAGGGAAATGACACGTATTGTATTGTTGCCATCGAGGATAAAAAGATGGGGTTTATATCATATTGCTTGAGTTTATCCCTCTACATCATGTCATCTTGCCTAATCGTTACTCCGTTCTTATGAACTTAATACTCTAGATGCATCTTTGGATAGCGGTCGATGTGTGGAGTAATAGTAGTAGATGCAGAATCGTTTCGGTCTACTTGTCACGGACGTGATGCCTATGTTCATGATCATGCCTAGATATTCTCATAACTATGCGCTTTTTCTATCAATTGCTCGGCAGTAATTTGTTCACCCACCATAATACATGCTATCTTGAGAGAAGCCACTAGTGAAACCTATGGCCCCCGGGTCTACTTTACATCATATAAGTTTCCGATCTGTAATTTTAGTTTACTATTTTGCAATCTTTATTTTCCAATCTATACAACAAAAATACCAAAAATATTTATCTTATTATCTCTATCAGATCTCACTTTTGCAAGTGGCCGTGAAGGGATTGACAACCCCTTTATCGTGTTGGTTGCAAGGTTCTTGATTGTTTGTGCAGGTACTAGGCGATTTGCCTGTAGTATCCTACTGGATTGATTCCTTGGTTCTCAAAAACTGGGGGAAATACTTACGCTACTTTGTTGCATCACCCTTTCCTCTTGAAGGGAAAACCAACGCATGCTCAAGAGGTAGCATGCTGACGCCATCTTTGATGATCAGGCGAGCCATCGATCCTTTGGCGATCTGACAGTGGAACTCTCAATGAAAGCACCAATGTTGGTGTCAAAACCGAGGGATCTCGGGTAGGGGGTCCCGAACTGTGGACCTTGGGTCGATGGGGAACAGTAGGCGCAGGACACGATGTTTACCCAGGTTCGGGCCCTCTCTAAGAGGTAAAACCCCATGTCCTACTTGTGTATGAGGGGGGTTACAGAGTAGATATACCACAAGATCATACGAAATAAACCATAGCTACTAGGGTGGTGGTTGTTCCTCTAGCCTCTACGGCCAAGCCCCCTGGTTTATATAGCCACCAGGGGTGCTAAGGTTTACAAATAGTCGGTTACACGAAGGAAACATCATATCATCCATCGTGACTTGGGGTGCACTTCAAGGCATAAGAAGTATTCGATCCGGATACAGTGCGGCACAACAGTCCGGCCCATGAGAGATAGGCTGGCCCCCCAAGGAGCCCCCCCAATCCAGGACTCCCTCAGTTAGCCCCTCGAAATTTATTGCTGACGTAAAGCATTTGGTTCAGAGATTCTGTCCGAAGAAAATGACTGTAGCGAATGGAAGTTGAAGACAAAATGAAGACGTAGTATTCATCTTGTTGCTCTTCTTTCATTTATTTGAGTCATAGGACTCCGTACTATTAAGAGGGGAATAGGTTCTCGAAGCTTAGATCCGCTGTGATGTTTAGCCCAAAACCTGTGAATGCGGGAGAAATCTCTTTATGCTTCAAATGATTACCTCGCAACAGTAGACATTGTTCTTCGTGCTGCAGGAGATATGTTTTGAACTGAGGAGTTAGCTTTACTTGCTCTACAAGTAATGTTACCTTTGTGCTCAAGTTCCGGCCGTTGGACTCGTGTCCTTCAGCCATTGGCTACTCCACATGTCCTATTTGGTCATTTCCCATCAAGGAAGGTTGCGGCTATAAATAACCACCCCGCTCCAATGTTGTTCATTGGCTGCTCCGCTTAAGATTTCTGAGAAGATTGATTAAGCATCCCCTCTCCGAGTGATTTGAGTTTAAGATCCACCGAGAAAAAAATCAAGAGCCCAAACTAAGACAGTGGTTGAGCATCACAGCAATTCTGAGTTAGAGTTCTTGTACCTATTACTCTTGAGAGTTGCGCACTCTCTAGATGGATAGGTGTCGGCTCGAGTGTTGAAGAGTTGTTGTCTTCACCGAGCTAGATCTTCAGCAACCAAGAGTGATTGTGGTTCATGAAGGTCGACCGAAAGTTTGGAGATAGCCGACAAGTATCTACCACGAGTGAAATCAACTGGAGTCTAATCAGCTCTGAGTTGAAGGAGAATAGGGCGAAGAGAGTGTATCTTCTGTGTTATATCACAACCCCTCCAACCAGATGTAATCCTTTGGCAGAAGAGCGAACCGTTCTACCAAATCTCTCTATCGCCATCGAGCACCACTGGTTCAATCTACTTCACTGCATTACTTTTAGCAGTTTACTTTTGTGCTCTGTGACAATAGTTTATCTGATATGTTTATGCTTATTGTATATCTTTCGGTTATATCATTTCTGTCGTTCCCATCTATTAGCTTAACCTGATGCATTCTCATCATTCAGTGTAATCTGTTTAGTACATTCATTTCCATTCGCACTTGTCATTCCTGGAGTGTTGTCCCCGTGCCATCCTTCATTTACCTTGTCATAGTTATCTCTCGCATGTTTCTCTCATAGTTCATACCTTGTGCTCTCTCATGTTACTGTATCTGTCTGCATATTGCATTACCATCGTTATTGTCAAACCTGTGGTAACCTATGCTCGATCTATATTGCTCACTATCTCGAAGGAAATGATCATCAATATCGAGTTTGATTAAGTTCTTTTCTTTCGAACCTTATTTCCGCTGCAGTGTTTGGGTTCAGTTCAAAACATTCACAAGAATTTTTGAATCTCCCATTCACCCCTCTGGTTGATATACTCTCGGTCCTAACAAAAGCATTAACACATAGTGAATACATGAACTCCTCATACTACGGTAATCATCGGAAAGAATCCCAATTTTTGTCACCTTGGGGTATGCAGGTCATAACACGTAAAGGTGCATACGACTTGCAAGATAGGATAAGAACTCAAATATATTCATGAAAACATAAAGGGTTCAGATCTGAAATCATGGCACTCGGGCCCTAGTGACAAGCATTAAGCATAGCAAAGTCATAGTAACATCAATCTCAGAACATAGTGGATACTAGGGATCAAGCCATAACAAACTAACTCGATTACATGAAAAATCTCATCCAACTCCATCACCGTCCAGCAAGCCTATGAAGGAATTACTCACTCCTGGTGGTGAGCATCATGGAATTGTTGATGGAGAAGGGTTGGTGATGACGACGACGATGATTTCCACCCTCGGGAGCTCCAAACGGACTCCAGAGCAGCCCTCCTGATGAAGAACAGGAGGTGGCGGCGGCTCCGTGTCATAAAATGCGACGATTCCTTCTCTCTGAATTTTTTCTCCGCGAGATGGTACTTATGGAGTTGGACTTAGGGTTGCCGGAGGCTCCAGGGGCCCACAAGCTCACGGGGCATGCCCTGGGAGGGTGGGCGCGCTTGTGGCTCCTGGGGGACCCCTCTCCGGTAGTTCTCTTCGCCAATATTTATTATATATTTTGGAATATTCTCCGTAAACTTTCAGCCCAATGCGAAAACTTTTATTTCTGCACAAAAATAACACCATGGCAATTCTGCTGAAAACAACATCAATCCGGGTTAGTTTCGTTCAAATCATGTAGATTAGAGTCCAAAACAAGAGCAAAAATATTTGGAAAAGTAGATACATTTGGACGCATCACGTACCCACAATTCTTTAGCCTTTTTCAAGGTGATCTTCACCGTCGCGTCAGTGTCAAACTAGCCCGACCTTGCACTGATGCCAACCTGCGCCAGCATCGGCTGCGTTGTCGCTCCATCGAGCCGACATCAACAACGTCACATCTCCACCTCGGATAGCCAACCAGGAGTTTGGCGTCGTCAAGACCACATTGCCACCCCATTGATTGAGCGGGTCGGGCACGCTGGCATCACCGCCGTCACTTCATCAAGCTGGCATCGACCACGTCACAAATTCTGACATGCGTCGGCATCGCCCCACCGTCACCTCATCGAGCCGACGTCCCCACCTCGCCGACCTGCTCCGGCATGGCGGCGGACGTGGGGGCTCCGACGTCACCTCGCCGACCTAAAGGAAATATGTCCTAGAGGCAATAATAAAGTTATTATTTATTTCCTTATTTCATGATAAATGTTTATTATTCATGCTAGAATTGTATTAACCGGAAACTTGATACATGTGTGAATACATAGACAAACAGAGTGTCACTAGTATGCCTCTACTTGACTAGCTCGTTGAATCAAAGATGGTTAAGTTTCCTAGCCATAGACATGAGTTGTCATTTGATTAACGGGATCACATCATTAGAGAATGATGTGATTGACTTGACCCATTCCGTTAGCTTAGCATTTGATCGTTTAGTATGTTGCTATTGCTTTCTTCATGACTTATACATGTTCCTATGACTATGAGATTATGCAACTCCCGAATACCGGAGGAACACCTTGTGTGCTATCAAACGTCACAACGTAACTGGTAGATCTTTCAGTGTGCCATTGAAAATAATTAACCATAATATTATCTAGGAGTTTAGTAGCTTCTCCTAAAGTGATTTCCATAAAAGTGCCTCCCGCGGCCGAATCTAAAAGATTTCTAGAAGCAAAATTCAATCCGGCATAATTTTTTTGTATAATCATTCACAAATTCAAACCATGCGTAGGGCAATTATGTATCATTAATTTCATCCTCTCCCAAGCTTGTGCAACATGTTCATGATCAAGTTGCTTAAAATTCATAATATCGTTTCTAAGAGAGATAATCTTAGCCGGAGGAAAATACTTAGAGATAAAAGCATCTTTGCACTTATTCCAAGAATCAATACTATTTTTAGGCAAAGACGAAAACCAAGCTTTAGCACGATCTCTAAGCGAAAAAGGAAATAGCTTCAATTTAACAATATCATTGTCAACATCTTTCTTCTTTTGCATATCACACAAATCAACGAAGCTATTTAGATGAGTAGCGGCATCTTCCCTAGGAAGGCCGGTGAATTGATCTTTCATAACAAGATTCAACAAAGCAGCATTGATTTCACAAGATTCGGTATTGGTAAGAGGAGAAATCGGAGTGCTAAGGAAATCATTGTTGTTGGTATTGGTAAAGTCACATAATTTGGTATTATCTTGAGCCATCGTGACAAACAAGCAATCCAACACACAAGCAAACAAGAAGCAAGCGAAAAAGAGGCGAATGGAAAAGAGAGGACGAATAAAACGGCAAGGGTGAAGTGGGGGAGAGGAAAACGAGAGGCAAATGGCAAATAATGTAATGCGGGAGATAAGGGTTTGTGATGGGTACTTGGTATGTTGACTTTTGCTTAGGCCTCCCCGGCAACGGCGCCAGAAATCCTTCTTGCTACCTCTTGAGCACTGTGTTGGTTTTCCCTTGAAGAGGAAAGGGTGATGCAGCAAAGTAGCGTAAGTATTTCCCTCAGTTTCTGAGAACCAAGGTATCAATCCGAGGAGGCCACGCATGAGTCCCTCGCACCTACACAAACAAATAAATCCTCGCAACCAACGCGATAAGGGGTTGTCAATCCCTACACGGTCACTTATGAGAGTGAGATCTGATAGATATGATAAGATAATATTTTTGGTATTTTTGTGATAAAGATGCAAAATAAAGAAAGTAAAATAAAAACGGCAATAGAAATAGCTAAGTGTTGGAAGATTAATATGATGGAAAATAGACCCGGGGGCCATAGGTTTCACTAGTGGCTTCTCTCAAGAGCATAAGTATTTACGATGGGTGAACAAATTACTATTGAGCAATTGACAGAATTGAGTATAGTTATGAGAATATCTAGGTATGATCATGTATATAGACATCACGTCTGAGACAAGTAGACTGACTCCTGCCTGCATCTACTACTATTACTCCACACATCGACCGCTATCCAGCATGTATCTAGAGTATTAAGTTCATAAGAACAGAGTAACACTTTAAGTAAGATGACATGATGTAGAGGGATAAACTCATGCAATATGATATAAACCCCATCTTGTTATCCTTGATGGCAACAATACAATACGTGCCTTGCTGCCCTAACATCCTTTGGGAAAGGACACCGCAAGATTGGACCCAAAGCTAAGCACTTCTCCCGTTGCAAGAAGGATCAATCTAGTAGGCCAAACCAAACTGATAATTCGAAAAGACTTGCAAAGATAACCAATCATACATAAAAGAATTCAGAAGATTCAAATATTGTTCATAGATAAACTTGATCATAAACCCATAATTCATCGGTCTCAACAAACACACACATAAAGAAGATTACATCGAATAGATCTCCACAAGAGAGGGGGAGAACATTGTATTGAGATCCAAAAAGAGAGAGGAAGCCATCTAGCTAATAACTATGGAGCCGAAGGTCTGAGGTAAACTACTCACACATCATCGGAAAGGCTATGGTGTTGATGTAGAAGCCCTCCGTGATCGATGCCTCCTCGTGAACTCGGAACAGGCCCCAAGATGGGATCTCACGGGTACAGAAGGTTGCGGCGGTGGAATTAGGTTTTTGGCTCCGTATCTGGTAGTTTGGGGGTACGTAGGTATATATAGGAGGAGGGAGTACGTAGGTATATATTGGATATACATGTTATTGATGTGTACTTTACTAGTGTTTATAGCAACCCATCGGTATTTGATACTAGTTCAGTTGCTAAGAGTAGTAACTTGAAACGGGAGTTGCAGAATGAACAGAGACTAGTTAAGGGTGAAGTGACGATGTGTGTTGGAAGTAGTCCCAAGAATGATATGATCATCATCGCACACTCCCTATACTTTCGGGATTAGTATTGAACCTAAATAAATGTTATTTGGTGTTTGCGTTGAGCAAGAATATGATTTGATCATGTTTATTGCAATACAATTATTCATTTAAGTTAGAGAATAATTGTTATTCTATTTACATGAATAAAGCCTTCTATGGTTATACACCCAATAAAAATGGTTTGTTGGATCTCGATCGTAGTGATACACATATCCATAATATTGAAACCAAAAGATGCAAAGTTAATAATGATAGTGCAACTTATTTGTGGCACTGCCGTTTAGGTCATATTGGTGTAAAGCGCATGAAGAAACTCCATGCTGATGGGTTTTGGAATCACTTGATTATGAATCACTTGATGCTTGCGAACCATGCCTTATGGGCAAGATGACTAAGACTCCGTTCCCCGGAACAATGGAGCAAGCAACTAACTTATTGGAAATAATACATGCTGATGTATGCAATCCGATGAGTGTTGAGGCTCGCGGTGGGTATCTTATTTTCTGACCTTCACAGATGATATGAGCAGATATGTGTATATCTACTTGATGAAACATAAGTCTGAAACATTTGAAAAGTTCATATAATTTCAGAGTGAAGTGGAAAATCATCGTAACAAGAAAATAAAGTTTCTACGATCTGATCGTGGAGGAGAATATTTGAGTTACGAGTTTGGTCTTCATTTGAAACAATGCGGAATAGTTTTCGCAACTGACGCCACCTGGAACACCACAGCATAATAATGGTGTGTCCGAACATCGTAACCGTACTTTATTAGATATGGTGCAATCTATGATGTCTCTTACTGATTTACCACTATCGTTTTGGGGTTATGCAGTAGAGACAGTTGCATTCACGTTAAATAGGGAAACATCTAAATCCGTTGAGACGACACCATATGAACTGTGGTGTGGCAAGAAACCAAAGTTGTCGTTTCTTAAAGTTTGGGGTTGCGATGCTTGTGTGAAAAAGTTTCATCCTGATAAGCTCAAACCCAAATCGGAGAAATGTGTCTTCATAGGATACCCAAAGGAGACAGTTGGGTATACCTTCTATCATAGATCCGAAGGCAAGACATTCGTTGCTAAGAATGGATCCTTTCTAGAGAATCAGTTTCTCTCAAAAGAAGTGAGTGGGAGGAAAGTAGAACTTGATGAGGTAACTGCACCTGCTCCCTTATTGGAAAGTAGTTCATCACAGAAATATGTTCCTGTGACTCCTACACCAATTAGTAAGGAAGCTAATGATGATGATCATGTAACTTCAGATCAAGTTACTACCGAACCTCGTAGGTCAACCAGAGTGAGATCCGCACCAGAGTGGTACGGTGATCCTGTTCTGGAGGTCATGTTACTTGACCATGACAAACCTACGAACTATGAGGAAGCGATGATGAGCCCAAATTCCATGAAATGGCTTGAGGCCATAAAATCCGAGATGGGATCCATGTATGAGAACAAAGTGTGGACTTTGGTTGACTTGCCAGATGATCGGCAAGCCATAGAAAATAACTGGATCTTCAAGAGGAAGACAGACGTTGATAGGTAGTGTTACTATCTACAAAGCTAGAATTGTCGCAAAAGGTTTTCGACAAGTTCAAGGTGTTGACTATGATGAGAGTTTCTCACTCGTATCTATGCTTAAGTCTGTCCGAATCATGTTAGCCATTACCACATTTTATAAAATCTGGCAAATGGATAAACAAAACTGCATTCCTTAATGGATTTATTAAAGAAGAGTTGTATATGATGTAACCAGAAGGTTTTGTCGATCCTAAAGGTGCTGACAAAATGTGCAAGCTCCAGCAATCCATCTATGGACTGATGCAAGCATCTCGGAGTTGGAATATACGCTTTGATGAGTTGATCAAAGCATATAGTTTTATACAGACTCGCGGTGAAGTCTGTATTTACAAGAAAGTGAGTGGGAGCACTACATCATTTCTGATAAGTATATATGAATGACATATTGTTGATCGGAAATAATGTAGAATTTTTCTAGAAAGCATAAAGGAGTATTTAAAAGGAGTTTTTCAAAGAAAGACCTCGGTGAAGCTGCTTACATATTGAACATCAAGATCTATAGAGATAGATCAAGACGCTCGATAAGTTTTTTCAATGAGTACATACCTTGACAAAATTTTGAAGTAGTTCAAAATGGAACAGTCAAAGAAGGAGTTCTTGCCTGTGTTGCAAGGTGTGAAGTTGAGTAAGACTCAAAGCCCGACCAGGGCAGAAGATAGAGAGAGAATGAAAGTCATTCCCTATGCCTCATCCATAGGTTCTATAAAGTATGCCAATGCTGTGTACCAGACCTATTTTATACCCTACACTGAGTTTGGCAAGGGAGTACAATAGTGATCTAGGAGTAGATCACTGGACAGCGGTCAAAATTATCCTTAGTGGAATAAGGATATGTTTCTCGATTATGGAGGTGACAAAAGATTCATCGTAAAGGGTTACGTCGATGCAAGTTTTAACACTAATCTAGATAAATCTAAGTCTCAATCTGGATGCATATTGAAAGTGGGAGCAATTAGCTAGAGTAGTTCCGTGCAGAGCATTGTTGACATAGAAATTTGCAAAATACATACGAATCTGAATGTGGCAGACCCGTTGACTAAACTTCTCTCACAAGCAAAACATGATCACACTTTAGTACTCTTTGGGTGTTAATCACATAGCGATGTGAACTAGATTATTGACTCTAGTAAACCTTTTGGGTGTTGGTCACATGACGATGTGAACTATGGGTGTTAATCACATGGTGATGTGAACTATTGGTGTTAAATCACATGGCGATGTGAACTAGATTATTGACTATAGTGCAAGTGGGAGACTGAAGGAAATATGCCCTAGAGGCAATAATAAAGTTATTATTTATTTCCTTATTTCATGATAAATGTTTATTATTCATGCTAGAATTGTATTAACCGAAACTTGATACATGTGTGAATACATAGACAAAGCAGTGTCACTAGTATGCCTCTACTCGACTAGCTCGCTGAATCAAAGATGGTTAAGTTTCCTAGCCATAGACATGTGTTGTCATTTGATTAACGGGATCACATCATTAGAGAATGATGTGATTGACTTGACCCATTCCGTTAGCTTAGCATTTGATCGTTTAGTATGTTGCTATTGCTTTCTTCATGACTTATACATGTTCCTATGACTATGAGACTATGCAACTCCTGAATACCGGAGGAACACCTTGTGTGCTATCAAACGTCACAACGTAATCGGGTGATTATAAAGATGCTCTACAGTGTCTCCGAAGGTGTTTGTTGGGTTGGCATAGATCGAGATTAGGATTTGTCACTCCGAGTATCGGAGAGGTATCTCTGGGCCCTCTCGGTAATGCACATCACTATAAGCCTTGCAAGCAATGTGACTAATGAGTTAGCTGCGGGATGATGCATTACGGAACGAGTAAAGAGACTTGCCGGTAACGAGATTGAACTAGGTATTGAGATAACGACGATCGAATCTCGGGCAAGTAACATACCGATGACAAAGGGAACAATGTATGTTGTTATGCGGTTTGACCGATAAAGATCTCGTAGAATATGTAGGAGCCAATATAAGCATCCAGGTTCCGCTGTTGGTTATTGACCGGAGATGAGTCTCGGTCATGTCTACATAGTTCTCGAACCCGTAGGGTCCGCATGTTTAACGTTCGGTGACGATCGGTATTATGAGTTTATGTGTTTTGATGTACCGAAGGTAGTTCGGAGTCCCGGATGAGATTGGGGACATGACGAGGAGTCTCGAAATGGTCGAGACGTAAATATCGATATATTGGACGACTATATTCGGACATCAGAAAGGTTCCGAGTGATTCGGGTATTTATCGGAGTGCCGGAGAGTTACGGGAATTCGCCGGAGAGTATATGGGCCTTATTGGGCTTTAGGGGAAAGAGAGAGGGGAGGCTGCGCGCCCCCCCAAGGCCTAGTCCGAATTGGACTAGGGGGAGAGGCGGCGCCCCCTCCTTCCTTCTCTTCTCTTTTCCCTTTCCTTCTCTCCTACTCCTACTACATGGAAGGGGAGGAAATCCTACTCCCGGTGGGAGTAGGACTCCTCCAGGGCGCGCCATAGGGGCCGGCCCTCTCCCCCTCCACTCCTTTATATACGTGGCGGGGCACCCCATAGACACAACAATTGATCATTGATCTTTTAGCCGTGTGCGGTGCCCCCCTCCACCATAATCCACCTCGGTCATATTGTAGCGGTGCTTAGGCGAAGCCCTGCGTCGGTAGCATCGTCATCACCATCATCACGCCGTCGTGCTGACGAAACTCTCCCTCAAGCTCTACTGGATCGTGAGTTCGCGGGACGTCACCGAGCTGAACGTGTGCTGAACGCGGAGGTGCCGTGACGTTGCATCGAGGATCGGTCGATCGTGAAGACGTACGACTACATCAACCGCGTTGTCATAACGCTTCCGCTTAACGGTCTATGAGGGTACGTGGACAACACTCTCCCCTCTCGTTGCTATGCATCACAATGATCTTGCGTGTGCGTAGGAATTTTTTTGAAATTACTACGTTCCCCAACACGACCTGCTTCAACACCTTGGCTAGACCAAGGGCTTCGTCATTACTTCATCGACCTACTACAAGGACTTTGGCGTCACCCTGCCGACCTGCTCCGTCACCTCGGCTGGACTGGGGGCTTCACCTCGCCATATCGACCGTGATGTGTCGCCACATCAGAGCGTCGAGCTCCTTTCGGTCACCTCGGGATGGGCTTGGGGGCTGGGACCTCAGTCAAGTCGAGGACCATGTACCATGTCGGATATGTCAAAGTTCGATGGGTATCTTCATCCCGCCACAAGTTCGAACCATGCCATCAACACCGAACACATTAGCTAGCTAAGTCACTTTCATGCTCAAAATTTTAAAATTATCTAGCTTGATTAGGCATTATATTTGTGTTAAACAAAAAGTTGTTTGTTGAAAACATTGTTCTAAAACACTTTTTTTGCCCAAGTTAACTGGGGGGCGCTTAAATTAATGTGTGTCGTTTTTAAGCGTTTTCTTTTTAGTCATTGCAAAGTCTTTTTCTACTACTCGGCTCGAAGATCGGCCAACTAGATGGGATGCCTTGCTTCTCTATGTGCCGCTCGAATTTAGTTCGCTAAATTGGCATGAGAAGCACTTTGAAAGCTAGCCCACTCGAAGCCCGAACATTGGATATATCATGTTAAAGCACGACAGAAGCATAAATTAATTTAAAAACCAATTTTGGATTGGCACCAAAAAACTTGATTTAATTTAGACGTAAGAAAAATCATGCAAGTTATTTGGTTTTCTGAGCTTATGACACTTTTAACCTATTTGTATGGCTTTTTTCAGGAGGCGAGACATCCTAGGTGTCCTGTTGGTAATTCTGCTCGAGGAATATCTTTTTCGACCCACAGTTCGGCATCTTCCCTGCAGAGCTGCACCTCGGCAATGGCAAGACGCAAAACGAGGCTAACTAAGTTCCCGAGAAGATACGGTCCTAGGATCGGCCATATGGCCCAACCCAATTCTCGGGTGCTACTGCAGTGACGATTCAATGCAGAAAATTTAAAGTGCAATACAATTTTCAAGGAGATTATGATTCTCAGGTTGGCCGCCTACTCTCAACTTGGATCTCGAGGGCTGCTGCACACCGCATTTCTGTTCCTAAAGTATGCTGCCGAGCAAGGACTTGATCCTCAGGCCGATTTCGTGAATCGACCAAAGTCTCGGGGGCTACTAGGATCATCAGTTTTATGTTATCCTTCAAGTGCACCTCGGATTTTAGGCCTAACCTTGTCGATGATTTTAGGCCTAAACTTGTCAATGACGGCCCGAAAGTCTTTGTGCACATTGTCACCGCTCTACCAAAGCTTGGCTAACCTTGTTGGTGACAACCGAAAAGTCTTCGTGCATGTATTCCTAAGGACCGGTGCCTTGGAGCGGTAAACATCATCATTGAACCCATGAATCGATCTAAAGAACCTGACATTGAACCTCATCAAATCTCGCCATTGCATATGCACAATGAGAAACCTAACCTCACCGTCTAGCATATGCACAATGAGAAAGCCTAACCTCACCACAGCGAAACTTTATTTAATTCGTCCTTACGAAATTAGAAAGGATCGGAGCCTGAATGATTGACTTGACTTAAAAGAAGAAACATCGTATATACGTCTGAGTGTCGCCCTCGAGTACTCGTCGCCCTCCTTGGACTAAAACCCTAGCATATCTACTAGCCAAAGCCAAGCCTCCCCACCAGCAGCAATTTAGCACATGGTCTTTGTAACATCTACTGTCTAAACGGCCCTACCAGCGCGTGTAGGAAATCTAACAGACTGCAAATTCAACTCATCTGAACACGTTACGAATGTAACTTTGATTCTCAGTGTCAAAGCTTCAGTTTCCAAAGTTCAAAACTAATGCATGACATGACAGTCCTCTTTTTATGTAAAACAAAGGATTTGGCTTCTCGTTTCAGAAGTGTATTTTGGCGCAGAGTAAAAACATGTTTGAATGACACAAGATTTCCACACTGAGGCCGATCGTTGCACGAACTGAGGTGTGAGCAAGGACACAGATGAGGTTAGTAGTGCGCCAAGCACCATCTAGAGTTGCTTTATGGTCAATTCTGCTCTCAGATGTAGTACCCCATTGATGAAGAAGAGGCTATCATCAGCCATAAACGATGGCCAGGGAATTGCAAAGAGATTGCGGTAGCCAACCGCCTTTCCACCAGTGAAGGTGTAGCAGCCCTTGTACTTGCTGACAAACTCACCCGATGGCCTTGTCCTTGCAGCAAACTCGTAGTCCACGGTAACACTCGTTGAACCTTTCTCTTGCATCCCTAAGAAGAGACCAAAGCAGTGGAAAGCGCTTTGCTGATCCATGTTGCAATGTGCTGAGAGGAAGAATCCCTGTCCGGCAAGATGGAATGCTTGCGAGTAAATCCTCCCAGATGGGAATAGTCGGCCACACTCCTCACGCTTCAGATCCAAGTATGCTATGCACTGAGGATACGGTCGGTCAAATTCCACCACCTTAAGTGGACGATATTTGTAAGCTCGTTCAGTATATTTCCTAGAGGTCAACACATCTGTAGCAAGGGCGCGCTGTCGATGTGGTGCATCAGCTTTGTACAGGAGTGCATCAGTGACACTTTTAGTTGCTTGCTCATTATCCAGATCACTGCATGCAAGGACCTTCCGCAACTTCCTGCAGGTCATATGAGAAAACCTAACAAGTGGCAGCAACCGAGTCCCCAAGATTTCACGTCTTTCTTCCGTTCTTGAGTATTGAGCACGAGCCCACTTGATCACGAAGTCATAGACTGCATCCTCTGATGCCACCTGAAGGTCATTACTACATAAGATAGCTTCAATCCCAGCAAGGGGAATGTTCATCACTTCATCCTGAAACCTGAAAAGAGGAAGCATTCCTTTAGTTCAACAATGTTATTTCAATAATTTAGTTGGCTCTCTAAATAAAGAGACCACCCACTTAGTCAAATCCTTGTATTTGTTGGCGAGGAATTCCTTGGCAGCATCAGTCAGTGGCTGAACTGCTGCAGCCATTGAAATGCTGGAAGGCAGATCTAGATAGAGAAGTGCAGATTCTGTGGTCATAGGTAAGCTTCTTAGTAGTTGACTGCAGTGTCTCATGCAAGAAACAACTTCAAATTTGTCAGACATCATCAAGATATCAAGCAGAAGGGTTGGCTGATTGGTCGTCAACTTTCCACTGTAAATAAAACTTAAAAGCTCCATAAGGGCACTTTCCTCTGTTCCAAGTAGAAATACAACAATCAGACATAAGGTAACTGTTAGCTCGAAAGCAAAAGAAAAATATATTTGCAAAATGGTGGGGTATAGACAATTAACTTGCTAGCTGAACTGAAAAATTAATCATGGATAATCTCATGACAATGATCATGTCAGTACTACAAAATCGATCATTCAGAACATTAAGCAAAACTGTACAGCAGCTAGGATAGAACATGTCCTACTGGAGCTCCCACATTACCTGAAGCAGTTATTCTAAGAGTTGCATGCCTCTGGTCGGATTCTTTCATGCCATTTGAGAAAAGCTAACAAGATGAAAGTTATGACACTGTTAGCTAGATAACAATACATAACTACACTGCACAGTGAACTCATTTTACACACAAATTAGATCCACCTTGTAAAAGAAGGGGCTTTTTGCAGCTAGAATCGCAGAGCTGATATATATAGACTTCACTCTCAAAACCTGATTACACTCCATATTCCAGGATGAGTCACTGTCTCCATCCTCACCTGATACAAACAACAAGGTCCAATGAAGCAGAGAACAAACGGCCACATAGGCATGTAGTATAAAGGAACAAATGGTGCACAGGATTCACATCTTTTATATAGACAAGGATATGATGCTTTTGGAGCACAATCAAATGGGGAGCATAGTGACAGTGTATTGAATCATATGACTTATCAGTAACAACATGGTGCACAAACTTCAGAGATCTGGTAGCTTCAAAAGTTAAACTACATTTGTCCACAAGTATAACAACTGTACACAAGTTTACTTACAGTTATGTCAAGAATATATCCAACAGAAGTATAATCCATCCAACATAACCCAATTGTTCCAAAATTAGGTGGGGCAGAAAGAATCAAGTAATCAAGCTCATATAAATCTCAACCAATCAATAGTAAAGTGAGGCATTTAAAATGATTACCACATGTCTAATATTGTCAACGCAATGGGTGGCAGAAAGGCTTCACCGGTACCAGCATGTCTCCACAGTTTCAACACAAAGGAATGAGTTACTCACTCTGATACATTGTGCCATCAACTAACTCTAAAATCACATATGATCAGTACGAATGATTGCTACGCATAACAGTTCTCCAAAAAATAATTTTAATTATCTGGCATAGGTGCACGGAATTCTGTGTTTATGTGTTAAATTTTCTGAACCTGACTGCCATATACTACCTCTGTATAGCCTAAAAAATGTCTTACATTTTGATACGGTGAGAGTATTCCGGAGTAATTAAAAGATATTCAATTACACTAACCATCTTGTCCAATATCAGGTGGAGATTCTTCTATCATAGCTACAGGCTCCTCGTTGGTTTCCTCATAGGTGTCACGTTCATCTGCTTCAATTTTGATGTTTGCTGGTTCTGACATATACTTTCCACATTCTGGGGGAATGAAATGATAGCAGGAAGTCATTAAAAATGGAAGTTATTGCACTCTAGAATAAGAACATGATTAAAAAAGTGTGAATAGTAGAAGTGCATTGGCATCAGATCGTCATGACAGAAACATATTCTGATAAAGCAAAGCAAGAGTACAATAGTTTCAGATGACAATGACAGAAAAAGATCCAAGCAATAAAGCATAAATCCTAATGACAATATGAGGCCCATGAACAAGCATTAATGATGAATGCCTAGACTGCACATTCAGAGCGAAGTTGGATGCAAGAAAAATATATTGGGTGCTCAGAACTTTTCATGGGACGCTAATAGAATGCCAAATACTTCCTATGTCCGCGTTTATTAGGCCAGGGAACCAGCAAGCCGCGTCCGGTATTAATTAAGTGCAGATTTCGCAGGTTCCGTTGCTCGTTGCACCCACTGATTGAGGGAGATAAATCTCCAGCCGCTACATGTGCGAGGTAGGCGAAACGGTTTCGCTAATTAATACCACTAACCCATGTGTTCTAACAAGGCCAATTCAAAACTGGGCAACTACACGCGCTGTGCCTTGGTCCCAGCACTTCGCCCCGGTGGCCTAATAAACACAGACAGGGAGTAAGTAGTTAAGACTTAAGAGTAAGAACTTCTAACTTCATTACTGTTCCATCCTCCCCTTAATATACCCACTTTCATGCTTACTTTTCTCAAATGTGGAAACTTAGAAGCATTATGTAACACCTAAAACCCTTGTTAGTCCATTACAAAGAATGCATGCTCAGCTAAACGAGACATTGGACAACATCTGGCCGTACTATTAATCAGGCAATAACCAAACTAACTTTTGTCTATAGCTTAGAACTTTACATACAACTTATTGCATCTACTGGGCTTGAGGTTGGTTCGGTTACGGTGCACAATGCTCTTTGCAAATTCAGGATCATACTAGGAGCAATGTCACAGAGTTTTCTTCTGCGGAATTAAGAGTTGAATAAGATCCTGCAAATAGAGTCCAGGATAAATCCCCTAAAATTCCACCCACCAATGTCATCTCCTGAACACGACGTTGCTAAGAAGATCATATTGTGGCTAAATTTCCGTGTGGCAACAACTGAGAAATTAAAATCAAGGCAAACAGCTAGGAAATCATAACTTCACTTCAATCAAAAGGAAAAGCTGCCTCACCATCTTTCTCCCACCTTATACCAAACGTAAACGCAAGGCTTTTGATACCTAAATCCCCAACAGGCAATCAAAACAAATCAGCGGGAAAAGCAAGTAGTACTACCTCCATTTCGCAACCCCCCGCCCACCCGCTGTCAAATCAGTACGAATACAAATTCAAACCCACCCACGCCCAAATCGCCCCGTACCGAAATGATG
This sequence comes from Aegilops bicornis, assembly GCA_021605145.1. Classification (NCBI taxonomy): domain Eukaryota; kingdom Viridiplantae; phylum Streptophyta; class Magnoliopsida; order Poales; family Poaceae; genus Aegilops; species Aegilops bicornis. Next base: position 568,615,286 of record CM038675.1, read on the forward strand.
ACGAGACGTAGACCAACCTTCCCCACCTTTCTCGCGGCGGAGGTCCTCCCTGCGGCGCTTGCGGTGGCGCGCCCAGTCGGCGATGGAGGAGCAGCCCTCGCCGGCGGCGCCCTTGGCCCCCGGCGCGTCGTCCCCGGCGACGATCTCGATCCGCAGGACCCGGTCGGAGAAGTTGACCGAGTTGAAGGCGAACTCGAAGCTCGGGCCACCGCTCGCCCGCGAGAAGTCCGGGTCCATCCCGACCACCACCGCCCCCTTCCTCCAATACCAATCCCGCCACGCCCGCCGCCTCACCTCCGCTGCGCGCACCCCGCAGAAGACATCCTCACCGCCGTCAGAGCTGGAACCCTAGCCGGAGAGAAGGTTCCAGAAGGCCGCGGAAGCGGGGGCGTGGGGACAAGAGTGAGACGGAGAAGAGAGAGAGGCGTGGCTGCGGTGTGATGGGGAGGAAATCAGAGGGTGGTAAGCGTGAAACGGGTGCGGCGATTTGGGTGCAGAGATCGGCAGGCCGCTTAACCAGGAGGCGTGCGCCGTGGGTCCCGGCTGTCCGCGGGCCACGTTTCCCACGCGTGGGGCCGGCGCGTCAGCGGAGGGTGAGGGTCTGGTCGGCGTCGGCGTCGCGATTCTGTGCCTTGCTTCGCTCGCGACGTGACCTGTGTTGCGTCTCTCCTTTTCTTTCTAGACTACTACTAGTAGAGTGAGTAGAGTTGGGTTGGTTGCGGTTAGGAAGGGGGGACGCAGGCGGCAGGTCGACGGAGAGGACGTCAAAGCTCGCGGTTCGGAGGGGGTGGGTTTTGGTGTCACGGGTTTTTCCCCTTGTGGAGTAATCATCATCATTTTCTCATGGAGTACTTTCCTGTCCATGAACATGCATGGAGCATGATTTGGGCAACTGGGATTACTCTGATTGCAGAATGAGAGCATCGTATTGGATTTCGAACTGTTAGAGTAACTCGGTTTCCAGGGTATATATTTTATGCCCTATTTTAGGTTGCAACCTAACAAAGCCTTAGGGCATCTCCAATGCAGTGACCCAAACAACACAAATTTTATCCGCTTTTATTCGTTTGGGTCAACAAAATAGACAGACATAGACGGAGATGTGGGCACAACCCAACGGAGCTAACGCATTTGGGACGGACATGCCCTTACCCAGCTGTCGCTCGGGGAGGAGGACGTCAAAGAGGTGTATACCCGATGCGGAGGGCACACCGCCGCACCTGATGTGGATGATGTTCTCCGCCACGGAGACGACATGGACAGCACCATCGAGCCTGCCGGCGATGCGGTTGTCGGGGCCACCGCGACGGCGGTCTCGAGGCCGGTCGGAGTGAGCGCCATCATGTTGCGTGCCTCCTCTGTCTCCCATCGGCGTGGTGGAGATATTTGTGCGGTTCATGGGTGGATGTGTGGACCAGGAGGGGGAAAATGAGGGAAGAGATTGAAAAAAAGACGTCTGGGTGGTGGGCCAGGCCGGACAAAGAGGACACAGATGGACAACGCACGTTGTCCACTTCGGATCCAAATTTGACCCGATTTTTGGGACAGAAATGAGTCCGGGACACAACAAAGTGGGCATAAAAACATAATGGCTCTCTGCATTGGGCTGTATTTTTTGTCTGTAGATCCAAATGGACGCCGGCGAATGAAATGGAGCCTTGCGTTGGAGTTGGCCTTAGAGCATCTACAACCATACATAGCTAATTTGAGTTGCCAAACAGGTCAGGCACGTCCGCAAACGGTGACTGGTCATACCCCATATTTCACCCCCAACGATCATAGTAGCCACTTCACGATTTGCATTTTCATACAAAAGCATGTACCGACATGATCTACGTACCAAGTACACTCCCACAACTACAATACTCGTCCCCCTCACTGGAGATGTTGATGAAGTTTGTGCCGGAGCCGCTGACCTAATGGTCATTGGCGGCTGGCGCACCTCCGGCTCCGCCTCCTCTTGCTCCTCGTCGGCCAAGATCTCGTTGAGCTCCGCGTCTGCCTAGTGAGGAAGCGACGGTTGGCCTGCACCTTCGCCTCCGACTGGATGGAGTCAAGGATGGTTTGTTGCTCCGTCGCGTCCTCCGCTCGGGCCACCTCGAACTCCGTCAGCGCGTTGGCAATGGCGAAGCCCGCAGACTGCCTCCTCGGCCTCCGGGTCCTCCAGGGTCTCCTCCTCCTCTGGCTCTGGCTCGGATGAATCCGGAGGCAGGCTGACTACGATCCGAGCTTCGTGCCTGGCCCGGTTCTCCTCCAACAGCTGTAACCGTTGCTCCGGAGTGAGTATGGCGTAGATGGTGATCCTACTGAGGGCCATGGATAGCAGCTAACGATGATCGGATTGAAGGTGACGGCGTGAAAGGAGGAGAGGGTAGAAATGCAGACGGGCTAGGGTTGGGTTGCCGCCGTCCAGCTTAAATAACCGTTCTTGGTCCTCAGGCGGCACGTCGTGCGACGCCACGCAGCACCATGAATGCATTCTCACTGAAAAACGAAGGAGGCGCCCTTCGAATCGATGGTGTCTATGAGTGTTCATGTGGGCCCTTGTGGTCAGTCCTACATGATGGGCGCATCCGGGTGTCCCCACATCCACCCCACATATGCAACAGTTATGAGAAGTGCCAGTCAACCAGGGTGTTTGAGCCGGATTTGCCAAATCTGGTTGGGTGGCTGTTTTCTGTGCGGTCGGGCAGGTCGGGCGTTTGACAGATACGAGGGCTCATGTAGATGCTATGAAGCCTTGTTTTCGGTGGGCTGGTTTTCGACGTGTGCAACCCCATGGATCCCATGCAAAACCTCACCCCGTGTAAACTCAACACGCCCTCTTCCCCTCGTGTATTCTCTACCCAAGCACAACTCTAATGCAGATTAGAAGGGGTTGAGGGGATTAGGTGAAGGGAAAGGGTTCCACCAGATCCCTTCTCATCCCCGGCCCTCTTGTGTTGCGTTTGTAATTGTCGCGGTGGCTAATTTATTGGTTAGCTTGGTGTGAAGTTGTACTATACTTGTTATTCGCAGCAAGTTTTTAGTTTCTTGTACTTGATTTTCGCCTTCTATAAAAGATGGTATGCTTAGACTTACTCTCAAAAAAAATAGGTGAGAAGAACTCCTCCGGCGATTCTAAAAAAATGTGGCATTCAATCAACAGCCGTATTGCCAAATGACCAAACTTTTGCCAACATCGCCCAGCCGCAAACTAAACAAACAGAGCCTATAGCTATACCTAGCAGTTTCTAAAAGAAAATACAGTAAGGCCCTGCTTGGATCGTTGGTTGCCTCCCAAATACTCTTTCCGTCTCATAATATAAGAGCGTTTTTGACACTAGCGTCAAAAAAGCTCTCATATAATGGGACGGGATGGAGGGAGTACCTCCGTAATCGATAATGTTGATGCTATAATTTGGCTACTTAGTATGTGATGAGCCAAATTAAATCAATGATTTATCAAGCTGATCGGTTAATGCATTGTTGAAGTATTGCCACAGGAAATTTCATGGAAGGTGAAGATACAAGCCCTAAGAAGAATCATATGCTATACTGGACCATGGGCGTAATGCATGCAAGTGATATATATCTACGTATATGAAGAATATGCTTAGTCCTGATGGCCATTATCCAGTTTGATTTGCGATGTTGCCGGAATATTTAATATTTTCTTGGTGGGATCCAGGTATGCTTAGCCACTATATTTAGTGTGATGGCGACGTGGCCGGAATACTTTATTCATATATGCAAGACTGCATGTACGTGGATATGGCAGATTTGTTACGTACTTAGATTGGCAAGTATATTTTTTTTGTAGAAGTATGCTACATGGTAACGAATCAAGAAAGGCTAGTCCCGATCGGTTTTAGCTTCAGAGTTGTAATCTTATACGCCAAGTCCAGCGTGCCGTATATATGTAAGGCCATGGCCGATTGGAAAAACACAACAATCGATCTATCAATACAAACTACTTTTTCACGTACGTATATTTTCTGTCGCTATTTCCTGCCGAGCCCTAGCAGCCCTAGGGTTTGGCGATCTTTGCCGTTTTGCACTGGAAAGCGGCCGGTTCTCCTCCACGAAAGCGAGGAAATCTTTGTTGCTTTGCTCGTAAAGCAATCGTTCGTCGTCACGAAAGCACGACGGTTATTTTGGTGTTGCGCGGCGATTTCGCGTGCCAACACAATTGGCGACTCCGCTGGGGACAGAGAAGAAGAAGAGCTACACGATGAGTACCGAGTCCAAGAACGGGAGCGACATTGACCCGAAGAACGTCATCGCCGTCACACTCGACGATCTGCCGGAAGATGTTCGGCGCGAGCTTGAAGAGGAGCTTGAAAAAGAAAAGGTTGAGAGGTTGAAGCTCAAGTTGGCTGGATACGCGAAGACGAACGGCGTCGTCAAAAAGGTAGTTCCAAGCCCTTCCGATGCTCAGGTAAAAAACTCAACCGAAGAAATTGCTCATCTAATTGATGTGTCCGTAGCTAGTAAATATGGTTCTGATATGGAAAATACGACACGTACAATTACTCAAGCAGTAGCTAATAGACTTTGAAGACTTTAAGGAGCAGTTTAATAAAGATATTGAAAAATATCTACCTGGTCATGTACGCTCATTAGTGCTGCAAGTCAATGATGAGTATTGTGGAAAAAGACCGATGCCACCAGACAGTAGCCGATTTAACAATTTTCCAAGTAATATACATACACCCAGTGCATCGGCTAATGCTATGCAGCCTCACGTTCCTTTAAACAATAATCTGGATGGCCGGAACTATGTTGGTAGTTCGGCTAATAATTTAGTTCCTAGTACTACTGCTCCTATTGTTTCGACTTCGGTTCCACAAAATCACAATAACAATAACCAAAGTTTTGGTTTTAATTCTAATTTGCAGCAGCCTAGTTATCAGACAGTAGCATATTGTACGCCACCACTGCCGCGTGTTGGTACCGGGGTTCCGTACGGGCCGGTACCCGATTCATATTTTAGTGGGTCTCCATTGCAAACTTCACATGCTTCAATTTCTTTGCCGGAATTTCCACCACGTGCTGGTGTCTCATCTGCTCCACAAGCCAGTTCTCTACAGCCCAATAATAATTTTAAGGATCAGCTTGCTAATATACTTAGAGAATTCGGTTTAGAACCTAAGGATAGAGCACGTGCATATCAAAAACCATACCCTGATTATTTTGACTCGACACCATATCCTCGTGGTTTTAGAATTCCAGATTTTGTTAAATTTACGGGGGAAGATGGTAGATCTACTTTTGAGCATGTGGGACAATTTTTAGCACAATGCAGCGAGGTCGGCACATAGGATGTTTTTAGATTAAAATTATTTCCTTTATCTCTATCCGGTACTGCATTTACTTGGTTTACATCGCTTGCTCCTAATTCTATTTCAACATGGGCACAATTGGAGCAAAAATTTCATGAGTATTTTTATAGCGGTGAAACAGAACTTCGGCTTTCAGACTTAACTATAGTAAGGCAGAAATATAATGAGCATGTTCATGATTATATTAGGAGGTTTAGGGATGTCAAAAACCGATGTTTCAGCTTGACCATAGCCGAAAAGGACTTAGCCGATCTTGCCTTTTCGGGTTTACTCGCTCATATTAAGGATAAACTAGAAGGGCAAGAATTTTTAGATGTTAACCAAGTTTTGCAGAAGGCTTTGGCGCAAGAAAACCGGGCTAAGGAAATTAAACAATATAGCCAGTTTAAAGATAACAAAAATAAAGAGAAATATAATCATGTGGTTAATGCCTTAGATTATGATAGTGATTCAGCTAGTGAGGATGATGTTAATATATGTGTAGCCGAATGGGTTCAAGCGCCAAAGTCAAAACCTTTTGCATGTTCTGCTTTGAAACCTACACCGGCTAGAAGAGATGAAATTAAATACACTTTTGATGTTAGCAAGTGTGATAGAATTTTTGATATGTTATTGCAGAATAAATTAATTAGAGTAAGAAAGGGTCATGTAATTCCACCTCCGTAAGAATTGGGTAGAAGAGCTTATTGTAAGTGGCACAATTCTTTTTCTCATGCTACTAATGATTGTAACGTGTTTCGTCGACAGGTGCAATCGGCCATCAATGAAGGACGATTGACGTTTACAGAAGGTCCTAAAATGAAGCTCGACGGCGACCCTTTTCCTATCAATATGGTCGAGCTTGAGAGTAAAAAAATGCTTATTCGGTCGGATCAGACCGAATCCGCAAGAGAGAAAAATGTTGTTGATAACAGTGCTCCTCCAAGGATGATCAAACCAAAAAATCCAGAAATAGGAGTGTGGAAAGTCAACGGAGGAAGGAGACAAGCTCCAAGGCCAAAGCCGACAGTTAGCATGTTGTTGGAAAAATATACCTCACGCAAGACCAACAATGTGTTTAATCGGCTCGGAGGTAATAAGCGTCCTAGATCTCCTTCTGGACCTCACAGTCATGAGCAATGGCAAGGAAGTGCATATGACCAACATCCGTATTTTGCAATGGAGCCAACATATTGGGGTTGTGCACCTCCTATGTATCCGCAGTTTCCTCCATGGGGGTTTAATCCTTGGGCGCCATATCCTACATGGCCAGCAGGTTATTTTCAGCCGGGATGGATCTCGCCGAGGCCTATGTTCAGGCCAAACATACATGAGAAAAGGGCTCGTTTCAATGAGGAGGCCAGATCACATAACGCCATCGAGATTCGAGGAGGTCGATCACCGGTACGCAGTGCAGAGCGCAACAACTATAAGGGCAACTACAAGCGCGTATGGATGTCGGTGAAGCGTGCTGAAACTAAAGCAGCAAAAAATTCAGATGATTTGGATGCTGATCATGGTATGAAAATAGCGGAACACCAATCAGATGAAGGTGTTGTCAATTATACAGAAACAAGCAGTGTCTCAAAAGAAGCTCTCGGTACAGAGGAGAAAAGTAATGGCGTAAAGTTGCGGCAAGCTGGCCAGTCTAATCAATTTGGAAAGCAAACTAATTCTGGGCATAACCCGCATGCACGGCCGGATGCTATATCCTCACGTACTATTCAGAAGCCTAAATCGGCTAGCACACAAGCTGATTTGATCATAAAGAATTGTTACATAGGAACGTCCAAGAGTTTTCCTTCGAGGAGTTTCAAGTCTAATACTAGTACATCTACACGTTGGGGCTCAGGCAATGTACGCGGCCAGGGATTTAATTCCAGTACCGTATATGATCAGCAGAGAAGTTTTTTGGCCAGAGATGAAATGTTTGCTAGAAAAACAGAAGTACGTCAGTATAGGCCGAAGGACCCAAGGGGCAGCCAAATTAAGTTTGTCGCGCCAGGGACTAAACCAGCACCGCAGTGGTGCCCGAATGGACTTACCCACACTCAGAAACGACGTGTACAGCGACTGCGGACATTGGAAATAAAGAAAGAGATAGCTGAGAAGAAGCGCGATAGATTGTTCAATCAGGATAAACCAATGATGCCTACAAAAACTTGGAAGGAGAAGCGCATCGCAGCAGAGGGAAATAAAAATGCAGATGACATTATTATTGCAGAAAATTCAGAGAATAATAAAGATGCACCAACTGATATGGATGTTAATATGGTGTTCACATTGCCTGCTGAATTTCGCGCGCCCAAGGCAGAAATTGCTGAACTTGTTCTTGGCCCAAAGAATGCTACATTTGAGAAACCAGAGAAGTATGGGCAGCACCAAAAGCTGTTGGGGAACGTAGTAATTTCAAAAATTTCCTACGCACACGCAAGAATCATGGTGATGCGTAGCAACGAGAGGGGAGAGTATTGTCCACGTACCCTCGTAGACCGTAAGCGGAAGCGTTATCACAACGCGGTTGATGTAGTCGTACGTCTTCACGATCCGACCGATCCAAGTACCGAACGACGGCACCTCCGAGTTCAGCACACGTTCAGCTCGATGGCGATCCCGGACTCCGATCCAGAAAGTGTCGGATGAGTTCCGTCAAGACGACGGCGTGGTGACAATGATGATGCTCTATCGGCAGAAGCTTCGCCTAAACTCCATGACGATATGACCGAGGTGGAATATGGTGGAGGGGGCACCGCACACGGCTAAGGAACGATCCGTAGATCAACTTGTGTGTCAGGGGTGCCCCCGCCCCGTGATATAAAGGAGTGGAGGAGGGAGGGCCGGCCCTCTCTATGGCGCGCCCTAGGGGAGTCCTACTCCCACCGAGTAGGATTCCCCTTTCCTAGTCCAACTAGGAACCCTTCCATGTAGTAGGAGTAGGAGAGAAGGAAAGGGAAGAGAGAAGGAGAAGGAAGGAAGGTGCGCCCCTTCCCTAGTCCAATTCGGACTAGTCCAAGGGAGGGTGCGGCCACTCTTTGGCCCTTTCTCTCCTTTCCCGTATGGCCCAAAGAGGCCCAATACGAATTCCCGTAACTCTCCGGTACTCCCAAAAATACCCGAATCACTCGGAACCTTTCCGAACTCCGAATATAGTCGTCCAATATATCGATATTTATGTCTCGACCATTTCGAGACTCCTCGTCATGTCCCCGATCTCATCCGGGACTCCGAACTCCTTCGGTACATCAAAACTCATAAACTCATAATAAACTGTCATCGTAACGTTAAGCGTGCGGACCCTACGGGTTCGAGAACTATGTAGACATGACCTAGAACTATTCTCGGTCAATAACCAATAGCGGAACCTGGATGCCCGTATTGGCTCCTACATATTCTCTGAAGATCTTTATCGGTCAAACCGCATAACAACATACGTTGTTCCCTTTGTCATCGGTATGTTACTTGCCCGAGATTTGATCGTCGGTATCCAATACCTAGTTCAATCTCGTTTCGCAAGTCTCTTTACTCGTTACGTAATGCATCATTCCGTAACTAACTCATTAGCTACATTGCTTGCAAGGCTTATAGTGATGTGCATTACCGAGAGGGCCCAGAGATACCTCTCCGAGCAATCGGAGTGACAAAACCTAATCTCGAAATACGCCAACCCAACATGTACCTTTGGAGACACACCAGTACTCCTTTATAATTACCCGATTACGTTGTGACGCTTGGTAGCACCAAAGTGTTTCTCCGTAAACGGAGTTGCATAATCTCATAGTTATAGGAACATGTATAAGTCATGAAGAAAGCAATAGCAATATACTAAAGCGATCAAGTGCTAGGCTAACGGAATGGGTCATGTCAATCACATCATTCTCCTAATGATGTGATCCCATTAATCAAATAACAACACATGTCTATGGTTAGGAAACATAACCATCTTTGATTAATGAGCTAGTCAAGTAGAGGCATACTAGTGACTATATTTTTGTCTATGTATTCACACATTTATTATGTTTCCTGTTAATACAATTCTAGCATGAATAATAAACATTTATCATGAAATAAGGAAATAAATAATAAATTTATTATTGCCTCTAGGGCATATTTCCTTCAGTCTCCCACTTGCACTAGAGTCAATAATCTAGTTCACATCATCATGTGATTCAACACTAATATTCACATCTGTATGTGATTAACACCCATAGTTCACATCGTCATGTGACCAACATCCAAAGGGTTTACTAGAGTCAATAATCTAGTTCACATCGCTATGTGATTAACACCCAAAGAGTACTAAGGTATGATCATGTTTTGCTCGTGAGAGAAGCTTAGTCAACGGGTCCTGTCACATTCAGAGCCGTATGTATTTTGCAAATATTTTATGTCTACAATGCTCGCTCGGAGCTACTCTAGCTAATTGCTCCCACTTTCAATATGTATCCAGATTGAGACTTAGAGTCATCTGGATCGATGTAAAAAGCTTGCATCGATGTAACTCTTTCTGACGAGCTCTTTTATCACCTCCATAATCGAGAAATATTTCCTTAGTCCTCACTAAGGATGTTCTTGACCAATGTCCGATGATCTACTCCTAGATCACTATTGTACTCCTTGCCAAATTCAGAGCAAGGTATACAATAGGTCTGGTACATAGCATAGCATACTTTATAGAACCTATGATCGAGGCATAGGGAATGACTTTCATTCTCTTTTCTATTTTCTGCTGTGGTCGGGATTTGAGTCTTACTCAATTTCACACCTTTGCAACACAAGCAAGAACTTTTCTTTGACTGTTCCATTTTGAATTACTTCAAAATCTTGACAAGGTATGTACTTATTGAAAAAACTTATCAAGCGTCTTGATCTATCTCAATAGATCTTGATGCTCAATATGTAAGTAGCTTTACCGAGGTCTTTCTTTTAAAGAACTCCTTTCAAATACTCCTTTATGCTTTCGGAAAAATTCTACATCATTTCGATCAACAATATGTCATTCACATATACTTATCGGAAAGTTGTAGTGCTCCCACTCACTTTCTTATAAATACAAAGCTTCTCCAAAAGTCTCAGATAAAACCATATGCTTTGATCAAATCATCAAGCATATATTCCAACTCTGAGATGCTTGCACCAGTCCATAGATGGATCATTTGGAGCTTGCACATTTTGATAGCATCTTTAGGATTGACAAAACCTTCTCGTTGCATCATATGCAACTCTTCTTCAATAAATCCATTAAGGAATGCAGTTTTGACATCCATTTGCCGATTTCATAAAATGTGGCAATTGCTAACATGATTCGCATAAACTTAAGCATCATTACGAGTGAGAAAATCTCATCGTATTCAACACCTTGAACTTGTCGAAAACCTTTTGCAACAAGTCGAGCTTTGTAGATAGTAACACTACTATCAACGTCCGTCTTCCTCTTGAAGATCCATTTATTTAACATGGCTTGCTGATCATCGAGCAAGTCAATCAAAGTCCATACTTTGTTCTCATACATGGATCCTATCTCAGATTTCATGGCCTCAAGCCATTTCGCGGAATCTGGGCTTATCATCGCTTCCTCATAGTTCGTAGGTTCATCATGGTCTAGTAACATGACTTCTAGAATAGGATTACCGTACCACTTTGGTGCGGATCTTATTCTAGAAGACCTCTGAGGTTCGGTAGTAACTTGATCTCAAGCTTCATGATCATCATCATTAGCTTCCTCACCGATTGGTGTAAGAATCACAGGAACTGATATATGTGATGAACTACTTTCCAATAAGGGAGAAGGTACAATTACCTCATCAAGTTCTACTTTCCTCCCACTCACTTCTTTCGAGAGAAACTTCTTCTCTAGAAAGGATCCATCTTAGCAACGAAAAACTTGCCTTCGGATCTGTGATAGAAGGTGTACCCAATAGTTACCTTTGGGTATTCTATGAAGACGCACTTCTCCGAATTGGGTTCGAGCTTATCGGTGAAAACTTTTTCACATAAGCATCACAACTCCAAACTTTTAAGAAACAACAGCTTAGGTTTCTTTGTTAAACCATAGTTCATATGGTGTCGCCTCAACGGATTTAGATGGTGCCCTATTAAACGTGAATGCAGCTGTCTCTAATGCATAACCCCAAAAGCGATAGTGGTAAACCGATAAGAGACATCATAGATCGCACCATATCCAATAAAGTGCGGTTCTGACGTTCGGACACACCATAACATTGTGGTGTTGCGGTGGCGTGAGCTGTGAAACTATTCCACTTTGTTTTAATTGAAGACCAAACTCGTAACTCAAATATTCATCTCCATGATCGGATCGCGAAACTTTATTTTCTTGTTACGATGATTTTCCACTTCGCTCTGAAATTCTTTGAACTTTTCAACTATTTCAGACTTATGTTTCATCAAGAAGATATACGTATATCTGCTCAAATCATCTGTGAAGGTCGAAAATAATGATACTTGCCACGGGCATCAACACTCATTGGATCGCATACATTGGTATGTATTATTTCCAACAAGTCAAGAGCTTCGCTCCATTGTTCCGAACAGCGGAGTTTCACCATCTTGCCAAAAAGGCACGGTTCGCAAGCATCAAATGATTCATAATCAAGTGATTCCAAAACCCATCAAGACGGAGTTTCTTCATGCGCTTTACACCGATATGACCCAAACGGCAGTGCCACAAATAAGTTGCACTATCATTATTAACTTTGCATCTTTTGGCGTCAATATTATGAATATGTGTATCACTACGATCGAGATCCAACAAACTATTTTCATTGGGTGTATGACCATTGAAGGTTTTATTCATTTAAACAGAACAACAATTATTCTCTGATTTTAAATGAATAATTGTATTGCAATAAACATGATCAAATCATATTCATGCTCAACGCAAACGCCAAATAACATTTATTTAGGTTTAACACTAATCCCGAAAGTATAGGGAGTGTGCGATGATGATCATATCAATCTTGGAACTACTTCCAACACTCATCGTCACTTCCCCTTCAACTAGTCTTTGTTTATTCAGAACTCCTGGTTCGAAAGTTACTAATCTTAGCAACCGAACAAGTATCAAATACTGTGGGCTACTATAAACACTAGTAAAGCACACATCAATAACCTCGTATATCAAATATACCCTTGTTCACTTTGCCATCCTTCTTATCCACCAAATATTTGGAGTAGTTCCACTTCCAAATGACCCATTTCCTTTGCAAGAGAAGCACTCGCTTCGTGCTTAGGTCCAGACTTGGGCTTCTTCACTTGAGCAAAGAACTTGCTTGCCGTTCTTATTGAAGTTCCCCTTCTTCCCTTTGCCCTTTCTTGAAACTAGTGGTCATGTTAACTATCAACACTTGATGTTTTTCTTGATTTCTACCTTCGTTGATTTCAAAGCATCACGAAGAGCTTAGGAATCACTTTCGTCATCCCTTGCATATTATAGTTCATCACGAAGTTCTACTAACTTGGTGATGGTGACTAGAGAATTACATCAATCACTATTTTATCTGGAAGATTAACTCCCACTTGATTCAAGCGATTGTAGTACCCAGACAATCTGAGCACATGTTCACTAGTTGAGCGATTCTCCTCCATCTTTTAGATATAGAACTTGTTGGAGACTTCATATCTCTCAACTCGGGTATTTGCTTGAAATATTAACTTCAATTCCTGGATCATCTCATACGGTCCATGACGTTCAAAACGTCTTTGAAGTCCCGATTCTAAGCCGTTAAGCATGGTGCACTAAACTATCAAGTAGTCATCATATTAAGCTAGCCAAACGTTCATAACGTCTGCATACGCTCCTCGCAATAGGTCATCACCTAGCGGTGCATTAAGGACATAATTCTTCCAGGCAGCAATGAGGATAAACCTCAGATCACGGATCCAATCCGCATCATTGCTATTAACATCTTTCAACACAGTTTTCTCTAGGAACATATTAAAATAAACATATGAAAGCAACAACGCGAGCTATTGATCTACAACATAATTTGCAAAATACTACCAGGACTAAGTTCATGATAAATTAAAGTTCAATTAATCATATTACTTAAGAACTCCCACTTAGATAGACATCCCTCTAATCCTCTAAGTGGTTACGTGATCCATATCAACTGCACCATGTCCGATCATCACGTGAGATGGAGTAGTTTCAACGGTGAGCATCAATATGTTGATCATATCTACTATATGATTCACGCTCGACCTTTCGGTCTCCATGTTCCGAGGCCATATCTGTTATATGCTAGGCTCGTCAAGTTTAACCTGAGTATTCCGCGTGTTCAACTGTATTGCACACGTTGAATATGAACGTAGAGCCTATCACACCCGATCATCACGTGATGTCTCAAAGACGAAGAACTTTCATAGCGGTGCATACTCGGGGAGAACACTTCTTGATAATTTTTAGTGAGAGATCATCTTAAAATGCTACCGTCAATCAAAGCAAGATAAGATGCATAAAGGATAAACATCACATGCAATCAATATAAGTGATATGATATGGCCATCATCATCTTGTGCTTGTGATCTCCATCTCCAAAGTACTGTCATGATCTCTATCGTTACCGGCACGACACCATGATCTTCATCATCTTGATCTATATCAATGTGTCGTCACATGGTCGTCTCGCCAACCATTGCTCTTGCAACTATTGCTATCGTATAGCGATAAAGTAAAGCAATTATTTGGCACTTGCATCTTATGCAACAAAGAGACAACCATAGGGCTTCGCCGATTGCCGATAACTTCAACAAAACATGATCATCGCATACAACAACTTATATCTCATCACGTCTTGACCATATCACATCACAACATGCCCTGCAAAAACAAGTTAGGCGTCCTCTACTTTGTTGTTGCAAATTTTACGTGGCTGCTACGGGCTGAGCAAGAACCGTTCTTACCTACGCATCAAAACCACAACGATAGTTTGTCAAGTTGGTGCTGTTTTAACCTTCGCAAGGACCGGGCGTAGCCATACTCGGTTCAACTAAAGTGAGAGAGACAGACACCCGCCAAATCACCTTTAAGCAACGGGTGCTCGCAGCGGTAAAACCAGTCTCGCGTAAGCGTCTGGCGTAATGTCGGTCCGGCCGCTTCATCTCACAATACCGCCCGAACCAAAGTAGGACATGCTGGTAAGCAGTATGACTTGTATCGCCCACAACTCACTTGTGTTCTACTCATGCATATAACATCAACGCATAAAACCAGGCTCGGATGCCACTCTTGGGGAACGTAGTAATTTCAAAAAATTTCCTACCCACACGCAAGGATCATGGTGATGCATAGCAACGAGAGGGGAGAGTATTGTCCACGCACTCGTGAGACCGTGAAGCGAAGCGCGTTATGATAACGCTGTTGATGTAGTCGTCGTCTTCACGATCCGACCGATCCAAGTAACGAACGTCACGGCACCTCCGAGTTCAGCACACGCTCAGCTCGATGACGATCCCGGACTCCGATCCAGCAAAGTGTCGGGGATGAGTTCCGTCGACGCGGCGGCATGGTGACAATGATGATGCTCTACTGCGGCAGGCTTCGCCTAAACTCATGACGATATGACCGAGGTGGAATATGGTGGAGGGGACACCGCACACGGCTAAGGAACGATCCGTAGATCAACTTGTGTGTCCATGGGGTGCCCCTGCCCCGTATATAAAGGAATGGAGGAGGGAGGGCGGCCCTCTCTATGGCGCGCCCTAGGGGAGTCCTACTCCCACCGAATAGGATTCCCCTTTCCTAGTCCAACTAGGAACCCTTCCATGTAGTAGGAGTAGGAGAGAAGGAAAGGGAAGAGAGAAGGAGACGGAAGGAAGCGTGCGCCCCCCTTCCCTAGTCCAATTCGGACTAGTCCAAGGGGAGGGGTGCGGCCACTCTTTTGGCCCTTTCTCTCCTTTCCCGCATGGCCCAAAGAGGCCCAATACGAATTCCCGTAACTCTCCGGTACTCCCAAAAATACCCGAATCACTCGGAACCTTTCCGAACTCCGAATATAGTCGTCCAATATATCGATCTTTACGTCTCGACCATTTTGAGACTCCTAGTCATGTCCCCGATCTCATCCGGGACTCCGAACTCCTTCGGTACATCAAAACTCATAAACTCATAATAAAACTGTCATCGTAACGTTAAGCGTGCGGACCCTACGGGTTCGAGAACTATGTAGACATGACCTAGAACTATTCTCGGTCAATAACCAATAGCGGAACCTGGATGCCCATATTGGCTCCTACATATTCTACGAAGATCTTTATCGGTCAAACCGCATAACAACATACGTTGTTCCCTTTGTCATCGGTATGTTACTTGCCCGAGATTTGATCGTCGGTATCCAATACCTAGTTCAATCTTGTTACTTGGCAAGTCTCTTTACTCGTTACGTAATGCATCATTCCGTAACTAACTCATTAGCTACATTGCTTGCAAGGCTTATAGTGATGTGCATTACCGAGAGGGCCAGAGATACCTCTCCGACAATCGGAGTGACAAAACCTAATCTCGAAATACGCCAACCCAACATGTACCTTTGGAGACACCTGTAGTACTCCTTTTATAATTACCCGATTAGTTGTGACGTTTGGTAGCACCAAAGTGTTCCTCCGTAAACGGGAGTTGCATAATCTCATAGTTATAGGAACATGTATAAGTCATGAAGAAAGCAATAGCAATATACTAAACGATCAAGTGCTAGGCTAACGGAATGGGTCATGTCAATCACATCATTCTCCTAATGATGTGATCCCATTAATCAAATAACAACACATGTCTATGGTTAGGAAACATAACCATCTTTGATTAATGAGCTAGTCAAGTAGAGGCATACTAGTGACTATATGTTTGTCTATGTATTCACACATGTATTATGTTTCCGGTTAATACAATTCTAGCATGAATAATAAACATTTATCATGAAATAAGGAAATAAATAATAACTTTATTATTGCCTCTAGGGCATATTTCCTTCAAAAGCCATTATCTATCAGAGGACACATTGATGGTAAGCCTATTGGTCGCATGCTCGTTGATGGCGGTGCAGGTGTTAATATTATGCCCTTTTCGGTATTTTCTAAACTGAACCAAAAAGAGAGCGAGTTAATGAAGACCAACATGGGACTTAGTGGGTTCTCAGGAGAATTGTCCGAGTCTAAGGGTGTTATTTCTATGGAGCTCACAGTGGGAAGCAAAACATTGCCGACTGCATTTTTTGTTGTCGATGTCAAAGGCCGGTATAATATTCTTTTGGGGCCTTGACTGGATTCATGCAAATTGTTGCATCCCTTCTACTCTTCATCAATGCTTAATTCAGTGGGTTAATGATGATGTCGAGGTGATTGAGGCGGACAATTCTTCTTGCATTGCTTTGACGGAGACGCGGTTGATTGGCAACACGGTGACATGCGATGTTTAACCGTAGGGATTTATAGGATTATGATTATATCGATGTCGGTAGAGATGGTTTTGTACCTATAAATGCACAGCCGGCTGACATAGCTCGGCTTAATGATTTATCTAGATAAATGATGAATAAAGACGACAGTATTAAGTGGCTGCAGAGACGCACGGAGGAGTATCGTTCCGGAAAGAACGATATGCATGAAACTATTGAAGATTTTGATAACATGGAAAAGCTTGGACATGGATTCTCATCGGCTGATCCACTTGAAGAAATTGATATTGGTGATGGAAGTTTTCCGAGGCCTACATTTATCAAAGCTAGCTTGAAAGCCGATCAGAAAAGTAAGGTATGTTTATTACTTAAAGAATTTGTTGATTGCTTTGCTTGGAATTATACTGAGATGCCCGGTTTGAGTAGAGATTTGGTAGAACATAGATTACCTATTAAATCTGGTTTTAGGCCATATAAACAACCTCGTAGAAGTTTCAATCCTAATTTGTATGACCGCATCAAAGAAGAAGTTGATCAGTTGTTAAAAGCTAAGTTTATTCGGCCGTGTAGATATGCAGATTGGGTTTCTAATATTGTGCCCGTGGAAAAGAAAAATACTGGTAATATTAGAATCTGTGTTGATTTTAGAGATTTGAATAAGGCTACTCCGAAAGATGAATATCCTATGCCTATAGCCGACATGCTTATTAATGATGCATCGGGACATAAAGTAATTAGCTTTTTAGATGGTAATGCAGGTTATAATCAAATATTTATGGCCGAACAAGATATGTCTAAGACTGCTTTTCGTTGCCCAGGTTTTGTTGGTTTATTTGAGTGGGTCGTTATGAAGTTTGGGTTGAAAAATGCCGGCGCTACATACCAACGAGCTATGAACTTAATTTTTCATGATCTTCTAGGCATTGTACTAGAAATATATATTGATGACACAATTGTTAAATCGGATGGGTTTGATCATCATTTAGCCGATTTAAGATTAGCTTTTGAAAGGATGCTACCGGTATGGATTAAAAATGAACCCACTCAAATGTGCTTTTGGCGTGTCGGCTGGTAAGTTTTAGGATTCATAATTCATGAAAATGGCATAGAGATTGACCCTAAGAAAGTGGAGGCAATTAGAAATTTGGAGGAACCCACGTGTAAAAGGGATGTGCAAAAGTTGTTAGGAAAAATTAATTACTTGAGACGATTCATATCTAACCTTGCAGGGAAAATTGAATCGTTTGTTCCTCTACTTGACTAAAGAATGAAGCGAATTTACTTGGGGGCAGAGCAACGATATGCTTTCAATAATGTAAAGCAATGCTTGTCAAATCCTCCAATATTGCGGGCGCCCATGTCCGGTGCGCCGTCAGGCTGTACATTGCTGCAGAAGATAGGGTGATCGGTGCGGTGTTGGCGCAAGAGGTCAGCAACAAAGAATACATCATTGCATACTTAAGCCGTCGTTTGCTCGACGCCGAAAGTCGGTACGTGTTTATTGAAAAGTTATGCTTATCTTTATACTATGCATGTACCAAGTTTCGGCCTTATCTTCTTTCTAGTACGTGTGTGGTAGTTTGCCAGGCTGACGTCATTAAGTATATGTTGCAACAACTGATTCTTAGTGGTAGGATTGGAAAGTGGGCTTACGCACCAATAGAATATGATTTAACATATGAATCGTTGCGTGCTATGAAGGGTCAAGTTATCGCTGATTTCATTGTTGATCATAGGATTAAAGGTGATGAAAATATCAATTATGTTAGTGTGTGTCCATGGAAACTTTATTTTGATGGATCGGTTTGTAGGGACGAGCAAGGTGTCGGTAATGTTTTAATTTCACCTAATAATGTTGTTTATGATACATCGGTCCGTTTGGAATATCCTTGCACTAATAACCAAGCTGAGTATGAAGCTTTACTGTTTGGTTTACAAACTTTAGTTGATATGGGTGTAAAGGATGTAGATGCTTTTGGGGATTCGCTCCTGGTAGTACAACAAATTAAGGGCGAATTTCAATGTTTTGATGGATTATTAAATAGTTATTTGGACCGATATCTAGACATAATTAAGTCTCTAGATACGTTCACCATCCATCATATACCTAGAGAAGAGAATTCTAGAGCTAATTGTTTAGCACAGCAAGCATCCGGTTATCACATTAGTAAAGGAATGTTTTTTATAATAGACAAGCCGATGCATGTTGAGTCTATAATGATGAATACTTTGCCACGGGGTGCACTTGGGCCTAGTACAGTTGAACAACTAGCTGTACAATGTACTGTAGATTCGGTGCATAGGTCACAAACGACCGAATTAGCAAATAAATTAGAATTAAGTCATTGAAGAGTTCCTCTAGTTAATCATTTAAAGGATCCAAGTCAAACAAGAGATAGGAAAATCCGGCAACAAGCTTTAAAATATACTTTGTTTAATGACGAATTGTATCGCCGAACAATATATGGGTTATTTTTAAAATTCTTAGATCCTGATCAGTCTAGAATAGCTATGGGTGAAGTGCACGAAGGAATATGTGGAACACATCAGTCGGCTCACAAAATGCGATGGTTATTAAAAAGAGCAGGTTTTTATTGGCCGACTTTATTAGAGGATTGTTTTCGGTACTATAAAGGTTGCGAGGCATGTCAAAAATTTGGTAACGTACAGTTAGCGCCCGCGTCTATGTTAAATCCCATAATTAGGCCGTGGCCATTTAGAGGACGGGGCTTAGATTTTATTGGTGAAATACATCCTTCGTCTTCTAAAAGACATCGCTTCGTCCTAGTAGCCATAGATTATTTTACTAAATGGACAGAAGCAGTTCCTTTGAAAAACATGACCCATAAAGAGGTTATCAGTTTTGTTTTAGAGCATATTGTTCATAGATTCGGTATTCCTCAAACTTTAACTACCGTTCAAGGTGCTTCTTTTATGTCTCATCAATTTCATGAATTTGCCGAATCTTTAGGAATTAAATTGTTAAATTTGTCGCCTTATTATGCTCAAGCTAATGGACAGGCCGAATCTAGCAATAAAACTTTAATTAAGCTTATAAAGAAGAAAATTGAGGAACATCCGAAAAGATGGCATGAGGTACTTTCGGAAGCTTTGTGGGCTCATCGGATATCTAAACATGGAGCAACTCAAGTGGCACCGTACGACTTGGTATATGGTCAAGAGGCGGTGTTACCTGTAGAGATTAATTTACAAGCTCTTAGAGTGGCCAGACAAAATGATTTGTCAACTGTAGATTATAATGATTTAATGATGGATAAGATAGATGACATTTCAGAAGAGAGATTAAGAGCTTTGCGAGAGATTGAGAAGGAAAAACTAAGAGTAGCCAAAGCTTATAATAAAAGGGTGAGGGAGAAATCGTTTCAAATAGGAGATTTAGTGTGGAAAACGATTTTACCTATTGGAACTAAAGATAGGAAATTCGCAAGTGGTCGCCGATTTGGGAAGGCCCGTATAAAGTTACGGAGATTGTTCCTGGAAATTCATATTTTGTACAATTTTTGCAGGGAGAGAAGTTGTCCAAAGCTCTTAATGGAAAATATTTGAAAAAGTATTATCCTAGCATGTGGCAGGAGGCCTGAACATGTTGTGGCCGATATGTTATTTCAAGTATCGCCCTGAGCAAATTTGGCCGATATATTATCTGAAATATCGCCCTAAGAAAATTTGGCCAATGTATCGTTGGACATCGCCCTAAGTAATGTTATGATCAATGATCGACTTTATCCTACGGCAATTCCTATATATTTTTGGTCAATGCAATTGTACCAAAAACAGGGGAGCATGTGTTGATGCTATAATTTGGCTACTTAGTATGTGATGAGCCAAATTAAATCAATGATTTATCAAGCTGGTCGGTTAATGCATTGTTGAAGTATTGCCACAGGAAATTTTATGGAAGGTGAAGATACAAGCCCTAAGAAGAATCATATGCTATACTGGACCATGAGCGTAATGCATGCAAATGATATATATCTACGAATATGAAGAATTATGCTTAGTCCTGATGGCCATTATCCAGTTTGATTTACGACGTTGTCGGAATATTTAATATTTTCTTGATAGGATCTAGGCATGCTTAGCCACTATATTTAGTGTGATGGCGACGTGGCCGGAATACTTTATTCATATATGCAAGACTGCATGTACGTGGATATGGCAGATTTGTTACGTAGTATATTTTTTTTAGAAGTATGCTACATGATAACCGAATAAAAAAAGCTAGTCCTGATTGATTTTAGCTTTAGAGTTATAATCTTATACACCAAGTCCAGCATGCCGTATATATGTAAGGCCATGGCCGATTGAAAAAACACAACAATCGATCTACCAATATAAACTACTTTTTCATGTACGTGTATTTTCTGTCGCTATTTCCTGCCGAGCCCTAGCAGCCCTAGGGTTTGGCGATCTTTGCTGTTTTGCGCTGGAAAGCGGCCCGTTCTCTTCCACGAAAGCGAGGAAATCTTTATTGCTTTGCTTGTAAAGCAATCGTTCGTCGTCACGAAAGCACGACGGCTATCTTGGTGTTGCGCGGCGATTTTGCATGCCAACAGATAGACTTCCAGCCATCGTTTCTATTCCAAACGGAAAACACACTACAGCCGGTAATTTACACCTGTAAATTAAATCCAGCTGTATAAACTTACACCGAATCCAAACGGGGCCTAAGATGCAAAATCCATCGTTCGAAGTAACCTTTTTCTTTTCTATAGAACTGACTTGCTTCTTGCCATCATTTAGCAAACGCTCTTTGTACCTTGACTACATTCTAGTACATGACACTATCGAAGCATGTCGTATGTCCCTGAAAGGATTACCATCAAAATGAGTAGAAATTTCAACAAACTGCAAATTTAACTCATGTAGCGCTACACATTAAGAAAAAACTAATGTGGCGCAACTACACCTTCACAGTTCATAAGATGTTACTTTTCAGTTTTCACAGTTCACAGATTTTGCTTCTCATTTCAAAAGTGTCTATTTTGGTGCTCAGGAAAAACATGTTTGAACCACACAAGATATTCCACTATCTATGATTGTTTTATGGTCAGTTCCGCTCTCAGATGTAGTACTCCATCGATGAAGAAGAGGCTGTCATCAGCCATAAACGACGGCCATGGAATCGCGAAGAGATTCCGGTAGCCAACTGCCTTTCCACCAGTGAAGGTGTAGTAACCCTTGTACTTGCTGACAAAATCGCCCGATGGCCTTGTCCTTGCAGCAAACTCATAGTCCACGGTAACACTCGTTGAGCCCTTCTCTTGCATCCCTAAGAAGAGACCAAAGCAGTGGAAAGCACTTTGCTGATCCATGTTGCAATGTGCTGACAGGAAGAATCCCTGTCCAGCGAGATGGAATGCTTGCGAGTAAATCCGCCCGGAAGGGAAAAGTCGGCTACACTCCTCACGCTTCAGATCCAAGTATGCTATGCACTGAGGATATGGTTGATCAAATTCCACCACCTTAAGCGGGCGATACTTGTAAGCTCGTTCAGTATATTTCCTGCAAGTCAACACATCTGCAGCAAGGGCGCGCTGTCGATGTGGTGCATCAGCTTTGTACAGGAGTGCATCAGTGACACTTTTCGATGCTTGCTCATGATCCAGATCACTGCACGCAAGGACCTTCCGCAACTTCCTGCAGGTCATATGAGAGAACCGAACGAGCGGCAGCAAGCGAGTACCCAAGATTTCACGTCTTTCTTCCGTTCTTGGGTACTGAGCACGAACCCACTTGATCACAAAGTCATAGACTGCATCCTCTGATGCCACCTGAAGGTCATTACTACATAGGATGGCTTCAATCCCAGCAAGGGGAATGTTCATCACTTCATCCTGAAACCTGGAAAGAGGAAGCATTCCTTTAGTTCAACAATGTTACTTTCAATAATTTAGTTGGCTCTTTAAATAAAGAGACTACCCACTTGGTCAGATCCTTGTATTTGTTAGCGAGGAATTCCTTGGCAGCATCAGTCAGTGGCTGAACTGCTGCAGCCATTGAAATGCTGGAAGGCAGATCTAGATAGAGAAGTGCAGATTCTGTGGTCATAGGTAAGCTCCTTAGCAATTGACTGCAGTGTCTCATGCAAGAAACAACTTCAAATTTATCAGAGATCATCAAGATATCAAGCAGAAGGGTTGGCTCATTTGTCGTCAACTTTCCACTGTAAATAAAGCTTAAAAGCTCCATAAGGGCACTTTCCTCTGTTCCAAGTAGAAATACAACAATCAGACATAAGGTAACTGTTATAGTGATCTAAACGTTCTTATATTTGTTTACAGAGGGAGTAAAAGGCAAAAATAAAAACTGAGACTCTGTTTGTTAATATAGATTTGAAAAGCTTTTGAGCAAGGTAGAATATCCTTATTCCTGGGAGATGAAAGATGAAAGATGCAAAATGGTAGGGTATAGACAATCGACTTGATAGCTCAACTGAAAATTCAACCGTCGATAACCTCATTGAGACTGATCATGTCAGTGCTACAAAATCGATCGTTCAGACATTAAAGAAAATTATACAGCAGCTAGGATAGAACATTAAAAATGCCGAGTGTCCTACTGGAGCTCCCGCATTACCTGAAGTAGTTATTCTAAGAGTAGCATGCCTCTGATCGGATTCTTTCATGCCATTTGAGAAAAGCTAACAAGATGAATGGTATGACAATGTTAGCTAGATAACAATATATAACTGCAGTGCGCAATGAACTCACTTCATGCACAAATTAAAATTACCTTGTAAAAAAAGGGACTTTTTGCTGCCAGAATTGCAGAGCTGATATAGATAGATTTCACTCTCAAAACCTGATTACACTCCATATTCCAGGAGGAGTCACTGTTTTCTCCATCCTCACCTAATACGAACAATAAAGTCTAATGAAGCAGGCAGCAAAATGCCACATAGTATAAATGAACAAAATGGTGCACAGCAGCAGCATCGATTCTTAACGTACTTGTAGCACAATATTCACATCTTTTACTGAATCATATGAGTTATCAGTTACCACATGGTGCACAAACGTCAGAGATCTGGTAACTCAATTTAAACTTAGTTCGAACACAAGGATAACAATTGCACACAACTTATAATTAAATATCTTAGAACTATTTATCACAGAAGTATAATCCATCCAACATAACCCAATTGTTCCTAGCTATTTAGGTGGAATCGCAAGAAACAAGTAATAAAGCTCATATAAACCTCGACCAATCAACAATCAAGTGAGGCATTTAAACTGATTACTGCATGCCTACAAAATGTTGAAATTGTCAAAGGAACGGCTGGAGAAAAGGTTCACCATCAGTAACAGCACGTCTCCACAGTTTCAATACAAAGGGATGGGTTACTCACTCTGATACCTCGTGCCAGCAACTAACTCTATGATCACATATGGTCAGTATCAATGATTGCTAAACTTAACAGATATTCAAAAATCATGTTAATTATTTGGCATGAGCGCACGGAATTCTGTGTGTATGTGTGTTCAATTTTCTAAACCTGACTGCCACTTATTTCGGAGTAATTCGTACAAGATATTCAATTGCACTGACCATCTTGTCCAATATCAGGTGGAGATTCTTCTATCATAGCTACAGGCTCCTCACCGGTTTCCTCATAGGTATCACATTCTTCTGCTTCGATTTTTACCGTTGATGGTTCCAACATGTACTTCCCACATTATGGAGCCATGAAAAATAGCAGGAAGTCATTAAAAATGGAAGCTATTGCACTCTAGAACAAGAACAAGATTAAGGAAGAAGTGCATTAGTTTCAGAGTGTAATGACAGAAACATATTCTAATAAAGTATAGCAAGAGTGCATTAGCTTCAGATGATAATGACAGAAAAAATCCAAGCAACAAAGCATAAACCCTAATAACAATATGAGGCCCATGAACAAGCATCAATGATGAATATCTTGACACTAGACTGCACATTTAGTGTGAAGTTGGATGCAAGCAAAATATATTGGGTACTTAGAACTTTTCATGGGGCACTAATAGAAAGTCAAATACTTACTGCGCCCGCATTTATTAGGCCAGAGAACCAGCGAGCCGCGTCCGTTCTTATTAGGCCCACTGTAATTAAGTAGTGCAGATTCCGTTGCTCGTTCCATCCACTGACTGAGGAAAATAAATCCCCAGTCACTACATTCACGAGGGAGCTGAGTCGGTTTCACTAATTAATGCCGCTAACCGATGCGTCCTAATAGGGCCGATTCAAAACTGCACAACCGCACGTGTTGTGCCTTGGTCCCAGCACCTCCGCCCGGTGGCCTAATAAACACGGACGGAGGGAGTAACTGGTTAAGAGTAAGAACTTCTAACTTCATTACTGTTCTCTCCCTCCCCTTAATATACCCTCTTTCATGCTTACTTTTCTCAAATTAGAAACTTAGAAGCATTATAGCACATAAACACACTTGTTAGCACATTACAATGAATGCATGCCTCAGCGACACATTGGACAACATTTGGTCGTGCTATTGTAATACAACAAGGTGATAAAGATTGGCATAAGTAATTAAGTATGATTGGCATAAACATAAAATGCTAATAGGGAAGTGGCATGAAAACAAGAAACAGGTAAGCATGATATTAGAAAGCATAACTGGATGTTTTTTATATCATTATACCAAATATTCTTGGAACTCGTTTTAAAATGTGCAGGCAGTGAGCTTATAAGCTGGGAGGAAAACGGTACACAGTTTACCATACATTGGTATTTGGTAGAACTATAGGAGACTCCAGTTACTAGTCGATCAAGCAAATAAACAATTGATAGTTATTTGTCAATCAAGCAAATGAAAATCCACGCATCATTATGAAATACTGATAGAGGAACACTATCTGACTGCTTAACAGGATCGCATTGTAAACAACAGCTCACATACTATTACAACAATTCTACATAGACAAAAAGGTCATCTGAACTTTATATAAAACAAAGAACTATGAAGGTACCACCAGCCACGGACTGTTATTTATCAGGAAATAACCAAACTAAGTTTTGGACATAATTAAAAAAAGTTATTTCGTATACTGAGCTTGTGTGTGGCTGATTCGGTTACAGTACAGTGCGCAATGCTCTTGAGAATTGAATAAGATCCTGGCAATAGTCTAGAAGGAATCACCCAAATTCGAATCATGCGGTTACAATCGCCCTCACCACCTCCCCTATGACATCTCCTCAACACCACATTGCTCAGAAGATCATAATAAAGTAGCTAAATTCCCGTGCGGCAGCAGCTAAGAGATTCATCAAACCAAAGCAAACAACTACTGGGAAATCGTAACTTCGACTTTGATCAAAAGCAAAAGATGTCTCGCCATCTTTCCCCACCTATAAGATCCCCAAACAGACAGCCTAAACCAATCGGCACGAAAAGAGGGCACCTCCCTTTCCCATTTCCCCACGCCGGCCGTCAAATCAGCCCGAATTCAAACTGCCCGAATCGACCACGCACCGAAATGATGTAGACCAGCCTTCCCCCCACCTTTGTCGCGGCGGAGATCCTCCCTGCGGCGCTTGCGGTGGCGCGCCCAGTCGGCGATGGAGGAGCAGCCCTCGCCGGCGGCGCCCTTGGCCCCCGGCGCGTCGTCCCCGGCGACGATCTCGATCCGCAGGACCCGGTCGGAGAAGTTGACCGAGTTGAAGGCGAATTCGTAGCTCGGGCCGCCGCTCGCCCGCGAGAAGTCCGGCTCCATGCCGGCCGCACCACGGCGCCCTCTTCCCCCGAATCCAACCCCAACCCCAATCCCAATCCGGCAACGCGGGGCCACCTCACCCTCGCCGCCCCCGCCCCCGCCCCGTGCCCCCCGCAGCGGACCTCTTCACCACCGGCCGAGCCGGGACCATAACCCGAAAGAGAAACGAGGCCCTAGAACGCGTGGGGGGGTGTGGGAGCCGCGGGGAGAGGAGTGAGGGAAGGGGGACGGAGAGGACGCGGAGCGGAGGGAGGCGTGGTCGTGATGGTGTGCGAGGGTGGTAAGTGTGAAACGAGTGACCGCTTAACTACGAGGCGTGGGCCACGTTGGTCCGCGTGGGCCCGCCTGGCGGTGGAGGGTGGGGGTCTGGTCGGCGATGTGATTCTTTGCCTTCCTTCTTCTGCGCTTGCGAGCTGCGATGCGGCTTGGGTTAAGTTTTTTCCTTTCCTTTTTGTTTTGTTTTGTTTTGGTTGGTTGCAATTAGGCCCGAAGGAAAGGACGCACCGCCGCGCGGTAGATTTGACGGACGGAGAGGCGTTGAAAGCAAGGAGAAAAAAAGGACAGGTTTCGCCCTCGTGGTGTAAATGTGGGTGAGAAAGTTTTTTTTTTTTTGCGGGTAAATGTGGGTGAGAAAGTTGTGAGTACTTTCCTACTCCCTCCGTTCCAAAATACTTGACTTTTATTTGTCCAAAAATGAATGTACCTATATACTAAAACATGTCTAAATACATCTATATTTTGACAAAGGAAAGACAAGTATTGTGAAACGGAGGGAGTACTTCTATTCGTGGGCATGCATCCATGATTAGTGCAATGATTCTTTTAGGCATTGCGGACCCTCAAAATGCCCGTAAACGCTCAAACCGAGCAGTCCGAACACACTTTTGAGATTCCATCGTTTCCGTTCATTATACTCGTCGTCCTCGTGACGATGCTCCTGGTGTGCCACCGCCACAGTCACCTTCAGCTCCTTTACCTGGGGATCCACTCAGGTCTTTTGAGATTCCACCGATTCGGTTGCACTAAACTCGCCGTCCTTGTTCTCTCACTTCGCTTGACGATGATCCTTGTGTGCCTTCACCCGCTCATGTTCTTGTTTCTCCTTCTCGGTATGCCCTTCCAGATTGGCATGATATGCAGCCAATTGACTAGGATGGCTTTGCGTCAGGCGCTCTTCTTGAGCCCGTGACCTACCGAGAGGCAGCCGACCATCAGGAGTGGCAGCACGCTATGGCCGAGGAGCTTGCTGCCCTAGAGCGGACGGAGACTTGGGATCTTGTTCCTTCACCGCCTGGTGTCACTCCTATCACCTGCAAGTGGGTTTATAAGGTTAAGACTCGCTCTGACGGTTCCTTTGAGCACCACAAGGCTCGTCTTATTGCCCGTGGTTTTCAGCAGAAGCACGGTCCTAACTATGATGAGACCTTTGATCCGGTTGCTCGCATGACCACGGTTTGGGCCTTACTGGCAGTTGCCTCCATTTGCCAGTGGTCAATCTCCCAACTGAATGTGCAGAATACCTTTCTCTATGGCGAACTACGTGAAGCGGAACTACGTGAAGCGATCTACATGCAGCCGCCTACAAGGTACTGTGTTCCTCCAGACATGGTTTGTCCTCTACAACGTTCTCTTTATGGTCTTAAGCAAGCTCCTCGTACCTGGTTTGAGCGCTTCTCCTCTGTGGTTACCAATGCTGGCTTCAAAGATCACGACCCTTCTCTCTTTGTTCATATTTCTCCTCGTGGTCGGACGCTTCTTCTTCTATATGTTGATGACATGATTATCATCGTTTATGACTCTCAGTTCATTCATTTTGTGAAGAAGCGTCCTATTTGATACTTCATTGGTCTTGAGGTGTCGCCCACGCCTGTTGGCATTTTTCTTTCCCAGGAGAAGTATACTCACGCTCTCCTTGCTCGTGCGAGTCTTTCTAATCAGCGCATGGTTGATACTACCATGGAGTTGGGCATTCACCTCGTCCCATGGACGGAGAACCTCTTGAGGACCCCAGGCGATATCATCACCTTGTTGGGAGCCTTGTCTACCTCGGCATCACTCGTCCTGACATCTCTCATCTTCTCCACATTTTGAGTTTACTCAGCTTTGCTACTTCCACCTCCTTCGGGTTCTATGATACCTTCATGGAACCTCCTCTCGCCGCCTCTTTTTTCCTCGTTTGAGTTCTTTGCAGCTTCAGGCGTACTCTGATGCGACCTGGGCTAGTGATCCCTGTGATCGCCGATCCCTCTCAGCCTATTGTGTTTTTCTTGGTTCCTCTTTGATTGCTTGGAAGACTAAGAAACTGGTTGAGGTGTTTTTTTGATGATTTTGGTGTTTCTACTACGCATCAATTCTCCCTCATCGAACAGCACCGACACGATCAACATGCTCGAGAACCTGTGAAGCATGAGCTCGCCAAACATATTGGTGTGGATGCTTCTTATACAAGGTCGCAGGTGTAGAACCAGATTGTGGCTCTCCTGTTCGTGCCTTCCGAGCTCTGGCTAGCAGATTTCTTCACGAAGGCATAAACTCAAGCTCAACACAACTATTTCCTTTCCAAACTCAGTGTTACCCACCCTGGGTTTGATCGGGGTTGTCAAGTGTTATAGTGTTGTGTATAGGGTTGTGTAGTTTTCTCCCTTGTATAGGGATTTATTTGCATATGTACATCATACTTATCTGGCCTGTTTGGCCCATAGCAATACAAGGTCCATTCATCCATTCCTCTATCTAACAATATCAAATATCTACGAATGAACAAAATGAAAACACTAAACTATATCTCAACTCCCCACAACCAAACAGATGCAAATAATCAACCTAAGCAGAGAAAAATATTATTTTGCGTTTTTTAGTCGGAATACTCTCTATTCCATTAACCAGTACGACCAGTCAAATCACTGGCAATAAGTGCATGCACAAAGTTTGGAGCCCCATCCGGCCACAAGGCTGAGGATGCATGGCTCATACGTGCACCGTGAGTAGCTAGAGAATCGACTACATTATTACAGCCTCTTGGGCAAAAAACAATCTCAAAAAAGGAAAAGTTTAAACTAGCAAATATTTTAATCTCTCTGAAGACAATACCGATGGAAGAGCGGTCCTCGTCCGTCACATTGATTGCATGCAGGAGACTACTGGAATCCGTCTCGATGATCACTGATGTCATACTTGCGTTGTTGGTTCAGCTACAGAGACAAAGGAGGGAAGGGCAGATAACTATATGTGAATGAAACCTTCACAAAATTAACACACACATCTTAGGTATTTGATCCTACAGTGTACAAAATAGCTACCTAGAGCTGGTATAATCAAGCCAAACAACAATGAATATATATAATCATATAGGATGTAAACCATGGGGAAATAACACAAATACAATGTGATAAAGATGGAATAGGAGGGACATGCTGACGTAGCAATTGGTTGGGTGATACGTATAAAGTTCTGCTACTCCATGCATTTGACTATACGAAACTCTAAATTACTACAACTCCGATAGAAAAACTGGACATAAGGTTTTTCCCAATTTTAAAATTCGAGAATAGGCATATGAATCATTAAGATACACACAAATAAACAGTTCACTTTAAAAAAAAATATGAACTTAGGATTGATTTTTAATACACATGTATCTAGTCCAGTTCCTACAAGCGCACATTAAACTAGTACAACTCCAATAGAAACATTGGAATATTTGTTGCCAGCATATAGTTTCACCAGAAACAAAACCAAATGGCGTTAGGACCCTGAAAAAACAACCAGTTCAAATTCTAAACACAATTCTAAGGGAGGTCTACCTAGGTTGCACATGTCTGCATAAATCACACAAAGGCTATCATTAGAGAAATCTAACTCCCACAAAGCATGCCATTTGATCACGTGACAATGTACATACTAATCGGTTCATTTGACTTTTTTGATGAATCGATTCATTTGTCACAACACATGAATGAATCAACACGTCCATCGGCATATTAGTTTTAGGACTACGCCTATGAACCTACATCGCCTTCAGATTTCTGGAGCTTCATTCATCCAAAATAAGCAAGACCCAACATGTGTCTTCACCAGTTATTAGGTTACCATGCTAACCAATAGTAACCAGTTTTGCCACCAAAATAGTTTGTTTTATAACGAGTAGGGCATTTTGGAGACCGAGCTCCATGGAGCCCTTTATTTTGAATAATTCAAAATTCATAAATTTCCGTTACAAAAATTTCTGAAAAAATACACATGTATGCAAGGATGTAAAGTGTATGTGTGAAAAATTCAGGATGAAATACCTTGAATTGCAAGCTGTAAAAAAAATCAAAATCATGGACTTTATAGATGAACAGTACATATGCTAAAAGGCTCCAGATTTGTCTTCTCTGTGTAGCTCACATTTTAATGTATTTCGACCTGAAAATTTGAACACATGTACATCATGTATCTAGGTATATGTGTATATATTTTCAGAATTTTTTGAAACTGAAAAGTTTGAATTTAAAAGTTTTCAAATAAAGGCCTCCATGGAGCTCGGTCTCCGCTTGGCATTTTCGTTTTATAACCCCATAGAGAAACCTCGATAACTAAACCTATTAATTGTAGCACTTCTGGCCAGAGTATTTGTTTTCCTGCTCCTATCCATGTACACTATGAGCACACATTCTAGTCATGATTTCTTAGAGGTAGAACAATGGATACACATTCTAGTCATGATTTCATAGAAGTAGAACAATACAACCCATTTGCTGCTGACCAATTCTTTGGTTCACGTGGATGCATGTTTGGCTGATAAGGTCACACTTCTAACCATTTTTTAGATAACGACACTTCTGACCGGTGTGTTTATTTTTCTACTCCTATCCATGTACACTATGCACTTGCAGTTCCTACACGAGTGGTCTCTAGCTGTGTTGTCGCATTGACCCATAACACATTCCTTGATATATATTCATTTGAGTTAATTACATCCGCCATACAACAACTTGCACCAATTTAACAAATTCATACATCGGTACAGTTACTAAGCTCCCAGGAATTGGAGCCCTGGGAGCGCTCCAGCCTGTGGTCACAATGGACCTTGTGGTCAACATGAGGAGGCCCTGATCTCGGCTGGGTTGGTTGTTATTCTAAAAAAAGAATACTAGGTCGGTTGTTGTAGCCTATAGGTGTTGGGGAACATAGCATGCAATTTCAAAAAAATTCCTACGATCACGCAAGATCTATCTAGGACATGCATATCAACGAGAGGGGGAGAGTGTGTCCACGTACCCTCGTAGACCGAAAGCAGAAGCGTTAGGTTAACGCGGTTGATGTAGTCGAATGTCTTCGCGATCCAACTGATCAAGTACCGAACATACGACACCTCCGTGTTCAGCACACGTTCAGCTCGATGACGTTCCTCGAACTCTTGATCCAGCAGAGGGTCGAGGGAGAGTTCCGTCAGCACGACTGCATGGTGACGATGATGGTGATGTGATCCGCGCAGGACTTTGCCTAAGCACTACGACGCTATGACCGGAGGAGTAAACTGTGGAGGAGGGCACCGCACACGGCTAAGAGAACAATTGATGTGTCTTTGGGGTCCCCCCGCCCCCTTATATAATGGAGGGGAGGAGGAGGAGGCCGGCCAGGGGGCGCGCGCCATGGGGGGGAGTCCTACTAGGAGTAGGATTCGCCCCCCCCCCCTTTTCCTTTCTTTCACCGGAAGGAAAAGGAAGGAGAGGGAGAGGAAAAGGGAAAGGGGGGTCGCGCCCCCTCCTCGTCCTATTCGGACTCCCTAGGAGGGGGCGCCACCCCCCAGCTTCCTCTCTCTCCCTTAGGCCCATGTTGGCCCAACACTTCCCCAGGGGGTTCCGGTAACCCCTCGGTACTCTAGTAAAATACCCGAACCACTCTAAACCATTCTGATGTCCGAATACTACCTTCCAATATATGAATCTTTACCTCTCGAACATTTCGAGACTCCTCGTCATGTCCGTGATCTCATCCGGGACTCCGAACAAACTTTGGTCACCAAAACACATAACTCATAATACAAATCATCATCGAACATTAAGCGTGCGGACCCTACGGGTTCGAGAAATGTGTAGGCATGACCGAGACACATCTCCGGTCAATAACCAATAGCGGAACCTGGATGCTCATATTGGTTCCTACATATTCTACGAAGATCTTTATCGGTCAAACCGCAATAACAACATACGTTATTTCCTTTGTCATCGGTATGTTACTTGCCTGAGACTCAATCGTCGGTATCATCATACCTAGTTCAATCTCGTTACCGGCAAGTCTCTTTACTCGTTCTGTAATGCATCATCGCGTAACTAACTCATTAGTCACATTGCTTGCAAGGCTTATAGTGATGTGCATTACCGAGAGGGCCCAGAGATACCTCTCCGATACTCGGAGTGACAAATCCTAATCTTGATCTATGCCAACCCAACAAACACCTTCGGAGACACCAGAGAGCATCTTTATAATCACCCGATTACGTTGTGACGTTTGATAGCACACAAGGTGTTCCTCCGTATTCGACAGCTTGCATAATCTCATAGTCGAGTGTAAGTGCATCTAGTGCCACCCCTAGTTGGTTTTGGAGTATTGACGACAAACACCGTTGAGGGACTAATGTGTTTGTGAGAATTGCAGGATAACACAGGTAATAGTC
Source organism: Aegilops bicornis (assembly GCA_021605145.1). Taxonomy (NCBI): domain Eukaryota; kingdom Viridiplantae; phylum Streptophyta; class Magnoliopsida; order Poales; family Poaceae; genus Aegilops; species Aegilops bicornis. The sequence goes on from CM038675.1 coordinate 568,648,383, forward strand.
CCTCATTGATATGGTTTACCTACCGGAGATGACCCCTAAAAATGTATGAAGACATTGAAGACAATGGTGGTATGTGAAGATATTCACATTGAAGACTATGACATGAGAAAACATCGTGTGAAGACTATGGAGCGCGAAGACTTAGTTGTCTCGTTGTTTCCTTTTCTTCTTTGTTGAGTCATAGGAACCACCGTACTGTTAAGTGGGGTCCCAGTGAACAAAGTCGAGGAGTGGTGAAGTGATGCTCAACTAAATCCTATGTCTTCGAGCCGAAGACAATGAGAGCAAATGTTATCCAGAGCTGGATGAGTCAGCTTTACTTGCAGCCCAAGTCAAGCTGTCGTGTGTGTTTGAAATCTGACCATTGGAACACGTGTCAGTTCCTTAGTGACCCAGGGTCATTTTGGACAAATCAGGTCGGGTTGCCTAGTGGGTATAAATAGCCCACCCCCTACACCATAAATTGGTGGCTGCTCAGAGTTAGTGCACGGCTTTTGTCGTTTGAGAGCAACCCACCTCGAAGCTTTTGAGAGAGAGAAATCCTTGCGAGGACAAAGCCCAAACACCCAGAGCCAAAGAGTGTTAGGCATCACTGAAGTCTTTCTGTCTGCGTGACCTGAAGACTTTTTACACTTGAGGATTGTGAATCCTCCAGCCGGTTAGGCGTCGCGTTCTGAGCATCCAAGAGTCATTGTGGATCGCCGATGAACGAAGTCTGTGAAGGTTTGGAAGTCTACCTTGAAGACTTACCGGAGTGATTGGGTGAGGACTGGGTGTTCTTAGCTCAAGGGGAATAAGGTGAAGACGCTTCTGAGTTGAATCTCAACCTCCCTAACCAGACGTACAGTTGTCACAGCAACTGGAACTGGTCCAACAAATCCTTTGTCCTCACCAAGTGACTGGTTCTATCCTCTCCCTCTCTTTACTTACAGTTTGTCTTCGTGAAGTCATTGCCTGATTGCACTACCTGTTTGACTTCACTGTGTGACTACTATCGTTGTTTGGCTTCATACCACCTTCCATCCTGATCTTTACTACCTAGCTGCTATTAGTCTTCGTGCTTTCACCTCATTGAATACTTGACTATGGCTTGCTTAGTGTAGTCTACCTTCCGCTGCATATCAATAGGTTCATTTCTATTGTTTGTCTTCGAAACTCTCATGTTTTGAAGACTTTCATAAAAATCGCCTATTCACCCCCTCTAGTCGATAACCAGCACTTTCAATTGGTATCGAGCAAGGTACTCCTTGTTCTGTGTGATTCGGTTTAACCACCTGGAGTTTTAGCTATGTCGACTGCAGGGATTATCAAAGTCTCCGCTGCGTGCCCCGTCTTCGATGGAACTGAATATCCCTACTGGAAGAATAAGATGCGCATGCATCTTGAAGCCATTGATGTCGACCTTTGGTATGTCGTCAAGAATGGTATTCCCAAGATCGGGTGAAGGTGTCACCCTACGATGTCAAGAAGTTCATTCAACTGGATTCTACTGCCAAGAACATCATCTGTGGTCATCTGACCAAAGGACAGTATGGCCGTGTGAGTGCTCTGGAAACGTCAAAGCTAGTCTGGGACTGGCTCTCCAAGGTCAACTAAGGCGTCTCAACCCAGAGAGATCAAAGGATCAGTGTTCTTTGCAACCTCTTCATCCGCTTCAAGAGAAACGACAATGAGAATGTCCAGCTCACGTTTGATTGCCTCACTGACATCACAAATGAGCTTCGTGCTCTCGGCGCCACAGAGATCACCAAGCATGAAATCATTAAGACACTGCTGAGATCACTTGACAGCTTGTTTGACACCCTTGCCCTGATGATACAAGAACGCCCTGACTTCAAGACACTCGATCCGTCTGATATACTTGAGAGGCTCAACACACATGAGTTCCAGCTATCTGAGAAAAGAGATATCTATGGTCCCAACTATGGCCAAACTCGCTTTGAAGGCAAAAGCTGTTTCCTCATCTCAAGAAGAATCAACCGCAGCCTGGAGATCCCGAAGACATTGGAAAGGAGCTTGCTATGCTTGTGAAGAAGTTCCAAGTTCACTAAGAAGAAGGGCTTGAAAGTCTTCACGATCCAGCTCAAGAAATGATGAAGCTTCCACTCATGATTACAAGAAGAGAACATGTCACAAGTGCAAGAAACCTGGACACTACATCTCTGAGTGTCCACAGTAGGACAATGAGAACAACAAGAAGAAGAAGAGCAAGGAATATGATTCTGATGACAACAACAAGAAGAAATCCTCAAAGTCTTCTTCCAAGTCTTTGTCCAAGTCTTCATCACATAAGAAGAGCTCATCTGGCAAGGCTCGTGCTTTTGTTGGCAAGGAGATGGATTCAGAGGAGGAGTCTGCTTCTGAGGAGGCGTGAGGTGGAGTCTCGAGGAGGAGTCCGACCGGGCGCTATGAAGTCCGGCTCTAGCTACAACCTACGTTGCCAAGTCCATCTTCAACACTGAAGACAATGGCCCCATCACCAACGCTGATGCTAATGACAAGGACGACTCTGCTCCCACCTACTGCTTCATGGTACGTGGTGCCAAGGTAAAATCACGCGATGCTTACTTTCAAACATCAAGTGAAGATGACTCTGATTGTGAATCCAAACCCAGCTACAAAACACTTGCTAAAATTGCAACCGAACAATGTAAAGCTATGGAACATACTCAAAAAGCTGTTAGACAAAAGCGATGACCTGTTGGACGCGAAATGACCCGTTCAGTCCTTAATTGAAGACATAAAAAATCTTCATGTTAAGTACCAGGAACTTGAAAGTCTTCATGAAACGCTCTCAACCACTTATGAAAAGCTTTCCTATGATTATCTTCAAAGGAAGCAAGAGCTTGAGAAATTGAGAGCGGCTCATGAAGATCTTCAAAAAGAGAATGAGTCACTTCACGCTCAACAGATCAATCCGCCAGAAGGATTTGAACCACCATGTCTAAAATACCTTGAGCGTGATAACGCTTACTTCGCTTTGAATGTTCTACTGCTGCTACTGTTGCAATATCTTCAACTGTTGATGTGGTAACTAACCCCTCTGCCGAGGATACCACTACTATTGCTAATGAAAATGCTAGATTGAAGACATTGCTTGAAACAGGGATGTACAAAAGTCTCAAAGGGCATCCGACACTGTGCGATGTCCTCAAAAAGCATATTCTGAACCGAAACCCTAGGAAAGAGGGTGTTGGGTTCGAGAGGAAAGTGAATGTTGATGGCTCCTACTGGAAGCCTGAGCAGTACCCCAAAACCACATGGGTTGTTGCAAAGGGACCTTCAGTGGATCCATCCACATTATCTGGCTTCACTTGTGCTAACCCTATTGTCATTGATGAATCCTTTGATGCAAACTATAAACCTGTTTAAGAATCGTAATGGTGAAGTGTTTGCCGTATATTGGTACTAACTGCAGGAATGGGCCACCTATGAAGAAGATCTGGGTTCCCAAAAGTTATCTTGAGAATCTTCCCGTGAATGTCATCATGACACCGCTCGAAGAAGACAAATCGCGGACCAAAGGCTTCATATGGTCCAAAGGCTTCATACATGCATGGAGGACTCACCTGAGTCACCCTAACGCCAATGTTTTGTAGGGAAATCATACTCAGACTTATGAATATGAGCGTGTTTCTTCAAACCGCTATGTTCATAAAACTAAGAACTTTTCTGCTTATTCATATGAGTACTATTCACCTCCCGCAAGGCTATTTGCTAGGGCTTCAAAGTCAAGTTTTCAGATGTCAGACTTAGACTCATTGCTTCTAAGCCACCCCTGAAGATGTGGGTGGTTAAGAAGAATTAACTTTCTTTTGTAGGGAAAGGTCTCCAGCCGAAAATCAATGGCGTCTGATGCTAATGCTGGGGACCTAAAACAACTTGTAGGGCGCAAGATCAAATGCCCAAATGGTCTCACTACGTATTTTGTTCCTGAATCGCTTGCCAATCATCCTATCAGTCCTAATCTTGATCTGAGCTTTGATAATCCTCTTGTGCGTCAATGTTTATGCTTCACAATACTCTTGGTGAAGCCTATCCCCCTAACTGTACTGTAGGGTATGACACCTCATGCTTCAGAATGGATTATGGACAGCGGATGCACTAATCATATGACTGGTGATCGAAGTCTTCTCATGGACTCAACTTTACGTCCATCTGACAAGAGTCACATCACATTTGCTGATACTGGTAAAAACAAGGTATTGGGTCTAGGTAGAGTTGCAATCTCAAAGTATCAGCACATGGATAAAGTGATGCTTGTTGAATCCCTTGGTTTCAACTTAATGTCTGTCTCAATGCTTTGTGACTTGAACATGATTGTGATATTTGGAAAATATCGTTGCCTTGTACTAATGGAATCTGACAAGTCTCTAGTCTTTGAAGGGTACCGGAAAGATGATATGTACATGGTAGATTTCTCAGAAGGACCACAGCTTGCGGTATGTCTTCTAGCAAAAGCTTCAGAGTGCTGGCTCTGGCATCGAAGGCTAGGGCATGCTGGCATGAGGAACCTGCACACTCTCGCAAAGAAGAAGCACGCCATAGGCATCGAGGGCGTCAAGTTCAAGAAAGATCATCTGTGCGGTGCTGCGAAGTCGGAAAGATGACAAGGGCCAAGCATCCTCAAGACAATTATGACGACATCTCAACCCTTCGAGCTGCTACACATGGACTTATTTGGCCCTACTCACTACTCTACTCTCACTACTACTGCTTGACTCTATGGCTTCGTCATTGTTGATGATTATTCAAGATATACGTGGGTGCATATAATTCTCTACAAGACTGAAGTGCAGGGTGTCTTCAGACGCTTCGCCAACCGTGCCATGAACAACTATGGCGTCAAGATCAAGCATATCAGAAGTGACAATGGCACAGAGTTCAAGAACACCGGCCTCGACCTTTACCTGGATACATTGGGCATCACTCATCAGTTCTCAGCTCCGTACACACCTCAGCAGAATGGCATCATGGAGCGCAAGAATAGAACACTCATTGAGATGGCACGGACGATGCTTGATGAATACAAGACTCCAAGAAAGTTCTGGCCTGAAGCTATTGATACTGCATGCCATGTCATCAACCGTGTTTATCTTCACAAGCTTCTGAAGAAGACATCCTATGAACTCCTCACCGTAAGAAGCCAAATGTCGGTTACTTGAGTATTTGGTGCTAGGTGCTGGATCAAGGATCCACATCACACTTCAAAATTTGCACCGAAAGCACATGAAGGTTTTATGCTTGGTTACGGAAAGGATTCGACTCCTACTGAGTCTTCAACCTCTTTCACTATAAAGTGGTTGAAACTGTGGATGTCTTGGTTCGATGAGACTAACGGTTCGCAAAGAGAGCACCTGACAAATGTGCTAGATGAAGTTCCACCTAGTGAATCCATCAAGCTAATGGGAACTGGAGAAATCATACCGTCTGAAGCACAGCCTGAAGAGGAACTTATCATTTCTGCACCTAATCAACCTGAAGACAATGCTCAGCCTGAAGACAACAATGACAATGATCAGCAAGAGCAAAATCTTTGTCCAGTTCATCCTCGTGTTGCAAATGAAGTACAAATTGAGAAGATAATTGATAGCATCAATGCGCCTGGTCCACTCACTCGTTCAAGAGCAACACAGCTAGCAAATTTCTATGGGCACTTTGCATTTGTATCAATATCTAAACCCAAGAAAGTTGTTGAAGCCTTCATGGAACCTGAATGGATTCAAGCTATGCAAGAAGAGCTTCAACAGTTCAAGCTGAACAATGTATGGGAACTTGTCAAGCGTCTTGGCCCTCGCAAGCACAACATAATAGGCACAAAATGGATATATCGCAACAAGCAAGATGAGCATGGTCAAGTTGTCAGAAACAAGGCTCGTCTCGTTGCTCAAGGATACACTCAAGTTGAAGGGATTGACTTCGATGAAACATTTGCTCCCGTGGCTAGGCTTGAAGCTATTCGCATATTGCTAGCCTATGCAAATCATCACAACATCCTGCTGTATCAAATGGATGTGAAGAGTGCATTTCTCAACGGCAAGATTGAAGAAGAAGTGTATGTTGCAAAACCTCCTGGCTTTGAAGATCCAAAACATCCTGATATGGTGTACAAGCTAAACAAGGCAATCAGATGGCCTCAAACAAGCCCCTTGCGCTTGGTATGACACACTCAAAGACTTCCTGAAGAGCAAAGGCTTCAAACCTGGTTCCCTGGATCCCACACTCTTCACAAAGACATATGATGGTGAACTATTTGTGTGCCAAATATACGTGGATGACATTATCTTCGGCTGCACCAACCGTAAATACAGTGATGAGTTTGGACACATGATGCAAGAGCAATATCGATGTCCATGATGGGTGAGCTGAAGTTCTTCCTTGGTCCTCAAATTAAATCGACCAAAGCAATGTCATCTTCATATCCCAAGAGAAATACCTCAAAGACTGCTCAAGAAGTTTGGAATGCAAGGCGCAAAGGTTACACGACGCCAATGCCAACCAAGAGTCATCTGGGTCCTGACGCCAATGGTAAAGAGTTCGATCAAAAGGTATACCACTCCATGATTGGTTCTTTACTTTATTTATGTGCATCTAGGCCAGATATTATGCTTAGTGTTTGCATGTGTGCTCGATTCCAAGCGGCACCAAAGGAATCACATCACTTAGTTGTGAAGCGAATTCTTCGATATTTGGCTTACACCCCAACATTAGGATTATGGTATCCAAAGGGCTCGAGTTTGATCTAGTTGGATTCTCGGATGCTGATTATGCTAGTGACAAGGTGGATCGCAAGTCTACATCGTGCACATGTCACTTTCTAGGGCGATCACTTGTCTGTTGGTCTTCAAAGAAGCGTAACTGTATCACTCTTCACTTTTGAATCTGAATACATTGTCGCTAGATCTTCTTTGTGCTCAGCTTCTATGGATGAAGCAAACACTCAAGGACTATGGCATCCATCTGAAACAAGTTCCACTCTACCGCGACAACGAAAGCGCCATCAAGATTGCCAACAACCCAGTTCAGCACTCGAAGACAAAGCACATTGAAATTCGTCATCACTTTCTCAGAGATCATGTCATGAAGGAAGATATTGATATCATACACGTCAACACCTTTGAAGAGCAATTGGCGAGATATCTTCACAAAGCCCTTGGATGAGAAAAGGTTTTGCAAGTTGCGGTGTGAGCTAAATATCTTGGAATCTTCAAATGTCCTGTGATCAGGCACACATCCTAACACTTATGCATGTTGATGACTTAGATGTGGAACACACAAAGTATTGTATGTCTTCAATCAATGAAGACTTACACTCTGAGTGTGAATACATTAATGCGGAATTTGACTTCGGAGCGCCACGATAATTGTGCGCCGTGTCTGGATCTAATACTTCCTATACGGTGGGTAACGCCACCACCAAAATCTTGTTTGACGTGTTTCACTTGGCGTTACATTTGCAAAGTTTTCGCATTTGGTTTGTCTTCAATTTTGTCATGACTTCATGTTTATCTTCACAATGTTGATTTGGTTTTATTCTGATATATACATATATTAGTGTTCTGTCCTCTACAACATTCACTTATAGCTATGTCTTCTCATTTGAATCTTATGGACTAAGTGAATGTGATCGGACCCTAACCTCTCTATGCTTCCTACCTCAAACTCTATCTATCCAAATCATATGCAGTCTATTGAAACCGTCGAATGTCTTCTCTGCGTCCTTGTCAGTAGAAGATATAGAGACAAACATTAAATCTGTTTTAAATGCTCAATCCTTATTGCCTGAAACCCGGAGAAGCCGAAACGACCACCTGACAGTCCAGGCGTGCGTGGGAACATGGAACAACTTCCAATGTGTTGCATGTTCGCCACGTGTCCCTCAGATGTGAACCTCCAGGGGTGATGAAGACATGTACCTAGGGTAGGGTCATAGGCCTGACCTAGACACCCTCCCCTAGGACATTACCCTAAAACCAGAAGCATTCAAAGAGGAGTCATCATCCACTCAACCATGAGGCATTCCACTCGGAAGACTTGAAATCACTCGACCATGGAGACTGTCACTCGACCGCCAGAAGATCTAAAGCCACTCCGCACTGCAACGGTCGGACATTACATCATAGCTTTAATGGGCATTATGTCTCTTTATTACTAGCGTTACCAGTAACACCCCCCTCTTGATGTACCTTAAACCCCTTGTAACCACTACAAAAAAAACACTTCCGTGATGATACGTGTTTGTCACAGTAGGTCGTGTTTTCTGTCATGCATGTACATCCATGACAAATTTATGACAGAATCAAGATAGTCATACTGTCTTTGTCGTAGAAGTGTTCCATGACATTGCCAAAATTATCATCACGGAAGTGTCCACTTCCATGACGATAAATCGCCGCGTCCTGAAGTGCTTTCGTCAAGGGTGACCGACACGTGGCATCCACCGTAACGGAACGCCGTTAAGCTATCGGGTCGGATTTTGGATTCGATAACCCATTAACAGCCACGACCAATGCCGATTTTCCACGTGTAAAATTCTCATTGGTTGACGGATCCACGCGTCAGCTCCGCATTGGCACAGGTGTCACTCATCCAACGGTCGAGATGGGCCTATGATATGTTGACACGTGGACCGGCCCAAAAGTAGCCTACAAAGTTTAAATGGGCCGGCCCAACCGAAGGCCCATAAGATTTAGCGGACCATAATGGGACGGCCCAGCTAAAGGCCCTCAAAATTTAGCGGACCATAATAGGCCGGCCCAGCTAAAGGCCCACAAGATTTTGCAGACCACAATGGGCCGGCCCAACTAAAGGCCCACAAGATTCTGCCGACCATAATGGGCCGGCCCAGCTAAAGGCCCAACATTCTCTGTCAAATCGGCCCGTCAACGGCCTGTCCTAAACTTGTCATCAACGCGGCCCATGGTCACTTCTGGCCCATTAACAAATTCGCTAAGTAATTGGGCGAATTATGGCCCGGTGTATTTCCGGCCTGTTAAAGGTCCGGCTTCATTTGGGCCCATTTACAGGCCATCAAAACTTTTGGCCCATAAACGACCGTGAAGGATTTGGGTCATATTTGGCCATGTCTGACATTCGACCTGTTAGAGGCCCACTATAGCTTTGGGCCACTTTCGGCCTGTTGACATTTTCGGCCTGTTAACGCCGGACGTAAACCATGGGCCATATGTGGCCCAATGTCATATCGGGCCCATTAACGACCCATATAAAAATGACGATAATCTAGCCCGACCGAAGTTCCGGTCTATTAAAGGCCCGTGTATTAGGTCGGCGCATTTACGGCCCGTCCGAATTTCGGCCTGTCAGAGATCCGCATCGTAAATTAGCCACCATTTCGGCCTGCTAAGTCCAGTGGGTTATTTGGCACAATCAGGGCCCAATCTCACTTTCGGTCTATTAAAGGCCCATGTTTTTATGGGCTCAAGATATTTACACCTGTAAACGGCCTATTTTTACTGAGGGCCCAAATTATGTTTAGGCCTGTTAAAGGCCCACTATGGGCACAAGCCTACTAGAAAAATATGAAAGCTTATGCTGATTTAGGCCTAGATATTTTTAGTGGGCTACATGCCAATTTCGGCCCGTAATCGTTTTTAGCCCAATTGGAATGGGCCCGACGAATGTTGGCATGTTGGGCTCATACGAAGCTTTCGGCCGAATACATTACTAAGATAAACCTACACTATAAAAAAATAGCGTCGTAATTACTGCAGCCTGCGGCAGCATCATAAATGTTGTATCACAACAAAATAAATTCCAACCATACAACAAAAGGCCTGTTGGCATAAAGTTTACTGATCCTTCCGGATAAAAGCACCATCAGATGTATAGAAGCACAGATCATTTGACACGAGTGCTAATGTTTCAGTCAGAGAATCGATGGAGCAAAGACGATCTCCACCTTTTTTCCGCCATTGCTCTTGAACAACGAAGCGAATGTCTGATAGTCTGGTTTCAAAACCATTCATATCTTGATGACATCTCTCAACCACTATTCTTGTTTCCGAAACAATGTCCATTAGGATTGGACTTGTGTCTGGAGCATAGATATATCACTGCTTAGCGTGAAGATTTTGTTCAAGAGGGCGATTTGGACGAGGTTACCTTGACAACCAACCCGTAATTACGCAGAAGGTGCTTTTTGCATGTTAGTGGAGAGATCTTGACGCATCGCAGCAAGAGGTGAAATTGTGCTGTAGTAGCCTCGTCACCTTCAGTGGTTGTGGCTGTTCAATCATTTGTTCCATAGCTTCCGAAAGTTTGAACTTGTAGATTAGTGTACCAGATAAGTTACTAATGAGACAAAAACAAACAAAGTAGGTTAAACATTTATACATAACTTATTTTGGTGAACTATTGTAATACATTAGCATGTATTGTAGTGCCAACTACATAATAAAATCACTTTTGGAACATATGTCCATGTAGCATGCCCTCTTGTATTGTCTATTTCCTCACATTCGTTGACATCTAAGGATAAAGAGACATGGTTTAAAGTAGGATGAAGATAGTATGACATCATTCATATCATGGGCAAACAGATATAAAACAAAGCAGGCTATTTTATCATTGTGTGCATGCGTGAACATAACAACTAGATTACAGATCAAGACCAAAAGAATATCCTTCATCTCTTTTAAACCATGTAAGGTGAAATGATACGTTAAGACAACTGTGAATAAAAGTGAACAGAGTAACTGACATTGGCTGCAAACGAAGTAGTTAAATGAACACAACACAGTACCAATCAGTTCAAGGCAGGAGGAGTAAGGACTTACAACAACGGCTTGAATTGGTGTGCTCATGCCCTTCATCTTGCTGGTGTGGCAATCCTTGAAGATTTGCACTGCATTCGGTTCAGGTTCTTTTTGGTCCGCAGGATTTCCTCAGTTTGGAACAAGTCAATATAGATACGATAATATGGCACAAAAAAGAAGGAAGTAGCAGCTATTTACAAGAGCCTTGCGATTGTGCAATATAGCTACGAGATCCTGTTGCATTGGAATTTCACTTTAGAATGGCTGATTTTGTTCTTCAAACAGTTAGCCTAGAAGAAGATACACTTGTAAGGCACATACATAAATACAAGTTCAATATGTGGTCTGATCAAATACATATAGCCTACCTGATACTTTGGATCGCACCGTTGTTTAACGATGGCTGTCCGATCTTCATCTGTAATATATTCCACTTTGGAGATGTTTGGGCGATTTCATTGTTAGCCTTGCCTTCAAAGTGAGATTTTCTAAGGTGGTACCGATACTGTCACAGAGCAGACTGAAAAACATGAGTGCATGCTTGTCTAGTTGCATCATCTTTCGGATCCAACTTGAACCTCATCTGTTGAAAAAAGAATGTGAGTCTTATTAGGAGGAAGCTAGAAAGTATGGGATGAGCAAGACAATATTACTAATTGCGATGAATAACATTACTTATGGATAAATGGTCAAGGAAGGTGTTAAACTTGGTATTGTCTTTCTCATTCCTGTACTGGATCCACGTTGGGAGGATACGTGCATGACACCTAACGACAATGGCTGCCTCACGATACTAACTTGGTGACTCAGAGCATCACGTGGCTTTTTAAACCTGCCTCAAAATGGATCTCCATTCTTCCTCCTTTAGATTTTGTTAATCATCAAGCATTATCCCCGATGTCTGCTTTCGCTTGCGCCATGGTGCTAGTTCAACAACGAATATGGAAAGTGTTAGTGTACATCAAACCGTGAGAGTACATATAAAGGAGCATGCAAGCTCGAACTTGACTCGGTCAGTACCGTCTTGGTGTTGATGCTCATGAGGTTCATCTCGATCTTGCCAAGTCCTGTTGTGTCGGTGCTTCGGAAGTAGTGTTAGGTGTGAAGGCAGCTTGGGGACCGCCCAGCTTCGAGCAAATGAACGAGTAACTGGTTGAGATCTTTGTCTGCAGTTGAAGCGGATCTTTGCGGTGGTGGAGCAGGTGATCTTGTGTTTGTAGATTTAGCCGGTGGACTTGGACCTTCTCTTTGCACTATAAGTACCAGCAGAATCTCGACGGTAGAACCTTTTCCGTTTCACCCGACGAGTAACAACACTCCCTACTATATTATTTTCCTTGCTCTTTTTTGACTTTGCCATGTCAAGCTATACCCACAACACAAAAGAATAAAATCACTCTTCAGAACTCATTGATGCATGATACAGACAAGCAATACTTTGATGTAAGACAACCATATGAGGATGGAATATGTAAGAAAAATAGGACGGCATGACATATTCACAGCTACGATGTGCAAACTAAGCAGAAGGATTTTCAAGAAAATAGAAGTAATGCAAGCTAGACACCATATGAAAGATGCAACCAATATTACTCGCCAAGTTAAAAGTGTCTTGTCATAAGTGGCAATTCGAAAAATTAGAAGCGATGACAACATAGAAATCAATGCAAGATGCAACCACTATCAAACCGCCATGTTAAAAGCGTCCAATCATGAGTGACTGATGCGGGATACACAACAACAGTACTTTGATGTAAGAACATGGTATGATAGATAGATGCAAAGTATTCTAGACACGTAAAGCCATGTCATATGCACATGTATAACATATAAACTCAGCAGTGCAATTTAATCAAAATAGAAGAAATACAGGCTAGGCAACATATGCAACATGAAACCAATTATCACATGTCAACTTAGAGCAAGCACTGCGATGGTGGAGTACGGAGATGAACTCATCATGTAGACTTGGGACTTCAACTTCATTAGCAGTAGCGTTGGCAAATCTAGAGAGTCTCATTTGCGTCGGTGCGGAGGACCACCAACATCCCCTAACTTACTCTTTTCCTTCCTATTTTCTGATATTGCCTTATGAAGTCAAAACCACAAGAAGATGAATTAAATTAGCTCTGCATAACTGGTTGATGCATGATACAAATGAACACTACTTTGATGTAAGGCAAGCGCAGGATAGGAGGATGGAATATATACAAAAAAAGACATCGTTTCATATTCACACGTACGATAGGAGGATGGAATATGTATGAAAAAACGATGGCGGAAGGCATTTCAACAAAATTAGAAGAAATGAAAGCTAGGCACCATATGAACATGCAACCAATATCACTCTATCGTAAAAAGTGTCTCGTCGTAAGTGCCATTTCAAGAAATTAGAAGCAGACAAGCTAGAAGACAATGCAAGATGCAACCTACATCACAGTCCCAAGTTAAATGTGTCTTATGGGTAAGTGATCGTTGCGGTATAAGTTGTAAGCTACGCAAATGCAATTCAACATAATCGAAGCAATACAAACTAGACATCATACGGAAAAACGCAACCACGTATAATGGGGCCCAAGTAAGAGCAAGCACCTGTGATGGTGGAGTAGGGGAGATGTGCTCATCATGTACACGTATGTTCTAGAAACAGGAACACAGGTCATATTCATAGGCATTATGTGTAAAGTAAGCAGATGCAATTCAAGTAGAAGCAATACAAGCTAGACATCATACGCAACATGCAACCACATATAATAGTGTCAAGTTAGAGCAAGCACCTGTGATGGTGGAGTAGGGGAGATGTGCTCATCATCTACACAGCTACGTTGACTGTCCAGCCTTGTGTTGTCTTGCGAATCTTGTTGGGAGGATGGCGGAGTAGAATCTGTAGAGACCCCCTGTTTGAGTTGCTCCGAAGGACCACCATCATCCACTGCCGGACTAATTTCCTTCAGCTGTAATGATTTTGCATTGTGAAGTCAAACCAATAAGAAAAAGGAATAAAATTCGCTCTTCAGAACTCATTCATGCATGATACTGGCGAACACTACTCGGATGAAAGGCAAACACATGATGCGAGGATGGAATATGTATGAAAAACAGGGATGGTGTGACATATTCACACCTATGATGTGGTAACTAAGCAGAAGGCATTTCAATAAATTAGAAGCACTGCAAGCTAGACACCATATGAAAGATGCGACCAATATCACTCTGCCAAGTTCAAACTGTATGGCGTTTCAACAAATCAGAAGCAGTACATGCTAGAAATCGTATGCAAGACACAACCAATATCACAGTGGCAACTTAAATGTGCCTTATCATAAGATATAGTATGTACCAAAAACAGGAAAGCATGTCATATTCACATGTATCATGTGTAAGCTAAGCATATGCAGTTTACACTAATTAGGAGCAATACGAGCTAGACACCATATGCAACATGCAACCAGATATCACACTGCCAAGTTAGAGCAAGCACCTTGGATGGTGGAGTAGGGGAACGGAGACTTGGACCTTGTTATGCACTATCAGTACAAGGAGAATCGGTACAGATGCTCCGTTTACGTTGCTGCAGAGGACCACCATTATCGCCTTCCTTACTCTTTTCCTTCCTCTTTCTTGATTTTGCCTTGTCAAGTCAAACCCACAAGAAAAAGGAATAAAATTTGCTCTTCAGAACTCATTGATGCATGATAATCTTGTGAACACTACTTTCATGTAAGGCAGCCGCATGATAGGAGGATGGAATATGTATGAAAAAGCAGACGGCGTGACATATTGACATGTATGATGTATAAAGTGTAAACTAAGCACAAGGTGCTTGAACTTGTTAGAATCGATGCAAGCTAGAAACCATATGGAAGATGAAACCAATATCACTCTGCCAAATTAAAAGGGTGCCCTAACAAATGTATTTGACCAAATTAGAAGCAATACATGGCAACAGGCTAGAAATAATATGCAATATGCAATGAATAAATGTGACTCATCGTAAGTGATTGATGCAGGATACAGAAGTGAGGTAGTTTCATGTAAGAACAAGGTTAACACATAGATGTAGTGTGTACCAAAAATAGGAAGGCATGTCATATTCACAGGTATAGTGTGTAAACTAAGCAGATGCAATTTACCTTAATTAGAAGCATTACAAGCTAGACACCGTATGCAACATGCAACCACATATCACATCGCTGAAGTTAGAGCAAGCACTGTGATGGTGGTGTAGGGGAAGTGCGGTCTTGGTCTGAGCTACGTTCAATATCTTCATTTAGGCTTGTTGTTTCTTGAGAATCATGTGGAGAGGATGAAATTGCATTCTTTATAAGAGTATTGCGTCTCATATTAACCAACGCGCGTGACTGTCTCATCATAAGCGATAGACGCAAGATACACAAGAACAATAGTTTGATGTAAGAACATGGTGTGATAGGCAGATGTAGTATGTACCAAAAACAAGAAGGCGTGTCATATTCACATGTATAATGTGTAAGCTAAGAAGATGAAATTTAACAAATTAGGAGCATTGATGTGGGATACACAAGAAAAGTAGTTTGATGTAAGAACATGGTTAATAGAAAGACGTAGTATGTACCAAAAACAGGAAGGCATGTCATATTCACAGGTATAATGTGTTAACTAAGCAGATGCAATTTACCCTAATTAG
Organism: Aegilops bicornis; assembly: GCA_021605145.1. Taxonomy (NCBI): domain Eukaryota; kingdom Viridiplantae; phylum Streptophyta; class Magnoliopsida; order Poales; family Poaceae; genus Aegilops; species Aegilops bicornis. The sequence goes on from CM038675.1 coordinate 568,663,824, forward strand.
AAGCATTACAAGGTAGACACCATATGCAACATGCAACCACATATCACACTGCCAAGTAAGAGCAAGCACCTGCGATGGTGGTGTGGGGAATTGCGGTGATCAACTAGAGAGTTACGTTGACTATCTTCATTTAGCCTTGCTGTTTCTTGAGAATCATGTGGGAGGATGACACCGCACTCTTTAAACGAGTATGGCGTCTCACAAGAACCCACCGGGTGACTGTCTCATCATAAGTGATTGATGAGGGATACAAAAGAGCATTAGTTTGATGTACGAACATGGTTAATAGACATATGTAGTATGTATAAAAAACAGGAAGGCATGTCGTTATCAAAGGTATAATGTGTAAAGTAAGCAGATGCAATTTAACCAAATTGGAAGCAATAGAAGCTAGACACCATATGCAACATGCAACCACATTTGACAGCGTGAAGTTAAAGCAAGCACACAGGATGGTTGTGTGTGGCAATTGAGATCATCAATCGCAGAGCTATGTTTATCGTCTCCAAGTCGACATCGCACTCCGTTAGAGCACCTTTGGGAACGCTTAGTGCTTATGTTCGAATTACACCGAGCGACTTACATCTTTTCTTTTACGCATTCATCAACACCGCGTCAGTCTGAAATACCCATGCATAAAAAACAATAGTGTGAGTATGGGTGAAGTGTGTGCACAATTAGTACAAAGTGTAAAGGTAGCGGATAGCGTGTCGGTGAGAAATAAATGATGAGAGACATATGATAGCTCTACAACATGCATGGCACACTAAATTACTACATGATTCTATGAAAATAACATGATTTGAAGGCAAATTGGTCACCCATTTTTTACGCACCGTCCGATGTACAAAGAACGGGCAGATCGCCTTCATCTACCTCCGGCCGGTCGGTGTTGACGATCTTCCTCGAACGCCAACGACCACCGGCAAGATTCCTCCCTACCGCGCCTCCCTCGACCTCACCACACCGCCGTGCTTGGCACCCCGCCATCCATTCAAGCCCCGCCGACCTCCAGATCGGGCGCAAGCAGCTCCGCGCCCACACCCCTATGATAGACACCGATGCGCCGCTTCCCGGGAACAAAGTGCTAGGTGCTCCAGCGCCTAAGCGAGTGTTGTTTCTTTTAATTATGGTTCGTGACCACGAATTGAAATCCAGGCAGACTCTTGACCTCTAGCAAAGGTGAAATAGTAAAAGGGAGGAAACCTTGTGCATTTAGTATCACGAAGAAGATGCGATGAAGCGCTCAACTAGTTTATTTTGTGGGATGAATACGGTGTGAGCGGAGACGTAGGATTTGCACGAATAAGGGAAGATGAGTACCTCTTTCTGCTGGCAGTGCTGTGTCCTCCTTCTGTTTTTCCGACGATCTTCTTGTTGTTCGTCGGAAACCAGAAGTTGTGGAGGACGGTGCAGCCTTTGACGAACCCATGGCCAAGTTGTTGAGTGTGGTGTGGTGGCCGTCTGTCGGCGGCGGGGAAGCATATCCAAGGCGGCGAACGACAGCGTAGTGGGAACAACTCCGGTGCGGTGGACGGTTGCGATAGTGGAGCCGCAGTAGTGAGGCGCAGGACGGCATGGTCGGAGTGGTTCTGGTACGGCGCACGTCGGTGTCGGCGTCGTGGAGGCAGCTTTGCCTCAGCTTCAGCTGCTAAGTCCTTGAGGGCGTTGCGATTCTGAGTTGCGTTGACGACGGCGGCGGGTACCGGCTCGGCGTGATGGAGGAGGCGGCGGTGGATTGGCGCTATGGGGTGGAGGACGGAGGAGGCTGGGGTTTCACGGCTGGTGTAGAGGCGTTTTCGCGCCCATGGAGTATGAATGGGGAAAGCGGAGGGAGGCGGGGAACTAAGGGGAACAATGTTTGGTTTGAGACGCGCTTGTTTGAAATTTGGGGAAAGTTACAAACTTTGCCCCCATCTAAAATTCGGACATATTGCGGGTTGGGGTAGGACAGTCATGTCAGTGTCCCAAATGTGGGCGGGATAGATTTCGGTGGCGCATGGGTAGGCGCCCATGGCGTATGAATGCTTCTCTGGCGTCTTGGTGAAGTTACAAACCTACCCGGTTTAGACCTTTGGACATCGGGCCGATAGGCTACACGGGCCGAAGTCAGACAGTAATTTCCTACCACCAAAACATTAGTCTCAAGACGGTTTCGGGTGACTAGAGGCCTATTTGGCGCTTCATTCAATATTTGAGAGCGAAGCATTAACGCTTTCGGTTCTCTTGAATTGAACTTTCAGGATTTGTCAAACTTCACAAATCTTTACTCTTGAAAATCCTAAAGCTACGATTATTTTGGAATGGAGGGTACATTTGAATATACATTGTACACGAGTATATATTAAAAAATATGCAACTTACCTCGGTTCATGCATGGTTCCAGATATAATCTCCTTGGTTGCAAAAGAAAGTTAAATATGCGTATGAATATATATAGCATGTTCAAACTCACAACAAAGATTGATGCCCCCTTTTACATCTGATTTACAAATGCCATTATCTCGGGTTCAAATAGATGAATGCACTTCCTATGAATTCAAATCTTCGAAACCCCCTTTATGTTGAATTCGACATGTATTCTATTTCGTAGCTAGCAATTTGGAATGTATCCATGCAAGTGACAAATGTATAAAGTGCTTCACACTAACAACATGGAGTGCACTAATTAATGTTTATATATGAATTGCAAAAGCATCCATTGCCTATATTTCAGACCGCTCTCACTCTATGGATCGATAATATGAAATAAACACATGCACATGCTAGAATTCAATTGCAGTTGAAGAAAGAGCCTACTCCTGCATGCTTGTATATTAGTGATAAGGTGTGTACAAAGTACACGTGAATACCAGGCATTGTGCGTGTGTGTATACTATCGACGAACTAGCCCCCAAGCTTGTATAACGTACTAAGTGCCTAGGGTTACAAATCATATATAGTCGGCTTATCACCAGGGGGGATAGAGTCCTCCGCGACTTTGGTAGCTTCGTGTTGTACGCCGAGTCCTCTACATGGGTCTTCGTATAACACGTCTCGGTCCAACCTATATGTGGTGCAGGATAGAACCGACCCTTGAGTCTTCATGTTGACCCACCACAACTAGAAATGATGTGCCCACCACACCACACACGCAATCGGCCACTAAGAAAATAAGCATATACAATAGTACAACGATATCTAGCTCACGATACGTCTCCATATTTTGTTGATGACACTGACGGACTTTGCATTTGATGCGTACTCCGTATTTTGTTGATGACACTTACGGTCATTGTATTTGAAGCGAAAGCACGATATGGTCACTGGACTTGAATAAGCTCATCACGGTCACCACATACATTTTGTCGTGCTAACCAACATGTGGTTGGATGGTTAGAGGACAGTGGTTTCTCGAGCCCACCAAGGTTAAAGTCCCGATGCTCGCATTTATCTTGTGGTAATTTTAGTATTTTCCGGCGATGTACGTTCAGTGGGGGGAGACGTTCCACTCAACTACGAGGCACCTATGGTGACTTCGTAAAATCTCAAGATCATATATGTTGGCCCACTCTCTCGAAGGTGCTCATAGGGGTAGGGTTCGCGTGTGTGCTCTTATAGCGGTGAGTGCTTGCTCGTATATATGAGCCCTTGCGTCTATACAGTGTTAAACAAATACATATCATGATTATACGGTCACTGGCTCACCCGTACAACTCCGTATTTTGTTGATGACACAATCAATTGACCAGTCAAACGTTCCACGCGGCACAACTAGTGTTGCACCATCGGGGCGTGTAACCATGGGGCCCACACAGCCCGTATATGAAAGAAAGAAATGGTAGTTTGAGTCTCTTTGTGTTAATAAAATAGGAGTACATTTTAGGGTGATCATACGGTCACCGGCTCACCACACAGCTCCGTAATTTGTTGATAACATGATCAATTGACGATCAAACGGTCCACATTCAGCAGCGCACATTACCATAGGGCCCACCCGTCAGCACGTATATGAAGGAAAGAAATGGTAATAAATTAGTGGTCGGTGGGTATTGATCGTGAGACCTCCGGTTGGCGATCACCGCGATTGGGCGTTCATTGGGCGGTGGGGTGGGGATCCCCGAAGAAAAAGCTCGGCGGGGGGTGGGGGGGGGGGCTAGAGGGATGGCGGTGCGGTGGCGGACCGGCGGTGAAATGGTTTCGGGAGGCGGGCCGACCACGGGCGGAAGTGGCGGTTCAGCCGGTGGTGGTGGCGGCTCGAGGGTGGAGTTTGATGATAAACCGAGGCCCTTGATTTCGTATCCAACGGCTGGAAAATCTAATGACCAGAGATGAAAAAGTCAGTCGACTGACGTGTAGCCTCACCCCGCACGTACACATGCACGCACGCAAGACACGCACGCATGTAGGCATGCAACACTGACACGCACACACGCATACATGCTGGCGTGCAACACTGACACATACACATGCACTCACGAACACACGCACGTACGCACCCATGCATGCAACACTGAAACATACCCTTGCATGCACGCAACACTCGCACGCCTGCATGCACACAACACACGACGCAAGACACACGCTCAACCTATACGTGCATGCACCCTTTGTTAAGGACATGGATTGTTACGTGTATTAATCAATCTTATCTGTGATAAGCAGAACATTGATGTTTGCAGCGGTCTTTATGAATTACAATGTATCGAACGGGCTATCAACATAGTAGGCTTATCTACATGAAAAAGATGACGTCACACTCAATGAACAATCATCGGTTTATGAAATGCCCGCTTCTGACCGCCCTGGCCCACCAAAGGTTCCTCTGCTGTACGCGGCCTGCGTTGGGTCACTGACATGCAGGCCATGCACCCAAAGAGCCCACACATCAGTGGAAGAATGGCGCGGTGTCATAGGTCAGAGTCTAGGGCGCCACTCGCGGCACGCCCGGCTGAACACGCCTCCGTGCCGCATTCAAACGCCTCCATGAAACCCGCCCGTGTGGAAGCCGAGAAACCCACTCTGGACACACGTCCGTTCATGACCGGGCCGGCGTTAAACGCAACGCTGGCCGAGCTCCTCCCGTCCGCCGTCTATTTAATCTCCTATTTAAATGAGGCCAAACGCCGGCCAAGAATCACACACCTCCGACGCTCCCCTATCTCCTCCACCATTTTGTCCACTCTTACAATGGCTTAGGAAGAGTAGTTATTCCGCTTCCAAGCCGGCTGGGTAGCCCGCCGGATACGAGCTATGCAGCTCGCTGATCCACCTCCCTCCCCTCGCCCGGAGCGATTTGCCGCCCCAAGCCGGCGGCAGTTCGGCAACTTCATTGCTCGAGCCAGCTCGACGAGGAGCGGCGCACGGGCGTCGTTGCTGCCATCCACGCCGCCGCCTCGTACCGTGTCTCCCGTTTCTGTGGCCGAGACTCCCATGCCGGCGGCCGCGCCATGCAAGCAGCGACAAAAGCCGGGTGCACGGAGAGCGGCGAGTCGGTGGCCAGCGCCTCCGCGTCCGCCGCCGTCATCGAGGAGAAGTAGAACACGGGAGGCCGCCGCCACTTGGGTCCCATGAAGGCCACCGCGGAGGCGACGCCGGTGTACACAACAGGTGTCTTGCCGGATCCTTTTGTTGTGAGGACCTTCGTCGACCCCGCATGGGCTCCACAGAAGAGGGGAATGTTAGGATGAACTCGAGCCGGTGCCGGCCATGGCGAAGTAGTCGCCAATATTTTGGCTACCCCAGGCAAGATCCAAACAGCCCCTTGACGGTGTCCTGGACTAGGGGGACTCACCACGTCGTCTCCCGATCAGTTGGATTGGGCCGAGGACCCCCATGGCTATATACTCATGGGCCAGTCTGGACAGCTGCCGCATACAAGGAAGATTCCACAAGACTTGGCGATCAAGACAAGAACTCCTCCCCACCGGCGTATTCGGCTAGGACTCTTGTTATCCTAGGCCTCTGGTGCATTATATAAACCGAGGCCAGGCTAGTCGATAGAGCATATACAGCAATCATAACCATAGGCTAGCTTCTAGGGATTAGCCTCTACGATCTCGTGGTAGATCAACTCTTGTAATACTCATATTCATCAAGATCAATCAAGCAGGAAGTAGGGTATTACCTCCATAGAGAGGGCCCAACACAGGTAAACATCGTGTCCCTTGCCTCCTGTTACCATCCACCTTAGACGCATGCCGGGACCCCTACCCGAGATCCGCTGGTTTTGACACCGACATTGGTGCTTTCATTGAGAGTTCCATGTGTGTTCGACAAAAGGTCGATGGCTCGCTGCAGATCAAGCCGCGACTTGACATCTTCGTCACCGGCTCATTTGGTCACCTTGGTTCGACCAAGGACTGCGCCCTAACTCCGATCGTCATGTTCGGATGAGGGCCTTCATCAACATCAACTCCGATCTCTATCAAGATCATGAAGGAATCATCCAGGGAGCCCGGGGGCTCAACGTCAACACTGTCCTCGGGCGATCGTGCTGTTTTTCTGGACAACGAACTTGTGTCCGCCGCCACCGCCTCCTCAAGTGTCATTTTAAGGATTGCTTCGGTGAAATTGTGCGGAATTGAGTCTACGACAACCCTGGAAAATATCGTCGAGTTCCGATGGAGGAATCTCTGGCAATCCGCGATATACCGGAGCCCTGTCAAGTCTGGACGAGAATCTGGATGAGTTTAGGGCATGGTATCCAGCTTCTAGCTCGGATGTCCTTTGGAAGATCCAACCGTTGATCGGCTGCGGAATTCATATATCTACGACCCCTCAAAATTTCAGCTCGATCCGACTGTCCAAACTCCGGGAACCTTCTGATTAGTGCATCTATTTTCGGATCTGTTTTCATACAAAACGAATCCGACCCAAGTTCGCTCTTTTTATGAACGGGATTTGAGACATCCTTTTTGAAGGAAGTTTTATATGGGGTATTGTGTTTTGTTCCCAAACACATCCCACTAACTTTAAAATCTTTTGAACATGATCTTCAACATCATGCTGGTGTCAAACCAGTCCGGCAATATTGCTCCACGGTCGCCGACCTGCGCTAGACACGTCGTCACTTTGTTGGGCCGAGCTCAACTTCTTCGGATCATCATCTCGGCAAGCCAAACAAGAGTTCGGCATCGAAAAGGATAAATCATCACCAACATCGTCACCCCATGGATTACATGAAGCGGGCACACCGGCATCGCTGCACGTTCACTTCATCAAGCCGGCATTGACCACATCACGACTTGCATCGGCAGGGCCGCACTGTTGCTCCTTCGAGCCGGTGTCCATCACGCCGACCTACTTCGACTCATCGGCTGACATCGAGGCTTCGACGTCTCGGCTAGACCGGGAGCTTCATCATCTCTTCATCAACCTACTCCAGTGACTTTGGCATCACCAGCCGACCAGCTTCGTCACGATTAGCTGGACCGAGGGCTTTTCCTCGACAAGCCAACCTTTGCCAGCATTGCCATGCCGTCGCTTTATTGCGCATCAGGCAATGGGTGTGCGGACGAGTCCCAATTTTGGGAATCACCTTCCTTCGGATTTCTACAACAAATAAACCAGGTGCTAGTATTTTTTGCTTGTTTGGGTTCATTTTTCCCAAGGAATTATTACTCTGGTTTGTCCATCATCTGTACATAGGTCTATCAAATGGTGGCCGCATTAACGATGATCGCATGGTGGTTCGGTCAGTTTCCGTACATAGTCCGGCGAACGCCGCATCCGGAACTCGGACCGACCCGTGAATTCAGGCTTTGCCACGCCTTTACCGCATCACCGACACCTGCATCGACATTAACTTCTACGCCAGCCATATTTATTTTATTACTCACTTTGCATAAATTATTTATTATGCAATGATTTTTTATTATTACTATTATCTCCGGGTTGCACTATTTTTGTGCACAGAAAATGATCCAGCCGGACTATATCCTTTAGGCGTCACCTCGGTGACGGGGGCTTCGTCAACACTTCATTAACCCATGTCGGGGACTTCGGCATCACTCTGCCGGCCTGCATTGACCATGCTATGTCACCACTTCGGAGTGCCGAGCTCTTTGCTCCGCCACCTCGGGACCAGCTTGGGGGATGGAACCTTGTCCCGCATCAAGCTCGAACCGCGTCATCAATAACGAACACATTAACCAGCTAAGTTGCCTTCATGCTCAAAGTTTTAAATTTTTAACTTGTGTTCGGTTCGACCAAGCATTGTAATTTTTTGGAAGAAAGTTGCTTGTAAAAAATTTCCTTGTCCAAACTTTGTTTGTGACGGACAAATTCGAATACCCAGTTCACTTGGGGGCTTCTTTCATGAAGCCTTTCCTCTTGCATATGATTATACTTGTACGGCTTCGTTCCTTGTTCGTGTATTACGCCACAATATGCACCATATTGACTTAAGAAATTTGCAAGCTGGGTTGCCTGGCTCCTGTGCTTACCCCTACGTTCCCGATTGTTCGGCTAGGGAGTAAAGGTAGCACCTCTGCGATTGTCACGACCGGGTCATCCGAGCTCGACCTCAGACCGGTGAAGCCGAAAGCTAAGCGCTCTTATTGTTTTCAATCATGGTCGGCACACAACGGAACTCATGAGTACAAAAAATCTATTGCACAAGTGTCATAGTAACAATGAGCACCGAAGAAAGGTATCGGTGGGGGTACTATTTTCTTCGAAGATGCTTCTTACACTTCGTCAGTAATATAACATAAGTTCCTTGAGCACGCTTTGTCTGTTACAGCCTTATGGCCTGATTGCCTGGTTATTGGAAACACCGTCGATATTCTCGACAGGTGGAGTACATAACACTTTTCGGTCCTTGACCGAAGAGGGAGAAGCCGACGGTCGGTTAAGATGCGTTTAAAGTTCGGGTGAACATAGATATGATATAAGTACTTCGGTACATACAATCATTCTTTTACCCAAGTCACTTGGGGGCTCTTAAGTTTATTTGAGCCGTTTTATAATAAGTGTTTTTCTTCTTAGTCGTTGCCAAGTTTTTTATTACTATTTATCACTCCTTTTTTCGACACGAGTGTGTGGTCACTAGCCCGGGAGCCTAATTTCTCTCTCAAAACTGCTAGAGTTTAGTTAGCTAAACTGGCCTAATGCGAAGTACTCCGCCTTCGGGATAGGAGGTTGAAGCCGTAGGCTGACCCGCTTGAAGTCTTGAGATAGGATTTGTCATTTTAAAGCACGACACAAGCACCTTTTTTAAAGTCCAATTTTCGGAAAGGCACCGAACACTTGATCTAGTTCGGACATTAAACTTTTGAATAAGTTTTTTGGCTTTTTGAGCCTATGGCACTTTTAAACTATTTGTGTGTTTCCATCATTAGTCTCGCAGTGCAACGCCGAACACCTTTAGGGATTCAGCAAAAACATTCTCGGATATTGCTATATATCCATCGGTTTCGAATTGTGTCTTCGGTCAACAGTTGGGTTGCCCGGCTCCTGTGCTTGCCTCCTATGTTCCGCTTTGTTCGGCTAGGTGTGCAAAGGGAGAACCACTGCGATTGTGCTTCCAGCTCGCATGGTCAAGCACCTCAGTGGAGAAAGCCGAAATCGATCGTCACAATAGGCGTAAACTGGTCAACGATCCGATGACTATGTTAAATGACGGGCCGTTCATAACATTGGCGAAGTGTTTACGGCTTGACCTCGGTCATCGCCGAACACTAACGGGCTCATAGATAGCTTCCCCAGTATAAAGCTCCTATGACTAAGCGAAAGTTTTAAAGCCCGCATATCCGATTGCCTCGTTTTTGCTAACACAACCGCCTTCGGGCACCGAGACGTCGGCTAAGGGTATCTTTGTTATTGTGGAAACACCCTACGTAGTATCTACCAAGGGTAGAAGCCGACGATGGGCCACTTTCAACCGATAAACGGTCACAATGGAGTCAAAATAATGATGTAAAGTACTTGGATACATAGAATCATTACACATAATCTGTGATTTTACTCACGGATATCGATCCTTAATTCGGCCACCCATGCCCACATTAAGGCTCGGGGGCTACTGGGCTTTGCGCTCATTATTTACAAATATTAAAGGGGCATATCGATCCCCTAATCTGGTGTTGCCACCCGACAAGTGTCTCGGGGGCTACTGCATTGCCTATTCAATGTAGAAAATTCAAAGGGCTCAGTGTTCAGCTTGATCGAACTATGGGAAGTGCGTCTTCGGACAGCAATAAGTACCATCTGGACCTATCTGGCATCAAGCTATATATCACGGCGACTTCTCACGACCCTCTCTCAGGGGCCCGTTCGCCGATCACTATTATCTCTAATATATTACACTGCGTTTTTATTCCTATGTATGCTGCCGAGCTAGGAGTTGATCCTCAGGCGGATTTAGCGCATCGACCTGAGTCTCAGGGGCTACTAGGAACAACGGTTTTATGCTTGCCTTCAGGTGCATCTCGGGTTTTAGACTGATACACACCTTGAGGGCTACTGGATATACATCAGCAGAGAATAAACTGCACCAGTTAAAAATATTCACAGAAAATCAGCCAGTGGTCGGGGTGGTGCACCACCTTGGAAGCAGTCCGGCATAAAGTAGGGGCGCTAGCGGCTAGCTCCATAGAGGGCATTTCCGGCATTAAGCTCGGCTAAACTCCTTCAACTTTTTGGAACCAAGATGATCTATGACATCTTGGATATAGTCCGGTGTTGGAGCTTGGACACAGTTCGGCGTTGGGGCTCGGATACATTTCGGTGTTGGAGCTCAGAAGCAGTCCGGCATTGGTGCTCGGCTGCAAAAGATACCTCAAATGCAGTCCGGCATTAGAGCTCGAACGCAAGAGGACACTGCCTCCCGGGAACAACTTCAAACCCGAGGTGTGGCATAAAAATAACAAGGCATTGATAAAGGCCGGAAACTTAAAGGGGCTCCTCGGATGCTCGACGTGTAAACTCTTCGGATGCACTTCGGCGATCCTCAAGATCGAAGATGAGAAGATTTGTTGAACCAGTTTTCAAGACCGGCGACCAAGATGAAGAACAGTTCGGAAGAATCGAGGAGCGTCCCTAACTTGAAGACCGGTTTAGGGGGCTCTTGTGGTGTCCTGGACTAGGGGACTCACCACGCCGTCTCCCGATCAGTTGGATTGGGCGAGGACCCCATGGCCGTATACTCATGGGCGATCCGGACAATTGCCGCATACAAGGAAGATTCCACAAGACTTGACGATCAAGACAAGGACTCCTCCCCACCGGCGTATTCGGCTAGGACTCTTGTTATCCTAGGCCTCTGGTGCATTATATAAATAAACCGAGGCCAGGCTAGTCGATAGAGCATATACAACAATCATAACCATAGGCTAGCTTCTAGAGTTTAGCCTCTACGATCTCGTGGTTGATCAACTCTTGTAATACTCATATTCATCAAGATCAATCAAGCAGGAAGTAGGGTATTACCTCCATAGAGAGGGTCCGAACCTGGGTAAACATCGTGTCCCTTGCCTCCTGTTACCATCCACCTTAGACGCACAGTTCGGGACCCCCTACCCGAGATCCGCCGGTTTTGACACCGACACCCCTCCCAACAGATTCAAATCCCTTGTTCACCGTGGAATTTTGCCATGTGTTGTTTTCATGGACTAGCAAGATGCCCGTGCATTGCACGGAACATCAAGATGCATTTTTTTACAAACTCCCCCGCATGCATGCAATGGATAATTAATGTCCTCCTTTGCTAGTACCACGAGGCAAACACCATTAATATTGCATCGACTAGTGTTAGTGGCCTTGTATATCTGCAAATTGTAATTTTGATAGTGTCCCCTTGTATATAAAAATGGAGGGAGAAAGATGAGAGATAAGGTGAGGAGGAGTGGGGGGTGGTGGTGACTGGTGGTTGGACTGGGCGGAGGCATGGGGATGGACGACACATTATGTCTAGGTTTGTATCTCTCTCACACACACCCACGTAGGTGGGGGACGTGCACGAAGAGAATAGGTGCATGCACGACGCATGTACTCCCGTCTCTTTCCCAACCACACCCGCGCGGGTACACGGTGGAGCTCATTTACATGCGAAAAAGGCAGCCCACGTGGTAATTTGGCACGATGTCTTTGGTTGTCCACTTGGTGGAGGGAGGATCGTCTACCACGGGTGAACAAACAAATTGCGAGTTGACGCGTTATGTTAAATTAAAAAAAGAGGCAAACCATGTGGGGCCTACCTTAGAGGCAAGGCTCTATACACTGGAGTACTTTTGATGTGTCCCGTCAACTCGCAGAATGAGGAGAAGCTTGCTTAGTACGCCGTCTTGAAAGTGCAACTATCCCTAGGTGGTTTTGGTAATTCATAACAACATATAGCTCATTGAGCTAATGCTATTCCAAGATGAACATTTCAGGAAAGCTCAATGAATGGCATGGCATGGATGATGAAAGTGGATCCCTCAAAATGCTAATGACAAAGGATTGGCTCAAGCTCAAAAGCTCAAGACTCTTCATTTTATATTTTAGTGATTCAAGATCACATTGAGTCTATAGGAAAAGCCAATACTATCAAGGAGGGATGAGGTGTTGCTTAATGAGCCTCTTGCTTCATGTGCTTAGTGATATGCTCCAAACCCTCAGCTACTTCCTCACATGCACATATGACCTAAACCTAAAGCCAAAATCGGTCTCAGCGATTCTTCCTATCCGGCGCCACCGATTCCAAATGTCATAGCCACTGCCACAAACCCTAGGCAAATCGGTTCTACCGATAGGGATCTCGGTTTCACCGAGATGGGATTGTAATCTCTCTGTTTCCTTTTCATAACTTTTTGGTCTCACCGAAAGAGCGGATCGGTCCCACCGGGATTGCAATGTAAACTTTCTGTTTCCCTTTCGTAACGTTTCGGTCTCACCGAAAGAGCGAATCGGTCCCACCGAGTTTACCTGACCAACTCTTCTGGTTAGCTAATTACCAAAATCGGTCTCACCGAGTTTGTATGTCGGTCTCACCGAGATTACGTTATGCCCTAACCCTAACCATATCGGTCCTACCGAGATGCAAGCCGATCCACGAAAACCCTAACGGTCACTAGGTTTACTAAAATCGGTCTGACCGAGTTTGTTGATTCGGTCCCACCGAAATTGGTAAATTGTGTGTAACGGTTAGATTTTGTGTGGAGGCTATATATACCCCTCCACCTCCTCTTCATTCGTGGAGAGAGCCATCAGAACAAACCTACACTTCCAACTTACCATTTCTGAGAGAGAGCTACCTACTCATGTGTTGAGACCAAGATATTCCATTCCTACCATATGAATCTTGATCTCTAGCCTTCCCCAAGTTGCTTTCCACTCAAATCTTATTTCCACCAGATCCAAATCCTATGAGAGAGAGTTGAGTGTTGGGGAGACTATCATTTGAAGCACAAGAGCAAGGAGTTCATCATCAACGCACCGATTGTTACTTCTTGGAGAGTGGTGTCTCCTAGATTGGCCAGGTGTCACTTGGGAGCCTCAAGCGAGATTGTGGAGTTGAACCAAGGAGTTTGTAAGGGCAAGGAGATTGCCTACTTCGTGAAGATCTACCGCTAGTGAGGCAAGTCCTTCGTGGGCGGCGGCCATGGTGGGATAGACAAGGTTGCTACTTCGTGGACCCTTCGTGGGTGGAGCCCTCCGTGGACTAAGCGCAACTGCTACCCTTCGTGGGTTGAAGTCTCCATCAACGTGGAGGTACGATAGCACCACCTATCGGAACCACGCCAAAAACATCCGTGTCTCCAATTGCGTTTGAATCCTCCAAACCCTTCCCTTTACTTTCTTGCAAGTTGCATGCTTTAATTTCCGCTGCTCATTCACTCTTTGCATGCTTGCTTGAATTGTGTGATGATTGCTTGACTTGTCCTAAGATAGCTAAAATCTGCCAAACTCTAAAAGCGGGAAAAGGCTAAGTTTTTAATTGGTCAAGTAGTCTAATCACCCCCTCTAGACATACTTCAAGGTCCTACAAGTGGTATCGAGCTTGGTCTCCATTTGCTTTGATTTCCATAGCTTTTGGTGGTCATAGCCTTGGTTTCACAACCTAGGAGAGTATGGCGTCTAGCGAGGGAAATTATCATCGTAGAGGTCCTTACTTTGATGGTACTAATTTTGCTAGTTGGAAGCATAAGATGAAAATGCATATTCTCGGACATAACCCCGCCGTTTGGGCAATTATTTGTATTGGCTTGCAAGGTGAATTCTTTGATGGGAGAGAGCCGAACCATGAAGCTAATGCGGAAGAATTGAAGATGCTGCAATACAACGCTCAAGCTTATGATATCATCTTCAACGGATTGTGCCCCGAGGAATTCAACAAAATCAGCCGTCTTGAGAATGCAAAGGAAATTTGGGATACTTTGATTGATATGCATGAAGGTACCGAATCCGTCAAGGAATCCAAGTTGGATGTGCTCCAAAGTCAGCTTGACAAGTTCAAAATGAAGGATGGTGAAGGTGTCATTTGAAATGTACTCTAGGTTTGCACTTATCACAAATGAGATTGCCCGGCTTAGGGAGTGAGAGATGGTAGCAGATTCATCATCAAGAAGATCCTAAGAGCATTGGATGGAAAGTATGATACCGTGTGCACATTGATTCAAATGATGCCAAACTACAAAGATCTCAAGCCAACGGAAGTCATTGGAAGAATTGTTGCTCATGAGATGTCATTTAAGGATAAGGAGGAACTTCACAACAAGTCAAGTGGTGCTTACAAAGCCTCAAGTGAAGCCCCCACATCATCAAGTGAGAAACACACCTTCAATGAAGAATTGAGCTTAATGGTGAAGAAGTTCAACAAATTCTACAAGAGTAGAAGCAAAGAAAGAAGCTCCAAGTCAAGGTCTTATAATGACAAAAGATCTTCTAGTCGAGAGCGAAATTGCTACAATTGTGGGAGACCGGACACTATTCCAATGAGTGTACGACACCCTACAAAAGAAGAGAAGACTCTCCAAAAAGAAGAAGTAGAAGAGAAGAATCACCACCAAGAGAGAGGAGGAGTAGAGATGATCGTTATGAGCGAAGACCCTCACGGAGAATCAAGGATTCGGAAAGGAAGGACAAGTCATCAAAGAGCTACATAAAGCGAAGACATCAAGCTCATGTTGGTGAATGGGTATCCGCTCAAACTCCGACAATCACTCCGATAGAAGCTATCACTCCGACTCCGAACATACTTAAGATGAAGGTGTTGCCGGTCTAGCACTTGTGTCAACCAACTCCTACGACATATTTGAGTCACCAATTAAAGGAATTGGAAGATGCTTCATGGCCAAAGGTCCAAAGATAACACATCCTGAGTATGTTGATTTCAATAGTGATGAAGATGACTTGCTTGTAGATGATGATTTACTTGTTGACAACTCTAGTGATGAATACTATGATGAAACGTCAATTAATCATGCTAATCAAGATAAAACGAATGACAATGATAAGGAGAAGATTGAGCATCTTACTAAAGAACTAAACTCTCTTAAGTTAGCTCATGAAACTATCTTCGAAGATCATCGAGAACTTTTAAGGGCTCATGAGAAGTTACGCTTTGAAAAGCTCAATCTTGAGCAAGAGCATGAGTTCTTAAAAGCAATCAATGATGATCTCCGTAAGAAAAGTTCTTCTTACATTGCCAAGCGTTTACTCTTATCTACTTACATGCCTCAAGTCAAGTCTAGTAACAAGATCAAGAAAGATTCTTCCTCTAGTAGTAACAATAATAATGTCAAATCCTATATTTTTGCTTCTAGTAGTTCTCTTGATTCCACTAATGATTCTCTTAGCCAAGTTACACTTGAGCAAGAAAATAGCTTATTGAAGGGAATTATAGAGAAAGGTGTATACAAGAGCCTTGCCGGGAGTAAGCAATTCGAGGAAACTGTCGCAAGCAAGGAAGGCACCTGGAAGAATCAAGGTGTTGGTTTTGAACGAAAGTTCAATGCCAATGGAGTTGAGTGGGAAGAAGATCAATACCCCAAGACAAAGTTTGTTCCTCAATAAGAGAAGTATGATCCTACTTCCTTCAAGGGAACACAAGCACAAGATGATCTTCCACCACAAGACCACAAGAACAAAGGAAAGGATAAGCTTCAAGAAGAGATTGATGCATTTGAAGAGGCACCTAAGGTCTCGGTCAAGTGGATTCCCAAGACTACGTCAAGTTCTACCTCATCAAGTACAACTACAACTCCAAGGATTCCCATCAAGATGATGTGGATCCCAAGAAGAAGAACTAGAGAGTTCTTGAGGGTGACTCCGCCAACATATTTCACTCATATCATTATGGCAAGGACAAGTGCAATCAACTTCCATATCTTGCACTAGTTCAAGGAGTCACAAACCCTCATGTTGGTAAGGCAAGGGACAAGGTAACCTAATGATTTCATGGACATCATTTTGTGTGTGCATCACTCTATGTGTATGGATATACTTGTTTGTTCCTTGTGGGACTAACCCATGTAGGTATTGAAAGTGCAACTCACTCCAAAGGATTGCTCCAAAAGATCTACATCAACATTGAGCATCCACATCTCCAACACCTACATGAAGTCATCATCGACAAAACCCAAGGTTAGTTCATCCCTCTTAGGGGATCTCACATCTAGGGGAGCTTAACTCTAAGAATTGAGTCAAAGCAACTCTAATGATGTGAACACATAAATGCTTTATGTAAAAGTGGTAACCCCACTTGAGCTTAAACGATGAGTATGAACTATGATCAAATGTCTATCATTTGACTCCTAAGTCAATATACTCATATATAGATGACCTAGTCATCGCCAATTGTTTGATAGATGCTAGAATTGGTTGTGCATGCTTTGCCACATATTTCATTTGCCATCTTATTGTGTGAGCATGTTGGTTGCATACTTTACTCATTCGAGGACATCCACTTGTTGTTTTGATTGATTGGCTTCTTTTTCTTCGCCCAAGTGGATGGACAAGAATGCCTAAGAACCTTCTCTAGCTATCTATGCTTTTCTCGTCTCAAACTCTATTCATGCTACATCACAAAATTTGATCAAGTCGAATCTGAACCACTGCGTGTGAGGAGCACTCGGAGTCCCCGATTCGTCATAGACTTAAACTTCCAAAACTTCTTTGTGATTCTCGGTCTCACCGATTCCTCCATTTCGGTCTTACCGAGATCACTTAGCCGATCTAGGTTTTCAATCTCGGTGCAACCGATTTGAACTCTTTGGTCACACCGAGTTGCAATAACTGTACACAGTTTTGCATCTCGGTGCCACCGAGTTGTTCAACTCGGTCACACCGACAGGGTCGGGCTATATATAGCCACGGGCAAAAATTTGGAAATTTCTCCGAACCTCTTCGCCCGCGCAATAGCTCACTCTGCCTCCGTGGTCTCCGGATCGTCTCCTTGTCGCCAGCTGCCTCCTGTCGCTGGTATCCGCCGCCATCAACGAAATCCGCCGAACTAGGGTATGCACTCAATCACAGTGCTTTCCTCGTCCGATTCTCAGCACATTGTGTTCTTATTGATTCTTGCCACGATTGAAACACTCCTATCCAGTCAATGCAATCCTTAGAATAGTTTTGATTCGAAAAATTTAGGGTTAGGTTTCATGAAACCATCTCGGACCCACCGAGTTAAAAAACTCGATCCCACCGATTTGGCTTATGCCATTGCACTAGTGAGACTCGGTCTGACCGAGAATTGCTAATCGGTGAGACCGATTTTAGGACTTTGTGAAACCCTAGCAGTCTCGGTGCCACCGAACTGTGACTCGGTCTGATCGAGTTCATCAGTTTAGGTTCCAAAACTACTTCGGAATCACCGAGTTTGAAAATCGGTTGATCCGAAATGCTTTCCGTGGAAAACTAAAACTGAATTTTTGAGTCATTCTTTTGCAAAAATCTCTGCATTTTGTGATGCTCATCCACTCTACCTCATCTATAACTCTTCACAGGTCAGCGATCGGTGTTTGCAGCATGTCGCACTGTAGTGACATCGAGAACATGTCGAGGAGCGGTGAACATGAGTGAGGGCACTAGTCCCTCCGGCTATTCAGATGAAGGCAGCGAGGAGCACCCCAAGCAATTTGCCTAAAGCTGCCACCAGCAAAGGAAGAAGAAAACCTCAGATTCTCAAGATGAGGATTATAGGGCGAAGAGGATGAGGCAACCTCCAAGAAGGCGGTGCTCAAAAAGGAGTATGGCTCGACATATAGCACAAAGCCCGGACTCAATAGGAAGGTTCCTGCCAAGAGGACACCTATGCCAAAGGTCGAGCATCAACTCAAATTCCTGAAAAGCCTGATCCCAAAGAGCCAATTTCATGAAGGAAAGAAAAGGAAAGAAAGGGTCAAGAAGACCACAATCGGAGTTATTGGGAAGTCTTCCATGATGGAAGAGGAAGAAGAGATTGTCACGCCAAAGACTCCAAGGCACCAAAGCTTATGGGTGATGCTATAAGATCGAGGGCTGCCACATCTAAGCCCAAGGAAGCACCCAAAGCTGCCCCCAAGGCCAAGTTCTGCACCAAAGAGGAATACCAGAGTATTCCAAATTGCTGAGAAGAACAAGGCCCCAAAGTGCCTAAGGTTCTTGATGAAGAAGATGAAGAAGGACAAGTTACGAGGAAGCTCAAGCCCAAGATACCAGACCACAATGATGCCCATCCTGTGGTGAGGACATGAAGATCGAAGAGACAATGGGTTGAGGCTATGGAGGATGATAGATCCATATGCCACAAGGAGAAGAACTATCAGGACTACAGGTTCCACACCAAGGAACAACATGACTTTTATGAGACTATTCTGCTGGATAAGAAGCCCATAGTGTGTGATATGAGGTGGGTCGATCGAACCTACATGAAAGAAAATGTAGAGCACTATCCTGGAGTGCAAGACAGTTTTATTCTTTGTTGGAGTTGCAAACTTCGTTGGGCAAAAGCTCACCAACTGGAACGATGAACTTATCATGCAGTTCTACTCCACAACACACTTTTATCCAGATGGCAGGATAGTGTGGATGTCTGAAGGTACAAGGTACCAGTCAACTGTTGAGGAGTGGGCAAAGCTGATAAATGCCCCAAAGGAGAATGAAGATGACCTGGATGTATATGCCAAGAAGAAAATGGACCACAATTCCATGGCACACATGTACAAGGATATCCCAGACACAACCATTGAGACACATAAGTTTGGATCAGTCCACCTCCTTCTGTCAGGGCTGCCAACTATCAACTGCATCTTAAGGCACACTCTACTGCCTAAGTCTGGTGACCACAACATGATTAGAGGGCATGCAATCAACATGTTGCATTTGTTTGATGTGCCACAGAAATTCAAAGTCATGAGCCTTATGGTTGAAACCATTAAGAGGACTGCAGCAGACCCGGAAGAGAAGTTGTGGATATGCCCCTCGGATCCGTGGAGTTGATTAACTCAAAGATGGGCACAGGCAAACATCTATTGGATAAAGAACATTTTCCAATTTATCCCGACTTTGAGGACAATGAGGTTGTCACGAATGAGAATGATCCATCGTCAGTTCAAGCACAAGAGAAGAAGGAGAAGGCAAGGAAGGAGAAGGCTGCCAGGATGCCAACTCAAGAGGAGGCATCTGAGTATTTCTTGAAGAACAAGCAGGAGCAGCTTGGATACTTAATAGCATCAACACTGAGGATTGAGAAGGGACTGGCCACCCTCACTCAAAATCAGGAGAGCTTGGAAAGAATCATGGAACAAAAGTTCTATGACTTAGATGTGAAAGTAATCTGAGATTGATCTGCTGTGGAGCAACTACTGAGGATGACATGCAGGAGAGGAAGGGCAAAACAACAACTGATGCATTTGCCAGAGTGCCTAGAGCCCAGAGGTCATCTGCTGTGCCAGTTCCTGACACCAGAGCCACTTCATCTGCACCAGCTACAACCTCAGTGCCACTAGCTCCAGCACCTACATCAACTCCAGCTCCATCTACTTCAACTGAAGCTTTCTTCCTCGGCGCTATCCGGACACCACCACCTGAAGATCAATCCCGAGAGTTGATCTAGCACAATGCATTTTCTATGAACTTTTTGGTAACTTGTTGCCAAAGGGGGAGAAAATGTATAGATCATAGGCTTCGAGAGAGAGAGAGAGAGTGTTGCTTTTGTTCTCTCTTGATTTGGTGTTTTTTTAAAAACTTGTTTGCTTTTGATTGCTTGAGTTACTATGTTTGTGAGACATTGATGATCATGTGTTTGATCATAAGCTGCACTTATGCATGTTTGATGATATTATCTTATCTATCATATGTGATCATTCACTGTGCTTGGTGATGAGTGCATGTATTCAATCCGTATCATTTTGAGCGCTCCACCAAGATGTATGTGACATGGAAGAGTAACCCATGAGCCTAATTCCTTGTGCATTTGCAGTCCAAAGCAAATCTTAAACTATGAACAAATTTAGGGGAGCTCTTGCTTATCACATACTTCTCAAAGCGACGATGTTTTTCAATCTTATTATCATTTGTCGAAGCTTTGATCTATATGTTGTCATCAATTACCAAAAGGGGAGATTGAAAGTGCAACTATCCCTAGGTGGTTTTGGTAATTCATAACAACATATAGCTCATTGAGCTAATGCTATTCCAAGATGAACATTTCAGGAAAGCTCAATGAATGGCATGTCATGGATGATGAAAGTGGATCCCTCAAAATGCTAATGACAAAGGATTGGCTCAAGCTCAAAAGCTCAAGACTCTTCATTTTATATTTTAGTGATTCAAGATCACATTGAGTCTATAGGAAAAGCCAATACTATCAAGGAGGGATGAGGTGTTGCTTAATGAGCCTCTTGCTTCATGTGCTTAGTGATATGCTCCAAACCCTCAGCCTACTTTCTCACATCCACATATGACCTAAACCTAAAGCCAAAATCGGTCTCACCGATTCTTCCTATCCCGCGCCACCGATTCCAAAAGTCATAGCCACTGCCACAAACCCTAGGCAAATCGGTTCTACCGATAGGGATCTCGGTCTCACCGAGATGGGATTGTAATCTCTCTGTTTCCTTTTCGTAACTTTTCGGTCTCACCGAAAAAACGGATCGGTCCCACCAAGATTGCAATGTAAACTTTCTGTTTCCCTTCCATAACGTTTCGGTCTGACCGAAAGAGCGAATCGGTCCCACCGAGTTTACCTGACCAACTCTCTGGTTAGCTAATTACCAAAATCGGTCTCACCGAGTTTGTGTAATCGGTCTCACCGAGATTATGTTATGCCCTAACCCTAACCATATCGGTCCTACCGAGATGCAAGTCGATCCACCGAAAACCCTAACGGTCACTAGGTTTACTAAAATCGGTCTGACCGAGTTTGTTGATTCTGTCCCACCGAGATTGGTAAATTGTGTGTAACGGTTAGATTTTGTGTGGAGGCTATATATACCCCTCCATCTCCTCTTCATTCGTGGAGAGAGCCATCAGAACAAACCTACACTTCCAACTTACCATTTCTGAGAGAGAGCTACCTACTCATGTGTTGAGACCAAGATATTCCATTCCTACCATATGAATCTTGATCTCTAGCCTTCCAAGTTGCTTTCCACTCAAATCTTCTTTCCACCAGATCCAAATCCTATGAGAGAGAGTTGAGTGTTGGGGAGACTATCATTTGAAGCACAAGAGCAAGGAGTTCATCATCAACGCACCATTTGTTACTTCTTGGAGAGTGGTGTCTCCTAGATTGTCTAGGTGTCACTTGGGAGCCTCCGACGAGATTGTGGAGTTGAACCAAGGAGTTTGTAAGGGCAAGGAGATCGTCTACTTCGTGAAGATCTACCGCTAGTGAGGCAAGTCCTTCGTGGGCGACGGCCATGGTGGGATAGACCAGGTTGCTACTGTGGACCCTTCGTGGGTGGAGCCCTCCATGGACTCATGGCAACTGCTACCCTTCGTGGGTTGAAGTCTGCAACAACGTGGAGTGCGATAGCACCACCTATCGGAACCACGCCAAAAACATCCGTGTCTCCAATTGCGTTTGAATCCTCCAAACCCTTCCCTTTACTTTCTTGCAAGTTGCATGCTTTAATTTCCGCTGCTCATACACTCTTTGCATGCTTGCTTGAATTGTGTGATGATTGCTTGACTTGTCCTAAGATAGCTAAAATCTGCCAAACTCTAAAACTAGGAAAAGGCTAAGTTTTTAATTGGTCAAGTAGTCTAATCACCCCCCTCTAGACATACTTCAAGGTCCTACACATCTCCCCCGCCCACGGGCGCGGTGGCTCGCAGGATGAGGTGAAGCTTGTTTACGAGTAGTAGTAGTAGTAGTACTACTACTACTACTACTATACGCCTTTACGCCCGCTCCCTCGCCCACGCGCGCGGTGGCTCGCAGCACGAGGAGAAAATTTTACTACTCCCTCCGTTTACTCCTTGTCCCTACTATGTACTTTGGTTAGTACTCCCTCCATTTACTTATACAAGGCCACTATAAAAAAATACATTTTACATCTATACAAGGCCACAAATAGTAATCGAGACAAAAGTTACTACTCCCTCCTTTCCAGTTTATGGCTCAATTTCAAAATCTCTCCAACCAAGGTAGACGGTGAGTGGTCGAATTAATTTTGTAGTTTGCACAAGTAATTAGTACGCTCATTTTTCTCAAGAAGTTATGTTTACCGAGGCATTAATTAGAACAAATGCATGAATGACCACTAAATTTCCATGAACTTGTACATGCTGGTTAGTTTCCTCTTGACACTGCTTGCGTCGGGTGATCTAACGCACCTCGAAATCCAACATGTAATGGTACTACTACTAGTATAGTAGAATTGAGACTTATCAAACGGAAAAACGAATGTTTTTAGATGAGCCTTATAAACCCTAGTGGGTACATACTCCGTAAAAACAGATTTTTCCAAAACTAAGTCACTCCCTTTCATGAATTCTGTAGTATACTCCTCCGTCAACGCTCCCTTTCATGAATTTCATACTTCACATCGGCTGACATGTAGGACATATAGCAACCGGTCGACGTGTCAAGCACCAAATAACAATCTTGAGAACAGCGGGGGACACACCCACTGCATCGCCTAGTAGTAGTAATGAGCAATGAGACGTCAAATCACAATGCCGCACCTTCCTGCAGACGGATGAAGCAACCATTATTTCACACTTGGTTCGCCATCATCTCAAACCACGTACTAGTATTGCTTACGCCTCAAGAGGGAAACACGCATCGCCTTGGTACATCATGACACGTGGGACCGCATGATGTGCCATGCTCCCCCGATCGCTCGGTAAAATCACCTCATTTTTACTATACTTCCTCCGTATCGGTTTACTACATGGCATGCACGTAGTTCTAGGTTGAGAATTTAACTGGCTATATATGTGATGAACAGTACTCTAGCCTTTTAAAAAATGTATACTTTTGTACAGTAGTACTATCGATGGATTGCGCCATGGAGCAAAAATTGAAATTAAAAAAAGGTGGTACATATAGAGAGCGCTCATCGCCAAATTATGCATATAGTACTATTAAAAAAGCTAGTACATGCTTAATTGGGGTGCTAAATTCTATTAAAGAAATACTAGTAGTATGTACATACTGAAGAGTTAAAGTAAGGAGAAGAAATGTAACATAGTTCTCACGGGGCTCGACAACACACCCCTCAAATTAAACTAAGCACACCTGAAATTAAATTATGAAACTAATCCGGTAGACACTGCATTAGAAGTTTAGAACCACCATGAGCAATGACACTGCCACCTTACTCGGAGTCCTTGTCCACGTCCTTGACTTCGTCCTTGTCCCTATTCCTCTTGGCCGATACTTCCTTGCTTGAACCGCACACTTGGCTGTTGCTCTTCATCCAACCCTTGTAGATATTGAAACAAAGGTAGCCATCCATTGCAGTGTAGTGGATGTGGTCTATATCTAGTACATTCCGCTGCCATGCATGACGATGAAACATGTAATGAGGTTTCTCCAATTTACGGTACGAAGGATGAACCATGGCCCCTGCCAGGTCGGCGTGAAGGTCGACGAGAGGGCACCGGCCGATTCTTACGGAGGTCGAAGGGGTTGCCTACAACGAGGCCGATCCGACCCAGGACTTCTTCATCGTTCTTAAAGTCTACAGTAACGAATTTCACTGTTTTGTCCTTGAGGAAGTTCTTAAAATCCTGACACTCAACGTCGGCATGGCATATGTGGTAGACCAAGCAAACGTTATGTACGCTAACCTGGATCACGACGGGCTTCTTCCTCTCTTCATCCTTTAGATCCTTCTCTCGTCCCAGGACTGTGGTGTACTCAACATCTAGCCCAGCGACCCACTCATCATCTGAGTTTTCGAACATGCGTCTGAAGCGAGAAAGACATCATTTCACCGTCGCGGAAGAACGGGTGTAGATGACGTCGAACTCATCGCCGGTGATGGTTCTAACCTTGTACTCACCGCCGATCGTGGAGATTTGGGACGCCATGGATTTGGGAGGAGGGTTAGGATTAGTGGAACTGCCGTAATGTGAATGGACGGGACGACTAGGAGCGAACCGCCGTAGTATTGAAGGGACGTGCGGGGACGAGTAGTAATGCGAATCGCCCGGCGTCACGACAGGGTAGTGGCTTTCCATTCTCCCATGATACTAGCTTCCGAGAGCCCTTGGATCTGAGATCGAACGGTTGCATGGCATGATTCTAGACCTATGGGTGAATATCCTATCCTGGAGGGTTATTCTGCAAATTTTCAGCAACTTAGCATGCGACCGTTTGATCTCAGATCCAAGGGCTGCCAGCAACCTGTATCGTGGTCGCGCCTACCACGACCGCCGCGTCGCTCGTGCGGTCGCACCCTTGGAGATTTAACACGGTGCGTTAGGCTATCTGATGTTGGCATGTCATACATAGTCATCACTTAGTCACTCATACTACAACAAGGTTTTGGCTATAAGGTTGGCTATAAGTGTATTTATTCTTTTACTTCTCTCTATATCTTTCTTCATACTCCCTCCGTCCCATAATATAAGAACATTTTTTACACTGGTGTAGTGCCAAAAACGTTCTTATATTATGGGACATAGGGAGTACTAGTATTTATTGCATTTGCCAAGGAGTGACCTCTTCCAATGAAATGGTGTTGCTAAGTTTGCTTCATTTAATTAGCTATAGACTCAAAATTGTCTTTTCACCTAGGTACACGCGCTTAGCACCATTTCTTCCTTAGGTCACCAAACTAGTCTCTCTCTTCTTGATTAACTTGCCACATCAGACTTTATGCCTATGTGGCAAGCTTAAGCACCTATAGGAGCAAGTAAAAGTAAGTACAATAGTGCGCTTTACATGGCATTTTTGCATATGTGGAGGAAAGAGAGGCAAGGAAAAAGTGGAGAAGTGGGCTCTCATGCAAGAGCCAGCCTCTACTACATGGTGGAGCATTGGGAGAGGCACTTGTATGGAGGTGGTCAGGAATCTGGGAGACTCACGCCGGTCGTAGCGCTGCAGTTAAAATGATAATGGCAAGTCAAATCACGGGGCCCCACCTGTCCAGCAGTAACTCGGTGTCAAATCACACAGCCCTATGTTTGCAGCAGCCTACCCCCTCGTCTTCTCGCGTCTGTGTCAAACCGACTAGGCGGAACTGCCCTGCCTACCGCGTAGGAAAAGCCCCGCCCTCGACTTTTAAATACAACTACATCCGCTTAAGAATCCAATGATATACTTTTTGTGACATAGTAACTCATATTTAGTTAGTCAAATGGATGACCTAGAACTACGTGCAGGCCCTATAAACCGAGACGCCTAAAAAACCGAGACGGAGAGGGTAGTTCAGCACGTATCTTTTTAGATCAATATAGTCGGGATTCACCAAGGAGCAAAACCAAGTGGTAGGCTGCTCCTGTCGTGTTGGCGTAGCAACTCAAGCAGGGTTAGTCCACACACGAAATGGCGACACACTTAACAGGACCCCTTTGGCCGACATGTGGCTCATCCACCGTCTTGTTCCACGTGCGATGCACCAAATTACAGTTCGGAGCAGCGGTTGGAATTGGAGGCATCCCGGTCGTAGCGCCGCAGTAGTAGAAAATAAGTGATGAGGGGTCAAATCACAAAGCCCCACCTTTCCCGCATTAAGCTGGACGAACGAAGCAACCATCATTTCACTCTAGGGCGCAAGAGCATAAAGAAAAGAGAAAACAATGATGCGTGCGGCAACTACCTAGGGCACCCTAGGGTAGGGGTCTCCACTACAGATCCTTTTTTTGAAAGCGCCTACACTACAAATCGGCTTCTCCCTCATCCTCTTGAAGAAAAGCGATGATGAGTGCGGCGGTAGGGTTTGTAGGAGTACTACGCGTCTTGAGGCCACGTCGTAGTAAACGGGTTCAGTCGACGCCTTAAATATGTGTGGGCCGCTTGGTTTTATGGGAGCGAGGCATCATTTTGGGTTCGAGGACCAAAGGAGATATAATGCGTACAAAAAATTGTGGACGTAGGTTTGACCGAAAAGGCAATGATGCATGGGCCTGCATTTTGATATACTCGGGGCAGCGTGAAATTTTCTACTCTACTCAAAACTAGTAAGGTACACATGTATTGAACGCATGAGATTTGAAACCAAATTATGAATAAATACACACTATAGCATGTAAAGCTTTGAGTCATATATGCATGATGTAGATGTTCGTTTAGTTCTTATAGTTCATCTCATTCAAAATCAATTAGTTTTATAAAAATGTTAAGATTCATGGGGTTGTGCATTGTACTCCCTCCGTTCCAAAATAGATGACTCAACTTTGTACTAACTTTAGTACAAAGTTAGTGCAAAGTTGGGTCATCTATTTTGGAACGGAGGAGTAAATCATAAAGTAAAAACAAATAATGGCAATTCATTTAGAAAAAATTAATCAATTATGATACAGAAGATTCTAGAATAAAGGAGAAGTGCTTGTGTTTTGAGGTTTGTGCATTATGCTTAAGTTCAACCATGGAGTCTTCTAAATTGTACATGTGGCGGAATCTGGTGGAATGTTGATGATATCCAACGGCCAAGAGTGCTCGGATTTGCCTATCTATGCACTGTCGGGTTAGCTTCATCCAGCGACCATCTTTCAAAGTTATTGGCACACTATATAGTTCTTGTGCCATAGTTGCATGTTTTGGAAAAAAGCTACTAGTGGGTTGTACTATCTATTTAGGAATAGAAGATGTATACACTAGTAGAAAAAGGGTCAAACGTGAAGCACATTAGTGCCGGTTTGGATTTGAGCCGGCACTAATGTATACATTAGTGCCGGTTCCAACGGCTAGCCGGGCCGCTTTAATTAGTACCGGTTCGTGGCTAACCTTTAGCACCGGTTCGTGCCACGAACCGGTACTAATGAGAGTGGTGGCAGGATGTTGTCGGTGGGGCCCCTCCAGGCCCTTTAGTACCGGTTCTTGGCACGAACCGGTACTAAAGGTATTCCTACATAAACCCTTCGTCCACCCGAGCTCGCTCTGTTCTTCCCCTTTCCCTCTCCTCTCTGTTCTTCCCCTCTTCCTCTCGAGCTCATCACACATTTTGCCCAAAATTTGTCAAGATTTGAAGGCCCCATCCATTCAAATGATCACAAAGGTTAGCAACTTTGTCCTTTCATCTCTCATTGCTAGATTAGCTCTTGCAATGCTTTATATAGTGATTAATTTGTGAGTTTAGTAATTTGGGAGGAAATATATATATGTGCTAGTATTTGATTTATATGCAATTTGAGGTCAAAAATAACACTTAGTTTGCATATGTAGGTGTGTTTTACTTAGTGCCTTCTAAATCTCCGTCGTAACCACCGTTGATCGCCCGCACCACCTTGTGGTGAGCCTCTTGTTCATGAAATTTATATAAAAAATTGATGTTTGTGTGATTTGGATATATAGTTACTCGTATAACTATCTTACCCGTACGTTGTTTGTTATACATAGTGCCATGGTTTTGATATCCGTCCCCGTCGGCCCTCGTCCTTGTTATGATTTGGATGTGGTATATTCTCTTTTAAAACTATTTGTTGCATTTCGTGTTTATGACAAATTATGCCCATCAAGTTGACATAGATATTTTTATCTAGGAGGTATGTGAACCGGAAATTCCAACCGACCCTATTGTCGAGAGGTTAAATTTAGTTGAAAGAGAAAACAAGTACTTGAAAGAAAAATTGAAAAGAATTGAGGGGAGAAGATGGAATTGGAGTTGCATGTTGCCGATGTAAATGCGATGATCACAAGATCAAGATGGAGAAAATGCGCTTGAAGATTAGAAATATTAGAAAATATGCCATCGATAGTGAGGCTTGGTATCATTATGCTGTTAAATCAATTGTTACCTTAGTTGCGATCTTGATCGCATTTGTTGTTGCATTTAAATGCTTTAGCTAGAGAGTTATTTGTTTGTTGCATTTAAGTGTTGTATGAACTTTATGTATGAAGTTGTATTAATTTGGTCTATCGGTGTTGTGTAATGAAGATGAGCGGCAATGGATGTACGATGACCGATGCTCTCCCCGATTCGTTGAGGGCGTGCATACTTTTACGCTATGCGGTTGAGGCAAACAAGCGGGCGGATGGTTTTATGCCTTGTCCATGTCTTTGGCTGTAAGAATGGTCGCAATTACTCTCGTCAAGAACCATTCACGTCCACTGTTTGAGTCTGGTTTCATGCCCCACTATAATGTTTGGACCAAGCACGGAGAAAGAGGGGTTATGATGGAAGACAATGAAGAAGAAGAGGACGACGACAACTATCCTGGCCATGGGTTCCCTGAATACGATGATACAACAATGGGGGAAGAAGCTGAGCCGGTAATGCGGGAAGAAGCTGAGCTGGCAATGCGGGAAGAAGCTGAAGAAGAGGCATCAGATGAGCCCGTTGATGATCTAGGTCGGGCCATTGAGGGGGCTTCTACCGGAAAACGTTCGATTAGCCATTGTGAAGCTATGTGCATTTCTCAATGCAATCTCTCAGAAGGTAATCAATCCAGAAATCATATCAAGGTTACAGAATGATTTGGTGCAATGTCTTGTCGATTTCGAGTTGGTGTTCCCACCATCCTTCTTCAACATCATGACGCACGTCCTAGTTCACCTATCTTGAAGAGATTAATGTTTTGGGTCCTGTATTTCTACACAATATGTTCCCCTTTGAGAGGTTCATGGGAGTCTTAAAGAAATATGTTCATAACCGTGCTAGGCCAGAAGGAAGCATATCCAAGGGCCATCAAAATGAGGAGGTCATTGAGTTTTGTATTGACTTTATTCCTGATCTTAAGCCGATTGGGGTTCCTGAATCGCGGCATAAGGGCAGACTGGATGGAAAAGGCAATCTAGGAGGGGAACAAACAATATGTATGGACGGACATTCTCTCACTGAAGCACACTACATAGTTCTACAGAATTCTGCCTTGGTGGCTCCGTATATGGATGAACACAAGAATTTGCTACGCTCCAAATACCTAGAGCGGTCTGATGACTGGATTACACGTGAACAAACCAGGAGTTTCGCCCGGTGGTTGCGGATACCGCACCATGCATGACACCTCTATTGATGATGACGTGGACTTGCTGTCCCAGTTACCATCTTCGAATATAACGACTTTCAAAGGGTACGAGATAAATGGTAATACATTTTACACGATCGCCCAAGATAAGAAGAGCACCAACCAAAACAGTGGTGTCCGCTTTGATGCGTAAACCAAGACGGAAAGGAAACATATTATGGTTATATACAGGACATATGGGAACTTGACTATCGATGTGGTTTAAAGGTCCCTTTGTTTCGGTGCAAATGGGTCAATATGACACGAGGCGTAGTAACGGAAGACCCAGCGATGCGGAATGACAACAGTGGATCTCAACAATCTTGCGTGTCTTGACGAACCATTCGTCCTAGCCAATGATGTGGCACGGGTTTTCTATGTGAAGGACATGTCTACCAAGCCAAGAAAAAGAAAAGATAAGGAAGCGAATGCATCGTACGATGAGCCAAAGCGACACATAGTTCTTTCTGGGAAGAGAAACATCATGGGAGTGGATGACAAGACAGACAAGTCAGAAGATTATGAAAAGTTTGTTGAAATTTCTCCATTCACAGTTAATATTGACCCGAGCATACCGTTATATGATGAAGATTTTCCATGGTTACGGTAAAGGGACACACGCGAAGAAAAAGTTTCACACCCAAAGATCCGGGATGTGATCGGCTTCACTATCATCACTTTCTTCCATGTTTCACACTCGAGGGGAATCTCTGTAATAGTTAGGGTAGTTATGTGTTTTGGCATTTGAAACGCGAAGAAATTTTATGTGCAAACAAATTCTTTCATGCCTTTACTGATTTTTAAAGTTAAGTTATTCACAAACTAGTGATTCACACTAATTTCAAATAATTCAAAATTTAAACTATTCAAATTTGAAAACTACGGGCACTAACAGAAAGTTTGTAATTTTTGTACCTAAAGCAAAAATATGCACAAAGAAACTCTAAATACACAAAAAAACAACACAAAAATAAATAAAGCAAAAAAAAATTAAAAAAGCCCGCCTACTAGGCCGTGAGCGGCTGCATACGACTAGAAACCCAACTCAGTAGTTGGGCGGGATGCAGCCCACAAAGGCTAAGTGGGCCTGAGCGCAACAAAGAACACGTGAGGCCCAGTTCCTGCTTTGGAGAGGAGCTTGAGAGAGCGACCGCACGGGGTTTATAAACCGGTCACGGTCGCCCATCGGCTAGCGAGGTGGGACTAAACTTGTCAAGACTGCACTGCTGCTTGTCAAGACTTCTTTAGTACCGGTCCTTGGCACAAACCGGTACTAAAGGGGGGGCCTTTAGTACCGGTTTGTGCCACCACCCGATACTAAAGGGGGTTGCTTCCCGCCGCTTGGGCTGGCCAAAACTGGCCTTTAGTACCGGTTGGTGGCTCCAAGCGGTACTAAAGGTGCCTTCTATATATACAACACTTTGAAAAATTTCATTCTCCCTCTGTTTCTTCCTCTGTTTCCCCATTGAACCGCCTTCGATCGATCGGCGCCGTCACCGACCCGTCGCCGTCGCCGCCCGTCCGTGGCCGCCCCATCACCGTCAGGCCCCGTCGCCGTCGCCGCCCGTCCCTGCCCCCGACCCGTCGCCACACTGCTCCGTCGCCCGCCCGTCCCGTCGCGCCGTCCTAACGTCGCCGCCCAGCGTCACGCCCGACCCTTCGCTGCACCTGGCCGTCGTCATTGCCGTCGCCCTGTGAGCTCTCCGCCTCTAACCCCTCTCCCTCGCCCCGGCCACCATGGGCGCCGCCCTCCCGAGCCCATACACACACACAAGCATGATGAACACACACACGTATATATGTATGAATGCATGTATATATTAGTATATACGTATTTTGTATGTTTAATTAGTTTAGATTTTTAGATTATTGTTTTTTCACTAGTATATATGTATGAATGCATGTTAGATGGATATAATTAGTGTTTAATTAGTATGGGCTTTTTTATATAATGTTGTTTTTCTGTTTTTAATGGATGTATAGAAGTTGTTTTTTCTGCTTTTAGTGTTAGATGCTTAATTAGTACGAAATAGCATATAGAATTTTGACATATGCTATGATAGCATAATTAGTGTTATATAGAAATGTTAGTTATCAAAATCCAATCATTAAAAAATATTACTTTTTGCGGGCATATAGCTAGTATTTGTTCTCGACGATGCCCGGCCCGCATCCTCGCCATCGACCCTTCATGACGATGTCCGGCTGACCCATGTCCGGACTGGGCTCCGCTGGCTGGCACCGGGAGGTGCTGCTGGAGGCGCGCCCGCTTGATGAGGAACCCGGCCCGGGTCCCGTCGTCGACCCGATCTCGTTTGGTGGCGTTCGCGTGGACCAGTTTGGTAGCGGAGGGCAGCCCAGCCGGAGGTGGTACGTCGCCCGTGTCGAGGAGGAGGACGAGCACGTCCATCGCTACATGGTTGCGTTAGAGGGCGGCAGGTTCTCCAATACTGGCGATTTCTTGAGGATCTCACTTCAGCTATGATCCTGTGAGGGTTCCTTCTCTTTGGGTGTCCACCGCCCGCGCCGCAGGAACCGCGAGTGTCCTAGATTATTCTGTAGTATTCGATCTTTATTAGCTACCTAGCCGGTGATGTATTCGATATTATATCTATTATTCGAGACGATGTATTCGAGATTATATCTATTATTCGAGACGATGTATTCGAGATTATATCTATTATTCGAGACGATGTTTTCGAGATTATATCTATTATTCGAGACGATGTATTCGAGATTATATCTATTATTTGAGACGATGTAATTTGAATACTAAATTGTTTTGTATTTCTTTTGGATTAGTTAAATAAAAGGTATGGCGGACAATACCGGCAGAGAGGGAGAACGGGCCATGTTCGATATGATACGCCATCCTCACGGGCCAGATGATGATCAGAATGAAGAAGATTATGACGGCTCCAAATTTCTAAACAACACCGGAGAGGGTGATATGATATTCGATCGCGACGACCGAATTGATGAAGTCATGAACTATGATTATTATGATGACGAAGAAAATGTTGATCTTGAAACAACAAAGACCGGCGAGGTATATATATTTATATAAGCAGGCATCTGGTGATCATCACATGTTTTAAATGACTTGAAGATATATTAACGAATCGATCTTTGTTCTTTCAGTGATCCGGATCGAGGAAATCTTCAGACAAAAGGACGAAACGAGGCCCGAACAAAAAGTTGAAGGAGGGCGTAAAGTACAATATCGAGGCAATCAGACCTAATGGCGAACCATTAGCGCCTAAGAAGATTGCGGACAAGTTCGTTCGTCAGTGCGGAGTTCTTGTGAAGGACCAACTCCCGATCTCCCTTCAAGATTGGAGATAGCCAGCAAAAGACAAAAGACAAAAAGACAAAGAGGACGCTGCTCCACGTCCAGATGTTACTTTTGTCGACAAAAAACAAAAAGATCTGCTTTGGGATACTCTCATGGAACATTTCACCCTACCGGATCATTTCACGAAGCGAGATGTGCAGAAAGTCAAGGACGCTGCTCTTAGGAAGATGGCGGTTGCATTCAAGAACCACAAGAATCGTGAATGGGACAAGTACGTCAAGGGAGGAAGGAAGACTTCAGATTCGAGGGAACACTACGTAACCAACGTGCTCATTGGGACGATTTCGTGAAATTCAAGGATTCGGAATTAGCTAAGGAACGGTCGAGAATAAACAAGAAGAATGCCGAAAAAAGGATAAGTTCCATAAGTGGGGCCGGTGGCTATCGGTGGCAATGCCTAAGTGGGATAAGTGAGAAAGAGATGGAGGATGCAGGTGTCACTCCGGTTACTAAGAGCTGCCCCAGTGCGAGGACTTGGTTCTATGCGCATGGGGAGTTGGACCCAAGACAGGCAATGTTTCGACGAGGGCAAGTCTGAAGGGAGCCGACGATGCGATACTTGTTGCAATAGAAGAGGCACGATCGGGGTGTTCCAGTAACAGAGAGAACGATGAGCTTACGCGTGCCACGGGAAATCCTGAACACCGGAAGAACACGAGGCATGGGCGCTATTCCGTGGTATGAGGGTTTTCGATGGAACAACGACTACGAGAACCGTGCGAGAAAGAAGATTGCGGAGGAGAAGAAGAGGAAGATGGAGGAGGAGCAGAGGAAGCGGGACTATGAACGCCTTCAAGGACTAGAAGCAAGTCAAGCGGGATTGGCGGTCAAATTCCAGCGACAGCGAGGAGCGGATCGACTCACTTAGCCAACAAAGGGGTCTCGGCGGTACTGCAATGACTAGCGGCTGATCCAGCATTGGATAGCACCGCCCCATCCATGCCGAGAAGCAGCGTGTGTTCCGCCCCGGACGACGCAATGCTGGATAAATATCCCGTGGATGACATCACGGATAACACTAACTGCGAGCTACACGTCAAAATGAAGAACATATCCATGAAGGTGCGGGACGCCGTTGCTTTTACAAATCCCACCAAGGCAACCTTCCATTGCAACCCGATTCTAGCGGACTATGCTCGTGTCTTGGTTGATGAGGTGGTGGACCCATATTCGGACCTAGAGCTTGACATTCCTGGAGGTGACGACGAGCACTTTCTCGGAGAGGCCAAACATCGTGTCATCCTATGGAAAAAGGATTGCATCATCTTTCAAGGCCACCGACACCGCATCAGCCGACTCCTCGTCGAAGTCCGCCACCGAGTCAGCAGACTCCCGCTCCTGCAAGTCCACCAAGTCCGGCAAAGTGTCAGGCGACTCCTCCTCCAAGTCCGGCAAAGTGTCAGGCCACTCCTCCTCCTCCAAGTCGGCCACAGCGTCAGACGTCCACTCCTCCTCCAAGTCCGGCACAACCTCAGGCCACTCCTCCTCCAAGTCCGACAAAGTGTCAGGCCACTCCTCCTCCTCCAAGTCCGCCCCAACGTCAGACGTCCACTCCTCCTCCAAGTCTGGCACAACCTCAGGCCACTCCTCCTCCAAGTCCGCCTGACTTGAGCCACTCCTCCTCGTCCAACTCAGCCCCGTCAGCCGTCTCCGCCGCCTCATCAATCAAAGAAGAGACACCCCGCAGCTTTGGTGCGTAGCGGTACGAGTCGAGGTAGTAGATGAAGTACAGGCGGAGGCAAGCGATATAAATATGGTCCAAGCCTCACGCCTCTTTCGCAGAGGCCTTATGACAGGTCCGAGGAGGAAAACACAGCCATATCGAAGGCCCAGGTGGAATCCCATTTTGCACCGAAACCGCAACCGCCGCCAAGGGAGAAAGTGCCTAAGGAAACGATTGACCACTTCATTCGTATGGCTCAACCACCAGCTCCCAAGCCTGTTGACACAGACTATGAGCGCCACATCGAAGTTAAATCGAGCACGTCTATGTAAGGAGGCGAGCTCGGGATCGAAAGCAAACAACAAGCAGGTGTCGAAAAATGCGGAAAACCATTCCCCGGTGGGAGAACAGTAGCGGCATCGATCCCTAAACTTGTTGTGCCAACAACACGTGACAAGACGCTGTGGCGCCCAATATTATTGTGGGAAAACAGTTTACATTCCCGAGGTGGGCAATGTGGTAATAACCAAGGACCATATAATGCGGTGAAGTTCTCAACATCACCGTTGGACAACTCCTCGAGATCGAGCCCATGCACATGCTTACAGAGGATGAAATAAAACAGAAATATGTCCGGGCCAACCTTTGGTCAAGCCAGACAAGGTCAAGAACCTCCCAACGAGAATGTATGAATTGCATCAATGGTACATGAACATTACCAAGATTTCCAATCGATTGTCCCTCATGGTGAATGTTAAGGAGGAGCATTACTTCCATGAGAAAGCTCTGTTCGTTGAGTATTCTGAACTGTTTCAGTTATACAATCAAGACGCACTTGACAAATCTATAAATCGATTGCTATTGTGCGTAAGTGATTTCTTTACGTAATTTAAGTCTCAAGCTAGTCATAGTGATCCTTTTGATCAATCATTACCGTAATTATCCTCACTATATTCTTTTACGTGGTATTATGCGGGATGAAGATATATGAAATGAGAAAAGGTGGACGCTTTGGCATTGGGTTCATTGACCCAAACACCGTTAATGAATACACATTGAAAATAAATGCACATCATCAAAAGGCCGTGAGGACAACATGCTAGAGTTCTTGAAGCGCCTCAAATACAATGAAGATATACTACTTCCTTACAACTTCCAAAGTGAGTCACACCGTCTTGTACTACAAATTCTCTGTTTTGCCTACTAGCTAGCTACATGTTTTTGCTTACATATGCCCGCTTAATTAAGACATGCAAAGCGTGTGTGCATGCAGATTTCACTAGATCTTGTGTATCATTAGAGTCGGACGGAATAGTTGAAATCTGGACTCACTACTCAAAGCAAATCGACTATAACATCTTGTTTGGGATAGTCAATGTAATTTCAATCATTATTAACTATATATCTCGGCCTATTTAGTTCGTCATTTCATGATATGAACTATTTAATAACCCCTTTATTCATTTTCTTTGTCGGCGGGCAGGGCTTGGGTAAGGTTCATCAGCGTCACGGAAGGCGAATAGAAAAAAAAGCTTAAATGGTTTCGACCCAAGGTAAGTAATTAAGTAGTACTAGCTAGCTAGCTAGCTACCATCTCTTTAATTATCATGCTTGATTAATTATTATCTGATCAAATTCCATTCTCGTAAAGGCCACAAGCGGTAGGGACTGATCTGTGTGCATTCTGCGTTTGCGAGAACATTCGCATGATGGCGTCCGAAAGGAGCAGATCTCAAAGACAGGAATGTGTACGCTTGTCAGAACACTATTCACAATTTTTACACCATTATCGATATCTAGTCACACAACTAATACACATGCATATTGATCTCTTTCTTAATAGTTCACAGAGGTGTGGGACAAGCTCATAGAAACGGAGCGCGTAGAAGCACTTCAAGAGGAAATAGCGGGATTTTTGCTCGACCAGGTCATAAATCCGAAGGGAGAATACTATTACCCGCTACCGCCCCCATGAAAACCACTTCCAATTGTCATCGTGCTCCGAAGGCACCAATTAGGCTAATGCCACTGGCTCCGAAGGCAACATGCATATGTAGGAGAAATTTTATATAGCTATGCATGTGTGTTTGTGTGAATTAATTAATATGGTGGTTTGTGAGACATTGATGATATATATATATGCATGATTGGTTCTACTAGAAATTATATATATATATATATATATATATATATGCATAACGTGTACAATGTGTAGTATCGTAAAATACTAGCAAACGAAAAAGAATTAAAATGGAAACACAAAATTAAATGAAAAAGAAATCATAAAACTAAAAACCCCCCAAACCTTATAGTACCGGTTGGTGTAACCAACCGGTACTAAAGGGCTCCCTGCCCCCGGAGCTGCCTCGTGCCACGTGGTTGGCCTTTAGCACCGGGTTCGTCTTGAACCGGTACTAAAGGGGGCTTTAGTGACCACACTTTAGTGCGGTTGTGGAACCGCACTAAAGAACCTCTGAACAGTGCTATTGCGGTTACGCACTAGTGATACATGGAAGTTGTAGGGAAAGAGATGACATGGAGCATCTCAATTCCTATGAGTAGGGATTGGAAAAGAGATGTCATTTGGTTCACATCATAGGAACTTTTCTATTGAATCAAGAGATGACATGTATCTCAATTCCTATGAGGAGGGATTAGAAAAGAGATGTAATTTGGTTCATATCATAGGAACTTTTCTATTGAATATACGCTAATGTTTATTTTCCTTTGAAATTAAGGGAGTGTAGGAATCCATTCATATGAACCAAGTGGCTCTAAAGCTATAGAAATGATATCATGTTTATTTCCTTTGAAATGTGGAGTATATGAATCTATTCCTATGAACCAATTGGCTCTAAAGGAAAAAATCCTATAAAAATCATATCATATAGAGTTCCTATGATATTCCTCGACACTAAAGGATGCTTGAAATTGCTGCGGGTGATACGATGGTCTTTCTTTGTAGACTCCTCACCCAACTTTATAGTTACCTCTCAAGATGAATGAAATGATATATACATGGTATTCTACATGTGCAATTTGGTACACGAAAACTCGGTAAAAGTTTGCGAGGTTCTAATTTTCAATAAAGCTATATGCACTGCATTTCGGAGCGGAGGGAGCATACGGCAGTTGCTAACACTCACGTGGAAGATTTGTGTGTAGGAGGAGTGGCTGTTCTGTTAAATGACATGGCAAAACTGACACTGTCGGATGCCGATCTAACGGTTCTTACGGCGTTCATCAGGAAAAGGCTTGTGGCGAACGTTTGTCGGATAATGATTTACGGACACATGCATTGCATTGATACATGCCCCCCTCTCTCTCATGCACACGCACCCTCACGAGTCACGACTCTCCCGAGTCCTCTCGCAGACTCGCACGTCGCACCCACTGTCTATCTACAGGTAGACGTCACGCACATATGTGCTCTTCACACCCTACCCTCAGAACTTCTAAAAACAAAAAGGCAGTAGCGCACATTTTATTTTAGCTCACACGTCACACACTTGTACTATTACTCTTGCGGCGAACGTTCTTTGGGCATAGTATATTGTACTCTCACGAAGAGAAGCGGTGCACACACGCACTAGTTCTCTCACACCCACTCGTGGGTACATGTAGGAGCACATTTTTTTGAAGCTGGTACAACAAAATCACTCCACTATATATAAAAGCAGGAGCTTTAGCGCTTGCTTTACTAGGGTTCCTCTCGTTCACTCTCTCATGCTCTCCAGATGTAAGCAACACATAGGTGGCCACACTCTC
The DNA here is from genome assembly GCA_021605145.1 of Aegilops bicornis. Classification (NCBI taxonomy): domain Eukaryota; kingdom Viridiplantae; phylum Streptophyta; class Magnoliopsida; order Poales; family Poaceae; genus Aegilops; species Aegilops bicornis. The sequence continues at coordinate 568,702,118 of CM038675.1, forward strand.
TCTCAGCTCACGGCTGGTCACAAATCCGTAGGACAACCTCGGCAAGGGGCAGGGGTGTAGGTGCATCGTTCACGCTGTAAATCGTGGCGAGGGTGGAGACCAAAGGCTGCCAGCGTGTCCCGATCGGCCAGTGCCATTCTCTCCGAGAGCACCGGCTCAGAGGGCCTCCGACCCCTTCTTCCTTCCTGCGTATTGTGGCCAAGATGCGGCCTCCCGGCCTGTCTTTGCCACATGCCGACGACCCTCAGGTATATATTCCTTCGAAACCTGCCTTGCTCTACTACCCCAGCTCCCTTCGTGTGGATCCTTTTCTACTTCCGTCCGCTGTTCCAAAGCCACCTAGACTTCTACTATTATTAGAAGTAAAGCCTTCCGTCCGCTGTTCCAAAGCCACCTAGACTTCTACTATTATTAGAAGTAAAGCTAGTTCATACAGTCGACTGAAAGCGTTGGTTCAAACAGGGAAGAAAGTGGGAAAGATGTAGCATGAATATCATAGAGGACACAAGACGAACCTTGCCATGAACATCATAGAGGACGTCCCGCAGCAGCTCAATCATGTGAACCTTCATGAAGACAACCTCGTGGCCATGCCACTGATAAACTTGTTTGTGGAGGCATGCCACGTCATCTTCCTACGTAAGCTTGACAAGAATAGTATTCCTCACAAACGAAGGAGTAGCTTTGAACTTCTTGTGCTTCAGTACACCCTGGACAACACGCCTGACAACAGTGAGGCTGGAATACAACTCTTCATTGGTATAACCGCAAATGGCTTCCTGGATCCAACAGCCTAAGAACTCTGTTTTTCCAAAGGCGTATATTCAGATCGTCCGCCTCATAGCGAAAGTGACATGTACAACCACACAATCCTTATGCGCATCGTGGCTCTAATTGAAACAGAAATAAATTCTGAATTACTTTTCAGTATAAGAAACACAAGTTATTTAAACCACTATGTACAACATGGCATCGAAGCTAATAAAAGTTTGCATTATTAGTCACTACATACTTCCTTTTCTAAAAAAATCACCACATACTTAGATGAAAAATCACAACCGAGATCCGCAAAGAAGGAAATCACCTTGGGCAGCTCAGCGGGGGGGGGGGGGGGGGGACACAACCTCGAATGGGGAAAACTGCTCTGCGATTGCCACGGGGCTGCAACCTCAAAGCGGGCGTTGACCATCTCGATGTCACAGGTCGCCTCGGTGGTTGCCTCCATCTTCTTGGAGCTCTCTGTCTCGTGGGGATCAGCCTCCCGCGTCTGCTCCAATATCGGCAAATCTTTGCCTGGTTCTCCTTGGTCCATCATGAACTGACGAATACTAGGAGACCACTGAAAGGAAAACACAATCGCAATGATAATGAACCAAAAAAGAGAGTGAGGATCAGTTACTGCTTTGCAAAAGTTCTTTTTTCCCCTCTGAACGAAAATATACTAACATCACGGATCCGCTTACCTTCCCTTCGTTCGAAGAGAATAACAGTGGCAGATGCAAGTGTTGCCTTTCTTGAAGATGGTGAGGGAGAAGGGGATTCAGCGAAGAGTGAAATTATGGTTGCTTCGTCCGTCAAACTTAGACTGCGGGGAGGTGGGGTTTTGTGATACGACGGCTCGTTACTGCCGCGCTATGACCGGGGTGACTCTCTGCCTGCATAGTGCCTTCTAATTTGGTGGATGGCATTTGGTCCCGCGCGCTGCATGGCCCGCATGTCGGTGAACCAAAGTATAACGACATTCAGTAGAGGGAGACGTTTCAATGACCTAGGAGGAGCCAGAAGCGGTAGAGTGTCTCCACTATACTAGTAGTAATTGTTTTTACGGGTAGTCAGAGAGTGTCTCCACTGTACTAGTAGTAATTGTTTCTCGGGGCCCAAGACGAAACAGCCCATCCACACTAGTAAATAGTAAAATCAATTCAAAGCCCATATATTTCTTGAATGAGAGGCGCTACCCACACCCAAAGACACCGCCCCCCACAAAAACACAGGTGCTCTTCTTCCTCCTCGCTCCCACCCACCTCACGTCACCGCTCCACTCGTACCCCCAAATTCCTCACCTCACTCCTCTCTGAGAAAACCCCAGCTCCCCTTCTTCCTCACTCCTACAAAAACCCCAGCTCCCCTTCTTCTTCGGCTACTTTTCTACAACTAGGCTCGTCATTCGTTACTCTGCTCAAATCCGTGAGCGCGACACGACGCCCTCGAGGAAAATGGAGTCGGCTGACCCCAGCGCCAAGAAGATGAGGCTCCCGCCAGCGGCGACACCTGTTGTAGATCCCGCACCCGGCAGCGCAGGGAGAAGCGGCGACCCCGCCCCCACCGGATCCCAAGAACTCGTAGAATCTCGGGTGGACCGCATCAGCGATCTCCCGGACGCCATCCTTGGGGAGATCATCTCGCTTCTCCCCACCAAGGATTGCTGCCGCACCCAGGTACTCTCAATTCGGTGGCGCCCTCTATGGCGCCGTTCCCTTAATCTCGACTGTCGTCAGCTATCTCTCTTCAATGATTTTGAAATCCCCAGAGCCATCATCTCCTCCCACCAGGGCTCTGTTCAAAGCCTCTGCATCCCGTCATGCTACCTGAGCAAGCATACCATGCCCTGCACGGTGGATGCCTAGCTGAAATCCCCTGAATTCACAGAACTACAGCTGCTTGAGTTCTACTATTCCCCTGGAAATCACATACCACATACCGAACGCCATGAACTTGTGCCCTCAGCACCAATGTCCATCTCGCGGTTTTCGTCTTCTCTCCACACCGCCACCTTTGCGCAGTACTACCTACCGCATAATGCGGTACTAAACCTTCGACTCCCATTTCTCAAGAAATTTCCACTTGTGCGGGTTCGGATATCCGAGGCCTCATTGCACAACATCATCCACTCCAGTTGCCCTGCGCTGGAGTGCTTGGTGCTTGTTTTCACAGTTAGAATCGGTTGTCTCCAAATAAAGTCGCCTAACCTTGTAAGAATTGGAATTTATTTTGACGGAAGGCAGCTCATCATCCAAGATGCCCCTTCACTTCAAAGGTTGATCCTTGATTCTAGTTATTCACCGTTGCAAATAACCGTCCTCTCTGCACCTAAACTGGAGACCTTGGGTGTAATACATGATCTCTGTGCTCATTTCAATATGGTGTTTGGCTCCACAGTTCTTTAGATACTTTATATTATCATCTACACTTGTAACCATAAGCTGCATTTTAAATTTTTGAGCATAATTTGTATATCATCTTGGAGTACACATTTTGTACTAATATTATGTTTTATGCTCAATGAAGAGTTTCTCCATGATGGCCTATCAATGGCGCTGGATTCTGTCAAGATCTTATATATCCAAATGAATAGTTTTGATCTGAACAAGATTATTGGCTTGCTGCAATGCTTTCCATGTCTGGAGAAGTTGTATATAAAGGTGATAATTTCACGCACATTGGAAGCCCGCATATAGTGTACTAGAATTAACTGTTCAGCTGTTGCTCTTTCGACACTCTTCTTTTAGACCTTAACTGCTTTCAATCTTCCTGTCTATTTAGGCAACAGGATGGGGTAAGAAACTTATAACCAATCGGTGGATTCGTAAGCATCGGGATTTTCTCACTTCTCACGAGATTCGATTGAAGACAATAACGCTAGAACGATATGTAGCCAACCGTGCAAACACAAGATTTGTCACATTCTTCCTGCTGAATGCGAGGTTACTATTGTCCATCGTGCTTAAGTTTATCAGCAGCATGGTTTTGACGGTTGGGTATGTCAAGAGCAAAAAAGGAGTTTCAGTGGGCAAAAGAGCTTACGAACATGCCGGGCTTCTATTTACAACATATTGTGGTCATAATCCAAGAAATTTTATGACCCATGATGTTCATTCTATGGACCTGACCGATCCATTTGACCGTGATCGCCGAAAATAGTGCCGAGTTAGATGTTGTTGCCCTTTTCAATCTGGTTTTTTGTAAACCTGATGAACAATTAACCTCGTGCTTTTGTATGCAGTTTGTAAGTCGGAGTTAGATGTTCCTGCCCTTTTCAACTCGGCGCATTGTCATATTTTCTTTGAAACAAGGCAAATGGCTTGCCATTCGCTTAATTTAGAGTGAAATATGGTAACAAATCCAAACCAAGGGAAATAACATAACTCTTGCGATGCCTTGAGCTCACATGGCATTCTGAAGCCAAGTGATTAGCCCCCACCAGCACCCACAAACTTATTTCGAACTAGCACATTAAATGGGCTGTAAATTTTCATAGGAAAGGCTGCATGACCGTGACAGATTTGGATTCTGACATTTGGAACCCGCGAGGACATAGCCTATCCAAGGTGGTGTCGACTTACTAGCCAGTCAACAAACGATTCTGCCTACCAGCCGTTGGATTGACATCCAACATCTGTCGTGTATCTTCTATCTCTTGTCTTCTTCTTCCTCCAGCCGCCCAAACCAGACCACCCGTCGGCTCACTTTGCTCCCACCTCCCATGGCTGGCTGCGCCTCCGCCTCTACCGTCACGTACCCTCCAATGTTGGCCAGTCCCTCCTCTATTCCCCACACCGTCTGTTATTCTCCGGCGACGTCAGCCCCAACATGCACCCGCGCCCGAACCAGTCAACCCTCGTACTCCCCTCCGCCTGCGACTGGACCGGCGCATCTTCAACGTCTCCTGTTCGTTCTGTCCGAGGCCTCGCCGTCGTCCTCTGCCTTGCGGCCTTGGTTCGCTCGCCGTGCATGGTGCGCCGCCCTCCTGCATTGTCAACGTTGTCAACAACCGAGAGGAACAAGGAGATGACTGTACGTGAAGAGGATGACAGTAGGGACCCACCAGCGTCATGGCAGTACGCAAGCAAGTGCCTCTATAGTACAAGCCCAAAAATATGGTTCCTTCTAATGGTTGGACATCTGGGGCTCACGCCATTGTCAACGTAGTCAATAAACAAGAGAATTACACTACGAGCGGCTGACGATGTTAGGGACCCAAAGAAGTCGTGCAGTTTTTTAGGAACAAGCGGTTGTTATTTATACTAGTTTTAGCGACGGATCAAGGTAACAACGGGCTGTGCGGGGTTGTGGCCCGTCAAGCCGTGGTTTTATTTATGTTTACCACATCATGAGCCCAGTTGTGTTTTTTCTTGCTGAAAATGGCTAGCCCAGTTCTATTTTTTAAAGAAATACCCAAACAAGGCCTACTTGCTTTATCGGCCCTGCTGGGCTGCAAATCTTTCAAGACGAGGAGAGTTTCATTCAGTTTGCCCAGAAATGGGCCGTACATTTGTAAAACACATCAAACCGAGAATTAGTTTCAATTTTTTTTCATTACAAGATCTTAAATTCCATTGATTGTTATGCGTGGACAATTATTTGGATTTTATATTTACATAAATTATTTTTCAAAATATTTTGAATGTGAATCGATATTTCTGGATTAAAAATAGTTGACCGCTTTTGAAATATGCAAAATTTCAGATACTTTTTAACCGTGGCCACAATATGGGGTGTGATGCTAACAAAAGAAGATGGGCTCCAAAAAATTCTTAAGAATTAGCAAATGGGCTGTACATTATTAGAAATAGTGGCGTATGGGTTGTATGCTTTGTTTTCCACAGATTTGAGGCTGACTTGTGCGCCTACTACAGGTTGACGCCAGATGCTTTCATAAAAAAGGTTGGCCTTTGCAACGCCCGTCAACTTAGTCAACACACGAGAGCAAAGGATCGTTGGATGTCCATCCAATGGCTGTCGTGCTTCTTCAATCTCTGCTCTTCATGCTCAAGCCGCTCAAACAAGCGCCGGCGGGACTGCCCGCTCCCTCCTCCCATGACGGCTATCTTTGCCCAAGAGCCTCACGGCCCCACCGTACTCCCATCGCTGGCCTAGCCATCCCTCTACTCACCCACACATGCTGTTATTCTCCGGCGACGGCAGACGAACCAGTAAACCCTCGTACTCCTCCGTGTGGGAAACAACTGCCGAGTATTCCCTGACTTTGTGTTGTTCCCTTCCTAGGCCTCGCCGTCGTCCACCGCCCTGGTGCTCTCGGCGTTGTCAACGTGGTCAATGAACGACATCCATCGGAAGTGGACTGTACGTGGAGAGGCTGACAGCTGGGTCCACGGCCGCACGCAAGGAAACGCCTCCTTATTACGCGCAAAATAATGATTCCTCCACCTGACAGCTAGGACCCACAGGAAGGGCCTCTGTATTTCACGAAAAAACCTTCCCCCCGCTGACAGGTCGAACCCACCAGCTATATCTTCGCACGCAAGGAAGTGTCTCCTTATTACACCCAAAAAGTGAATACCCTCGTGCTAGCTGGGACCCACCATATTGTTGGGCTGACTTGTGGGCCTACTTGGTTGACGGGGACGGAGAGCTTTGTCAACTTAGTCAATATTCCAGTGACCGTATGATGTCCATTCAACAACCATAGTGCTTCTTCAACCTCTGGTCTTCTTGCTCCAGCCGCCCAAAGCAGCGCCGCTCGTGCCGCCTGCTCCTGCCTCCCGTGGCCGGTTGTGCTACTGCGGAGGCCTCACCGCCCCCATACTACTCCCACCACTGGCCAGGCCATCCCCCACTCACCCGCACCCCCTGTTATTCTGCGGTGACGACAGCCGCACACCGCAGCCGAACCAGTGAACGCTCGTACTCCTCTCCGCGTGGGCATCCACTGCCGCGTCTTGCACGGCTCCTTGTCGTCCCCTTCCTAGGCCTCGCCGTCGTCCACCACCGTGGTGCTCTCGGCGCAGTGTGCTCAATGAGGTCAACGACCGACTTCCATCGAAAGAGTACTGTACGTGGAGAGGCTGATAGCTGGGTCCACGGCAGCCGCAAGGAAGTGCCTCCTTATTACGCGAAAAATAATTATTCCTCCACCTGACAGCGGGGACCCACCAGACGGGCCACTAGTATTTTGCAAAAAAATCGTTTCCCCACTCTTTGGGACCCACCGGACGGGCCACCGTATTTCGTGAAAAAACATTCCCCCATTGTCATTTCGGACTCCACCGGAAGTGCCTCCTTATTACGCACAAAAAGGAATACTCCCCGGCTAGCCGGGACCCACCTTGGTGGGATGTCGACTTAATGGGCCTACTAAGTTGACGGGGACGAAGGGCTTTGTCAACTTAGTCAATATGAATGATTCTAGCTCCGATGGTATGCGATGTCCATCCAACAGCCGTAGTGCTTCTTCAACCTCTGGTCTTCTTGCTCCAGCCGCCCAAAGCAGCGCCGGTCGTGCTGCATGCTCCTGCCTCCTGTGGCCGGCTGGGCTGCCGCAGAGGCCTCACCGCCCCCAACTATTCCCACCACTGGCCAGGCCCTGCGGCGACGGCAGCCTCACACCGCAGCCGAACCAGTGAACCCTCGTAGTCCTCTCCGCGCGGGCTTCCACTGCCGCGTCGTCCCCTTCCTAGGCCTCGCCGTCGTCCACCGCCGTGGTGCTCTCCACGCGTGGTCAACATGGTCAAGGAACGACTTCCATCGGAAGAGTATCAGACGTGGAGAGGCTGACAACCGGGTCCACCGCCACAACCCAGTTTTTTGTGATTTGCCAAGTAAGTCGCTTTGTCGGGCCTGTTGGGCTGCAAATCTTTCAAGACGAGGAGAGCTTTCATTCGGCTGGCCGAGAAAATGGCCCATCAGTAATGAGAAATGGGCTGTACATTTTTAAAACACATCAAACCGGCAATTAGTTTCAAATATCTATTTTTTCATTTCAAGATTTTAAATTACATTAATTTTTATGCATGGAGAATTTGTTGGATTTTATATTGATATACATTTATTTTTGAAATCAGTTTGAATGTGAGTCGAAATTTCGGGATTAAAAACAGTTCAGACCGCACCGAAATATGCAAAATTTCGTATAATTTTTAAACCGTGGCCACAATATGGGCTGTAATGCTAACAAAAAGAATATGGGCTCCAAAAAAAAACCTCAAGAATTAGCAAATGGGCTGTAAATTATTAGAAATAATGGCAGATGGGCTGTATGCTATTTTCCACAGATTTGAGGCTTTCCTAAAAAAAAGGTTGACGCACAAGCACTGACTGTTGGATGTCCATCCAACGGTCGTTGTGCTTCTTCAATCTCTGCTCTTCCTCGCCCAAATTCAAACAAGCGCCAAGGGACTGCTCGCTCCCTCCTTCCCAAGGTCGGTTGTGCTTTGCCCAAGCAGCCTCACCGCCTGACCGCATTCCCATCGCTGGCCTAGCCATCCCTCTACTCACCCACACCTGCTGTTATTCTCCAGTGACGACAGATGAACCAAGAAACCCTCGACATACAGATTCTCCCCTCCGTGGGGAAACAACTGCCGAGTCTTCCCTGCCTCCGTGTCGTCCCCTTCCTAGGCCTCGCCGTCGTCCACCGCCGTGGTGCTCACGACACAGCATGGTCAATGTGGTCAACGACCAACTTCCATCGGAAGAGTACTGTGCGTGGAGACGCTGACAGCTGGGTCCACGGCCGTAGCAAGGAAGTGCCTCCTTATTACGCGCAAAATAATTATTTCTCCACCTGACAGCGGGGACCCACCGGACGGGCCACCGTATTTCGCAAAAAAATCGTTTCCCCACTGACTGCTGGGACCCACCAGCTACACCTTCGCACGCAAGGAAGTGCGTCCGGGCAAAAAAATAAAATAAAACGATTCGCCCCCCTGACTGTGGGACCCACCAGCTACATCTTTGCATGCAAGGAAGTGCCTGATAGTCGGGACCCACCTGGTCGAAGCATACGTAGCTTGTCATTCTGGTCGCGAACGTGTAGTACATATATACTGGTGGATGTAGAGGCGCGCACGTGTCGTAGTAGAGGCGCGCACGTAGCATGTACACGTACTACAACGGCCAGGGTGCAAGAAAGAAAATACGGCCACGTACGTACATAAGTGTAGGGTCTCGAACGCCTACTCGCGCATACATACGGTGAGGGCTCGTGTACATGGCTGGGTCGGAACGGAGAAACAACGTTGTCGTCGTGTTCATGGGGAGGCAACGAAATGCGTCGTGTTCATGGGGAGGCAACGGAATGCATCGTGTTCATGGGGAGGCAACGAAATGCGTCGTGTTCATCGGGAGGCAACGGAACACGTGGGAGCCAACCGGCTGGATCGGAACGGAATGCGTGGTCGTGTTCATCGGGAGGGCTTGGACGGAATGGGCGATGGAAACGAGGCCTGGCGTATCGCGGAAACAGAGAAGCGGCCTTGTGTTCGACCGCCACGTTCAAAATGGGATCCTGTTCATCGAGGGAGAAGTGCAGCGTGCCAAAAGCGGAGAAAGCGGACCTCCCTCACGGTCAAACGGGGTCCTGTTGATAGGGAGGGTGTGGCATACCGCCAAAAGCGGATGAAGCGGACCTCCTACGGTCGAAACGGGGTCCTGTTGATCGGGAGGGGTGTGGCGTGCGCATAAAGCAGATTTAAACGGACCTCCTACGGTCGAACGGGGTCCCGTCGATCGGGAGGTGTGGCGTGCAAAAGCAGACGAAACGGACTTGTGTTGGAGGGCTACGGTCGAAACGGGGGTCCTATTCATCGGGAGGGGTGTGGCGTACCGAAAAACGGGACTCCACGGGATACTGTTCATCTCCACCGTCGACCTCCTCCAGCCTCCACGGGCTCCTGTTTATCCAGCCTCCACCGCGCGCTACTCCACCAGCCCATCGCTCAACCACCCCTCCACCGTCTCTGTTCATCCAGCCCTCCACACCACGGGTCCTATTCAACCACCCCTCCACGGGCACCCCTCCACCGTCTCACTGTTCATCCAGCCCTCCACACCACGGGGTCCTGTTCATCCACCCTCCACGGGCACCCTCCACCGCCTCTGTTCATCCAGCCCTCCACCACACCATGGGGTCCTGTTCATCCAGAGGCAACACACCGCCACCGCTCATCCAACCCCCCCAACACTCCTTTGGTCATCCTAGAGGCAGCATCGATCGGCTTGATTAGCGGCGATGGCGAAGAATCGCTTCGATCGGGTTCGATTAACGACCAACGATCGATTGCTCGGGTTCGATGTCGTAGCTGCGGCAATCGCTCGGGTTCAGTTAGAGCCCAACGCCTCGCTCAGGTTCAGTTAGAGCCAACGCCTCACAAACATGCGTGTACGTGTACGAGAGAAACACGCATCGCTTGGCCCCCGACCTCCCACCGTAACCGAGAACTCCCTGAATTTTTCCTCCCCCTCGCTTCTACCACGGTTTTTTCCGTCATGGACGGCCCAAAGAATGTCATGCAACTGCGTCTCTGGCCCGCCCAGGACGAAAAGCCCATTCTCTGTCATGATTTTTTTGTCATAGAAGTAGGAGCCCACCACATCTATGATGATACCGGGTTTTGTCACAATTATCGTCATAGAAGTGTCATATGTATGACATTTTTTTCGCTCGCCCAAAATGTCACGGATGTGTCTTTTTTGTAGTGAACGTAATGGCTGGGGTCTTGGCGCACTCTATATAAGCCACCCCCCTCCACAGGCACAAGGGTTCGCACCCCTGTAAACACACACATACATAATCCAGTCGACCGCCTCCGGGCTCCGAGACGTAGGGCTGTTACTTCTTCTGAGAAGGGCCTGAACTCGTAAAACTCGTGTGTACAACTTCGCCATAGCTAGGATCTTGCCTCTCCATAATTACCACCCTAGTTTATTGTCAGTCTTAGTACCACGACAGTTGGTGCCCACCGTGGGGCAGGTGTCTTAGCGACTTGTTGGAGAAGTTTCAATTTTTCCGATACCCATCATCATGGTTTCTGACGGAGGATTGGCCGAGGGCCGCGAGATCCGTCTCGGCGTGCTCGTGTTCGTCGCCGACGACTCCGCTTGGCTCCAAGAGGCTCCACTCGACGTCGAGGCGCTCCCCGTCCGCGGGGCAACGCACTTTCGCGCGTGCGTCCGCGGCGTCCTTCTGCGGCAGCCGTCGACTCAGTATCGGTCGGCTCCTGTGGCGTCCTCGCTCCCTGCTGTTCATCGGCGCAAGTGTTCCGGTCGGTCGCGGCTCCAGCGGTGGGTGAGGCACGCGGTGGCTCGCCAGTCGGCCACCCCACAAGTCACGGCAATCTAGCCCGATGAAACTCTCTATGGCCTGTTCGACTGGCTCCGTCGAGAGGACATCCGAGTGCGACAACAGTGACCCCGCGGCGGAAGTCCTGATGGTCAATAGACCGCGCAGTCCTCCTGGCTTGCCCCGCAATGACGGTGGCGATGGCGGAGTGTAGGACCTTGAAGTATGTCTAGAGGGGGGCGATGAGACTACTTGACCAATAAAAACTTAACCTTTTCCCAATTTTAGAGATTAGCAGATTTTAGCTATTTTAGGACAAGTCAAGCAATCATCACACAATTCAAGCAAGCATGCAAAGAGTGTATAGGCAGCGGAAATTAAAGCATGCAACTTGCAAGAAAGTAAGGGAAGGGTTTGGAGGATTCAAACGCAATTGGAGACACGGATGTTTTTGGCGTGGTTCCGATAGGTGGTGCTATCGTACATCCACGTTGATGGAGACTTCAACCCACAAAGGGTAACGGCTGCGCGAGTCCATGGAGGGCTCCACCCACGAAGGGTCCACGAAGAAGCAACCTTGTCTATCCCACCATGGCCGTCGCCCACGAAGGACTTGCCTCGCTAGCGGTAGAATGAAGTAGGCGATCTCCTTGCCCTTAAAAACTCCTTGGTTCAACTCCACAATCTTGTCGGAGGCTCCCAAGTGACACCTAGCCAATCTAGGAGACACCACTCTCCAAGAAGTAACAAATGGTGTGTTGATGATGAACTCCTTGCTCTTGTGCTTCAAATGATAGTCTCCCCAACACTCAACTCTCTCACATAGGATTTGGATCTGGTAGAAAGAGGGTTTGAGTGGAAAGCAACTTGGGAAGGCTAGAGATCAAGATTCATATGGTAGGAATGGAATATCTTGGCCTCAACACATGAGTAGGTGGTTCTCTCTCGTAAATGGTAAGTTGGAAGTGTAGGTTAGTTTCGATGGATCTCTCCATGAATGAAGAGGAGGTGGAGGGGTATATATAGCCTCCACACAAAATCTAACCGTTACACACAATTTACCAAACTCGGTGGGACCGAATCGTTAAACTCGGTCGGACCGATTTAGTAAACCTAGTGACCGTTAGTGATTTTCTGGGGTGACATGCATCTCGGTGAGGCCGATTCGGTTAGGGTTAGGGCATAACGTAATCTCGGTGAGACCGATTACACAAACTCGGTGAGACCGATTTGGTAATGAGCTTTCCAGAGAGATGGTCAGGTAAACTCGGTGGGACCGATTTGCTCTTTTCGATGACACCGAAATGTTACAAAAAGGAAACAGAGAGTTTACATTGCAAACTCGGTGGGACCGATTGCTCACTTCGGTTAGACCGAAACTTTACGAAGGGAAACAGAGAGATTGCAACCCCATCTCGGTGAGACCGAGATCCCTATCGGTAAGACTGATTTGCTTAGGGTTTGTGGCAGTGGCTATGACTTTTGGAATCGGTGGCTCCGGATAGAAAGAATCGGTGTGACCGATTTTGGCTTTAGGTTTAGGTCATTTGTGGATGTGGGAAAGTAGTTGAGGGTTTTGGAGCATATCACTAAGCACATGAAGCAAAAGGCTCATTAAGCAACACCTCATCCCTTCTTGATAGTATTGGCTTTTCCTATAGACTCAATGTGATCTTGGATCACTAAAATGTAAAATGAAGAGTCTTGAGCTTTTGAGCTTGAGCCAATCCTTTGTCCTTAGTATTTTGAGGATCCACTTTCATCATCCATGCCATGCCATTCATTGAGCTTTCCTGAAATAATAGTCTTGGAATAGCATTAGCTCAATGAGCTATATGTTGTTATGAATTACCAAAACCACCTAGGGATAGTTGCACTTTCAATCTCCCCTTTTGGTAATTGATGACAACATATAGATCAAAACTTCGACAAAAGATAATAAAATTTAAATAACATCGTCGCTTTGAGAAGTATGTGATAAGCAAGAGCTCCCCTAAATTTGTGCATAGTTTTAGATTTGCTTTGGACTGCAAATGCACAATGAATTAGGCTCATGGGTTACTCTTCCATGTCACATACATCTTGGTGGAGCGCTCAAAATAGTAAACAATGAATACATGCACTCATCACCAAGCATAGTGAGTGATCACATAAGATAGATAGGGTAATATCAAGCATGCATAAGTGTAGCTTATGATCAAACACATGATCATCAATGTCTCACAAGCATAGGATCTCAACCAAAAGTAAACAAAGATTGAAAAACCACCAAATAAAGCAAGAGAGAACAAAAGCAACACTCTCTCTCTCTCTCTCTCTCTCTCTCTCTCTCAGCCTATGATCTATACATTTTTCTCCCCCTTTGGCAACAAGTTACCAAAAAGTTCATAGAAAATGCATAGTGCTAGATCGACTCCCAGGCTTGATCTTCAGGTGGTGGAGTCCGGATAATGCCGAGGACGAAAGCTTTAGTTGAAGTAGATGGTGCTGGAGTTGATGCAGGTGCTGGAGCTGGTGGAACTGAGGCTGTAGCTGGTGCAGATGAAGTTGCTCTTGTGTCAGGAACTGGCACAGCAGATGACCTCTGGGCTCTAGGCACTCTGGCAAATGCATCAGTTGTTGTTTTGCCCTTCCTCTCCTGCATGTCATCTTGTAGTTCCTCCACTGTAGATCAATCTCGCCACTTTCACATCTAAGTTATTGAACTTTTGTTCTATGATTCTCTCAAGCTCTCCTGATTTTGAGTGAGGGTGGCCAATCCCTTCTCTATCCTCAGGGTTGATGCTATTAAGTATCCGAGCTGCTCCTGCTTGTTCTTCAAGAAATACTCAGATGCCTCCTCTTGAGTTGGCATCTTGGCAGCCTTCTCCCTCTTTGCCTTCTCCTTCTTCTCTTGTGCTTGAACTAACGATGGATCATTCTCATTCATGACAACCTCATTGTCCTCAAAGTCTGGATAAAGAGGAAAGTGTTCCTTATCCAACTGATATTTTCCTGTGCCCACTTTTGAGTTTATCAATTCTTGAATCTGAGGTGCATATCCACAACTCCTCTTCTGATCTGCTGCAGTCCTCTTGATTGTTTCAATGATCAGGCTCATGACTTTGAACTTCTGTGGCACATCAAACACATGCAACATGTTGATGGCATGCCCTTTGATCATGTTATGGTCACCAGACTTGGGCAACAAAGTGTGCCTCAGAATCGAATTTATGGTTCGCAACCCTGACAGCAGAAAGTGAACTGATCCAAACTTGTGAGTTCCTAATGCCTTGTCTGGAATTTCCTTGTACATGTGAGCCATTGAATTGTGATCCATTTTATTCTTTGCATAAATGTCTAGATCATCATCATTTTCCTTTGGGGCATTTATCAACTTTGCCCACTCCTCAATAGTGGACTGGTACCTTGTACCTTCAGACATCCAAACAATTCTTCCATCTGGGTAAAAATGTGCTGTGGAGTAGAACTGCATGATAAGTTCATCATTCCAATTTGTGAGCTTTTGCCCAACAAAATGTGCAACTCCACAAGCAATAAAGCTGTCTTGCACTCCAGGATAGTGCTCTTCATTCTCCTTCATGTAGGTCCAGTCGACCCACCTCATATCACAAACTATGGGCTTCTTGTCCAAAGCAAATGGTCTCATAAAAGTCCTGCTGTTCCTTGGTGTGGAACCTGTAATCAACAACAGTTCTTCTCCTTGTGGCATATGGATCTTCCATCATCCATTTCCTCAATCCCGAGTCCTTCCTGATTCTCATGTCCTCAACCACAGGATGGGCATCATTGTGGTCTGGTATCTTTGGCTTGAGCTTCCTCAGAACCTGTCCTTCTTCATGTTCCTCTTCAAAGATCCTCGAGAACCTTTGGGGCCTTGTTCTTCTCAAAGACTGGAATACTCCCGTATTCCTCTTTGGTGCAGACTTGGCCTTGGGGGCAGCTTTGGGTGCTTCCTTGGGCTTAGATGTGGCAGCCCCTGATCTAATAGCATCACCCATAAGCTTTGGTGCCTTTGGAGCTGGTGCAGCTATTTCATCTTCCTCTTCCATCATGGAAGGCTTCCCAATAACTCTGGCCATGGTCATCTTGACCCTTTCCTTTCTTTTCCTGCTTTCAGCAGCTGGCTCTTTGGGATCAGGCCCTTTAGGCAGTTGAGTTGTTGCTCTGGCCTTGGACATTGGTTGTCTTCCTGCAGGCCTTTTGGTCTTCATGAACCTTTCCTTCTTGAGCACCTCTTTCTTGGAAGCTGCCTCATCTTCCTCAGCTTTGTAATCTTCATCCTCTGAATCTGAAGTTCTTTTCCTCCTTTGCCTAGTTGCAGCCTTAGGCAAATTGCTAGGAGTACTTCTGCTCCCTTCATCTGAAGTTGAGGGACTAGTGCCCTCACTCAAGTTCATCTGCTCTTGACTGCTACGGCTATCACTTTGATCGTACATACCGCAAAAGTGATCACGACCACCGTGAAGAGTTATAGATGAGATAGAAAAGATGAGCACCACAAAATGCAGAGGTTTTTGCAAAAGAATGACTCAAAAGTTCAGTCTTAGTTTTCCAAAGAAAGCATTTCGAATCCACCGATTTTCAAACTCGGTGATACCGAAGCAGTTTTGGAACCTAAACTGATGATCTCGGTTGGACCGAGTTTCAGTTCGGTGGCACCGAAACTGCTAGGGTTTCACAGAATCCTAAAATCGGTTGCACTGATTAGTAATTCTCGGTCAGACCGAGAGTCACTAGTGCAATGGCATGAGCCAGATCGGTGAGACCGAGTTTTTCAACTCGGTGGGTCCGAGATGGTTTCGGCGGAAACCTAACCCTAAAAATTTGAATCACATCTAATCTATGAACTACTTTGGCTGGATAGAAGAGTTTCAATCGTGGCAAGAATCAATATGAAAACAATGTGCCAGGAATCAGACGTGGATAGCACAAAGATTAAGTCCATACCCTAACTTGGCGGTGGACTTGCTACAGCGGCAACGGCGGGGACGAAATCCGTTGACGGCGGCGGAGACCAGCGACAGGAGGCTGCTGGCGATGAGGAGACGATCCGGAGACCACGATGGCAGAGCGAGCTGTTGCGCGGGCGAAGGGTTTCGGAGAAATTTACAAAATTTTGCCCGTGGATATATATAGCTTCGACCACAGCCGGTGTGGTAGAGTGGAACAACTCGGTGGCACCGAGATGCATAATCGTGTTCGATTCTGACAAATCGGTGAGACCGAAAAGTTCAAATCAGTTGCACCGAGATTGAAAATCAGATCAACTCTCGATGCGACCGAAATGGAAGGATCGGTCGGACCGAGAATCACTAAGAGGTTTTGGAAGTTTAAGTCTATGACGAATCGGGGACTCGAAAGTGCTCCTCACACAGAGTGGTTCGAATCTGAGTTGATCAAATTTTGTGATGTAGCATGAATAGAGTTTGAGACGAGAAAAGCATAGGTAGCTAAAGAAGGTTCTTAGGCATTCTTGTCCATCCACTTGGCACAAAGAAAAGTATCCAAACAAACAAAACAACAAGTGGATGTCCTTGAATGAGTAAAATATGCACCAACATGCTCACACAATAAGATGGCAATTGAAATATGTGGCAAAGCATGCACAACCAATATTAGCATCTATCAAGCAATTGGCGATGACTAGGTCATCTATTATGAGTATATTGACTTAGGAGTCAAATGAGAACATTTGATCATAGGTCATACTCATCGTTTAAGCTCAAGTGGGGTTACCACTTTTACATAATGCATTAATGTGTTCACACCTTTAGAGTTGCTTTGACTCAATTCTTAGAGTTAAGCTCCCCCTAGATGTGAGACCCCCCCTTAGAGGGATGAACTAACCTTGGGTTTTGTCGATGATGACTTCATGTAGGTGTTGTAGATGTAGATGCTCAATGTTGATGTAGATCATTTGGAGCAATCCTTTGGAGTGAGTTGCACTTTCAACTTTCCTACATGGGTTAGTCCCACAAGGAACAAACAAAAATATCCATAGACATAGAGTGATGCACACACAAGATGATGTCCATGAAAACATTAGGTTACCTTGTCCCTTGCCGTACCAACATGAGTGTATGTTACTCCTTGAACTAGTGCAAGATGTGAAAGTTGATTGCACTTGTTCTTGCCAAAATGATATGAGTGAAGAATGTTGGCTAGCCACCCTCAAGAACTCTCTAGTTCTTCTTCTTTGGGATCCACATCATCTTGATGGGAATCCTTGGAGTTGTAGTTGTACTTGATGAAGTAGAACTTGACTTAGTCTTGGGGACCCACTCGAACGAGGCTTTAGGTGCTTCTTCAAATGCATCAATCTCTTCTTGAAGCTTGTCCTTGCCTTTGTTCTTGTGGTCTTGTGGTGGAAGATCATCTTGAGCTTGTGTCCCCTTGAAGGAAGTAGGATCATACTTCTCTTGTTGAGAAACAAACTTTGTCTTGGGGTATTGATCTTCTTCCCACTCAACTCCATTGGCATTGAACTTTCGTTCAAAACCAACACCTTGATTCTTCCGGTGCCTTCCTTGCTTATGCGTACAATTTCCTCGAATTGCTTACTCCCGGCAAGGCTCTTGTAAACACCTTTCTCTATAATTCCCTTCAATAAGCTATTTTCTTGCTCAAGTGTAACTTGGCTAAGAGAATCATTAGTGGAATCAAGAGAACTACTCGAAGCAACAACATTGGGTTTGACATTATTATTTTTACTACTAGAGGAAGTATCTTTCTTGTACTTGTTACTAGACTTGACTTGAGGCATGTCAGTAGATAAGAGTAAACGCTTGGCAATGTAAGAAGAACTTTTCTTGCGGAGATCATCATTGATTGCCTTTAAGAACTCATGCTCTTGCTCAAGATTGAGCTTTTCAAAGCGTAACTTCTCATGAGCCCTTAAAAGTTCTCGATGATCTTCGAAGATAGTTTCATGAGCCAACTTAAGAGTGTTTAGTTCTTTAGTTAGAAGCTCAATTTTCTCCTTATTATTGTCATTCGTTTGATCAGCATGATTAATTAACGTTTCATGATAGTGTTCATCACTAGAGTTGTCAACAAGTAAATCATCATCCACAAGCAAGTCATCTTCATCACTATTAAAATTAACATACTCGGGATGTGTTACCTTTGGACCTTTGGCCATGAAGCATCTTCCAATTCCTTCATTTGGTGAGTCAAATATGTCGAGGAGTTGGTTGACACAAGTGCTAGACCGGCAACACCTTCATCTTGAGTATATTCGGAGTCGGAGTGATAGCTTCTCTCGGAGTGATTGTCGGAGTCGGAGCCGGAAACCCATTCACCAATATGAGCTTGATTTCTTCGTTTTGTGTAGCTCCTTGATGACTTGTCCTTTCTTTCCGAATCCTTGCTTCTCCGTGAGGGTCTTCGTTCATAATGATCATCTCTACTCTTCCTCTCTCTTGGTGGTGATTCTTCTCTTTTGCTCCTTCTTCTTGGAGAATCTTCTCTTCTTTTGTAGGGTGCCGTACACTCATTGGAGTAGTGTCCGGGTCTCCCACAATTGTAGCAATTGCGCTCTCGACTAGAAGATATCTTGTCATTGTAAGACCTTGATTTGGAGCTTCTTTCTTTGCTTCTACTTTTGTAGAATTTGTTGAAGTTCTTCACCATTAAGCTCAATTATTCATTGAAGGTTGGTTTCTCACTTGATGATGTGGGGGCTTCACTTGAGGCTTTGTAAGCACCGCTTGACTTGTTGTGAAGTTCCTCCTTATCCTTGAGTGACATCTCATGAGCAACAATCCTTCCAATGACTTCCGTTAACTTGAGATCTTTGTAGTTTGGAATCATTTGGATCAATGTGCACACGGTATCATACTTTCCATCCAATGCTCTTAGGATTTTCTTGATGATGAATTTGTCGGTCATCTCTTCACTCCCTAAGCCGGCAATCTCATTTGTGATAAGAGCAAGCCTAGAGTACATTTCAGCGACACCTTCACCATCCTTCATTTTGAACTTGTCAAGCTGACTTTGGAGCACATCCAACTTGGATTCCTTTGACGGACTCGGTACCTTCATGCATATCAATCAAAGTATCCCAAATTTCCTTTGCATTCTCAAGACGGCTGATTTTGTTGAATTCTTCGGGGAACAATCTGTTGAAGATGATGTCACATGCTTGAGCGTTGTATTGTAGCATCTTCAATTCTTCCGCATTAGCTTCACGGTTCGGTTCTCTCCTATCGAAGAATTCACCTTGCAAGCCAATACAAATAATTGCCCAAACGGCGGGGTTATGTCCAAGAATACGCATTTTCATCTTATGCTTCCAACCAGCAAAATTAGTACCATGAAAGTAAGGACCTCTACAGTGATAATTTCCCTCGCTAGACGCCATACTCTCCTTGGTTGTGAAACCAAGGTTATGACCACCAAAAGCTATGGAAATCAAAGCAAATGGAGACCAAGGCTCTGATACCACTTGTAGGACCTTGAAGTATGTCTAGAGGGGGGGTGATTAGACTACTTGACCAATAAAAACTTAACCTTTTCCCAATTTTAGAGATTAGCAGATTTTAGCTATTTTAGGAAAAGTCAAGCAATCATCACACAATTCAAGCAAGCATGCAAAGAGTGTATAGGCAGCGGGAATTAAAGCATGCAACTTGCAAGAAAGTAAGGGGAAGGGTTTGGAGGATTCAAACGCAATTGGAGACACGGATGTTTTTGGCGTGGTTCCGATAGGTGGTGCTATCGTACATCCACGTTGATGGAGACTTCAACCCACGAAGGGTACCGGCTGTCTTGAGTCCACGGAGGGCTCCACCCACGAAGGGTCCACGAATAAGCAACCTTGTCTATCCCACCATGGCCGTCGCCCACAAAGGACTTGCCTCACTAGCGGTAGATCTTCACGAAGTAGGCGATCTCCTTGCCCTTACAAACTCCTTGGTTCAACTCCACAATCTTGTCGGAGGCTCCCAAGTGACACCTAGCCAATCTAGGAGACACCACTCTCCAAGAAGTAACAAATGGTGTGTTGATGATGAACTCC
This sequence comes from Aegilops bicornis, assembly GCA_021605145.1. Taxonomy (NCBI): domain Eukaryota; kingdom Viridiplantae; phylum Streptophyta; class Magnoliopsida; order Poales; family Poaceae; genus Aegilops; species Aegilops bicornis. The sequence continues at coordinate 568,722,160 of CM038675.1, forward strand.
TTGCTCTTGTGCTTCAAATGATAGTCTCCCCAACACTCAACTCTCTCACATAGGATTTCGATCTGGTAGAAAGAGGGTTTGAGTGGAAAGCAACTTGGGAAGGCTAGAGATCAAGATTCATATGGTAGGAATGGAATATCTTGGCCTCAACACATGAGTAGGTGGTTCTCTCTCAGAATTGGTAAGTTGGAAGTGTAGGTTCGTTCTGATGGCTCTCTCCACGAATGAAGAGGAGGTGGAGGGGTATATATAGCCTCCACACAAAATCTAACCATTACACACAATTTACCAAACTCGGTGGGACCGAATCGTTAAACTCGGTCGGACCGATTTAGTAAACCTAGTGACCGTTAGTGATTTTCGTGGACTGACATGCATCTCGGTGAGGCCGATTTGGTTAGGGTTAGGCATAACGTAATCTCGGTGAGATCGACATACAAACTTCGGTGAGACCGATTTGGTAATAAGCTTTCCAAAGAGTTGGTCAGGTAAACTCGGTGGGACCGATTTGCTCTTTCCGGTGAGACCTAAATGTTACAAAAAGGAAACAGAGAGTTTACATTGCAATCTCGGTGGGACCGATCACTCACTTCGGTTAGACCAAAACGTTACGAAGGGAAACAGAGAGATTGCAACTCCATCTCGGTGAGACCGAGATCCCTATCGGTAAGACCGATTTGCTTAGGGTTTGTGGCAGTGGCTATGACTTTTGGAATCGGTGGCGCCGGATAGAAAGAATCGGCTTGACCGATTTTGGCTTTAGGTTTAGGTCATTTGTGGATGTGGGAAAGTAGTTGAGGGTTTTGGAGAATATCACTAAGCACATGAAGCAAAAGGCTCATTAAGCAACACCTCATCCCTTCTTGATAGTATTGGATTTTCCTATAGACTCAATGTGATCTTGGATCACTAAAATGTAAAATGAGGAGTCTTGACCTTTTGAGCTTGAGCCAATCCTTTGTCCTTAGTATTTTGAGGGATCCACTTTCATCATCCATGCCATGCCATTCATTGAGCTTTCCTGAAATAATAGTCTTGGAATAGGATTAGCTCAATCAGCTATATGTTGTTATGAATTACCAAAACCACCTAGGGATAGTTGCACTTCCACGGAGGCGATCCGTCGCGCGCCCACAAGGAGTACCGCCCCGAGCCCTTCTCTTCGCAGCAGAGGGAAGAGCTTCGCCGCCGTAACATGGATGCACTTCACACTCCTATCATTGGAGAAACCCCCGAGGCCCGGGCCTTGGAGGAGGCGCGCCTGGCCAACTTGGCCGAGTGCACTCGACTGGAGAATCTCCAGCACGCACTCGACGAGCGTGCTCGGCAGCGGATTCCTGAGTCCAGTCGGTGACAGCTTTTTCCGCCCCCAACTCAGGTATACCAAACTCTGATTCAGAATCTCACAGCTGCAGCCCGAATAGCAGAGTCGATTCAGCCTTCCCAGTCAGAAGCTGGCAGAGGTTTGATGCAGATCCGGGCTTTACTCCGGGCAGCGGCAGAGCAGAACACAACAGTGTCTCAGTCGTGGAATAGGATTCATAGCAGATCTGTGGTGGCAGACACAGTTAAGTTGGCTCACAGCCCAAGATCGCCTCCAAGGCATGAGGGACGTGGAGATCGGCGAGAACAGTATAGAAACCGTGAGCAGTATGATCATCGACTCGACCATGATGATCGTCGTCGAGTGCCCACGCCTCCGCTAAGGAGTGGGTCAGACGTGCCTCGGCAACACGATGACAGACGCCCTCACAGTGGTCGGCGAAGGATTCCAGTCGACCCCCGAGAGCCGGGCTTTGATGCGAGATCTATTCTCGTTCAGGGCCTGGTTGACAGGAACAGAGCCCACAGAGAAGGTCATGACAGAGATTATCCGACTGGCAGCAGAGTGCATGTCTCAGGTCCAGAGTGTTTCAGCAGAGCCATCAGGGCTGCAGTGATTCCTCCCAACTTAAGGTTGGCGACTGGAGTCAGCAAGTTCACTGGTGAGTCCAAGCCTAACACTTGACTTGAGGACTACCGAGTGGCTGTTCAGATTGGTGGCGGCAATGATGAAGTGGCCATGAAGCACCTTCCTCTGATGTTGGAGGGCTCGGCCAGAGCGTGGTTGAATCAGTTAGCACCTGGCATCATATATAGTTGGGAGGAACTCACCCGAGTGTTTGTTAGGACCTTTGAAGGTACATGCAAACGGCCAGCAGGGTTAACAGAGTTGCAGTCCTGTGTGCAGAAACCGAATGAAACCTTGAGAGATTATATCCAGAGATGGATCACGTTGCACCACACAGTGGAGAATGTGTCAGATCACCAAGCAGTTTGTGCCTTCAAGGAAGGTGTCAAGTATCGAGAATTGAACTTGAAGTTCGATCGGACCGGAGATATGTCTCTGAGTCGGATGATGGAGATTGCCACCAAGTATGATAATGGTGAAGAGGAGGATCGACTCCGGAGTGGCAAGCACAAAACAGTTGCCCAAGAAACCGGAGGAGGGAATTCCAGTCGGAAGCAGAAGCGCAAAGCCGAGCCAGCTGCTCCTGGTGAAGCCTTGGCCGTGACTCAAGGAAATTTCAAGGGGAAGCCCAAAGGGCCGTGGAACCCTAAGAAAGTGAAAGATCAAGATGGAAATGATGTGTTGGATTTACCGTGCCACATTCACACCAAAAAAGATGAAGAGGGTAATCTCATTTACCCTAAACACACCACTCGACAATATCAGCTCCTGATCCAGCAGTTCTGAGAGAAACAACCCAAGGAGAAGGAAAAGGAGTCAGACAAGGGTGAGGATAGGGAAGAAGATGATGATGGTTTTCCCAATGTCAATTCCACTCTGATGATTTTTGCTGATGTTGAAAGCAAAAGTCGACTGAAAGTTATAAACAGAGAAGTGAACATGGTTGCTCCAGCAACACCAAGTTACCTGAAGTGGTCCCGCATCGCCATCACATTCGACCCGGTCGACCACCCAGCACGTATAGCCACCCCTGGGAGGCAAGCGCTGGTGGTCGACCCCGTTGTTGAAGGCACTCGACTGACTAAAGTGCTGATGGATGGTGGTAGTGGCCTAAATATCCTGTATGCAGAGACCTTGAAGGGAATGGGCATTCCGATGTCCAAGCTCAGTGAAAGCAATATGAGTTTTCATGGCGTCATACCTGGCAAGAAGGCTGAATAACTCGGCCAGATCGCCCTCGATGTGGTTTTAGGTGATTCCAAGAATTACCGCAAGGAAAAGTTGACATTTGAAGTCATGGATTTCCAGAGTGCTTATCATGCTATTCTGGGTAGGCCTGCTTATGCACGTTTTATGGCTCGACCATGTTACGTGTACCTCAAATTGAAGATGCCTGGTCCCAAAGGAGTGATCGCTATCACTGGCAATCAGCAGAAGGTAGAAGAGTGCTTCCAGAAGGGCTCAAAGATCGCCGATGCACAAATGGCAGTAGTAGAATTGCAAGAGTACCAGAAAAATGCAGATCCGAGTGATTTGCTGCGAGCCAAGAAGCCTGCCACAGACTCTGCATTTCAGTCGTCCGGTGAAACAAAGCCGATTCATATCCACCCGATCGATCCCAATGCTGCTCCGACTCACATCTCAACAACACTCGACAGCAAATAGGAAGAAGCACTCATCCAGTTCCTCCGTGAGAACTGGGACATCTTTGCATGGAAACCTTCTGACATGCCGGGTGTTCCCAGGGGGATGGCTGAGCACCGTTTGCGAGTCGACCCAAAAGTGAAACCAGTCAAAGAACATCTTCGACGGTCCGCCGTACAGAAGAGAAAAGCAATTGGTGAAGAAGTGGCTCGGCTCCTGGCAGCTGAGTTCATCCAAGAGATTTACCACTCCGAGTGGCTCGCTAATGTTGTCATGGTCCCCAAGAAGGACGACTCACTTCGCATGTGCATTGACTTCAAGCATATCAATCGGGCCTGCCCGAAAGATCATTTTCCTCTCCCCCACATCGACCAAATAGTCGATTCGACTGCGGGGTGTGAGCGCTTGTATTTTTTGGACGCCTATTCCGGGTATCATCAGATCCAACTGTATGGACCCGATGAGATAAAACAGCTTTCATCACTCCATTCGGGTGCTTCTGTTATGTCACCATGCCATTCGGCCTCAAGAACGCTGGAGCCACATTCATGAGGATGATTCAGAAGTGTTTGCTCACTCAAATCAGTCGGAATGTGGAAGCATACATGGATGACATTGTAGTCAAGTCACTTAAAGGTTCCGACCTGCTGGCTGACCTTGCTGAAACTTTTGCCAACCTCAAAAGGTACGATATCAAGCTTAATCCATCAAAGTGCACATTCGGAGTTCCTGGCGGAAAATTACTCGATTTTCTCGTTTCCGAACAAGGTATCGACTCTAACCCAGAGAAAGTTGGTGCTATACTCCGGATGAAACGCCCTGTGCGTGTGCACGATGTCCAGAAGCTTACTGGTTGTTTGGCTGCCTTGAGTCGATTCATTTCTCGCCTCGGTGAAAAGGCATTTCCTCTTTACCGGCTGATGAAGAAGTCTGATAAATTCGAGTGGACTCCTGAAGCTGATGCAGCGTTTGTAGAGCTCAAAGCCCTGCTTTCCACCCAGCCGGTGCTCGCTGCCCCAATCAGCAAAGAGCCTTTACAAGCACACCCAGTGGGTGCTCACTGGCCCAATCAGCAAAGAGCCTTTATTGCTTTACATTGCAGCCACTTGACAAGTTGTCAGTATAGTACTCACGGTCGAGCGGGAAGAAGAAGGAAAAGCCTATAAAGTTCAGCGCCCGGTATATTATGTTTCTGAAGTTCTGACTCCATCAAAGCAAAGATATCCACATTATCAGAAGCTTGTTTATGGGATTTACATGACCACGAAGAAGTTTGCACACTATTTCTCTGATCACTCCATTACAGTCGTCAGTGACGCTCCATTATCAGAGATTTTGAACAACAGAGATGCAAATGGTCGAGTGGCAAAGTGGGCGATTGAACTCCTTCCCTTAGATATCAAGTTTGAGGCAAAGAAAGCTATCAAGTCCCAAGCAATAGCAGATTTCCTCGCCGAGTGGATCGAACAGCAATTGCCGATTCAAGTTCACTCGGAACATTGGACCATGTTCTTTGACGGATCCAAGATGCTGAATGGTTCCGGTGCTGGGGTGGTATTGGTATCCCCCCGAGGAGACACGCTCAGATATGTCCTCCAGATTCACTTTGATTCCTCCAATAACGAAGCTGAATATGAAGCACTCCTGTATGGGTTGCGTATGGCCATTACACTCGGCGTCCGTCGCTTCATGGTCTACGGCGACTCAGATTTGGTGTTTAATGAAGTGATGAAGGAGTGGGACATTAGAAGCCCAGCTATGACTGGTTACTGTAATGCAGTGAGAAAGTTAGAAAAGAAGTTTGAGGGGTTAGAGCTCCATCATATACCCCGACTGAAAAATCAAGCAGCTGATGATTTGGCAAAGATAGGTTCCAATAGGGAGGCCATTCCCACCAACGGATTTTTGGAACACATTCATACACCTTCAGTTCAAGAAGATCCTTTCACTGAAGAGCCCCCGCAGCCTATGAGTGCCACAGATCCGACTGAAGTCGAAGTCCCAGCCGTGGTCGACTTGACCATGGAGGTTTTGGTCATCACTCCCGACTGGACAGTGCCGTATATTTCATACATTCTCAGGAAGGAACTCCCAGAGGATGAAGAAGAGGCTCGACAGATCGTCCGTCGATCCAAAGCCTTTACTGTGATAAGAGGACAGTTGTTCAGAGAAAGCGCGACTGGAGTCTGCCAGAAATGCATAACACCAGAAGAAGGTCGAGTGATCCTCAATGACATCCACTCAGGGACCTGTGGTCACCATGCGTCCTCTCGGACCATTGTGGCCAAAGCATACCGAGCAAGATTTTACTGGCCACAAGCAAATGAGATGGCAAAAGAAATAGTCGACAAATGTGAAGGTTGCCAATTTTACTCCAACACGTCTCACAAGCCTGCGTCGGCCCTGAAGACCATTCCACTCATCTGGCCCTTTGTTGTTTGGGGTTTAGATATGGTGGGACCTCTAAGGACTGGTAGGAGCGGCTTTACTCACGTACTAGTGGAAGTCGATAAGTTCACCAAATGGATTGAAGCCAAGCCTATCAAAAACCTTGAAGCCAGTACTGCTGTCAGCTTCATCAGAGAGTTAACATTCAGATATGGTGTTCCACACAACATCATCACTGACAATGGGTCAAACTTTGATTCTGATGAGTTCAGAGCCTTCTGTGCTTCCCAAGGTACTCGAGTCGACTACGCTTCAGTCGCTCACCCCCAGTCGAATGGACAAGCCGAAAGAGCAAACAGATTGATTCTCAAAGGGCTGAAACCCTGACTGATGCGTGATCTCAAACACGCAGCAGGAGCCTGGGTTGATGAACTTTCGTCAGTGCTGTGGGGACTAAGGACAACCCCCAATCGGTCGACTGGCCGAACTCCATTCTTCTTAGTTTATGGAGCTGAAGTTGTACTTCCGTGTGACTTCCTCCACAATGCACCTCGAGTCAAGCTTTTCTCAGAGGATGAAGCAGAACTGGCACGCAAGATGCAGTCGATCTCCTGGAAGAGGAAAGAGAGATGGCCCTGATTCGGTCGACCATTTATCAACAAGACTTGCGTCTATTTCACGCCAGAAACATAAGGGGTCGGGCATTTCAAGAGGGAGACTTGGTTCTTTGAGTGGATCAGCAGAAACCACACAAGCTTGTTCCTGCCTGGGAAGGCCCCTTTATTGTCACGAGAGTGCTCCACAATGGAGCGTACCACCTCTACAACATCGAGCACAAGAAAGACAAGCCGCGCGCTTGGAATGCGGAACTGCTCTGCCCCTTTTATACTTAAGCAATCAGTCCGTTGAGATGTAATAAGTACCTTCGTAGTTTGTTTATCAAAGACAAGAGTTTTACAGTCTCCTAAAATGATTGTTGTTGCTTATATTTGTGTCTGAAATCCCCCAGTGGGTGGCTTAGCTGCGAATCCGTTTCGCCTAAGTTTAAAAAAATCCTACCGAGTGGTGAGCAAGCCTCCCACTCGGGGGCTTAGCTGCGAATCCGTTTCGCTTAAGTTTTAAAAAAATCCTACCGAGTGGTGAGCAAGCCTGCCACTCGGGGGCTTAGCTGCAAATCTGTTTCGCCTAAGTTTAAAAAAATCCTATCGAGTGGTCAGCAAGCCTCTCACTCGGGGGCTTAGCTGCAGTCCAGTACTCGCCTAAGTTTGAAAAATCCTACCGAGTGATGAGCAAGCCTCTCACTCGGGGGCTTAGCTGCAGTCTAGTACTCGCCTAAGTTTGAAAAATACTACCGAGTGGTGAGCAAGCCTCTCACTCGGGGGCTTAGCTGTTGTCCAGTACTCGCCTAAGTTTGAAAAATCCTACCGAGTGGTGAGCAAGCCTCCCACTCGGGGGCTTACCTGCGAATCTGTTTCGCCTAAGTTTAAAAAAATCCTACCGAGTGGTGAGCAAGCCTCTCACTCGGGGGCTTAGCTGCAGTCCAGTACTCGCCTAAGTTTGAAAAATCCTACCGAGTGATGAGCAAGCCTCTCACTCGGGGGCTTAGCTGCGGTCCAGTACTCGCCTAAGTTTGAAAAATCCTACCGAGTGGTGAGCAAGCCTCTCACTCGGGGGCTTAGCTGCAGTCCAGTACTCGCCTAAGTTTGAAAAATCCTATCGAGTGGTGAGCAAGCCTCTCACTCGGGGGCTTAGCTGCAGTCCAAGATCGCCTAAGTTTGAAAAATCCCACCGAGTGGCGAGCAAGCCTCTCACTCGTGGGCTTAGCTGCAGTCCAAGATCGCCTAAGTTTGAAAAATCCCACCGATGGCGAGCAACCCTCCCACTCGGGGCTTATCTGCAGTCCAAGATCGCCTAAGTTTGAAAAATCCTACCGAGTGGTGAGCAACCCTCCCACTCGGGGTTTAGCTATGATCAATACTCGCCTAAGTTTGAAAAATCCCACCGAGTGGCGAGCAACCCTCCCACTCGGGGGCTTAGCTGCAGTCCAATACTCGCCTAAGTTTGAAAAATCCCACCAAGTGGTGAGCAACCCTCCCACTCAGGGGCTTAGCTGCAGTCCAGTACTCGCCTAAGTTTGAAAAATCCCACCGAGTGGCGAGCAACCCTCCCACTTGGGGGCTTAGCTGCAGTCTAGTACTCTCCTAAGTTTGAAAAATCCCACTGAGTGGCGAGCAACCCTCCCACTCGGGGGCTTAGCTGCAGTCCTGTACTCGCCTAAGTTTGAAACATATCCCTATCCGCAAAGACGACGAGGTACAGGTCGACTACAACCTTCTCCTCGGAGCTGCGCCACAAATACAATGTGCGCTCCATCCTCATCCGCAAGGACGACGAGGTGCAGGTCGACTGCAACCTTCTCCTCAGAGCTGTGCCACAAGTATAACGTGCGCTCCATCCTCATCCGCAAGGACGACGAGGTGCAGGTCGACTGGAACCTCTTCCCTAGAGCTGCATCTTAAGTACAAAAAAATATTCTGAGTGAAGAACAAATTCCACTCGAAGGCAAGCACAAGCATATTCGGAGATAAAACGAAATCCAGATAAATCCTAAGGTTCCAACCGCGGATTAAAGTGCTCGGGCATCAAGCCCGAAGGAGTTCAACAGTTACAAAATCACTCGGCATTCCGAGGCAAATTTAAGGTGGGGCATAAAAGTTTGTTCACTCCACAGGAGGAGGGCTGGCAGGCTAGACGAATTTTTCCAGATCGATTCCATCGGCAATCCGAGTGGCAGCAGCAATGAAGGTCTCCATGAAAGATTGGAAGTCATGCTTCTTGGTGTTGGCGACCTTGATCGCTGCCAGCTTCTCTTCTCGCGCTTCCTTGCAGTGGACACGAACCAAAGACAGAGCCACATCAGCGCCGCACCGGGCAGAAGACTTCTTCCATTCTTGCACTCGACCGGGAATCTCATTAAGTCGAGTCATCAGAGACTCGAGGTCATTCTGGAGCGTTGCCCCTAGCCAAAGTGTTGTGTCGATCCATGACATTGCGACCTTCAGTCGAGCAAGGTAATCAAAAACACCCGCAACACGAGATTCCAACCGGAGTACATTCATGGCAGCCTCGTCTTTAACTAGAGAATGGATGGGGTCCAAGCTTGTCTCAACTCACCCAGTTTCTTCTTCGAAGTTCCGGCAAAATTCTGCACGTACAATTCAAAGATGAGTCAGTGATTGAATGTCGAGTCGACAGTAACGAGTCAGTCGGGTCAAAGAGAATACCTTCAAGCATGACGAACAACTTCTTGGCAAGACCTCCCACATAATTCTCCAGGTCGTCCCTCCTGTGAGCAACGCCTTCCATCTTCTCGTTCAGATTGTTCTTGTCCTTCTTCAGGCGAGTCGCTTCCTTATTGGCTTCATCAAGGGCAGTTTTTAGCCTGGTGTTTTCTTCCTCCAGTTTGCCGACTGAAGCTAGTTTCTGTTCGGCGAGTGCAGTTTTCTCGTCAGCTGCTTTCTGTGCGGCCGCAAGATCTTGGTCCTTCTTCGCCAGAGCTTGATTCATTTTCTCTGAAAAGAAACAACGTTTGGTTCAGAAAAAGCAAGACAAGATCTGGTACAGAGACAAGTCAGTCGACAAGTTTTCACTTACCAGCAGCTTCATCCTTGGCCTTCTGCAGATTTGTCTTGGCTAGTTCTAGATCGAGATTGAGCTGAATCTGTTTTTTCTCCAATTCAGCAAAACGAACTCCGAGTTCACAAGATTTCTGTAATCAAGGGACAGTCAATAGACAGACGGAAAGATTAGTTACTTCGGAACAATAGTTTGATAAATTCAAGTTGTTTTCAGACCGTAGTCGATCGCTGCATAGATCAACCACGGTCTCGGATTACACCGGTGGGTGCACTTAGCGTGCCCCCACTGGTCCAGATTCCACTCGACGTGGTTTGTCCAGGTTAAGTGTAAAAAAAGACTACGCTCTTAGACCATAGTCGACTGCCTGCAGTCGATCACGGTCTCGGGGACTACACCCAGTGGGTGCACTTAGCGTGCTCGCACGGGTTCAGGTTCCACTCTTCATGGTCCGTCCAGGTCGAGTGAGGAAATTCCGATTCTTAGACCACGGTCGAATGCCCGCAGTCAACTATGGTCTCAGGGACTACACCCAGTGGGTGCACTCAGCGTGCCCCCACTGGTTCAAAGATTCAATCGACAACAACATAGTCAGCTCAAAGTGCGATTTTGCTCAGTGGCAAATCAAAGCACCCAGTGGGTGTACAGATGCGAAGCGCAGACAGATGAAAAGGTTCTTCAAAAGAAAGTTTTCAGGTACCATATCCTAACAGAACAAGCCAAAAGAGTCAGTCGGCAATCTGCTAACCTGGACGTTGTTCTGGAGAGCGGAGCTGGCATCATAAGCAGCTTGGCTGGCTTCCCGCACCATCTTCATCTTCTCCATCATAATGCCCGCCTGGCATATAACCTCTTTGCCAGCACCCACCTGGTCCTCTGGGACGTGATGTGCAGCAAAAAGTGAGGGTGGATCGGCGGGAGTCTGTGCGGTTGACGCCGAAGGCTGAGCATTCGACAGCGGTATGGCGAAGGAGACAGAAGTCCGATTGGCATCGCCAGCGTCCTGAATTACCGGTTCTGCCACCGGCATCGACTGAGGAGTCTTGCCAGTGGACGTTTTCCTATTTCTTCTCCCCAAGAGCCTCTGTGGTTCGTCCTCATCGTCGTCGGGGAGGTCAATGACGTTGAGAGGAGCTGTAAAAAGATCAATCACCAAAAGTTCATCCTCGATTGGTTATATCGTAGTTCAATCGACAAAACAAAGACAAGATCGCAAAGATTATACTTGGATTGGAGGTGAACGCATCTTCCATGTCCTCATCCTCGTTTTTGTAAGCAGAGGTCCCAGAGGTAGCGGCACTGCTAATTTTAAGATTCAGTCGGTCAAACCAAGGAAAAATAGACAACGCAGAATTTCGAGTAAAATTGAAGACATAACACTTGCTCAGAGGCAACATGGATGTTGATTTTGATTCTGGGCAGCGCCTTTCGGGTCTTCTGTGGTACGACCTTGGATTGTTTCGGAGCCTTTTCAGTCGGTGCCGGAGAAGATGTCCGAGGACGCTTTGACGACTGCCCAGTCTGAATGGTTGCCTTGTCGCGGGCGCTTACGGGATCGTGGGTGAGCTTGGATCGCCTTTCCCTATGGGGAGGTGAGTCGACTTCTTCTTCATCGCTCGGGTCGGAGCTCTCCTCGTCCCCTTCACCATCAGAATGACACTCGCCACTCTCGCCTCCGCTCGCCTCTCCCTCTGGGTCCTGCTCCTGCTCCCCGTTGGGCATCGAGTACATTTCAGTCAGGGCCTAGAAGACAACAATCAAGACAGAAGTCAGTCGGGTGACAGTGATACGTCTCCAACGTATATATAATTTTTGATTGTTCCATGCTATTATATTATCCATCTTGGATGTTTTATGGGCTTTACTATGCACTTTCATATTATTTTTGGGACTAACCTATTAACCCGTAGCCTGTGCGGCCTCGCTGTTTTTCCCTTGTTTCAGTGTTTTGAAGAAAAGGAATATCAAACAGAGTCGAAACGAAATGAAACCTTCTGGAGAAGTTATTTTTGGAAAGAAAGCAATCCGGGGGACTTGGAGTGCACGTCAGGAAAGCAAGAAATGAGGGAGGCACGAGGCAGGGGGCGCGCCCACCCCCTGGGCGCGCCCTCCACCCTCGTGGCTCCCCTAACGTACTTCTTTCACTTATATATACCAATATACCTTGAAACCTTCGATGGATAGAATAGATCGGGAGTTCCGCCGCCGCAAGCCTCTGTAGCCACCAAAAACCAATCGGGACCCTGTTCCGGCACCCTGCCGGAGGGGGGATCCCTCACCGGTGGCCATCTTCATCATCCCGGCGCTCTCCATGACGAGGAGGGAGTAGTTCACCCTCGGGGCTGAGGGTATGTGTCGTGGTTTTATCACGGTAGATGTCCTCATGAAAGGACTTAGTCGTGGAGCCATCGCTACGGGTTAGCTTGAAGGGGTTAAAGTGGACACAAGGACGCAAGAGAGTTTATACTAGTTCGGCCCCTTCGATGAAGGTAAAAGCCTACGTCTAGTTGTGATGGAATTGATGGGGGTTTCGATGACTAGGGAGCAAACAAGCTTCGCCTAAGTCTCAAGTTGTTGTCTGTTGTCCTTGAACCGCCTCCGGGTCGTCCCCTTATATACATGGGTGGCGCTTGGTTGGTTCATAGAGTCCCGGCCTTGATTCATAGATGTATCCGGCTCGGTCTCTGCTATTCCTAACTTACAATACAAGTTACATATCGACGCCGGTTTACGGCCATGTGCCTTAAACCGGCTATGGGCCTTAAGCCTTCATCTGCCTACTTGGGCTTTACCATACTCAACTACTGATGAAGTTAACCCGGCCTGTCCTGGCCGGTTTACACCCAGTGGTAATATCCCCAACATTAGGCCCCAGATTGATTTGAACAAGTTCATGTCAATCCTTAGCAAAAACTTCATCTTCAGCATCTTTGTGTAGTCGGGTGAACCGCCATGATGTCATCTTCTCTGGTCGTCGTAAACCGGCGTGACGTCACCTGTCATAAAAGCTATCCATAATACCTTTTTTGTTTAATAGATCTGCGACAATCGAGGCGACAGCTCCGTTTCCAAACTCATGGCCCCTTGATTTTCGTGCCTGACACATGTCCCTTGCTTTATAAATAAGACCGAAGGGTCATTTCTTTCCCTTCGCCTCTCGCTTCGTCTTCCTCGCGCCGACCAGCTTCAGAGCTCCGCCGCCGCCGTCGACTTCTGCACCAACCTTGGCTGCTGCATCACCCTGAGTATACCAGAGCATCGCAGCGGTCTTCCGTTTCTTCCTCAGCTCGGGTAAGTCTTCTATCTTTTCACCATAGATCTGTTCTAGGGTTTCCATGTTCTTCAGCGTTCATCGCTTGCTTCTTGTTCATATGATAACTCTTAGTCAAGTCTCAAATCCTTGTTCTGCGTAGCGGTAGTTTTTAGCATCCGTTGTCACTTGCGCATCTCAAGGCCATAGATCTCCCTGTATCCTTGCTCACTGATTCGGTACCGCTCCCTTTTGAACCTTGAATATTTATTTGTTTTCTGAACATGCTCCAGATCCAAAACTGTGAAATAATTTTGTGAAAACTGTTTTCGCACACCCACTCATCTGCAATCTTGATTCTTCAATGTTTCGCATCAGCGGTTTAACTTTGTAGAAAAATTGACAACTCGGTATATACCATTAGTCCCCTTGTTGAACCGCCATGATTTCCTAGCTATGTATTGCCACCTTGCAGAACTCTGGTTTATAAGCAACTTCTTCCGATTTAGCAATGAATGTATCAATGTATAGCCTTCCAACATATTCTTGAACCTGTATTACTATTTTGCAAATTGCACCATGGCCAAGCAAGTGTACGAGTGCAACTGGGTCCCTTCTCGGGTGACTGAAACTCAACTGGATAACTTAGTCAGCACCGGCGCTTTAGGAAAAAAAGACGTCATTCACTGGAGGGTCCCTGGCCCGAAATGTCATCCAGAACCCAAGGATGGAGAGTGAGGGAGTCCTGGACTAGGGGGTGTCCGGATAGCCGAACTATCATCTTTGGCCGGAGTTCTAGACTATGAAGATGCAAGATTGAAGACTTCGTCCCGTGTCCGGATGGGACTTTCCTTGGCGTGGAAGGCAAGCTTGGCGATACGGATATGTAGATCTCCTACCATTGTAACCGACTACTGTGTAACCCTAACCTATCCGGTGTCTATATAAACCGGAGGGTTTTAGTCCGTAGGATCTAACAACAATCACACCATAGGCTAGCTTCTAGGGTTTAGCCTCCTTGATCTCGTGGTAGATCTACTCTTGTACTACCCATATCATCAATATTAATCAAGCAGGAGTAGGGTATTACTTCCATCGAGAGGGCCCGAACCTGGGTAAAAACATCGTGTCCCTTGTCCCCCGTTACCATCCGCCTAGACGCACAGTTCGGGACCCCCTACCCGAGATCTGCCGGTTTTGACACCGATAGAGAGGTTGTTGTTTTTGCGGACCATCTAGCCCGGGGCTTCAGTGCGCCCGGTTCAAAGTTTTATCGGGATGTCTTGGCCAACTTCCAACCGCGTCCACAAGATATTGGCCCCAACTCCGTAACCAACATCTGTCACTTTCAAGTGCTCTGTGAGGTGTTCTTTCAAGAGGAGCCCACAGTTGAATTATTCAGAGATTGCTTCCATCTAAACCGCCACACCGAATTTACTGATGGTCCCAACACGGAGTTAGGTGGTATGGCGATTCAAAAGAGGAAAGAGGACACTTACCCTCACGCCAAACTGCACAACCATCCCAAAGAGTGGAATTCAACATGGTTTTACTGCAAAGACACCTCTCCTGATGGAGAAAATCCTTTGCTGGGTTACCGTCCGGAGCGGCTAAGCAACACACATCCCTTCCTCAAAGATCGATCGCTAAGGAGAGAAGCAAATATGCCCCTCAATTATCCAAGCTCCGAGCCTTCATGGCCAACAAAGTTGACAGGAGTTGATCTTGCTTGCTCTTTGGATATCTTGGAGTATACTACCCTTAAGCTGCGCTCGGTTTGATGTGCAAATACACAGAAGATGTAAAAGACCCTCTACGGCATATTGAGATCCAGCTGACAAACGACGAAGTTACTGAGGCTGTTAAGAGGATGTTAAATGAACTGGAAGCTGCTTGCGCTCAAACCGGCCTGCCTCCCTTTTCTACCATTAACAAACCACCAGCCGTAAGACTCATATCTCTTGCTGTCATGAAACCTGACTATGTTTAAATACTCTTTGTTGATATTAACATCTTGCAAACAGGGTGATGATCCATTTTGGAGCAAGAAGCCTCCACAAGAGAAACCGAAGAAAATAACCCGACCCAAGACCAGAGCCGTGAAGAAACCGGCCCATAGAAAGAGAACCACTGCCTCCTCCGATCCACCAGCCGACGATGATGTGGGTAACCCAGACCTTGAGGTAGAGCTTGACTCACTTGGTTTATTTTTCACATGCCTTATTGATAATGATTATTGCCAGGATGATGCTGAAGTCAGTCACGCTGATGTTATAGAGGTAATCACTCTTTCTTCCGATTCAAACCGTTTACCTTCAGTCAAAATCCGTCGGGCAAACCGGAAAGTTAAAATTTCTCATCCTCTTGCTTATTTGGACCAAAACTTTCTTATGAAGACACAACAGCATGAAGCTCGTCACAAGAACCCGGCAAATAAGCCGTAGTTACCTCCGCCGGTTTACCGAACAGTCCGGTTCGGAGACGCCGTTCAGAGGTCTCTAACTGTTTTGTCAATGCTTATCCTAAAGCGGGTTGTGTTCGTCAACCTGTTAATCCATCTGACTCCGATTATCAGGTGACTTCTATTCTTCCTCCGGCGAGTCGTCAGCCACCCAGGTCCCACCACTCAAGACAGTGCTTGGGTGAGCCATATTCCTGATAATGCTGTTTGATATATCACTTTCAATGTTTACTGGACTGATCCGTCTTTTTCTTTTCAGGGCTAAGCCTAGGCCAAGCAAGAAAGCTCGTCTGGACAAATCGGTAGAAGAAGACGACGCTCCTGAACCGACCAAAATACCAATTCCCGAAGAACACATCCACGATGATATGTTGAATGACCCACCATTGCAAGATCATGATGTTACTGTTGAAGAGGCACATGTTGATACCACAGGCCCTTTAAATCAACCCACGAGTCATGTTCAGACTGACAAAACAGCGAGCCCATCAAAGCATACTGATAAACCGGCGACCCCAGTGCGAACCGGCGAAGCCAAGGATGATGATGTTGTTATTACTGGCTTTGGTCATTCCGAGCCAGTAACTGTCGCCTTGTCCAAGCACATCGCAAGCGATGAATTTATCAAGTTTGGTAAAGGCAAATGGAATGCCGATTTAGCTACTTATGCCGCTCTGAATCCCCAAGATCTTCATTTTGGTTATCTGAATCGGCTATATACCAGCCGTGATTATGAAGCCGGTCTGGTAAATATGATGAAGGACAAATATGAGGCAAATTCCATATAACTCTCTGCTTGTACATTTGAAACTGTCAACTCTAATAGCCCACAAGTGACGGTTTTAAGATGTCAACTTAAACCGGGACTTCCCAATATAATCCTGAGCAAAGCTGTACTTTTAGGAAAGTAGCCCCCAAGGGCCGGTTCAACTTAATGTAGTTAAACCGGGACCTTTATACCATAAGAATTCCAGTATTACTCAAGGACAGAGCAAATAGGCATTAGCCCCCAAGTGCCAAGTTGAATATTTGTATTGAGCTTGGGACTTTATATAGAAATTGTAGGATGAAAAGCAAATATGCATTAGCCCCCAAGTATCAAGGGCATAACTTGTTATGGGGTTGGTACTTCCACTCTGCACCTTAATCTTTACCAGATGATTATCTGTATGTAGGCTGATCTGAGCAAGAAAGAAAATCAAATCGCTGATCTTCAAGAAAACCTGAAATCCCAGCAAGCTGAAACCTCCAAAGCAAAAAATGAATTAACCAACTTTAAGCGTCATGGAAAGATTAAGGAGGGTTTCAACAAGGAGCGGGCGGATTGGGCCACCGAAAAGGCCGCTTTAACTCAGCAGGCGAGAGAATGCCGAGGTTGCACTCAAACCGTGGTTGACAAACCGACCGATGTAAAGCGGCAAGTGCATGCCATGACCGGCCGATGTTTTTGGTGAGCCTTCTTGATTTCGGCGTAATGAGGCCTTCTCATGTAATTGCCGGTTTATTAACCCTTTGAATGATACAGGACACGATTGGCCACTTGGGATCAGATGTGCGAAGAAATTGAAAGCCGCTTATACATTGATAGAACAATCAGATATCGATGCGCTGACGGATCATCAAGATCGCTTCTAACAACAACCCGGCACCGACCTTGATCCAGGACACCATTAAAAGGTTGTCAATGCTTCCTGCCCGGGTTGAAGAGTTAAAGAAATCTGCTGCTAGAACCGGTGCCATAAACGTCTTAATCCGGGCCAAAGCATGGGTGCGGGATTTTGATCCTGTTGAAGTGGCCCAGGGCTTCCCAAGCTTGAAGGAAGACGGGACAGAATTCAGCGAAGAGGATCTCCGAGCTATAAACCGGGAAGTGCGCCCTTTGGCTTGTCAATTGGCTGAAGAGGCAAATCTGTCTCACTATCAAGCCCAATATGATAGCGAAAATAAACGAGTGGCTGCACCGATTCCTGAAGTAGAGAACCTTATACCTCCAATCTGTAAGCATACTTACGCTCCTGATATTGAACCGTCGTTGCTGATCAATGATGAAGCTGTATTCCAAGCATTAATGGGAATCAACTGGACTACTGTTGATTTCGGCCCATTGAGTAGGGAATCGAAGTTGAAGCGGGCGCAGGATGACCCGCAACCCTCAGGCCAAGCTGGCGACCAAGCATGAACCGGGAGCCGGTTTACATTACTGCCTCCTTATGTTATGCAGAAAAACAATTATCTTATCTGGGCACCGTATTGCCTTGTAATAGACTAGCTGCCACACTTGGTGTTGATATGCCTTCGTGCATATTTATTGCAACTCATGCTTCTGTTAAATCACCAATGCTAAACTGTTGCCTGCAGCAAAAAAAGCTTAAAACACCGCTGTGGTTGTGTCACCAGGCGGGTCATAACATCCATGTGTATAAAATCAAAGATAATATCTTAGAATTAAACATAGGATGAAATATGGGAATATATAATACCTGCCATCGTAGGGCATGAAGTTGGTTCTGCCAATCTTGAAGCGGAGTTGTAAGAAACCCGCTCCGCTGGAGGAGAAAACAACTCCTGTGTATATAGGGTCGGTTTACCAGATAAACCGTTCCGGGTTACGATGAACACCGGTGTTACTCCATAATAGGATGTTTATCAAAAATCAAACCGGGCAAAGCGTCTCCGGATGAAGAACAAACCGTGTTCCGTCAACTGACAGTCGAATCGGTTTAATAATTGTCGGTTTAAAAACACAACAAGAGAAATATGCAACAAGAAAAATGAATTTTAAGCAAAGGCAAAGATAAAATCATTTGCGAAAAGAGGCTGTTTGAGCCGATCAAGTGGCATTACCATGGTCGGACACGACCAAGCCCCCAATAGGCGTAGCTATGGTTCAAGTCAGAAATGGCATTACGTCGATCAAGAGGTGTAGCAATGGTTCGGGTTCGACCAAAGCCCCCAAGTGATTCTGTGGCCCTAGGCCGATCAAGAGGCGTGACTGGTTCAGACGTGACCAAGTCCCCAAGTGATTCTGTGGCTTTCGCCTATCAAAAGGTGTTGCATTGGTTCGGACACGACCAAGCCCCCAAGTGATATGATATAAAGCTTGTTAAAAAGCTAACTCAAGGGGTAAACCGGAGGCCGCTTTAAGATAAAAACTCCGTGTAACCACACATGATGTAAAAATAATAGAGACCCCGCTTTAGCTGAGGCTCCGGTTTATTGTATTGATCATAATATATACATTGTCATAATATGTACATAAGTAGAGCCTATGGCTCAAGTATAGTAGGGCCGAAGATGAGCTATGTTCCACGGCCTGTTGGTCTCCTCCTCTGATGTACGTGAGTCTTTATGCTCTCGAATATCGATCAGATAGTACGACCCGTTGTGCAGATTCTTGCTGACCACGAAAGGTCCCTCCCAAGGTGGGGATAGCTTGTGCATATCAGTCTGGTCTTTAATGACCTCGAGCACCAAATCTCCTTCTTGAAAGGTTCTGGTTCTAACTCGGCGACTGTGATAGCGACGAAGATCCTGCTGGTAAATCGCCGAATGGGCCGCTGCGATGTCACGCTCCTCATCCAACAGGTCCAAAGCGTCTTGCATGCTACCTCGTTGTCCGCTTCAACATAAGCTGCTACACGAGATGAATCATGACGGATATCACTTGGGAGATCCGCCTCCGCCCCGTAGACCATGAAGAATGGTGTGTATCCTGTTGATCTGTTGGGCGTAGTATTGATGCTCCATAATACAGATGGTATCTCCTCAACCCAACAACCCGGCGTCCGCTGCAAAGGAACCATAAGCCGGGGTTTGATGCCTCATAAGATCTCTTGGTTAGCCCTCTCTGCTTGGCCATTGGACTGTGGGTGAGCCACTGATGAAACGTCAAGCCGGATGTGCTCACGTTCACAGAACTCCTTCATAGCACCCTTAGACAGATTGGTACCATTATCAGTAATGATGCTGTGTGGAAAGCCAAACCGGAAAATCACCTTTTTAATGAATTGAACCGTCGTGCCTGCATCACACTTGCCGACGGGCTCCGCCTCCACCCACTTTGTAAACTTGTCAGCCGCCACCAAAAGGTGGGTCTTTTTGTCCTTGGACCGTTTGAAAGGCCCAACCATATCCAACCCCCAAGTCGCAAACGGCCAAGTAATTGGAATCATCCTCAATTCTTGAGCCGGCACATGAGCGCGTCTTGTGAACTTCTGACAGCCATCACATCGCCTAACCAGGTCCTCCGCATTAGCATGAGCAGCCAACCAATAGAAACCGTGACGAAACGCCTTAGCCACCAGAGATTTTTAACCGGCGTGGTGACTACAATCTCCTTCGTGGATTTCGCGCAAGATTTCACAGCCTTCCTCCGGCGTCACACAACGTTGAAACGCTCCTGACACACTGCAATGATGCAACTCGCCATTGACAATAGTCAAGGACTTGGATCGCCGGATTATCTGCTCGCCGCGTCTCATCCTCTTGTAACTCGCCCGGTTCATGTATGCAAGATAAGGAACCGCCCAATCCGGAATGACATGCAGAGCCGCCACCAATTGAGCCTCCGGATCAGGAATAGCCAAATCCTCTTCGCCAGGGAGCTTGACCGACGGGTTATGCAGGCATCCAAGAAGACATTAGGCGGGACCGGTTTACGTGAGAGCCCAGCCGGCTTAAAGCCTCCGCCGCTTCGTTCTTCCCTCTGTCCAGTGATCCACCTGATATCCTTTGAAGTGGCCTGCAATAATATCCACCTCACGACGGCATGCTGCCATGAGCGGGTCCTTAGAATCCCAAGTACCAGACATTTGTTGGGCCACCAGGTCCGAGTCACCGAAGCACTTAACTCGGCTGAGATTCATCTCCTTAGCCATCCGGAGACCATGGAGTAAAGCTTCAGACTCACTGCATTGTTAGTACAAGGGAACATTAAGCAGAACGTAATGAAGTTATCACCTCGTGGGGAAGTTAATACGACTCGACCCCGAGCCCTCCAATTACTGGACCCATCAAAATGAATAGTCCAATAGGTGTGATCCGCTTTTTCTTCAGTGCTTGTAGTTCCGTCCAATCATTGATGAAATCCACAAGTGCTTGAGACTTGATCGCCGTCCGAGGCATCGTATTTCAAACCGTATGCCCAAGCTCTATAGCCCACTTGGCAATCCGCCATTGCCTCCCCTGCTCAATTATATCTCCCAAAGGAGCAGAGTGACCACCGTGATGGGATGTCCTCGAAGTATTGCTTAAGCTTCCGCTTGCCATGAAAACTCCATACACCAGCTTACGACAATGCGGGTATCTTTGCTTGGACTCAATAAGCACCTCACGATATAGTAAACCGGACGCTGAACCGGATATTCCTTGCCCGCCTCCTTGCGCTCCACCACGATAGCTACGCTGACTGCACGAGCATTAGCTGCCACATATAGTAGCAATGGTTCCTTGTCAATCGGAGCAGCAAGAACAGGCGGATTGGCTAGCTGCCGCTTTAAGTCCTCCAACGCTTTATCAGCGGCTGGACTCCAGACGAAGTGATCTGTTTTCTTTAGCATCTGATACAAAGGGATCGCCTTCTCACCGAGGCGGCTGATAAACTGGCTCAACGTGGAAATCCGGCTTGCCAAGCGTTGGACGTCATTGATACACTTCGGTTTAGCCAGGGAGGTGATAGCTGTGATCTTCTCCGGATTAGCCTCAATTCCCCTGTTGGACACCAGAAAACCCAATAACTTGCCTGCCGGTATACCAAAAACACACTTGGCCGGGTTGAGCATCATCTTGTATGTCTCAGAGGTTATCAAAGGTTTCCTTCAAATCATCAAACAGTAGTCTCCTTCTCCCTTGACTTAACCACAATATCATCCACATAGGCATGTACATTACGGCCGATCTGCTTATGAAGGCAATTCAGACACACCGTTGATAAGTTGCACTGGCACTCTTGAGCCCAAAGGGCATAGATACATAGCGTATAGGCTCCAAAGGGAGTTATGAATGCTGTCTTCTCCTGGTCCTTAATCGCCATCTTGATCCGATGATAACCAGAATATGCATCCGTAAAACTCAAACGCTCACAACCCGCAGAGCATCAATAACTGATCGATGCGGGGAGGGCAAAGGATCTGCTGGACAAGCCTTGTTAAGATCTGTGTAATCCACACACATGCACCAGTGCCGCTTTTCTTGAGGACCAGACCGGATTAGCCAACCATTCGTGATGGAAAACTTCAACAATAAAGCCACCGCTAAGAGCACAGCCACCTCCTCTCCAATAGCTTTGTGCCTTTCTTCGTTGAACCAGCGGAGAAACTGCTTCACCGGTTTGTACTTAGGATCAACATTAAGAGTGTGCTCAGCGAGTTCCCTCGGTACACCTGGCATGTCAGAAGGATTCCATGAAAAAATGTCCCGATTCTCACGGATGAACTCGATGAGTGTGCTTTCTTATTTCAGATCCAGGTTGGTACTGATACTAAACTGCTTGGACGAATCACCAGGTACAAAGTCAACAAGCTTAGTCTCAGCTGCCGATTTGAACTTTAGAGCCGGATCATGCTCTGTGGTTGGCTTCTTTAACGGAGTCATGTCTGCCGGATCAACATTATCCTTGTAGTACTTCAACTCTTCCGTGGCACAAACCGACTCTGCATAGGCTGCATCACCTTCTTCACACTCCAAAGCAATCTTGCGACTTCCATGAACGGTTATGGTCCCCTTGTGACCCGGCATCTTGAGCTGCAAATAAATATAACAGGGCCGTGCCATAAATTTGGCATAAGCCGGCCGCCCAAATAAAGCGTGATATGGGCTCCGGATCTTCACCACCTCAAAAATCAATGTCTCTGACCTGGAATCATGATCATCTCCAAAGGCCACTTCCAGAGCTATCTTGCCAACAGGGTATGCTGACTTACCAGGTACCACACCATGGAATACCGTATTGGACGGTTTAAGATTCTTATCTGTTAGCCCCATACGGCGGAAGGTCTCATAGTATAATATATTAATACTGCTTCCTCCATCCATGAGCATCTTGGTGAACTTATAACCTCTCACCTGAGGTGCCACCACCAACGCTAGCTGACCCGGATTGTCAACCCAGGGAGGGTGATCCTCTCTGCTCCATATGATTGGCTGTTCGGACCAGCGTAAATAACGAGGCATGGCCGGTCAACAGAAATCACCGCTCGCTTGTGAAGCTTCTGGTCTCGCTTATCCAAGCTAGTGGTGAATACATGATATTGCCCGCTATTCAACTGCTTCGGATTGCTCTGATAACCCGACTGCTGCTGCTGGTTGTAACCACACTGGCTATTCTGATTATTTTGATTGTTATGTCCACCCTAATCGCCATTGAAGCCTGAACCGGCATTTCCTCCACCGTGACCCGGCCCATGGAATACGGATCCTGAGCCACCACCTGATCCGTGATCATATCGTAAAGCATTAGAATTTTTGAACTCCTGCATAATATAGCAATCCTTCCAAAGGTGGTTGGCTGGCATCTCCTTCGTCCCGTGCTTTGGACAGGGCTGGTTTAATAGATAGGTCAGGCGGTCCGGGTTGGGATTTGGAGCTCCACCGCGATTCGGCGGTTTACCCTTCCGTCGCTGGCCCTTGTCCTGCGCGCTAGTATTAGCCACAAAGTCCATGCTGCCATCCGCTTTACGCTTGCCTCCGTTACCATGACCTGCCGTGTTGTGTTGCTGCCCTTTGGAGTTGCTGCTCTTCTTTCCCTTCCCTGTCTTGTCATCATCAGACTCGGGATCCTTGGTACTATCAGAATCAACATACTTCACTAACGCAGTCATGAGGGTCCCCATATCGTTACAATGGTGCTTCATCCGTCCCAATTTCAACTTCAGAGGCTTAAACCAGCAGTTGCTTTCCAAGGTTATAACCATGAGTCAGCGTTAATCTTGTCGATGAGTGCAAAATTTCGAACTTCGGCGCACCCAGCGGGTTGTTGACTCTCCTTCCTCCCCGGACACAAAGCCGCTAAGTTCACTATCGACATGGGCTGCTTACATGTATCCCTGAAATTTTGGATAAACCGGGCTCGCAACTGGGCCCATGAACTGATAGAATTGGCCGGTAAGCTCTTTAACCAAATACGGGTTGTCCCTTCGAGCATCATGGTGAAATATTTTGCACACGCCGCTTCATCTACGTCAAGCATCTCTATGGCCATCTCGTAGCTTTCCACCCATGTTTCTGGAGATAAATCGGCAGTGTAATTTGGCACCTTGCGCGGGCCCTTGAAATCCTTGGGCAGGCGCACATTGCGTAAAGCAGGGACAAGACAAGACACTCCCAAAGAACTAGAAGTAACTCCTGGCTCGATCGAGGTGGTTGGACGAACCGGCGTAAGTCGACGAGCCTCATGTCGCGCCGCTTAACTCGGCGTCCCTGCGTGCTCGGGCCCGGTCCACCACTTCCTGAGCATCACCCGCCGGGTTATTGCCACGGGGCGCTTCACGGTTCCGTGCATTACTGGATACGGCCGGTTCATCCATCCGCCTGCTGTAACTCCGGCTCGGACGGGGGGTGGAATGAATTCGGTCACGACTGTATGAATATGCTTCCTGCTGAACCAAGGTTGTTCAAAGAAGTTCCTTAACCCGGCGCGTCTCCACCGCTTGCAGAGAATCACCTTCAATTGGGATGGCCTCCAGCCATGAAGCGGCGGAGATAAGATTGTCCATTGGATTAGAATAATGACCTGGAGGTGTCTGGACAGGCTGAGGCATGACATTGTTCTGTCGAGGCGGCTCCATCAGGCAAGGCTGAACCGGCACACCCGGCCCAGGTGCCTCCGCCCGATTTATCACTCGCGGGTTACTAGTCCCTGCTCCTGGGGTATTAAAGAGGTTTCTGGCGTCGAAAACCGTCGGTAGGCGAGACCGATGCTTCCTTTTCAGGACTTCATTCGACGCGTTCTGGTCCAGCATAAGCCTATAGGCCTGCGCATCCAAAGCGGCCCGCTCTGCGGCCATCCTATCGTTCTCGGCTGCTAGGTCGGCCTTGGCCTGAGTGATATGTTCCCTCACCTTTGCAATCTCAACGTTGTGGGCATCCTGATCCGCCAGGTTAGCCTCCGCCATAAGCACAACCAACGCATCAAACAGATCAGATAAAACTTGAGCCAACGGGTGCACAGGGCCTCCTGCCCCGGCCGCCGCCGCCGCCGCTGACCCGGAGAACATTGCTGCTGCGGTCGAAGAGTGGATCACCGCCTGCGTACCGGCCATGAATATTCCAACCCGGTTGGGCAGATCAGAGGGGTCCGGAATACTGTCGCCATCGGAACAGCCCCCAATCCGGTCGTCTTGTAGCTGATATAATGATCCGGTTTCTCCGGTTGAGGACTCGTCGTCGGAATAAACGACAGTCTCGCTACCAGATTCCGATCCATCCTCATATTCTCCTCCGTGAATGACTCCCATGAAGGCACGCTTCACGACTGGTTTAACCTGGGCAGATCTCGCATGCTGAGCCGTTTCGACGAAGTCGGTGCAGATGTCCGGCTCAGGGCCCGGTTCACCGATCTTGCCGATGAAGACGTGTATGCCACCAAAGGGGACCCGGTACCCGTACTCAATCGAGCCGGCCTCGGGGCCCCAGCCTGCATCGTTGATGTAGAGCTTGTCGCGATGACTCTTGGTCATCCGGCCCACAGCATAACGCTTGAGTCCTTCGAAGTTGCCCTCCAAGAACTTTAAACCATCGTGCGATAGCCCCACGGTGGGCGCCAACTGTCTTGGTTTTATCACGGCCGATGTCCTCATGAAAGGACTTAGTCGTGGAGCCATCGCTACGGATTAGCTTGAAGGGGTTAAAGCGGACACAAGGACGCAAGAGAGTTTATACTAGTTCGGCCCCTTCGATGAAGGTAAAAGCCTATGTCTAGTTGTGATGGAATTGATGGGGGTTTCGATGACTATGGAGGAAACAAGCTTCGCCTAAGTCTCGAGTTGTTGTCTGTTGTCCTTGAACCGCCTCCGGGTCGTTCCCTTATATACATGGGTGGCGCCCGTTGGTTCATAGAGTCCCGACGCCGGTTCATAGATGTATCCGGCTCGGTCTCTGCTATTTCTAACTTACAATACAAGTTACATACTGGCGCCGGTTTATGGCTACAGGCCTTAAACCGGCTATGGGCCTTAAGCCTTCATCTATCTACTTGGGCTTTACCATACTCAACTACTGATGAAGTTAACCCGGCCTGTCCTGGCCGGTCTACACCCAGTGGTAATATCCCCAACAGTATGTACCAGTAGCTATGTGTTTGATCTCTCTCTCTCGTGTTCTTGAGGTGATACGATCTTGATGTATCGCGAGCTTTGCTATTGTAGTTGGATCTTATGATGTTTTCCCCCCTCTACTCTCTTGTAATGGATTGAGTTTTCCCTTTGAAGTTATCTTATCGGATTGAGTCTTTTAATGATTTGAGAACACTTGATGTATGTCTTGCGTGGGATAACCGTGGTGACAATGGGTTATTCTATTGATTCACTTGATGTATGTTTTGGTGATCAACTTGCGGGTTTTGCCAATGAACCTATGCATAGGGGTTGGCACACGTTTTAGTCTTGACTCTCCGGTAGAAACTTTGGGGCACTCTTTGAGGTTCTATGTGTTGGTTGAATAGATGAATCTGAGATTGTGTGATGCATATCGTATAATCATACCCACGGATACTTGAGGTGACATTGGAGTATCTAGGTGACATTAGGGTTTTGGTTGATGTGTGTCTTAAGGTGTTATTTTACTATGAACTCTAGGACTGTTTGTGACACTTATAGGAATAGCCCAATGGATTGTTCGGAAAGAATTACTTTGAGGTGGTTTCGTACCCTACCATAATCACTTCGTTTGTTCTCTGCTATTAGTGACTTTGGAGTGAATCTTTGTTGCATGTTTAGGGATAGTTATATGATCCAGTTATGTTACTATTGTTGAGAGAACTTGCACTAGTGAAAGTATGAACCCTAGGCCTTGTTTCAACGCATTGCAATACCGTTCGTGCTCACTTTTATCATTAGTTACCTTGTTCTTTTTATATTTTCATATTACAAAAACCTATATCTATCATCCATATTGCACTTGTATTACCATCTCTTCGCCGAACTAGTGCACTTATACAATTTACCATTGTATTGGGTGTGTTGGGGACATAAGAGACTCTTTGTTATTTGGTTGCAGGGTTGTTTGAGAGAGACCATCTTCAACCTATGCCTCTCATGGATTGATAAACCTTAGGTCATCCACTTGAGGGAAATTTTCTACTATCCTACAAACCTCTGCACTTGGAGGCCCAACAACGTCTACAAGAAGAAGGTTGCGTAATATACATCAAGCAGTTTCTGGCGCCGTTGCCGGGGAGGTGAGTGCTTGAAGGTATATCTTTAGATCTTGCAATTAAATCTTTTAGTTTCTTGTTTTATCACTAGTTTAGTTTATAAAATAAAACTACAAAAAATGGAATTGAGTTTACCTCACACGCTTCATCTGTTTAATATCTTCCGTGAGTATGATGGAAAGGAAAATTGTGCCAAAGTGCTAGAAGAAGAAGTCTATAAAATGTTTGGCACTAAATATTTGAACGATGAGCATGATGGCAATGTTGTTAGTATGAATTCCTTGAATATCCATCATGCTAATGATATGCAAAGCCACAAGCTTGGGGAAGCTATGTTTGATGAAGATGATATTTTTTGTCCCCCAAGCTTTGATGAGAAAATTTACTATGATGAAAGCATGCCTCCTATCTATGATGATTATTGTGATTACACGTATGCTTTAAAGAATAATGATAACCATGAAACTTGTCATCTTGATCTTAATTTTCAATCACATGATAGTTATTTTGTTGAGTTTGCTCCCACTACTATTCTTAATGAGAAGAATTTTGCTTATGTGGAGAGTAATAAAAATTCTATGCTTGTAGATCATGAAAAGAATGCTCTAGGTGCTGGTTATATTATTGAATTCATTCATGATGCTACTGAAAATTATTATGAGAGAGGATCATATGCTTCTACATATTGCAATATTATCAAGTTTCCTCTATATGTGCTTAAAATCTTGAAGTTATGCTTGTTTTGCCTTCCTATGCTAGTTGATTATTGTTCCCATAAGTTATTTTCTCACAAAATCCCTATTCATAGGAAGTGGGTTAGACTTAAATGTGCTAGTCATATTCTTCATGATGCTCTCTTTATGTTTCAATTCTTATCTTTTATGTGAGCATCATTGAAATCATCATGCCTAGCTAGGGGCGTTAAACGTTAGCGCTTGTTGGGAGGCAACCCAACTTTATTTTTGTTTCTTGCTTTTTGGTTCTTTTTAGTAATAAATAATATATCTAGCCTCTGTTTAGATGTGGTTTTATGTTTTAATTAGTGTTTGTGCCAAGTAGAACCTTTGGGAAGACTTGAGTGAAGTCTTTATGATCATGCTGTAAAAAACAGAAACTTTAGCACTCACGAGATTAGCTAAAACTTTTTACTGGAGAGTGCTATTTAGTTTCTTTTTGCAGATGATTACTAGACAAATTCGTCAGGTCCACCAATTTATTTTAGAATTTTTGGAGTTCCATAAGTATACGTTTGATACAGATTACTACAGATTGTTCTGTTTTTAACAAATTCTGTTTTTCGTGTGTTGTTTGCTTATTTTGATGAATCTATGGCTAGTAAAATAGTTTATAAACCATAAAGAAGTTGGGATACAGTAGATTTAACACCAATATAAATAAAGAATGAGTTCATTACAGTACCTTGAAGGGGTGTTTTGTTTTCTTTCGCTAACGGAGCTTACGAGTTTTCTGTTAAGTTTTGTGTTGTGAAGTTTTCAAGTTTTGCGTAAAGATTTGATGGCTTATGGAATAAGGAGTGGCAAGAGCCTAAGCTTGGGGATGCCCCAGAAGGCATCCCCTCTTTCGTCTCCGTTCATCGGTAACTTTACTTGGAACTATATTTCTATTCACCACATGGTATGTGTTTTGCTTGGAGCGTCATTTTATTTTGTTTAGCTTTGCTTGCTGTTTGAATAAAATACCAAGATCTGAAATTCTTAAATGTTAGAGTCTTCACATAGTTGCATAATTATTCGACTACTCATTGATCTTCACTTATATCTTTCAGAGTAGTTTGTTGTTTGCTCTAGTGCTTCACTTATATTATTTTGAGAGTCCTAAATAGCATGGTAATTTGCTTAATCGTAATATGCTAGGTATTCAAGACTAGTAAAAACTTTCTTATGAGTGTGTTGAATACTAAGAGAAGTTTGATGCTTGATGATTGTTTTGAGATATGGAGGTAGTGATATTAAAGTTGTGCTAGTTGAGTAGTTGTGAATTTGAGAAATACTTGTGTTGAAGTTTGCAAGTCCCGTAGCATGCACGTATGGTAAACATTATGTAACAAATTTGAAACATGAGGTGTTCATTGATTGTCCTCCTTATGAGTGGCGGTCGGGGACGAGTGATGGTCTTTTCCGACCAATCTACCCCCCTAGGAGCATGCGCGTAGTGCTTGGTTTTTGATGACTTGTAGATTTTTGCAATAAGTATGTGAGTTCTTTATGACTAATGTTGACTCCATGGATTATACACACTCTTACCCTTCCACCATTGCTAGCCTCTTCGGTACCGTGCATTGCCCTTTCTCACATTGAGAGTTGGTTCAAACTTCGCCGGTGCATCCAAACCCCGTGATATGATATGCTCTTTCACACATAAACCTCCTTATATCTTCCTCAAAACAGCCACCATACCAACCTATCATGGGATTTCCATAGCCATTCCGAGATATATTGCCATGCAACTGTCCACCATTCCGTTTATCATGACACATTTATCATTGTCATATTGCTTTGCATCATCATGTAGTTGACATAGTATTTGTGGCAAAGCCACCATTCATAATTCTTTCATACATGTCACTCTTGGTTCATGGCTTATCCCGGTACACCACCGGAGGCATTCATATAGAGTCATACTTTGTTCTAGTATCGAGTTGTAATCATTGAGTTGTAAATAAATATAACTGTGATGATCGTCA
Organism: Aegilops bicornis; assembly: GCA_021605145.1. NCBI lineage: Eukaryota > Viridiplantae > Streptophyta > Magnoliopsida > Poales > Poaceae > Aegilops > Aegilops bicornis. Next base: position 568,751,562 of record CM038675.1, read on the forward strand.
TTTTCTAGAGCATTGTCCCAAGTGAGGAATAAGAAAAATAAAAAAATAAAAAAAAGAGAAAGGCCATAAAAAAAGGAAGGCCCAAAAAAATGAGAGAAAAAGAGAGAAGGGACAATGTTACTATCCTTTTACCACACTTGTGCTTCAAAGTAGCACCATGATCTTCATGATAGAAAGTCTCTTGTTTTGTCACTTTCATATACTAGTGGGAATTTTTCACTATAGAACTTGGCTTGTATATTCCAACAATGGGCCTCCTCAAGTGCCCTAGGTCTTTATGAGCAAGCAAGTTGGATGCACACCCACTTAGTTTCTTTTGTTGAGCTTTCATATATTTATAGCTATAGTGCATCCGTTGCATGGCAATCCCTACTCCTTGCATTAACATCAATCGATGGGCATCTCCATAGCTCATTGATTAGCCTCGTTGATGTGAGACTTTCTCCTTTTTTGTCTTCTCCACATAACCCCCAACATTATATTCTATTCCACCCATAGTGCTATATCCATGGCTCACGCTCATGTATTGCGTGAAAGTTGAAAAGTTTTGAGATTACTAAAGTATGAACAGTTGCTTGGCTTGTCATCGGGGTTGTGCATGATGAGAGCATTCTTGTGTGACGAAAATGGAACTTGACCAAACTATATGATTTTGTAGGGATGAACTTTCTTTGGCCATGTTATTTTGATAGGACATAATTGCTTAGTTAGTATGCTTGAAGTATTATTAATTTTATGTCAATATGAACTTTTATCTCGAATCTTTTGGATCTGAATATTCATACCACAATTACGAAGAATTACATTGAAATTATGCCAAGTAGCATTCCACATCAAAAATTCTGTTTTTATCATTTACCTACTCGAGGACGAGCAGGAATTAAGCTTGGGGATGCTGATACGTCTCCAACGTATCTATAATTTTTGATTGTTCCACGCTATTATATTATCCATCTTGGATGTTTTATGGGCTTTACTATGCACTTTTATATTGATTTTGGGACTAACCTATTAACCCAGAGCCCAGTGCCAGTTCTTGTTTTTTCCCTTGTTTCAGTGTTTCGAAGAAAAGGAATATCAAACGGAGTCGAAATGGAATGAAACCTTCTGGAGAAGTTATTTTTGGAAAGAAAGCAATCCGGCGGACTTGGAGTGCACGTCAGGAAAGCAAAGAGGGAGGCACGAGGCAGGGGGGCACGCCCACCCCCCTGGGCGAGCCCTCCACCCTCGTGGGCCCCTCGTGGCTCCCCTGACGTACTTCCTTCACCTATATATACCAATATACCCTAAAACCTTCGGGGGACAGAATAGATCGGGAGTTCCGCCGCCGCAAGCCTTTGTAGCCACCAAAACCTAATCAGGACCCTGTTCCGGCACCCTGCCGGAGGGAGGATCCCTCATCGGTGGCCATCTTCATCATCCCGACAGTCTCCATGACGAGGAGGGAGTAGTTCACCCTCGGGGATGAGGGTATGTACCAGTAGCTATGTGTTTGATCTATCTCTCTCTCTCTCTCTCTCTCTATCTCTCTCTCGTGTTCTTGAGGTGATACGATCTTGATGTATCGCGAGCTTTGCTATTGTAGTTGGATCTGATGATGTTTCCCCCCTCTACTCCCTTGTAATGGATTGAGTTTTACCTTTGAAGTTATCTTATCGGATTGAGTCTTTTAATGATTTGAGAACACTTGATGTATGTCTTGCGTGGGATAACCGTGGTGACAATGGGTTATTCTATTGATTCACTTGATGTATGTTTTGGTATCAACTTGCGGGTTCCGCCGATGAACCTATGCATAGGGGTTGGCACACGTTTTCGTCTTGACTCTCCGGTAGAAACTTTGGAGCACTCTTTGAGGTTCTATGTGTTGGTTGAATAGATGAATCTGAGATTGTGTGATGCATATCGTATAATCATACCCACGGATACTTGAGGTGACATTGGAGTATCTAGGTGACATTAGGGTTTTGGTTGATGTGTGTCTTAAGGTGTTATTTTACTACGAACTCTAGGGCTGTTTGTGGCACTTATAGGAATAGCCCAATGGATTGATCGGAAAGAATAACTTTGAGGTGGTTTTGTACCCTACCATAATCTCTTCGTTTGTTCTCCGCTATTAGTGACTTTGGAGTGACTCTTTGTTGCATGTTGAGGGATAGTTATATGATCCAATTATGTTATTATTGTTGAGAGAACTTGCACTAGTGAAAGTATGAACCCTAGGCCTTGTTTCAACGCATTGCAATACCATTTGTGCTCACTTTTATCATTAGTTACCTTGCTGTTTTTATATTTTCAGATTACAAAAACCTATATCTATCATCCATATTGCACTTGTATTACCATCTCTTCATTAACTAGTGCACCTATACAATTTACCATTGTATTGGGTGTGTTGAGGACACAAGAGACTCTTTGTTATTTGGTTGCAGGGTTGTTTGAGAGAGACCATCTTCAACCTACGCCTCCCACGGATTGATAAACCTTAGGTCATCCACTTGAGGGAAATTTCCAATTGTCCTACATACCTCTGCACTTGGAGGCCCAACAACGTCTACAAGAAGAAGGTTGCGTAGTAGACATTGGACAGCAAACAGTTATTTGATAAATCAAGAAGACACTCGACCATTTGGAGTTGTACCTTGTCTGTTTCATACGTGTTGTTGAGTGGAGGGATCCTCCTGGATCCCCTAGGGTTATCTTTGTTGCCAGTGATACCCCTCAGACACCCCTCCAATGTAGCTTCATCGACTTCCTCTGGATGGATCTGAGTGGTGTCGTTAGTGCCCGAATACATCCACATTGGATGGTCATGAGCTTGAAGCGGTTGAATGCGTCGCCTGAGGAAGACCTCCAATAGATCCATGCCGGTTACCCGATCACGGACAAGCTGAACCACTCGCTCGACCAGCACCTTCACCTGTGCCTTCTCCTCTGGGGTCACTTTCAAGGCGGAGGGCTTCTCCACTCGGGCCATGGAAAAGGGGGGGAAGTTCAGTCGACTGTCCTAGAGTCAGCTGATCCTGGCAGTAGAACTAGGTCGACTGCCACCCTCAGACCGACTCGGGAAGGATCATGGCTGGGAAAGAGCTTTTACCCCTCATCTGAATTCCAAGACCCCCGCACATCTGGATCACATGCGTCCTCTCATCATTCGGGTTGGCCTTCTTGACCGACTGAGAACGACACGTGAATATGTGCTTGAGGAGACCCTAGTGTGGTCGACAACCCAGGAAGTTCTCGCACATAGACACGAAAGCAGCAAGATACACGATGGTGTTTGGGGTAAAGTGGTGGAGTTGCACCCCAAAGAAGTTCAAGAAACCTTGAAAGAAAGGATGGGGAGTCAAAGAAAACCCGCGGTCGACTTGAGTAGCGAGGAGAACACACTCACCCTCCCGTGGCCGCGGCTCGGTCTCGTCCCCCGGGAGCCGCGCCGATTCATGGAGGATCAGTCCCCTTTCGACCAGGTCGTCGATGTCGTCTTGACGGATCGCCGAGCGAATCCAGTCGCCCTGGATCCAGCTGGGAGGCAGGCTGGACCAAGAGGAAGATCCGCCCCGGCTGGACTTCTTCCCCTTCGCCTTCGCCGTCGCCTTCTTCGCGCGCTCCAATGCCACAGTCTTCTCCTTCCCCATCTCAGCAGACAGAGGTTGAACGGAGCAGCGGCGCCGGGGCAGGAGCAGATGCGGTGGAGAAAACAGAGAAGGAAGAGGAAGAATGAGAGCGCACTGTTCAAAAACCCCGGACCGACGCCTTATATGAGGTTGGTTCCGAGTGACTGACTTGTGGACCCGTGCGATCTTATCAAATCCCGCAACAGTCGCGCGAGCGATACGTGGCGAAAAAGGCGGCACGGAAATCAATGCGGCCCTGCCTTATCCAGCCCGATTGCTGCGGCCTCCTCCGCCCCGTGCACTTCCCGAAAATTCGAATCCCGCGAGATCCGCGGGCAGCAGAATAACCCGTCAGACGGAAGATTTTTTCCCATACCAACAGTTGAAGCTTAACAATGAAAGTTCACTCGACAAAACCAAGAATGGATCAAGGCGACTGAACAAGAAGTTGAAGTCATCATGATTGTTCTTTGATCCTTGGACAAGACGTTTCCGGAGCGCAAAAGTTGAATCGGAGAGATTATCAACTCCTTCTCCACTCGAACCCTGAACCATTCGGGGGCTAATGATGAAGCCATGTACCTAGGGTAGGGTCATAGGCCTGACCTAGACACCCTCCCCTAGGACATTACCCTAAAACCAGAAGCATTCGAAGAGGAGTCATCATCCACTCGACCATGAGGCATTCCACTCGGAAGACTTGAAATCACTCGACCATGGAGACTGTCACTCGACCGCCAGAAGATCTAAAGCCACTCCGCACTGCAACGGTCGGACATTACATCATAGCTTTAATGGTCATTATGTCTCTTTATTACTAGCGTTACCAGTAATGCCCCCCCTCTTGATGTACCTTAAACCCCTTGTCATGTGGGCTGGCTGGGGTTCTGGCGCACTCTATATAAGCCACCCCCTCCACAGGAACAAGGGTTCGCACCCCTGTAAACACACGCATACATAATCAAGTCGACCGCCTCCGGGCTCCGAGACGTAGGGCTGTTACTTCTTCCAAGAAGGGCCTGAACTCGTAAAACTCGTGTGTACAACTTCGCCATAGCTAGGATCTTGCCTCTCCATACTTACCCCCCCTATTTTATTGTCAGTCTTAGTACCACGACAAGGGGCACCTGCATAATTGCGTTGTGCCGTCCCTCTCCCTATAAATGCACATCACATCGCGGTCAAAACACTTCTTCCACCTCTCCACCTCGACAAACCCTAGCGCCACCGCTAGCTCTCGACGACGCCGGCGACGAAGCGCTTAGCTGCCGCGACCTCACCGACGCCGTCCTCACGCCGGCCGCGGACATCGTCTTCTCCGCTGCCGCCGTAGGTGTCCTCCGTCGCCAAGTTAGGGCACGGAAGATCGAACTGCTCGGCCTCATCTTCTACTCCATCTAGAAGTTCATCGTGTGGTAAATTAAAAACCCCTTTTTACTGTCTTTTTGATCTGATAGATTCATCCTTCCTACCAAAAGTGGTTTCTGCCTCCACAAATTTGGATCTATCCTGTTCTGCATCTCATATGATGCCTAGTATATTCACTTATCCTTCACAGGTAGTTAGATTCCTCACTTGTACCTATTCTTGGATTCGTACAAATCTGGAACCAACTCTCAACATATAAGTGAATGTCTTCGCGCTATGAGGTCAATGTCTTCTAAACTGATTTATCTTCAAAATCTTCTGAGAGTGCATATGACCTCTTCCCCTTCCCTCGCATCACTAATGCTGTCATAGGTACATGTCCGTGGGAGAATCCCTTGGTTCTCATAGTCTGCATTCATTTGCAGAATTCTTACATCATCATATTAACTCTCCCAAAGCCAGTTCCTGTCTGATCAGCAGACGGATGCCTTTGACAGTGTTGAAGCCATTCAGTCTAAACTTCATGGCAACAGATAAGTCAGCAAGGAAGGGAGGCAGACAGCACCGTGGGGGAACATCAAGAGATTTGCCACCTGACCTCTATGAGCTATACAAGACAGATCCAGAGGAGGACTACAATCAGCGCAAAACACAAATCCAATGGATTCGAAGATATTGGGTAGAACAATGGTTCAAGTACATGTTCGTGACCCAGGAATACGCTGAAAAGAATGCCATCAAGCGACCTTGGGGAGACATCTTGTACAAAAATCTTCCACCCAGGTCCAGAACTGAAGCTATTGCTTAGGGTTTCTACCCTCGCATGGTCCATGGACCACAGCATGCTGATGCCGACCCATCTTTGTTGCTCTGGTGTCGTGAAGACAATCTGTTCAAGCGCAACTTCCAGTTTGCCAAGAACTCGGCCAAAGAGAACAACAAATCGCGAGGCTTAGACTTCAACCTCGGTCCCTCTGCTCCTCGTGCCGATGGCACGCGCGAAGCTGAACCCAATCTTGTTGGGCCCTTCTACAACCTAGAAGGTCTCATCACTCACATTATGGTTCAAGGGGCTGCCGTGGATCACTCTGTCGATGACGCTGATTCTCGACGCGCTGCCGCAAAGACCTCAAGAATTGAAGAAACCCAAGGCTTCAAGCCTTCCATCGCACCAAGAGCTTCATGAGCGGGTTTATGGCCAATGCTCCTCCTGCACCAAGTGTGCAGTCAGAAGATCTCTCACGCATCTCCAAGTCTGAGAAGACGAAAAAGAAGCCCATGCACACCACTGGTCAAGCACTGACCCCTGCTGCTGTTTTGAGAAATGAGAACGACGCCATTGATCTGTCGAGTGACGACGATCTTGCTGATGATGCTCTTGAGCTGCTGATAAAGAGCAAGCAAGAGGCGGGAATCTTCAATGATTTGCCTCTCTTTGACGTGGAAGTGTTGAACAATTTCATTGATGAGTGGTTTGACACCCCCAATCTCAGCTTTAATGATTTGCAACTCGACATAGGCCTCAGCGTCTCCTTCCATGGCGCCATTGCTCCTGAGCTGGCTCTTGCTCAGAGAATCATTGAACTGAAGCACAAGATTGACTATGAAAAGGCTCAGTTCAAGAAGCATGTGGGCAAGCTCAGTGTGACAGACGTCCAAAACTTCAAGACCATGATGCATGAGCTCAAGGAGGCGTTTCACAAGAAACGTGATGAAGCCAAAGGTTCTCAAGAGCACATGAAGATCCTTGCTGCCAAGTGTGTTCAAGCTTACAATGAAGCTGAGAAGTGCAAGGCACTTGGGCATCCTGGCATCGACCCTAAGATGGCTGCCAAGCAGAAGAAGCCTATTGTGGACCAAGCTGATACATCCAGGCGAGAAGAACTTCGCATTGTCTTCCCCGCTAGTATGACAGGCGTGAAGCCTAAGGTCCCCACAGTGGCTTCACAGCTTTAGAAGACAAGGGCAGCTGAAGCCAAAGCCAGAAAGTGCAAGACCAAGAACACCACCGATGAAGCTCCACCTGCCAAGAAGCGAAAAACCAAGAAGAAAGATCGGGCTGCTTCCACAGAGCCCTTGTTGTCGAGCCAATTTCTGTTGCTCGTCCTGCATCTGCACAACAAGAGCGTCATTTGATAGTTCATGAGCCTGCTTCCCTAGAGGCTCCTGAAGCTGAAGACATTCCAGCTGTCAACCCCACCGCAGCTGCAGACATTGGTCCCCAAGACAATGTAGAAGATGATGAAGTCATTCCTTAGATCAAGCACAATGTGGTATCATCGCCTGTTCTCACGAACAACGAACTCATCAGCATTGGTCGTCCTTTGACGCCAATTGCTCAGGATGATTCATGGGCTGATCACCCTCAAGACTCCCCCCGTCACGAAGAAACACCAGGAACTCCCCAACTCAAGTCACCTCTCCGGTGCTTCAAGATGATGACTTTGAGGCCCAACATACTCCATCTCCACAAGCGTCGCCAGCGTTTCGCAGGCTTCGTAAAGGACCAAGGCCACAAGTCACTCACGAGTGTTCCGTATGAGAAGAGCACCAATCATTATCTTGCCAAGTATTTCCTGAAGCCTCTCCAACTGTGAACAACTCCGAGTCTGAAGCCAACGCGGCTGAAGATATTCCGGCTGCATCAATCGATGACCAAGAAGAACCAAGAGATGAAGAAGAATGTGTTGCTACACCCCCAACCAACCCTGAAGTTGTTCTCGAGGAGAACGTGTCCGACCCTCCAGCTACTCGAGTGGAGGTTGATAACATTGAGGCGACCACCAACACCAACACTGAAGCCAATGATGTTGTCATGGCTGACGATAATGTGGCGCCTGAAGTTAATGTGGTGCCCGAAGTGATTGCACCTGAAGCCAATGCTGCACCTGATGCAAATCTGCAGCCTGAAGTCAATGCCACTACCACTGCCACTGCTCATGTACCGCCTCCAAGACCACACACCATCGAGCAATCATATGATCAGTTGTTCACTGTAAGATGGCCCATTCTGGTTCGTCCACCTACTGCTGGTCCGCAATTTGACTATCATGTCGAGCACATGCCTCAGGTCCAGAAGCTTAAGCCAAGAATGCCCAGGTTTCCAGGTACTGCCACTTCACCAGGGTCCTTCAATGCAAATGGCTTCATTGCGCACAACACCTTCTTTGATAGTGCCAAGAACCCCCTAATCCAAGCCAAGGATTTCATCAGATCGGTTCTAGAGCTATCAGCAGTGCAGTTACTATTCTTGTGTTATTTATGACCAAGGGCGCATCTTTCCTCATATGCGTCTAGACTGTGAAGCCATTGCTGGACTGCCCTGCCTTAAAGAAGCCCTTGACTGCTTCCGTGATGCTGGTCTGCTGAACTTTGTGACTGACAAGGAGCATTGGAATGAAGAGCTTCTGCTACAATTTTATGCTACCCTCCACATTCGCGGTTACAAAAGGGATCAGAAGACTTGGGTCCTTGAGTGGATGATGTGCAATGTCCATCATGAAGCCAAAGCTCTTGATATCATTGAGCTAACTGGCCTGCCCACTCCAGGTGAACTCTTCGAGCCTGGTTGTCAGCTTCATCGCAATGCATTGGAGAGCATTTTTCAGAAGCCCGAGCCCAACATGAGCCAAATGCTAAGCATGATGAAGCCTCTGCCATGCGACGCTGAATACCCAAGAGAATTATTTGTTGAAGACCTAGAGTATCTGCCCCGCACTATTTATCATATCATCAGGCGAACTCTCTGGCTGTCAAAGGACATTCTTCTGCAGCAAAGCTTGAAGGAGCAATGAAGACATTGGTCTTTTATATCTTCAATGGCATCAGCTTCAATGCTCAAGACTTTTTATCAGGCAATTGGCTGCATCAGGCTCTGATCTCTTTGGTCTGAAGTTCTACGCTCCCTGGGTTATGCGCCTTATCAAGCTTCACTCTGTCGTCAACTATCAGCCTTCTGCACGCAACCATCTGATATTTTTACCAGAGGTTGATATGCCAGTTGAAGCTATATACCCAGAGCCTGCCAAGGAGCCTGTTTGTCTTCACAATGCTGATCACCAAAGCTTCACACAGCCCATTGAAGGAGTCCAGCAAATACCGTGTTTATCCTTTGGCTGGAAATACACGCTTACCTCACCTTGCTCAAACTGAAGCCACTGAAAGCACTATTGCTCAAAGGCCTCGGAAGCGATCTCGTGTTCTCAATGACCGAGAACTTCTTGTTGCCCTGCATCAGAAACAGGATAAGCATCACTACTGGCTGAAGCGGCAGATGCAAAGCCTCTTGGTGGACGTAAATCGCATCCGCAATCTTGCCACCAAGAATGCCTTTGTCACTCATTAAACCTGTCGGAGGTCATGGAATAGTTTGACATTGCTGAGTGCTGATGCAGATCTTCAAGACGATGGCTTCACCGAAAGATTCAAGTTTGACTCCACTCCTCCAAGGAATGCTATCTTGCGTCGAACTCCCTCTCTTGAAGACTTTGACTATTCCTCCTCAGCTGTAATGGTGAATGCCAGAGTCATAGCTGACCAAGATGATGCTACTTCACCACCTCCAACCTCAGCGCGTATCGACCCTGCACCAAGTTCTTCTGCACCGCCAAACCCCGACGCCGACCCTGCAGCTTCACCTACTCCTTCTAGGAACGAGTAGAGACTCTATGTCTTCAAACCTTTTTGGTCATTACTGACAAAAGGGGGAGAAGCATATGAGTTGATAGTCTTCAAGCGGGTCCATATGGGCGGTTGCTTTATATTTTGCCTAGTGTTTACAACTCTCGCTTTTGATACATTTGGTTCTTTGAGTTGTAACACTTAAACTTGATGGTCGTCCGCTACTTGTTGCTATTCTGTGATGTGATGATAAATTCCGCACGAAGTCATATTGAAGACGTCCATTTTTAATTATGCATGTCATTTTCTTCGTTATATCAAATCATGCATGATGAATTGTCTTCATAAGTTGAAGAGGATGTCCACAAGTACAACCTGCCATGTGCATTCGCATTCCAAAAGCAAATTACTTATATGCACATCTTCAGGGGGAGCATGTTGCTACTTATGAAGACAATACCTTTAACCTTTACAATTTCACATACTTTTATCCCCGTTGAAAACTTCAACCAGTTTGTCATCAATCACCAAAAAGGGGGAGATTGTAAGTGCATGTGGTGCCACCCCTAGTTGGTTTTGGAGTATTGACGACAAACCTGGTTGAGGGACTAATGTGTTTGTGAGAATTGCAGGATAACAGGTAGTAGTCCCTCATTGATTCGGTTTACCTACCGGAGATGACCCCTAAAATGTATGAAGACATTGAAGACAATGGTGGTATGTGAAGATATTCACATTGAAGACTATGACATGAGAAGACATCGTGTGAAGACTATGGAGCGCGAAGACTTAGTTGTCTCGTTGTTTCCTTTTCTTCTTTGTTGAGTCATAGGAACCACCGTACTGTTAAGTGGGGTCCCAGTGAACAAAGTCAGAGTGACTGAAGTGATGCTCAACCAAAATCCTATGTCTTCGAGCGAAGACAATGAGAGCAAATCTTATCCAGAGCTGGATGAGTCAGCTTTACTTGCAGCCTAAGTCAAGCTGCCGCGTGCGTTTGAAATTTGACCGTTGTAACACGTGTCAGTTCCTTAGTGACCCAGGGTCATTTCAGACAAATCAGGTCAGGTTGCCTAGTGGCTATAAAAGCCCACCCCCTACACCATAAATTGGTGGCTGCTCAGAGTTAGTGCACGGCTTTTGTCGTTTGAGAGCAACCCACCTCCGAAGCTTTTGAGAGAGAGAAATCCTTGTGAGGACAAAGCCCAAACACCCAGAGCGAAAGAGTGTTAGGCATCACTGAAGTCTTTCTGTCCACGTGACCTGAAGACTTGTTACACTTGAGGACTGTGAATCCTCCAGCCGGTTAGGCATCGCGCTTTGACCATCCAAGAGTCATTGTGGATCGCCGGTGAACGAAGTCTGTGAAGGTTTGGAAGTTTACCTTGAAGAATTACCAGAGTGATTGGGCGAGGACTGGGTGTCCTTAGCTCAAGGGGAATAAGGTGAAGACGCGGTCTTCTGAGTTGAATCTCAGCCTCCCTAAACAGACGTCATATTGTCACAAAGAATCGAACTGGTCCAACAAATCCTTTGTCCTCGCCAAGTGACTGGTTCTATCCTCTCCCTCTCTTTACTTACAGTTTGTCTTCGTGAAGTCATTGCCTGCTTGCACTACCTGTTTGACTTCACTGTGTGACTACTATCATTGTTCGGCTTCATACCATCTTCCATCCTGATCTTTACTACCTAGCTGCTATTAGTCTTCATGCTTTCACCTCATTGAATACTTGACTATGGTTTGCTTAGTGTAGTCTACCTTCCGCTGCATATCAATAGGTTCATTTCTATTGTTTGTCTTCGAAACTCTCATGTTTTGAAGACTTTCATAAAAATCGCCTATTCACCCCCCCTCTAGTCGATAACCAGCACTTTCACAGAGGAATATGTATAAGTCATGAAGAAGAAATAGCAATAAAACTTAACGATCATTATGCTAGACTAACGGATGGGTCTTGTCCATCACATCATTCTCTAATGATGTGATCCCGTTCATCAAATGACAACATATGTCTATGGTTAGGAAACTTAACCATCTTTGATTAACGAGCTAGTCAAGTAGAGGCATACTCAGGACACTATGTTTTGTCTATGTATTCACACATGTACTAAGTTTCCGGTTAATACAATTCTAGCATGAATAATAAACATTTATCATGATATAAGGAAATATAAATAACAACTTTATTATTGCCTCTAGGGAATATTTCCTTCAGTCTCCCACTTGCAATAGAGTCAATAATCTAGATTACATTGTAATGATTCTAACACCCATGGAGTGTTGGTGCTGATCATGTTTTGCTCGTGGAAGAGGCTTAGTCAACGGGCCTGCAACATTCAGATCCATATGTATCTTGCAAATCTCTATGTCTCCCTCCTTGACTTGATCGCGGATGGAATTGAAGCGTCTCTTGATGTGTTTGGTTCTCTTGTGAAATCTGGATTCCTTCGCCAAGGCAATTGCTCCAGTATTGTCACAAAAGATTTTCATTGGACCCGATGCACTAGGTATTACACCTAGATCGGATATGAACTCATTCATCCAGTCTCCTTCATTTGCTGCTTTCGAAGCAGCTATGTACTCCGCTTCACACGTAGATCCCGCCACGACGCTCTGCTTGGAACTGCACCAACTTACAGCTCCACCATTCAATATAAATAAGTATCCGGTTTGCGACTTAGAGTCATCCGAATCAGTGTCAAAGCTTGCATCGAAGTAACCATTTACGACAAGCTCTTTGTCATCTCCATAAACGAGAAACATATCCTTGGTCCTTTTCAGGTATTTTAGGATGTTCTTGACCGTTGTCCAGTGATCCACTCCTGGATTACTTTGGTACCTCGCTGCTAAACTTATAGCAAGGCACACATCAGGTCTGATACACAGCATTGCATACATGATAGAACCTATGGCTGAGGCATAGGGAATGACTTTCATTTTCTCTCTATCTTCTGCACTGGTTGGGCATTGAGTCTGACTCAACTTCACACCTTGGAACACAAGCAAGAACCCTTTCTTTGACTGATCCATTTTTCACTTCTTCAAAACTTTATCAAGGTATGTGCTTTGTGAAAGTCCAATTAAGCATCTTGATCTATCTCTATAGATCTTGATGCCCAATATATAAGCAGCTTCACCGATGTCTTTCATTGAAAAATTCTTATTCAAGTATCCTTTTATGCTATCCAGAAATTCTACATTATTTCCAATGAACAATGTGTCATCCACATATAATATTAGAAATGCTACAGAGCTCCCATTCACTTTCTTGTAAATACAGGCTTCTCCAAAAGTCTGTATAAAACCATATGCTTTTATCACACTATCAAAGCTTATATTGCAACTCCGAGTGGCTTGCACCAGTCCATAAATGGATCACTGGAGTTTGCACACTTTGTTAGCACCTTTAGGATTGACAAAACCTTCTGGTTGCATCATATACAACTCTTCTTTAAGAAATCCATTAAGGAATGCAGTTTTGACATCCATTTGCCAAATTTCATAATCATAAAATGCGGCAATTGCTAACATGATACGGACAGACTTAAGCATCGCTACAGGTGAGAAGGTCTCATCGTAGTCAACTCCTTGAACTTGCCGAAAACCTTTTGCAACAAGTCGAGCTTCGCAGACAGTAATATTACCGCCAGCGTCAGTCTTCTTCTTGAAGATCCATTTATTATCTATGGCCTGCCGATCATCGGGCAAGTCAACCAAAGTCCCCACTTTGTTCTCATACATGGATCCCATCACAGATTTCATGGCCTCAACCCATTTCGCGGAATCTGGGCTCATCATTGCTTCCTCATAGTTCATAGGTTCATCATGTTCTAGTAACACGACTTCCAGAACAGGATTATCGTACCACTCTAGTGCGGAACGTACTCTGGTAGACCAACGAGGTTCGGTAGTAACTTGATCTGAAGTTTCATGATCATCATCATCAACTTCCTCACTAACTGGTACAATTACCTCATCAAGTTCTACTTTCCTCCCACTCACTTCTCGAGAGAAACTCCTTCTCTAGAAAGGATCCATTCTTAGCAACGAATATCTTGCCTTCGGATCTGTGATAGAAGGTGTACCCAACAGTTTCCTTTTGTTATCCTATGAAGACACATTTCTCCGATTTGGGTTCGAGCTTATCAGGTTGAAGCTTTTTCACATAAGCATCGCAGCCCCAAACTTTAAGAAATGACAGCTTAGGTTTCTTGCTAAACCACAGTTCATATGGTGTCATCTCAATGGATTTAGATGGTGCCCTATTTAATGTGAATGCAACCGTCTCTAAAGCATAATGTCACGCCCAATATGCGACCCTATCCAAAAGGAACTCGAAGGTCCCACCAAGGATAGACCCGCATATTGAAACGCTTTTGCAAGGTGGATATCATTACATCAACATTACATAATAGATGGGGATACATCCAAAACATACAATGTCACATGGATACAACCATACAACATACAAGATCAACATCCGACTACGGATGAAACATAAACAGAAACTCAAACAATATCCACCCTGCTATCCTGTGTCAGCCGACGGAACCTAACCCCCGATCGAAGAAGCGTAAGAAGAACTCCAAAACAAGCAAACATCGCTCTCGCGTAATGATCATCGTGACAACCTGTACCTGCAATTGATGTTGTAGTAATCTGTGAGCCACGAGGACTCAAAGCAATCCCATTACCATGGGTATCAAGACTAGCAAAGCTTAAAGGGAAAGGAAGGGGTAAAGTGGTGAGGTTGCAGCAGCGACTAAGCATGATATGGTGGCTAACATACGCAAATGAGAGCGAGAAGAGAAACAAAGGAACGGTCGTCAACTAGTAATGATCAAGAAGTGATCCTGAACTCCTACTTACGCCGACATAACCCGAAACCGTGTTCTCCTCTCGATCAACCCCGAAAAGAGACACTCACGGTTACGCACACGGTTGGTGTATTTTAGAAGAGTTTACTTCAAGTTTACTACAACCGGATATTAACAAATTCCCATCGCCACATAACCGCGGGCACGGCTCTCGAAAGTTTATACCTGCAGGGTGTCCCAACTTAGCCCATGATAAGCTCTCGCGATCAACGAAGGATATTCCTTCTCCACGGGAAGACCCGATCGGTCTCGGAATCCGGCTACAAGACATTTCGACAAAGCAATAAAACAAGACCAGCAAAGCCGCCCGATGCCGACAATCCCGATAGGAGCTGCACATATCTCGTTCTCGTGGCAACAACAGATGAGACTAGCTACGAGTAAAACCAGCCCTCGGGTTGCCTCAAGGTGGCCTCAAGAGTAGCTCGGTTCGGACCAGCACTTAGAGAAGCACTGGCCCGGGGGGGCTAAATAAAGATGACCCTCGAGAGAGCGACTCCCAAGGGAAAAGTAGGTGGTGGTGAGGCAAATGGTAAAACCAATGTTGGGCCTTCTTTGGAGGAGTCTTATTCAAAGCGAACTGTCAAGGGGTCCCATAAATCACCCGACCGCGTTAGGGACGCAAAATCCGGGAACATAATACCGATATGGCCGGAAACTAGGCGGCAAGAGTGGAACAAAACACCAGGCATAAGGCCGAGCCTTCCACCCTTTACCAAGTATATAGATGCATTAATAATATAAGAGATATTGTGATATCCCAACCAAAATCCTGTCCACCATGGAGCAATCTTCATCTTCACACCTGCAACTAGCAACGCTATAAGAGGGGCTGAGCAAAAGCGGTAACATAGCCAAACAACGGTTTGCATAGGAAAGGTGTCAAAGGTTAGAGGCTGTCATGGAAATTTGGGATGGCTTGAGAAACAGGTAATAGGGAGCGCAACATAGCGATAGAACGAAGCAACTAGCATAGCAATGATAGTAGTGAGATCCAGGGTAGCAGTCATCTTGCCTGAAATCCCTCTAGGAAGAAGAACGAGTCCATGAAGAAGATGAAGCCACGAAGACGAACCAAGCGTAGACGAACGAATCCTCACGATCGCAACGAAACGGGAACTATCGAGAAGAAGCACACAACAAGGTGAACACACCATACATGAACAAGACATGATGCACAACAAGCATGATGCATGACAAAGCTACATGAAGCTACTCATGGCAAGAGATGATGCAAACAAGAGCAACACATCAAGGCAAGTTTAAATGAGGCCTAAACAACATATAACAATTCGGTAAGTCCTCATATGCAAATTTCGAAATTGGTCCAGATCTGAATAAACCTTAAGTTCAAGTTGTTAAACAGCAAGTTAAGATGCACCAAGATGATCTACACGAAATTCTAGTCAAGTTACATATAAAGTTCATTTAATTGAGACTACGGCCTAGAAGATATGAGCAAAACAAGATAAGCATGGCATTGGTGCAAAATGCATTCAAACATCAAGCAAACAGCTCAAAACAAGGATGCAACATAATAATATGAAACTACATGCAAAATCAAGCAAGTTTCATATAGAGCACACTCAAAACGGAGCAACGGTTCAACACATACACATGAAACAAGTTATAGCAAGAATCTGTGCAAAACAGCAACTAGGCATATTGGAAGCATCAAAACAACATGCTACAGCATCTCAACATAATAACAAAAGGCATGGGAATGAAGTACAGGTAAAGCATGACAAAACATGAACACTAAGCTAACTCCAGAAATCCCTAGAACATGCTCAAACACACAAGACAAGATTGCAAATAATAACAGTTTCAGACTTATCAGGAAATAACATCAGGTTGCAATGTTTAGAGCTATTAAACAACATGCTACAGGAACTTATCATGGCAAACAAAGGCATGGCATGAATACACTAATTGCATAGAACAAAAGTCATTTACTGACCATGAGCCAAAAAGGATCAGAGATATGATGGCACCCATGTAAACATGGCAAGTTATATGACAGATTCATACATGGCAGGAACAACAATAAGTAGGCATGTTGGTGAGCTTGAACCACTCACCACAGTGCAATAAATGGCATGGTAAGGCAACCAACAGTAAGAGTACATCACATAGAAGCTATACATGACAAGAACAACCTCATATCATACACGGATCAACTAAAACAACCTTGACAAAATTGAATAACCTGTAAACAACCTGCCAGGAAACATTTTATAGCGAAAGTAGAGCTCGATAGACTCAAGCTATGGCACTCCATAATTGCAAACAAGGGAACTAATGGATAGATCATGACATGTATAACAAAATATACTTAGTGAACATCTCCAGATTATGCATAGAATGACTTGTAGCAGCAGGTTAACATAGCATCATGATATAGCAGATTCAGACATGCAAAACAGCAACAGCAAGTACCCTACTTAACAAGCTTGATGCACTCACTACAGAAATCACAAAAATACATGGATAGCACCACTGTAAAGATGGCATGGCATATTACAAAACACATTTAGGACTCAAGATCATAGGGTGCACACATCAATCATGGAGAAAATGACAAAAGTGCATGTTCTGATAAGAATCTGAGACTAACATCACATAGCCCTCTTCTAATAGCATTTCGGACATCAAGATGAGCTCAAATGAAAATGACGCAATGAGAAGAAATGATGTACTCGTCCAGGCGAACAATTCGGTATGCTAAACGCCCATAACGGAGCCACGAGTGCAAAGTTATGGCATGATGAAATTGCAACACAATTATCACAGATCAAAGACTTGGAGGAAATTTCGGGGGAGAAGGAGAAGTCAACCTCGGGCACGGACTTGAGGTTCACCGGATCCTTGCGGAGTTGGACGGGGCGAGTCGCCGGAGGGCAGGGAGGCCGGATCCACGGATCGGCGACGGAGGCCGGGACGGCGGCGCGAGGTCGGGCGGCGCGGTCCGGGCGTGAGCTGCGGCGGCGGCTCAGCGGCGGCCGGGCGGCGGACCGAGCTTCAGCGCTGGGAGGCGGGCGGCCGGAGCGCTGGCTCATGGCCGGGAGGCGCAGCGAGAGACGGCGGAGATCCGGCCGGCCGGGCGAGGCGATCGGCGGCGGCGCGGCGGCCGCCGGCGAGGCGCTGGTCTGCCGGGCGAAGCGGAGTTCGGCGCGCCAGGCCGCTCAGGCAGGCACGGGCGGGCGGCGGCGAGCGGGCCGGGCGGGCTCCGCCTGGCTCATGGCCAGCGGCGCCATGTGAAGTGGGCGCGGGGCGGCGGCGAATCAGGAGGCGACACGTGGCGGCGGAGCTGAGGTGGCATGCCGGGATTGGCCGGGGTGAGTCGGCCGGACGCGGCGGACATGTCCGGCGGGGGTGGACGCATCCAGTGGCTGCGGGAGGAGCTAGACTATGGTTTTGGACTGCGGGAATTTCGGGGGAGGCACACATATTTATAGGTAGAGGGAGCTAGAAGAGTCCAAATGAGGTGCGGTTTTCGGCCACGCGATCGTGATCGAACGACCGAGAGCATGGAGTGGAGTTAGGTGGGGTTTGGGTAACTTTGAAAGGGGTGTTGGGATGCAAAGAGAAGGAGGCTTTTACGGTTACCCGGTTAACCGTTGGAGTACCAAACGACCTCCAAATGGCACGAAACTTGACAGGCGGTCTACCGGTGGTATACCAAGGCCGCTTGGCAAACCTCGGTCCATTCCGAGACCGTTTAACACCCGCACACGAAAAGAGGTAAAAGGGGGCGCCGGGAGACATAGGAGTGCCGGATTGCAAAACGGACAACAGGGAAAATGCTCGGATGCATGAGACGAACACGTATGCAAAATGAAATGCACATGATGACATGATATGAAATGCATATGATGACATGGCAAAGTGCAACACGCAAGCAAATGACATGGCAAGGACGGCGAATAACTGGCGGACACCTGGCGCATCGAATCCGGCGTTACAACACTCCTCCACTAACAAGAGATCTCGTCCGAGATCTTAGGACCGAGACGGAAGGGAAAAAGGATGAGGTGAAACAAGAACCCAAGAGAAGAAGCAAAGAATCGAGAGCACTCGAGAAAAAGAGAGAGGAACGACGAGAATGCCGAGAATCAGCTCACGGAATCATATAGACTATGAAACAACTCGTTCTAACCGGAGTGGTTAGAATGAGAAAAGAAACGAATAAGACTGAAACGATTTAGGTAGCACTCCGGCTGAAACATGGAAGGAATAGAATCTGAACTAGAGAGGATGGAATGATACTTGATGAAGACATGACACAAAACCTCCGGAAAGACTTGAAAGAGTTGAAAGAAAAGAACGGAGAAGAAAATGGCAACTTATGCCACGAATGAAATTGAAAGCAACCTTACAAGAAAGGATTGAACGGAGTTGTTGGAAATTCAACAACAAAAGAATAAGCTTGTTGTGCACTTATAGGTAACATCTCAAGATCATAAGGTGATAACCGGCCACAAACGAAAATGATTGGAAGCTGAGAAGAACGAAGAAATGCAAAACTCCATTTCAAAAGAATACGAAGAATTAATTACACTTCAAGATGCGAGAAGAAAAGATACTTGAACTCCACCAACAAAATCTTGATGAACTCTTGAAGAATGAATTAAATCCTGAAGAACCACCATGAAGAACTCCGGTGACAAAAGGATGATGAGATAGAAATGAAGGATGAAAGAATAAGATGTGCCTTGCGATGATTTAATGGAGGTTTCGATTAAATGGCCGAGGAAATAATTGAACTCCGGAAAAGAAAAGATGGAAAGACTTGGAACTAGAATTTATTCCTCAAGAACAAACTCCGAAGGAAGGGATTAATCACTTGGATGAAATAAGAATAAGATTTATTGTATGCTTATCCTTCATCAAATTAAATTGATGACAAGCAGTGGATTTTGGATACTACTTATTCTTCTTGAAAAAGAATTGAGAAGTGAAATATCGCAAACTTGAGAAGGTCTTCATGAACCACCGGTTGGATTGAAAAGAACGAATGGATTAATATGATAAACAAAGAAAAGAATCTTGAACGAACCACCGTAAGAATTTGGAAATGACTGATGAAAGAGAATGAATCACCGGGAAGAATTAGAAGAACAAATGCTAGAGGGGAATTAGATGCAGAAGGACGAAGAGATCATGAACTGATTAGAGAAAGCTTGAAGGAAGCACCGGGATAATTGGATATCGGTAGCTGAAATGTGAGGACGAAGAATTCTTCTGAAACGATGGCCTCCGGTGAAAAAAAATGGGAAAACAACTCCTGACATACTCCAGATGGGTAGGAAAAAGGAATATGTGACAAATGGAATAATTCGAGAGGATAACATGAACTAGAAACACGAATCTTTGAGAGAAGAGACAAGATTTAGAGGAAAAGCTCTTCTTCGATCTTCAAATGACGACGAGCAACACCAACAAAATAACTGAGGTACTCCGGTAGAATGAAAAGCAAAGAGGTTGAGTCAATAATGAAAAGAATTGAAATCGACATCTGACTGATGGGATCCATTCTTACGTCAAACTCGAAAAGAATTGAGAATAACTCCGGGGGAATTAGAAGAGTCAGGTAAGATCCTGGGAAAAGACCTGTGGGTTAGGGCCCACTAAAGAGAAAACACCGTTGAAAAGGATTATTGAACAGATAGATGATGCACCGGAACAATTGAAATATTTAAATGAGGTGACAACCTCGAATTAATTGGAACACAGACGAATCTCCTGAGATGTCTTCGGAACTCCGGAATAATAAACTGGCGAGAGGCGAACGAGCAAAGAGAACACTTCGAAGGAAAAGAATATTATTAACCCAAAAAACTTGAATTGAGTGCACCGGAAAAAGAAAGGGATGAAGAATGACGAACAAGACGAGAATTCACCGGTTGAAATGATTGAGGGAAGACTGAAGAGACTCCGTACGAATGAAATAGATGGTCGAAAGAGACTCAAACTACAGGAAGAAAAGGGTGGGTGGGCGGGAAAACAAAGGCAACTTGGAAGAGGAAATCGGTGAATATCTTCAAAAGAAAACACCGATTGAAAGAATGCAAAGGCTTCGCACGAGTAGGATGGATACTCGATTACGGACTCCGGTTCCGAGAAGGAAAAGGGGTGGGCGGGTGGGAAAAGAAAGCAACTGAGGATTGAACTCAAAGATGAAGAGGCTCGAGTCAACTTGATGAGAAATGCACCGGATAAAAAGAGGATGGACAACTCACGACACTAATCACGTGATCCTAAAGAAAAATTTGAACGGGAAGAGGAGTAATTCAAAACACCTACGTCAAGATTCCTCACCAGAGCGATGAAGGGGCTGAGGAGTAAAAAGAATTCCTACTCTCCGATATAACTAGACTCCGAAAAACAGTTTTCTTCTAGACTCGATAACGGCCAAACTACACGATCAATCAAGGGGGCTCCTAGGGTCGGTCGAGGCTCTGATACCAACTTGTCACGCCCAATATGCGACCCTATCCAAAAGGAACTCGAAGGTCCCACCAAGGATAGACCCGCATATTGAAACACTTTTGCAAGGTGGATATCATTACATCAACATTACATAATAGATGGGGATACATCCAAAACATACAATGTCACATGGATACAACCATACAACATACAAGATCAACATCCGACTACGGATGAAACATAAACAGAAACTCAAACAATATCCACCCTGCTATCCCAGGCTGCCGACCTGGAACCTAACCCCTGATCGAAGAAGCAGAAGAAGAACTCCAAAACAAGCAAACATCGCTCTCGCGTAATGATCATCGCATAACCTGTACCTGCAATTGATGTTGTAGTAATCTGTGAGCCACGAGGACTCAGCAATCCCATTACCATGGGTATCAAGACTAGCAAAGCTTAAAGGGAAAGGAAGGGGTAAAGTGGTGAGGTTGCAGCAGCGACTAAGCATGATATGGTGGCTAACATACGCAAATGAGAGCGAGAAGAGAAACAAAGGAACGGTCGTCAACTAGTAATGATCAAGAAGTGATCCTGAACTCCTACTTACGTCAGACATAACCCAGAATCCGTGTTCTCCTCTCGATCAACCCCGAAAAGAGACACTCACGCGATTACGCTACCGGTTGGTGTATTTTAGAAGAGTTTACTTCAAGTTTACTACAACCGGATATTAACAAATTCCCATCTGCCACATAACCGCTGGCACGGCTCTCGAAAGTTTATACCTGCAGGTGTCCCAACTTAGCCCATGATAAGCTCTCGCGATCAACGAAGGATATTCCTTCTCCCCGGGAAGACCCGATCAGTCTCGGAATCCCGGCTACAAGACATTTCGACAACAATAAAACAAGACCAGCAAAGCCGCCCGAGCCGACAATCCCGATAGGAGCTGCACATATCTCGTTCTCAGGGCAACAACAGATGAGACTAGCTACGAGTAAAACCAGCCCTCAGGTTGCCTCAAGGTGGCCCCGCAGGCAGCTCGGTTTGGACCAGCACTTAGAGAAGCACTGGCCCGGGGGGAGGGGCTAAATAAAGATGACCCTCGAGAGAGCGACTCCCAAGGGAAAAGTAGGTGGTGGTGAGGCAAATGGTAAAACCAAGGTTGGGCCTTGCTGGAGGAGTCTTATTCAAAGCGAACTGTCAAGGGGTCCCATAAATCACCCGACCGCGTTAGGGACGCAAAATCCGGGAACATAATACCGATATGACGGAAACTAGGGCGGCAAGAGTGGAACAAAACACCAGGCATAAGGCCGAGCCTTCCACCCTTTACCAAGTATATAGATGCATTAATAATATAAGAGATATTGTGATATCCCAACCAAAATCCTGTCCACCATGGAGCAATCTTCATCTTCACCTGCAACTAGCAACGCTATAAGAGGGGCTGAGCAAAAGCGGTAACATAGCCAAACAACGGTTTGCATAGGAAAGGTGTCAAAGGTTAGAGGCTGTCATGGAAATTTGGGATGGCTTGAGAAACAGGTAATAGGGAGCGCAACATAGCGATAGAACGAAGCAACTAGCATAGCAATGATAGTAGTGAGATCCAGGGTAGCAGTCATCTTGCCTGAAATCCCTCTAGGAAGAAGAACGAGTCCATGAAGAAGATGAAGCCACGAAGACGAACCAAGCGTAGACGAACGAATCCTCACGATCGCATAGCGAAACGGGAACTATCGAGAAGAAGCACACAACAAGGTGAACACACCATACATGAACAAGACATGATGCACAACAAGCATGATGCATGACAAAGCTACATGAAGCTACTCATGGCAAGAGATGATGCAAACAAGAGCAACACATCAAGGCAAGTTTAAATGAGGCCGGAAACAACATATAACAATTCCGGTAAGTCCTCATATGCAAATTTCGAAATTGGTCCAGATCTGAATAAACCTTAAGTTCAAGTTGTTAAACAGCAAGTTAAGATGCACCAAGATGATCTACACGAAATTCTAGTCAAGTTACATATAAAGTTCATTTAATTCGGAGATACGGCCTAGAAGATATGAGCAAAACAAGATAAGCATGGCATTGGTGCAAAATGCATTCAAACATCAAGCAAACAGCTCAAAACAAGGATGCAACATAATAATATGAAACTACATGCAAAATCAAGCAAGTTTCATATAGAGCACACTCAAAACGGAGCAACGGTTCAACACATACACATGAAACAAGTTATAGCAAGAATCTGTCCAAAACAGCAACTAGGCATATTGGAAGCATCAAAACAACATGCTACAGCATCTCAACATAATAAAAAAAGGCATGGGAATGAAGTACAGGTAAAGCATGACAAAACATGAACACTGAGCTAGCTCCAGAAATCCCTAGAACATGCTCAAACAGACAAGACAAGATTGCAAATAATAACAGTTTCAGACTTATCAGGAAATAACATCAGGTTGCAATGTTTAGAGCTATTAAACAGCATGCTACAGGAACTTATCATGGCAAACAAAGGCATGGTATGAATACACTAATTGCATAGAACAAAAGTCATTTACTGACCATGAGCCAAAAAAGATCAGAAGATATGATGGCACCCATGTAAACATGGCAAGTTATATGACAGATTCATACATGGCAGGAACAACAATAAGTAGGCATGTTGGTGAGCTTGAACCACTCACCACAGTGCAATAAATGGCACGGTAAGGCAACCAACAGTAAGAAGACATGACATAGAAGCTATACATGACAAGAACAACCTCATATCATACACGGATCAACTACAACAACCTTGGCAAAATTGAATAACCTGTAAACAACCTGCCAGGAAACATTTTATAGCAAAAGTAGAGTTCGATTGGCTCAAGCTATGGCACTCCATAATTGCAAACAAGAGAACTAATGGATAGATCATGACATGTATAACAAAATATACTTAGTGAACATCTCCAGATTATGCATAGAATGACTTGTAGCAGCAGGTTAACATAGCATCATGATATAGCAGATTCAGACATGCAAAACAGCAACAGCAAGTACCCTACTTAACAAGCTTGATGCACTCATTACAGAAATCAAAAAAATACATGGATATCACCACTCTAAAGATGGCATGGCATATTACAAAACACATTTAGGACTCAAGATCATAGGGTGCACACATCAATCATGGAAAAAATGACAAAAGTGCATGTTCTGATAAGAATCTGAAACTAACATCACATAGCCCTCTTCTAATAGCATTTCGGACATCAAGATAAGTTCAAATGAAAATGACGCAATGAGAAGAAATGATGTACTCGTCGAGGCGAACAACTTGGTATGCTAAACGCCCATAACGGAGCCACGAGTGCAAAGTTATGGCATGATGAAAATGCAACACAATTATCACAGATCAAAGACTTGGAGGAAATTTCGGGGGAGAAGGAGAAGTCAACCTCGGGCACGGACTTCGAGGTTCACCGGATCCTTGCCGGAGTTGGACGGGGGCGAGTCGCCGGAGGGCAGGGGAGGCCGGATCCGGCGGGATCGGGCGACGGGAGGCCGGGGACAGCGGCGCGAGGCCGGGCGCCGCTCAAGTGAGGCGGAGCGTGGCGGCGGCGCACAAGCGGCGGCCGGGCGGCGGACCAGCTTCGAGCGCTGGAGGCGGGCGGCCGAGCGCTGGCTCGCGGCCGGGAGGTGCAAAGAGGAGACGACGGAGATCCGGGGGGCCGGGCGAGGTGTGGCCGACGGGCGTGGCGGCGGCTCGCCGAGGCGCGTTCGGCTGGCGAAGCGGAGCGCGCCGGGCCTGGCTCAGGGCAGCGCGGGCGGGCGGAGCGGCTGGCGGGCGCCTGGGCTCATGGGCTGGCGGCGCTGGGGAAGTGGGCGGGCGGCGCGTAATCAGGAGGCGACACGTGGCGGCGGAGCTGAGGTGGCATGCCGGGATTGGCCTGGGTGAGGTGGCCGGACGCGGCGGACATGTCCGGCAGGGGCGGACGCGTCCGGTGGCTTCGGGAGGAGCTAGACTAGGGTTTTGGACTGCGGAAATTTCGGGGGAGGCACACATATTTATAGGTAGAGGGAGCTAGGAGAGTCCAAATGAGGTGCGGTTTTCGGCCACGCGATCGTGATCGAACGACCGAGAGCATGGAGGGGAGTTAGGTGGGTTTTGGGTCACTTTGAAAGGGGTGTTGGGCTGCAAAGAGAAGGAGGCTTTTATGTTTACCCGGTTAACCGTTGGAGTATCAAACGACCTCCAAATGGCACGAAACTTGACAGGCGGTCAACCGGTGGTATACCAAGGCCGCTTGGCAAACCTCGGTCCATTCCGAGACCGTTTAACACCCGCACACGAAAAGAGGTAAAAGGGGGCGCCGGGAGACATAGGAGTGCCGGATTGCAAAACGGACAACAGGGAAAATGCTCGGATGCATGAGACGAACACGTATGCAAAATGAAATGCACATGATGACATGATATGAAATGCATATGATGACATGGCAAAGTGCAACACGCAAGCAAATGACATGGCAAGGACGGCGAATAACTGGCGGACACCTGGCGCATCGAATCCGGGGCGTTACACATAACCCCAAAATGATAGTGGTAAATCGGTAAGAGACATCATAGATCGCACCATATCTAATAAAGTACGGTTACGACGTTCGGACACACCATTACGCTGTGGTGTTCTAGGTGGTATGAGTTGTGAAACTATTCCACATTGTTTCAAATGAATACCAAACTTATAACTCAAATATTCACCTCCATGATCAGATGGTAGAAACTTTTTTTCTTGTTATGATTATTTTCCACTTCACTCTGAAATTCTTTGAACTTTTCAAATGTTTCAGACTTATGTTTCATTAAGTAGATATAACCATATCTGGTCAAATCATCTGTGAAGGTCAGAAAATAACGATACCTGCTGCGAGCCTCAACACTCATCGGACCGCATACATCAGTATGTATTATTTCCAATAAGTCAGTGGCTCGCTCCATTGTTCCGGAGAACAGAGTCTTAGTCATCTTGCCCATGAGGCATGGTTCGCAAGCATCAAGTGATTCATAATCAAGTGATTCCAAAAGCCCATCAGCATGGAGTTTCTTCATGCGCTTTACACCAATATGACCTAACGGCAGTGCCAGAAATAAATTGCACTATCATTATTAACTTTGTATCTTTTGGCTTCAATATTATGAATATGTGTATCACTACGATCGAGATTCAACAAAAATAGACCACTCATCAAGGGTGCATGACCATAAAAGATATTACTCATATAAATAGAACAACCATCATTCTCTGATTTAAATTAATAACCGTCTTGCATCAAACAAGATCCAGATATAATGTTCATGCTTAACACTGGCCCCAAATAACAATTATTTAGGTCTAAAGCTAATCCCGAAGGTAGATGTAGAGGTAGCGTGCCGACGGCGATCACATCAACCTCGGAACCATTTCCGACACGCATCGTCATCTCTTCCTTAGCCAATCTTCGTTTAATACGTAGCCCCTGTTTCGAGTTGCAAATATGAGCAACAGAACCAGTATCAAATACCCAGGCGCTACTACGAGCATTAGTAAGGTACACATCTATAACATGTATATCAAATATACCTTTCACTTTGACATCCTTCTTATCTGCCAAATACTTGGGGCAGTTCCGCTTCCAGTGACCAGTCCCTTCGTAGTAGAAGCACTCAGTTTCAGGCTTAGGTCCAGACTTGGGCTTCTTCCCTTGAGCAGCAACTTGTTTTCTATTCTTCTTGAAGTTCCCCTTCTTCCCTTTGCCCTTTTTCTTGAAACTAGTGGTCTTGATAACCATCAACACTTGATGCTCCTTCTTGATTTCTACCTCCGCAGCCTTTAGCATCACGAAGAGCTCGGGAATTGTCTTTTTGATCCCTTGCATATTATAGTTCATCACGAAGCCCTTATAGCTTGTTGGCAGTGATTGAAGAACTCTGTCAATGACACTATCATCAGGAGGACTAACTCCCAGCCGAGTCAAGTGGTTATGGTAACCAGACATTCTGAGTATGTGTTCACTGACAGAACTATTCTCCTCCATCTTTCAGCTATAGAACTTGTTGGAGACTTCATATCTCTCAACTCGGGCATTTTCTTGAAATATTAACTTCAACTGCTGGAACATCTCATATGCTCCATGACGTTCAAACTGAACTATCAAGTAGTAATCAACTTTAGTCTGCCAGACGTTCATAACGTCCGGAGTTGCTCCTGCAGCGGGTCTTGCACCTAGCGGTGCTTACAGGATGCAATTCTTCTGTGCAGCAATGAGGATAATCCTCAAGTTACGGACCCATTCCAAAGTTGCTACCATCATCTTTCAACTTAGATTTCTCTAGGAACTCATTAAAATTCAAGGGAACGGTAGCACGGGTCATTGATCTACAACAACATAGAGATGCAAAAACTATCAAGACTAAGTTCATGATAAATTAAAGTTCAAATCATATTACTTAAGAACTCCCACTTAGATAGACATCCCTCTAGTCATCTAAATGATCACGTGATCCATATCAACTAAACCATGTCCGATCATCACGTGAGATGGAGTAGTTTTCAATGGTGAACATCACTATGTTGATCATACCTACTATATTATTCACGTTCGACCTTTCAGTCTCAGTGTTCCGAGGCATATCAGCAAGGCTCGTCAAGTTTAACCATAGTATTCTGCATGTGCAAATCTGGCTTGCACCCGTTGTATGTGAACGTAGAGCTTATCACACCCGATCATCACGTGGTGTCTCGGCACGATTTAACCAGAGCAACGGTGCATACTCAGGGAGAACACTTATACCTTGAAATTTAGTGACGGATCATCTTTTAATGCTACCGCCGTACTAAGCAAAATAAGATGGATAAAAAGATAAACATCACATGCAATCAAAATATGTGACATGATATAACCATCATCATCTTGTGCCTTTGATCTCCATCTCCAAAGCACCGTCATAATCTCCAAAGTCACCGGCTTGACACCTTGATCTCCATCGTAGCGTCGTTGTCGTCTCGCCAACTATTGCTTCTACGACTACCGCTATCGCTTAGTGATAAAGTAAAGCAATTACACGGCGATTGCATATCGTACAATAAAGCAACAACCATAAGGCTCCTGCCAGTTGCCAATAACTTTTACAAAACATGATCATCTCATACAACAATTTATATCTCATCATGTCTTGACCATATCACATCACAACATGCCCTGCAAAAACAAGTTAGACGTCCTCTACTTTGTTGTTGCAAGTTTTACGTGGCTTATAGAAAGAACCATTCTTACCTACACATCAAAACCACAATGATTTTTCGTCAAGTGTGCTGTTTTAACCTTCAACAAGGACCGGCCGTAGTCAAATTCAATTCAACTAAAGTTGGAGAAACAGACACTCGCTAGCCACCTGTGTGCAAAGCATGTCGGTGAACCGGTCTCATGAACATGGTCATGTAATGTTGCTCCGGGCCGCTTCATCCAACAATACCGCCGAACCAAAATAAGTCATCGGTGGTAAGCAGTATGACTATTATCGCCCACAACTCATTGTCTTCTACTCGTGCGTATCATCTACACATAAACCTAGCTCGGATGTCATGATGACCCACAAGTATAGGGGATCAATTGTATCTCTTTTCGATAAGTAAGAGTGTCGAAACCAACGAGGAGCAGGAGGAAATGACAAGTGGTTTTCAACAAGGTAATATCTGCAAGTGCTGAAATTGCAAGTAGCGGAGTAGTTTCATAGCAAGATAATTTGTAACGAGCAAGTAACGATAGTAGTAACAAAAGTGCATCAAGGTAGCCCAATCCTTTTGAGGCAAAGGACAGGCCAAAACGGTCTCTTATGATAAGCAAAGCGTTCTTGAGGGTACACGGGAATTTCATCTAGTCACTTCCATCATGTTGGTTCGATTTGTGTTCGCTACTTTGATAATTTGTTATGTGGGTGGACCGGTGCTTAGGTGCTGTTCTTACTTGAAAAAACATCCTACTTATGATTAACCCTCCTGCAAGCATCCGCAATTACGAGAAAAGTATTAAGAATAAATTCTAACCATAGCATTAAACTTTGGGATCCAGTCAGTCCCTTACGGAATAGCGCATAAACTAGGGTTTAAGTTCCTGTCACTCTCGCAACCCGCCATCTAATTGCTACTCCACAATGCATTCCCTTAGGCCCAAATATGGTGAAGTGTCATGTAGTCGACGTTCACATGACACCACTAAGGGAATCACAACATACATACTATCGAAATATTGAACACATATCAAGTTCACATGATTACTTGCAACATGATTTCTCCTGTGACCTCAAGAAAAAAAGTAACTACTCACAAATGATAAACATGCTCATGATCAGAGGAGTATTAAATTGCATATTGGCTCTGAACATATAATCTTCCACCAAATAAACCATTTAGTAATCAACTACAAGATGTAATCAACATTACTAGTCACTGAGGGAGTCCTGGACTAAGGGGTACTCGGGCGTCCGGCCTGTTGGACATGGGCCGGACTGATGGGTTGTGAAGATACAAGACTGAAGGCTATCACCTGTGTCCGGATGGGACTCTCCTTGATGTGGAAGGCAAGCTTGGCGTCTGGATATGAAGATTCCTTTCTCTGTAACCGATTTTGTACAACCCTAGTCCCCTCCGGTGTCTATATAAACCGGAGGGCTTAGTCCGTAGAAGACAGAGAATCATAATCATAGCCATACAGGCTAGACTTTTAGGGTTTAGCCATTACGATCTCGTGGTAGATCAATTCTTGTAATACTCATATTCTTCAAGATCAATCAAGCAGGAAATAGGGTATTACCTCCATAGAGAGGGCCCGAACCTGGGTAAACATCGTGTCCCTTGTCTCTGTTACCGTCGACCTCAGACGCACAGTTTGGGACCCCCTACCCAACATCCTCCGGTTTTGACACCGACATTGGTGCTTTCATTGAGAGTTTTGCTATGTCGTCTTCAAGAGGTTCGATGGCCCCGTCGATCATCTACAACAATGCTGTCCGAGGGGTAGTCTTCCTGCCCGGACAGATCTTCGTATTCGGCAGCTTCGCACTGCGGGCCGATTCGCTTGGCCGTCTAGAGCAGATCGACAGCTACGCCCCAGGCCATCAGGTCAGATTTGGAAGCTTGAACTACGTCGCTGATATCCGCGGAGACTTGATCTTCGATGGATTCGCGCCCATGGTAGCCGCTCCCTGCCACCGCGATGAACATGACTTAAATCTGTCATCGGATCATACCCAGGAGATTGCGCCTGTAACTGCTCTGGCCCTAGATCCGGAGCAGATCGCGCCATCCGAGGACGGGAAGCTCAACCCCTCCACGGAAGCTGCATACCCAGCGGCTTTGGAGCCGCACACAGACCCAACCTCGAGCGGCATATGTGTCACCGGAACCGCGGATTCGTCTCCAGCCATAGGTTCCAAACCACGTGCATCTGCGGCCATCGAGCCTGATGAGGCGCCGATCATTGAATTCAGCACCACGGATATCTTCCGGTACTCACCTTTAGGTGATATACTAAAATCATTAAAAACCCTCTCCTTAGCAGGGGACTCACAGCCGAATTATGTCCGGTTCAAACTGGAGGCTGATGACGGAGAATTTCGCTTCCCACCCACCGCCCACTTCATAGCCACTGTCAAAGACTTAACCGACACACTCGACTACGACTCCGAAGACATCGATGGTATGGACGATGATGCTGAAGAGGAGTAGGGACAAAATCCGCCGTTCACCGGGCGCTGGACGGCCACTTCTTCATACAACGTGTACATGATGGATACACCTAAAGAGAACAATGGCGATAACGAAAGGGATCCAGTTGAGAATAAACCTCCTGAGATACAGCCAAAACACCGACGTCAGCGGTGCCGCTCTAAGTCACGCCGCGGAAAAGACAGCGATACTGGCACAAGAGAAAACAATACTCCAGACGATGCCGAAGACAATGAAGACCCCGACAAGCAAACTACCGAACAGGACGATCGGAAAGATGGGATAGTTAGCCCTAATGGACAGGCCATAAACGAAGACTCGGAGGATACCAATTATCTTCCACCCTCCGAGGATGAGGTGAGCCTCGGCGACGAAGACTTTATCATGCCTGAGGAACCCGTCGAGCAGGAGCGCTTTAAGAGACGGCTAATAGCCACTACGAGGAGCCTGAAAAAGAAGCAGCAACAGCTTCAAGCTGACCAAGATCTGCTCAATGACAGATGGACTAATGTCCTGGCAGCCGAGGCGTACGACCTCGAGCGCCCCGCCAAAAGTTACCCGAAGCACAAATTGCAACCTCAATTTGATGATGAGGCGCTGGAGCCTGTACCATCAGTGCGTAATGCGGCTGGCCGGCTACCACGTGGACAGGACAAAGCGGCAACTCAAGCCGAACACCAGCCCACAAAACTCGCCGTGAAGGCGGAGATAAAACAGCTAGGGGATATACATATGACCTGCGGTAGGACCTGGATAGTAGAGTAGGACAGACCAGATCCATCTACGGATCGCGGCGGCGCGCCCCGACACGTGACGACGGCTACCTAGCCGGACGCGACAAGCATAATCATGCTCGGGCCGAAAACCGCAGATAAACTCTAATACGTCTCCAACATATCTATAATTTTTTATTGTTCCATGCTATATTATATTCCGTTTTGGAAATTAATGGGCTTTATTATACACTTTTATATTATTTTTGGGACTAACCTATTAATCAGAGGCCCAGCTCATAATTGTTGTTTCTTGCCTATTTTAGAGTTCCGCAGAAAAAGAATATCAAACGGAGTCCAAATGGAATGAAACCTTCGGGAACGTGATTCAGAGGACTTGGACCCTACGTCAAGAAAGTTACCAGGAAGGCACGAGGTAGGGGGGCGAGCCTACCCCCCTGGGAACGCCCTCCACCCTCGTGGGGCCCATGTTGCTCCACCGACATACTTCTTCCTCCTATATATACCTCATTGCCCCCAAACTACGGAATCTGGAGCCAAAACCTAATTCCACCGCCGCAACCTTACATGCCCATGAGATCCCATCTTGGGGCCTTTTCCGGAGCTCCGTTGGAGGGGGCATCGATCACGGAGGGCTTCTACATCAACACCATAGCCTCTCCGATGATGTGTGAGTAGTTTACCTCAGACCTTCGGGTCCATAGTTATTAGCTAGATGGCTTCTTCTCTCTTTTTGGATCTCAATACAATGTTCTCCCCCTCTCTTGTGGAGATCTAATCGATGTAATCTTCTTTTGCGGTGTGTTTGTTGAGACCGATGAATTGTGGGTTTATGATTTTCGGCGTTCTGGGAACGGGGATCCCCAGACTTGCATGCCTGCGGCCCACAGCGTGGCTAAGCAGCAGGCCGTACGGCCCATCTTCATCAACAAGGCATCCAAGACCCTTGCAAGGGTCCAAGCCTCGCGAGGCGGACGACGCAAGACCTCCTCTGGAGTGGCCTAGCAAGGCAGGCTCACGAGGAGCGGAGATATCAAGGCGAGGCAAACCTCACGAGGCTCTCGTGACGTGAGCCACGACGAACGGTGCAAGGCTGGTGCCAGGCGGGCGCCAGCGCGCGCAGCGTCCTTATTCCCTCTTTGG
Source organism: Aegilops bicornis (assembly GCA_021605145.1). Classification (NCBI taxonomy): domain Eukaryota; kingdom Viridiplantae; phylum Streptophyta; class Magnoliopsida; order Poales; family Poaceae; genus Aegilops; species Aegilops bicornis. The sequence continues at coordinate 568,784,126 of CM038675.1, forward strand.
TGCTAAGAAGGACAGCGCAGGCGAAGAGTACCGAGGCATCAGGCAAAGGTTTCCATATTGGTGCAACAAGACCAAGACCAGGAGGACGGCCAGACTGAGGTCATCGTGGAGCCCAAGACAGCGTCACCCAGGGCTTTTCGCAGGCGAAGACCGCTTTTGTGAGGATAGCTTGTACTAGCTGTCCCCCGTCAAATTTGCCCGCCGTTGTTGGCTCCCTTCCCGCTCGATATTTGGGAAGAGGACCAGGGCCTATATAAGTAGAGCTAGCCACCATAGTAGGAAAACGGATCTGATCGTAGCTTGCTCCAATCCGATCGAGAGCCAAGCCACTAGAACATCTCAACCTCAGGAGGCTATTCTTCTCTTGTACTGTTCATCATCAGCCCAAGAGGCAATCCATCACCACCACACTGGAGTAGGGTATTACACCACAACGGTGGCCCGAACCAGTATAAACCCCGTGTCTCTTTCTATGTTGTGAGTTCGTCGAGTTCGTCCGCAAGATCTTAGCGAGCTAGAGCGTAGATCGGTAGGAGGGAAAGACTTCGCGCGCACCCCAGTGTTCGAACCTTAAGGGTTTGCCAGAACCCCACATCCGACATTTGGCGCGCCAGGTAGGGGTGCACCGTAGTTTCCCTTTCGTCGGTTGGTTGCTCCATCGCTCCTTCGCTTCCATGGCGGACGCTCGCCGTGCTCGAGCTGAGCGTCGGGCTGCCCTTTCCGCCTGCGCCGCTCAGACGGCTCCTGTAGGCGGGCCAACTCATCGCTCTCCGTCTCCCGCCGCCAACACTGCCACCGGCCCGGCGAGGAACGAGCAGCAGGCGTCCTCGCTGCATCCTTCGGTGCGGCAGGACGGCCGCACCGCTACTCCATCGCTCAGCCCTGCTGGTTCTTCGTCCCACACGCACCGCGCTCCCATGGAGGCACGAGTCGCGCTCCTCGCGGCGAACGAGCTCCTGCGCTACCGCCCCGTTGATGACCTCTACGAGGAGTGGCTCAACCGCGTCGCCGAGCTCGTCCGTGCCGCAGGGGGCTCTCAGGCGCCGTCCCACTCTCTGCCTCCCCCTCAACCAGCCGCGGGCGACGGGGTTCATGGCATGCCTCCACCGCCTCAACCCCAAGACGTATAAGCCGGCTCCCCCTTTGTGTCTAGCCCTAGATATTGTTTCTTGTTACTTGTCCCTCTTTGGGGAGCCCTGCCCCTCTTTATAAGTTAGAGGGGCGGGTTACATGTGGAGTCCTAGTAGGACTAGGACTAGCCTATCTTCTACTACAAGCCGGATACAAGTCCGGGTCTTGATTCCTTGTAAGGGAAATATTCCTTACACCTTTCTTTTTAAGTCGGCCCACCATCACATGAACTGGCCTACTGGGCCTTGGGCCTTGTCGTCCGTTTGACCCGCCCACGGGTCTCCAGTGAGTCACAATGTCCAGGCGGGTTATATGTAAACCGTCATGTCCAGGCAGATCGCCAGTGAGTCGCCTAGCTCCAGCCGGGTCTTCTGGTGAATCGCCAAGTCCGGCCGGGTCATAACTCCGGCCGGGTCATACCGCGGGGTATATCCCCGACACATGTCACTCTTGATTCATTGCATATCCCGGTATACCGCCGGAGGCATTCACATAGAGTCACACTTTGTTCTATGTATTGAGTTGTAAGTAAATAAAAGTGTAATGATCATCATTTTTTAGAGCATTGTCCCAAGTGAGGAAAGGATGATGGAGACTATGATTCCCCCACAAGTGGGGATGAGACTCCAGACTAAAAAAAGGCCATAAAAAAGAGAAAAGGCCCAAAAAAAGAGACAAAAAGAGAGAAGGGACAATGTTACTATCCTTTTACCACACTTGTGCTTCAAAGTATCACCATGATCTTCATGATAGAGAGTCTCCTATGATATCACTTTCATATACTAGTGGGAAATTTTCATTATAGAACTTGGCTTGTATATTCCAATGATGGGCTTCCTCAAAATGCCCTAGGTCTACGTGAGCAAGTGAGTTGGATGCACACCCACTTAGTTCCTTTTGTTGAGCTTTCATATACTTATAGCTCTAGTGCATCCGTTGCATGGCAATCCCTACTCACTCACATTGATATCTATTAATGGGCATCTCCATAGCCCATTGATACGCCTAGTTGATGTGAGACTATCTTCTCCCTCTTTTTGTCTTCTCCACAACCACCATTCTATTCCACATATAGTGCTATGTCCATGGCTCACACTCATGTATTGCGTGAAGATTGAAAAGGTTTGAGAACATGAAAAGTATGAAACTATTGCTTGGCTTGTCATCGGGGTTGTGCATGATTTAAATACTTTGTGTGGTGAAGATAGAGCATAGCCAGACTATTTGATTTTGTAGGGATAACTTTCTTTGGCCATGTTATTTTGAGAAGACATAATTGTTTAGTTAGTATGCTTGAAGTATTATTATTTTTATGTCAATATTAAACTTTTGTCTTGAATCTTTCGGATCTAAATATTCATACCACAATTAAAAGAATTAAATTGAAATTATGCCAAGTAGCATTCCACATCAAAAAATTCTGTTTTTATCATTTACCTACTCGAGGACGAGCAGGAATTAAGCTTGGGGATGCTTGATACGTCTCCAACGTATCTATAATTTTTTATCGTTCCATGCTATATTATATTCTGTTTTGGACATTAATGGGCTTTATTATACACTTTTATATTATTTTTGGGACTAACCTATTAACCGGAGGCCCAGCCGAAATTCTTGTTTTTGCCTATTTCAGAGTTTCGCATAAAAAGAATATCAAACGGAGTCCAAACGGAATGAAACCTTCAGGAACATGATTTTCAGAACGAACGTGATCCAGAGGACTTGGACCCTACGTCAAGAAAGCTAACAGGAAGGCACGAGGTAGGGGGGCGCGCCTACCCCCTGGGCGCGCCCTCCACCCTCATGGAGCCCATGTTACTCCACTGATGTACTTCTTCCTCCTATATATACCTACGACCTCCAAACTACCAGATACGGAGCCAAAAACCTAATTCCACCGCCGCAACCATTTGTACCCGTGAGATCCCATCTTGGGGCCTTTTCCGGAGCTCCGCCGGAGGAGGCATCGATCATGGAGGGCTTCTACATCAACACCATAGCCTCTGCGATGATGTGTGAGTAGTTTACCTCAGACCTTCGGGTCCATAGTTATTAGCTAGATGGCTTCTTATCTCTTTTTGGATCTCAATACAATGTTCTCCCCTCTCTTGTGGAGATCTATTCGATGTAATCTTCTTTTTGCGGTGTGTTTGTTGAGACAGATGAATTGTGGGTTTATGATCAAGTTTATCTATGAACAATATTTGAATCTTCTCTGAATTCTTTTATGTATGATTGGTTATCTTTGCAAGTCTCTTTGAATTATCAGTTTGGTTTGGCCTACTAGATTGATCTTTCTTGCAATGGGAGAAGTGCTTAGCTTTGGTTTCAATATTGCGGTTTCCTTTACCGGTGTGATGAGGGGCAGCAAGGCACGTATTGTATTGTTGCCATCGAGGATAGCAAGATGGGGTTTATATCATATTGCATGAGTTTATCCCTCTACATCATGTCATCTTACTTAAAGCATTACTCTGTTCTTTTGAACTTAATACTCTAGATGCATCTTTGGATAGCGGTCGATGTATGGAGTAATAGTAGTAGATCTGCGAGGAGTCGGTCTACTTTTCGCGGACGTGATACCTATATACATGATCATACCTAGATATTCTCATAACTATGCTCAATTCTGTCAATTGCTCAACAATAATTTGTTTACCCACCGTAACACTTATGCTCTCGAGAGAAGCCACTAGTGAAATCTATGGCCCCCGGGTCTATTTTCCATCATATTAATCTTCCAACACTTAGCTATTTTTATTGCCTTTTATTTTACTTTGCATCTTTATCATAAAAATACCAAAAAATTTATCTTATCATATCTATCAGATCTCACTTTCGTAAGTGACCGTGAAGGGATTGACAACCCTTTTATTGCATTGGTTGCGAGGATTTTATTTGTTTGTGTAGGTGCGAGGGACTCGTGCGTGGCCTCCTACTGGATTGATACCTTGGTTCTCAAAAACTGAGGGGAATACTTACGCTGCTTTACTGCATCACCCTTTCCTCTTCAAGGGAAAACGAACGCAGTGCTCAAGAGGTAGCCGACTCCATCCGAACTACGTCGTGATGTGGCCTGATATAGAGGCGCCGCACACCCGCTTTGCTTCACTGACAAAGTAATGGATCACGAATTCCTAGAAGCTTTTAAACCCATGAACATCGAATCATATGATGGGACAATAGACTCCACGGTGTGGATTGAGGATTTTATTCTCCATATCCATATGGCCCGCGGTGATAATCTTCATGCCATCAAATACCTCCCACTAAAACTCAGGGGACCAGCTCGACACTGGTTAAACAGCCTGCCTGGAAACTCTATTGGCAGCTGGGAGGACCTACAAGACGCCTTCAGTGACAACTTCCAAGGTACATACGTCCGACCTCCAGATGTAGATGATTTAAGTCATATAGTCCAACAGCCATGAGTGAGCCAGGAAATTCTGGACTAGATTCTTAACTAAAAAGAACCAGATCGTCGACTGTCCGGATGCCGAAGCCCTAGCGGCCTTTAAGTATAGCATCCACGATGAATGGCTCGCCCGACACCTCGGACAGGAAAAGCCGAAGTCTATGGCAGCCCTCATGGCACTTATGACCAGCTTCTGTGTGGGCGAAGATAGTTGGCTAGCCCGTAGCAACAATAACGCAAGCGAACCTGGCACTTCAGATGCCAAGGATAGCAACGGCAAGCCCGACGCAACAGGCATAAGCGTCAAAAAAATAGCAACAATATCGATGACACGGCGGTCAACGCCGGATTTAGTGGCTCCAAGTCCGGAGAGCAGAAGATGCCATACAAAAGGAACAATCCGGGCTCTTCCAGCTTGGACCGCATACTGGATCGTCCATGCCAGATCCACGGCACCCCCGATAAACCAGCCAATCATACCAACAGAGACTGTTGTGTCTTTAAATAGGCTGGCAAGTTAAATGCCGAGCACAAGGAGAAGGGGTCGCAAAGCGAGGATGATGACGAGGAGTCCCGTCCACCGAACACAGGGGGACAGAAGAAGTTTCCCCCTCAGGTTAAAACAGTGAACATGATATCCCGAAGAGGGAGCGCAAGCGCGCTGTCGGTGTCAAAACCGGTGGATCTTGGGTAGGGGGTCCCGAACTGTGCGTCTAGGCGGATGGTAACAGGAGACAAGGGGCACGATGTTTTTACCCAGGTTCGGGCCCTCTCGATGGAGGTAATACCCTACTCCTGCTTGATTAATAATGATGATATGGGTAGTACAAGAGTAGATCTACCACGAGATCAAGGAGGCTAAACCCTAGAAGCTAGCCTATGGTATGATTGTTGTTCGTCCCTCTGGACTAAAACCCTCCGGTTTATATAGACACACCGTATAGGTTAGGGTTACAGTAGTCGGTTACAATGGTAGGAGATCTACATATCCGTATCGCCAAGCTTGCCTTCCACACCAAGGAAAGTCCCATCCGGACACGGGACGAAGTCTTCAATCTTGTATCTTCATAGTCTAGGAGTCCGGCCATGATGATAGTTCGGCTATCCGGACACCCCCTAGTCCAGGACTCCCTCAGTAGCCCCTGAACCAGGCTTCAATGACGATTTAGTCCGGCGCATATTGTCTTCGACCTTTGCAAAGGCGGGTTCCTCCTCCGAATACTTCATAGAAGATTTTGAACACCAGGATAGTGTCCGGCTCTGCAAAAGAAGTTCCACATACTACCGTAGAGAGAATAATTTTTGCACAGATCTGCTGACGTATTCCACGGCGTGACATCACAACACGGCCAGGACTTTATATGAATTGTTTTTTACTGTTTCACCTCAGCGCGATTAGCGAGGCGGTTTCCTTGGCATGTCTTATCAAGGCGTAGATCGTGCCCCCTTATTCCGGGATTCTCATCAATACGGACGTGGGTAACCCAACCGGGCTCGTTGGCACGCCCCCTCTATCGAAGGCGAGTCCTAATCGACCACGGGGAGGGCTCTTGGTATTCAACCTCTTTATAATGAGACCAAGGCCCACTTCTTTTTCCCACCCTCCATCGAGTTCGCCTCGCGCTTCGAGTTCTAACACCCAAAGCTTCAGATTTAGGCGCTTCGGACCTTTCGACGATGTCCGGCTCCGACCAGCACAGCCGATGGATGTCTTCTTCCGTCTCAGAAGAAGATGTGCTAAAGTTGCGAGACGCTAGGTATCTAACCGGCGAGATTTCGCATAGGCTGCCTGCTCCAGGGCAGGTCATTCCCACTCCCGAGCCCGACGAGAGCGTGGTGTTCGTGTCACACTTCCTTCGTGGCTTAGGCTTCCCGACGGATCCCTTTGTGCGGGGGCTCATGTTTTATTATGGGCTGGATTTCCATGACTTGAATCCGGAGTCCAACCTCCATATCTCGTCATTCATTGTCGTATGTGAGGCCTTCCTCCATATTACCCCTCACTTTGGATTATGGCTCAAGACCATCAAGGTGGAGCCGAAGATGATCGAGGGGCAACAAGCGAAGTGCTGAGAGGCGGTCATAAGCAAGTGTGCTGATGCTCCGTGGCCCGAGGGCTCTTTTCAAGAGGAGCTTGTTTTGTGGCAACGGGAGTGGTTTTATATCACCGCTCCCAGGGGCACCAAATGGGTGGCGCCTCCCACCTTCCGTTCAGGTCCACCACAGCGGCTGGCGTCATGGGTCAACAAGGGGCTCCACTGGGGGCCGTCCAAGGACGTTCCTCTATTGCAGGGTCGTATTTGAGACCTCCAAGAAAGAGAGATCAATCTGGTCGCAGTGGCGCAAGTTATGTTGATTCGGCGCCTTCTGCCCTGCAAACGTCGCCCCCTCCGTCTGTGGGAATTCAATCCGTAGGGACCACGAGCTCTCCAACATTTTATGGGTGCGACACCCGTGGAGATATAAACTGTTCTTCGGATCACAAGAGAAGTGTCGGGACTGGCCGAGGGCCTTGAGACTAAGCTGCAATCGCCAGATACTCAAGTAAGTAGTCCATAACGGACAGGCTGTTCATTCATTTATCATATATATGCCCTTTAAAGGAGCCGTTTCTTGAACAGGAGTGGATAGCCAAGGCAAAGCTAATAAGGTGTCCGGCTCCCCTCCCAGAGACCACGCCGGATCCCATGCTGACCAAGATGTTGAAGGCCGCGCCTTTTAAAGAAGGCGAAGGGGGGGAGCGGGGAAGCAACTGCCTCCATGAAGGAGGCTTTCAAGGACGGAGGGATCAAAAGTTCCACCTTCCAAGGAGAGAAGAGGACCGCTTCGGAAGATCCGGAGGTCAAGGCCTCAAAGAGGGGAAAGAAATCTTCGTCAGAGAGTCCAGCGCTGGGAAGTAACCCAGACGCACTATTTCCCCAAGGATCAGCCCTCCAATGAGCCGTAAGTAAAAATAAGGGGTCTTGTAAATAAGGAACATCCTCGCATTTATTTACGGCGATAACCGAAATTGTACCTTGTAGTTCGGATCTCAGCCCTTCTCTCAGCAGAGCTTCGTCTTTGGGGATCTTCTTCGGGAGATGATGGAGAGCGAAACGCCTCCACCTGTCGCACCTTCATGTGAGGCGGACGACCACGAGGTGTCGCCGCGGAGGGTTTCCCTGAAGTCCGGGCGGGGCGGAAGGTCCGGCGCCAACTGGCGTGCGGTCGAAGGAGCTGAAGGATCTGCTCGGGCGAGCGGCTATCTCAGAAGATCACCATGCTCTAATGGGTATGGTGATTGAAAGAATTGCATCCGCGGAGAACGGATTGCATGAAGCTGTCAGAAGCTTACTGACGGGGTTCGAGGTACGTAAAAATGATGTACCTTCTGACAGTTATGCATATAAAATGCGCCCTGTATAGATAGTAGCCCCTGAGACTCGGTATGTTGTCAAAATTTACAGCGTGCCGAGGATCATAATCTCGATTATAACATATCGCCGCTCCTAAATAGGTGGCGGGGTGTCCGTGTGGCCGGACTGATGAATTCTTGAACTAAAGCGGCAGCAGCGAGGCGGATCACGGACACCGCGCTGGTCAATAAGCGGTTTGACGAGTCACAAGGTATGCGACTTCTCCGCGGACACACAGTAAAGGGAGCTTGGCGCCCACTCCTTACTTCTTGTATGCTTTTGATGCAGACGGTGCAGCTCTTTGTGGAGGAGCTATGGCGGAACTCGCCGAGCGAAAGAGCAAGCCAGAAATAATGTCTGCGGCCGCTTTAAGGGCAGCCGAAGAGCTAAAAGCTGAACGGGCTGCTCACTGCTGAAGCAAAGAGGAAATGGCCGATATGGCCATAAAGTTGAAGAATGCTACCGACCGCTGCGGGGTTCTTGAAAAAGAATGTCAAGCGGAGCAAGAGGACCTGAAAAAGGCCACCGCCAAAGCCAAGGATGCCCGCTCCGCAATGAGAGCTGCAAAGGAGGAGCTGCGGCAGGCTGTGGATGTTGCTGCTGGAAAGCCTTTTCTGCTGCGGAGGAAGTTCACGGATCCGAAGTATGATCAGTTGGACAAGTTGTGGAGTTCGGAGGATGCTTATCTGGACTTAGCGGCGAGCGCCGCAGACGCGATTGAGCACTTTCGGGGCCAGAAGGGGCACGGAAGGGAAGAGTTGTATTGGTCGCAATTCCATAGTCCGGAGCATCCTCTTTCGTTGACCGATCGGTTGGCCGAATGGGCCGAGCTGAATCGATTATCCGGACTTGCCATGGAGCATGTCATGACTCATTTGTGGCCGGGCGGACCCCAGCCGAAGAGTTATTTTAGCTTAGTGCAGCAGTTCCTTGGTGCGGTACTGCGCCTTGATGCAATGAAGCGGTCGGCGTGCATAGAGGGAACGCGGATGGCTCTTGCCCGTGTCAAGACATACTGAGCGGAGATGAAGGCCACCGAAATTGCATCCCAAGATTCGGACAGAAGCCGAATACCTGCCGAGCACTATTTTGAGGAAGTCCTGCAGGGCGCTCGTTTAATAGAGACGCAGTGCTCGAAGGATGTTATGCTTTAATGGCATGTATTATTTGTGAAAGCAATGTTTCAATTTAATATAAGAGCTTTTTATACTTGTGCCTTCAAGTAGTAAACTACCTCCTGTGCGGTCGTTGATGTATATATGTATATAACCTGAAAGATGGCAGTCCTTGGGTTCAGCCCCCACGCACATAATGCGGGGGTGTTTGCAAAAAAGGCGCATTTTCACACTTGATCCAACGTCTTGGTCCTGTGAAGGAGGTGATAGCGTAGCAAACTAGGCAACCGGACTATAATGCTTTATCACTTTATCTTAGCCATAGGGTTCGAGGTGGGGCTACTATATAGCCCTGGTGGCACCGCACTCTCCCGAATTCGGGGAAAAGTATGTGCCTGACCAGCAGTCCTTCATTAATGCGAGGAATTCTAAACATTCCGATGGGTCATCGAGTGGTTGACCGGTCTCTCGCTATATCATGTGATCAGTTTTCGGCTTTCTCTCGAGGTGCTCGCCCGGCGAGCAGGGCACAATCGCAGTAGTTCTCCGGTGCCGCGTTAGCCGATAAAAGCGGGCGTAAGGCAGCAAAACAAAGGAGCGGGCAAACCCAACATTTGACAAAAGACATGATTCGAGCTGATGCATATAAGGCCCTAACTCGAGGCGCCGAACACTCCCTAAGGTATTCGGTCTTTTATAAAGGCGGGCGAACAATGCCCTTAATGTAACAGACTCCTGGTGTCGAATGCGTGCAAAGTTCTGACGCGGCCGATGCCAAAACGTCAGCCTCCTCCTTGGTTATAATAAGAAACCGGGGGATGAGTAACAACAAGAGACAATAAAAAAGGTTTACGCAGGGTCTTAATCTGAAAAGAATCCTTGCAACGGGTCCCTAGTGCACGTCTGCGCCTGTGTCTCCGTTGTGTCGTATCCTGGACGGGTATAGCACGGCGTTCATCTGTAAAAGAGAGGAACTTAGTTTGAAAAAGAAAAAATATTGTGCAAGAAAAAATGTACTTTATATTAAATAAACAGAGTACGTTTTGAAAGGTGAATAAAATTGAGCTTTATTGTCTCTTGTCATACGTGCGTGCAGCCCCTTGTGTGGGGGTATGCCGCTAGTAGGCGCCGGACTCGTCTAGCCGTGTCTGGGGTTTGAATGATCTATTTAGGTGCTTTGATTAGCGGAGCCGGATTGGTGTGGGGCTGTCAAGGCAGTCTCACGTTCTTCCGGACTCGAGTAACACTTAATACTCCCTTTTAATGAGATGATGCCGCGTGGACCGGGCATTTTAAGTGTAAGAGATGCATAATGCGGTATTGCGTTAAAGCGGGCGAAAGCTTCACGCCCCAGTAGTGCTTGATAGCTACTTTCGAATGGGGTGGTGTGGAAGGTTAACTTTTCACGGCGGAAGTTGTCGGATGAGCCGAACACAACTTCTAGCAGTAGGGAGCCCTTACAGTGGGCATATGTGCCTGGCATTATTCCTTTAAAGGAAGTGTTGCTATGGCTAATTTTGGTTGGGTCTATCCCCAACCTGCGGATTGTGTCCTAATATATCAGGTTTATGTCACTGCCGTCATCCATGAGGACTTCTGTAAATTGGAATCCATCGATTATAGGATCCAACATCAAGGCAGTCCATCCTGTGTTCCGAATACTTTCGGAGTAGTCCTAATGGTCGAAGGTGATTGGTTTTGACAACCAGTGTTGATACTCCGCTAGGGTAGTATGTGCGGCGCGCATCTTAATGGGCGCCGCTCTGTTTTTCCTGTTTATCACGTGAAGCGAGTTTACTGTTTTAACCTCTTGTGGGAAATTCTTTTGTTTTTCGGTGCTCTGCTTGTGGGGTTCGTCATCATCCTCACTTGGTGTGTCGAGCCCCTTGTGTTCGGCGTTGAGTCTGCCGGACTGCTTGAAGACCCAACAATCTCTGTGGGTATGGTTTGCGGGCCTCCGAAGTCTTGTGGATTTTACATATCTTGTCCAAGATTTTGTTTAAGTTGGATAGCTCGTCGCTATTGTCCTTAAGGGGCAGTTTTTATTGTTCTGCCGTGAGCTTTTGAATCCGGCGTTGATTTGCGCTCTTTGGACCGTTCCCTTAATCCGGTGCCGGGTCCTTGTTGCGTCGTGGTTTCCCATTTCCATCCCCGACTTCGGATGTACTTGGGTCAGCTGGTGCTGCATCTTGCTAGCCAGCTATCCTCTCCAAGCAAAAGCGGGTCATGAGGCTTGTTAATGCGGCCATTGTTCTTGGCTTTTCTTGGCGAGGTGTCTGGCGAGCCATTCGTCTCGGGACGTTGTGTTTGAAGGCTGCTAAGGCTTGACACCGACAGTCGACTATTTGGTTCTTTTAGTGAGGAACCTGTTCCAGAATTTGCGGGCTGACTCTCCGGGTTGTTGAGTTATATGACTTAAATAAATGCGCATCCGGAGGCGGACATAAGTCCCTTGAAAATTTGCCCGGCGTCCTCGAGCTCTTCCCAACTTCCAATGGTATTTTCGGAAGGCTTTTAAGCCAATGCCGAGCTGGCCCTCCGAGTTTGAGGGGTAAGTATTTTATGGCGTGGAGATCATCTCCTCTAGCCATGTGTATGTGGAGGATGTAATCCTCAATCCGAGACTCGAGGTCCGTTGTTCCGTCGTATGCCTCTATGTTTACGGGTTTGAATCCCGGCTGAAATTCATGATCCAGCACATCATCGGTGAAACATAGGGGATGTGCGGCGCCCAGATTTGGGTGTGCTGTGATGTTCGGATATTTGGCGTGTTGCATTGCTTTGAAGAGCTTGTTTTCTCGGCCCATAGATGGACCTAACTGGGCCATCCTTTTGATGTGAATCCTTATGCGGATCGCCTACCGGCTTGTGTGCGGCACCATTTGCCGCTCTCTTTTTGCCCTGGGGTCGTCCATCCGACCGGGTGGCCTTCTTACTTTTTGATTGTGGGGGCTCTACGGCCTCTTCATCAAATTCGGGTAGTAGTTTTCTCTTTGGGTAGCTCTTTGTTCGGCGACTGTCGCCGTATTTGTCTAACGATGTTGAATACTTTGTTCCATCTGATTACGAGTGCATCTTGCGCTGTTTTGAGCTTCCACTTCGCTTTTTCAGGCTACGCGCCGTGGCGCGAGCCTTTGTGGAGGTTATTCTGCTCCAACAATTTGTCCCGTGAGATCGTCCGATCGTTATCTTCGCCGAGGGACGGGTTGTTTGTCCAAGTTGTCCTGTTCGGACGGTTGCTCGATAGAATGTTAAATGCGTTCACCGGTTCGCCCTGCTCTATGGCTGGGTCTTTGTTGAGGCCGGGACTTGGTGCGGCGTTTACGTTGCCGTTTGACCGCTTTTGAAGGATTTATCCTTCAGAAGGCGTCCGTTGTTCCTCGTCGTCACTTCCTTTAGGTGTATCCACCATGTATACATCATGGGATGATGTGGTTGTCCAGTATCCTATAGGTGCTGGTTCATGGTTGTCTCCTACATCATCGTCCATACCGTCGATGTCTTCGGAGTCGAAATCGAGCACGTCGTGTAAGCTTTTCGGCTGGCTACTAAAGTGGGTGGTGGGTGGGCGTTGGATTTCTTCGTCGCCCGCATCCCAACCTTCCTGACCGTAGTCCAGCTAGGGCTCTCCGGATAAAGAGAGAGACTTCAGTGAATTCAGGATGTCGCCAAAGGGCGAGTGCTGAAAGTTGTTCGCGACAGTGAACTCCATAACCGGCGCCCAATCGGATTCGATTGTCAGAGGCTCGGAGGGTTCGGAGTCCGGAGAGGAGTCCGGCACCCTGGAGTCACGATCTTCACAAAGGACAGGGATGGAGTTCGGCTCAGTCGCCATTGAGATCGTAGCCCCCGAGGCGGTGTCCAACCACTCGTCCTCGATCGGGGAATCCGGCTCCGGATTAAGGGTCGGAGCGGGCACTAGTGCGTCCTCCGAGGCCTTTATTCGTGGCGAGCTAAATCGTACCCATCGAAGCGGTCTTGCGGCGGCTTGGCGCGTGGCTCGAATCCGTCGAAGATCAAGTCTCCGCGGATATCGGCCGTATAGTTCAAGCTTCAAATCGACTCGACGGCCGGGCGTAGCTTCGATTCTGCTCCAGATGGCCAAGTGAATTGCCCGCGATTGCAAAGCTGCCGAATACGAAGATCTGTCCGGGAGAAAAGTCTCACCCTGGACTGCGTCGTTCTTGATGATTGAAGGAGCCATCGGGCCTATCGGTGGCGACACGGAGGAACTCTCAATGAAAGCACCAATGTCGGTGTCAAAACCGGCGGATCTCGGTAGGGGTCCCGAACTGTGCGTCTAGGCGGATGGTAACGGAGGAGACAAGGGGCACGATGTTTTTACCCAGGTTCGGGCCCTCTCGATGGAGGTAATACCCTACTCCCGCTTGATTAATATTGATGATATGGGTAGTACAAGAGTAGATCTACCACGAGATCAAGGAGGCTAAACCCTAGAAGCTAGCCTATGGTATGATTGTTGTTCGTCCTACGGACTAAAACCCTCCGGTTTATATAGACACCGGATAGGTTAGGGTTACACAGAGTCGGTTACAATGGTAGATCTACATATCCGTATCGCCAAGCTTGCCTTCCGCACCAAGGAAAGTCCCATCCGGACACGGGACGAAGTCTTCAATCTTGTATCTTCATAGTCTAGGAGTCCGGCCACGATGATAGTTCGGCTATCCGGACACCCCCTAGTCCAGGACTCCCTCACGTGCGCTCAGGGACATTTACGCGATGGAGACAGTCGCCCCAAAGTTCAACCCATGGTCATCCTGCCCGATCACCTTCGATCGCAGGGACCATCCGACCAGTATCCTTCATGGTAGTTCAGCCGCACTGGTCCTTGACCCAATCATTGATGGATTCCATCTCACACGAGTCCTCATGGACGGTGGCAACAGCTTGAACCTTCTCTATCAGGATACAATACTAATGGGTATCGATCCCTCAAGGATCAAGCCCACAAAAACTTCCTTTAAAGGAGTCATACCAGGTGTGGAGGCCCGCTGTATAGGCTCAATCACACTGGAGGTTGTCTTCGGATCTCCGGACAACTTCCGAAGCAAAGAGTTGATCTTCAATATCGTCCCCTTCTGCAGTGGCTATCACGCACTGCTCGGACGAACCGCATTTGTTCGATTCAACACCGTGCCACACTATGCTTATCTCAAGCTCAAGATTCCCGGACCACGCGGTATCATAACTGTTAATGGAAACACGGAACGCTCCCTCCGTACCGAGGAGCACACCGTTGCTTTAGCAGCAGAAGTAAAGAACGACCTTTTTAAGCAGAACCTTAATTCGGCGGCCAAGCTCCTGGTGTTGGGGAACGTAGTAATTTCAAAAATTTCCCTACGCACACGTAAGATCATGGTGAAGCATAGCAACGAGAGGGGAGAGTGTCGTCCACGTACCCTCGTAGACCGTAAGTGGAAGCGTTATGACAACGCGGTTGATGTAGTCGTACGTCTTTAAAATCCGACCGATCCAAGTACCGAACACACGGCACCTCCGAGTTCAGCACACGTTCAGCTCGGTGACGTCCCACGAACTCATGATCCAGCAGAGCTTCGAGGGAGAGTTCCGTCAGCACGACGATGTGATGATGGTAATGATGATGCTACCGACGCAGGGCTTCGCCTAAGCACCGCTACGATATGACCGAGGTGGATTATGGTGGAGGGGGGCACCGCACACGGTTAAAAGATCAACTGATCAACTTGTGTGTCTATGGGGTACCCCCTCCCCCGTATATAAAGGAGTAGAGGAGGGGGAGGGGCCGGCCCTCCTAGGCGCGCCCCAAGGGGAGTCCTACTCGCACTCGGAGTAGGATTCCCCCCCCCCCTTCCCTAGTTGGACTAGGAGAGAAGGAAGGGGAAGGAGGGAGGAAGGAAAGGGGGGCCGGCCCCCTCCCAATTCGGATTGGGCTTGGGGGGGCACGCCCCCTCCTTTGCTCCTTTGCCCTCTTTTCCACTAAGGCCCAATAAGACCCATATACCTCCCGGGGGGTTCCGGTAACCTCCCGGTGCTCCAGTATATTCCCTATCTCACCCGGAACTATTCTGATGTCCAAATATAGTCGTCCAATATATCGATCTTTATGTCTCAACCATTTAGAGACTCCTCGTCATGCCCATGATCATATCTGGGACTCTGAACTACCTTCGGTACATCAAAACACATAAACTCATAATACCGATTGTCATCGAACGTTAAGCGTGTGGACCCGACGGGTTCGAGAACTATGCAGACATGATGGTCAATAACCAATAGCGGAACCTGGATGCTCATATTGGTTCCTACATATTCTACGAAGATCTTTATCGGTCAAACCGGACAACAACATACGTTGTTCCCTTTGTCATCGGTATGTTACTTGCCCGAGATTCAATCGTCGGTATCTCAATACCTAGTTCAATCTCGTTACCAGCAAGTCTCTTTACTCGTTCCGTAAAGCATCATCCCGTAACTAATTCATTAGTCACATTGCTTGCAAGGCTTATAGTGATGTGCATTACCGAGAGGGCCCAGAGATACCTCTCCGACAATCGGAGTGACAAATCCTAATCTTGATCTATGCCAACTCAACAAGTACCATCGGAGATACCTGTAGAGCACCTTTATAATCACCCAGTTATGTTGTGACGTTTGGTAGCACACAAAGTGTTCCTCCGGTATTCGGGAGTTGCATAATCTCATAGTCATAGGAACATGTATAAGTCATGAAGAAAGAAATAGCAATATACTAAATGATCAAATGCTAAGCTAACGGAATGGGTCAAGTCAATCACATCATTCTCTAATAATGTGATCCCGTTAATCAAATGACAACTCGTGTCTATGGCTAGGAAACTTAACCATCTTTGATTCAACGAGCTAGTCAAGTAGAGGCATACTAGTGACGCTTTGTTTGTCTATGTATCCACACATGTACTAAGTTTCCGGTTAATACAATTCTAGCATGAATAATAAACATGTATCATGATATAAGGAAATATAAATAAAAAGTTTATTATTGCCTCTAGGGCATATTTCCTTCAGTCTCCCACTTGTACTAGAGTCAATAATCTAGTTCACATCGCCATTTGATTTAACACCAAAACATCACCATGTTATTAATATTCATAGTTCACATCGCCATGTGACCAACACTCAAAGGGTTTACTAGAGTCAGTAATCTAGTTCACATTGCCATGCGATTAACACCCAAAGAGTACTACGGTGTGATCATGTTTCGCTTGTGAGAGAAGTTTAGTCAACGGGTCTGCCAAATTCAGATCCGTATGTATTTTGCAAATTTCTATGTCTACAATGCTCGCATTTGAGCTACTTTAGCTAGTTGCTCCCACTTTCAATATGTATCCAGATTGAGACTTAGAGTCATCTGGATCAGCGTCAAAACTTGCATCGACGTAACCCTTTACGACGAACCTTTTGTCACATCCATAATCGAGAAACATATCCTTATTCTACTAAGGATTATTTTGACCGATGTTCAGTGATCTACTCCTAGATCACTATTGTACTCCCTTGTCAAACTCAGTGTAGGATATACAATAGATCCGGTACACAGCATGGCATACTTTATAGAACCTATGGCTGAGGCATAGGGAATGAATTTCATTCTCTTTCTATCTTCTGTCGTGGTCGGGCTTTGAGTCTTACTCAATTTAACACTTTGTAACACCGACAAGAACTCTTTCTTTGATTGTTCCATTTTGAACTACTTCAAAATCTTGTCAAGGTATGTACTCATTGAAAAACTTATCAAGCGTCTTGATCTATCTCTATAGATCTTGATGCTCAATATGTAAGCAGCTTCACCGAGGTCTTTCTTTGAAAAACTCTTATTCAAGTATCCTTTTATGCTATCCAGAAATTATATATCATTTCCAATCAACAATATGTCATCCACATGTAATATTAGAAATGCTACAGAGCTCCCACTCACTTTCTTATAAATACAGGCTTCTCCAAAAGTTTGTATAAAACCATATGCTTTGATCACACTATCAAAACGTTTATTCCAACTCCGGGATGCTTGCACCATTCCATAGATGGATCGCTGGAGCTTACACACTTTGTTAGCACCCTTTGGATCGATAAAACCTTTCGTGTTGCATCATATACAACTCTTCTTCCGTAAATCCATTCAGGAATGCAGTTTTACATCCATTTGCCAAATTTCATAATCATAAAATGCGGCAATTGCTAACATGATTCGGACGGACTTAACCATCGCTACGGGTGAGAAAGTCTCATCGTAGTCAACTCCTTGAACTTGTCGAAAACCTTTCGCAACAAGTCGAGCTTTGTAGACAGTAACATTAGCATCAGCGTCAGTCTTCTTCTTGAAGATCCATTTATTCTCTATGGCTTGTCGATCATTGGGCAAGTCAACCAATGTCCACACTTTGTTCTCATACATGGATCCCATCTCAGATTTCATAGCCTCAAGCCATTTTGGAGAATCTGGGCTCATCATCGCTTCCTCATAGTTCGTAGGTTCGTCATGGTCAAGTAACATGACCTCCAGAACACGATTACCGTACCACTCTGGTGCGGATCTTACTCTGGTTGACCTACCAGGTTTGGTAGTAACTTGATCTGAAGTTACATCATCATCATCATTAGCTTCCTCACTAATTGGTGTAGGAGTCACAGGAACAGATTTCTGTGATGAACTACTTTCCATTAAGGGAGTAAGTACAGTTACCTCATCAAGTTCTACTTTCCTCCCACTCACTTCTTTCGAGAGAAACTCCTTCTCTAGAAAGGATCCATTCTTAGCAACAAATATCTTGCCTTCGGATATGTGATAGAAGGTGTACCCAGTAGTCTCCTTTGGGTATCCTATGAAGACACATTTCTCCAATTTGGGTTCGAGCTTATCAGGTTGAAGCTTTTTCACATAAGCATCACAGCCCCAAACTTTAAGAAACGACAACTTTGGTTTCTTGCCAAACCACAGTTAATAAGGCGTTGTCTCAACGGATTTAGTTGGTGCCCTATTTAACGTGAATGCAGTTGTCTCTAATGCATAACCCCAAAGCGATAGTGGTAAATCGGTAAGAGACATTATAGATTGCACCATATCTAATAAAGTACAAGCATTTATGTTCGGACACACCATTACGCTGTGGTGTTCCAGGTGGCGTGAGTTGCGAAACTATTCCGCATTGTTTCAAATGAAGACCAAATTCGTAAATCAAATATTCTCCTCCACGATCAGTTCATAGAAACTTTATTTTATTGTTACGATTCCACTTCACTATGAAATTCTTTGAACTTTTCAAATGTTTCAGACTTATGTTTCATCAAGTAGATATACCCATATCTGCTCAAATCATGTGTGAAGGTGAGAAAATAACGATACCCGCCATGAGCCTCAATATTCATCGGACCACATACATCAGTATGTATGATTTCCAACAAATCTTTTGCTCACTCCATTGCTCCAGAGAACGGCGTTTTAGTCATCTTGCCCATGAGGCATGGTTCGCAAGCATCAACTGATTCATAATCAAGTGATTCCAAAAGCCCATCAGCATGGATTTTCTTCATGCTCTTTACACCAATATGACCTAAACGGTAGTGCCACAAATAAGTTGCACTATCATTATCAACTCTGCATCTTTTGGCTTCAATATTATGAATATGTGTATCACTATGATCGAGATCCATCAAACTATTTTCACTGGGTGTATGACTACCGAAGGTTTTATTCATCTAAACAGAACAACAATTATTCTCCGACTTTAAAAGAATAACCTTATTGCAATAAACATGATCAAATCATATTCATGCTCAGTGCAAACACCAAATAACATTTATCTAGTTTCAACACTAATCCCGAAAGTGTAGGGAGTGTGCGATGATGATTATATCAATCTTGGAACCACTTCCAACACACATAGTCACTTCACCCTTAGCTAGTCTTTGTTCATTCTGCAACTCCCGTTTCGAGTTATTAATCTTTAGCAACTGAACTAGTATCAAATACTGAGGGGTTGCTATAAACACTAGTAAAGTACACACAATAACATGTATATCAAATATACCTTTGTTCACTTTGCCATCCTTCTTATCCGCCAAATATCTAGGGGCAGTTCCACTTCCAGTGACCATTTCCTTTGCAGTAGAAGCACTTAGTTTCAGGCTTGAGTCTAGCTTTGGGTTTCTTCACGGGAGTGAAAACTTGTTTGTCATTCTTCTTTAAGTTCCCTTTCTATTCTTTTGCCTTTTTTCTTGAAACTAGTGGTCTTGTAAACCATCAACACTCGATGCTCTTTCTTGATTTCTACTGTCGCCAATTTCAACATCGCGAAGAGCTCGGGAATTACTTTCGTCAACCCTTGCATATTATAGTTCGTCACAAAGTTCTAGTAACTTGGTGATAGTGACTAGAGAACTATGTCAATTACTATCTTATCTTGAAGATTAAATCCCACTTGATTCAAGCAATTGTAGTACCCAGACAATCTGTGCACATGCTCACTGGTTGAGCCATTCTCCTCCATTTTCTAGGCAAAGTACTGTCAAAGGTCTCATACATCTCGACACAGGCATGAGTATGAAATACCAATTTCAATTCTTGGAACATCTTATATGTTCTATGGCGTTCAAAACATTTTTGAAGTCCCGGTTCCAAGCTGTAAAGCATGGTGCACTAAACTATCAAGTAGTCATCATATCGAGCTTGCCAAACGTTCATAAAGTCTGCATTTGCTCCTGCAATCGGTCTGTCACCTAGCGGTGCATCAAGGACATAATTCTTCTGTGCAACAATGAGGATAATCCTCAGATCACGGATCCAATCCGCATCATTGCTACTAACATCTTTCAACTTAGTTTTCTCTAGGGACATATCAAAAATTAAACAGGGGAGCTAAACGCGAGCTATTGATCTACAACATCGATATGCTAATACTACCAGGACTAAGTTCATGATAAATTAAAGTTCAATTAATCATATTACTTAAGAACTCCCACTTAGATAGACATCCCTCTAATCATCTAAGTGATCACATGATCCAAATCAACTAAACCATGTCCGATCATCACGTGAGATGGGGTAGTTTTCAATGGTGAACATCACTATGTTGATCATATCTACTATATGATTCACGCTCGACCTTTCGGTCTCTGTGTTCCGAGGCCATATCTGCATATGCTAGGCTCGTCAAGTTTAACCCGAGTAATTCTGCGTGTGCAAAACTGGCTTGCACCCGTTGTATGTGAACGTAGAGCTTATCACACCCGATCATCACGTGGTGTCTCGGCACTACGAACTTTGGCAAGGGTGCATACTCAGGGAGAACACTTGTACCTTGAAATTTAGTGAGAGATCATCTTATAATGTTACCGTCAATCAAAGCAGAATAAGATGCATAAAAGATAAACATCACATGCAATTAATATAAGTGATATGATATGGTCATCATCATCTTATGCCTTTGATCTCCATCTCCAATGCACCATCATGATGACCGTTGTCACCGGCTTGACACCTTGATCTCCATCGAAGCATCGTTGTCGTCTTGCCAACTATTGCTACTACGACTATTGCTACCGCTTAGTGATAAAGTAAAGCAATTACAGGGCGATTGCATTGCATACAATGAAGCGACGACCATATGGCTCCTGCCAGTTGCCGATAACTTCGTTACAAAACATGATTATCTCATACAATAAAATTTAGCATCATGTCTTGACCATATCACATCACAACATGCCCTGCAAAAACAAGTTAGATGTCCTCTACTTTGTTGTTGCAAGTCTTACGTGGCTGCTACAGGCTGAGCAAGAACCGTTCTTACCTAGGCATCAAAACAACAATGATATTTTGTCAAGTTAGTGCTGTTTTAACCTTCACAAGGACCGGGCGTAGCCACACTCGATTCAACTAAAGTTGGAGAAACTGACACCCGCCAGCCACAATTGCGGTGCTGCGGGCTACGCCGGTAAAACCAGTCTCGCGTAAGCGTACACGTAATGTTGGTCCGGGCCGCTTCATCCAACAATACCGCCGAATCAAAGTATGACATGCTGGTAAGCAGTATGACTTGTATCACCCACAACTCACTTGTGTTCTACTCGTGCATATAACATCTACGCATAAACCTGGCTCATATACCACTGTTGGGGAATGTAGTAATTTCAAAATTTTCCCTACGCACACGCAAGATCATGGTGATGCCTAGCAACGAGAGGGAAGAGTGTCGTCCACGTACCCTCGTAGACCGTAAGCGGAAGCGTTATGACAACGCGGTTGATGTAGTCGTACGTCTTCATGATCCGACCGATCCAAGTACCGGACACACGGCACCTCCGAGTTCAGCACACGTTTAGCTCGGTGACGTCCCACGAACTCACGATCTAGTAGAGCTTCAAGGGAGAGTTCCGTCATCACGACGGCGTGATGACGGTGATGATGATGCTACTGACGCAAGGCTTCGCCTAAGCACCGCTACGATATGACCGGGGTGGATTATGGTGGAGGGGGGCACCGCACACGGCTAAAAGATCAACTGATCAACTTGTGTGTCTATGGGGTGCCCCCTACCCCGTATATAAAGGAGTGGAGGAGGGAAGGGGCCGCCCTCCTAGGCGCGCCTCAAGGGAGTCCTACTCCCACTGGGAGTAGGATTCCCCCCCTTCCCTAGTTGGACTAGGAGAGAAGGAAGGGGAAGGAGGGAGGAAGGAAAGGGGGGCGGCCCCCCTCCCAATTCGGATTGGGCTTGGGGGGCCTCCTTTGCTCCTTTCCCTTCTTTTCCACTAAGGCCCAATAAGACCCATATACCTCCCGGGGGGTTCCGGTAACCTCCCGGTGCTCCAGTATATTCCGGATCTGACCCGGAACTATTCCGATGATATATAGTCATTCAATATATCGATCTTTATGTCTCGACCATTTCGAGACTCCTCGTCATGTCCGTGATCATATCTGAGACTCCGAACTACCTTCAGTACATCAAAACACATAAACTCATAATACCAATCGTCACCGAACGTTAAGCGTGCGGACCCTACGGGTTCGAGAACTATGTAGACATGACCGAGACATGTCTCTGGTTAATAACCAATAGCGGAACCTAGATGCTCATATTGGTTCCTACATATTCTACGAAGATCTTTATTGGTCAAACCACATAACAACATACGTTGTTCCCTTTGTCATCGGTATGTTACTTGCCCGAGATTCGATCGTCGGTATCTCAATACCTAGTTCAGTCTCGTTACCGGTAAGTCTCTTTACTCGTTCCGTAAAGCATCATCCCGCAACTAACTCATTAGTCACATTTATTGCAAGGCTTATAGTGATGTGCATTACCGAGAGGGCCCAGAGATACCTCTCCGACAATCGGAGTGACATATACTAATCTTGATCTATGTGAACTCAACAAGTACCATCGGAGACACCTGTAGAGCACCTTTATAATCACCCAGTTACGTTGTGACGTTTGGTAGCACACAAAGTGTTCCTCCGGTATTCGAGAGTTGCATAATCTCATAGTCATAGGAACATGTATAAGTCATGAAGAAAGAAATAGCAATATACTAAATGATCAAATGCTAAGCTAACGGAATGGGTCAAGTCAATCACATCATTCTCTAATGATGTGATCCCGTTAATCAAATGACAACTCATGTCTATGGCTAGGAAACTTAACCATCTTTGATTCATCGAGCTAGTCAAGTAGAGGCTTACTAGTGACGCTTTGTTTGTCTATGTATCCACACACGTACTAAGTTTCCGGTTAATACAATTCTAGCATGAATAATAAACATTTATCATGATATAAGGAAATATAAATAACAACTTTATTATTGCCTCTAGGGCATATTTCCTTCACCTGGACACTGTCAAACTAGTCCGGACTACTCTACAGCAGGACAGCCCAGCTCGTCAAGAGCTCGAGTAGCAATTCGGCCTCTGTCCCAGTCCCGACCAAGTGGCGGCGTTTGTACCGTGCGTACATAATTACGCACTCAAAATACCATGGGAATCTACGGATGCATAACTCGATTGTGATCCATAATACAACTCGGCCTCTCCTGGACACACATACTTTCGCTTTTTCTTTTTTATCCTTTTCAGGTTTCTTTTCTGCAGGCTTTTTCTGTCGACCTGATCACCAGTCCTTTCGAAAGGATAGGTACACCAATACGGCAAGAAGCATTGACATATAAGGGAATTTCTAGGTGGTCTCTTTAACGATCACTCTACCTGTTTTCAGGACCCACACGCAGCTCTCCCTTTGTTGTGGCTTATTAAATAGTCTTATTGCACTACTTGTACAAATACACTTTGATGTATTAATCAAACTATAATGGAAACAGTTTGCGGGCCAACTTCTGTAGCACTAGCTTGCTACCTATCTTTTTTCGCGCACGTACACTTTGGTACGCTTTAATGCGCCCGGGGCTTCATCGCACCCCATAATACGGCAACAAAGTCCGAACACTTTTTATAGTATAGTTCGGCACCCCGAATTTAGCATTATATGCATTGGCTCCGAATCATGTCTTTGGTCAATAGTTGGGTTGCCCGGCTCTTGTGCTTACTACCTTACGTTCCGCTATATCGGCTAAGGTAGTAAAGGGAGAACTACTGCGATTGTGTCCTGGTTTATCCCGATGAGCACCTCAGTAGAGAAAGCCGAAAACTGACTGTCATGATGCGGCGTGAGCCGGTCAGCTCTTCGGAGGTTTAAAATCTTTAGTGATGTTTTCCGCATTATGCGAGGAATCGGCTCTTACCCGATCAGGTGTTTACAGCACCCTAGTTCAGATACTAGGGGCTGCACCTAAATTTTTATTGTCAAACTCCTCTGGCTAAGTGAGGATGATAAAACCACATAGTCCGATTGCCTAGTTTGTTGCGCTAAACACCTCCTTCAAGGACAAAACAATTGGATCAAGAGTGTTTAGATTCCATCCCGAACACCCCCGTCCTACATACGTCGGGGCTGAAGCCGACGACTGGCCAACTCTCAGATTTCATAAACACGGCCGCACAGGAGGTAAACTTTTAACAAGCATTATATTACATAATCGACTTTGTTTCATAACACAGGGTGAGAAAACATGAATGTTTTCATTCAAAGATTACATCTTTCGCACATTGCTCCGCTACAATCCGGGATCCCTCCAGGACATCGCTAAAATACCGCTCCAACGTGCCGTGCTCCTTGCCCTCGGGCGGTCCCTCGGTCGCAAGCTTGACGGCATTCATCTTCGCCCACTGCACCTTGACACGGGCGAAGGCCATCCACGCACCTTCGATGCAGACTGACCGCTTGATGGCGTCAAGCCGGGGGCAGGCATTGACCAGCCGCTTCACGAGCCCGAAGTAGCTGATGGGTATGGCTTCGGCAGGCCACAGCCAGATTATTAAGTTCTTCATGGCCAGTTCGGCCACCCTATACAGTTCGACCAGCTGTTTGAGCTGATCGCCAAAGGGCACCGGATGTTCTGGTGCAAGGTATTGCGACCAGAACAGCTTCTCCGTTGAGCTCCCCTCTTCGGCTCGGAAGAATTCTGCAGCGTCAAACACAATGCACGGCAGATCCGCAAACGCCCCTGGAGAACTCCAACTCCGGGTTAGTAAGAGATACCTCTTCTTCATATGCTTGCTTTTCATAATAAAAGCCTTACCCGCCGCGATTTTCTTGGCCTCTTGGATTTCCTAGAGGGCGGCCTGGGCTTCAATCCAGGCATCCTGTGCGCTTTGGCGAGCCTTGGCAAGTTCGGTTCCTTGATCCGCAATGTCACGCTCGAAGAACTCGCACTTTTTGACGGCGTCCTGGAGCTCCTGCTGGACCTCACAAACCCTGGCCTCGTGTTTTTCACGGGCGGCTTGCTCCTTCGCCGCTTTCTTTTTGACCTCAGCAAGCGCTTTCTTGAGGGTTTCCACCTCAGTCGCCGCCCCTACAAATATCATGGCATTATGGTCAGCACAAGTTATTCATCCTTTTTCCGAATATACACAAGGTCATCACATACCTTGCTGGTCCTCCAGCTGCTTTTTTACACGGCCGAGCTCCTCCTCGGCCCGCTCCAGACTCTGCTTTAGTCTGGAGACCTCGGCAGCATGAGAGGTTGCGGCCAGCAACAATGCCTTCTTATTCACATAAGATATATTTAGTTAGTTTCCTGCGAAAATTACTTGATCCTCTGCCCGGCTTTTCTTTTCGAACACCGGACAGTGTCTCGTGGGCTACCGCCTATACTATGACTTTCTTTTTGCGTCACTTACCTCAAAGCTCCTGCCGGCCAGTTGGTGCGAGGCTTCACCAGTCCACTCTTAACGGATCGAACCTCTCAACCACTGTACCCATAAGGATACGGTGTTCCTCCACAATGGAAGCGCCTCGTAGCGCTTCCAGCAGGTTATCCGGTGCCTCTGGATGGACAGAGGTCACCGGCGGAATAGGTGCACCTCCTCCCTTCGGAGGAGGCTGCTTGCTTGGTTCCGAAGCCGTATAGGTCTCCGGGATGGTATCCGGCTGGGGGCCGAATTGGATATGGCCCCCATCGCCAGTCTCCATAGGGGTTTCCTCCCCCAAGTGTCCGGCAGCCGAGGGGTCACCCTCTGGCGCCACCTTGACGGCCTCCTGAACCTCTCCCTGGCCTAGGAAGGTGAGGGAGTCCTGGATTAGGGGCTATCCAGACAGCCGGACTGTGTACAACGTCCGGACTATTGAAGCGTGAAGATACAAGACTCAAGACTTCAACCCGTGTCCGGATGGGACTTTCCTTGGCGTGGAAGGAAAGCTTGGCGATCCGGATATTATATTTCCTTCCTTGTAACCGACTCCATGTAAACCCTAGCCCTCTCCAGTGCCTATATAAACCGGAGAGGTTGGTCCTTAGAAGGCCGATCACACCATTACAATCATACCATCATAGGCTAGCTCTTAGGGTTTAGCCTCTCACGATCTCGTGGTAGATCTACTCTTGTACTACGCATATCATCAATATTAATCAGCTGTGAAGTAGGGTTTTACCTCCATCGAGAGGGCCCGAACTCGGTAAACATCTGTGTCCCTTGCTTCCTGTTACCATCAGCCTTGACGCACGATCGGGACCCCTACCCGAGATCCGCCGGTTTTGACACCCACATTGGTGCTTTCATTGAGAGTTCCTTCCGTGTCGCCGCCAAAGCTCGATGGCTCCTTCGACATTATCATCGACGCTGTCCAATGCGAGACTTTCCTCCCGGACAGATCTTCGTGTTCGGCGCGGCCAGATCAACGGGCCAACTCATTGGCCATCCGAGCAGATCGACAATTTACGCTTCGCCACCGTGTCAGGTTCGGAAACCTGAACTGCACGGTGGATATCCGCGGAGACTTGATCTTTGATGGATTTGGGCCTATGCCAGGAGCACCGGACAGTCTCAACGAGCACGGCTTAGACCTGCCATCGGACGAAGCTCGGGGTATCGCCCCCGTAGTATCTTCGGACGTAGGTCCGGAGCAGGCTGTGCTGCCTAAGGACGGAGGGATGGACCCCGCCCCCTGGTCGCGCCCTCATCGGCGGTGGAGCCGAACACGGGTCTTACCTCTGCGGTGGCCCACGACTCCGAACCCCTGGATTCGTATTCAGACGTTGGTTCCAGTCTGCACACTCCCGAGCCCGTCGGGCCGTGGATGGGCCCCGTAATGGAGTTCACCGCTATGATATCTTTCCAAAGACTCGCCCTTTGGCGACATGCTGGACTCTTTAAAGTCTCTCTCTTTGTCAGGAGGCTCTTCGCCGAACTATGTCCGGCTCGAGTGGGAGGCAGACGACGAAGGAATTCGTTGCCCACCTACCACCCACTTCATTGCCACGGTCGATGGCTTAACCGAGGTACTGAACTTCGACTCCGAAGACATCGACGGTATAGACGATGATGCAGGAGAAGAACATGAACCACCGCACACTGGGCGGTGGACAGCCACCTCTTCTTATGATATATATATGGTGGACACTCCAAAAGAAACAAATGGCGATGAGGCAACGGAGGATAAAACCTCGGGGAAAAAAGCAAAGAATGGACGCCGTCGGCGCCACTCCAAGCCCCGCCACACCAATACCGGCCCTGGTGACGAAAACGATCTGAATGGTGCCGAAGAAGAATACAACCCTGATCAGCCCGCCTTCGAGCAGGCCGAACAGGAGGACGAGCAGGTCACCCCAGAAGAACAGGCGACGGACGAATACCAGGAGGAGGACAGCTCCATGCACCCCTCTGAAGACGAGATTAGCCTCGGCGACGATGAGTTCGGCGTGCCTGAGGATCCCGTAGAGTAGGAGCGCTTCAAGCGTCATCTTATAGCCACTGCGAGGAGCCTGAAAAAGAAACAGCAGCAACTCCAAGCTGATCAAGATCTGCTCATAGATAGATGGACGGAAGTCCTGGCAGCTGAGGAATACAGACTCGAGCGCCATACGGCTAACCGGCCACCTCGTGGCTGGGATAAAACGGCATACCAGTCCGCATACCAGCCAACACCCCCACGCCAACATACTACGGCCCGGGGCAACAAAACAAGACAGCCAAGATCGATCTACAAATCGCGGGGGCGCGCCTCGATACGCGACGAGGACCGTCATGCCGTACACACCTTCAACAAGTCCGGCCGGGCCGAATATAGCCATCCAGAGCAATTCGATCTACGTAGCCACATAGCCCGGCACAGAGGCGCCATGCACCCCCTCTACTTCACTGACAAAGTAATGGATCATGAATTCCCAGAAGGGTTTAAACCCGTAAACATCGAATCATACGATGGCACAATAGACCCCGCAGTATGGATCAAAGATTTCCTTCTCCACATTCACATGGCCCGCGGAGACGATCTACACGCCATCAAGTACCTTCCCCTTAAGCTCAAAGGACCAGCCCGGCATCAAGCTAAACAGCACCTGCCAAAGAAATTCCATTGGCAGTTGGGAAAACCTGGAAGACACATTCCTCGACAATTTCCAGGGCACATATGTGCGACCACCTGACGCCGATGACTTGAGCCACATCACTCAACAGCCCGGAGAGTCAGCCAGGAAATTTTGGACTCGGTTCCTAACTAAAACGAACCAAATAGTTGACTGTCCGGACGCCGAAGCCCTAGCATCTTTCAAGCATAATATCCGTGACGAGTGGCTCGCTCGACACCTCGGCCAGGAAAAACCCAAGTCCATGGCAGCTCTCACAACATTAATGACCCGCTTTTGCGCGGGCGAGGGCAGTTGGTTGGCTCGCAGCAGCACTACGCCCCAGTCTGGCAATTCGGATGGCTGCGATAATAACGGCAAGCGACGGAACAACGGCGACAGCACTGAGGACACGACAGTCAACGCCGGATTCAATGGGTCCAAGCCCGGTCAGCGGAAGAAGCCATTCAAAAGAAATAATCAGGGACCGTCCATGCCGACGGCATATCGAGCGCTTCGTGCAAATTCATGGCACCCCGGACAAGCCAGCCAACCACACCAATAGAGATTGCTGGGTATTCAAACAGGCCGACAAGATAAATGCCGAAGACAAGGACAAGGGGCTGCACAGCGACGGCGATGAGGAGCCCCGACGTCCGAACACGGGGGGACAGAAGAAATTCCCCCCCCCCCCCAGGTGAAAACGGTCAACATGATCTACGCCACGCACATCCCCAAGCGGGAAAGAAAGCGGGCACTAAGGGACGTCTATGCGATGGAGCCAGTCGCCCCCAAATTCAACCCAAGGTCAGCTTTGTCCGATCACTTTCGATCGTAGGGATCACCCTACTAGCATCCGCCACGGTGGCTCACCAAGCATTGGTCCTAGACCCAATCATTGATCGATTCCACCTCACGCTGGCCCTTATGGACGGCGGCGACAGCGTGAACCTACTTTACCAGACACAAGGTCGCAAAATGGGCATTGACCCTTCAAGGATCAAGCCCACTAAAACCACCTTTAAAGGTGTAATTCCTGGAGTAGAGGCCCGCTATGCGGGCTCTATAACATTGAAGTGGTCTTCGATCTCCGGATAACTTTCGAAGCGAAGAGTTAATCTTCGATATGGTCCCTTCCGCAGGGTTACCATGCAATCGCTCGGACGAACCGCGATTCGCCAGATTCAATGCGGTACCTCACTTCTCATATCTCAAGCTCAAGATGCCAGGACCGCGCGGGGTCATAACGGTGAACGGAAATATGGACCGCTCCTTACGAACAGAAGAACATGCTGCAGCCCTTGCGGCGGAAGTACAATGCGGCCTTCTCCAACAAACCAATCCAGCGACAACAACTTCGAGCACAGTCAAGCGAGTCCGGAGCACCCTGCAACAGGATCGTCAGGCACGCCAAGAGCGCGACTAGCAGTCCGGCCTCCGCTTAAGCCCCATCAAAGCAGCGTTCGTGCCACGTGCACACAATTACGCACTTAAAATACCATGGGCATAGGCGGAGGCGCATCAACGACTCGATAATAGTGCGGGTAACCGCCAAATACTTTCATACTCTTTCCCTCTTACCTTTCAGGACACCGCTGCTGGAAAGCATCCTCAAAAGAGCCGAATTGCCGGACTTATAGGGAAGAGACATCCAAGGAGGCAACAAACGTTGTGCCAGTAAGGAAATACCTGTGGAATCTATTTACGATCATTATACCTACTTTATCTACCCGAACACACCGCCCCTGGATAAGACATGTCAAATAGTCCTATTTTATCTTTTGCTTAACGCACCCATTGTAAATGTACGCTAAACGTGTTTTTTCACAATGGGAGATTATATATAGCGTCAGCTTATTTTTCTTATTTGAGCATTTTTTATTTTTGCATCCGTACACCTTGGTGCGGCCGGTTTGCCAGGGGCTTCTTATGGCGCCCCCGCTATATGGCAACTATAGTCCGAACACTTTCAATAGTGTGGCACCCCGTACTTATAGCACTATATGCATCAGCTCCGAATCATGTCTTGGGTCTATAGTTGGATAGCCCGGCTCCCTTGTTTTGGTGCCTTACGTTCCGTTATATCGGCTAAGGTAGCGCAGGGAGAACTACTGCGATTGTGTCCCAGTTCTTCCGGACGAGCACCTCAGTAGAGAAAGCCGAAACTGACCGGCATGATGTGGCGAGAGCTGGTCGCTGTTTGAGAGGTTTTAAAATCCTTAAGGATTTTCCGCTTTAGGCGATAAACCGGCTTTGCCCGATCTAGGCGTGTATAGCGCCCCAATTCGTCCTTCCGGATTCTAGGGGCTTCGCCGAAATTTAAAATTGTAGATTTCTATGGCTAAGTGAAAGTTATAAAGCCGCATAGTCCGATTGCCTTGTTCGCTGCGCCGGACACCTCCTTGCGGGACCAAACATTTGGGCAAAGAGTGTCCGGGTTTTCCACGAACACCCCAGTGCTAGTCACGTGGGGGCAGAAGCCGATGACTGGCCTACTTTTAGGATTTTATAAACAGCCGCACATAAGGTAATATTTTAAATAACAAAAGCGCTACATGGCGCAAGTAACTTCGTCTTTAATTACAAACATGACAGAAGTGAATTCATTCAAATATGGCGTCCTTGGTACACTCATTGGCAACAGGACGAGCACCCTTCATCACACCATCGTAGTACATTTCGGGATGGCGATGCATTTTACCCTCCGGCGGCCCATCCTTGACCAGCTTCTCCGCATCCAGCTTGCCCCAATGCAACTTGACGCGGGCAAGAGCTCGGCGGGCACCTTCGATGCAAACAGATCGCTTGATCACTTCAAGCCGCGGGCAGGCATCCACCATCCGCTTGATCAGGCCAAAGTAGCTCAAGGGCAGGAGCTCACCAGCCACATCCGGACTATGAAGTCCTTCATAGTCGGTTCGGCCGCCTGTGGAGTTCGATCAACTGCTTCAGTTGGTCGCCAGAGGCATCGGATGATCGGCCCCAAAGATATCGGGACCGTAACAGCTTCTCCATTGAGCTCCCTCCTGAGCACGGTAGAAGTCCGCAGCTGGCGTCGAGACACTGCATGGCAGATCTGCAAATGCCCCTGGAGAGCTCCGTATTCGAGTAAGTAAAAGAAACGCCTCCTCCACATGTTTTCTTTGCATAATGAATTTCTTACCCGCTGCTATCTTTTTGACCTCCTGGATCTCCTGTTGTGCCTTCTCGGCTTCGGCCCTGGCATCTTTTAAATTCACAAGGGCCTTCGCAAGCTCGGCCTCCTTTGCCTTCAGCTCATTCTCCATGGACTCGCACTTCTTGCCGAGGTCCTGGAGCTCCTGTTGTACCTCGCCCACTCGAGCACTTTGCTTTTCGCGCTCCTTACACTCCGAGGCCGCCTTGTTTTCGGCCTCGGACAGCGCCTTGTTCAGGGACGCTAATTCGGCGGTGGCCCCTATTACACGGTCATGACACTTAGGTGTTAGACTCATCAATTCTACCTATCCTTAAACGCATAAGAGCGGGAATTACTTACCCTTGTTCTCTTCGAGCTGCGTCTTCGTGAGGACGAGCTCTCATGCTCGCCTCCAGTGCCGCTTTCAGCTCAACCTCGGCAAGACGGGCAAGCAGCAGAGCAAAGACAGCCTGCTTATTCACAACAATACTTATCATTAGACTCCTGCGGATTATAACCGACCCTCCGTTTGGCTTTTCTCTCCGAACACCAAACAGAGTATCAGGGGCTACTACCTATCGGTGGTAATTTTATACATTTTTATTACTTACCTCAAAGCCCGCCAGGAGGCTTGTGCAGGCTTCGGTTAGTCCGCTTTTGGCGGACACGACCTTTTGAATCACCACACTCATAAGAGTACGGTGCTCCTCTTCCATGGAAGCGCCTCGGCGCTTCCACCGCACTATCCGGCACCATTGATGCGACAGAAGTCCTTGGCACGGGCGGCTCGCCTCCCTAACGAGGGGCTGCTCACCAAGTCCGGAACCGCTGGAGGTTCCGGGCAGTGTTTGGTCGGGAGTCCGCCTTTGTTATGCTCGTCGGACGCGGTCCGGGGATCTTGAACCCCGCATGCCCGACATCCGAATCCCACCGGGGCGTCTCGAGTCACCTCCCCTGCTCGAGAGCCTTCGGGACAACACCTCTGTGTCATCCGCGTGTGGAGGGGTAGTGGCCATCGGGAGCGAATTTATCGCCGAATCACTCAGGGACCCGGGGGAGGATTCCTCGGGGTGAGCCCTGGCCGGACTGCATATATGTTCGGCACTATAAGTACAAAATCTATGAAGTAAAACCACGATAGGATGTGGGCACTTACAATCGCACCGGGGGCTTCCCCCGGGGCAGCCACCCCTCCTCGATGAAGCGGCCGTGGCGGAATAATCCGGAAGGGTTACCTTCCCCTTCTTGGACGCCCCAGCCTCCCCCTCCGGGGCGGTTTTCCTCTTCTCCCCCCAAGTGCGGGGAGGTGGAATTTCTTCTTGATTCCCCCCGCCTCCACGAGAGGAATGTGTCTCGCCGTCATCGGACGACAGAGGAATAACGGCCTTGTGCCGAGGGCCTTTTCCGGCCCCCTGGCCCGCTTCGCCGGGCCCCTCATCCTTCTCGGATGGGGCGTCTTCTTCTTCCTCCTCCTCCCTTCATGGGAGGAGTCCGCCTCGTCGTCTTCGGACGAGGCTTCGGACGCACCCACGCCGAGACCCTTCCCGTCCCCGGGCCTTCTTTTGGTTTCTTCTCCCGGCACCTTGTATGCGGTCGGGACTAGCATCTACGTCAGGAGAGCATCTGCTGGATCTTCTGGCAATGGAGCCAGACAGTCAATCTGCTCCGCTGTCTTCACATAATCCTGAGGCAAATATATATAAATACTTAAAACTTCCCCCATGAATGTATTGGGAAAAAACTAAACCCGGTGGTGGTCCCAAAACTCACCGGATTCGGGGGCCACGCTGCATGAAGTCCGCGGTCCTCGGATGTGGGAGGAGGTACTTCGGAGGCCTTGAACAACACTTTCCATGCGCCTTTGTGCGTCATGCCATAGAGCTTCCGGAGCGTCTGGTGTTCGGCCGGGACGAACTCCCATAGATTTACCGCCCGCCTTTGGCAGGGCAGGATCCGGCGAACGAGCATGACTCATATCACATTGACAAGCTTGATGTTCTTGTCCTTCATGCTTTTGATGCATGTCTTGAGTCCGCCAGCTCCGGTGGAATCGCCCCAAGACAGGCCCTTCTTTTCCTGTGAGGTGAGCCGCATGGGGATTCCGGATCGAACTCGGGGCTGCCGCCCGGTTGGCGCCAAGGCTGCTCGGTGATGTAGAACCACCCTGATTGCCATCCTTTACGGTCTCCGCAAAGGAGCCGCCCAGCCAGTGACGTTAGGCATCTTGCCCACCATGGCCCCTCCGCACTCCGCTTGTTGGTCACAGACAATCTTCGGCTTCACGCAGAAGATTTGCAGCCACAGGCCGAAGTGAGGCCGGATGCGGAGGAAAGCCTTGCAAATGACAATGAACGCCGAGATGTTGAGGACGAAATTCGGGGCTAGATCATGGAAATATAGCCCATAGTAGAACATGAGCCCACGGACGAAGGGATGGAGTGGAAATCCCAGTCCACGGACGAAATGGGCGACGAACACGACTCTCGTGGGGTCCTGGGGTCGAATGACCTACCCAGTCATTCGTAGCAGTGCGCTATGTCTGCGGCCAAGTATCCTGGCCGCATCGAAGATCTGTGATGTGCTTCTCCTCGACGGTGGAAGCCACCCACTTGCCTCCTGCTCCGGACATGTCTAGCTGTGCGGAGGAGACTTGGGCTTCAAGGCCAGTCAGGCGGACCCTGAACGCCCCACTCGCGAGGGCCGAGGCGCTCTTGAGACGCTGCCTCGGTTGAGCCCTGGTATGTCGAGTGCAGACGCGCAGCCCACCATCCTCGCTCGGATGGGGGCCACAGCTGGTAAGGCGGCGGCTGCCCTCATGACCCTTGACTCTCAGAGCTCTGAATGGCCTTGCCGACGAACTCCGAGGGTTCGGCCCTCCTTGCCTTGCTCCTGCT
Organism: Aegilops bicornis; assembly: GCA_021605145.1. Lineage (NCBI taxonomy): Eukaryota > Viridiplantae > Streptophyta > Magnoliopsida > Poales > Poaceae > Aegilops > Aegilops bicornis. The sequence continues at coordinate 568,818,166 of CM038675.1, forward strand.
ATGGAAACGTGCTTCAAACACGCCTCCATGTGGTGCCCAAACGCCTCCCTCGTGACCTGGCGAGGTCGGGCGGCCCTCTAGGGAGAGCCCCGAGCCCCACTCGAGAAGGGCACCGGCGCGCTTCCCTATGCGATGGAAGGAGGCTCCCCTAGCCCGGTCTGCGGGCCCACGAGGGGCCTGTCTCTTGAGGAGTCGGGCCGGTCGATGTCTTCTTCTTCTTGGAGTGCGGCCTCGGGAGGCCTCCCCGCTGCTGTGGTGCAGGTCTTCTAGCGATTCGCCTGAAAGGCTCGCTCCAAGGAGCACACTGCGTCTCTCTCTTCACAGGGCACCGTGATGACCCCGCCGCTTCCTGGCATCTTGAGGACGTTGTAGCCATGGTGGGTTACGGCCATGAATTTGGCCAACGCTGGGTACCCGAGGATGGCGTTGTACGGCAGGCGAATGTGGGCGATGTCGAAGTCGATGAGCTCGGTGTGGTAGTTGTCGCGAGCCCCGAAGGTGACAGGAAGGCGGACCTGCCCGATCGGGGCCTGGAGCCGTCGGTGACTCCGGAGAAAGGCTCGGTTGGCTGAAGCTGACTGTAAGGCACTTGAAGATTGTTGAATGTCTCCACAGACAGGATGTTGAGCCCTGCTCCGCCGTCGATGAGGGTCTTGGTGACCAGCACGTTGCTGATGATTGGGGAACAAAGCATCGGGAGAACTCCGGCTATGGCTGCGCACGTGAGCTGATCCGCTGAGCTGAACGTGATGGCGCATGCTGACCACCTGAGAGGGCGCGTGGCCTCGAGCTTGGGGAGGACTGCATTCACTTCGCGGGCGAACTGCTTGAAGATGCGCTGGGAGGCCGGGCTTGAGCTCCGCCCAGATGCAGGCGATCGCACGCGCTTCTGGAAGCCCCCAGCCCTCGCCCCGATGACGGTCTTCAATTCTCCTTGGTGGCGGCGGCAGCGCAGGAGGCTCATGTTCCCCTCAAGGGCGATCCTCGCGAGGCCGATCCCTCCAGCCTCCTCGCGAGGCGGGTCTTGCCAACGGTCTCGCGAGGTTGGTCGCGCCACCCTTGGCGCGGGCCGCGGTCTTCCAGCGTCTGCATTCCTTCCTCCTCCTCGGCCATAGCCCGGTCATTGCTCAGGCATCTGCCGACCCTTCCTTCACAGACGTCTGACCCGGAGCTCTTGGCATTCATTGGTGTTGTGGGTGTGGAGGTCATGGTACACGCAGCATCGACCGCCTCTTGGAGGACTCGGGCTGATCTCTCGCCTCGCTTGGTGTCCGGTTCGCCGCGAGTACGGCAGCCCCTTGCGCTTCACGCCCTTGGCCTTGGACTTCTTTTCTTCGGGATCCGCGGCAGCAGCTCGAGGAGGAGAGGCGCCTCCTCAGCCTCGGGCGCACTTGGTCGCCAAGTTGAACAGCTCCAAGGAGGTGCACAGATCTTCATGCATCGCCAGCTCCTCCTTCATCTTGACGTCGCGCACGCCCGTCGGAGAAGGCAGATGATGGCCTCCTCCGTTACCCCTGGGATCTTGAGGCGCGTTGTTGAAGGCTCGATGTACTTTTGCAGTGGTTTCCCGCCGCTGCTTGATTCGGCGCATGTCGCTCACGGCGGGTGGCCGGTCGCGAGTACCTGAAGTTGGCGATGAAGCGGTACGCATCTCGGCCCAGAAGAGATCGTTCACAGGGCGGTGGGTCTCCGTCCTTGAGCGCCATGGGAAACCAGTTCGCCATGACCTTTTCATCCCCGTTGGCAGCCTTGATGCCCAGCTCGTAGAGCTGGAGGAACTCCATAGGGTCAGCTGTGCCGTCATAGCGAGGAGGCAGGTCTGGCTTGAACTTGGCGGGCCACGCGATGCTGCGTAGCTCGGAGGTGAAGGCGCGGCAGCCCGCCGTGGCCGCGGGGGCCTCGGGACGAGGAAGCTTGGTCTTGTGGGCCTCCCTGCGCGCCACGCTGGGGGCAGCAGGTCTGACGTCTTTGGAAGCAGGAGGCGCCTGGGCAGCTTCTTGTGGGCGAGGAACTTCTTGATAGCACTGCTCTTGCCGCTGCCCGGCTGGCGGAACGGGTTCCGCCCAGGGGCCAGCGCTTTGGGGCTAAGCGCCTTCTTGAGGAGGAGGCGGCTGAGGCGCCCGAGCTTCATCGCCCAGCGCGAGCTGCGGTGCAGCGAGACGGGCGCGAGGCGCCTCTGCAGCCTTGTGAACGAGCTTCGGCGGCTTCGGTGAGCCATTCTTCATAGACGTCGTCGACGGGGCGGTAGCGCAGGAGCTCGTTTGCTGCGATGAGTGCAGCCCGGGCCTCCATGGCCGTGTGGGGTGCGCGTGACGAAGAACCAGCGGGGGTGAGTGAAGGCGTGGCGGTGCGGCCGTCCCGCCTCATGGACGGGTGCTGGGACGATGCTTGCTGCTCGTTCCCCGCCGGGCCGGTGGCGGCGTTGACGGCAGCGACGGGAACGACGAGGGCGCCGCCGACGGGAGTTGTCTAAGCGACATGGGAGGCGAAAGGGCGGCACGGCGCTGGCGTGGGCCCGACGGGCCTCGAACATGGTTATGTGGTCGGGAAGAACAAGGCGGCGAAAAGGCAGATTCCGCGCACCTACCGGGCGCGCCAAATGTCGGATTTCGGGTTCGGCAGACCCTTGAGGTTCGAACACTGGGTGCGCGCGGAGATCCAACCTTCCACCGCCTCGCACCTCGCCAAATCGCTGGGACCTAAACTACTAAACGGAACAAGACAAGAGACACAAGATTTATATCGTTCGTGCCACCATTGTGGTGTAATACCCTACTCCAGTGTGTGGTGTGGTGGATTGCCTCTTGGGCTGATGAGGAAAAGTACAAGGAAGAACAGCCTCGCGAGGGTCTGGTCTTGGCGGGTGTGATGAACTGCTAGGTGGTGTTCAGTCGCTCTAGCTACTGGTTTCTTGATGAGGGTTCCGATCTCGTATCCCCTGCTCTGGGGGTGGCTACTTCTATTTATAGGCGAAGGCCCTGGGCCTCTTCCCAAATATTGAGCGGGAAGGGCGCCAACAATTGGCCATTTTGAAGGGGAACAGCGGTACACTTATCCTCGACTAAAGTTGGTCCTCGCCGCCAAAGGCTCGTGATGACGCTGCTTGGGCTCCACGATGACTTCCCTTCCAGCCGTTGGGCTGGTCTTTGGTCTTGTTGCACCAAAAGCGGATGCCTTTGCTTGATGCTCTCGCCGCGCTTGCTCCCTTTGCACCAAAGAGGAAAGGAGGACGCCATGCAGGCCGGGCGCCTCGATCGCGCCTTGGTCGTCATGGCTTGCGTCATGGGCACCTCACGAGGTACCCTGCCTTGAACTCTCCGCCTCCTCATGAGCTAGCCTGACGAGGCCGTGCCTGAGGAAACTCCTTGTCGTCCGCCCGCGAGGCTTGGCCCCTCGCGAGGGTCTTGAGCTTGCGTTGATGAAGATGGGCTGTCCTGGGCCTCCTTCGAGCCACGCCGCAGGCCGCAGGCAGGCAAGTCTGGGGACCCCCGTTCCCAGAACGCCGACAGAGGGAGAGGGAAAGGGAAAGGGGGGCCGCGCCCCATCCTCCTTGTCTGATTCGGACTCCCTAGGAGGGGGCGCCCGCGGGCTTCCCTCTCTCTCCCTTAGGCCCATGTTGGCCCAACACTTCCCCGAGGAGTTTCGGTAACCCCTCGGTACTCTGGTAAAATACCCGAACCACTCGAAACCATTTCGATGTCCGAATACTACCTTCCAATATATGAATCTTTACCTCTCAACCATTTCGAGACTCCTCGTCACGACCGTGATCTCATCTGGGACTCTGAACAAACTTCGGTCACCAAAACACATAACTCATAATACAAATCGTCATCGAACGTTAAGCGTGCGGACCCTACAGGTTCGAGAACTATGTAGACATGACCGAGACACATCTCCGGTCAATAACCAATAGCGGAACCTGGATGCTCATATTGGTTCCTACATATTCTACAAAGATCTTTATCGGTCAAACCGCAACAATAACATACGTGATTCCCTTTGTCATCGGTACGTTACTTGCCCGAGATTCGATCATCGGTGTCATCATACCTAGTTCAATCTCGTTACCGGCAAGTCTCTTTACTCGTTCCGTAATGCATCATCCTGTAACTAACTCATTAGTCACATTGCTTGCAAGGCTTATAGTGATGTGCATTACCGAGAGGGCCCAGAGATACCTCTCCGATACTCGGAGTGACAAATCATAATCTTGATCTATGCCAACCGAAAAAATACCTTTGGAGACATCTGTAGGGCATCTTTATAATCACCCAGTTACGTTGTGATGTTTGATAGCACACGAGGTGTTCCTCCGGTATTCAGGAGTTGCATAATCTCATAGTCAGAGGAATATGTATAAGTCATGAAGAAAGCAATAGCAATAAAACTTAACGATCATTATGCTAGACTAACGGATGGGTCTTGTCCATCACATCCTTCTCTAATGACGTGATCTCGTTCATACAATGACAACACATGTTTATGGTTAGGAAACTTAACCATCTTTGATTAACGAGCTAGTCAAGTAGAGGCATACTAGGGACACTCTGTTTTGTCTATATATTCACACATGTACTAAGTTTCCAGTTAAAACAATTCTAGCATGAATAATAAACATTTATCATGATATAAGGAAATATAAATAACAACTTTATTATTGCCTCTAGGGCATATTTCCTTCAATAGGTATGTCCAATGAACTAAAAATGTGAGATCTCGCTGGTCAAAGAATAGTCGGTTTGCTTCTACAGGATTCCACGACTGCCTCTCGATCTCTCTCCTCTCTCTTTTTCTCTCCTGAGCTCTCTTCGTCCCATCTCCGGCCTCCACCCGCCTTCACCTTGCCTGTAGTATCTCCTTGCACCGCCCCTATCTAGATCTGAAAGCAACCCCAAGGTTGCCCCCACCCCTAGATCGTCGTCCACATCAAGCTTTCATGTCATACGCCATTGATTCTATTGCCTCCATTTCTGTCGGCCCGTTATCCTTCCCGTGCACAACCATTGCATTGGCCGGGGACTGGAATTTGCGGTGGAGCGGTGTCCTACTTTGTGAAGGGATTGCGGTGGCCGAGGACTAGAATTTGCGGTGGGAAGTCGGCTGTGTCCTGCTTTGTGAAGGGATAGGCGTCTACGTATAGCGGCTCCGCCCGATCCTCACCTATCACCATGGATCATCCACAGATTCAATATGACCTTGTCGCATCTGCCATGGATTAACCAACTCCCTCATCAGGTTCTTTAATTTTTTGTTCTGTTTTCATGTTCATGTTACGGGGGGAGCCTTTCTTTTGTTCAGATCTTCCTTCCACGGTCATGTGGCAATGAGTTGATATGTTTGCTTGTTCGTTAAAGAGAAAGATAATCAACAATAGAGCATGCTTCCTTTTGTGATGTTATACTGCTCTATTGTTTGCATCTAGCTAGCTTATGGTTTCTTGGTGAGTCAATCTGAACATTTACCTATTTTGATGGATGGTTGTATGGGCTAACATTTTAGTTTAAGGTAGCAACTATACCATGTGTGCTGCACGAATGTACATGCAATATATCTTGTGCCTTGCAGGCATAGGAACACTTGATTGTCATGAGTGTGTTTCAGTTGGTTCTTTATAATATAATACTAGAAATGTGAACAGATGGGGTCCATTTATGGAGTATTAGTGGATGTTGATTTCCTTCCCTCACATTCAACCAATTTATGCATTTAGTTGCTTACTATATTAATTTGTAAACTAGACTTAACAATTACACAATATCTATGTGTATTTGTACTCTGTTGGTTGGGCAACTGGAAGAAGATCAGTTTTGTCATAACATGTGAAAGTGAGTTGATTTACTTTTATTTACCCAAGACTGTGGCTTTTAGTTAACAAATACTCTATGTTTGTGAAATAGTAACTTAGCCAACATATTGAAGCTTGGCAAAGGAACTTATGGCGAGGCATACAGGGCTGGAAGCACTGTCTATAAAGTGCTACACTTTTATCGAGATTCATTGGTAAGTGAAGAAACCCTGAACATTTATTCATCTAATTGTGTTGTTGTCCACTTTGAATGCTATATAGATATTTGAAGAAGTATTATAAGAAGTTTCGCTCGAGCACATGGGCTGCGAGGTGGCTCGGCATGATCTTAGATTGGATATTTGTGCATATGTTTCAGAGTCGGTCTTGCACTGCCTCTTGCAGTCATCTCCCAAACCTTGAGGCTCCAAGTATCGCCCCGTAGAGAACACTTGATGTTCACCATTCTTAAATGACAGGATCTTCATGTACAACTATCTGGTAGAATATAATTTTTGCAAACACATGAAAAGTTCCATTTTATTGGTTTTTCTGTTACTAGTTTGCATATTTTTTTGCCTGATGAGGGGGACTATTCAAAGATACTGTTGGTTTTAAAAATAAAAATACTATACACATTAACATCAAACAATTTTGCAGAAAGTGGACCTTTTAAGTCTAGGAAAACCACAGGATGTCATCTCACTCCGTAAATATGTAAATCTGGTTTTGTGCTCTCTAAATTTATGTCACCCCAACTACCTGGTCCAGTTCCAATAACAACCACTTGATGGCCGGTTCAGAAACACCTTTGGTGATATGTATGGAGTACAACTAGATAGTTGAGTGTCCAAAGCACTCCTTGTTTTTCTTATTGATACTTATTTGGGTTGCTTTTACAAGATTTATCCTAAACCATTTTTATGGTCCTATTCGCCACATGATCCATGTACATTTACGCAAAAAAAAAACCCTACGGTGCGTAGATAGGCAGTGAAATACCCCGTTCCTCTGTTCCAAAATTCCCCACCCGCGGCGAACCCTAAGAGCATCTCCAGCCGTTCGGGCCGCCAGTGCGCCAAAAAAGAGCCGCCTGGGGGCGAACCGATGCTAACTTGGCGCGTGGGGCGACTCAGTTCCCAGTCCTTGCCCCCAGGTCGCCGCCAATATCTCACAAATTCGGCGATATTTCGTACAAATTTGTGCAAACTCGGCGATATGGCACGAACTCGGCGAAATTTCATTGAAATTTGTACAAAAAACATAAAACATGCAAACTACGCCTACTGCTACGCCAAACTACACCTAGCCATCAAGGCGCGTCCACCGCCCGCCATCTACATGCCGAGAAGCTCAGAAACGCTGCAGAAGTCGCTGCCGCCGCTGCCGTCATCGCCGCAGACGCTTCACGGAGCCGCCGCCATCGTCCTCGCTGCACCTGGCTAGGGTCGCCCACGCGCGGTGGGCGCTGGACGGCCCGGCCTCGTCCTTGTTGTTGCTGTCGAGGACGATGACGCCGCCTTCCTCGTGCCCGCGGCGCCGGGCCTGGAGTTCCGCGTATGCCCGGCGCTGGCGGCGCACCTGCTCGCAGATAGTCCTCCTTCGTCCATTTGATGGCGGCCTCGTCGTCGGGGGCCACCATGCCAGCGTGCTCCGGCCACATGGGGAACAGGCCCGGCTCGGGCTTTGGCCGGACTAGGCGGAGGGAGCGCTGAGAGGGGTGGGCACCCTCATTGATGACGGGGGCACTGCTGCGGGTGCGGCACTGGAGCGGCGTCTCCTCCGGCTCGGGCTTGACGGGGCGGAGGGCCAGCGAGCTGTAGGAGAGTTAACCAGAGCCCGATGACGAGGATGTCCCCGGCTCCATCCGTCGCGGCGTCCAGGAGCTGCCATGGCGGCGAGAGAACGATGGCCGCAGCAGGTACTCGAGGTGCGGCGTGTTGCCAGTCTCGATGTGGTGGAGGACGACCTCGAGGGTGCGGCCGGGGACGCCCCACTGTAGGGGAACGTAGTATTTCAAAAAAATTGCCTACGATCACGCAAGATCTGTCTAGGAGAAGCATAGCAACGAGTAGGGAGAGTGTGTCCACATACCCTCGTAGACCGAAAGCGGAAGCGTTTATCAACGAGGTTGATGTAATCGTACGTATTCACGATCCAACCGATCCTAGCACCAAACGTACGGCACCTCCGTGTTCAGCACACGTTCAGCTCGATGACGTCCCTCGTACTCTTGATCCAGTTGAGACCGAGGGAGAGTTGTGTTAGCACGACGGCGTGGCGACGGTGATGATGAAGTTACCGGTGCAGGGCTTCGCCTAAGCACTACGACGATATGACTGAGGTGTGTTTTTGTGGAGGGGGCACCGCACACAGCTAGGAGAAACTTTGGTGTGTCTTTGGGGTGCCCCCCTCCCACGTATATAAAGGAGGGAGGGAGGAGGAGGCCGGCCAAGGGTGGCGTGCCCAAGGGGGGGGAGTCCTACTCCAAGTAGAATTCGCCCCCCTTTCCTATTCCTACAAGGAGAAGGGGGAAAGAGGAGGAGGGGAGAAAGGAAAGGGGGGCCGCCCCCCCCCCCCCCAACCCCTAGTCCAATTTGGTTTGGGCTTGGGGGGTGTGACGCCCTCGATTCAATCGTACACTAATCATACACGCAAATGTGTACGATCAAGATCAAGGACTCACGGGAAGATATCACAACACAACTCTAGACACAAACTAAAAAAATACAAGCTACATATTACAAGCCAGGTCCTCGAGGGCTCAAATACATAAGCTCGAAAACAAAAGAGACAGCGGAAGCAACAAAAACTGAGTACAGACAAGAGATAGACAAGTTTGCCTTAAGAAGGCTAGCACAAAAGCAACTACGATCGAAAAGGCAAGGCCTCCTGCCTGGGAGCCTCCTAACCACTCCTGGTCGTCGACGGTCTCCACGTAGTAGTAAGCATCGGCGGTGGCATCTGGTTCCTGGGCTCCGTCATCTGGTTGCATCAACCGGAAAGAAGAAGAAAGGGGGAAAAGGGGGAGCAAAGCAACCGTGAGTACTCATCCAAAGTACTCGCAAGCAAGGATCTACACTACATATGCAACATTATCAAAGGAAGGTCAGATATGTGGGACCGGGCTGCGAAATGCGAGAATAGAGAGAAGGCCTAGTCCTATCGAAGACTAGCATCTTCTTGAAACCACCATCTTGCAGCAACCGAAGGAGTAGAGTAGCATAAAGTAAAGTAGTAGTAATCATATCAACCTCGCCGGAGATCCTTTCTCGACTCCTGCGAGAAAGGCATCCCGCAGCCATACTATCCGATTATCATCACAATCCAATTCTCATCGCAATCCATTGCTCATATCCATGTCTCATCTCAAGTATCCGGTTCTAGTTGTATCGATCGATACAACTCCAAGCGTCTGCTACCGTAGGACAGGCTATCGATAGATGTTTTCTTCCCTGCGAGGTGCACCAACTTACCCACCACGCTCGCTTAACTCCGGCGGACACACTTTCCAGGTCATGCCCGCCTCGGCCAAACAATACGCCGCACCCGACCTAGGCTTAATAGAGAGGCCAGCACGCCGGACTAAACCTATGCCCCAGGGTCATGGGCCATCTCCCGAACTCCTGACGCTATGCGCACGCGCCGGTGAGCGTAATTCTAGCTACCTTCCCAAAAAGGCAGAGCTTACCAGTCCAACTCCAAGGCCGCCGCTTCGCCGACGCCTATTAAGCTTCTACCGATGTATACGACGCAGAGCGCCCATACTATGCCCACGTGATGGTTAGTGCTATCGTGCCGGAGGCCCTCGGATCAAATATCCAAATCGTAGTGGATTAGGAACGCGCGGTAACAAGCAGAGACTCACGAAAGATGTGACCCGTTGCCCGTCTCGAGGACTTGCGGCAAGGGCTAGGAATGGCGGCGGCGCCTGCGTAATTATCTCGCGGGCACCTTCGTGTCAACCCGTCTCCACATCACTCGCAATTAAGCACGCAGCAGTACCCTCGTATTTCGACCCGTCTTTCCAAGTAACGATGGTAAAGTCCAAGTAACCGTGTGTCCAAACATCAAGGGGAAAAACCCGAGGAATCACCCCCGATGAATTCCACTAGATGTAATCATCAAGGTGAACGTAAGAGGAATCACCCCCGAGGTTCACACTTGAGGGGTTGCGCGACAGAGTCGTATCGGAAGTGGTTAAGGAGGAAATCACCCTCGATTACCACGACCGGATAGCTATACTACAGGGTTAATATCAAAAGTCTTTGTCAGAGAGGTTTCACCCTCGGTACTCGATAGTAACCCAAAGAGTGTCGAGCAACTAAGGGGAAGTGATGTGCGGTGTCGGGGCCTGGTCTTCGATCCCGTTGATCGGGTCTTCAATGATGAAGCAGGGGCAACAAGGACAAGGTGAGGGGGGGTCACTGATGGGTCTCTAACCAACCTATACTAAGCAGTTTAGGATAAGCAGGTAAGGTACAACAGCAGATACAAAAGCGGTGCTATGCATCGTAATAGGTGCAAACAATAACAAGAGCAAAATCTAATGCAAGTATGAGAGAATGGAATGGGCGATATCGGGATGATCAAAGGGGCTTGCACTGGTTGCTCGGGCAAGAGAGAGGGTCACAACACCGTAGTCGAACCGGCCAGCCGCAGCTGGCCGGTCTCAGTAGTCTACCGAGAGAAGAGGGGAAGAAACAATGAATACAAAGTAAACAGATGCATATCGATGCAAGACAAGTCAAGAAGCGATGCTAGGCGTGCCCAAACGTGGTACGAGGGGTCTTGGTTAGGGGAAAACATCCGGAAAGTAATCCGGTGTTTCGTGTTTTCGGGCAGAGGAGCCGGAGGGAAAAGTTGCAGGTTCGATAGGTTAGGGGTGTGTGGCGGACGAACGGACTGCGTATCCGGATTCGTCTCGTCGTTCTGAGCAACTTTCATGTTGAAAATATTTTAATCCGGATTACGGATTAAAAGATATGATTTATAAAAGATTTTATTAAATTCTGGAATTTTAATTAATTATTTAATTAATTTCGAAATTGCATTTATGACATCAGCATGATGTCAAGCTGACATCATCAGTCAACAGGGTTGACTTAGTCAACCCTGACAGGTGGGTCCCGCATGTCATTCTCTAATAACTAATTAACTCTAATCAAGGTTAATTAACATTAGTTAATTAAGTTAATTAATGATTAGGGTTAATTAATCGAATTAATTAGATTAATTAATTAATTAATTAATTAATTAATTAATTAGTTAATTAGTTTTAATTTACTTTCATTCTATTTTTATTTCGCTTTTAATAAAAACCGTTCCTTTTGGGGGTGGGGCCCCCATGTCATTGGCCCCGAGGGGCACCTGGGCAAGTGGCGATGCTGGCGGGTATGGCTCGAACCCGAGGCCATCGGGGTCGGGCGCCCGAGGCCAAGACGGCGTCGGGGCCGAGCCACGGCGTGACTGGCCATGGCGGCGTGGCGCCATGAGGCGACGGTGGCAGGCGTGGGGGGGGGTTCGCCCGGACGGGGAAGTGCTACGGGCCCGGCCGAGCGACGGGCACGAGGGAGGGCGTGGAGCCGCCGACGGGAGGCCCTGGGCGTCGGAAGGGGCCGGGTTTGGCGCGGCCGTGGTGGGGGAAGGGGCGCCAAGGGTGGCGTCCGGCGGCCGGAGGCGCTGTCGACGGGAGGGAAGAAGAGAGGAACGGGGGGGTTGGGCGTAGCTGCTGGCGTCAAGCCGCGACGAAGGCTACTGGCCAGACGGGAGAGAGGAGAGGGGCGAGGGGAAGGCGGTGCGGTGGCCGGGCTGAGTCATGCCGACGGGAGGGGAAGAGAGGGGAACTGGGGTGGCGAGCTCACCGAGCGCCGTGGGGTCTAAGCGGGCTCGGTGGAGGCGGTGGACGACCGCGAGGAGGCGGTTGGGGCGAGTTCACCGCGCTTGGGAGGCGGAGGGGGTCGATCGACCAGCGGCGGGAGCTCGTGCTTGGGGGGGCGACGGAGGTCTCGGTCGGGGGTCTCCGCCCCCGATCCAGATCGGGCGAGGGAGAGGGGTGGGGGCGCGTGGGGGGGGAAGTGCGGGGCGGCTAGGGTTTGCCGCGGGGGGGGGGGGGTATGTGGCCGGGACGGCTGGGCCGATGGGCCGGCCCAGGGGGGGGGGAAGTTGGGCCAAGTCAGGGGGTTTGGGCCAAGGGGTTTTCCCTTCCACACTTTTTGTTTTAAATTTTTGAAAAACTTTTATTTCTATGCCTATGTTTTCAATATGAAGTTGAACCGGCTTTGAATCAACGAGAGTTTAGTCACAGTAACCCAGGTGACGTGGCATGATTAGCGTGGGATTACTGTAGCGTGATTATCCGGGCGTCACAGGGGGCACGCGCCTCCACCTGGCTACTGCCTCCTCTCTTCTACTAGGGCCCATGAAGGCGCATTAACCCCCCGGGGGGTTCTGGTAACCCCCTGTTACTCCGGAAAATACCCGATACACTTCAGAACCATTCCGGTGTCCGAATATAACCTTCCAATATATCAATCTTCATGTCTCGACCATTTCAATACTCCTTATCATGTCTGTGATCTAATCCGGGACTCCAAACAACCTTCGGTCATCAAATCACATAAACTCATAATACGAATCGTCATCGAACGTTAAGCGTGCGGACCCTACGGGTTCGAGAACTATGTAGACATGACCGATACACATCTCCGGTCAATAACCAATAGCGGAACCTGGATGCTCATATTGGCTCCTACATATTCTACGAAGATCTTTATCGATCAAACCGCACAACAACATATGTTGTTCCCTTTGTCATCGGTATGTTACTTGCCCGAGATTCGATCGTCGGTATCACCATACCTAGTTCAATCTCGTTACCGGAAAGTTTCTTTACTCATTCCTTAATGCATCATCCCGTGACTAACTCATTAGTCACATTGCTTGCAAGGCTTATAGTGATGAGCATTACCGAGAGGGCCCAGAGATACCTCTCCGACAATCGGAGTGACAAATCCTAATCTCGATCTATGCCAACTCAACAAACACCATCGGAGACACCTGTAGAGCATCTTTATAATCACCCAGTTACACTATGACGTTTGATAGCACACTAAGTGTTCCTCCGGTATTCGGGAGTTGCAAAATCTCATAGTTATAGGAACATGTATAAGTCATGAAGAAAACAATAGCAATAAACTAAACGATCATAGTGCTAAGCTAATGGATGGGTCTTGTCCATCACATCATTCTCTAATGATGTGATCCCGTTCATCAAATGACAACATATGTCTATGGTTAGGAAACTTAACCATATTTGATTAACGAGCTAGTCTAGTAGAGGCATACTAGGGACACTCTGTTTGTCTATGTATTCACACATGTACTAAGTTTCCGGTTAATACAATTCTAGCATGAATAATAAAGATTTATCATGATATAAGGAAATATAAATAACAACTTTATTATTGCCTCTAGGGCATATTTCCTTCAGTCTCCACTTGCACTAGAGGTAATAATCTAAATTACATAGTAACGATTCTAGCACCCATGGAGTCTTGGTGTTGATCATGTTTTACTCGTGAGAGAGGCTTAGTCAACGGGTCTGCAACATTCATATTCGTATGTATCTTGCAAATTTCTATGTCTCCCTCCTTTACTTGATCGCGGATGGAATTGAAGCGGCTCTTGATGTGCTTGGTTCTTTTGTGAAATTTGGATTCCTTTGCCAAGGCAATAGGTATGACACCTAGATCGGATATGAACTCCTTCATCCAGACTCCTTCATTTGCTGCTTCCGAAGCAGATATGTACTCCACTTCACACGTAGATCCCGCCACAATGCTTTGTTTAGAACTGCACCAACTTACAGGTCGACTATTCTATATAAATACGTATCCGGTTTGTGACTTAGAGTCATCCGGATCAGTGTCAAAGGTTGCATAGACGTAACCATTTACGACAAGCTCTTTTTCACCTCCATAAACGAGAAACATATCCTTAGTCCTTTTCAGGTATTTCAGGATGTTCTTGACTGCTGTCCAGTGATCCACTCCTGGATTACTTTGGTACCTCCCTGCTAAACTAATAGCAAGGCACACATCAGGTCTGGTACACATCATTGCATACATGATATAACCTATGGCTGATGCATAGGGAATGACTTTCATTTTCTCTCTATCTTCTGCAGTGGTCGGGCATTGAGTCTGACTCAACTTCACACCTTGTATCATAGGCAAGAACCCTTTCTTTGCCTGATCCATTTTGAACTTCTTCAAAACTTTATCAAGGTATGTGCTTTGTGAAAGTCCAATTAAGCGTCTTGATCTATCTCTATAGATCTTGATGCCTAATATATAAGCAGCTTCACCGAGGTCTTTCGTTGAAAAATTCTTATTCAAGTATCCTTTTATGCTATTCAGAAAATTCAATATCATTTCCGATCAACAATATGTCATCCACATATAATATCAGAAATGCTATAGAGCTCCCACTCACTTTCTTGTAAATACATGCTTCTCCAAAAGTATGTATAAAACCATATGCCTTGATCATACTATGAAAGCATATATTCCAACTCCGAGATGCTTGCACCAGTCCATAAATGGATCGCTGGAGCTTGCACACTTTGTTAGCACCTTTTGGATCGACAAAACCTTCTGGTTGCATCATATATAACTCTTCTTTAAGATATCCATTAAGGAATGCAGTTTTGACATCCATTTGCCAAATTTCATAATAATAAAATGTGGCAATTGCTAACATGATTCGGACGGACTTAAGCATCACTACGGGTGAGAAAGTCTCATCGTAGTCAACTCCTTGAACTTGTCAAAAACCTTTCGCAACAAGTCGAGCTTTGTAGACAGTAACATTACCGTCGATTATGGGTCTTCTTATTCAAGATCTATTTATTCTCTATGGCTTGCCGATCATCGGGCAAGTCAACCAAAGTCCACACTTTGTTCTCATACATGGATCCCATCTCAGATTTCATGGCCTCAAGCCATTTTGCGGAATCTGGGCTCATCATCGCTTCCTCATAGTTTGTTGGTTCGTCATGGTCGAGTAACATGACCTCCAGAACAGGATTATCATACCACTCTGGTGAGGATCTTACTCTGGTTGACCTACGAGGTTTGGTAGTAACTTGATCAGAAGTTTCATGATCATCATCATTAGCTTCCTCACTAATTGGTGTAGGAATCACTGGAACTGATTTCTATGATGAACTACTTTCCAATAAGGGAGCAGGTACAATTACCTCATCAAGTTCTACTTTCCTCCCACTCACTTCTTTCGAGAGAAACTCCTTCTCTAGAAAGGATCCATTCTTAGCAACAAAAATCTTGCCTTCGGATCTGTGATAGAAGGTGTACCCAACAGTCTCCTTTGGGTATCCTATGAAGACACATTTCTCCGATTTGGGTTCGAGCTTATCAGGTTGAAGCTTTTTCACATAAACATTGCAGCCCCAAACTTTAAGAAACGACAACTTGGGTTTCTTGCCAAACCACAATTCATATGGTATCGTCTCAAGGGATTTAGATGGTGCCCTATTTAACGTGAATGCAGCCGTCTCTAAAGCATAACCCTAAAACGATAGCGGTACATCAGTTAGAGGCATCATAGATTGCACCATATCTAATAAAGTGCGGTTACGGCGTTCGGACACACCATTACGTTGTGGTGTTCCAGGTGGCGTGAGTTGCGAAAATATTCCACATTGTTTCAAATAAAGACCAAACTCATAACTCAAATATTCTCCTCCACGATCAGAACGTAGAAACTTTATTTTCTTGTTACGATGATTTTCCACTTCACTCTGAAATTCTTTGAACTTTTCAAATGTTTCAAACTTCTGTTTCATCAAGTAGATATACCCATATCTGCTCAAATATCTATGAAGGTTAGAAAATAACGATACCCGCCGCGAGCATCAACACTCATCGGACCGCATACATCAATATGTATTATTTCCAACAAGTCCGTTGCTCGATCCATTGTTCCAGAGAACGGAGTCTTAGTCATCTTGCCCATGAGGCATGGTTCGCAAGCATCAAGTGATTCTAAAAGCCTATTAGCATGGAGTTTCTTCATGCACTTTACACCAATATGACCTAAACGGCAGTGCCACAAATAAGTTGCATTATCATTATTAAACTTATATCTTTTGTCTTCAATACTATGAATATGTGTATCACTACTATCAAGATTCAACAAAAATAGACCACTCATCAAGGGTGCATGACCATAAAAGATAATACTCATATAAATAGAACAACCATTATTCTCCGATTTAAATGAATAACCGTCTCACATCAAACAAGATCCAGATATAATGTTCATGCTTAACGCTGGCACCAAATAACAATTATTCAAGTCTAAAACTAATTCCGAAGGTAGATGTAGAGGTAGCCTGCCGACGGCGATCACATCGACTTTGGAACCATTTCCCACGCGCATCGTCACCTCATCCTTAGCCAATCTTCATTTAATCCATAGCCCCTGTTTCGAGTTGCAAATATGAGCAATGTAACCGATTATCAAATATCCAGCGCTACTACGAGCATTATTAAGGTACACATCAATAACATGTATATCAAATATACCTTTCACTTTGCCATCCTTCTTATCCGCCAAATACTTGGGGCGATTCCGCCTCCGATGACCAGTCCCTTTGCGGTACAAGCACTCGGTCTCGTGCTTAGGTCCGGACTTGGGCTTCTTCACTTGAGAAGCAACTTGCTTGCCGTTCTTCTTGAAGTTCCCTTTCTTCCCTTTGCCCTTTTTCTTGAAACTAGTGGTCTTGTTAACCATGAACACTTGATGCTCCTTCTTGATTTCTACCTCCGCAGCCTTTAGCATCACGAAGAGCTCAGCAATTATCGTCTTATCCATCCCTTGCATATTATAGTTC
The DNA here is from genome assembly GCA_021605145.1 of Aegilops bicornis. NCBI lineage: Eukaryota > Viridiplantae > Streptophyta > Magnoliopsida > Poales > Poaceae > Aegilops > Aegilops bicornis. The sequence continues at coordinate 568,834,872 of CM038675.1, forward strand.
TTCACGGAACTTTTGTAGCTTGGTGGCAGTGATTGAAGAACTCTGGCAATGACACTATCAACCGGAAGATTAACTCCTAGTTGAGTCAAGTGATTGTGGTACCCAGACATTCTGAGTATATGCTCACTGACAAAACTATTCTCCTCCATTTTTGCAGTTGTAGAAATTATTGGAGACTTCATATCTCTCAATTCGGGCATTTGCTTGAAATATTAACTTCAACTCCTGGAACATCTCATATGCTCAATGATGTTCAAAACGTCATTGAAGTCCCAGTTCTAAGCCGTAAAGCATGGCACACTGAACTATCGAGTAGTCATCAGCTTTGCACTGCCAGGCGTTCATAACGTCCGACGTTGCTCCTGCAGTGGGTCTTGCACCTAGCGGTGCTTACAAGACGTAATTCTTCTGTGCAGCAATGAGGATAATCCTCAAGCTACGGACCCAGTCCGTGTAGTTGCTACTACCATCTCTCGACTTAGCTTTCTCTAGGAACACTACTGCAGGATGATCCAAATGCGACACTACGATCAGAGACCCTTCGACAAAAATGTATGTGATGCCATAATCGCAAACAGCGGTGTAAAAAACCCGTCAAAAAAGGTGCAAAACGTTTGCGATGACAGATGCATCAAACACGGTTCAGAATTTAGTTGGGTGTGTGATGCAGGGCTTACGGTTCAGCTCAATTAACTGTTTGGGATGAGGAGGCACACAAGAAATGGGCAACTAGATGAAGGCGTGTGCGATATACAGCATGCGGTTCACTGGGATGAACTGTGTGTGATTAGGCAACACAATGGAAACGGTTCAACTGAACAAGATGTGTGTGATATGCGGCAAACAGGTCCGTAATCAGAAATGTGTGCGAAGACCAATAATAACACAGACGGTTGCTGCTAATAAGCCATGTGAATTGCTCTGTCTACAGTAGAATAACATGTATATTTATATATAACTGAAATAAACATCCAATTACATAAGTGGCTATACAGATCATTCGCACACACCTCAATAAACAATTGCATGCATTATAAAGTAGGAGAAACAATCGTCTAGTCATCTACTTCTTGTGACGCTCCCTCCACTGCTATGTGGCTCGATCCCTCGTCTAGGTCAGGAAGAAGACAGTTCCTCATGTCAACGATCTGCCTGTAGATCTCGTAGCTTGTGTACGCATCCATGGCCGCGTACTTGACATGTTGTTCATCCAGTGTCTCATGCCACACATTGTTGATAAACCTGGAGAAACGCTCGCAAGGCCTTGTGGCAAGGTGGAAGTGGTAGACAAGGACGTCATGTCGCACGCACAACTGGGCGACGGCAACCTTCTGGTCGTGCCCGGCATGACCGATGGTGTACTCGAGGTCGAAGCCGACCACTTGGTACTTGTCCTCGGCAAGGAACTGCTCCATAGTTTGGATGGAGCTCTCCACTGAGACCGGATCATTCGTGTACACCATCGAGAGGGCCTTCCCCCTCACGTGGGTGTCCACTACATGGTGCGTGGTGAACTTCCCGCCGTTCTCGTCATCGGCCGCTGGGAGCGCCATTGGAGCCACGGGGAGCGCCATTGGAACCGCTGGATGTCCTCTCTGTATATGTCCTCGTGGGTGTGCTTATTGTGTTGTGTGGGACGAGATATGAACGTAAATGGCCGCAAGAATAAAAGGGGGCCGAGCGGCGTGGATTCTTGGCGCGTCCGCATGGCAGTTTTTGCAGCGGGTAATTGCATCATTGCGCCACGCCCGGCGCAACTGCTTGCACACGAACGTGCATGATCGTGCGCCGGCCCCAAACACTGGCAGCGCGCGTGGAGGGACGAGGGCAGAGCACCCAGAGGGACGTGAGAGCGAGCGCGGCGGGCGGACACGAGCGAGTCGCGTAGCCGCCTGAACCGCAAGCAACCACACGCATAGAGCAGTTGAACACGCAGGAAATGGTCGCCTACAAGCCGGCTGACAGTTGTGTCGCTGCGTAGAGAGCGGTCGTGTGCTACCACCTCCGTCTAGTCTATAGTCTCCTTTATATCTGTGCCATACTTTGCCCTCAAATTTAAGCAACAAAATGTTAATGCATGTTTTAAAATTATATAATTGGAAACTATGTTCAAATACAAATCCAACTATATAATCTTTGGTGACATGCATTCATATTTTATTAGTTAAATCATACTTATAAACCAGGACGGTGGTATAGTAGTTAATTAAATCAAAAAAAAATTATTAACCGTATGTGTACGTGGCCTTTCGTCCTCCTCACGCACGTTTTGTCACCCTGCTGCCACAGACGGCTTACAGCGCAAGCTTGCGCAGTGCGCGTGGGCGTTCTTTTGGCCAAACAGTGGCGCCAATGAATCGTCAGTGAGCCCGTTCCCGCGCAACCTCGCAGCTTCCCGCGCAAGCATCCCGCCCGACTCGGTGAAATCCCCCAAAATCCCAATGCTTACCTGCCTGCCATAAAAACCCTCACGGCCGGTGAGTCCTGCGTCGCATTTTCCCCTCCATCCCTGTAGCTTATCTTGTCTGCTTATCCCACAATCGCCAATGCCACAGGTCCGCGGTCGTCGCTCAACCACTCCACCATCATCAGAGGACAGCTCCAGCTGGGAGGCTGCACCACGGCAGCCCGTCGGCAACTGTTGTCGGCGGCCGTTGCCGCCACACCACCATCGAAAGCCAGGGCCATCGCCCGCTCCGCCGCCGCGGCCCGAAGGCGGGAGGTGGCCGTCATGGCTCACCCCACTGCCGGCAACCGTGGCCATCACCCACTCCGCCACCGCGGCCCGAAGGCAGGAGGTGGTGGTCATGGCCGCCACCCCAGCGTCGGCCGCCGTGGCCGCCAGCCCACCGTCGACCGTCGGAGTCATCACCCGCTCCGCCACCATCGCCCAAAGGTGGGAGGCGGAGGTGGATGCCCGCACGGGCGTCAGCGACCTTCCGCGCTACACCGAGTTCCTGCAGGAGGAGGAGGAGCGCGTCGTTGAGAACGCAAAGAGCCATACCGCCGTCGTGGCCGCGGCACACGCCGCCTCAGAGACGAGGAATCAGGAGATCTACGAGGAGAACCACCGCTTCGAGAGGGGTCGTCTGGAGCGGCAGAGGGCGTTTGAGGTGAGCGTATGATACGTCTCTGTCGTATCTACTTTTCCAAACACTTTTGCCCTTGTTTTGGACTCTAACTTGCATGATTTGAATGGAACTAACCCGGACTGACGTTGTTTTCAGCAGAATTGCTATGATGTTATTTATGTGCAGAAACAAATGTTCTCGGAATGACCTAAAACTTCACGGAACAACTTTTCGGAAATAATAAAAAATCCTTGCAAAAGATGAAGGCCAGGGGGCCCACCACCTGTCCATGAGGGTGGGGGGCGCCTGCCCCCCTAGGGCGCGCCCCCTACCTCGTGGGCCCCTGGAGCTCCTCCGACGTCAACTCCAACTCTATATATTTGCTTTCGGGGAGAAAAAAATCAAGGAGAAGAAATCATCATGTTTTACGATACGGAGCCGCCGCCAAGCCCTAAAACCTCTCGGGAGGGCTGATCTGGAGTCCGTTCGGGGCTCCGAAGAGGGGGATTTGTTGCCGTCATCATCATAAACCATCCTCCATCACCAATTTCATGATGCTCATCGCCGTGCGTGAGTAATTCCATCGTAGGCTTGCTGGACGGTGATGGGTTGGATGAGATTTATCATGTAATCGAGTTAGTTTTGTTAGGGTTTGATCCCTAGTATCCACTATGTTCTGAGATTGATGTTGCTATGACTTGTCTATGCTTAATGCTTGTCACTAGGGCCCGAGTGCCATTATTTCAGATCTGAATCTATTATGTTTTCATGAATATATGTGTGTTCTTGATCCTATCTTGCAAGTCTATAGTCACCTACTATGTGTTATGATCCCAAGAACCCTCAAGTGACAATAATCGGGACCACTCCGGTGATGACCATAGTTTGAGGAGTTCATCTATTCACTATGTGCTAATGCTTTGTTCAGTTCTCTATTAAAAGGAGGCCTTAATATCCCTTAGTTTCCATTAGGACCCGCTGCCACGGGAGGGTAGGACAAAAGATTTCATGCAAGTTCTTTTCCATAAGCATTTATGACTATATTCGGAATACATGCCTACATTACATTTATGAATTGGAGCTAGTTATGTGTCACCCTATGTTATGATTGTTACATGATGAACCGCATCCGGCATAATTATCCATCACCGATCCAATGCCTACGAGTTTTCCATATACTGGTTTTCGCTTATTTACTTTTCCATTGCTACTGTTACAATCACTACAAAACACCAAAAATATTACTTTTGCTTTCATTACTCTTTTGTTACCGTTACTACTACTATCATATTACTTTGCTACTAAATACTTTGTCGCAGATATTAAGTTATCCAGGTGTGGTTGAATTGACAACTCAATTGCTAATACTTGAGAATATTCTTTGGCTCCCCTTGTGTCGAATCAATAAATTTGGGTTGAATACTCTACCCTCGAAAGTTGTTGCGATCCCTCACACTTGTGGGTTATCAAGACTAATTTACGGCGCCGTTCTTGGGAGCATAGCTCTATTCTTTGAGTCACTTGGGATTTATTTCTGCTGGTCACTATGAAGAACTTGAAAGATGCTAAGACAACAATTTATCCCTCAACTACGAGGGGAGGTAAGGAACTGGCATCTAGCTCTGCACTTGATTCACCTTATATTATGAGTAAGCTTGCGACACCTAAACCTGCTTCAGCTATTCGTTCTGATATGTCGCATGTTATTGATGATGCCACTTCTGCTATGCATGATACTTATGATGAAACTACTTCTATGCTTGATACTACTGTGCCCCTTAGTGAATTTCTTGATGAACAAATTGCTAGGGCTAGAGAGAAAAAAATTATTGAAACTGATTATATTGATGAAAGTGATGATGAAGATATGCCTGTTATTCCTGAGGGTTATGTTTTTGATATGGAAGCTTCTGCAGCTATTTTGGCCTGCAAAGGTAGATCTGAGCTCAAGAGGCTATTAGTTAAATGGAGTAAGGATTCTCTTAAAGATAGAATGAAACCAGACCCTGCTTTTGCTACTCCACCTATTTGTGTTGCCGATAAGGATTATGAATTCTCTGTTGATCCTGATATAATTACTTTGGTTGAATCTGATCCATTTCATGGCTATGAATCTAAAACTGTTGTGGCACATCTTACTAAATTAAATGATATAGCCACCCTGTTCACTAATGATGAGAGATCTCGCTACTTTTATATCCTTAAAATATTTCCGCTCTCATTAAAGGGTGATGCTAAGATATGGTTTAATTCTCTTGATCCTGGTTGTGTGCGTAGTCCCCACGATATGATTTATTGCTTCTCTGCTAAATATTTCCCCGCTCATAAGAAACAAGCTGCTTTAAAGGAAATATACAACTTTGTGCAAATTAAAGAAGAGAGTCTCCCACAAGCTTGGGGGAGGCTTCTCAAGTTACTTAATGCTTTGCCTGATCATCCTCAAGAAAAATGAAATACTTGACATCTTTTATGATGGACTAACCGATTCTTCCAGAGATTACCTGGATAGTTGTGCTGGTTCTGTTTTCAGGGAAAGAACACCGGATGAAGCTGAGATTCTATTGAATAATATGTTGACAAATGAAAATAATCGGACACTTCCTGAGCCAGCTCCAGAGCCAATTCCTGAGCCTATTCCTAAACCAACTCCGAAGAAGAGAGGTGTTCTATTTCTCAGTCCTGAAGATATGCAAGAGGCAAAGAAATCTATGAAAGAAAAAGGTATTAAAGCTGAAGACGTTAAGAATTTACCTCCTATTGAAGAAATACATGGTCTTAATTTACCGCCTGTTGAAGAAACACATGATCTTAATTGAAGAACCTCCAGGTCTTGATAACCCGATACAGGTAGTAAAGGTAAATTCTCTCTATAGATTTGATGAAGGTGATATTCCTCACTATAAGTCTGCTAGGCAATGCTTAGAAGAGTTTGATAATTTTATTGTCAAACAAGAAAATTTCAATGCATATTTTGGTAAACAATTAAAACAAAATACTTATATGATTAAACACTTGGGTGATTATATGGCTGATGTTAGATGTGAACTTAAACTTGTTAGCAAACATGCTTCTATGGTTACCACTCAAGTAGAACAAGTACTTAAAGCTCAAAATGATTTTCTCAATGAAATGAATAGTAAGAAAAATGATTATGCTGTTAGAGTGGCTACTAGAACTGGTAGAATGACTCAGGAACCTTTGTATTCTGAAGGCCACCCTAAGAGAATTGAGCAAGATTCTCATAGAAATAATATTGATGCACCTAGTTCTTCTAAAAGGAAGAAAAAGAAAAATGATAGGACTTTGCAAACCTCTAGTGAACCTATTGTTGAACCACCCGAGAATCCAAATGACATCTCTATTTCTGATGCTGAAACACAATCTGATAATGAACATGAACCTAGTGAAAATGTTAATGATGATGTTCATGATGATGCTCAACCTAGTAATGATAATGATGTAGAAATTGAACACATTGTTGATCTTGATAACCCACAATCAAAGAATCAACGTTATGATAAGAGAGATTTTGTTGCTAGGAAACATGGTAAAGAAAGAGAACCTTGGGTTCTGAAACCCATGCCGTTTCCTCCCAAACCATCCAAGAAAAGGATGATGAGGATTTTGAGCGCTTTGCCGAAATGATTAGACCTATCTTTTTGCGTATGCGATTGACTGATATGCTCAAAATGAATCCTTATGCTAAATATATGAAAGATATTGTCACTAATAAAAGAAAGATACCGAAAGCTGAAATTTCCACCATGCTTGCTAATTATACTTTTAAGGGTGGAATACCAAAGAAACTTGGAGATCCAGGAGTACCTACTATACCATGCTCCATTAAAAGGAACTATGTTAAAACTGCTTTATGTGATCTTGGAGCTGGTGTTAGTGTTATGCCTCTCTTTATATCGTAGACTTGATTTGAATAAGTTGACACCTACTGAAATATCTTTGCAAATGGCTGATAAATCAACTGCTATACCGCCGGTATTTGTGAGGATGTGCCTATTGTGGTTGCAAACGTTACTATTTTAACGGACTTTGTTATTCTTGATATTCCCGAGGACGATAGTATGTCTATTATTCTTGGAAGACCTTTCTTGAATACTGCAGGTGTTGTTATTGATTGCAACAAAGGCAATGTCACTTTTCATGTTAATGGTAATGAGCATACGGTACACTTTCCGAGGAAACAACCTCAAGTTCATAGTATCAACTCTATTGGAAAAATCCCATCGATTATATTTGGAGGTTTTGAATTTCCTCTTCCTACTGTCAAGAAGACATATGGTATTCTTATTATTGGGGATGTGCATATCCCCATTGAGGTAACATAGTGTTATTCAAAAAATTTCCGGTTCCGTGTTATTCGGAATGAGTTTGTTAACAAGACTTGATCAGCCTTGTTAGTGGATTCTTTTTTATCAGCATGAGATGGATGAAACTAGAAGGCACGACCTTCTGTACCCTCTTTCTACTTTCTGTTATTTAGTTGAAATAAAGTAAAAATAGTATTTTTTTGTCTGTTTCCTGATTTATCCGTGCAATATAAAAATACCCCGAAAATAAAAGTCCTCCAAATGCCATGCCAATTTAATATGATTTTTCTGGAATATTTGAGGATTTATGGTACTGAAAACACCGCGGGGGGAGCTGCCACCTGGCCACGAGGGTGGAGGGAGCGCCCTGCCCCCCAAGGCACGCCCCCTGCCTCGTGGGCCCACGGTGGCCCTCCTCCACTTATTCCTGCACCACTTCTTCTTCCTCCCACAAACACGAATATATAGCTCAAGCACGAGTTCTAGCTCACTTTGCTGCGATTTTCAATCTCCTTGCTCAAAGCACCTCTCACAAAACTGCTTGGGGAGATTGTTCCTTGGTATGTGACTCCTCCATTGGTCCAATTAGTTTTTTTTCTAGTGCTTTATTCATTGCAAATTTGTGCTTCCTAGGTGACCATGTTCTTGAGCTTGCATGTCAAATTTATATGGTTCCAAGTAGTTCTAATGCATGATATATCCTCTAGGCACTTGTAGGAGTAGTTGCCATCAATTTTGTTGAGCTTGGCTCACTTTTGTTTGAAGTTACTAAACATTTCAAAAAAAATTCAGAGGAAGAAATATGTTTAGGAAAATGTTCCAAGGAGGTTCTTCAAGAAAGCAAGGACCCAGGCTTGCAATACGTGATGCTGACGAGGAACCACCAAGAGACGCCCCAGTGCGGCCTTGTGAGTGGCCTTCAGAAAATTTAATGGATCGAGCAGGGATCAAAGAAGAATTTAACGCATATTTGCGTAACGCAGATCTTGTGAGCTTTGAGGCAGACAAATACCCCCAGTACCATCAACTCACTAGCTCATTTGTGAGGAGGAAAAAGGAAGATATGTTATTACCAGAGAGGAGGTAGATGAGTACGAGAGGAGGGCGGAGGCAGCTCGACGCCACGCTGCAGCTCAGGAGGCGATAGTCACGATTGCATTTAATTCTGACCCCACACCTGCGGGTATCCGCCAGCCATCCTCGGGTAATGAACCAACTTAGGCCAAAAGCCTAAGCTTGGGGGAGTACGTATTTCCCATCGACATTACATTTATGGTTACACACACTCATTGCTAGATGTCGGTGCTCATACTCTTTCACTGTAATATCCATGCTAGTTTATTTTCTTTTTCCTGCTTTCTTCTTGTGTGTTTAATAAACTTTAAGAAAAACCAAAAAAATTAGTAGTAGTTTACCTTTCTTGCTGTAGTAGTAATAATTAAAAGAAAACCCAAAAAGATTTCACGTTCTTCTTTTGCTTGTTGGGAGCTTTCCCATGTAAATAGTTTTTATTTCTTTTCTTTTCTTTGGGGGTCGATAGGAGAAGACCATGATTAAATTGTTGAAGTGGCTCTTATTTGCATTATTGTTGATTTAACCAAGAGCCCATATTGCCTTGTCTTCTCCTGTTTATTGAATGCTCACAGATTCCAGCTTAGTCCAATGCACGTGCACTCTTATTATTATTCACATCGTTCGGTCGTGCAAGTGAAAGGCAATTATGATTATATATGATGGACTGACTGAGACGAGAAAAGCTGGTATGAACTCGACCTCTCTTGTTTTTGTAAATATGATGAGTTCATTGTTCCTGATTCGGCTTATTATGAATAAACATGTTTGCAGTGACAACTAGAGATCATAGTTGCTTGTGCCATGCTTAATTAGCTATGAGTTATAATGGTTTACCTTGCGTGCCAACATGCTATTAAAATGGTTGTGATGTGGTATGATGGGGTGGTATCCTCCTTTGAATGATTTAAGTGACTTGACTTGGCACATGTTCACACATGTAGTTGAAATAAATCAACAATAGCCTTCACGATATTTATGTTCATGGTGGATTATATCCTACTCATGCTTGCATCCAATGTTTATTAATTTTAATGCATGTTCATGACTGTTGTCGCTCTCTAGTTAGTCGCTTCCGCCTTTTGCTAGCCTTCACTTGTACTAAGCGGAATACTGCTTGTGCATCCAATCCCTTAAACCCCAAAGTTATGCCATATGAGTCCACTATACCTTCCTATATGCGGTATCTACCTGCTGCTCCAAGTAAATTTGTATGTGCCAAACTCTAAACCTTCAAATAAACATTCTGTTTTGTATGCTCGAATAGCTCATGTATCAACTAGGGCTGCCCTTATCTTCCATGTTAGGCGGCTTATTCTCAAGAGGAGTGGACTCCGCTCCTCATTCACGAGAAAATGGCTGGTCTCCGGGATGCCCAATCCCATGCTTTATGCAAACTAAATCAAAATAATTGCAAACAAACTCCCCCTGGGACTGTTGCTAGTTGGAGACACTCGTTGTTTCGAGCAAGTCATGGATTGATGTTTGTTGGCGGAGGGGGAGTATAAACTTTACCTTTCTGTTTGGGAACCGCCTATAATGTGTGTAGCATGGAAGATATCGCCATCTCTTAGTTGTTATGTTGACATTGAAAGTATACCGCCCAAAATATTATTTATCTCTATTTCAAAACCGAGCCCTGGCACCTCTACAAATCCCTGCTTCCCTCTGCGAAGGACCTATATATTTACTTTTATGTTGAGTCATCACCCTCTTATTAAAAAGCACTAGCTGGAGAGCGCAGCTATCATTTGCATTCATTACTATTAATTTATATTGGGTATGACTATGATTGGATCTCTTTTACCATGAATTACAATGTCTAGTCAGTCCTTGATCTTTAAAGGTGCTCTGCATTTATGTTTTGCGGTCTCAGAAAGGGCTAGCGAGATACCATCTTGTTATATCAAATTATGATTGCTTTGAGAAAGTGTTGTCATCTGAGATTTATTATTATCGCTCGCTAGTTGATTATGCCATTGATATGAGTAAACATGAGACTTAAGAGTTATTGCAAATGTGGTTAGTTTTTATCTTTGCTAAAAACTTGAATGTTGGCTTTACATATTTACAACAACAAGAGCAAACAGAGTTTGTAAAAGTTTTCCTTTATCACTTTCAATTTGTCAACTGAATTGCTTGAGGACAAGCAAAGGTTTAAGCTTGGGGGAGTTGATACGTCTCTGTCGTATCTACTTTTCCAAACACTTTTGCCCTTGTTTTGGACTCTAACTTGCATGATTTGAATGGAACTAATCGGATCGACGCTGTCTTCAATGTAATTGCTATGATGTTATTTATGTGCGTAAACAAAAGTTCTCGGAATGACCTGAAACTTCACGGAACAACTTTTTCGGAAATAATAAAAAATCCTTGCCAAAGATGAAGACCAGGGGGCCCACACCCTGTTCATGAGGGTGGGGGTGCGCCCCCCTAGGGCGCGCCCCCCACCTCGTGGGCCCCCTGAGGCTCCTCCGACGCCAACTCCAACTCTATATATTTGCTTTCGGGGAGAAAAAAATCAAGGAGAAGAAATCATCACGTTTTACGATACGGAGCCGCCGCCAAGCCCTAAAACCTCTCGGGAGGGCTGATCTGGAGTCCGTTCGGGGCTCCGGAGAGGGGGATTCGTTGTCGTCGTCATCATCAACCATACTCCATCACCAATTTCATGATGCTCACCGCCGTGCGTGAGTAATTCCATCGTAGGCTTGCTAGACGGTGATGGGTTGGATGAGATCTATCATGTAATCGAGTTAGTTTTGTTAGGATTTGATCCCTAGTATCCACTATGTTCTGAGATTGATTTTGCTATGACTTTGCTATGCTTAATGCTTGTCACTAGGGCCCGAGTGCCATGATTTCAGATTTGAACCTATTATGTTTTCATGAATATATGTGTGTTCTTGATCCTATCTTGCAAGTCTATAGTCACCTACTATGTGTTATGATCCGCAACCTCAAGTGACAATAATCGAGACCACTCCTGGTGATGACCATAGTTTGAGGAGTTCATGTATTCACTATGTGCTAATGCTTTGTTCTAGTTCTCTATTAAAAGGAGGCCTTAATATCCCTTAGTTTCCATTAGGACCCCGCTGCCACGGGAGGGTAGGACAAAAGATGTCATGCAAGTTCTTTTCCATAAGCACGTATGACCATATTCGGAATACATGCCTACATTACATTGATGAATTGGAGCCAATTCTGTGTCAACCTATGTTATGATTGTTACATGATAAACTGCATGCGGCATAATTATCCATCACCGATCCAATGCCTACGAGTTTTCCATATACTGGTTCTCGCTTATTTACTTTTCCGTTGCTACTGTTACAATCACTACAAAACACCAAAAATATTACTTTTGCTTTCATTACTCTTTTGTTACCGTTACCACTACTATCATATTACTTTGCTACTAAATACTTTGCTGCAGATATTAAGTTATCCAGGTGTGGTTGAATTGACAACTCAATTGCTAATACTTGAGAATATTCTTTGGCTCCCCTTGTGTCAAATCAAGAAATTTGGGTTGAATACTCTACCCTCGAAAGCTGTTGTGATCCCCTACAGTTGTGGGTTATCAGCATCGCTGAAGCTGCAACAGCGGCAGGCACCGCATTGCGGTTGCCCAACTCATCGGTAGGCTCCTCCTCCTCCGCCTCTTACTGAGCGTGCTCGGCAGAGGAGAGGCAGCAGGAAGTAGTACAAAGCCCCTCCGCGGTAGTAGTAGTAGGATTTAGGGGCTATTTTGTTCAGTTCATCTGACTATAGATGTGGTGGAACTGTACAACGTACTTAAAATTAGTTAGTATATATAGTTGAACTAGCTATTTCAGTACGTAGTTGGCAACAATTGGGGAAAACTTTGGTTGGTTCAACTATCGAGTTGAACTGTTTGTATAAATTAAGAACGACTGCTTAATCTATGAATGAAATCTATGCTTAATTATTGAATTTTAGTTGCAAAAATTAGATACTACTAGTGATTTTTAGCTTCATATTTTGATAAATCACAGTGTTACAAGGATTGACAAATCTTACCAAATTGTTTGTACGTGGTTGCACACGGGTCATCTAAAACAACTGTTTGTGTTAAAGGGATGCACAAATCCTGCGCTGCTCTCACTTTGCATGCGGGTGTTCTATCTAAAACGTTTGCGATCAAGAGCTGCAGAAATCCTGCTCGGCACATTTTCTCTTGGCTTCCTGGGGAAGCTGTCGGTTTGCATACGGCCGTTCTAACTAAAAGTTTGCGATGAGTGTTTTATATTTAAAAAGCGAATTAAACTGCGGCTTGGCGCCATTAATGGAGAGGATGCGAGCAAGGCGGGCGGCCATGGAAGTCAAATGGCTCGCTTTCCAGTGAGCCTGCGCAGCGTATAGCTCGCACGCTTCCCGGTGAGCGTGCGCACTCGAGGACAGCTTGCACGCCTCTTGGTCAGCCTGCCCACCGGATGGCGCTCGCATGCCTCCCATTCAGTCAAGGTCAAGCAGCTGTCCGCACGGCACCTCCTACAGCCATTAAAACCAAGACACGTGGCGTCACGTGAATGGTTAACAGAACGCACATGGTTTGAATTATACAAAACGGTTGAGATATTAAAGTGGCAGCTATTTTTTTCAAAATGCCTTTGTTGGTTGTCATTATTCGAGTGCGCCTTCCCTCAAAATGGACATGAAAATACCACAGCATGTCGGGTGCCATTCCATGATAGCATGCCAAGTTTCATGAATTTCATACGAGTTTTGGATTTACTAGAATTTAAAAACCAGGCATCTCAATGTTTTGCCGGCAATCAACGGTGCCCTGGTGTTTGAAATTCATTCCCATTTCTTGCATGGGACCTAAGCATGCACCCAAGGACACAGATTTGATGTGTCAACCAATTTATATGCACTGGAGCATGTGCATGTAGTTCAAATTTGAATTATGCACATAAATGCATTGAGAACTCAGTTAATGCATAAAAATGTCCAAACAAACCCCAAAAGTTCACAAAAATTCACACAACACTCCTATTGTTCTATGTTGTCACGAGAAAAAAATTGAGGCAATGGATATCGTTTCGTCCCCAAAGGTGGGACGTTCCCTACCGAAAACCATCATGCTTGTTGTGCGAAGCTCCGGTTTGTGAGAAGCATATACCCAAACCTGCCCCAAATGGGACAAAATTTGTACCACAACATGTTAATGTCGCTCCATGATAGCATGCCAAGTTTCATGAATTTCAGACGAGTTTTGGATTTACTATAATTTAAAAACCAGGCATCTCAATGTTTTGCCGGCAATCAACGGTGCCCTGGTATTTGAAATTCATTCCCATTTCTTGCTTGGGACCTAAGCATGCACTCAAAGACACATATTTGATTTTTCAACCAATTTTTATACCTTTGGAGCATGTGCATGTAGTTCAAATTTGAATTATGCACATAAATGCATTGAAAACTCAGTTAATGCATAAAAATGTCCAAACGAACCCCGAAAAATCACAAAAATTCACACAACACTCCTGTTGTTCTATGTTGACATGAGAAAAAATTGAAAGCAATAAGAGGCAATGGATATCGTTTCGTCCCCAAAGGTGGGACGTTCGCTATCGAAAACCATCATGCTTGTTGTGAGAAGCTCCGGTTTGTGAGAAGCATATACCCAAACCTGCCCCAAATGGGACAAAATTTGTACCGCGGCATGTTGATGCTGCTCCATGATAGCATGCCAAGTCATGAATTTCAGACGAGTTTTGGATTTACTAGAATTTAAAAACCAGGCATCTCAATGTTTTGCTGGCAATCAATGGTGGCCTGGTGTTTGAAATTCATTCCCATTTCTTGCATGGGACCTAAGCATGCACCCAAGGACACAGATTTGATTTGTCAACCAATTTATATGCACTGGAGCATGTGCGTAGTTCACATTTGAATTATGCACATAAATGCATTGAAAACTCAGTTAATGCGTAAAAATGTCCAAACAAACCACGAAAAATCACAAAAATTCACACAACACTCCTGTTGTTCTATGTTAACACGAGAAAAAAAATTGAAAGCAATAAGAGGCAATGGATATCGTTTCGTCCCCAAAGGTGGGATGTTCCCTACCGGAAACCATCATGCTTGTTGTGAGAAGCTCCGGTTTGTGAAAAGCATATACCCAAACCTGCCCCAAATGGGACAAAAAATTTACCACGGCATGTGGATGCCGCTCCATGATAGCATGCCAAGTTTCATGAATTTCCGACGAGTTTTGGATTTACTAGAATTTAGAAACAAGGCATCTCAATGTTTTGCCGGCAATCAACGGTGCCCTGGTGTTTGAAATTCATTCTCATTTCTTGCGTGGGACCTAAGCATGCACCCAAGGACACAGATTTGATTTTTCAACCAATTTATATGCACTGGAGCATGTGCATGTAGTTCAAATTTGAATTATGCACATAAATGCATTGAAAACTCAGTTAATGCATAAAAATATCCAAACGAACCCCGAAAAATCACTAAATTTCACACAACACTCCTGTTGTTTTATGTTGACACGAGAAAAAAAATTGAAAGCAATAAGAGGCAATGGATATTGTTTCATACCCAAAGGTGGGAAAACCATCATGCTTGTTGTGAGAATCTCCGGTTTGTGAGAAGCATATACCCAAACCTGCCCCAAATGGGAAAAAATTTACCACGACATGTTGATGCCGCTCCATGATAGCATGCCAAATTTCATGAATTTCAGACGAGTTTTGGATTTACTAGAATTTAAAAACCAGGCATCTCAATGTTTTGTCGGCAATCAATGGTGTCGTGGTGTTTGAAATTCATTCCCATTTCTTGCATGGGACCTAAGCATGCACCCAAGGACACATATTTGATTTTTCAACCAATTTATATGCACTGGAGCATGTGCATGTAGTTTAATTTTGAATTGTTCACCTGAAATGGCTAGAAAACCAATTTAATGAATAAAATGTTCAAACGAACCCTGAATAATTCCAATTCCAATTCTAAAATGTTCAATCTCGTTACCGGCAAGTCTCTTTACTCGTTCCGTAATGCATCTTCCCATGACTAACTCATTAGTCACATTGCTTGCAAGGCTTATAGTGATGAGCATTACCGAGAGGGCCCAGAGATACCTCTCCGACAATCGGAGTGCCAAATCCTAATCTCGATCTATGCCAATTCAACAAACACCATCGTAGACACCTGTAGAGCATCTTTATAATCACCCAGTTATGTTGTGACGTTTGATAGCACACTAAGTGTTCCTCCGGTATTCGGGAGTTGCATAATCTCATAGTCATAGGAACATGTATAAGTCATGAACAAAGCAATAGCAATAAACTAAACGATCATAGTGCTAAGCTAATGGATGGGTCTTGTCCATCACATCATTCTCTAATGATGTGATCTGGTTCATCAAATGACAACACATGTCTATGGTTAGGAAACTTAACCATCTTTGATTAACGAGCTAGTGTAGTAGAGGCATACTAGGGCCACTCTATCTGTCTATGTATTCACACATGTACTAAGTTTCCGGTTAATACAATTCTAGCATGAATAATAAACATTTATCATGATATAAGGAAATGTAAATAACAACTTTATTATTGACTCTAGGGCATATTTCCTTCACCCAACACTCGCGCTGCCCGTCGGCGTTGAGGCATCCGCGGGGGATGATGCCGTTGGCAGAGGCGATCTGGTCTTCGCGGTGGCGCTCGAAGAACATCATCCACAATGTGTGGCGGTTGGCGGCCTACCTCAAAAAATCACAAAAATTCACACAACACTCATGTTGTTCTATGTTGACACGAGAAAAAATTTGAAAGTTATAAGAGGGCAATGGATATCGTTTCGTCCCCAAAGGTGGGACATTCGCTGCCGAAAACCATCATGCTTGTTGTGAGAAGCTTCGGTTTGTGAGAAGCATATACCCAAACCTGCCCCAAATGGGACAAACTTTTTACCACGGAATGTTGATGCCGCTCCATGATAGCATGCCAAGTTTCATGAATTTCAGATGAGTTTTGGATTTACTAGAATTTAAAAACCAGGCATCTCAATGTTTTGCTGGCAATCAACGGTGCCGTGGTGTTTGAAATTCATTCCCATTTCTTGCATGGGACCTAAGCATGCACGCAAGGACACAAATTTTATTTTTCAACCAATTTATATGCACTGGAGCATGTGCATGTAGTTTAATTTTGAATTGTTCACCTGAAATGGCTAGAAAACCAATTTAATGTATAAAATGTTCAAACGAACCCTGAATAATTCCTATTCTTTTATGACACACATATAGTTGCATGTTCACTCAAGATAAAAGGTCTAGCAATTCAAACACCGTCCATTGCCGTTGTGACCCCATTATGTAATTCAAATCAAGATGAAAAATCAAGTAGATCGCACACAGTTTATTATCCGCAATTGTGTGAGATGCAGCACAAAATATCCTGGAGCACCGTTTGTATATAGTACGCCTTTGGCTTAGGCGAGAAGGTGCGTTGGCTACAGTCGACAGCCGGCGTCTCAAGTACGCTAGCTCGCTCCCGAAATATCATTTCACTATTCAATCGTCACCGGTGAAAGATGGGCACGTGGACCCGCGTCGTGAGGGCAACTTCGGTAGCCCACTCTGATGAGAGCGCGGCAGCAGCCGCCATGCGCATGCTAACAAGGTGCATGAGCGTGGCCGCAATCTGCGACCGGGCGGCAAAGGCAGCCCAAACGGCCATTGTTGCTTCTCAGGTGGCGGCAGCAACATCTGCCTCGGGGATATCAACTGGTGAGAGCGGCACAAAAGTTGTCCGTTTCGCAGCGGCGGCCCTAGCCTTGATGGAGGCCGCCCACGACCATGTCGCGCCCATGCCCAGCTCCTGGCGGTCACCGCACAAATCGAACGAAGCTTCTCCGACAACGGTCGGCAACCCACGGCCAAGAGCTGGCAACCGCCAAGAGCGTTCGAGCAGCCGTCCGTTCCTCCGCCGCATACCTTGCAACGACGGAGCCCGTCCAAGCCCAGATCGCGTCCGCCCATGCCCAACTCGTGGCGGCCTTTTCCAAAGAGATGGCGGACGCGGATGGCGAGATGCTTGCCGAGTATGGTGCGATGGATGCCATGGAGCCCCTTCCCCAGGAGACCGTCGGGCATGAGCTGGACATGGAGGCGGCGGTGGAGATCGACGAGCACCAGCCGTAGTAGTACTCTTTGTTTTGTTTAATTAAGAGTGTCGGTCTTTAATTTGCTAGAGTAATGTTTAGGTGAGCTAGCTCTGTTTAATTGGTGAACTTGCTCGATTAAGAAGTGTGGGTGTGTTGTAGTCTCCTTTGTGTACCCAAATTATGCAATGACATGGATGACCACTGTAACCACGGAAATTCGAACCAAAACTTTTGACGTTCAAACTCATCACACACGGGTTAAGCTATCTGAATCGTTTGTGATGTCCACATATCATACGCAGTTCTGAATAAGGGACCGTGTCTGGTGACACTTTGCGCGCCAGTTTTTTCGCTGAAGCGATTTCAAATTTTTGGCTTCCGCGGAAATATCTACCTCCGCCCACTCCCCTTACCAAAAGCCACATATCCCCTGTTTCCGCCTTCCTTTCCAAGTTGAAACCTTCACTCATTGCTTGCAGCGCCGCCTCCTCGTCAGCGACCCACCTTCACGCTGCTCGGCCTCGTCTATCCAAGAAGGTAATCCACACCCAACCCCCAACCCCCATCCTCCTCCTCCTTCCACATCCCACATGCCCCAAACACCGGCGCGAGCGCGACACCTTCCACCCAAATCACTGACCCTCCACCAAATAAGCGCCGCCATTCATGCCGATCCCCAGATCTTGGAGGAGCGCCTTGCCATTTGCTAGCTACGCCGGTTAAGCATGCTTGGTTTACCCGTTGCGTGTGCTTCTCCTGCTTTTCCTTCACATATTCTAGTGAATTGTGCTATCTAATTTTACCATGCAATCTGTTGCTCTGATGTATATGTTCTATATGCCGTGCAGTGTGGTGCTCACTTATTAACTGTTTTGTTAATTAGTTGTCGTTTTCAGTTAACTATTTGGTTCAATTCTGCAAATGTGATGTTCAATTCTTCAGGCTGCAATTTTGTATTGTCTTCCATGTGAGAAAGAAATCGAATTTATATTTACAAAATTGTGGGTGCATTCTGTTATTGTATACCATGTGAGGAATAAATTGAATTTGGCTGTAGTAAATACATGAGAAACAAATATAATTGGTACAATTGGTTGTAGTTAACTGTTTGGTTAACTGCCTGATCTTCTATTAGGAGTATGTTATATTGCGCAATATGGTGCTCAGTTAACGTTTGGTTCACTTGTTGTGGTGTTTAGTTAACTACTTGGTTCAATTCTGCAATGCGATGTCCAATTGTCGTGGGTAGAATTTTGTATTGTTGTGCATGTGAGGAATAAACCAAATTTGGCTGCACTTAATACATGAGAAACATATACAAGTGCTATATTTCCTAGTTATTAATCATGCTTGGTTTGGGTAAATGGGTTTTCCGTGTGGCTTAAATTAATCTGATGAATTTGCAATGTGCTTATTTTTTTCATCAACATATTTTACTGATAGCATGTGAACCCTTACTTAACCTGATGCCTAACTACCTTATATGTGTTGCAGGGAAACAAGGGGAAGCACTGAGGTTTACAATCGAGGTTAGCACGTGCATGGTCCTGCTGTCAGAGGTTTTGACCCACTGTTCGACCCTTTTTGCATATGGGGAAATGAGTTGTCCATGAATATCAATCAAATCAAGAAACTCAGAAAGATTGTTAGGATAAAGAAATTAGCAACAAAAAACAACAAGATCTTTGTCTGCACAATGAAGAAGACATCAGTTCACTACAAGATGGTGCTAACTATTACCTTGCCTTTTTTTTATTCCTTTGCCCCATTTCCAATATAGAGAAGATATTTATGCACATCCTTGTCTTCAGGCCTTTCCAAAGCAGTTCACTGATGATTACCTCTCAAACCACCTCTATGGTCAGGAGGCGAGGAAGGTTTTCACACAACACCCACGGTTCAATATTGAAGTGTTCCTGAAGAGGACGAAGGACGGACGGTCGATCATCCACAAGCACTGGTCTAAAGTTGCAAAGACCTTCAACATGAATGAAGGCTCAATTTTCGCCTTCCGCTTCAGCAGTTTTCCACATGAGATGCATCTGTCTATATACCGTCTATGATGCTAATTTTGAAAGGTTCTACATGTTGCATGTGGAACTTGCTGCTGGTGCAGTTGTGTAATGGGGTAGCTGAGTGCTGAAGCTATATCATGTTGTACTCTGATGTATTTCAATTATGGAATTTTGCTTCCGTAATATGGAAATGAAATATAGTGTGTGCTTAATATGAAATGTCAATTAGATTAATAAATGGATTATGAATAATCGGATAATTAGCCTGCTAATGGAGAATTAACCTGCTAATTGGGTTTTTCTATTGCAAACGGTTGTTGAAAAATACCGTGGGCGATGACCTCAGGCAACGAGCACAATTTCTAGGAATAAACTGTGTTGGATCAATGAACAGTCTTGTGCCTTTGATCTCCATCTCCAAAGCACTGTCATGATCACCATCGTAACCGGCTTGACACCTTGATCTCCATCGAAGCATCGTTGTCGTCCCGCCAACTATTGTTTCTACGACTATCGCTACCGCTTAGTCATAAAGTAAAGCAATTACATGGCGATTGCATTTCATACAATAAAGCGACAACCATATGGCTCCTGCCAGTTGCCGATAACTGTTACAAAACATGATCATCTCATACAACAATTTATATATCATCACATCTTGACCATATCACATCACAGCAAGCCCTGCAAAAACAAGTTAGACGTCCTCTACTTTGTTGTTGCAAGTTTTACGTGCCTGCTACGGGCTTCTAGCAAGAACCGTTCTTACCTACGCATCAAAACCACAACGATTTTTCATCAAGTGTGTTGTTTTAATCTTCAATAAGGACCGGGCGTAGTCAAACTCGATTCAACTAAAGCTGGAGAAACAGACACCCACTAGCCACCTGTGTGCGAAGCATGGCGGTATAACCAGTCTCATGAACGCGGTCATGTAATGTCAGTCTGGGCCGCTTCGTCCAACAATACCGCCGAATCAAAGTATGACATGCTGGTAAGCAGTATGACTATTATCGCCCACAACTCTTTGTGTTCTACTCGTGCATATAACATCTACGCATAGACCTAGCTCGGATGCCACTGTAGGGGAACGTAGTATTTCAAAAAATTTGCCTACGATCACGCAAGATCTATCTAGGAGAAGCATAGCAATGAGCAGGGAGAGTGTGTCCACATACCCTCGTAGACCGAAAGCGGAAGCGTTTATCAACGCGGTTGATGTAGTCGTACGTCTTCACGATCCGACCGATCCTAGCACCAAACATACGACACCTCCGTGTTCAGCACACGTTCAGCTCGATGACATCCCTCGTACTGTTGATCCAGTTGAGGCCGAGAGAGACTTGCGTCAGCACGACAGCGTGGCGATGGTGATGATGAAGTTACCGGCGCAGGGCTTCGCCTAAGCACTACGACGGTATGACCGAGGTGTGTTTCTGTGGAGGAGGGCACCGCACAGGGCTAAGCGAAACTTTGGTGTGTCTTTGGGGTGCCCCCCTCCCATGTATATAAAGGAGGGAGGGAGGAGGAAGCCGGCCAAGGGTGACGCGCCCAAGGGGGGGAGTCCTACTCCAAGTAGAATTCGACCCGCCCCCTTCCTATTCCTACAAGGAGAAGGGGGAAAGAGGAGGAGGAGAGAAAGGAAAGGGGGGCCGCCCCCCAACCCCTAGTCCAATTTGGTTTGGGCTTGGGGGGCGCCTCCACCTGGTTGTTGCCTCCTCTCTTCCACTAGGGCCCATGAAGGCCCATTAACCCCCGGGGGGTTCCGATAACCCCTGCATTCTCGAAAATACCTGATACACTTCGGAACCATTCCGGTATCCGAATATAACCTTCCAATATATCAATCTTTATGTCTCAACCATTTTGAGACTCCTCGTCACATCCGTGATCTCATCGGGACTCTGAACAACCTTCGGTCATCAAGTCACATAAACTCATAATATGACTCATCATCGAACGTTAAGCGTGCGGACTCTACGGGTTCGAGAACTATGTAGACATGACCGGGACACATCTCCGGTCAATAACCAATGGCGGAACCTAGATTCTCATATTGGCTCCTACATATTCTACGAAGATCTTTATCGGTCAAACCGCACAACAACATGCGTTGTTCCCTTTGTCATCAGTATGTTACTTGCCCGAGATTCGATCGTCGGTATCACCATACCTAGTTCAATCTCGTTACCGGCAAGTCTCTTTACTCGTTCCGTAATGCATCATCCCGTGACTAACTCATTAGTCACATTGCTTGCAAGGCTTATTGTGATGAGCATTACCGAGAGGGCCCAGAGATACGTCTCCAACAATTTGAGTGACAAATCCTAATCTCGATCTATGCCAA
Organism: Aegilops bicornis; assembly: GCA_021605145.1. Lineage (NCBI taxonomy): Eukaryota > Viridiplantae > Streptophyta > Magnoliopsida > Poales > Poaceae > Aegilops > Aegilops bicornis. Next base: position 568,856,866 of record CM038675.1, read on the forward strand.
CTCAACAAACACCATCGGAGACACCTCTAGAGCATCCTTATAATCACCCAGTTATGTTGTGACGTTTGATAACACACTAAGTGTTCCTCCGGTATTCGGGAGTTGCATAATCTCATAGTCATAGGAACATGTATAAGTCATGAAGAAAGCAATAGCAACAAACTAAACGATCATAGTGCTAAGGTAACTAATGGGTCTTGTCCACCACATCATTCTCTAATGATGTGGTCCCGTTCATCAAATGACAACACATGTCTATGGTTAGGAAACTTAACCATCTTTGATTAACGAGCTAATCTAGTAGAGGCATACTAGGGACACTCTGTTTGTCTATGTATTCACACATGTACTAAGTTTTCGATTAATATAATTCTAGCATGAATAATAAACATTTATCATGATATAAGGAAATATAAATAACAACTTTATTATTGCATCTAGGGCATATTCCCTTCACCCACCACTTGAGAATGAGAGGCGCGATGTCTTGCACAGAGTGGCCATGTATCCAACGGTCCTTCCAGAACAGCACTCTGTCTCCTCGTCAAACCTCGATGCACACCAAGCAGTCAAAAAACGGCTCTTGCCTCCTGATCAATCAGCATGCCAAGACCTTGCCATGGCCATTCAGGCTCGGTACGTCTCAACCATTCCCACCTTAGCCGCAAGGCCAACGCCTGAACTTTCAGATTTTTGACGCCAAGTCCTCCGTACTTCACCGAACGACAGATTCTATCCCAAGCGACTAAGCACTGCCCACCATGAACTTTGTCTTTCCCAGCCCAAAAGAAAGACCGCATCCAGCTGTTTATATCTTCAAGAACCCAAGCGGGGGGCTGTAGCACTAGGAGCTGGTGGATTGGCCGAGCAGAGATTACGGACTTAGCGAGCACCAGCCTGCCCGCTCTCTGGACGAGCCCTCTATGCCATGCGGGCATGCATTTCCTCACCAAATCAAGCAGTGGCTGCCAGTCTTGCTTCGTTAGTTGTTTGATAGCCAGCTGCAGGCCCATGTATCGACATGGAAACTCCGCAAGCTTGCAGTGCAGAAGCTCGATAACATGCTCTTTGTCCTCTTGGTCACCATGGATGAGGGTGGCAGTGGATTTCAGATAGTTGACCTTAAGTCCCGAGGCTTCTCCAAACATATCCAGCGCAAACTTGATGAAGCTTAGGTCGGAGATGGTAGGATGGACGAATTGTTGTGGAACGCAATAATTTCAAAAAAAATCCTACGATCACGCAAGAATCTAGGTGATGCATAGCAACGAGTGGGGAGAGTGTGTCCACGTACCCTCGTAGACCAAAAGCGGAAGCATTATATCAACGTGGTTGATGTAGTCGTACGTCTTCACGATCCGACCGATCCTGGCACCGAACGTACGGCACCTCCGTGTTCAGCACACGTTCAGCTCGATGACATCCCTCGTACTCTTGATCCAGTTGAGGCCGAGGGAGAGTTCCGTCAGCACGACGGTGTAACGATGGTGATGATGAAGTTATCGGCGCAGGGTTTCGCCTAAGCACTACGATGATATGACCGAGGTGTGTAACTGTGGAGGGGGCACCGCACACGGCTAAAAGATCAACTTGTGCGTCTTGGGGTGCCCCCTTGGCCACGTATATAAAAGAGGGAGGAGGAGGAGGTCGGCCTAGGAGGGGCGCGCCTATAGGGGGAGTCCAACTAGGATTCCCAATCCTAGTTGGAGTCCCCTTCCTTTTCCAAGAGGGGAGAGAGGGAAGGAGTAGGAGAGGGAGAAGGAAAGAGAGGGGGGCGCCGCCCCCTCCCTAGTCCAATTCGGACTTGCCATGGGGGGAGCGCGCGGCCACCACTTGAGGCCCTTCTCTCCTTTCCCGTATGGCCCATTAAGGCCCACTACTTCCCCAAATAATTCCTCAGAATCCTCCCAGATCTCAAAATAATTCGAATCACTCGGAACCTTTCCGATGTCCGAATATAGCCTTCCAATATATCGATCTTTACCTCTCAACCATTTCAAGACTCATCGTCATATCTGTGATCTCATCCGGGTCTCCGAACAAACTTCGGTCATCAAATCACATAACTCATAATACAAATCGTCATCGAATGTTAAGCGTGCGGACCCTATGGGTTCGAGAACTATGTAGACATGACCGAGATTCATCTCTGGTCAATAACCAATAGCGGAACCTGGATGCTCATATTGGCTCCTACATATTCTACGAAGATCTTTATCGGTCAAACCGCATAACAACATGCGTTGTTCCCTTTGTCATCGGTATGTTACTTGCCCAATATTCGATTGTCGGTATCACCATACCTAGTTCAATCTCGTTACCAGCAAGTCTCTTTACTCGTTCCATAATGCATCATCCCGCAACTAACTCATTAGTCACACTGCTTGCAAGGCTTATAGTGATGTGCGTTACTGAGAGGGCCCAGAGATACCTCTTCGATACACGGAGTGATAAATCCTAATCTTGATCTGTGCCAACCCAACAAACACCTTCGGAGACACCTGTAGAGCATCTTTATAATCACCCAGTTACGTTGTGACATTTGATAGCACACCAGGTGTTCCTCCGGTATTCGGGAGTTGCATAATCTCATAGTCAGAGGAACATGTATAAGTCATGAAGAAAGCAATAGCAATAAACTAAACGATCATAGTGCTAAGCTAACGAATGGGTCTTGTCCATCACATCATTCTTTAATGATGTGATCTCGTTGATAAAATGACAACACATGTCTATGGCTAGGAAACTTAACCATCTTTGATTAACGAGCTAGTCAAGTAGAGGCATACTAGGGACACTCTGTTTGTCTATGTATTCACACATGTACTAAGTTTCTGGTTAATGCAATTCTAGCATGAATAATAAACATTTATCATGATATAAGGAAATATAAATAACAACTTTATTATTGCCTCTAGGGCGTATTTCCTTCCGTATCCCACTTGCACTAGAGTCAATAATCTAGTTCACATCGCCATGTGATTTAACACCAATAGTTCACATCGTCGTGTGATTTAACACTCTATAGTTCACATCGTCATGTGACCAATACCCAAAGGGTTTACTAGAGTCAATAATCTAGTTCACATCGCCATGTGATTAACACCCAAAGAGTACTAAGGTGTGATCATGTTTTGCTTGTGAGAGAAGTCTATTCAACGGGTCTGCCACATTCAGATCCATATGTATTTTGCAAATTTCTAAGTCTACAATGCTCTGCACGAAGCTACTCTAGCTAATTGCTCCCACTTTCAATATGTATCCAGATTGAGACTTAGAGTCATCTGTATCGGTGTCAAAACTTGCATCGACGTAACCCTTTACGACGAACTTTTTGTCACCTCCATAACCGAGAAACATATCCTTATTCTACTAAGGATAATTTTGGCCGATGTCCAGTGATCCACACCTGCATCATTATTGTATCCTCTTGCCAAACTCATGGTGAGGCACACAATAGGTCTGGTACACAGCATAACATACTTCATAGAACCTATGACCGAGGCATAGGGAATGACTTTTCATTCTTTCTCTAACTTCTGCAGTGGTCGGGCATTGAGTCTGACTCAACTTCACACCTTGTAACACAAGCAAGAACCCTTCTTTGCTTGATCCATTTTGAACTTCTTCAAAACTTTATCAAGGTATGTGCTTTGTGAAAGTTCAATTAAGCGTCTTGATCTATCTCTATAGATTTTGATGCCCAATATATAAGTAGCTTCACCGAGGTCTTTCATAGAAAAACTTTTATTCAAGTATCCTTTTATGCTATCCAGAAATTCTATATCATTTCCAATCAACAATATGTCATCCACATATAAAATTAGAAATGCTACAGAGCTCCCACTCACTTTCTTGTAAATACAGGCTTCTCCAAAAGTCTGTATAAAACCATATGCTTTGATCAACTCATCAAAGTGTATATTCCAACTCCGAGATGCTTGCACCGGTCCATAGATGGATCGCTGGAGTTTGCACATTTTATTAGCACCTTTAGGATTGACAAAACCTTCTGGTTGCATCATATACAACTCTTTTTTAATAAATCCATTAAGGAGTGTAGTTTTGTTATCCATTTGCCAGATTTCATAAAATGTGGCAATTGCTAACATGATTCGGACAGACCTAAGCATCGCTACGAGTGAGAAAATCTCATCATAGTCAACACCTTGAACTTGTCGAAAACCTTTCGCAACAAGTCGAGCTTTGTAGATAGTAACACTACCATCAGCGTTCGTCTTCCTCTTGAAGATCCATTTATTCTCAATGGCTCACCGATCATCGGGCAAGTCAATCGAAATCCACACTTTGTTCTCATACATGGATCCCATCTCAGATTTCATGGCCTCAAGCCATTTCGCGGAATCTGGGCTCATCATCGCTTCCTCATAGTTTGTAGGTTCGTCATGGTCAAGTAGCATGACCTCCAGAATAGGATTATCGTACCACTCTGGTGCGGACCTTACTCTGGCTGACCTACGATGTTTGGTAGTAGCTTGATCTGAAGTTTCATGATCATCATCATTAACTTCCTCACTAATTGGTGTAGGCATCACTATAACTGATTTCTATGATGAACTTCTTTCCAATTCGGGAGCAGATACAGTTACCTCAGCAAGTTCTACTTTCCTCCCACTCACTTCTTTCGAGAGAAACTCCTTCTCTAGAAAGGATCCATTCTTAGCAACGAATATCTTGCCTTCGGATCTGTGATAGAAGGTGTACCCAACAGTCTCCTTTGGGTATCCTATGAAGACACATTTCCACGATTTGGGTTCGAGCTTATCAGGTTGAAGCTTTTTCACATAAGCATCGCAGCCCCAAACTTTAAGAAACGACAACTTGGTTTTCTTGCCAAACCACAGTTCATACGGTGTCGTCTCAGCGGATTTAGATGGTGTCCTATTTAACGTGAATGCAGCCGTCTCTAATGGATAACCCCAAAATGATAGTGGTAAATTGGTAAGAGACATCATAGATTGCACTATATCCAAGACGTTCGGACACACCATTATGCTGTGGTGTTCCAGGTGGCATGAGTTTGTGAAACTATTCCACATTGTTTTAATTGAAGGCCAAACTCGTAACTCAAATATTCGCCTCTGCAATCAGATCATAGAAACTTTATTTTCTTGTTACGATGATTCTCTACTTCACTCTGATATTCTTTGAACTTTTCACATGTTTTAGACTTGTGTTTCATCAAGTAGATATACCCATATCTTCTCAAATCATCTGTGAAGGTCAGAAAACTATGATACCCGCCGTGAGCCTCAACACTCAGCGGACCGCATACATCGGTATGTATTATTTCCAATAAGTCAGTGGCTTGCTCCATTGTTCCGGAGAATGGAGTCTTAGTCATCTTGCCCGTGAGGCATGGTTCACAAGCATCAAATGATTCATAATCAAGTGATTCTAAAAGTCCATCCGCATGGAGTTTCTTCATGCGCTTTACACCAATATGACCTAAACGGCAGTGCCACAAGTATGTTGCGCTATCATTATCAACTTTGCATCTTTTGGCATCAATATTATGTGTATCACTACGATCGAGATTCAATAAACCATTTATATTAAGTGTATGACCATAGAAGGTTTTATTCATGTAAATGTAACAACAATTATTCTTTGACTTAAATGAATAACCGTATTGCAATAAACATGATCCAATCATATTCATGCTCAACACAAACACCAAATAACATTTATTTTAGGTTCAACACTAATCCCGAAGGTAAAGAGAGTGTGCGATGGGGATCTTATCAACCTTGGAATCACTTCCAACACACATCATCACCTCGCCCTTAACTAGTCTCTATTTATTTTGCAACTCCTGTTTCGAGTTACTACTCTTAGCAACTGAACCAGTATCAAATAAAGAGGGGTTTCTTATAAACACTAGTAAAGTACGCATCAATAACATGTATATCAAATATACCTTTGTTCACTTTGCCATCCTTCTTATCCGCCAAGTATCTAGGGTAGTTCCACTTCAAGTGATTGTTCCCTTTGTAGTAGAAGCACTCAGTTTTAGGCTTAGGTCTAGCTTTGGGCTTCTTCACGGGAGTGGCAACTTGCTGGCCATTCTTCTTGAAGTTCCCTTTCTTTCCCTTGCCCATTTACTTGAAACTAGTGGTCTTGTCAACCATCAACACTTGATGTTTTTTTTTATTTCTACCTTCGCTGATTTCAGCATCACGAAGAGCTTGGGAATCGTTTCCGTTATCCCTTGCATATTATAGTTCATCACGAAGTTCTAGTAACTTGGTGATAGTGACTAGAGAACTCATCAATCACTATCTTATCTCGAAGATTAACTCCCACTTGATTCAAGTGATTGTAGTACTCGGACATTCTCGAGCACATGCTCACTTTGGTTGAGCTATTCTCCTCCATCTTGTAGGCAAAATACTTGTCAGAGGTCGCATACCTCTCGACTCGGGCATGAGTCTGAAATACCAATTTCAGCTCTTGGAACATCTCATATGCTCCATGGCGTTCAAAACATTTTGAAGTACCGGTTCTAAGCCATAAATCATGGTGCACTAAACTATCAAGTAGTCATCATACCAAGCTTGTCAAATCTTCATAACATCTGTATCTGCTCCTGCAATAGTACTGTCACCTAGCGGTGCATCAAGGACATAATTCTTCTGTGCAGCAATGAGGATAATCCTTAGATCACGGACCAAGTCCGCATCATTGCTACTATCATCTTTCAATTTATTTTTCTCTAGGAGCATATCAAAAATAAACGGGGAGCTACATCACAAGCTATTAATCTACAACATAGATATGCAAATACTATCAGGACTAAGTTCATGATAAATTAAGTTCAATTAATCATATTACTTAAGAACTCCCACTTAGATAGACATCCCTCTAGTCATCTAAATGATCACGTGATCCATATCAACTAAACCATGTCCGATCATCACGTGAGATGGAGTAGTTTTCAATGGTGAACATCTCTATGTTGATCATATCTACTATATGATTCACGCTTGACCTTTCGGTCTCAGTGTTCTGAGGCCATATCTGCATATGCTACTCTCGTCAAGTTTAACCCGAGTATTCTGCATGTGCAAAACTGGCTTGCACTCGTTGTATGTGAACGTAGAGCTTATCACACTCGATCATCACATGGTGTCTTGATATGTCTCCAACGTATCTATAATTTTTTATTGTTCCATGCTATTATATTATCTGTTTTGGACATTATTGGGCTTTATTATCCACTTTTGTATTACTTGTGGGACTAACCTATTGACCCAGAGCCCAGTGTCAGTTCCTGTTTTTCCCTTGTTTCAGTGTTCGGAAGAAAAGGAATATCAAACGGAGTCGAAACGGAATGAAACCAACTGGAGAAGTTATTTTTGGAAGGAAAGCTACCCGAAAGACTTGGAGTGCACGTCAGGAAAGAAACAAGGGAGCCACGAGGCAGGGGGGCGTGCCCACCCCCTAGGGCGCGCCCTCCACCCTCGTGGGCCCCTCGTGGCTCCTCGACGCATTTCTTCCGCCTATATATATCCATATACCCTAAAAACTTTGGGAATGTAATAGATCGGGAGTTCCGCCATCGCAAGCCTCAGAGCCACTCAAAACCAATCGGGACCTGTTCAAGACTCACGGAGGGGGGATCCTCACCGTGGCCATGTTCATCATCTCGGCGCTCTCCATGACGAGAGGAGGGAGTAGTTCACCCTCGGGGCTGAGGGTATGTACCGAGCTATGTGTTTGATCTCTCTCTCTCTCTCTCTCTCTCTCTCTCTCTCTCTCTCTCTCTCTCTCTCTCTCTCGTGTTCTTGATTTGGCACGATCTTGATGTATCGCGAGCTTTGCTATTATAGTTGGATCTTATGTTTCTTCTCCCCCTCTACTCTCTTGTAATGGATTGAGTTTTCCCTTTGAAGTTATCTTATCGGATTGAGTCTTTAATGATTTGAGAACACTTGATGTATGCCTTGTCGTGCGTATCTGTGGTGACAATGGGATATCATGTGATTCACTTGATGTATGTTTTGGTGATCAACTTGCGGGTTCCGCCCATGAACCTATACATAGGGGTTGGCACACGTTTTCGTCTTGATTCTCCCAGAGAAACTTTGGGGCACTCTTTGAGGTTCTATGTGTTGGTTGAATAGATGAATCTGAGATTGTGTGATGCATATCGTATAATCATACCCACGGATACTTGAGGTGACATTGGAGTATCTAGGTGACATTAGGGTTTTGGTTGATTTGTGTATTAAGGTGTTATTCTAGTACGAACTCTAGGGTTGTTTGTGACACTTATAGGAATAGCCCAACGGATTGATAGATAAGAATAACTTTGAGGTGGTTTCGTACCCTACCATAATCTCTCCGTTTGTTCTCCGCTATTAGTGACTTTGGAGTGTCTCTTTGTTGCATTTTGAGGGATAGTTATATGATCCAGTTATGTTATTATTGTTGGGAGAACTTGCACTGGTGAAAGTATGAACCCTAGGCCTTGTTTCATAACATTGCAATATCATTTTTGCTCACTTTTATCATTATTTACCTTGCTGTTTTTATATTTTCAGATTACAAAAACCTTTATCTACAATCCATATTGCACTTGTATCACCATCTCTTCGCCAAACTAGTACACCTATACAATTTACCATTGTATTGGGTGTGTTGGGGACACAAGAGACTCTTTGTTATTTGGTTGCAGGGTTGTTTGAGAGAGACCATCTTCATCCTACGCCTCCCATGGATTGATAAACCTTCGGTCATCCACTTGAGGGAAATTTTCATCGTCCTACAAACCTCTCGCACTTGGAGGATCAACAACGCCTAAAAGAAGAAGGTTGTGTAGTAGACATCAAGCTCTTTTTCCGGCGCCGCTCCCGCAGGTGTGAGTGCTTGAAGGTGTCGCGACTGCATTCGAATGGATCTAGCGCTCGTGCTCGGTGTCATCCTCGGATCAAGAATGCCGACACCACACAAGATTTCAAGGATTTATAGCGAGTAGCAATCACACACTTATTACATCGTTGTCCACAAGGGAACTTAATACAATAATATGGCTTAAGGCCATCTAATAATAACAATGGAAGGCTTGGAAAACGAGTGAGTCCATCAACTCCAACGGCATCACCGAGTATAGAACCACAACCTAATATCTTACTCGTCATTGCTAAAAGTCTGCAACATGAAAAGTTGCAGCCCAAAACGGGTCAAAGACATGGAATATGCCGCAATGTAACACATAGAGAGCAATGAAGCAATAAGCCTATACTACATGCATATTTGGTGGTGGTAAGGCTCTACTTGCTACATTTTTTGCATAAAGCTGATTTTTCCCTACATCAAAGGAATAATTTTTTAACTATCATGGTGGTTGTTAAACATTGAGAATGGTTGACATCCTCAATCCCAATTAAAAATACTCATTAAAAACCCAATAACATTTATTTGCAGAATATGTTGAGATTCACATGATATTCAAGTACTAGATACTCAAAACGTCCATAACCGGGGACACGGCTAATCATGATTAGTTTTTACACTCTGCAGAGGTTTATGACTTTTCCCCATTAAGACTCGATCGCCTCCGCTTGGTTCTCGCACTACATGGTGTTTGAGAAACGGATGACCGAGACATAGTCTTTCGTAAGCGCTTAGCACCTTACATGTGGGTAGACCGCACTAACCTACATCCCCTACATCTCGCTAGTCTGCCCAGAAGAGTTCGCACAACTTAGTCAACTACGCCAGAGCCCATAATTGGCTTGTGGCTGCACACGTAAGTTTCTAGTTTGAATAATCTCATGATCCCTTAGAGCCTGGGTGGCGGTCCAAGAAATACAGTAAGTCCTCGATAGAAACCAGTGCCTCAATCCACCCAGATGTGTGTTTAGGTTGCCACCTTAAATAAACCATTAATTAACAATCTCACATCTGTCATGGATATTCACTCACCCAATCCACGCCTACTAGCATAGCATGGCATAATCAAGCAAACGTAGAAGTAACTCCCAAGGTTTCATAAGTAAAACAGTAATAGGTACTACCTCAATCTACTTCCCATCCCACAATTTGATTAGATCCTAATCATGCAAGTGTTTGAGGGTTTGATCTAATACATAAAACTGGGTAGTAGAAAAGGTATGATCAAAGTGTTACTTGCCTTGCTGATGATCCGCGAGTCCTAGAGATTCAAAATAACAAGCGGCGCCCTCCGGGTGATCTAACGCAGACAAACAACAAGCATACAATAAGTACTCATCTAATGCACAGGGAAATCTCGAATAAAAGATCTAACCAGATAGTTCAACTTAAGAACCCTGGTGGCAAAAGAATCGAGTCAAATAAAGCATCGAAAGTCGGAACTCAAGAGAGAACGACTCGGTGTAGCAATCTGAAATTAGGTCAAAATTTCACAGTAGCAAAACTCTGTGAAAGTAGGGTAGTCGGAACGGCGGTTTCACATTCTAAACTCCAGCGCTTGAATCACCCGATTCCGATAAACGAGCAAGAAATAAAACAGTTTTAAAAATCGGATCGTAAATCGAATCGAAAATAACGGATTAAATCCGATTTAAAAGAAAACGATTTAACGATCTATATAACGGACGTTCATTAACAGAACTAATCCAACGAACACGTTCATTGAAACGAACGGGTCGGTGAATGTTCACTAAATAAGAAAACCGAAAAAAATAAAACCAATCTAGGTTTTTTTTTAAAAAACCGAACTTCTTTTTTTTAAAATAAAACCGGATCGGTTTATTGGGGAAAACCGGATCGGATCGGACGGGGCGGCGGCTACCTCCGGCGGTCGCCGGGGCTCGGCTGGGTTCATGGCTCAAGAGGGCGGTGGGTGGCGGCGGGTCGGAGGGGCGACGAGGGCGGCGAGGGGGCTCGGCGACGCACAAGGCTCGGCTTGGGGCGGGCGGCAAGTGGGCGATGAGGAGAGAGGGGGGGCGCGGGTTATAAAGGGGGGGGCGGTTCCTTGGGGAGGGGCGACGGCTGGTCGGAGCCGGACTCGGGAGGCGTGGCGACGGCGGAGTCCGACGGGCGGCGGCAAGGCGCGAGGGAGAGGGAGGCGGTGGGCGGGGCTGGGCCTGGGCTGGCTGGCAAGCCGGGCCTCGTCCAGTGGGCGCGATTTTTTTAATAAAATTAAACCAAAACGAATTAAAAAAAATATCAAACGAACTCCGATTTAAATAAAACAAATTTTCTCCGACTCCTAAAATGAGTCGAACAAAATGAACTTTTAAAAACTGTAACATGCAAATAAATTTTTAAAATGCTCATTTTTGCCTAAGCAAAATAAATCTTCAAAACCAAATTTGATTTATTTATAATATCTTCATTTTTCCTAATTATTGGGAAAGTCATATTATTCCCTCTCTTGAGATTTTTATAGGAAAACTTTTATGAAGATAATTAAATAAATCCAATGATCCTATTTCCAAAATTTGAGAAATCCCAAATATGAAAATAACGAAACTTCCAACTTCTCTCCGAGGGTCCTTGAGTTGCGTGAAATTTTCTAGGATCGGAAAATGCGAGAAAATATGATATGCATGATGATCTAATGTATAACATTCCAAATTGAAAATTTGGGATGTTACAAACCTACCTCTTAAGATGAATCTCGCCTCGAGATTCGGGTTGGCTAGAAAATAGGTGAGGGTGGTCCTTGAGCAAAACTTCCTCTCTTCCTGTGTGGCTTCATCCTCGCAGTGGTGGCTCCAATCGAACTTTGCAAAACTTGATAACCTTGTCATGGTAACTCTCGGCATAATCGAGAATCTTAACCGGTTTCTCCTCATATGTCAAATCATCCTTCAACTGTATTGCTTCCAATGGTACTGTGTCTCTTAACGGTACCTCTCGCTATCTCGGGTGACATTTCTTCAATCGAGAAACATGGAATACATCATGAACTCCCCGACAGTCCTTCCGCAATTCCAACCTATAAGCAACTTCTCCCATGCGTTGCAAAATCTTATACGGTCCAACGAAACGTGGTGCTAACTTTCCTTTAACTCCAAAACGCTTAACTCCTCAAGCGGGATACTCTAAGATATACTCATCCCCAACTTCATACTCAATCGCTTGGCGCTTTGAATCGGCATAGCTCTTTTTATGCAGGTAGGCTATCTTGAGCCTCGTCTCGAATCAACTTAACTTTCTGCTCGCACTCCTTAATCAAATCTGGTCCGAACAATCGACGATCTCCGGTTTCGCCCCATAACAATGGTGTCCTGCACCTTCTTCCATACAAAGCTTCGAAGGTGCCATCTTCAAACTGGTTTGGTAACTGTTGTTGTAGGAGAATTCTGCATACGGCAAATTGTCATCCCAGCTAGATCCATAATCTAGGGCACAAGCTCTCAAAGATGTCTTCCAAAATCTGATTGACTCTCTCGTCTGGCCCATCGGTGGTGGGTGGAAAGCTGTGTTGAATTCCAATCGGGTTCCCAATGTTTCGCGTAACCGTTCCAAAATTTCGAGGTAAACCGGGTTCCTCTATCTCGACACGATGCTCCTCGGAACTCCGTGTAAGCACACAATTCTGGTCATGTATATCTTTGCCAACTTAGCACCGCTATAGGTAGTCTTGATCGAATAAAATGAGCTACCTTTGTTAAACGGTCGACTATAACCCAAATCGAGTCATATCCTCGAACGAGTCTTTGGCAATCCTGTGATAAAATCCATGCCTAGTTTATCCCACTTCCATTCGTATCGGCAATGGTTGTAACAATCCTCGCCGCTTCGATGTTCGCCTTTACTTTCTCGACATACATCGCAAATCGCTACATACTCCGCAATATCCTTCTTCATTCCGGTCCACCGTAAAGTATTCTTCAAATCCAAATACATCTTGGTATTTCCGGTGAATCGAATAGGGTGAATCATGGGCTTCTTGTAAAATCAACTTCCTGATCTCCGGGTCATTGGGCACATAAACACGGTCTTCGAACCATAGGGTATCGTGCTCGTCCTCACGAAATCCTTTAGCCTTTCCTTTGCTCATTTTCTCCTTTATAGAGGCAACTTCCCTATCTCGCCTTTTGGGCTTCTCCGATTTTGTCCATCAGCGTTGATCAATCTCCAATGTCGCTACATAGCCTCTCTAAGATTATTTCCAAACATAGCTCTCAAGGTCCTCGGCTAACTCATTGGGTATTCCTCCCATCATTAGGGTATTGACGCGTGGCTCTTACGGCTCAATGCGCCCTGCTACGACATTAGCCTTTCCGGGTGATAATGCAATCTCATGTCATAATCCTTGATAAGCTCTAACCATCTCCTTTGTCTCGAGATTCAATTCCTTCCGTGTGAAGATGTACTTCAAACTCTTGTGATCCAGATATACTTCACAATGATTTCCAATGAGAAAATGTCTCCACGCCTTCGTGGCATGCACTACTTGCTAACTCCAAATCATGAGTGGCATAATTCAACTCATGGGGCTTAAGTTGTCGTGAAGCATACGAAACAACTCTTCCTTCCTGCATAAGCATCGCTCCAAGTCCTCGACGTGAAGCGTCGCAATATACCTCATAATCCTTAGTCCGATCTCGCAATATCAAAACCGTGAGGTAACCAATCTTTTCTTCAACTCCTAAAACTTGCCTCACAGTCCTCAGTCCATATGAATTTATTTTCCTTCTTCAACAATTACATCATAGGCTTAGCAATCCTTGAGAAATTCTCAATGAATCTTCGGTAGTATCCTCGCGAGTCCAAGGAAACTCCGAATCTCTCCAACGGTCGTTGGTGCTTCCCATTTGGTTACGGTCTCAACTTTCGTGGGGTCAATCGCTATCCCTTCTCCGGATATAACATGTCCGAGAAATCCAACTTCCTTTAACCAAAACTCACATTTGCTGAACTTGGCATACAACTGGTGTTCCCTCGGTTTCTCCAAAACCAATCGCAAATGTTCCTTGTGTTCCTCTTCATTCTTCGAGAAAATCAAAATGTCATCAATGAACATCACGATTTAACTTATCCAAAAACTCCATAAACACTTTGTTCATCGTGTTCATGAAATAGGCTGGTGCGTTAGTCATCCAAATGACATAACGGTATACTCGTATAGTCCATATCTCGTGGTAAATGCTGTCTTGGGTATGTCCTGCTCCCGAATCTTCAATCGATGGTACCACGATCGCAAGTCGATCTTGGAAAACACCTTGGCTCCTTGCAAGCGATCAAACAGGTCATTTATCATAGGTAGTGGGTACTTGTTCTTGATTGTTACTTCATTCAATCCACGATAATCAACAACCATTCTTAACGATCCATCCTTCTTCTCCACTAGCAAAACGGGTGATCCCCAAGGTGAAGAGCTTGGGCGATAAAACCTTTATCCAAAAGTTCCTTAATCGCTTCTTGATTTCCGCCAAACTCGTGGCCCTGCATCCTATACGGTCGCTTCGATATAGGGCCTGTTCACGGCAACAATGATCAAAAACTCAATGTCTCTATCCGGTGGCATTCCCCGCAACTCTTCCTAAATACATCAGAAAATCCTTCACCATCGGTACTTCTTCCCGTACTAATTCTCGATAAGCAATTAACTTGTGCTCTCCTCGGCTCGTGCCGTGATACATACTTAATCCTTCTTCCTTCGTGTGTGGTGAGCAAAATTGATCTAGTGGAGCAATCAATGTTTCCTCCATACTTTGATAACCAATCCATACCTAATATCACATCCAATCCTTGGGATTCCGTAACTATTAGGTCCGAGGGGAAAACATAGTGTCCAATCCTTAATGGCAATGATCACACCATTTACTAGCCATGTACTCTGCTCCGTGAGGTTACTAGCATGGGTGACCTAAGGGCTTGGGTTGGTAACTTGTACTTATCCACAAATCCCCTTGATATGTATGAATGCGATGCTCCAAAGATTTAAAAGAACAACCGCAGAAATGACTTAACCAAAACTTACCGACATCGTGATCAGTCGATCTTCAACCTCCTCCACTTCAAGGTGGTTCACCCGTCCTCTATTGAAAGGGTTGGGCTTCTTTCCAGAGCTTCCATTGCCATTTCCATTCTCGCCTTCGATAGTCATTGGCATAATGCCCAGTCTTATGGCACTTAAAGCAAGTAATATGACTTAGGTCTACTTTGGATGGTGTTGACGGGTTGGTGCGATTACGTCTGCTGCTTCCTCCATTCCTGCTCCCATTCTTAGTGCTGTTATGGTTATGCTAATTTCCTCCTCCATGGGTATGCTGAAACCGAATTCCTGGTTTAGGGGTATAACGAGGTTTCACTGAGCTCCAGAGTTATACTTCCCTTGTCCATACTTCCGCTTGCAGTTCTCAATTTGTCAGCCGCTTTCCTTCAATCATGAGGGCTCGGTCTACTAACTCCTGGTAGTTATTGAAACCGGCTACCATCAACGGCATGTCAACTCATCATTCGGTCCTTCTAGAAACTTCTCCCGCTTAGCTGCATCCGTAGTAACGCTATCCGGGGCATAACGTGCTAGTTTGCTAAAGTCATCCACGCATCGCCAACAGTCCTTCCTCCTTGGCGTAAGTTGCGAAACTCACGCTTCTTCATGGCCATAGCTCCCGCTGAAACATGGGCAAGGCGTAAAAGCTTGCTGAAATTGATCCCATGTGACAAAGGTTCACAGGTGGTAAGTGGCTGTGAAATTCTCCCACCATGCCGCTATGGGTCCTTCAAGTTGATGTGCTGCAAACTTCACTCTTTCTCCATCCGTGCATCCCTGCAGCGGTCAGCTCCTTCCTATCTTGCGGAGCCACCATCTGCTACAATTGGCTCGGTGCTACTCGGAATACACCGCGGGTTCATTTAAGGAAACGAGTCGGATGATCCGCAGTGGTGGTGGCGGTGGGTTGTTGTTGTTGTTGCCACGGTTCTCGCACCAATGTTTGAATCAGGTATTCTCACCGAATCAATTGGGTGATCTCTCAAGGGAAAACAAAATCCGGGTCGCGTCTCGGAGGCATCCGATGGGTTTAGAAAAGATGAGAATTTAGAATAGAATGAGGTCTAAGGGGAATCACTACCCAAATGCACATGAGCAAATACACACAAAATCACTTCATTCAATCAAACAAAGGCTTACAACGATCTAACTATCGCAAAAGTGCGTGTACTATAATGTTTACATGGAGGGAATACTACTAATATGTGGGGACTTCTACTAATTTGAACCGTGGAAGACTCCATAATGTCCGCCCAGCTTCGTTTTCAAAGTCGGGTTCACTTGGATCTGAATCGGTGTCGTCGATGTTGATGTAGTCGCTTGGGCAATCGACATACTGGTCTTCATTCCTGAGCGCCAACTTCTTCTTGAGTTCTTCAACCTCGTACTTAAGATCGTTATTGTGCCCTGCTAGAGCTATGATCTCGTCCATATAGTCCTTGCGAGTTGTCTTTAGTTCTTCTTCAAGCTCGATGATCCTTCCCTTTGCATTCTGCAACTCCAACATATCATTGCACATCTGGTTCTCCTGGCCGAATGTGTTGGTTTAACTCCTGGATAAATGCTGCAATGGATCTATCCTTCTTGGTGCCGATTTACTTCCCATTTGTCGCCCCGCATCCGCAAATCTGTAGATTGTGTCCTTAAGGTCTTCTTGATAAACTTCTCCAATGCGTCCCATGGTGATGTGAGCTGCCATGCTCTTTCCTGCACTCCAAGTTGGTGCATCGAAAACACTATCTATAGGCTTGGTGATTGGGGCGAATGTCCTTCCGAACGTGAGCGTGAATCTTCCAAATACCTCTTCAGCAGTAGTGGCGTTGAAAGTTCCGTGAAGCTTGGTAATCCAATGTTCAGTACTTGGTAACTTCCTTCAAGTGAAATCCAAAAGGTGTGCCTTCATCCGGTTGGGTGTACTTGATCTTCGCGTCATCATCCTAAAGAGAGTAGAAAAGATGAGGAGTTAGAAAATGGGAAGAGAGTAGTGATCTATGGCTTTATCTTAGTGGTCGTGGTCTCATACAATGGTGCTCGATACCATTCTTCGTCATGACTGCACCGAATGGATCTAGCGCTCGTGCTCGATGTCATCCTGGATCAAGAATGTCGACACCACACAAGATTTCAAGGATTTATAGCAGAGTAGCAATCACACACTTATTACATCATTGTCCACAAGGGAACTTAATACAATAATATGGCTTAAGGCCATCTAATAATAACAATGGAAGGCTTGGAAAACGAGTGAGTCCATCAACTCCAACGGCATCACCGAGTATAGAACCACAACCTAATATCTTACTCGTCATTCTAAAAGTCTGCAACATGAAAAGTTGCAGCCCAAACGGGTCAAGACATGGAATATGCCGCAATGTAACACATAGAGAGCAATGAAGCAATAAGCCTATACTACATGCATATTTGGCTGGTGGTCAGGCTCTACGGTTACATTTTTTTGCAGAAAGCTGATTTTTCCCTACATCAAAGGAATAAATTTTTTTAACTATCATGGTGGGTGTTAAACATTGAGAATGGTTGACAAGATCCTCAATCCCAATTAAAAATACTCATTAAAAACCCAATAACATTTATTTGCAGAACATGTTGAGATTCACATGATATTCAAGTACTAGATACTCAAAACGTCCATAACCGGGACACGGCTAATCATGATTAGTTTTTACACTCTGCAGAGGTTTATGCACTTTTCCCCACAAGACTCGATCGCCTCCGCTTGGTTCTCGTGACTACATGGTGTTTGAGAAACGGATGACCGAGACATAGTCTTTCGTAAGCGCTTAGCACCTTACATGTGGGTAGACCGTACTAACCTACATCCCCTACATCTCGCTAGTCCGCCCAGAAGAGTTCGCACAACTTAGTCAACTACGCCAGAGCCCATAATTGGCTTGTGGCTGCACACGTAAGTTTCTAGTTTGAATAATCTCATGATCCCTTAGAGCCCGGGTGGCGGTCCAAGAAATACAGCAAGTCCTCGATAGAAACCAGGTGCCTCAATCCACCCAGATGTGTGTTTAGGTTGCCACCTTAAATAAAACCATTAATTAACAATCTCACATCTGTCATGGATATTCACTCACCCAATCCACGCCTACTAGCATAGCATGGCATAATCAAGCAAACGTAGAAGTAACTCCCAAGGTTTCATAAGTAAAACAGTAATAGGTACTACCTCAATCTACTTCCCATCCCACAATTTGATTAGATCCTAATCATGCAAGTGTTTGAGGGTTTGATCTAATGCATAAACCGGGTAGTAGAAAAGGTATGATCAAAGTGTTACTTGCCTTGTCGATGATCCGCGAGTCCTAGAGATTCAAATAACAAGCGGCGCCTCCCGTGATCTAACGCAGACAAACAACAAGCATACAATAAGTACTCATCTAATGCACAGGAAATCTCGAATAAAAGATCTAACCGGATAGTTCAACTTAAGAACCCCGTGGCAAAAGAATCGAGTCAAATAAAGCATCGAAAGTCGGAACTCAAGAGAGAACGACTCGGTGTAGCAATCTGAAATTAGGTCAAAATTTCACAGTAGCAAAACTCTGTGAAAGTAGGGTAGTCGAACGGCGTTTCACATTTAAACTCCAGGCGCTTGAATCACCTGATTCCGATAAACGAGCAAGAAATAAAACAGTTTTAAAAATCGGATCAGAAATCGAATCTGAAAAATAACGGATTAAATCCGATTTAAAAGAAAATGACGAACGATCTATATAACGGACGTTCATTAACAGAACTAATCCAACGAACACGTTCATTGAAACGAACGGGTCGGTGAACGTTCACTAAATAAGAAAACCGAAAAAAATAAAACCAATCTAGGTTTTTTTTTTAAAACCGAACTTCTTTTTTTTTTAAATAAAACCGGATCGGTTTATTGGGGAAACCGGATCGGATCGACGGGCGGCGGCTACCTCCGTGGTCGCCATGGGCTCGGCTGGGCTCCAGCTCGGCGAGGGGCGGGTGGCGGCCGGGGAGGGCGACGAGGGCGGCGAGGGCTCGGCGACGGCAAGGCCTCGACGGGCAAGGCAGCTGCTTGGGGCGGGCGGCGGGGCGATGTGAGGAGAGAGGGGAGCGGCGGGTTATAAAGGGGGGCGGCTTCCTTGGGAGGGGCGACAAGGCTGGTCGGAGCCGGACTCGAGGCGTGGCGGGCGGAGTCCAGACGGGCAAGGCAAGGCGAGGGAGAGGGAGGCGGTGGGCAGGGCCGGGCCTGGGCACGGCTGGTCACGGGCCTCGTCCAGAAGGGCGCGTTTTTTTAATAAAATTAAACCAAAACGAATTAAAAAAATATCAAACGAACTCCGATTTAAATAAAACAAATTTTCTCCGACTCCTAAAATGAGTCGAACAAAATGAACTTTTAAAACTGTAACATGCAAATAAATTTTAAAATGCTCATTTTGCCTAAGCAAAATAAATCTTCAAAACCAAATTTGATTTATTTATAATATCTTCATTTTTCCTAATTATTGGGAAAGTCATATTATTCCTCTCTTGAGATTTTTATAGGAAAACTTTTATGAAGATAATTAAATAAATCGAATGATCCTATTTCCAAAATTTGAGAAATCCCAAATATGAAAATAACGTAAACTTCCAACTCTCTCCGAGGGTCCTTGAGTTGCGTGAAATTTTCTAGGATCGGAAAATGCGAGAAAATATGATATGCATGATGATCTAATGTATAACATTCCAAATTGAAAATTTGGGATGTTACAGAAGGTATATCTTTAGATCTTGCAATCGAATATTTTTGTTTTTTGTTTTATCACTAGTTTAGTTTATAAAAGAAAACTACAAAAAAATGGAATTAAGGGTGCCTCATATGCTTCGTCTTTTTAATATCTTTCATGAAAATGATGGGAAGGAAAATTGTGCTCAAGTACTAGAAGAAGAATTACAAAGAATGCTTGGCACAATATATGTGAATGAAGAGCATAATTGCAATGTTGTTAGTATGAATTCTTTGAATACCCATGATGCTAATGATATGCAAAGCCACAAGCTTGGGGATGCTATGTTTGATGAAGATGATATTTTTAGTCCCCCAAGCTTTGATGAGCAAATTTACTATGATGAAAGCATGCCTCCTATATATGATGATTATTGTGATGACACGTATGCTTTAAATAATAATGATAACCATGAAACTTGTCATCTTGATCTAAATTTTCAATCACATGATAGTTATTTTGTTGAATTTGCTCACACTACTATTCATTAGAAGAAATTTTCTTATGTGGAGAGTAGTAAAATTTCCATGCAAGTAGATCATGAAAAGAATGCTTTATGTGCTGGTTATATGGTTGAATTCATTCATGATGCTACTGAAA
The DNA here is from genome assembly GCA_021605145.1 of Aegilops bicornis. NCBI lineage: Eukaryota > Viridiplantae > Streptophyta > Magnoliopsida > Poales > Poaceae > Aegilops > Aegilops bicornis. The sequence goes on from CM038675.1 coordinate 568,877,188, forward strand.
ATTATTATGAGAGAGGATCATATGCTTCTACATATTGCAATAATATCAAGTTTCCTCTCTATGTGTTGAAAATCTTGAAGATTTGCTTGTTTGACCTTCCTATGCTAGTTGTTTCATGTTCCCATAAGTTGTTTGCTCACAAAATCCCTATGCATAGGAAGTGTGTTAGACTTAAATGTGCTAGTCATATTCTTCATGATGCTCTCTTTATGTTTCAATTCTTATCTTTTATGTGAGCATCATTGAAATCACCATGCCTAGCTAGGGGCGTTAAACGATAGCGCTTGTTGGGAGGCAACCTAATTTTATTTTAGTTTCTTGATTTTTGGTTATTTTTAGTAATAAATAATCCATCTAGCTTCTGTTTGGATGTGGTTTTATGTTTTAATTAGTGTTTGTGCCAAGTAGAACCTTTGGGAAGACTTGGGTGAAGTCTTTATGATCATGCTGTAAAAAATAGAAACTTTAGCGCTCACGAGATTAGCTTCAACTTTTTACTGGAGAGTGCTATTTAGTTGATTATTTTTTCAAATGATTACTAGAAAAATTAATCAGAAACACCAATTTATTTTAGAATTTTTGGAGATCCATAAGTTTACGTTAGTTACAGATTACTACAGACTGTTCTGTTTTTGACAGATTCTGTTTTTCGTGTGTTGTTTGCTTATTTTGATGAATCTATAGCTAGTAAAATAGTTTATAAACCATAGAGAAGTTGTAATACAGTAGGTTTAACACCAATATAAATAAATAATGAGTTCATTACAGTACTACGAAGTGGTGTTTTGTTTTCTTTCGCTAACGGAGCTCACGAGTTTTCTGTTAAGTTTTGTGTTGTGAAGTTTTCAAGTTTTGGGTAAAGATTCGATGGACTATGGAATAAGGAGTGGCAAGAGCCTAAGCTTGTGGATGCCCAAGGCACCCCAAGGTAATATTCAAGGACAACCAAGAGCCTAAGCTTGGGGATGCCCCGGAAGGCATCCCCTCTTTCGTCTTCGTTCATCGGTAACTTTACTTGGAGCTATATTTTTATTCACCACATGATGTGTGTTTTGCTTGGAGCGTCATTTTATTTTATTTTCATTTGCTTGCTGTTGAAATAAAATACCAAGATCTGAAATTATTAAATGGGAGAGTCTTCACATAGTTGTATAATTATTCGACTACTCATTTGATCTTCACTTATATCTTTCGGAGTAGTTTGTCGTTTGCTCTAGTGCTTCACTTATATCTTTTAGAGCACGGTGGTGGTTTTATTTTGAAGAAATAGATGAATTCTCATGCTTCACTTATATTATTTTGAGAGTCTTAAACAGCATGGTAATTTTCTTAATCCTAATATGCTAGGTATTCAAGAATAATAAAAACTTTCTTATGCGTGTGTTGAATACTAAGAGAAGTTTGATGCTTGATGATTGTTTTGAGATATGGAGGTAGTGATATTAAAGTCGTGCTAGTTGAGTAGTTGTGAATTGAGAAATGCTTGTGTTGAAGTTTGCAAGTCCCGTAGCATGCACGTATGGTAAACGTTATGTAACAAATTTGAAACATGAGGTGTTCTTTGATTGTCCTCCTTATGAGTGGCGGTCGGGACGAATGCGATGGTCTTTTCCTACCAATCTATCCCCCTAGGAGCATGCGCGTAATGCTTGGTTTTTGATGGCTTATAGATTTTTGCAATAAGTATGTGAGTTCTTTATGACTAATGTTGAGTCCATGGATTATACGCACTCTCACCCTTCCATCATTGCTAGCCTCTTGATGCAGTGCATTGCCCTTTCTCACATTGAGAGTTGGTGCAAACTTCACGGTGCATCCAAACCCCGTGATATGATACGCTCTTTCACACATAAACCTCCTTATATCTTCCTCAAAACATCCACCATACCTACCTACTATGGCATTTCCATAGCCATTCCGAGATATATTGCCATGCAACTTTCCACCATTCCGTTTATCATGACACATTCATCATTGTCATATTGCTAGCATGATCATGTAGTTGACATAGTAGCCGTGGCAAAGCCACCGTTCATAATTCTTTCATACATGTCACTCTTGGTTCGTTGCATATCCCAAAGACATCACGGAGGCATTCATATAGAGTCATACTTTGTTCTAGTATCAAGTTGTAATCATTGAGTTGTAAATAAATAGAAGTGTGATGATCATCATTTTCTAGAGCATTGTCCCAAGTGAGGAATAAAAAAAAAGAGAAAGGCCATAAAAAAGAGAAGGCCCAAAAAAATGAGAGAAAAAGAGAGAAGGGACAATGCTACTATCCTTTGCCACACTTGTGCTTCAAAGTAGCACCATAATCTTCATGATAGAGAGTCTCTTGTTTTGTCACTTTCATATACTAGTGGGAATTTTTCATTGTAGAACTTGTCTTGTATATTCCAACAATGGGCCTCCTCAAGTGCCCTAGGTCTTCGTGAGCAAGCAAGTTGGATGCACACCCACTTAGTTTCATTTGTTGAGCGTTCATACATTTATAGCTCTAGTGCATCCGTTGCATGGCAATCCCTACTCCTCGCATCAACATCAATCGATGGGCATCTCCATAGCTCATTGATTAGCCTCGTTGATGTGAGACTTTCTCCTTTTTGTCTTCTCCACATAACCCCCATCATCATATTCTATTCCACTCATAGTGCTATTTCCATGGCTCACGCTCATATATTGTGTGAAAGTTTATAGGTTTGAGATTACTAAAGTATGAAACAATTGCTTGGCTTGTCATCGGGGTTCTGCATGATGAGAGCATTCTTGTGTGACGAAAATGGTGCATGACTAAACTATATGATTTTGTAGGGATGAACTTTCTTTGGCCATGTTATTTTGAGAAGACATAATTGCTTAGTTAGTATGCTTGAAGTATTATTATCTTTATGTCAATATGAACTTTTGTCTTGAATCTTTCGGATCTGAATATTCATACCACAAGTAAGAAGAATTACACTGAAATTATGCCAAGTAGCATTCCACATCAAAAATTCTGTTTTTATCATTTACCTACTCGAGGAAGAGCGGGAATTAAGCTTGGGGATGCTGATACGTCTCCAACGTATCTATAATTTTTTATTGTTCCATGCTATTATATTATCTATTTTGGACATTATTGGGCTTTATTATCCACTTTTATATTACTTTTGGGACTAACCTATTGACCCACAGCCCAGTGTCAGTTCCTGTTTTTTCCCTTGTTTCAGTGTTTCAAAGAAAAGGAATATCAAACGGAGTCGAAACGGAATGAAACCAACTGGAGAAGTTATTTTTGGAAGGAAAGCTACCCGAAAGACTTGGAGTGCACGTCAGGAAAGAGACAAGGGAGCCACGAGGTAGGGGGCGCGCCCACCCTCCTAGGGCACGCCCTCCACCCTCGTGGGCCCCTCGTGGCTCCTCTGACGTACGTCTTCCGCCTATATATATCCATACACCCTAAAAACTTCTGGGAACATAATAGATCGGGAGTTCCGCCGCCGCAAGCCTCTGTAGCCACCAAAAACCAATCGGGACCCTGTTCAAGACCTCACGGAGGGGATCCTCACCGTGGCCATCTTCATCATCCCGGCTCTCCATGAACAGGAGGGAGTAGTTCACCCTCGGGGCTGAGGGTATGTACCAGTAGCTATGTGTTTGATCTCTCTCTCTCTCTCTCTCTCTCTCTCTCTCTCTCTCGTGTTCTTGATTTGGCACGATATTGATGTATCGCGAGCTTTGCTATTATAGTTGGATCTTATGTTTCTTCTCCCCCTCTACTCTCTTGTAATGGATTGAGTTTTCCCTTTGAAGTTATCTTATCGGATTGAGTCTTTAATGATTTGAGAACACTTGATGTATGCCTTGTCGTGCGTATCTGTGGTGACAATGGGATACCACGTGATTCACTTGATGTATGTTTTGGTGATCAACTTGCGGGTTCCGCCCATGAACCTATGCATAGGGGTTGGCACACATTTTCGTCTTGATTCTCTGGTAGAAACTTTGGGGCACTCTTTGAGGTTCTATGTGTTGGTTGAATAGATGAATCTGAGATTGTGTGATGCATATCGTATAATCATACCCATGGATACTTGAGGTGACATTGGAGTATCTAGGTGGCATTAGGGTTTTGGTTTATTTGTGTCTTAAGGTGTTATTCTAGTACGAACTCTAGGGCTGTTTGTGACACTTATAGGAATAGCCCAACGGATTGATTGGAAAGAATAACTTTGAGGTGGTTTCGCATCTACCATAATCTCTTCGTTTGTTCTCCGCTACTAGTGACTTTGGAGTGACTCTTTGTTGCATGTTGAGGGATAGTTATATGATCCAGTTATGTTATTATTGTTGAGAGAACTTGCACTGGTGAAAGTATGAACCCTAGGCCTTGTTTCATAACATTGCAATATCGTTTGTGCTCACTTTTATCATTAGTTACCTTGTTGTTTTTATATTTTCAGATTACAAAAACCGTTATCTACCATCCATATTGCACTTGTATCACCATCTCTTCGCCGAACTAGTGCACCTATACAAGTTACCATTGTATTGGGTGTGTTGGGGACACAAGAGACTCTTTGTTATTTGGTTGCAGGGTTGTTTGAGAGAGACCATCTTCATCCCTCGCCTCCACGGATTGATAAACCTTAGGTCATCCACTTGAGGGTAATTTGCTACTGTCCTACAAACCTCTGCACTTGGAGGCCCAACAACGTCTACAAGAAGAAGGTTGTGTAGTAGACATCAAGTCTTAGCACGAAGAACTGTCACAACGGTGCATACTCAGGGAGAACACTTATACCTTGAAATTTTAGTAAGGGATCATCTTATAAAGCTACTGTCGTACTGAGCAAAATAAGATGCATAAAAGATAAACATCACATGCAATCAAAATATGTGACATGATATGGTCATCATCATCTTGTGCCTTTGATCTCCATCTCCAAAGTACCATTATGATCTCCATCGTCACCGGCATGACACCATGATCTCCATCATCTTGATCTTTATCAACGTGTCGTCACATGGTCGTCTCGCCAACTATTGCTTTTGCAACTATTGCTATCGCATAGCGATAAAGTAAAGCAATTATATGGCACTTGCATCTTATGCAATAAAGAGACAACAATAAGGCTCCTGTTAGTTGCCAATAGCTTTAACAAAACATGATCATCTCATACAACAATTTATATCTCATCACGTCTTGACCATATCACATCACAACATGCCCTGCAAAAACAAGTTAGACGTCCTCTACTTTATTGTTGCAAGTTTTACTTGGCTGCTACGGGCTTAGCAAAAACCGTTCTTACCTACGCATCAAAACCACAATGATTTTTCGTCAAGTGTGTTGTTTTAACCTTCAACAAGGATCGGGCGTAGTCAAACTCGATTCAACTAAAGTTGGAGAAACTGACACCCACTAGCCACCTGTGTGCGAAGCATGGCGGTAGAACCAGTCTCATGAAAGCGGTAATGTAATGTCGGTCTGGGCCGCTTCATCCAACAATATCGCCGAATCAAAGTATGGCATGCTGGTAAGCAGTATGAATATTATCGCCCACAACTCTTTGTGTTCTACTCATGCATATAACATCTACGCATAGACCTGGCTCGGATTCCACTGTTGGGGAACGCAATAATTTCAAAAAATTCCTACGATCACACAAGATCTATCTAGGTGATGCATAGCAACGAGCGGGGAGAGTGTGTCCACGTACCCTCGTAGACCGAAAGCGGAAGCGTTATATCAACGCAGTTGATGTAGTCGTACGTCTTCACGATCCGACCGATCCTAGTACCGAACGTACAGCACCTCCGTGTTTAGCACACGTTCAGCTCGATGATGTCCCACTCTTGATCCAGTTGAGGCCGAGGGAGAGTTCCATCAGCACAACGGCGTGGCGACGGTGATGATAAAGTTACCGGCGCAGGGCTTCGCCTAAGCACTACGACGATATGACCGAGGTGTGTAACTGTGGAGGGGGGCACCGCACACGGCTAAAAGATCAACTTGTGTGTCTCAGGGTGCCCCCTTGGCCACGTATATAAAGGAGGGAGGAGGAGGAGGCCGGACTAGGAGGGGCGCGCCTATAGGGGGAGTCCAACTAGGATTCCCAATCCTAGTTGAAGTCCCCTTCCTTTTTCAAGAGGGGAGAGAGGGAAGGAGTAGGAGAGGGAGAAGGAAAGAGAGGGGGACTCCGCCCCCTCCCTAGTCCAATTCGGACTTGACATGGGGGGTGCGCAGCCACCCCTTGAGGCCCACTACTTCCCTCGGCGAATTCCTGTAACTCTCCGGTACTCGGAAAAATACCCGAATCACTCGGAGCCTTTCCGATGTCCGAATATAGCCTTCCAATATACCAATCTTTACCTCTCGACCATTTCGAGACTCCTCGTCATGTCCGTGATCTCATCCGGGACTCCGAACAAACTTCGGTCATCAAATCACATAACTCATAATACAAATCGTCATCGAACGTTAAGCGTCACGGACCCTCACGGTCGAGAACTATGTAGACATGACCGAGACTCATCTCCAAACAATAACCAATAGCGGAACCTGGATGCTCATATTGGCTCCTACATATTCTACGAAGATCTTTATCGGTCAAACCGCATAACAACATACGTTGTTCCCTTTGTCATCGGTATGTTACTTGCCCGAGATTCGATCGTCGGTATCACCATACCTAGTTCAATATCATTAATGGCAAGTCTCTTTACTCGTTCTGTAATGCATCATCCCGCAACTAACTCATTAGTCACATTGCTTGCAAGGCTTATAGTGATGTGCATTACCGAGAGGGCCCAGAGATACCTCTCCGATACACGGAGTGACAAATCCTAATCTCGATATATGCCAACCCAAAAAACACCTTCGGAGACACCTGTAGAGCATCTTTATAATCACCCAGTTATGTTGTGACGTTTGATAGCACACAAGGTGTTCCTCCGGTATTCGGGAGTTGCGTAATCTCATAGTCAGAGGAACATGTATAAGTCATGAAGAAAGCAATAGCAATAAACTAAACGATCATAGTGCTAAGCTAACAAATGGGTCTTGTCCATCACATCATTCTCTAATGATGTGATCCCGTTGATCAAATGACAACACGTGTCTATGGCTAGGAAACTTAACCATCTTTGATTAACGAGCTAGTCAACTAGAGGCATACTAGGGACACTCTGTTTGTCTATGTATTCAAACATGTACTAAATTTCCGGGTAATACAATTCTGGCATGAATAATAAACACTTATCATGATATAAGGAAATATAAATAACAACTTTATTATTGCCTGTAGGGCATATTTCCTTCACGAATAGCGCAACATCGTCGACATAGATAGACACCCTTTGCCAAGCTGAGATACCTCTGTAAGCGGATAGCACTCTCTGTTCCAGCGCCTTGCCGAAGATCATGGTTAGGACATCCATAGCAATCACGAAGAGGAGTGGCGAGACGGGGTCACCTTGCCGAAGACCACAAGCATGTGCAATGCTTCTTCCCGGCACGCCATTAACCAGGATCTTAGTAGTTGCAGATTGGAGCAAGATCGAGACCCACCGGATCCATTTGTTGCCAAACCCTTTAGCTCTCAAGACCTCAAAGAGGAAAGGCCAAGAGAGAGAGAGTCGAATGCTCTCGATATGTCGAGTTTTAGAAAGACTCCTTTACTTCTCCTCAACGCAATCTTCCTGGCCACTTGCCGAACCAAGAGAAAATTATCATGTAGATTTCTTCCTTTGATGAAAGTCGACTGGTTGATGGTGACCAAGTCCTTCATGCTCGGGCGCACTCTGGTGGCAAGAAGCTTCGTGAATATTTTGGCCATGCTGTGCGGCAAGCTAATAGGACGATAGTCTCCCACTCTATCTGCATCCGGTTTCTTCGGCAGTAGCACAATCAGAGCACGGTTCAGCTTGGAGAAACCACGACCATCTCCCACATAAATCTTGAGCAAGACTGCCATAATGTCATGTTTGATGATTGGCCAGGCTTTTTGGTAGAAAGCACCAATGAATCCATCGGGTCCGGGGGCTCTGTCCGGGTGAAGCTCTTTGATGACTGCCCAAACCTCCTCTTCAGTAAAGATGGCCTCAAGATCTTCTAGTTTTACTGGTTCCATGCCAAGATAGTTAAGGTCCAGAGTGAACTGCCTTGCATGCGTCGTGCCAATGATGTCCTGATAAGTTTCAGAAAAAACTTGCTCCATACGATCCGGATTCGTGATCACCTCGTCTCCATGCTTGATCAGCGGTATAAAGTTCTTCGCTCTCCTCCCATTAGCGAAGGCCTGGAAGAACTTGGTATTGGCATCCCCTTCTTTAAGCCATCTATATCTTGACCGCTGCCTGTCAATGGTTCGTTGCAAGGAGGCCAATCCGAGCAGCGCTATTTTAAGAGAGTTTCTGAGCCAGCGTTCAAGCTCCGTGAGCTGCCTTTGCTCCATGTCCTTGTCGAACCTAAAGACAATCCAATTAGCCACTGCCATTTGCAACTTGATGTTGCCAGTCTTGCGTTGTCCCCAAGCTTGAAGGGCAACAACGGTGTTACGGAACATCTTATTAAGCCTCTGGAAAGGGTCTGTAATCCGTTCATCACAAGTCCAAGCCTCCCGCACGACCTCCTCGAAGCCTTCAAACTTAAGCCAAAACATCTCAAACCTGAACCTCTTCTTATGGTAGAAGGGGGCATTGGTAGTTAGATGAAGTGGTGCGTGATCAGAGATCCCAGTGGACAAGGCCTGCAAAAGGTTGTCCGTGTGATCCAGCTCCCAATCCACGGAGACCAACACACGATCAATCTTGGTAAGCGTGGGCCTCTCCCTCTCACTGGACCACGTGAATCGTCTCCCATGCATGTATAGCTCCTTGAGCTCATGCTCGTCCACGAGCCGTCTAAATTTGTTCATCATGCCTCTGTTGAGATTGTTGTTGCTTTTTTCCGAAGATCTGAGGATCATGTTAAAGTCTCCTAAAATCATCCAAGCTCCCGGACAAGTTGCTCTTCTAGCCGACAAGTCCTCAAGAAACTTGGTCTTGAGCTCATCGCCTTGTGGTGCGTAGACCACCGAGATCCACCATGGTGCGCTTCCTTTAGGTTGCACCCAACCTGTCAGGAAGTTAGCATCGTTCTGCACCCCCACCACATCCACCACAGTGGAGTCCCAAGCCAGCAGGATACCTCCTCGAGTTTCCTCCGAAGGCACGTAAGCAAAACCGTCAAAGGACGGCCCTAGACATTGCATAATAGTGTACTTATCGATTACATCCAATTTCGTTTCTTGCAAGCAAACTAAGCTAATCTTGACAGTATCAATGTACTCCTTGACCGCCTTTCTCTTGGCCGGGTTGTTAAGGCCTCGAACATTCCAAAAAATGAGTGCGGGGCTTAAATCCATGACAAAGTAAGCCGCCCACTCCTACACTTCACGCGTGAAGCTTATATGGCCTCAACGCTTCTCGCCATGCTTGCCTCCGTGTCATGCATCGGAACTGTCTTGCCGAACAAGGCCGCAATCACTCTCGCGTCGCTTTCAAGGGGAGTCGAATAAGTCCTTGAGCTCAAGGTGGGTAACTTATCGAACAGGCGCAGCCGTCTGTGACGCATACCTCGATGGCGCGGTCCAGCCATGGCCGCGGCGGCTGCAACTCCCACTCCCGCCTGCACGCCGACGTACCTATACTTACACGAACATGAGTCGCAGGTTGCAAGGAAGAGCAGGATTCTCACGTTCACGGAGTTATCGTGTACGGCGGGCGGCGATCAGGGTCCATGGACTTGCAGCTGTTGCTGGTCTGGACCGTATAGTGACTGATTTTTTTACTGAATTTCCTGTGTCTTGTCCGAATGCAGGGGTTATCTGCATGTGGGTACTTGAGGTGGAAAGATAGAGTGGAAGGGGAGATCAAGGATGGTGGTACACAAGCTTGCAGATGACAACTTGTAGTTGCGGAATTCATACATTGTTAAAGAGAAGAAAATCTGTAGGATGAAGCAAGACAAGAATGTCATTAGTAAAAAGCAACAAGAGCAGAACAAAAGAAGGGAAAGAAGAGACATCATACTAGTGTCAGTTGTATGCTCTTGGGCAGTTCTCAGATGCTATAGTGGCATTTCTCACTAGAGGCTTTGTGTGATCTTGTGATTGATCCACATATGGTAGAACCTCAGACATCTGCTTGATGAATGTATCTTGCTTTGTGAACATGTCATTAATGGAATTAGTCTCGATTATGAATGGAAAATGAAAATTTGCAGATATGTTCGAATCCAAAGATAAGCTATAATTTTTATTTTTATTTTTGCAAATTTTCCAGAACGCATAAACTGGAATTTTGACAGAATGCAAACCGAATTTTGTCAAAATGCATTGCCGATTATAACCCGACTAATCGATGTACAAATAAGCTGGAATTGTAGCAGATTCAGTAGTTTTAGTAACATTTTGTTTGCAGAATCAGTAAATTCAACGTGACCAAATGAGCAAATTGAGTAGATAGATTCAGTATAATCCACATAAGTGAGCAAATATCGAAACATGTAATAAGGTTCAGCAGCCAAATAGCAAAACGTGACAAGCCTACAAGGTACAAGAGCTAAATAGCCAAACATGTAATAAGGTCATTACATCACTAGTTCATTCATGAAGTACTTGAGCACACAAATTTATTAACTAGTACAAAGGACCTATTCTTCAAAGTTGAAAATGTGGTGCATGTTGAGATAGTGGTATTTCTTCAACACTGCATTCGTGTCGTGGATGAATGCATTAGTTGTTTCTCAAGTGATGGCTCCATCAGGCCAAATAGGTTGTATAGACCCTGTCCAAGAAAGGTGGCAGCTCCATTTCCTCCTCTGCCCCTTGCACCTTCTCTTCCTCCTCTCCCCCTTGCACCTCTTCTTCCTCCTCCCCTTCCCCTTGCACCTCCTCCTCCACCTCCTCTGCCTGTTGCATTTGAATTTTGTTTATGTCTCTTATTTCCTCTGCCAGCATTTGAACTTGTGCCTGTCTCATCTATTTGTTCTTCCGATGCTCTTCCTACTCCTCTTCCTCCTCTTCCTCTTGCCCTGCCTCTGCCTCTTGCTGCACCTCTAACAGTGTTGGTTGCTGTTGTAGTTGTCCTTCTCTGAGGAATGGAGTCCCTGGCATCGACTACAAAGGTTGATTCTTCTGGCAATGGGCCAGGTGCAATGTAGCTGCTTACATATGCTCTCTCCTGTGTTAAACAACATTAGTAACTGATAATATACTCTTACAACATGTATTCTAAAAAATAAAGAGTAATAACCTCATGACCCATATTGTACACCATGCTTCCTTTGCAATTGATTGGGTCCAACCTTGGGTTCACTCTATGCGGCATTATATCCTGCAATTTGCTTTATATTAGAAGAAACAATTCCTTTGCAATCACAAACAAAGGAGAAATAGTACACTGAAGAACATGTAGAATAACACCTTAATACACAAATCAACCAAAACCCTAATGTCACCTAGATACTCCATTGTCACCTCAAGTATCCGTGGGCATGATTATACGATATGCATCACACAATCTCAGATTCATCCAACCAACACAAAGTACTTCAAAGAGTGCCCCAAAGTTTCTACCGAGAGTCAAGAAAACGTGTGCCAACCCCTATGCATAGGTTCATGGCGGAACCCGCAAGTTGGTCACCAAAACATACATCAAGTGGCACGTGATATCCCATTGTCACCACAGATAAACACAAAGAAGACATACATCAAGTGTTCTCATCATAAAGACTCAATCCAATAAGATAACTTCAGGAGGGAAACTCAATTCATCACAAGAGAGTAGAGGGGGAGAAACATCATAAGATCCAACTATAATAGCAAAGCTCGCGATACATCAAGATCGTGCCATAGAGGGAACACGAGAGAGAACACAAGAGAGAGAGAGATCAAACACATAGCTACTGGTACATACCCTCAGCCCCGAGGGTGAACTACTCCCTCCTAGTCATGGATAGCGTCGGGATGATGAAGATGGCCACTGGTGATGGGTTCCCCCTCCAGGTGCCTAATGGGCTCCCGAGAGGTTTTTGGTGGCTACAGAGGCTTGCGGCGGCGGAACTCCTGATCTATCTTCTGTTCTAGAAGTTTTACGATACGTAGGTATATATGGGTGCAGGGGGTACGTCGGTGGAGCTACGAGGGCCCCACGAGGCAGGGGGCGCACCCTAGGGGGGTGGGCGCGCCCCCACCCTCGTGAGCACCTCCCGTATCTCTTGACGTAGAGTCCAAGTCTATCCGGCGGCTTTCCTTCCAAAAATAACTTCTCCAGTTGATTTCGTTCCGTTTCGACTCCGTTTGATCTTCCTTTTCTTGAAACACTAAAATAGGCATAAAACAGCAAATCTGGGTTGGGCCTCCGGTTAATAGGTTAGTCCCAAAAGTAATATAAAAGTGGAAAATAAAGACAATATTGCCCAAAACAGTAGATAATATAGCATGGAGAAATCAAAAATTATAGATACGTTGGAGACGTATCAAGCATCCCCAAGCTTAATTCACCTTTCGTCGTCGAGTAGGTAAATGATAAAAAGATAATTTTTGATGCGGAGTGCTACTTGGCATAATTTCAATGTAAATCTTCTTAATTGTGGTATGAATATTCAGATCCATAAGATTCAAGACAAAAGTTCATATTGACATAAAAATAATAATACTTCAAGCATACTAACAAAGCAATTATGTCTTCTCAAAATAACATGGCCAAAGAAAGTTATCCCTACAAAGTCATATAGTCTGGCTATGCTCCATCTTCCCCACACAAAATATTTAAATCATGCACAACCCCGATGACAAGCCAAGCAATTGTTTCATACTTTTGACATTCTCAAAACTTCTTCAATCTTCACGCAATACATGAGCGTGAGCCATGGACATAGCACTATAGGTGGAATAGAATGGTGGTTGTGGAGAAGACAAAAAGGAGAAGATAGTCTCACATCAACTAGGCGTATCAACGAGCTATGGAGATGCCCATCAATAGATATCAATGTGAGTGAGTAGGGATTGCCATGCAACGGATGCACTAGAGATATAAGTATGTGAAAGCTCAACAAAAGAAACTAAGTGGGTGTGCATCCAACTCACTTGCTCAAGAAGACCTAGGGAATTTTGAGGAAGCCCATCATTGGAATATACAAGCCAAGTTCTATAATGAAAAATTCCCACTAGTATATGAAAGTGACAACATAGGAGACTCTCTATCATGAAGATCATGGTGCTACTTTGAAGCACAAGTGTGGTAAAAGGATAGTAACATTGTCCCTTCTCTCTTTTTCTCTCATTTTTTATTTTTTTATTTGGGCCTTTTCTTTTTTTATGGTCTCTTTTTTTCTCTTTTTTTTAATTTTTCGTCCGGAGACTCATCCCGACTTGTGGGGGAATCATAGTCTCCATCATCCTTTCCTCACTGGGACAATGCTCTAATAATGATGATCATCACACTTTTATTTTCTTACAACTCAACAATTACAACTCAATACTTAGAAAAAAATATGACTCTATATGAATGCCTCCGGTGGTGCACCGGGATATGCAATGAATCAAGAGTGACATGTATGAAAGAATTATGAACGGTGGCTTTGCCACAAATACGATGTCAACTACATGATCATGCTAAGCAATATGACAATGATGGAGCGTGTCATAATAAATGGAACGGCGGAAAGTTGCATGGCAATATATCTCGGAATGGCTATGGAAATGCCATGATAGGTAGGTATGGTGGCTGTTTTGAGGAAGGATATGATGGGTGTATGATACCGGCGAAAGGTGCACGGTATTAGAGAGGCTAGCAATGGTGGAAGGATGGGAAAAAGTGCGTATAATCCATGGACTCAACATTAGTCATAAAGAACTCATATACTTATTGCAAAAATCTAGAAGTTATCAAAGCAAAGTATTACGCTGCATGCTCCTAGGGGATAGATTGGTAGGAAAATACCATCGCTCGTCCCCGACCGCCACTCAGAAGGAAGACAATCAATAAATAAATTATGCTCCGACTTCATCACATAACGGTTCACCATACGTGCATGCTACGGGAATCACAAACTTTAACACAAGTATTTCTCAAATTCACAACTACTCAACTAGAATGACTCTAATATCACCATCTTCATATCTCAAAACAATTATCAAGCATCAAACTTCTCTTAGTATTCACTCATAAGAATTCTTACAAATATTGTATGCTTAGCATATTAGGATTATTTAAGCAAATTACCATGCTATTTAAGACTCTCAAAATAATATAAGTGAAGCATGAGAGTTCATCTATTTCTTCAAAATAAAACTACCACCATGCTCTAAAAGATATAAGTGATGCACTAGAGCAAATGACAAACTACTCCGAAAGATATAAGTGAAGATCAATGAGTAGTCGAATAATTGTGCAACTATGTGAAGACTCTTTAACATTAAGGAGTTTCAGATCTTGGTATTGTATTCAAACAGCAAGCCAAACAAAATAAAATGACAATGCAAGGATAGCACAACTCATGTGAAGAAGCAAAAACTTAGGCTCAACCGATACTAACCGATAGTTGTTGAAGAAGAAAGGTGAGATGCATACCGGGGCATCCCCAAGCTTAGATGCTTGAGACTTCTTGAAATATTATCTTGGGGTGCCTTGTGCATCCCCAAGCTTAAACTTTTGTGTCTCCTTAATTCCTCTCATATCATGGTTTCTCTTTTTATCAAAAGCTTCATTCACAACAAACTCAACAAGAACTCGTGAGATAGGTTAGTATAAACCAATGCAATACCTTATCATTTCCTACTGTAACAAATCACTAAAATTATTATTCAACATTTCATACTAAATGCCTCTGCATATTTAATACTCCTATCCTCAAATAGAATCATTAAACAAGCAAAAATATGCAAACAATGCAAACAATGCAAACATAACAGCAATCTGCCAAAACAGTAGTCTGTGAAGAATGCAAGAGTATCAATACTTCCCTAACTCCAAAAACTATGACCTAAATTCCCAATGTAATAAATTTATCAGATCTCAATATGCAAAAAGATTCAACATTATACCACTCTCTGACTTTTCTAGGGAATTTTTGCAACATTGATAAACTTTCTGTTTTCAAACAGCAATATGTATACTAGCAAAATAAGCATGGCAAAGGCTATCCTTGACTTTTTTATTGAAACTAAAGATGCAAAACATTAATCTAAATAACAGCAAGCAAATACTAGCAAAATAAATTGACGCTCCAAGCAAAACACATATCATGTGGTGAATAAAAATATAGCTCCAAGTAAAGTTACCGATGAAAGAAGACGAAAGAGGGGATGCCATACGGGGCATCCCCAATCTTAGGCTCTTGGCTGTCCTTGAATATTACCTTGGGGTGCCTTGGGAATACCCAATCTTAGGCTCTTGCCACTCCTTATTCCATAGTCCATCGAATCTTTACCCAAAACTTGAAAACTTCACAACACAAAACTTAACAGAAAATCTCGTGAGCTCCGTTAGCGAAAGAAAACAAAACACCACTTCAAGGTACTGTAATGAACTCATTATTTATTTATATTGGTGTAAAACCTACTGTATTCCAACTTCTCTATGGTTTATAAACTATTTTTCTATCCATAGATTCATCAAAATAAGCAAACAACACACGAAAAACAGAATCTGTCAAAAACAGAACAGTCTGTAGTAATCTGTATCAAACGCATACTTCTGGAACTCCAAAAATTCTAAAATAAATTGGTGGATCTGAGGCATTTTTCTAGTAATCATCTGCAAAAAGAATCAACTAAATATCACTCTCTAGTAAAAAGTTTTAGCTAATCTCGTGAGCGCTAAAGTTTCTGTTTTTTACAGTATGATCATAAAGACTTCACCCAAGTCTTCCCAAAGGTTCTACTTGGCACAAACACTAATTAAAACATAAAACCACATCTAAACAGAAGCTATATGGATTATTTATTCCTAAACAGGACCAAAAAGCAAGAAACTAAAATAAAATTGGGTTGCCTCCCAACAAGCGCTATCGTTTAACGCCCCTAGCTAGGCATGATGATTTCAATGATGCTCGCATAAAAGATAAGAATTGAAACATAAAGAGAGCATCATGAAGAATATGACTAGCGCATTTAAGTCTAACCCACTTCCTATGCATAGGGATTTTGTGAGCAAACAACTTATGGGAACAATAATCAACTAGCATAGGAAGGCAAAACAAGCATAACTTCAAAACTTTAAGCACATAGAGAGGAAACTTGATATTATTGCAATAAGTAGAAGCATATGATCCTCTCTCATAATAATTTTCAGTAGCATCATGAATGAATTCAACAATATAACCAGCACCTAAAGCATTCTTTTCATGATCTACAAGCATAGAAATTTTACTACTCTCCACATAAGCAAAATTCTTCTCTTGAATAGTAGTGGGAGCAAACTCAACAAAACAACTATCATATGATTGAAAATTAAGATCAAGATGACAAGTTTCATGGTTATCATTATTCTTTAAAGCATACGTGTCATCACAATAATCATCATAGATAGGAGGCATGCTTTCATCATAGTGAATTTGCACATCAAAGCTTGGGGGATAAAAAATATCTTCTTCATCAAACATAGCATCCCCAAGCTTGTGGCTTTGCATATCATTATCATCATGGGTATTAAAAGAATTCATACTAACAACATTGCAATCATGCTCATCATAAAAAGATCTAGTACCAAACATTTTAATGCATTCTTATTCTAGCAATTTAGCACAATTTTCCTTTCCATCATTCTCACGAAAGATATTAAAAAGATAAAGCATATGAGGTAAACTCAATTCCATTTTTTGTAGTTTTCTTTTATAGACTAAACTAGTGATAAAACAAGAAACTAAAAGATTCAATTGCAAGATCTAAAGATATACCTTCAAGCACTAACCTCCCCTGCAACGGCGCCAGAAAAGAGCTTAGTTGACGGGGTGTGAGTGAGTGCCCTTTACCTAGCCTCCCCGGCAATGGCGCCAGAAAAGAGCTCGATGTCTACTACGCAACCTTCTTCTTGTAGACATTGTTGGGCCTGCAAGTGCACAGGTTTGTAGGACAGTAGAAAATTTCCCTCAAGTGGATGACCTAAAATTTATCAATCTGTAGGAGGCGTAGGATGAAGATGGTCTCTCTCAAGCAACCCTGCAACCAAATAACAAAGAGTCTCTTGTGTCCCCAACACACCAAATACAATGGTAAATTGTATAGGTGCACTAGTTCGGCGAAGAGATAGTGATACACGTGCAATACGGATAGTAGATAAAGGTATTTGTAATCTGAAATAATAAAAACAGCAAGGTAACAAGTGATAAACGTGAGCGTAAACGGTATTGCAATGATAGGAAACAAGGCCTAGGGTTCATACTTTCACTAGTGCAAGTTCTCTCAACAATAATAACATAGATAGATCATATAACAATCCCTCAACATGCAACAAAGAGTCACTCCAAAGCCACTAATAGCGGAGAACAAACGTAGAGATTATGGTAGGTTACGAAACCATCTCAAAGTTATTCTTTCGGATCGATCTATTAAAGAGTTCGTACAAGAATAACACCTTAAGACACAAATCAACCAAAACCCTAATGTCACCTAGATACTCCATTGTCACCTCAAGTATCTGTGGGCATGATTATACGATATGCATCACACAATCTCAGATTCATCCAACAAACACAAAGTACTTCAAAGAGTGCCCCAAAGTTTCTACCGGAGAGTCAAGAAAACGTGTGCCAACCCCTATGCATAGGTTCATGGGCGGAACCCGCAAGTTGTTCACCAAAACATACATCAAGTGGCACGTGATATCCCATTGTCACCACAGATAAACACGGCAAGACATACATCAAGTGTTCTCATCATAAAGACTCAATCCAATAAGATAACTTCAGAGGGGAAACTCAATTCATCACAAGAGAGTAGAGGGGGAGAAACATCATAAGATCCAACTATAATAGCAAAGCTCGCGATACATCAAGATCGTGCCATAGAGGGAACACGAGAGAGAACACGAGAGAGAGAGATCAAACACATAGCTACTGGTACATACCCTCAGCCCCGAGGGTGAACTACTCCCTCCTCGTCATGGATAGCGCCGAGATGATGAAGATGGCCACCGGTGATGGGTTCCCCCTCCGGCAGGGTGCCGGAACAGGCTCCCGAGAGGTTTTTGGTGGCTACAGAGGCTTGCGGCGGTGGAACTCCCGATCTATCTTCTGTTCTGGAAGTTTTACGATACGTAGGTATATATGGGTGCAGGGGGTACGTCGGTGGAGCTACGGGGGCCCCACGAGGCAGGGGGCGCGCCCCCCACCCTTGTGAGCACCTCCCGTATATCCTGACGTAGAGTCCAAGTCTATCCGGTGGCTTTCTTTCCAAAAATAACTTCTCCAGTTGATTTCGTTCCATTTCGACTCCGTTTGATATTCCTTTTCTTCGAAACACTGAAATAGGCATAAAACAGCAAATCTGAAATTTGGGCCTCCGGTTAATAGGTTAGTCCCAAAACTAATATAAAAGTGGAAAATAAAGCCCAATATTGCCCAAAACAGTAGATAATATAGCATGGAGCAATCAAAAATTATAGATACGTTGGAGACGTATCATCCACTTCCAAGGAGCTGCTCCGACGATCGCCTCGTCTATCGTG
The DNA here is from genome assembly GCA_021605145.1 of Aegilops bicornis. NCBI lineage: Eukaryota > Viridiplantae > Streptophyta > Magnoliopsida > Poales > Poaceae > Aegilops > Aegilops bicornis. The sequence continues at coordinate 568,895,887 of CM038675.1, forward strand.
GCTGCTCCATCCCCGCAGCGCCGCCTTAACCTGCTCCACCAGAACCGCAGCATCCTCACCGACTCCTCGAACGAAGCCGAGGCCTACTCGGCGCCACCAAAGAGGTTGTACACTCATCGCATCGCACCTTCTCCTTAACTCGACCTCCCGGCGCCGACGGTGCTCCATCCCGCACCCCCATGGAGCGGCTACCTTGAAGCAGGCGCTGCGGGCGACATCTCCACGGCGGCTCTCCCCCAGTGTGAGGCCCCTTCGGCGGCAGCGGCCATACCAGCCGGATCTGCTGCTGCTGCTGCTCCGGCTCTCGCTCGCTTTCATACTGCTGCTACTACAGATCTCGCCGCTTGCCCACTTTGCTGCTCGACTCTCGCTTCGCTTCATTCTTCTTCTGCTCTCTCCCCTCGCTCATGATGTCTTTGCTCTGCTCGATTTAACTACACTTGATCGATTGAATCGACTTTTGGGTCACTCGATTTTCGAGGGGTGGGGGTCGCCGAGTTAAGGAAGAACCACCAGCGGCGAGGGGGCTCAGGAGAGGTACCCCACTATCTACCTTAGGGTTCAGGGTGGGGGCGGGGAGCCTAGAGGGCTGGCCGGGCGGTGGCGGACCGGCGGTAGGGAGTTGTTTCGAGGTGGCAAGGCAGCGCTGGGCCGGTGGTGGCTGGCGGCTCAGGGGGGTGCAGGTTGAAGATGAACTGCAGGCCCTCCCTAAACTACATGTCAAGTGCCTCTCTGCTACCATTGCGTTCAGTTTCGACAGTAACATTCAGATTCCACAGTAAATTTTAGTTTCAACAGTTAAGTTTAGAGTCAACAGTTTTTACCTCATCTGTTGTAATCAGGTGGTTTTTGGTGATGTACATTTTACATCTATTTTACATCATCTATTGGAGATGCTATTAGAATCCCACTTGAGATTGACGATGTCTGTCTTGTGCTGCTTCAGCCTTGACATCTTATGGCTCACCGGAGCTGCTCCAACGAGTAATCCATCCATCACAACAGGCAAAGTGCCCTAGACGCCGTCTCTGATTCCTCGGATCTTCCTCCACACCTCCGACAGCCCACCTCTGCCTCAATCGCTTCAAATGACCAACCCAATGATGCTGAGGTCGACACGGCTACGGCAAAGAGTTTGTACACTTGTTGCATCACTTATTACTATACATTCATGTCGATCCATTATGGGCTATTTTGGTTCAATGGAAAAACATAGCAATAGCGAATTTTCCAATGGCACTCTACTATTCAATTATTCATGTTGAAAGGAATGAAGCAAAACATCCACCTGTACCTACTTTTCAAAATCCTATGCATGAAAACAAGACCAAGTGCATTAGTGGCAGAATAACATTCTAACTGTACACGCTTCCATATGGTTTCACTTTATTTTGGCCATGTTTCTTTGCATTCCTCTGCTCTTCCAATTCCTGTAAACCAAACACTCAAGTTGATGTAAATCCTCTGTTTACAAATGCTCTGCTTACCATGTGCATTCCTATCCTATTCCGTGTTTTTCCTATCCCTGCATTTTTAGAATCATGCAAGCCAAATGAGCCCTTATAGAATTACTTGATTCTGGTAGGTGTCGAAGGAACTTTGTGTGGTTTGTCCTGCTCCCGCCATGACGTCGTCCACCTCACCTAAGCTGCTCCATCGATAGAAACATCCACCAAACCAGACATCACGACTCTGACCGTCTTTCGCCGCCTCGAGATCTCCTTCCACATGGGCACCCACCTTAGCAGCATCACCATCATCGACTCAGCAGATGAACACAGGAGTACACGGGTCCACAAGAGAGGTCGCACTCTTTTGTTTCGCTTATGTTATGCATTGCTTAAAATTACCTCGCTACTTTATCGTCTCTGTTCACCTCTTGAACTCCAAGTCAGGTCCAAATTAATGTTCAAACTTGAGTTCTAAATTAGTTGTGGGGCACATATCGAGGAAGCAATGAATAGTATCTCTGTCTAATATCTGGTTCACCTAGGGTATGCCTATGTTGTTCATCTTGGGTGGGAAACAAATAGTAAAGCATCTATCTTTTTATTAAATTAAAGCAATCATCAGCCAGCTATCATTATTTTTGGATCCATCCACTGGTTGTTACCATCACTCTAAATTTCTGCATGCTCTCACCATATTTTTTTCGTATGCATGTCAGATATTGTACACAGTCATGCTGAACATGTAGAGAAAAAGAGAAGAGTTTTTGCATGGCAATACAATGTCATGCAGACATCGCTCCATGGTGGGTTCAATGGCAAACCCTCCCCACCCCTCTCCAGATTGTAATCCAGAGGAAGATATCTGTTCTGAGGCAGATTCAGACGCCGCTAACCACTCCTATTTACCCCCCAAGGTGTTTGCTCTACCTTGGCATGATGATGCTAGTCATATCATGCACATGTTGCCTTGCAGTGCCTACTTTTGACATCATATGTGTCATCTGCTTAGTTTAGACATGTTCTGTAATGCCACCTGTTTAGTTTCTATATCATATATGGGAATTATGCAGTCTCATGTCTTTTAGCCAGCCATAATATATGTGAAATGTGCAATGCCATCCTGTTTAACCAGGCATCATATATTTGAATGATATCTTGCCCATCCTTTTCTTCACTACACTTCCATTTGTCGAAAAATTTTGTACATTAAACTACTCTTCCTGTGAATCAGCCATTTGGGTGGGAGATTGAAAAACCTGGAGTGAAAACAAGGCCTCGGAGCAGACAGTGCTACCTGTCGAAGCAGATCTCTTGTTGGGTCCCGATAGCTCCTCAGAGATGGATTCAGAGACAGATGACCAGCCCTATTCCCCCACCGTGGTGTATGGTCTAACTTGGCACGGTTATACTGCTCATATCATGCATATGGTGTCTTGCATTGCATAGTTTACACATCATATACACAATACTCAACACCATGTTCTTAGTTCAGACATCATATCGAATGTCCTCTATTTAGCATATAAATCACATATGTGAATTAAATGATGCGATCCTGATTACTTAGATAACATGTAGGTGAATTATGTCATGCGATCCTGTTTAGTTATTCATCATATCTTTGAATTATGTTATGTTATGCTATCCAGTTTAGATATACATCATATATGTGAAATTATGTCATGCTATCCGTTTTAGTTAAACAATATACATGTCAACTATTTCATGCCCTCTTTTTTCCACACTATCTATTGCATCTGTCTCTCATACAATGTCTATACATTCAACTATGTTTCTTGTTTATCAGCCATTTGAATTGGAGCGGGTGATGTCAGTATCTAGCGGACTAAAAACACGGTCTTCAAATAAAACAGTGCTACCTCTTGGTGGAGATAGCACCCCGGTTGTACATGCACGAGAACCAGCCCTAGCACACATAACCCAAACTCCCTTGATTGTACGCCCTCAGTGATGGACAGAGAACCAGCTTCACCCAATCTAACCCCAACCCCATCGATAGTAACCCAGTTCACATTGACACAAAGACTATCTCCACCACGTAGCTCCCAAACAAGAGCGATTAGTAAGGCAGCTCCAGTGCCCAAAGGGCCAGTACTACCACGGTGAACCCCAATTCCACCAGTTAGTACGCCTATTCCTGTGGAGGAAGCACAACCAGCTAGTCGTAGTTTAGCATCTATCGCATTTGATGTTGTTAAATCATATGTGTGTATCTTCCCTTCTTGGAAATATTATACTGGAGATGAAGGAAAATGCCAGTTGCAGGTGTTTGTCCAGGAATTATGTGTAAGTAATGTTATTCATGGCAATTACTTTGCTTTGTCCCATACATCCTACCTCCATGATGGTTATAATATAGCAAATTTTCCCATTTTTCTCTATAGAGAAGGACAGATTTGGAAACTCAAGATGAGGTAACATGTGCTAATACCTCTGCTATCTTTAAGAATGCTTGGTGGCAATATCGGAATTACCTGAAGAAAACGTACTTCACCGGCAAAGAAACTCATCAAATTCCCTTACGTTCTCCTGAGACACATTTCTTTGGACGATGATCGGGAACGCCTTGTTCTCAGATCTTGGTCCTGAACCAAGAATGTGGTAAGGTCTATGAGCTCATTTTCTATTTTTAAGTACTATATTCTTGCGTCTTACTATACTCTATTCATGTAGAACAAGTGCCTAAACCTGAAGAACAACTGTTCTAATTTAAGATTCCATTGCTATCATAGTTCAAAAAAGCACTACGCGTTAATTGTGCGTTTTGCCACCGCCTTGCGCTTTACTGACCAAAGCGCATGCTTATGCGCAGTTATGCTCAGATTAAGCGTAGTTATGCGCAATGTGTTTTGCCAACACCTAGAGCCTAGGAGCGCTTAAGCGCTTGCTTAGGCGCGCCTTTTTTAACTATGAGTGTTATCGTGCATACTGCTTTGCTCTTGTATCACTGTATTTACTCATACAAACTTATTTTTGAATTGAAGGATCCAATCAAAACTCCAATGGCACAGCAGGTATGTTCACGCATGTTTCTTTAACGGGTTTGCTCTTATCAATAGCTCTGTTGATTTCAATTTCAATTGTGTATACAGTTGACTTCTCATATCATGCACATTACTAGCAGCACAACAGAGCCAATAGTGTTGTTGTACATGTAGACCCGTGCTACCCATCTTAAATCTTGTTGTGCCGTGTAGTTTCCCACGCTTTGTATTCTTTCACTGCTGCTTTGTCTTGAACTGATATGATTTGAACCGTGCCTCTATTTTGATTTGGCAAGACAGCAGTGACCATAGGACATAGATATATGTTTGTTTGATGCTTTTATTATGTACTAGTACTTGGCAATAGAAGACTTGGTAGTTTAATCTTGTCCACCTTACTAATGAACTGGTTCACCGAAATGAGTTTCATATACTAGTACATGCTAAACCTATTATGTGTCTGCTTGTTTCTTCTTTTAGAATCTTGATGTAATATTGGGGAAGAGTGCCTTATTAAGCAATGGTAAAGGAAGTAATGCAGATAAGGTTCAGGATAGTGACACATCCTTGTTGGTTTCCAACAAAGCTGATAAAACGGCTAAGGAAGACTATCTCAAAGACAGTGAGACAACCCCAAAGTCCTGTCTTGGTTTAGTGTTCGAGTTACTGACCACTACCGATTGCACAAGCTATTCAAACTCACTGCCTGAATCAGTTCGGTTTCTTGAGTCTCAACTACAAGCTGAAAGACATCGATCAGTTGTCTTTGCGACAAGAAGCGGAAGGATCATGGAAGTCCCCTGAAGCACTCAGATTCATACTTTTCCGTGCAACAAGAAGCGTTGGAGGATTTTAGCGCAAACAGACAAAACTAATAAGCTTGCTAAGCTTATTGGCGACATGGTGGATACCGGGATAACATTTCTTGAGCTCTTCAAGTTGTTTCAGTTATGCTCTTGTTTTCTTTGCCGCGTTTATTTGCAATCGTGGCCAATTTTGACGGCCAAAGGTATGTAATATGCTGCTTTGTCACTATATTTGCACTGGTGACGAACTTTGATGCCCAGTGGATGTAATATGTGTAATAGCGGTAATAGGCTAGCGTTAATTGCTTGCTTATTTATTTCCTTATTGTCTTGTTTAGTTGTTTGCTTGTAGTCACTGTTGTTCTTTTTCTATTTTTCTAGTGGCCACAATAACCTATTTTTGGAAACTAGGCCAAAATAATCATGGCAACACACGGACTGTTGTAACTATGGGCCTTCTGCGGGCCGTATGATCCATGGGCCTTCTACGGGCCGTAGGATCCATTGGCCTTCTATACGGGTCGTAGGATCCATGGGCCTTCTACGGGCCGTACGATACATGGGCCTTTTACGGGCCGTAGGATCCATGGGCCTTCTATGGGGCGTATCATCATTTCGCCAATCATGGGCCGTACTAATCGTGGACCATAACGGGTCGTTAATAGGCCGTATTTGATAACTCTATGAAAACAGCCCAACGGGTTTTTGACATGAAAACGCCCAACGACATCGGCCACAAACGGGCCGATCAGAATTCACGGGCTGAATTCGCCCACAAGCGTAAAATGACAAGAACGCATCGTAAAGTAACCGAATCTTTGAAATGAGCCCAGAATAAATGGGCCCTGAGAAGGCCGAAAGATAACATAATGGAAACGCCCAATGGAATAATGGGCCGTTAATGGGTATGAAGTGATACACTGTTCATTACGGGCTAGTTTCACCACGGGCCGTTAATGGGCCAAGAGTTACAAAGGGCCTCATATGGGCCGAAAGACGTCATGGGCCATACATGGGTCGGAAGTTAAAACAGGCTGTAATCATATTGGACGGCCCAGATGACGGTACTATGCCTAATTTGGAGAGGTCGTAACGGGCCCTGGGTTAGCGGGCTATAAATGGGCTATATATGAATGCACTGCTAACGGGCTTTTTAGGTGGGCCGCCCGCCACCTTTTGACCAAGTCAAATGGGCCGGCCTTTTCACAGGAATGGGCCTCTCTTGGGCCGTGCCACGTGTCGACGTATCATAGGCGCCTTGGGTCCAATGAGTGGATGACATATGTCCCAATGGTGAGCCGACACGTGTTTTCTCCAGCCAATGATGATTTTACACGTGGAAAATCTCCATTGGTCGGGGCTGTTAACGGGTTATCGGATCCAAAACCGGACCCGATAGCTTAACGGCGTTCCGTTACGGTGGATGCCATGTGTCGGTCACCCTTGACGAAAGCACTTCTCTGATGCATGATTTATCGTCATGGAAGTGGACACTTCCGTGATGATAATTTTGGTAATGTCATGGAACACTTCTATGACAGCACAGATATGACTATCTTGATTCTGTCATAAAATCGTCATGGATGTACATGCATGACAAAAAACGTGACCTACTGTGACAAACACGTATCATCACGGAAGTGTATATTTTTGTAGTGAATGTGGCTTAACAGAGGTCAGTGCAGGATTTGAAGAAGAGGAAGAAGAAGAAGCAGCAACAGCAGTAGCAGAAGCAGAAGCGGAAGAAGAGGAAGAGGAAGATCTGGTAGCAGCAACACCGATGAACTATCCCCTATTTAGCCAATGACTCTTAATAATTTGAACTGTCATTTGATAGTAGTTAGGATGAACTGTCATTTGTTTACTAGTTGGCGCTACATGTTCAGACGTGTGTGGTAAGCTCACCACTACTTAGAAATGGTGACAACACCTTATGTAGGTTGCAACTAAACACCATGTCATATGTACGCCTAATGCAATGCGGGTAACCAAACGCCGGATCAAAAATGGTTGTCTCATGCAACTAGGGACATGCAGGCAACCAAACTATATGCATCTGGGTTTTTTTGGCCTGCATCCCCTCAAACCGTTCACTAGAGCCAGGCTCGCCGGGCCAGGCTAAATTGGCAATGTAACCAAACATGCTCTAGACAACCCTACACCGTACGCGGGCGCCGGTCCGATTGCATCCTACAGTACGTACGACGTACTAATCGTGTCTGCCTCCGCGTACACTTGCGCCTCTTTTCCATTGTTTTCCTTTTTGCCGATCTTGTGTACTAGTCCGATCAACTTTAATAATCACAAGAGGTCAAGAGCCCGCGTGCGTCCAACCTCCCAGCAACCTTTAGTACGTGCCTACTAGCTTGTTTCTTGTTTAGCTTTTGCTAGCTCGTATAGCACACGGTCATGCAGTCCTCAATCCCTTAGTGCTCTTGTTTGAGTATGTGAATTCTGCTAGTAGTCGGCCTGCAAAAAAAACGAGGAAAAAGAGCAAAAAAGAGAGAGAGAGAAAAGGGAAAAAAGTTGCAAAGTTGAGGCCGGCTAGCACTTTTTGGGCAATTTCATTTGGATGTTCAGAAAAATTTCCTCTCCCCTGTACACGTCATATTTGTTGGACATTTTTTTTTCTCTTCTTGATTGCCGTACACTCGCTGCATAGAGCTATATAATTTTCATCAGTTTTCTCTCCTTTGATTCAGTATCTGGTCTTAGATCGTTTTACCTTTTACTAGTCGACTGCTAGCACTAGTTAGGAGTTTGAGCAATTATTCAACTTACATTACTCTTTGCTAAATTGTGCCACTGATATTGTGAGTCGAGGAAACCTTAACCAAGCTCCACTTTCTATATTGCATCTTGTACGGTCACTTGGTAATCGCTATATCAATTTTTTGATAACTTTTGACATCGTCAACGGCCAACATCCACTGCAGCACGGTAAGAACTGGTAAGAGCTGGGTAATTGCTAGAGTGTTGAGAAAAAAATTCCACCACCTCCGAGTAGTACTATAGAAACATTATACTTGTGATTTTGTTTTTGTATGGTACTAACCATGACAGATCCTAGAGCAAACAATAGTTGGGTTGCGTCTATTGTGGGAGATGACTTGCCATACGTAATATTGTCCGCATATACTATAATCAGGTGATTTTCATTAATAATTATATGAATTATTATTTTGCTTCTTCGAATAGAAATACGACACAATCTTTTATTTTATGCAGAATTAATAGAGAGTTGTACAAGCCACGTGTGAAGATGCGAGATGGAAACACAAAAATTAGAGATGGAAAATAAAGATCACCGTTTGTTGAAACAGTCAGCATCGCTGCTTTTTGCATGCAAGAAATTATATCATATTGAGCCATGCAAGGGTGCACGTACATGCAAAGGAGGCTGGACCCAGATTCATGTATACTGCACGCCACATGATGCATGCATGCAACTAGGCGCATGGGCTTGGCTAGGCCATGGGCTGCAACGGCCCAAGCCACTGCCGTACGATGCTCCTATAGATCAATCGACCGACATCAGGCGGCGGCTACCCTCTTTTTCATCTAACTAGCAAATATGCCCATGCGTTGCAACGGGAGATTATGCAAGTGTGATAGATATAAAAAATCTAAATCAAATGCCAGGATGAGATAAGGACTTTTAAAATATCATTTGACAAACTATGTCTAAGTGATGTCATGATGAAATAAAAGTCATTATGAAATAAGGAACTTCTAAAATCATCTAAAAAACTAAACATGTGATGATTTGATCACGATTTGTTTTCATAAGGCGTCACAACGGGAAAAAATTGGCTGAGCAAACTGCATTGATAGATCCTGCCTGAGCTAGAGTGATGAATGATGTGCCTCGTCTTGACCTAGCGTAGCGGTGTTTATCATAACCAGTACGGTGGTACCAGAATAAATATAGATGTGTATGAAGGCAAAATAGACAGTTATCATTTTCGCATAGCTTACAAAAACTAACCTACGGGAAGATGCGTCAATTTTTTTGGGCTCAGCGTTGTATGAACCATGAAGACCATTTTTTAACCCGACGCAAGGCACTAAATAAAATCATAAAACGACCTCCACGGATCCCCTAATAAAACTTCTACGCAAGCGATGATTCGTTTTGTTCATTATTTATAGATATGTTTTAATTTTTGGAACATTTTCTATAATTCATGTACCTTTTTTTCTATTTCCAGAACATGTTTTTAATACTGTATTATTATTTAAAAATTATGATCATTTTTTATTTCATGAACATTTATTGTGATTTGTGAATATTTTTATAACATATGCGAATTTTTTAAAATTATAAACATTCTACGATTTTCAAATATTTTTTGAATTCATAAACAGTTTATGATTTCTCAATCATTTTGAAATTTGGTTCATTTGAAAATCTCGAATTAATTGAAAGAAGGAAAATGAAAAATAAAAATGAAAAGGTAAAAAGCAAAATAGAAAACAGGCGGCGCCACCATCGGTACATGGGCCGGCCCATTAGGGCGTACGAGAGGAGGAGGGGCGCTTCGTATTGAGATAAAACGGGGGAAAAGAGGTGGGGAAGCAGGGATCGAACCCTGGTCGCCTGTGCGGTAGACCAACGCCTTAGCCATCAGGCTAGGTCTATTTGTGTGTTACATGAGCGTATCATCCTTTAAGAACAAACCTGGCGGTGATTTTGAAATAACCTGAATCGTTTTACTTACGGATGGCAGAGTGGGTAATTTGTGTCAACTTTGAGGGCAATTCTAATGACGGACGACAGAAATCCAATTCTCTTTATTATTAGGTAAAGATAAATACTTATCTCTTTGTTAGGGTTAGACTTGGGTTTTATTGTATTGTCTAGCCATTGCTATAACTTACATCTACGAGACGTGTAGGACTACCGCCTTGTCAGATCCACAGTGGAACCCTAACTTTTCATCTAGTTCGTGTGCTCAGTTTATCATCTGCAATTTCAGTTGCAATTCACCTTTGTTCTTGCTGGTTCTTCGGTTGGTTGCAGGAACTCGAACCTTGTTGTTTAGGTTGATCGTGCCTACGGCAAGGTCAATAACCATCGGAGATTGGTTTAGTGATTGTCGAGGTGTATCGTCAGGTACGATATAGCCGGATCATCAAGGTCAAAATCCACCAAATCGATAGTTATCCCCACTTTCATCAAAAGATCGGGCCGCCATTACATCAGCCTCTCAAAATAATTTTATCTCTCAATTTAAGCCTTGAGCTTTGGCACCTCTACAAATCTCTGCTTCCCTTAGTGAAGGGTCTATCTACTTACTTTTATGCAATTTTTATTTTTATTTTGAGTCTCCATCTTATCTTACAAAGCACCAACTAGGGAACACTATTGTCATATTTGTCCATTGGTTGTAGTTAATATTGAGTGTGTTTCATGAATAGATTAATGATTGAGCGTAATGGGCTTGGGATAACTTTCTTTAGCATTGATATTCTGAAAGACATGGTTGCTTGTTAGTATGCTTGAATATTGATGTCTTCAAGTCAAACTATAGACTATTGCTTTGAATCATTCAAGTCCAAATATCCATGCAACAAAATAAAAGAATTACATGATGAATATGATAGGTAGCATTCCACATCAAAAATACTATTTTTATCATTTACTTACTCGAGGACGAGCAAGAATTAAACTTGGGGATACTTGATACGTCTTCAACATATCTATAATTTTTTATTGTTCCATGCTATAATAGTATCAATGCTAGATGTTTTATATACATTTACAAGCAATTATATATCATTTTTTGGACTAACCTATTAACTTAGAGCATCTCCAGCCGTTGGCCCCCCAGGGGGCGCCTAAAATCACCCACAGGGGTGAGCCGCATAAAAAAGTCGGTCTGAGGCGAGTTGGTCCCCATTGCTTGTGGCCGCCGTCCCAGCGCGTTCAATTTTTAAAAAAAATATAGCAAAGCTCGAAGTTCGGCATATATTACATTAATAGTCGCGGGTTTTTATTACATAATATATCTAATTAAAAAAGAAACTGGCTGAAAGCGGAGTAGTCGCCGCCGTCGTCGTTGTCGGGCTTCTCCTCCTTGACGCGGTCGTCCCTGGTGGACCCCTGACCGGCGTCGCCTACGCTGACTGGTGGCGGCGGCGCGTCGTCGTCGTCGGTGTCCTCGATGACGACGATTCCTCCTTCGTCGCGGCCTCGGGCGCCATGAATCGCCGCAGGCGGCGCGACCGGGCGCCTCGCCATCTTCGAAGTCACGCCCATTCCAGGGCCGCGTCGTCGTCGAGCTCGACATCGCCGCCGTGCTCCGTCTTCACCGCGAGGAGGCCCGGCTCCGTCTTCATCGGCGCGAGCCCTGGCTCCGTCTTGGGCTTGACGAAGCGCGGAGGAGCCGACGAGGAGGCGCGCCGGCCGCCCTCGTTGATGACGATGTCGGCGCTGCGAGTGCGCCGGCCGAGCGGCGTCTCCGCCGCGGGCTCGGCCTTGACACCGAGCAGCGCCGGAGGAGTGTGAGGAAGAGCGCGAGGAGGAGGAAGAAGAGGAGGCGCCGAACCTCATGGGCAACCATTGCCCGTCGCATCGGCGGTGAGCCGTGGCCGTGGCGGCCGCCCTCGCCGGGGGGTATGCCAACGGCGGGTCGTTGCCGCCCTCGAGGTACGTCAGAACACCCTCGAGGGTGCGGCGAGACACCCACCACAAAGCGGCGTCCTCATTGTTCTTCAGCCGGCCACCACCGGCGCGCCATTGGTGGGACGCCATCCTCTGCTGCCGCTGGCTGGAAGTATGCCGCGTCCATGCCGCTTGGTTGTCGGCGGCGTACTCGGGAGGGCGAGGGGCGTCGGTGAGGGAGGCGCCACGACCTCGACCTCGTCGGTGAAGTAGGCGGTTTCGCCAGCGTCGGGCAACGGGGAATGGGCACTCCCGTTCTTTGAGTCTCCACCCGTCGGCCGGCGCGCATGTCGGCGGCCGGATATTCGCTGGAACAGAGCCAAGACTCCTGTTCGCAGAAGCGGCGGCGGCAAGCCGTTGGCGGCAACCTCATCTCCGGGAATCGCGCGTCCATCGGGAGAGGGAGGGAGGGAGAGGGAGGGCTCGACGGCGGCGTCGTGAGAGGGAGGGCTCGGCGGCGGCTCTCGGGAGAGGTAGAGCGCGGCGGCTAGGGCTAGGGCGGGTGTGGCCATAGGCGAGGGAGGCCACCGGCTTTATATAGCGCCACGCCTGCGTGTGTATGCTGCGGCGAGGGAGTGGAGGCGTTGCGCGCCGTGAGGAATCAATGGTAAGGTCGACCGCGGTAGCCTTGCCATTGATTCCCCGCGAAACCGAGGCGTTCGGGAAGACGACGGTAAGAGTCAGCCGACGCTGGGCGGGTTCATGCTCTTTGGCGCTTAAAACCGCTGCCTCGGCGCCCGAAGCGCCCAACCTGGTTCGGTTCGGTCCGCCGGCGCTAATTTCGCCAGTGGCGAAATCGGGCCTCGGGCGCGATCACGATGCAGACAAAAACGCCTGGGAAGCTCTTTTCTGGGCGCGGAGATGCTCTTAGTGCCCAGTGCCAGTTGTTGTTTTTGCTTGTTTTTGGTTTTTCGGAATATGAGTACCAAACGAAGTCCAAATGTCACGAAACTTTTTGGACATTTTTTTCTGAACATAAGAGACCATGGAAGCTTCGGGAGGGGGCGAGAAGATGGAGCAGTGGCCCAAGAGGCACTAGGGCGTGCCCAGAGGGTAGGGCGCTCCCTGGTGGCTCGTGGGGCCCACGTAGCTCCGTTTGACCTAACTACGCCTCTATAAATTCTCTAAAATCGTGAAACCAACAGAGGAGTCCATGAAATATATTTTTTCGCCGCCGCAAGCCTCTGTTCTCGAGAGATTCCATCTGGGGACCTTTTTCGATACTCCACCGGAGTGGGGATCAATCACGAAGGGGCTCTACATCAACTTTGATGCCCTTCCGATGATGCATGAGTAGTTTACCACAGACCTACGGGTCCATAGTTAGTAGCTAGATGGCTTCTTGTCTCTATTTGATCTTCAATACAATGTTCTCCTTGATGTTCTTGGAGTTCTATTTGATGTAATTACTTTTTGCGATGTGTTTGTTGGGATCCGATGAATTGTGAGTTTATGATCATATTATCCATGAATATTATTTGAGTTTTCTTTGAACTCTTTTATGATTCATTCTTATAGCTTCGTATTTCTCTTCGACCTATTGATTTGGTTTGGCCAACTAGATTGATATATCTTGCAACGGGAGAGGTGCTTTGTGATGGGTTCTATCTTGCGGTGCTCAATCCCAGTGACAGAAGGGGATATGGCACGTATTTGTATCGTTGCCATTAAGGATAAAAAGATGGGGTTTATTCATGCGTGAGTTTACTTTGTCTATATCATGTCATCTTGCTTAAGGCGTTGCTCCGTTCTTTATAAACTTAATACTCTACATGTTGGATAGCGGTCGATGTGTGGAGTAATAGTAGTAGATGCAGAATCGTTTCGATCTACTTGTCTCGTACGTGATGCCTATATACATGATCATTGTCTTGGATATCGTCATGATTATCCGCTTTTCTCTCAATTGCCCAACAGTAATTTGTTTACCCAAGTATGTTATTTTCAAGAGAGAAGCCTCTAGTGAAATCTATAGCCCCCGGGTCTACTTCTATCATATATTAAAAATCCTAAAAATACCTTGATGCAATTTTACTTTTTTTATTTTATTTTGTATTTCTATCACCATACAATTTAATCTTGCAATTAACCGCCAAGGGATTGATAACCCCTTGTTCACGTTGGGTGAATGATTTGTTATTTTGTGTGCAGGTGCTACTAATGAGTTGTTGCGTGATTCTCCTACTGGATTGATAATCTTGGTTTCATAACTGAGGGAAATACTTATCTCTACTGTACTGCATCATCCCCTTCTCTTTGAGGAAAACCCAACGCAGCTCACAAGTAGCATCCATCTCGATCCTTGCAATTGGTATGAGAGCCTCATGATCTATCTTGTGGTTTAACCTCCCTAGAGCGAGATGGAAAAGGATGAGAAACAACTTACTACCACTACCACGTACTTGCAATTCTAAAATGGGTTCGCCGTTGTAAGATAACAACATGCCTTATACATCTGCGAAGTTGAAAACTTATTGGGCAACTACGCGACCGATTTGCACGATATGATTGATTTAGCTATGGAGGAAAGATTGGCAAATTGAAGTCCTAGTGGTGCCTCCCCCTCTTCCAAGGTGACAAAGGCATCACCAATGACAAGTCTTGTTGCCCCTCTTTCCACTACTCTATCTTGGGGTAACAATCATGTCGAATTTGGCTGGAACTACCCAAGGTCCCTTCCACGTGAACTCAAGTAGAATTATCAAGGTGCCCCTCTTCTTTATAACAGAAGGGTAAGCTCTCATATTGGAAGTTTGAGATGGAAAATCACATTAAAAACACCTCTGTGGATACGAGGAGGATTATGCTCGAAGGTTTAAAACCGTCGACCCCAACAATATCGCTTCACAGGTAGCGTGTGATGATCAACTCAGCTCCTTGGCATGCACCATGATAAAAAGGGGTTTGAACGAAGATGAAAAGAGACCTTAACTTCGCGTTATCACCGCCAAGGAATTGTGGGAAGGCCTAATAGTGGGAAAACTTGAAGTGGATTATGCTTATCTCTCTAAGGATTTTGAGCTCCTTGGAGAGTCTCACAATGCTAAAAAAAGAGGAGCTCATCAAACTTAAAGAGAGACAAGGCACTTCATGTTACTCATCTTGGCACTCTTGCTGATGTCAACACTCCATACTTATAAATGTTGATGCTTGTACTACTAACCCTACTTGTGATCAAACACTTCTTGTTGAGGAGAACAACTTGTTGAGAGGCCAACTTAATAAAGGTCTAGTATCTCGTATACAAGGAGAGAAGAATCTCAATGAAGTGTTGAGCCAACACAAGGAGGTGTTTGCAAAAGAGGGACTTGGTTTTGTGCCACGTTCAATCAAGAAGAAGGATGACACTCCTCAAGAGAGTGCAACCCCTCAAAGGGTTGTGTTTGTGCGCGAAGGGCACAAGAAGAAAGGCAAGGACAAGGTTGGCAATAAGGTTGTTAGTGAAAAGGCCACTAGGGGCAAGTCCACTCCCAACAAGGCAAAATAATTTATGCCTCCATCTCGTGTGCTTCATAAGGCAAAAGGTGGATATGTTTATGCTAAATTCATTACTCCTCGCAATGCATTTCTTTTCTACGCAATTCACGCTCCAAAGACCCCTGTTACTAACTTGAGAGGTCCCATTCTAAAATGGGTGCACTAACCAAGACTTTATTGTGTGTAGGTTGATTTTTTCGGTGGAGTAAAATAGGTGATGGATAGAGGATGCACCAATCATATGACCGGAGAGAGTAAAACGTTGATGGACTTCGTAGATGCTATCAAACCATTTGTGAGCATTGTATTTGGTGGGGGAGGGGTCAAATGGAAAGATACTTGGATTGGGCAATATGACATGTGATGATGATTTATCTCTTGAAAATGACATGCTTGTCCAATCCCTTAAATATTATTTGATTTCCGCTCGTCAATTGGCTTTTGCCGGATACGATACACTATTTGGCCTAAAAAGTGTGAAAGTATTTAGGAGCCGAAAGGTATGGCTACTCTCAGGTGTGTCCACTCCCCTTATCTAGTCCATCGAATTGCTGAGAGATTCATGCATCCTTCTGACTGTGAGCAGAGTTTTTGCAGCAACACTGCGGGCAGCTATCATTAGTCTAAATAGTACTAGTTCATGTTCTAGGGTTGCAGTGCTAGGTAGTAGGACTATGCAAGAGGGTGTAGACAAGTGTGGCTGACTAGTCACTGTAGCCGCTGCTCAAAGGAGTCAGATACGCATCCATTGAAGTGGCCCCATGTCACTGTAGCTGCTCGTTGATAGAGTAGTGTGCACATCTCGAGGCCGCTCAAACACATTCCAGTGGTTGAGATAAAGGGAGTGGGTACACCTGGGAGTACTAAGGATGGTCTCATTTAGGAAAGATACATACTCTCGAAGTGGCCTTTGTTGGACATCTGGATGACAACATTTACGTGGTTGATTTCTCAAAAGAGAGCACATTTCTTGAAACATGTCTGATGACCAAGGTAGGAAAGGGGTGGCTATGGCATCGCCAACTAGCACATGTCGGCATGAGAAATCTTAAACATATCCTAAAGGGTGAGCATATCCTTGGACTAACTGATGTTTTTTTATAAAGATCGTGTGTGTAATGCATGCATAGTCAAAAAGCAACATCAAGCAAAGCATCCTCCCAAGGGTATATTATTAACCTCTGGGCCTTTGGAGATCCTTTGTGTGGATCTCTTTGGGCCTCAATCATGGGATAGCCTTGGCGGAAAGAAGCATGGTCTAATCATTATTGATGATTACACAAGATACGCATGCCGTTCTTTCTCGCATCTAAGGATGAGACAAAGTGAACATTCATTGACTTTGCCAATCAAGCTCAACGCAAGTTCAATGATGTGATCATTGGAATTAGAAGTGACACTGGCTCGGAATTCAAGAACTACACCTTAGAAGGATTCCTTAGTGATGAGGGGATTGAGCACCAATACTCCGCACCATACAGCCCTCAACAAAACGGTGTAGCCAAGAGAAATAACCAGACACTTGTGGAGATGGCAAAGTCAATGATTGATGAGTATAAGTCACCATATAGCTTTTGGGCCGAGACCGTCAACACGGCTTGTCATGCATCAAACTGGCTTTTCCTCCGCAAGTACCTGGACAAGACACCATATGAGCTCTTAACCGGGCACAAGCCATGCGTCAAATACTTCCGGGTATTCAGTTGAAAGTGTTTCATTCTCAACAAGAAAACTCGGTTAGCTAAGTTTCAATCCAAAACAATTGAGGCTATATTTGTCGGATATGGATAAAACTCTCACACTTATAGGGTCTTCAACAAATCCAGTGGATGTGCTGAGGAAACATGTGACGTGGTGTTTGATGAATTTAATGGTTCCTATGGGGAGCAAGTTGATGTAGGTGATGAGAGTACTTCATAAGACATAAGGACTATGGGAATTGGAAACATTTTTACTATGGAAGAAGTGTGTGTAAATGAAGAAGAAACCTCAATCATCATTCTTAGTCCATCTCCATCCTTTCAATTGCCACCACTCCCCTCTCTACCTCTTTCGGTTGCTTTAAGAAAATCAGTACATAAACAAAAATCTGGGAATGAGCTAGATTACTATGTGTTTTTCCAAATTGTTATCATGTGATCTTTAGTGATGTTGCCATCAAATGGGGTAGATAGAGTTGTCGTGTTTACTAGCTAATCCTGACACATAATGTGGGTGTAAAGGGTTGCTATATGTGTTTAGAATGCATTGCGGGGTGGTGTGGTGTGAGTGAACAAAAAATGGCATCTAATGTGGGTGGATTGCCACCAACGCCCCTTTCAACCGCTTCAAGAAAATCAGTACGGATAAAATTCTAGGGATGAGCTAGATTACCATGTGTTTGAGTAAATATTGGCATGTGATTTTGAGTGATGTTGCCATCAAATTGTTGATAAAGTTGTCGTATTTTATAGCTAATCATGACATGTGGGTGAAAAAGTTGCCATGTGTTTAGAATGTGTTGCAGGGGCGGTGTGGTGTGGTGCGAATGGACAAAAAATGGCACCCAATGTGTGATGAAGTTGCCAAAGGTTGATATATGAAACTACCATGGCGACAAAAAATTTGGGTAAAAAACACAGAAAAAAGTTAGACAGAAAAGAAACAGCGCACAAGAAGTAGATACATAAGTGAAGCGCATATCTAGTGTGTTCCCGTGTCTTCACAAATAATCAGTCCCGGCAGGTGCGGCTCGCATCCCGGTTTATGAAAGACATAAAATGATCATACGTACTCCCTTTCCTGCATCAGGTTATTTCGAAAGGTTAGATCTAAAAAAACACTATAAATTGTAATTATTGTGTGCAGGTAGTGTCGCTTGATAGGTTGTAGGGAGAAGCTTAAAGTTGCCATGCTTCTGCTGTTCTCGGCCATTGCCACATGGAAAAACGCTTCGGATATTATTTGCACCCGCGTTATGCCATTATGCCAGCGTATTCATATCTCCTTTAGAGCAGGGCAACCAGTTCTTAGAGAGATTCAAACGATCAGCTGAGTCTTGTGCAATATTTTTAACGGAGGCTCTCTCTTTCCTAACGGAGCAAGCAGAAAAAACGTAGGAACTGGTTGTCAACACGAACTACATAAATATATAACACAATTTGTGTCATTGCGGCGTGAAGAAGTGCAGGATTCATCTTTTCTTCAGACCGGTTATTTGCCATCGTTACCGTAGGAAAAAGGGAAATAATTCCATAAGAACAGACTCGGTAATTTTATTTTTCTTTTGGTTTATTGTTTAGCTAGCTGATTCCATGAGCAAATGCTAGTCCAAGTGATAGTAGTCAGACTTTGCCCAGCTCTATAAATCGGCTGGCTCTGCCACTGTATATTGGTACAAACTAGCTCACAGCAACAATTCATATGGTCTCAGTCCTGAAAGCGAAACAAACTCCAGAGCTAAAAATCGTGAGACAACGATTCTTAACTCATCAGATTCCCTTGAATCGAATAGGCCCGTACCTTACAAACAAACATGTTCCATCATGCTATCTGAAATAGCATTGGACAAGATATACCAAGGAATTTATATTTCAGAGCACATAATCAAGAATAAAATACACAATACATATGAATGGGTGATTCTATACACGATGAGGCAATTATTCTCACGCGTATATAATTTACATGAGTAAGAAACATGCTTGTGGGCACAAGTCCTATAGCTATCTTCTGACCCTATACAAAAATCTCTGAAAAAACTGTCTTTTGTCTAATCTCCACTGAACATCCGCTTGTTAGCTTCTCTACTCTCCATGCAAAATGAGAACACAAAGGTTGGAGGAAACTCCACAGGAGATATCGAAAGCTGCACAACAATAGCGTCATACCTCACTTCATCAAATCCAGGAATACAAAACCGTTCCAAAGGCTATGAAGCACCATCGATGCCAATAGGTTGCGTGATCTAGCAAAGACACCTCCCATCACAACCCCGAGAAATATCAACGGCAACACCCTTTGCACGTTGAAGTGCGCCAGCGCAAATGCCACGGCACTTAGCAGGATCGACCATGGAAGAGGCATGTATCGCGTTAGAGATGGGAGGAGGAAACCACGGAACACAATCTCTTCCCATATAGGTGCACATACAGTGACTACCACAGCATACAAGGCCATTGCCACAGGGTCACGGGCCACAATGGATTGCTCTACACTGGATACCCCGGCCACTGGCCCTGATGACATATGAACTAAGCTGATGTTGATGTGAGAGAGCAAATTCACCAGTGGGAATAACAGGCACCCCAGCGCTACATCCCAATGCCATTTGCCCTTCAATTTGAACTCAAACCAGCCTGGAGGAAGGGGACGGAATCTACCAAGGCACTGGTGAAGGATAGCAATCCCAGCAAGGCCTTCAGTTATGTCCGTCACAAGGCTATATAATGCTTGGCCTCTGTGCGTCAATGTTTCCTTGCTAAAGCCAGCAGCATGAGCCAAGAATGGCACTATCCAGGAACCCACAAGCCAAAATGTCGCGATCCACAAAAACATGACCTGTTTTCAAAAAGTATAACCAGATTCTCTTAATACCAAATCCATGCAAACTGCTAAGAGACCATTATAACAATCAACATTCCCCGTTTAACTGGTAACTTTAGCAAGAGAACCAAATAACCAACATATTCCCAGCGGCATCCATTCATTTCCATTATATACATAATATGCTAGCACATGCGTCATAAACTTATTTTATTTAAAAGGAAAACATATTGTTTATACCCAGCCTGTTTGGAGTGGCCCCTGAGGAGTTGTGGCTGTGACTTTAGTTCCACACTAGAGTTAGAAGTCTAAAGTGAGTGACATTATTAATATGTAATGCTTGCTGTGTTGTCCCATATCCCTATAAGACCTTTTGGGAAAGTAGTGGCTGAGCCCCAGTTCGGTGCACCCCCGCTACACCCACGCAAGAAAACATACCAAAACATTTTGAAAAAATCTAAAACTTTGTGGGAATGATCATCAACAAAGCTTGTAATGTTTGGTGGTCAAATGACATCCAAGAAGCTCTGTACAAAAAGACAAAATTACAAATTCTGATCAAACAGTGCACATACATTTTGAGTCATTTTGAGTACAACAACAACAACAACAACAACAAAGCCTTTAGTTCCAAACAAGTTGGGGTAGGCTAGAGGTGAAACACGTAAGATCTCACAACCAACTCATGGTTCTGGCACATGGATAGCAAGCCTCCACGCACCCCTGTCCATGGCTAGTTCTCTGGTGATACTCCAGTCTTTCAGATCTTTCTTTACAGACTCCTCCCATGTCAAGTTCGGTCTACCCCGACCTCTCTTCACATTATCAGCACGCTTTAGCCATCCGCTATGCACTGGCGCTTCTAGAGGCCTGCACTAAATATGCCCAAACCATCTCAGACGATGTTGGACAAGCTTCTCTTCATTCAGTGCTACCCCAACTCTATCTCGTATATCATCATTCCGGACTCGGTCCTTCCTTGTGTGGCCACACATCCACTTCAACATGCGCATCTCCGCCACACCTAAATGTTAAACATGTCGCCTTTTAGTTGGCCAACACTCAGCGCCATACAACATTGCGGGTCGAACCGCCATCCTATAGAACTTGCCTTTTAGCTTTTGTGGCACTCCTCTTGTCACAGAGAATGCCAGAAGCTTGGCGCCACTTCATCCATCTGGCTTTGATTAGATGGTTCACATCTTCATCGATATCCCCATCCTTCTGCAGCATTGACCACAAATATCGAAAGGTGTTCTTCTGAGGCACCACCTGCCCATCAAGGCTAACCTCCCCCTCCTCCTCCTCGTGCCTAGTAGTACTGAAACCGCACCTCATGTACTCAGTTTTAGTTCTACCAAGTCTAAAACCTTTTGAGTAATCTTGTTTTTTTTGTACAGAGCTCCTCGGATGTCATTTGACCACCAAACTTTGCAAGCCTCTCTAACATTTGTTGATGATCATTCCCACAAACTTTTAGATTTTGTCAAAATCTTTTGGTATGTTTTCTTGCGTGGGTGTAGAGGGGGTGCACCGAGCTGGGTGCAGAAAAACCACACTCAAGACACTTTATATGAGGCGGCAGCAAAATTCTAGGCGGGTGCATAGCACATGTCCCACATGGGAGCTGAGCTTTGAGCAATTCAAAAAAAAACAGAACATATGGTAGTGCAAAGTGCCTTGTTGTAACTTATAAGACTTCCTCAAGCGTATAAAAATCCTAGGTGGACACATGAGGGCATATTAATATCTGTCTGGTCGCATACCATATCCAAGTAATCACATGGGTTCGGCATCTTTTAGATCAGATTTACTATTGATTTGCCCGTGTCCGTATACAGGACAAATTACAACACGAGAAAAACAATATCTGGCCCCTACGCATGTCCCTTAGGATATCCAGATGATATCTGATGAATTAGCAAAACCGATGTCCGACAAAACCAAAACTAATATAGGAACATAACAGAATAAGTTGAGACCTAACCTGGGTAATTGTTTGTCCAGTCCAAGGTACTGCCCAGCGCTCATTCCAAAATCTGGATATTGTTTCCCGTAGATTTTCCTTTATCTGGGAGAAAAATTCAGAATTTTCATTGACTCACAAGAGAAAATTGAAGTCTTAACAATGAAAAGGACTAACATCAATATCTAGCCAATTGGCACTAAACAAAATATGAGCACCTGAACCGATCAAATATCCAATGAGAGTTAGAAACTAATTTTCAAAGTATATTAACAATAAGATGATAAGTATTCTACCAAATAACTGCAAATCCCACAGTAGTATAGGAAAAAAACAATGATAGCTATTTTTCTTCGGTCCACACATTGACTGGCAAAACACAGACAGAGAAAAGCACATGTCCATATTGGTAAGAAACCAATCATGTGCAACAACTAGTCTTGTTAACAGGCCGATTAATACTGGTAGAAGCAAAGCGGTTCAGTATACAAACTTGAAAACTGTGCCCAGGATTTAACAGATCAAGTTATGAACTCAAATTGGATAACGGAGTAATTCACAATGTCTCCTTCATCTGTGTATAATGTTTTATGCCACGATTTCATACATGACTGCCGGCTATCTTATCTCTTAAGCTCTCAAATAGCATTGAAGTGAGCAACTGAACTTAGAAACTGGTAGCTTTACTTCTATTGCATTGCACATACTATGCTTCATTTTACAGTATCCTACTAATATATTCTACATCTGGAATTCCTATTGGTCAAACACAATGTAGCTGGAATGCAGAAAATAAACCAGACAAACCTTATGCGTTCTAACAAACCAGTCTCCTTTTACATAATTCTGATCATCCCTGTTGGGGCTTCCACAGTCTTCCTCCTTCAGGTCAGGGTCCCCTGAGATCTCCGCCTGCTCATTGTATTTGAAGCCGGTGCCATCATCAGATGTTGTTGAGACGTCTTGCTCCTGCCTGAAGCACGAGATGTGAACCAGCCTCCATCCCTAAATGCACACAACAAGCACGCGAAAAAGAAAATGAAATTAACCCAAGTAGCATGCCATTTTGACACTAACAAAGCAAATTGATGGGCATGACATTCAAATTGGCCGGGTGGATAGCAGCAATGTTGCAGCTTAGAAACCTAACTTAATACATCAAACTGGCAAATAAACCACACATATCCAAGTGAATGAATCCATCGTTGCTTTCGTCTACAGATATAATCTGGAACCAAGATTACTAAACTGACCCACACGACTCGCAAAATCTGTAGCCCTTTGTCCCAAACTCCACAAAGCCGAGCACTGTGATGCTCGTACAAGGCTTGCCTGCAATAGTTGCGGCAGACAACCACACGACCGGCTACACAGAAATAAAGTCAAACGGTTGAACCCGAGAGCAGGGGGTCGTTTCCGCCTTACCTTGGTGTGAGCAGCCCCGACAGGCTTAAATCTGAGTGATGGCCTCTCGGCGGCGGCGGAGAGAGGTGGGAGCCTAACCCTACCGCAGGGGAGCCGCAGAGGGGGAGGGGCTAGGCAGGAGGTGGACGACATGCGTATTCGGTAACATGCAGAACCGATTTAGGGTGGGAGAGAGGAGGAAGGCACGAGAGCTCAGGCAAGGAGGCGAACGGCGCAGCGCGACTCCGGTGACGACGAGGCGGGGACCAGGACGCGGGCGCACCAGCAGGCCACAACAACGGTGGGGGCGCGGGCGCACCCGCGGCCGGCTAGGGCGACGAGGGGGAAGGCAAGCGAGGCTGCGCGCCAGAGACAAAGGGGTAGAGCGAGCGGCGCCGATGAACCAGGGAGAAGCGAGTGCGCCGACGGGGAGCAAGCGCCGCCGAGAGGCGCGGGCTGCTGAGGCTCGGGCCTGGGAGGATGTGCGGATTACGGTTTTTTCAGCTTGGGTCATGGAGCACATTTTACAATGGGATTGGCTAGAACTCATCTAGCTGAGACATAACTATGGTCTCATTCACCTTAGTGTTTTTTTTAGTCCCTCATTCACCTCAGCTGATGTCATCCTAGTTGTACCCTATTTCTTTTTGTTTTTGGGCTGGCCTAATGCGTTTTCTTGTCTTTCCTTAGCTTAGTAGTAACTTTCGTGTTGTGCAGCAAGTGGCTTGAGTAAAACTATTTGTTGTTATTGTGACGCTGAATAGGAGCAGAACTACTAGTTGTTGTAGGGACGATGAAGCTACGTCAAAACTTGTAGGAAAAATTAACACCACAAACTAATTAACCATGACTTTTTGTCCATTTCGCTCCAATACGTTAGCAAAAATGGTGCCATAAGTATAATAATAGAATTATGTCAATTTTCGCTGCTCCATTTCCCCATAAACCATGTGATTTTTATTATGAAAATTGTTTGCCGATTTTAAAGTGTTCGCATATTTGACAAGTATTCATCAAATATTAAAATGTTCATGAATTCAAAAAATGTTAGTGAACTTTATAAATCATAAATGTGAAAAAGTCCATGATTTTTCTAAATCATGTATTGGGGAAAAACCACAAGTTCTCGAAAATGTACAGAGCCTTTTTTAAAAACCTCATGATATTTTAAAAAGTAAAATGAAAATGAAAAAAAACTAAAATATTGAAAGCATGCACTTGCGAACCCCTTGAAATACATGCAGTTGCAACATGCCTTGAAAGTATGCACTTGCGATCCTCTTGAAATACATGCAGTTACAACATGCTTTGAAAACATGCAGTTGCGACCCTATTTAAAAACTTATTATTGCACCCCCTATTAAAAAGCATGCAACTGCGGTCCCACCTTGAAAACATGTAGTTGTGGCCGCATTAAAAACATACAATTTCGATCTGCCTTGAAAAACATGCGATTCGGCCCTCTCTTGAAAACACGCAGCTCGATCGCCTTGAAAAACATGCGATTCACGACCCCTCTTGAAAACATGCAATTGCGGCCCATCTTGAAAACATGCGATTCGCGACACGCCCTAAAAACATGCGATTCGCGACACGCCTTAAAAACATGCGATTCGACCCGCCTTAAAAACATGCAGTTGCACCTCTTGAAAAACATGCGATTATGATCCCTTCTTGAAAACTGCTTTTGATCTGCCATGAAAAACATGCAGTATTCGACACCCTCTTGAAAACATGCGATTGCGGTCTATCTTGAAAAACATGCAGATTGCGACCCGCCTTAAAAACATGCGATTGCGACACCACCTTAAAAACATGCGATTAGACACCCTCTTGAAAACATGCGATTGCGGTCTATCTTGAAAAACATGCGATTCGACCCGCCTTAAAAACATGCAGTTGTGACACCACCTTAAAACATGCAATATGATCCCTCTTGAAAAACATGTAGTTGCGCCCCCCTTGAAAACATGCATCTGCAGACCTTCTTGAAAAGCACCCAATTGCGGCGCTTCTTGAAAAACATGCAGTTGTGACCCGACTTATAATCATGCAATTGCGGCCCCTTTTGATGAACATGCAGTTGCGATCCGACTAAAAAACTTACAGTTATGACCCGACTTGTAAACTTGTTGTTGCGACTTCATATAAAAACTTGATTTATGACCCTCTTTGAATGCTTTCGGTTGTGGCCCCATTTGAAAAGTTATAGTTACGACCCAACTTAAAAACTTTCAGTTGCTACCCTATTTGAACACTCGTCGTTGCGACTGGACTAGAAAACTTGCAGTTGCAACCGCCGACTTGAAAGCTCGCGTTGCGACAATATTTGAAAACCTGGTGTTGTAAATCATTTTCTAAGCCTTATAGTTGAGACACCATTTAAAACTCATATAGTTTTGACAAAAGTCTCGCGGGAAAAAATACTTTTGGCCAAAAGGAAGCCTTAGCTTTCGATGTCATTAGAATAAAAAACTAAAAGCCGACAAAAATTACATTAAATAAAGAAACAAGGAAAAAATGAAAATGAAATGAAAAATAGAAAATAAAATAAAATAGTGAAAAAAATGCTAAAGAGTGAAGACCAACAAACGCTAAAATAACACAACAAAGCACAAAAATGTCTACGTGGCCTGATACACACAAGTAGCTCAACACAGTTGACGGGCCGTGACATGCCACCATGGAAAAAATCCTCAAAAAACCAACATGAAAAGAAACACGAAACCGAGCTGTCACAACGCTGGACAACTAGGAAAGAGCGAATCACTGCCTGGTACATCCAGCGGCTGACATGGTGAATGATGCCAAACTAAAAACTCAGCTAGCTGAGTTCTAGCCAAACCGTTTTACAATCACCTGTGCAGTTGATATCTATACCGATATCCCTAAAAAAAAATCTATACCGATGAAAATTTTGTTTGATTTTATCTGATCGATCCAAACCATCCAAAAATATGTATATGAAAAGAAATAGAATTTTGTTTGGTCACGCAATAACTATCCCCGCAATTGTGTAATTATTCTACCCCTCAAAAAAAATTGTGTAATTATTCCCTTCTTTTTTATCAAATCATTTTTCACTGTAAATATCCATTTTATTTTACACCTTGCATTGTCTGCACACCGAACTCTAGTAGTCTTCTCTGCCCATATGTACATATTTCACATGGTATATGCTTTCCTCTTGGTTATACGTATATGTCTATATACATTTATGATTGTATATTATGTAAAAATGTGTGTAACGACACATATACGATTGCCATTAATTATGAATTCCACGTGGCTAATATAGATTGTTTAACCATGTGGCATGCATGTCGATGTGTCTAATTCTGATAAAATACTGTTGTTTAGAATTTACCAAGACAATATAGACCATTGAATATGGTCTAGACAACATAATTAATCGAACAAAAATGCACCATTGGATAGTTGGATTTGAGGTACAAATGCCCAACTTTTTTTGATTTTGTTGGAGGTTTCATGGCACCAATCCTATATCTGTATGTGATTTTTTTAACACAGTACAGACGCAAGCGCTCATATACACGCGCATACACTCACCCCTATGAACGCACATACGCACACCATATCCCTATGAGCACCTTCGAAAGATTGAGCTGGCATATCATCTTGAGATTTACGAAGTCACGTGCGAGCACCAGGATTTGAACACTGATAGGCCAAGGATACCACAGTCCCTCTAACCATTCAACCACCGGTTGGTTCGCATCTGTATGTGATTGTTGGTGATGAAGACAGCGACTAACCACGTAAATTAGTAATTGCGGCATGGTTAATAAAAATACAAATATAGACCTAACAACCATTCATGGCATCTATCGACGAGGAGTTCTATTATATAACCACAAAGTATAACCTCCGTCCCAAATTATTTATCTTAAATTTGTCTAGTTATGGATGTAGTTGACAACATGCTATTCAGCCAAATCATTATTATTTTAGAAACTTTACAATTCTAGTCGGATTTTTCTAAAGCTAGTTAGACAAATGAAATCATCATGATCCATTGCAATATAAAACTCAACTAGCATCTCAGATGACGGTTCGGTGCTAAGTCCCTGTTTCCCATATGATTCGTCGCTTGAATTATTTCTCCACTTATAGAAGCAATTTTTCTATTGTTTTGTACCTCAACTTTATTGATGGAATTTATCACTTCGTTTATTCAATTGTGTTTATCAAGAGAATTTCCCTAACGTTTTGATCTAAGGTCTTCACTTAGAACTTAAATTCGGGGGAATCTATCCAACATGGCTTGTTACTCTACATGTTTTCGGAGGTACTTCTCGATGTTGTCCATTCATCATCATGAGATATGCATGGCAAATTGGCAATGCCAATAGGTTTGGCAGCGGTTTCAAGTAGAATTTAGATACATATTGTTTTGATTGTCATTTCTCTTTCCCTTACTTAGGGCCTTTACTAGGTTAGATTAAAAAACTCACCAATGCAGGGTCATTTTGTTTGCATCTCCTGTGGCGTGGCCACACTGCCAGCATTCACAAACCAACACGGGAGAAACACTTTGGTTGACACCGTTTCTCTACAGACAAGGAAACCAGAGAGGAACATGACACGCAGCAAAAGGGAGGCGATGGTCCAATCGTACATGGCAACTGATGATGTCAAATACGCATATCCAATCCACCAACAAGATCAAAAGGTATAACACGCCAGAACAATTTTCTTTGAGCTATTGCAGTCTATATTCGATCATACCGCAGTTCAATCAGACAAATAGCGAGCAAACCCCAACATTTGCAGCCTTGCAGGTCTCAGCACGCGTGGCCTTTCGTTTCAGTCGTACATTATTCAGTTTGATTCAATTTACCACAATGTTTCTTTAACTCGTTTGCCAACATCTAGCTAATTGATTGATGGGCATTTATACATTTGCAGAAAAAACATCCCCTTGGACAAAAGATGAGAGCCCATGTTAATTATCAGGAGAAAGGAACCAATGCATTTGATTCATCTCAGCTCGCAATTTACGCAGCGCAAACCATAGCTTCTTTTTTAGCTGTTTCCTCAGGTCTGCTGAGCACAAAAGCTGAGGTTAGTAACTGGTTAAGTGAACAAACAAAATGAGATGAACTAGTAAGAAACAAGTTGTATTTCCATTTGCATAAAAAACGACGCCTGAAGAAAATTGAATCTAGTTTTGTTTTGGATGGATGATAGACCATCAGTTAACGTATTATGTATATTGTTAATGACACCGAGGTCAGTATGCATAACAAAAGAGATTAATCAAGCAAAAACGTTGTTAGAGATGGCAGTAGACACAAATTGTACCTCTCAATTCCTTCTCCAACTTCCATTCTGATAAAATTGCCAATTGTTACTTTCGAACCAACCTCCTTTGACAAATCATTCAGCAGAGTCTGAAAAGAATGATACCAACAAGCAAAGCTATTAGAGATCACAATTCACGGCCGTAAATCATCAAGGAAAAGGTTGGCCAACTTACCTTAATGTTTGTGCTATCATTAACAACATATTTTTGCTCCAAAAGCACGACATCTTCAAAATACTTCCTCAATCGGCCCTCCACCATTTTCTCTATGGCCATTTGGGGTTTACCTGAACTTTCAGCCTAACGTGTTACAAAGCAGTATGTCATGTCTTTTCTTAAGTAACTTGGCATGCACAGCTCACCCTCATATTAAGGATCCATGTCATAAAACACATTAATTCAACTCATGGAAATAAGCAGTGTAAATGCTACCCACTTCTAAAACTTAAACCAAACAGCTCTCCCGATATTACTAATCCAAAAATCTTATGATATGATCAGGCTGCTTCCCGTTACATCATCTTTCTCATCTCCGCAACACACATGTTTCTTCTTTCTTTTAATCCAAAATCTTACGGCGATGCATGCATCTGCTTATCCTTAGTCATTCCCTACTTTGTAAAATTGTTTTGTTTGTTCTGTCAAAATGGTAGAAAACTTAAGAACCAGCTGATGGCCTGTGATAGACACATTTATCACACAAGTGCATGTCCATTTCTTGCATAATAGTGGATGGATGTCAACTACTCAGCCACACGACTATATGACTGTAAATCATTCTAGGTAATGTCAGAATAAGGATACCTGAGTTCGGAGCACGTCACGTTCATTTTCTAAAGCTGCAGCAGAAACCAATTCTTTTGATAAGAATAATGGTTTTGCTGCAACAATATGCATTGCGATAGACGACCCAACTCTCTTGAGAGCATCAAGGGAAGCACTGCTATCTTCTGCTTCTAATGTAATCAATCCAGCAATGCGGCCCAAACCTGAAGCAAGAAAATGCATTAATTAAGTGAACGAGCAAATGTGCCGTTTATCCAAAGAAAGGAGAAAATGAGAAAAAGAAAAGAGTGCTGACAGGAACAAATGATAACACCGAGTTTGGCCATCTTAGGAAAGAGATTATTAGTAGGATTAATATAACGTGTAATTTATATAAGGAGTACAGAAACAAGGCTTCCAGGTTTTAGATCAAGTGTCATTTTCTTAATGCTGTACTGCTAGTACAAAATTCAAGAGTTGTTGAAATTGCAATTTATCAGCAGTATGGCTGCACAGCTATGTTTCTGCCAACAGTTCTGCAACAGTACACTAAGGCCTGTCTCCTGCTACAAATACAATAAATACACAGTACTGTATTTTTTTGAACAAAATACACAGTACTGTATATGATATCCAGTTGTCTTCAATGAATGAAATGGTGATAAGAATAAATAGGAGACAAACATGCTCCAGCTGAAAATTATTGTTCGTGGTGTTTAATAAACTTAGCCAACGAAATAAAAAATCTGAAGAATGGCAGACACATGGTCTGGATAAAACTTGACAAACTGAAATAACGTCTGTGCACCTGGCTGAGGACAGGTATGCAGATAAGATGAAACGACACCATGTCCAGTCGTGGACAACATGAAACCTCGTCTGAGTTTTACATTCTCCCCAACCATGGCAGCGACTTCTGTAACAGCATTTTGAACAGTTGTTTCACCACTGAGTTTAGGATGATCTAGGTTAATACTCATGTTCTGCAAAGATGAGGAGCAATGTAGTAGTTTCTCACATGAAAAAACAGAAAAAGGAAGATAAACATATAATAATCTCAGCTGTATTGCAGACACTTCAATTTATATAGATCATCAGACATTATTAGCCTAAAATTTACTATCCATCTATGATAAACAGACGCAGGCACTGAAAGGCACTACAACTGAGAAACAGGTACCTAATTATTCCAAAAGTAATGTAACATAAGCAAAACAGGAAATCCAACCAAAACCACCTGAAGTAATTTCATTTCGTTTCAGATGCTTTATGCTTGTCACCAAGCATTGCCTGTATAATTGAATATGATGACCCTCAAAATCATCACCGCCATTCACCCATCCCATTCCTCACCAATCACAAATCAAATATACGACAAACTAGTCTCGGCATAGATTCACAAAGTCAACAGTGCAGGACATAAATAATCTTACTTGCACTGCTAAGGCTGCATCACCTTCATTACAGGAACTTCTGTTGGTGTTGCAAACCCCTTCATTTATACTATGATCTACTTTTTCACTCATGTTGCATTAGTAGATGCCATGTCAAGTTTATCATATCAACTCTTGCCAATATCTACAAAATTTCAGTGATACTAGGTCACGACATAACACTATGACATATCCATGTTCTTGATCAATGGTATTTTAGTACTTCAAGCAATTCACCAAACCGACTACATACGTAATGAAAAGCTGATGCCCACAAGGCTTAGATTGTATTAGGCCCTGCCATAACACTTTACACAAATTTGATCATAAAGCCAGTTTAAATGGAATATAAATCAACATGAAACTCCATCAATTAAAATCTAATAATTTGGATTTGGTAGTGACGAGCCTACAGCCATCACTGGTAGATATAAGCAAAATACCATATGTCATGTATTGGAACTACTCAGCAGGGGAGGATGATAGAAACAATAGATGTTCAATAAACTAACCAACAGGTAATTACACACCTCCAAATATGCAGGAGCAAAAGGAAAAACCAATTTGCCGGGATCCTGTGCTGACAAAGCCATCTTTGCCAAGGATGAAGCCTGCATGGCAAATAAATTTTGGACAAAAGGGTTATCGACATTGTATCCGTGTGAGAGCACAGATAATAATCGACACATTTAATTAAGTACACTCTGGTGTTTTGTCCAATATGATACCAGAATTTATTAATATCCTAGAATATAAAATGAAATGAACAGAGTACTTCAAGAATACAATTACAACAGAGTTTGAAGTTGGAGTATCAGACAAAAACTAGAAAGCTGATTATATATGGTTAGAAAATTCTTATTTATGTTTTATATAACATAAGGTCAGACACAACATTTACTACTGCTATTATAAAGGGGATTTGGTGGGTCCGTCATCCAACTCCCCTCACATACCAGACACGTGGGCCTGATTTTCTACCATCCGAAAAAACAATCAGCTGCCAATCTGCTCCCATACCATGTGCGCTTGATTTTCTACCGTCCAAAAAACGGACTCCCAATTTAAAATCGTCTGAGATCTTAAAATCAGACGAATTGCCATCTTTTCCCAAAATTAAAATGATACTCTTCAAGTCATGGAGAAATGATTTCTACTTATGTCAACTACAATAAAATCATTTTCTAATTTTCATATACTTATGTTAAGGATATGGACCTAAAAGGACCTTGCCTCTCACTCTTACATGGTTCAGTATAATTATAAGATAACACAAATCATGTTGCTGAGGGTGATACCGACCAGATACTGGAACACATCATTTCTTGCCACAAAGTCAGTCTCGCAGTTTAGCTCAACCACAACAGCCCTTTTCTCATCTTGTGCGATAGCTAGCAAACCTTCAGCAGCAGTCCTTGAAGACTTTTTGGCAGCAGATATCACCCCTCTTTTCCTTAGATCCTTCTGTGCATCCTCTGAAAGAAATCAACAAACTGGGGTAAGAATGGAGGGAATAATCACATTTGTCAACAAAGCTGCGCCTAAAGCAAGAAGAAAGAAGAGCTAACCAATATCCCAGTTGCAACTGACTAGCGAAGCTTTGACATCTTTGATCGGGGCACACGTTCTTTCGCGTAGTTGTTTAATAAGATTCATTTGCTCCGAAGCAGGGACCTCAGAGCTAAATCTCCTACGAATCATGCCATTTTGGGCAAAATGATTGCTCGACAGATGAGTTTCGAACGTTGCAGAAGTATACCCTAAAGCAGCTTGTCCTTGAGCACGAGACAGAAGCCCTAGTATGGGCCTTCTAGCACCCTGACCCCAAGCCATTCTCGGATTGCTCTGCAACAAGGGCGGACAACGCAATTCTTCAGAAAACTACACAGGCAACGCACATCACAGCAGCCAAATTCAGTTTTGGATAAAAGACGATTAGGCGCCGCCGCTGCCAGATGCAGAGAGGAGAGAGGGCGTCAAGCGCAGGGAGAAAGAGAGGAATTGGGCCCCACCTGCAGATCCGCCGGTGCCGGCCGCCGTTCAACCGCCGCCGCCGAACGCCAGAGAGGGTGGGAGACTGGGAGCCGAGAGGAGGGTGCGCGCGGTAGGGTTTCGTAAGGGGTTGAACCAGGAGCGTAAAAAGGAAAAAAGAAAACCTTTTCTTTACTGGATCTGGATGGATGGAAAAATGGAAAACCTTGGAGAGCACCGATGAGGCTGGATGCTATCCTGGCGGAGCCAGGATTAGACCAAGCCCCGGGCCTAAAAAAAACGTTGCAAAGGAAAATCTTAACGCCCATAAGACTTTTAGCTATCTCAAAAGATCACATATAAAATCTGGCTCGGTGCATGAAAATTTTATAATTTTAACTCGATGCTTAACAATACAACAAAATAGATAAAAACATGGTAAAAACTTTAAAGAATAGTACATGATAAAAGAGTACCAAATCAATGGTTTGCTTCATCACTGCCTCGCATAACCTCATCAATGGTGGAAGAAGAGTCAAGCACCTTTAAGGCATCGAAAGCAAAATATCATAAGAGAAGGCATAAACATCATGTGAAAACAAACAATTGCTGTTGATACATATTTAAAAACTTACCACTTCGACGAGGCATAAACATCAGTTGTTCCTGTTTATGGTGTTGATTCAGTTCCCTCGACCGCTTGATGCCCTCCATCTGAAATAATAGGTCTAGACAGTCCCGTTGCAGACACCGGTGAAAAAAATATCTTCGTCTTCTTTTTCTATAATATATGAAATGAAATTGGCAATTACATCAATTTGGGTTCAACAATATCATAGATATATGACTGGATACAAAAGAACATGGTATAAATTTCAGTTCAAAGCACCTTGTACACTGATACAACTCATACAAATATAACATGGTACAAGTAGAAACTAGAAAGCATCTAAGGGGAAAACAAGGAAAGCATCAAAGAAAATTACAAGTTGCCGCATAGCCGGCAATGCCACGCAGCGAACGACGAACAGGAGGGCGGCGGCGACGGGCGATCTACAGCCCGGGAGCAGAAGGTGGGTGGGCGGGCGAGCCACGCGGCGGGCGGCGCGGCGCTGGAGTCCTCTTCTTCTTTGGAGATCGATCGTGTGTCGTCCGCGTCGTCGCGACTTCGGCGACGGCGGCGTGACAGCGATCGTTTCGGCTCATGTGCCTCGTGCGTGCTGGATCGTGGGGCGCGTTGTTGACGTACGTGCGTGCGTTTCTGGCAAAGCAGTTCATCAAGGCTTTGGGCCTTCTTCTATTTCATTGGGCAGCGCCCCGGGCCTGCAAAAAAATTCTATATAACTATAGGCTAGTAATTTTTCCACGCCCCGGGCCTGGGCCCTGGGTGCCCGGGGCCCAGCTCCGCCCCTGCCTGGGTGTGTCACCCACACATACTAAGAGCATCTTCAATGAATAACTAATTTTTACATCTTCAAGGCCTAAAATTCCCTCTTCAAGACTTTAATGGATGATATAGATGCAATATCTCTGCCTTCCGAAGATATAAAATTCAATACATCGCGATGCAAATTTACATCTCCACCTACAGAAGATATAAAAATGGCAAATCAAGGCCAAACGTCCAATCGCTTCAGTGCTTCACATCACGCCGCTCGCCTAATCCGCCGTCATTGAATTCGCCCAAAATCGACGCCGCCGCCACTCTGCCTGCCTGTCCCCCGCTGCCTACCTCGACGTACTAGCGTCGGCTGTCCCCCGCAGCCACCAATTCATTTTCGGTCGTCGAGGGTCGTGGTCGGGCTGGTCTCCGTTATGCCTTCCACGGCGCGGGTCGTGGTCGGGTTAGGCTTGTTCCTAGCCAAGACCAACCGCCGGAGGTAGGAGAGGCGCGCCACGCCACCCGCCAGACGGCCGCCCGCCTACGCCGTTCTTCCGGTCGCCCATGGCGCCTAGCCCCCGCCGCCTTCTCTGCAGGGCCGCGACCGTTTCCTCTGCCAAACCGCCGTTGCCGTTGCCGCTGCCGAACTGCTGCCCAACCCGCAGCCGACCGATTTCTTCCACCCCACCCCGCAAGCAAGGTGTTCAACGAGATTCCCCCAAGGTAAAAAACGAGCAAACTTGAAGGGTTTTAGAATTCGGTTGGAGAGGTAGTTCGACGGTGATTTCCGCATTGTAGATGATCTCGTGTGACTCCTCTTTTGTGGATGATTCCTCGTCGGATGAGGAATTTGATTTGAACGAAGAAGAGGACGTTTCTATGCTAGTGGCGATGCACAAGAGGAAGAAGCTGAAGCACAGCGGTTTCGTGTAAGGCCGTGCGTTCATTCAGAGAGAACGGGTTTGTAACGCCCGGGTAATTAAGCTACAGTAATCCCACACTAATGGTGCCACATCACCACGGTTACTATTGTTAACCTTGCGATGATTCGAAACCGCTTCAAATTCAAATTTGAGTTAAAAGGTAAACCACAAAAGTTTTCAAATATTAAAACAAAAATGTTCAGGAGGTGCCATATTTTGCATAGGTAAATATGGTGTAATAAACACATTTTTTATAAAATGCCTAAGTATTTTAAAATGAATTAAAATAGAAAAGAAATACAAAAACAGAAAACAAAAGAACAAAACAAAAATAGAAAAGAACCCCCACTGGGCTCGGCCCACTGCTCGCCTAACTGGGCGAAGGCCCACCCGCACTCCATGACCTCCCCCACTCCCCCCACTACACACCGACACACCCCCACTCCCCATAAAATATCTCCTTCCCCTCTCTCCCGATTGGATCGGAGGAGACCCGCCCGGACCCGGCCTTGCGCCGCCCAGCGCCAGACTCAGCCGCCTCGCCCTCGCCCACGACGTCGCCGAGCAACATCTCCGCCTCCTCTCTCCCGTCCCGTCGTCCTCGTCCTCCTCCCAAGTCGCTTCCGCCCCCATCGCCTCGACCTACGCCTCCGCAGTGAGGCCTCGTCCTCCCCTTCCTTGCCTCTGCTCGAGGTCGATCACAGACGCCAGCGCCACATAGCCACGCTTGCCGTCGCCCCCCCCGGCTTCGACCGGCCGCCTCGGCCCGACGCAGCCCACCAGAGGCCGCTCTCGACCTCTTCTCCTCCTCGCGCTGTCCACTGGCCCGCGCCCTCACGCGCGCCTTGCAATGGCCCCTGTCGCCGGAGCCCTTGGCTCGCTTGCCGGCCCGACCGCGCTGCCCCTGCTGCTGCTGTCGGTTGCTGCAACCGCCACACGCCCTTCCCACGCTGACCGCGCCCACTCGCCGCCGGCCCGCACTTGGCCTTCTCACGCACTCCCCACGGCGACGCTTCGCTGTTACTGCGGCATGCCATGACCGCCCCAGCCTCCTATCCGCCTGTCTGTCCGGCCACTCCCGGCATATACTCGTCGGCCCCGTGCGGCTCCGCCCCGCCGCTCACCGTGTCGCCTCCCTGGCTGCTTCCAGCTGTGGTCATACAATCAACTGCGCCGGCGGACCCGATAGCCATTGCCGGTGTCAAAACCGGGATCTCGGGTAGGGTGTCCCGAATGTGCGTCTAGGCGGATGGTAACGAGAGACAAGGGACACGATGTTTTTACCAGTTCGGGCCCTCTCGATGGAGGTAAAACTCTACTCTGCTTGATTAATATTGATGATATGGGTAGTACAAGAGTAGATCTACCACGAGATCGTGAGAGGCTAAACCCTAGAAGCTAGCCTATGGTATGATTGTTGTTCGTCTCACGGACTAAAACCCTCCGGGTTATATAGACACCGCAGAGGGTAGGGTTACCCAGAGACGGTTACAATTGGAGGAGATCGACAAATCCGGAACGCCAAGCATGCCTGCCACGCCAAGGAAAGTCCCATCTGGACACGGGACAAAGTCTTCAATCTTGTATCTTCATAGTCCAGAGTCCGCCAAAGGTTATAGTCCGCCATCCGGACACCCCTAATCCAGACTCACTCGGTAGCCCACAAGCAGGCTTCAATGACCACAGTGCTGGCGCCTGATTGTCTTCGGCATTGCAAGGCGGGTTTCTCCTCCGAATACTTCATAGAAGATTTTGAACACAAGGATAGTGTCCGCTCAAAAATAATTTCTACATACCACCGTAGAGAGAATAATATTTACACAAATCCAATCTGCTGACGTATTTCGCAGCGTGACATCACACCACGGCCAAGCCTTTATCTGAATCGTTTTTACTGTCCCACCTCAGCGCACTTAGCGAGGCGGTTTCCTTGGCATGTCTTGTTGAAGCAGAGATCGTGTCCCCTTATTCCGGGATTCTCATCAATACGGGCGTGGGTAACCCAACCGTGCCATTAATTTACGGCGCTTGGGAGATAAGCGAGTTTTACCAGGCCGGCGAGGGCACATAGTTTCGTCCGCCCATATAAGAGGATAAGGATCCACCTTTTCCATCTACGCCTTCTTCCTCCTTTGCTTATCCATTTTCGCGCACTCGAGCTCCAGCGCCCAAGTCCGCACATCCCGCCTCAACCTTCTCCATTCATGTCCGGAGCGGGAGGCAAGTGGATGGCCTCCTCCGTCACGGAGGGGCACATTAAAAGCTGAGGAAGGCCGAATACTTGTCCAACGACATCGCGCACCGGCTTCCCGACAAGGGGCAGCTCATCCCCACCCCCAAGCCCCATGAGAGGGTGGTGTTCCTCACCCAGTTCCTCCGCGGACTAGGTTTCCCACTCCACCCATTTGTCCGGGGACTCATGTTCTACTACGGCCTGGATTTCCACGATCTGGCCCCGAACTTCATCCTCAATATCTCGACGTTCATCGTCAGGTGCGAGGCCTTCCTCTGCATCCAGCCCCACTTCGACTTATGGCTGAAGACCTTCAATGTCAAACCGAAGGTAGTGGGCGGCCGCCAAGCGGAGTGCGGAGGTGCCATGGTGGGCAAGATGCCCAACATTACATGGCTCGAGGGCTCCTTCGTGGAGACCATAAAGGGGTGGCAATCGGGTGGTTCGCATCACCGAGCCGCGTGACCACTGAATGGGCGGCCCCGAATTCGATCGGCATCCCCACACGGCTCACCTCCCGGAAAGAGAAGGGCCTGTCGTGGGGTAATTCGAAGAGCGGACGGACTCCAAACCTGCGTCCAAGACACGGTGGACAAAGAGGTTAAACTTCGTCAACGTAGTACAGTCATGCTCATCCGCCGGATCCTCCCGTGTCAACGACGGGCTTTTAACTTATGGGAGTTCAACCCGGCCCAGCACCAAACTCGACCGGGCTCTTTGACACAACGCACGAGGATGCCCGGAAGGTGCTATTCAAGGGCGCCGAGGTTCCCCTCCCATCACCGAGGATCGCGGATTCCGCATAAGCGCCAAGCCGGTAGTAAGCTTATTTTACCCTTTACGGGATACTTGTTTTTCATAGTTTAACTCTATGTAGGATCTAAGCCCCCGTTCCTTTGACAGAATGGCGAGAAGAAGACGGACGGATCGCCTGTCCGGCTCCTTTGCTCAAGATCCGCAGACGCCCACTTGACGGGCTTTTGGTCCGGCACCTACGTGGTCTTGGGAGAAGAAGGCCAAGAAGAAGGCCACGGGAACTCGAAGAGTTCCGGCGCCAGTGGTGCCGGATTCATCGTCCGGTGACTCCAAGGCGCACTCCTCCTCCGAAGACGAGGAGGAGGAAGAAGAAGCCTCTCCCCCTCCAGCGGGGGGAGGAATGAAAAGGAAGGCCGCCCCAACTGGGGGGGGGGGGGAGGGTCCAAGAAGGGAAGGACCCTTCCTCCGGACTACTCCACCAACGCCGACGACGGCGAAGAGGAGTGGCCATCCAGGGCCAAGCCCCTGGCAAAATCGTAAGTATCCGGATACCGTAATAACTCATGGCGTTCCTTTATCGCACAATATCTTCGACGCCGAATGTAATCATCCAGTCCGCCGCCCAGCTCGACGCAACCGTCGGCGGATCTCGATTCGTCGGATGTGAATAGCCTTTCACTTCCGATCACTACCTCCCTCGCCCCACGGACGATGCCGAGGTGGAGTCCCAAAAGGGTCCAAGCCAGGAGGGGTGGTCCTGGAGGCGCCGCAAGGCGACCTCCCGGACTCCAGGCGCAAAGGGGATAAAACCCCGAAGGGCTCTAGGTCCGGCCCTGGGCCGGACACCGCACCAGAACCTTCAACGGTTCCGGCATCCGGCAGGCGCCCCCCTACTAAGAAGGGCAAGCCTACGATGCCGGTGACCTCCGTCCAACCGGAGGCACCGGATAATCTGCTCGAGGTGCTTAGCGGCGCCTCCATCGACGAGGAGCACCACACTATTATGAGTGTGGTGATCCAGAAGGTTCAGTCCGCCAAGAGCGGGCTGATCAAGCCTATGCCACCTTCTAACAAAGCTTTGAGGTATGTATATAAGATATGTAAAAATATTACCGCATAGACAGTAGCCCTCGATGCTCGGTTTGGTGTTGGAAAGAAAAGCCGAACCGAGGATCAAAAAGATATACGCAGGAGTCTAACATAAGTGTGTCAATATGGGAATGCAGTCTTTGCTGACCTCTGCCAAGACCGATCATGGAGGTCGATGCATTGAAGCAGAGCCTCGAGCGGTCCGAGAACGAGCTCGGCCTTGCCAAGAAGCAGCTCGAGGACAAGGAGGGTAAGTAATACCTTATGTAAGTATATAAAAAGATGTGGTTGCAAAAATGACAGACTAACGTGGGTATTACAGGGCCACAACCTGTGTGGCAACCTCAAGGAAGCGCTGTCCAAGGTCAAGAAAATGCGGCCGTGGAGCGCACTCCAATGAGAGAAGCAGAGGCGGGTGGCGGAGGTGCGGCAAGAGCTCCAGGCTCTCGTGGAAAAACACGAGAGTTTGGAGCTTGAATCAAAGACTCGAGAGTCCGAGCTCGCCTCGGCTCTTGAGAGCGCCAAATCTGCCAATGCCGAAGCCCAAAAAGCCCTCCAGGAAATTGAGGCGATGAAGAAGATAGCGGCGGGTAAGGCATTCTTTATGCAAAGCAAGCACGTGAAAGTGAATTACTTGTTACTTACCCGAGTCCGGAGCTCTCCAGAGCATTCGCAGATCTTCCCGGAGTGTGTCCGATCTTTGCCGCATTCTACCGAGCGAAGATGGGAGCTCGACGGAGAAGGTGTTACGGTCTCAAGATCTGAGACCGGACACCCGTGTTTTGAGCGACCGGTGAAAGCGGTGGTCGAGCTCCATAAGGTGGCCGAACAGGCCATGAAGGGTCTCGTAGTCCGACTGTGGCCCAGGGAGGCCATGACTGGAAGCTACTTCGGGCTAGTAAGGCGGCTGGTGGATGCCTGTCCAAGGCTTGAAGTCATCAAGCGCCCAGATGCATCGAAGGTGCTCAGGGCCTTGCCCGTGCTAAAGTGCACTGGGGCAAGATGGACGCTGAGAAGCTTGTGACAGACGAACCATCGCCGGGCAAGGAGCATCGCAAGCCCGAGATGTATTATGAGGGTGTCCTGAAGGGTGCCCGCCGTATAGTGGATGAGTGCTCCAAAGATGTAATTTTTGAGTAAACTTGCATTTGTGATCCTGTATGCTGAAAACTTGTTCATATGCGCTAAGCAACGCTTTTGAATTTAAAATATTACCTTCTGTGTGGCCGTTTATTAAAATTGAGAGATGGCGAGTCGTAAACTTCTGCCGCCCCATGCCATGAAGTGCTTTGGGGTGTTCGGGATAAACTTGAGCGCTCTTTTTCCCATTATTGGGTCCTTCGAGGGAGGCGCTCAACACAACGCACAAGGCAATCGGACTATAATGCTTGAACACTCTCACATAGCCATAGAATTCTATAATTTTAAATTTCGGCGAAGCCCCTGGTATTCGGAAGACCGAGTTCGGGGCACTATCCACGCCTAGGTCGGACAAAGCCGACTCCTCGCTCGAAGCGGCGTAAGTCTTTAGGGACTCGAAAACCTCTCGAACAGCGACCAGCTCTCGCCCTATCATGACGGTCAGTTTTAGCTTTCTCCACTAAGGTGCTTAGCCCAGCTCAACCCGTTCTCCCAGTGCTACCTTAGCTGATATAACGGAACGTAAGGTACCAAAACATGGGAGCCAGGCAAACCCAACTATTGACCCAAGACATGATTCGGAGTCGATGCATATAATGCTATAAGTTCGGGGTGCCGCACTCATGAGAGTGTTCGGACTTCTCACACCATATTCTGGGGTACATAAGCCCCTGGTGTATTAGCCGTACCAAAGTGTACGGTTGCATAGTGTCATAACTGAACATATTTTTATAAAAAAAGGAATGCAATAATAGACAAAAGCTATGCATTGTTTATTCGGAAAATCTGCAGAAAAAGCAGAACGATACAAATAGTGCGATAAGCAAGAGGTGGGACTATTTGACATGTCCCCCCTCGAGGCGAGCTACGGATGATATGTGAAACAAGTATACTTTGCTCGTTATAGAGACCACTGGACACTCGGCGTAGCTTTTACGCTTCCACTGGCTGTTGCATCGTGTGTTCGGGCGATTCTCTCTTGTCGGACAGGCCTTCCGAAGAGTGGAGTCCTGAAAGTAAGAAGAAAAAAAAGAATGACGAAATTGGGAGCCCCTAGTGCGGTTGAGCCGCATTTTGGGCATGCCGTGGTCGTGCCCCTCCCCCTATGCCCATGGTATTTCCAGACTCGTAATTATGTACGCGTAGTACTGGTTTCGCAATTTCGCGAGGGCTGGGGTTGGGGCCGCATTGCTACGCGTGCTCGGAATGTGCCCGGCGGTCTTGTTGTAGGTTACTCTGGGCGCGCTTGACGGTGTCCGGTCATTTAATAGCCGGACTCGAGAATTGCCTTGAGAGGGCTTTGTACTTCCGCCGCGAGTGCCGCCGTATGCTCCCCCGTTCGGAGAGAGCATTCGGTGTTTCCATTGACCGTAATGACTCCTCGAGGGCCTGGCATCTTGAGCTTGAGGTATGCGTAGTGTGGCACCGCATTGGACTTTGCAAATGCGGTTCGTCCAAGCAGTGCGTGATAGCCACCTGTGAACGGGACTATGTCGAAGATTAACTCCTCGCTTGAAATTATCTGGGATCCGAAGACCACTTCAAGTGTAATTGAGCCTGTCTGGTTGGCTTCTACACACGGTATGACGCCTTTAAAGGTCATCTTTGTGGGTTTAATCCTTGAGGATCTATGCCCATTTTTCACGATGTATCCTGATAAAGCGAGTTCAGCACTGCCGCCGTCCATAAGGACTCTTGTGAGGTGAAATCCGTCAATGATTGGGTCTAGAACCAATGCGGCGAATCCGCCATGGCGGATGCTAGTGGGGTGGTCCCTTCGATCAAAAGTGATCTAGCAGGAGGACCATGGCTTGAACTTTGGGGCGACTGGCTCCAACGCATATACGTCCCTGAGTGCACGCTTCCGCTCCCTTTTGGGTACGTGGGTTGCGTATATCATGTTCACCGTCCGCACTTGTGGGGGGAAGCCCTTCTGTCCCCTATTGTTCGACGGCCGGGGCTCCTCCTCGTCATCGCTATGCAGCCCCTTGTCATTGTTTTCGGCGTTTAACTTGCCTGCCTGCTTGAACAACCAACAATCCCTGTTGGTGTGGTTGGCTGGTTTTTCGGGTGCCGTGTATCTGGCACGAGCGATCGAGTATTCGGTCCAAATTGGACGGGCCCGGAGTATTTCTTTTGAATGGCTTTTTCCGCTGACCGAGTTTAGATCCTCTGAATCCGGCATTAACTGTCGTATCCTCAGCACTATCATCGTTAATGCGGCGCTTTTGCTTGTTGCGACGCGACCTGCCAATGCTGTCCTTGGTATCCAAATTACCAGGGTTCTTGGTCATGTTATTACTACGAGCTAGCCAGCTGTCTTCTCCCACGCAAAAGCGGGTCACGAGTGTTGTGACGGCTGCCATAGATTTCGGCTTTTCCTGTCCTAGGTGCCGGGCAAGCCACTCGTCATGGATGTTATGCCTGAAGGCTGCAAGGGCCTCTGCGTCCGGACAGTCGACTATTTGATTTTTCTTGGTTAGGAACCGTGTCCAGAATTGTCTGGCCGATTCCTCTGGCTGTTGAATTATGTGGCTTAGGTCATCGGCGTCTGGAAGTTGTCGAGGAATGCGGCTTCCAGGTCCTCCCAACAACCAATTGATTCTGCTGGCAAGCTGTTAAGCCAATGCCGAGCTGATCCTTTAAGCTTGAGTGGGAGGTATTTGATGGAGTGTAGATCATCGCCGCGGGCCATGTGGATATGAAGGAGATAATCCTCGATCCATACCGCCGGATCTGTTGTGCCATCGTATGAGTCGATGTTTACGGGTTTGAAACCCTCGGGGTTTTGATGATCCATTACTTCATCTGTGAAGCATAGGGGGTGTGCGGCGCCTCTGGATTGGGCTATATCACGACGTAGCTCCAATGAGCTATGTCTCATCAGTGTTCGGCCCGGCCGGATTTACCATATCCGCATGACGGTTATCGTCATGTGTCGTAGGCCCACGCGATCCATAGATCGATCTTGTTTGCCTTGCCCTGTCCTCCAATATATCTCGCAGTGCAGCGCATTCCCCGTGCCTTGGTATTCTTTGAGTGACGCCGGGGTGCGGCTTGAGTGGAGGGCCTAGAGGCCTCTCTGTCGCGGCCACGAGGTGGCCGGTCGGCCGCATCATGCGCTGGTGATGTAGGTCTAGGTGCTTCCTCCTCTAATCAGGGTAGCAGCCTGCGTTTTGGGTAGCTCTTGGAGGGGCCTTCGAGTTCATACTCTTCAGCCGCAAGGACATCAGTCCATCTGTCGGTTAGCAAGTCTTGGTCAGCTCTAAGATGTTGCTGTTTTTTCTTGAGGCTGCTCCGTGGCTATAAGCCTGCGTTTGAAACGCTCTTGTTCGACGGGATCCTCGGGCCACGACAAATTAAATGCCGTTGTCGAGGCTTGCCTCGTCTTCGGAGGGAGGCATGTAATTATCGCCCTCTACCTCTTTGTCTGCCGCTCTCTCATGAGGGCTGGTTTCTCCATCCTCTGTCTGAATCCTGCTTTGGAGGGGATTGTCTTCGCCTTGTCCGGTGTTATTATCTCCCGTCTTTGGAATCGCCGTTTTCTTTGTGGCGGGATTTAGAGCGGCCTTCTTGACGCCGGGCGCTTAGGCTGTTTCTTGGAGGGGTTATCCTCCGTTGTTCCATCGCCATTCCCTTCTTTTGGGGTGTCCACCATGTATATGTCATCTGACGAGGTGGCCTTCCGATTGCCTCAGTAGGTGCTGGTTCTTGGTAAATCTCCTGCATCGGGCGTCCATACTGTCGATGTCTTCGGAGTCGAAGTCGAGCATGTCGGTTAAATCATCGACAGTGGCTACGAAGTGGGTGGTGGGTGGGCTTTGAATTTCTTCGTCGTCCGCATACCAACCTTGCTGACCATAGTCGGGCCAGGTCTCTCCTGATAAAGAGAGAGACTTTAGTGAATTCAGAATGTCGCCGAGAGGCGAGTCTTTGAAAAGATGTCATGGCGGTGAACTCCATGATCGGCCTAATCGGATTCGATTAGCGGGGGCGGAAGGTTCAAGTCCGGAGAGGAGTCCGGCACCTTGAGTCACGAGCCGCAAAGGACAAGTATGGTGTTGACTCGATCGCCGTAGAGATTGCAGCCCCGGCGGTGCCCAGCCACCCGTCCTCGATAAGCGCAATCGGCTCCGAGCTATGGGTCGGGCCGGACAACGGTGCGACCTCGAGCACTGTTGACCGTGAGCTAGATCACGCCCATCGTGATAAAGGCGGCGCGCTTGGTCAGGGCTCGAACCCGTCAAGATCAAGTCTCCGCGGACGTCGGCCGTGTAGTTCAAACTTCCAAATCGACTCATGGCCAGGGGCGTAGCTTTCGATCTGCTCCAGATGGCCAAGCGAATTGGCCCGCAGTGCAAAGCCGCCGAATACGAAGATCTGTCCGGGGAGAAAAGTCTCGCCCTGGACCGCATTGTTGTTGACGATCGGAGGAGCCATCGGGCCTAAAGATGACGACACAGAGGAACTCTCAATGAAAGCACCAATGTCGGTGTCAAAACCGGCGGATCTCGGGTAGGGGGTCCCGAAATATGCGTCTAGGCGGATGGTAACAGGAGACAAGGGACACGATGTTTCTACCTGTGTTCGGGCCCTCTCGATGGAGGTAAAACCCTACTCCCCTTGATTAATATTGATGATATGGGTAGTACAAGAGTAGATCTACCACGAGATCGT
This sequence comes from Aegilops bicornis, assembly GCA_021605145.1. Classification (NCBI taxonomy): domain Eukaryota; kingdom Viridiplantae; phylum Streptophyta; class Magnoliopsida; order Poales; family Poaceae; genus Aegilops; species Aegilops bicornis. The sequence continues at coordinate 568,940,881 of CM038675.1, forward strand.
AGAGGCTAAACCCTAGAAGCTAGCCTATGGTATGATTGTTGTTCATCCCCACGGACTAAAACCCTCCGGTTTATATAGACACCGGAGAGGGTTAGGGTTACATAGAGTCGGTTACAATGGGAGGAGATCTACATATCCGTATCGCCAAGCTTGCCTTCCACGCCAAAGAAAGTCCCATCCGAACACGGGACGAAGTCTTCAATCTTGTATCTTCATAGTCCAGGAGTCCGGCCAAAGGTTATAGTCTGTTCATCCGGACACCCCCTAATCCAGGACTCCCTCACCCGCGCATGCGCCATGCGGGTGGCGCCAAGCGCCCGTCGCCCGCTCGCCCGCACCCACACCCATTAGCGTCGTGCCCGCTAAGGCCCACTGGCCCTATGACAAAGGGGCCCTACGCCCCAGAACGTTTTAGAAAAAAAAATTAATTAATTAATTAATTTAACTAATCCTATTTAATTAATCTAAATAACCTTTTAGTTTAATTAAACAGTAATTAGTTTAACCTAAACCCTAATTAACCTAATAGTGTATGACGGGTGGGTCCCACTAGGCCCACACGTCAGTTTGACCAGTCAACACCTCTGTTGACTGCTGACGTCGTGCTGACATCAACAAACACTATTCTGGATAATGTTTGAATTAAATTAATTAAATAAATCCTAAAAATGATTTAAATATTTTAAAATTAATATAAAATAAACCGTAGCTCAAATGAAAATACTTTCTACATGAAAGTTGCTCAGAACGACGAGATTTAATTCGGATACGCAGTTTCGCTCGTCCGCCACACATCCCTAACATATTGAACTCGCAACTTTCCCCCTCCGGTTCATCTGTCCGAAAATGCGAAACACCGGGAATACTTTCCCGAATGTTTCCCCCTTCGCCGGTATCACCTCTTGCCGCGTTAGGGCACACCTAACACCGCTGTTTGCTTTGTCATGCATCGTTATGCATCTGTTTGCATTGTATTCATTGTTTCTCCCCTCTTCTCTCCGTAGACTACGAGACCGACGCCCTTCTTTGGTGCCCCGACCGACTATCTTTGTTGTGACCCCTCCTTCTTGCCGAGCAACCAGTGCAAGCCCCCTTGATCACCGGATATCGCCTCTTCTTCTCTATACTCTTGCATTAGAGTAGTGTAGCATGTTCTTGCTTTAGTTAATCCTATTCATTTGCATAGCCTGTCTTTGCCACTACTGTTGTTACCTTTACCCGCAATCCTACATGCTTAGTATAGGATGCTAGTATTCCATCTGTGGCCCTACATTCTTGTCCGTCTGCCATGCTATACTATTGGGCCATGATCACTAGGGAGGCGATCACGGGTATACACTATATACTTTATACATGATACATGTGGTGACTAAAGTCGGCTCGGCTCGTGGAGCACCCGCGAGTGATTCACGGATTGGGGGCTGAAAGGACCTTTGTCCCGACGGCCCTCTGGGTGGATCTTTGTGGCGGAGCGACAGGGCAGGTTGAGACCGCCTAGGTGAGAGGTGGGCCTGGCCCTGGTCGGTGTCCGCGGTTACATCAATTAACATGCTTAACGAGATCTTGGTATTTGATCTGAGTCTGGCCGTTTGGTCTATACGTACTAACCAACTACGTGTGAAAGATATGGGCACTCGACGTCGTGGTATCAGCCGAAGCCTTCGTGATGTCAGCGACTGAGCAGTGCGCGCCAGATTGGACCGTGTAACGCTACTTCCTTTGTAATGGAGGTTGCTAGGTCTGCTTCCGGCTGCCCACGCAATGTGCATGTGTGCAATGGGCGATGGGACCAGACCCCTGCGCGCTTAGGGTTAGACCGGCGTGCTGACCTCTCTGTTGTGCCTAGGTAGGGCTGCGACGTGTTGATCTTTCGCGGCTGGGCATGACCCAGAAAAGTGTGTCCGGCCAAATGGGATCGAGCGTGTTGAGTTATGTGGTGTGCCCCTGCAGGGAAGTTTATCTATTCAAATAGCTGTGATCTTCGGTAACAGGATGACTTGGAGTTGTACCTTGAACTTATGACAACTAGAACCGGATACTTAATAAAACACACCCTTTCAAGTGCTAGATACAACCCGGTGATCGCTCTCTAACAAGACAACGAGGGGAGGATCGCCGGGTAGGTTTATGCTATGCGATGCTACTTGGTGAACTTACCATCTACTCTCTTCTACATGCTGCAAGATGGAGGTGGCCTGAAGCGTAGTCTTTGATAGGATTAGCTATCCCCTATTATTCGGCATTCTCGCGATTCACCCACCGATATAGCCCCTTTACCCAGATACCCATGCATATGTAGTGTAGATCCTTGCTTGCGAGTACTTTGGATGAGTACTCACGGTTGCTTTTCTCCCTCTTTTCCCCCTTTCCCTTCTACCTAGTTGTCGCAACCAGATGCCGGAGCCCAGGAGCCAGACGCCACCCTCGACGACGACTCCTACTACACCGGAGGTGCCTACTACTATGTGCAGCCCGCTGACGACGACCAGGAGTAGTTAGGAGGATCCCAGGCAGGAGCTTGCGCCTCTTTCGATCTGTATCCCAGTTTGTGCTAGCCTTCTTAAGGCAAACTTGTTTAATTGATGTTTGTACTCGGATATTGTTGTTTCCGCTGACTCGTCTATGATCGAGCACTTGTATTCGAGCCCTCGAGGCCCCTGGCTTGTATTATGATGCTTGTATGACTTATTTTTTTATTTTTAGAGTTGTGTTGTGATATCTTCCTGTGAGTCCCTGATCTTGATCGTACACGTTTACGTGTATGATTAGTGTACGGTTGAATCGTGGGCGTCACAAGTTGGTATCAGAGCCGACTGCCTGTAGGAATCCCCCTTTCCAACTCCTTGGCTGAAGTCGAGTCTAGTCATTGCAAAACTTTTACTAACATGGTTGTGTGTCTTATGAGCCCACGTCGCCATTGGGTGGTATTAGGATCTTTTACTCCTCGTCTATACTCTGGGAATCTGATCTCTCTTCTATTCAGGTTAAACAATTTGTACTAACTCTGACTCTAGGTTCTCGATAATACTTTCTCCCGGAGAGCCTCTTTAGTCCAGATGATTACTTGGTGCACCGAAGGATTCCGAAGATACCTTCCGATATTCTCTCGAGACCTTGTGCCCGTTGCTTTTGCAATTTCCTACCACTGAAATATCCCCATGGATAAATACTTACACATGTCGTTCTTACTTTATACCCAGTCGATCTTGTTATTACAAGATACCCCGAGAAAACTTTGTGCCTACCGCCTTGTGGTTCTAAGTTGCCTAAATACCCCTATGGATAAATTCTTGCTCCTATCGAGTATCCGCTCATCCCCAGTTGATCCATGTATTTAACAAAAGTCTTAGTAATACTATCCGATCTTCCGTGAATCCTCTTCAAACTATTGCTCTGCAAATACTTGTCTGCTTGCATTATGGATGCTTCCCATATGTCTAGCGATATTCATTAGTATCCTTTAACACCGTCATTTTGATCCTATTAGTTCAACATATGAGCGAATGTGCGCAAACATCAATTGATCCTTTTAAATTATCTTTCCGGCTCAGATGTCATTTTGAACATGAGCTGGTTCTCGACCAAACAAATTGTCGTCGATTGTGCCCCTAAGTCTACTCAACTTATCCATCCTTACTCAGAGCGTTTGTTTCTGAGCCCTTAATTTGGAAATCATAACTCCTTTGCATTTGAGCTTGGATTAGTCAGTTGTTTCGATAATCCGATCTCCTTGCTTTCTTTCTTCTTCTGGTTGAGTACCGATGCTCACATCAGATCCCTTATGGACCACCAGATCCTTATTGGATTTTATCTGACGACGTCCTTTATATTCAATAACTCTGTGAGTCTTTTCTCGGATACATAATGCCTTTGGTAAATTTTATCCTCTACTTTGTCAAACATGCTCTGCTTTCGTGCTTGTGTTATTTACCCCTGAAGTTGTGGTATATGTTCCTAAGAGGCCCCGATGGGTTGAACCTATCCCTTTTCTAATCCGTATGAACCACAGAAACTACTATGGGTCATACTCTCACCGGGTGTTATATATGTCAGATAAAATTTCAACACCACAACTTTGTTGAAGGCAAGAAGTGAATGAAAGGTTATGCATTAAAGAAGTGGGAGTCGACCTTGAACTTTGTGTTCATGCCCATGGACACGATGTAGATCCTATCATGGAAGCTTCTTGTAATAATAACTATTTCCTTGATAACTATCATCTGGTATCTGTGAATTGATCATTTGCAGCTATGGTTCCGACCATATGTTCTTCTTTGATCCTATTTCTCAGGCAAGTTTAAGCACTTGACTTCTATGGATCAATACACCAGCCCAACCTCTACTTTGGTCCGTCATCGAGTATTACTCCCCTGGTATCTCGAGATTATCACGGAACTGCATAACTTATTATGACTTCTCCATCAAGTACTACATTCTCACTGATTCCAAATTTTTTTCACGGGCTCTGAGTTATTAAACACTCAAGGACACCGATAACCAAATCGAGTTCGCATCGTGATTAAACAACTCTTAGTAATCTTCTTTACTTACGAGCTTGTACTCGATCATGTCATTCCTACCCTGGTCGGCTATATCATTATCGTGCTGATTTTAACTGTGCTACCTGGTCCTTATTCCCGGAGCATAACTTTCTACGTTGAGCTAAGCTTACATCGATCTTCCTCATCTTGTCGTTCCACCTCGAACATCAAGCTTGGTTCGGAGTTTGTCTCGTATCCGTGGATCCAACAATCTCCCGCTGCATCAATCCTTTTGCCTGAGGCAGTCGTTGTTCGATTGCTTCTTCGTGGAGCCTCTCGACAGAAATTGTCGTGATCATCATCAACATTTTGAGCTCCTCCAGGATATCAATCAAATACATGATGGAAAATACCATCCTTGCCCCTCGATGATTGTGTTATCATCGACAACATTCTTGCCTTCCCCCAACACAAACTTGTTCATGTTATAGATGCAACTTGCTATCCAAATTTTGTATGATGTTCTACCTTGAAGTATTAATGTCCTTTATGACAAGGATGTTGTGAGGATTGCTCCGCCTCTTAAGAATTCTTGGTATAGTGATACTTCTCACCATCACCATTCTTTCTTGGTGCTCGTGTTGATTCAATCGGTGTTGTTTGGATTCTGCCCTTCTAGCAACCATATTGCTTTGAAGTTAATGGTCGGCCGTTCACTCTTAGACTATTGATTATTGAATCACCATTCTGACATTGGTCGTGCAACCCAACCCAATATTTCGGGCGCACCTTTCAACCAATGTTTAATTGTGTATGTTTTCCTCGAGCATACTTCATTACATCATTTAACTGACAAATGTTATCTCCTTATCCACATAATTATGGAGATCCATCTTTTTGGATACCTCGTTAAATTATTGCTGAGTCCATCAGCCACCTCCTCATCCTCTCCTTGGCTTAATGATGAACCCTTGTTCGAAACTCGCTTCCATAGTTCATTTCCCGAGAATCATATAATGCCATCTCGTCAATTGTGTTGCACCTCTTCTTCTCAGGCATCCTGAGTCTGAGATATCCTAACACCAATCAGGTATGGATCCCGGTCAGATATGATGGTTGGGACTCATTTTCCAAGAGTTATAACGTTGGTCTTTATATGACCCGGTAAGGTGATGTCATGCCTAGCACACCTGGCTGGAGGGCCTATTGTTATAGTTCTTCCTTTTAGGAAGATTATCCATTCTTCCATGAGGAAATTGTAAGGCTTATTATACAAGTTGTTCCTGATGGATCCTTCGTGTATCCGAAGTGTAATCTTTGCTTGACGACCATGTCAATGCTATCTCGAAGCATGTCTATGGTACTCCGATTTTCAACAAGTACATTTGAAGCCCAATGCTAAATGTTTCCTGCTCAATTATCCAAACACCATTTGTATGGGTAATGTCATGAAATTTCTCTCCCCTACCTAAGGAGTTTTCTACATTATATCCTGTCGTGGATATCATGCACTGCTTGTCCTTGGGAAGGATATACCCTTGAAACATGTGTTTAAACACATTTTCCTTTCCATTGTTCTATTTAATCTGATAATCATATTTTTCCTTTCCATTGGTTGGTTTAACGTTTCTCGTGATCTATATGATATAAGCAGTAATAAATCCCTGCTTGTGCAAACATCTTGGTGTACAACTCTATCAATAAGACCCTGTTACTATTGTTGATGACATTCCGGTAACCACCGATGGACGAGAACTTTGCCTATTGGTCCGCCTCGTTCAACGAGTAGGAAAATGGTTCTCTTCATCCCTCGCCCTTGGTACCAACGATGCAGTCAACATAACTGATAGGCTATCCTCTGACATGCCTTGCTTACATGATCGTGCAAGACGTCATCGCCCTTCCTACTTTTAACCCACATGGTGGGCCCCTAACCCACAGTTCCACAGGATCGAAACCTGACTCACCTGTACAATCCTGTTTCTAGTGGTTATTCCCCATGCTTGGCTTCGTATTTAATTCACGGGCCACCTTCCTAGTGCTCTATTCTGGTATCAGACGCTATACTTACTCTCGCTGCTCTGAACCCCTTTCTCACCCTGGTTCAGACTTCGAGCAACTATCTATCTGCTTGGAACCTCTTATTGTACCTTCGTACCTCACTCTCGATGTATTTTATATGTTCAACTTGAGAGAAAATCATATGCTCATTCATGGGTTAACCCCAGATTGTTTCCCTCATAGGCATTCTGTCGTAGCCGAGCTGCCCCTTACCTATTCGTAAGTACGTTGGAGTTCCTGAAGAAAAGGACGACTTCACCATGATGACCTGAAGCAGAGAAATGAAGACGACAATGTAAGGGATAGATCTCTTTGAGAAGAGCAACCAAGGCCGAGAAAATCCGTTAGAATCTCGTAACCAGACCTTTCCCCCTTACTCCCGCTCCTAAATCTCGGGACGAGATTTCTTGTAGTGGAGGAGTTTTGTAACGCCCGGGTAATTAAGCTAAAGTAACCCCATGCTAATGGTGCCACATCACCATGGTTACTGTTGTTAACCTTGCGATGATTCGAAACCGTTTCAAATTCAAATTTGAGTTAAAAGGTAAACCACAAAAGTTTTCAAATATTAAAACAAAAATGTTCGGGAGGTGCCATATTTTGCATAGGTAAATATGGTGTAATAAACACATTTTTATAAAATGCCTAAGTATTTTAAAATGAATTAAAACAGAAAAGAAATACAAAAACAGAAAACAAAAGAACAAAACAAAAATAAAAAAGAACCCCCCCACTAGGCTCCGGCCCAGTTGGCCTGCCCAAGTTGGCCAAGGCCCACCCGCACTCCATGACCTCCCCCCACTCCCCCAGTACACACCGACACACCCCCACTCCCCCGCAAAATATCTCCCTCCCCCCTCTCTCCTGATTGGATCAGGAGGAGACTGCCACCCCGGATCAGCGCGCGCCGCCCCGCGCCCGGACTCCGACGCCGCCCGACGCCTCCTCGCCCTCGCCGCACGACGACATCGCCGGAGAAACCTCGCCATCGCCTCCTCTCCGTCCCGTCGTCCTCGTCCTCCTCCCAAGTCGCCTCGCCCCACCGCCTCGACCCTCACGATCCCGCGGTGAGGCCTCATCCTCCCTTCCTTGCCTCTCGCCGAGGTCGATCACAAGACGCGCACACCAGCGCCGGGCCACGCCCATCGCCTCAAGCTTCGACCACGCCTCGGCCATGGACGCACAGACCAGAGCCGCCACCGCGCCGCCCTTCACCTGTGGTCTTTGCTCAGCCGGTGGTCATGATTAAACTGTGGCCCTGGACCACGGTAGCCCGCGCCTGCACCATGCCGGTGGCGCCCAGCGCCCGTCGCCCGCTTGCCCGCACCCACACCCTTTAGCGTCGTGCCCGCTAAAGCCCACTGGCCCTATGACAAAGGGGCCCCACGCCCGAGAACATTTTAGAAAAAAAAATTGATTAATTAATTAATTAATTAACTAAATTAATTAAGTTAACTAATCCTATTTAATTATTCTAATTAACCTGTTAGTTTAATTCAACAGTAATTATTTTAGCCTAAACCCTGATTAACCTAATAGTGTATGACGGGTGGGTCCCACACGTCAGTTTGACCAGTCAACACCTCTGTTGACTGCTGACGTCAGCAAACACTATTCTGGATAATGTTTGAATTAAATTAATTAAATAAATCCTAAAAATGATTTAAATCTTTTAAAATTAATATAAAATAAACCGTAGCTCACGTGAAAATACTTTCTACAAAAAAGTTGCTCAGAACGACGAGACGAATCCGGATACGCAGCCCGTTCATCCGCCACATATCCCTAACATATCGAACTCACAACTTTCCCCCTCCGGTTCATCTGTCCGAAAAAGCGAAACACCGGGAATACTTTCCCGAATGTTTCCCCCCTTCGCCGATATCACCTCTTACCACGTTAGGGCACACCTAACACCGTTGTTTGCTTTGTCATGCATCGTTACGCATCTGTTTGCATTGTATTCATTGTTTCTCCCCCCTCTTCTCTCCGGTAGACTACGAGACCGACGCCACTGCTGGTGCCCCGACCGACTACGCTGTTGACGACCCCTCCTTCTTGCCAGAGCAACGAGGAAAGCCCCCCCCCCCTTGATCACCACATATCGCCTATTCTTCTCTATACTCTTGCATTAGAGTAGTGTAGCATGTTACTGCTTTCCGTTAATCCTATTCTGCTGCATAGCCTGTCTTTGCCACTACTATTGTTACCTTTACCTGCAATCCTACATGCTTAGTATATGATGCTAGTATTCCATCTGTGGCCCTACATTCTTGTCCGTCTGCCATGCTATACTATCGGGCCGTGATCACTAGGGAGGTGATCATGGGTATATACTATATACTTTATACATGATACATGTGGTGACTAAAGTCGGGTCGGCTCGTGGAGCACCCGCGAGTGACTCACGGACTAGGGGTTGAAAGGACCTTTGTCCCGACAGCCCTCTGGGTGGATCTTTGTGGCGGAGCGACAGGGCAGGTTGAGACCGCCTAGGTGAGAGGTGGGCCTGGCCATGGTCGGTGTCCGCGGTTACGTCAATTAACATGCTTAACGAGATCTTGGTATTTGATCTGAGTCTGGCCATTTGGTCTATACGCACTAACCAACTACGTGGGAAAGATATGGGCACTCGACGTCGTGGTATCAGCCGAAGCCTTCGTGACGTCAGCGACTGAGCGGCGCGCGCCAGATTGGTCCGCGTAACGTGACTTCCTTTGTAATGGAGGTTGCTAGGTATGCCTCCGGCCGCCCACGCAACATGCAGGTGTGCAATGGGCGATGGGCCCAGACCCTACTGGCGGCAAGGTTGAAGGCCGGCGTGCTGACCTCTCTGTTGTGCCTAGGTAGGGCTGCGACGTGTTGATCTTCCGTGGCCGGGCATGACCCAGAAAAGTGTGTCCGGCCAAATGGGATCGAGCGTGTTGGGTTATGTGGTGCACCCCTGCAGGGAAGTTTATCTATTCGAATAGCTGTGATCTTCATTAACAGGACGACTTGGAGTTGTACCTTGACCTTATGATAACTAGAACCGGATACTTAATAAAACACACCCTTTCAAGTGCCAGATACAACCCGGTGATCGCTCTGTAACAGGGCAACGAGGGGAGGATCGCCGAGTAGGTTTATGCTATGCGATGCTACTTGGTGAACTTACCATCTACTCTCTTCTACATGCTGCAAGATGGAGGTGGCCTGAAGCGTAGTCTTCGATAGGGTTAGCTATCCCCCTATTATTCTGGCATTCTGCAGTTCAGTCCACCGATATAGCCCCTTTACACAGATACCCATGCATACGTAGTGTAGATTGATACGTCTCCAACATATCTATACTTTTTGATTGTTCCATGCTATATTATCTACTGTTTTAGGCAATATTGGGCTTTATTATCCACTTTTATATTATTTTTGGGACTAACCTATTAACCGGGGGCCCAGCCCAGTTCTTTGTTGTTTTATGCCTATTTCAAAGGTTTCGAGGAAAAGGAATATCGACGGAGTCGAAATGGAACGAAATCAACTAGAGAAGTTATTTTTGGAAGGAAAGCCACCGGATAGACTTGGACTCACGTCAAGATACGGAGCTGGCCACGAGGGTGGGGGGCACGCCCACCCCCTAGGGTGCGCCCGCCTCGTGGGGCCCCGTAGCTCCACCAACGCACTTCGCACCCATATATACCTACGTATCGTAAAACTTCCGTAATGAAGATAGATCAGGAGTTCCGCCACAAAACCTCCGAGCCACCAAAACCAATCGGGATCCTGTTCAAGACTCCTTGGGAGGGGGGAACCCTCACCGGTGGCCATCTTCATCATCCCGGCGCTCTCCATGACGAGGAGGGAGTAGTTCACCCTCGGGGCTGTGGGTATGTACCAGTAGCTATGTGTTTGATCTCTCTCTCTCTCTCTCTCTCTCTCTCTCTCTCTCGTGTTCTTGATTTGGCACGATCTTGATGTATCGCGAGCTTTGTTATCATAGTTGGATCTTATGTTTCTTCTCCCCTCTACTCTCTTGTAATGAATTGAGTTTTCCCTTGAAGTAATCTTATCGGATTGAGTCTTTAAAGATTTGAGAACACTTGATGTATGTCTTGCGGTGCGTGTCTGTGGTGACAATGGGATATCACGTGATTCACTTGATGTATGTTTTGGTGATCAACTTGCGGGTTCCGCCCATGAACCTATGCATAGGGGTTGGCACACGTTTTCGTCGTGATTCTCCGGTAGAAACTTTGGGCACTCTTTGAGGTTCTATGTGTTTGTTTAAGTAGATGAATTGAGATTGTGTGATGCATATCGTATAATCATGCCCACGGATACTTGAGGTGACATTGGAGTATCTAGGTGACATTAGGGTTTTGGTTGATTTGTATCTTAAGGTGTTATTCTAGTACGAACTCTAGGGCTGTTTGTGACACTTATAGGAATAGCCCAACGGATTGATTGGAAAGAATACCTTTGAGGCAATTTCGTACCCTACCATAATATCTTCGTTTGTTCTCCACTATTAGTGACTTTGGAGTGACTCTTTGTCGCATGTTGAGGGATAGTTATGTGATCCAATTATGTTATTATTGTTGAGAGAACTTGCACTAGTGAAAGTATGAACCCTAGGCCTTGTTTCCTGCCATTGCAATACCGTTTACACTCACTTTTACCATTAGTTACCTTGCTGTTTTTATATTTTCAGATTACAAATACCTATATCTACCATCCATATTGCACTTGTATCACCATCTCTTCGCCGAACTAGTGCACCTATACAATTTACCATTGTATTGGGTGTGTTGGGGACACAAGAGACTCTTTGTTATTTGGTTGCAGGATTGCTTGTGAGAGACCATCTTCATCCTACGCCTCCCACGGATTGATAAACCTTAGGTCATCCACTTGTGGGAAATCTGCTACTGTCCTACAAACCTGTGCACTTGCAGGCCCAACAACGTCTACAAGAAGAAGGTTGCGTAGTAGACATCATAGATCCTTGCTTGCGAGTACTTTGGATGAGTACTCACGGTTGCTTTTCTCCCTCTTTTTCCCCTTTCCCTTCTACCTGGTTGTCGCAACCAGATGCCGGAGCCCAGGAGCCAGACGCCACTGTCGATGACGACTCCTACTACACCGGAGGTGCCTACTACTACGCAGCCCGGCCGACGACGACTGTGAGTAGTTAGGAGGATCCCAGCAGGAGGCCCGCACCTCTTCGATCTGTATCCCAGTTTGTGATAGCCTTCTTAAGGAAAACTTGTTTAATTTATGTCTGTACTCAGATATTGTTGCTTCCGCTGACTCGTCTATGATCGAGCACTTGTATTCGAGCCCTCGAGGCCCCTGGCTTGTATTACGATGCTTGTATGACTTATTTTTTTTTATTTTTAGAGTTGTGTTGTGATATCTTGCCGTGAGTCCCTGATCTTGATCGTACACGTTTGCGTGTATGATTAGTGTACGATTCAATCGGGGGCGTCACAGGGTTGAGGCGCACAAGAGGTTGATGCGCAACTATTTTGGTTCACCACCCGTTTTTCCCGAGAGGTACTTCCGACGCCGGTTCAGAATATCCAACGACTTGTTCATCCACATTTGCAATTCCGTGAAGCAGCATGATCGATCCTTCGAGCAGGGGAATTGTGCTGGGTTGCTTGGACATAGCACCAAACAGAAGGTCACTGCCGCTTTGTGCATGATGGCCTATGTTGTTCCGGCAGACTACATTGATGACAACTTGGCGATGGCAGAGAGCAGTTCTATCTTATATGTCAACCAATTTGCAAAGACCATGGTAGAAGTGTTTGGTGCAGAGTACTTGAGAGCACCCAATGATCAGGACACTCATAGGTTTTTGGAGATGAACAAAACTCATGGGTTTTCAGGTATGCTAGGGTCCGTCGATTGCATGCATTGTTAATGAAAAAATTGCCCAAAAGCATGGCATGGACAGTTCAAGGGTCATGGGAAGCATGCCACCATCATTCTTTAGGCCGTTGCCGATCAAGAAACATGGTTTTGGCATTCATATTTTGGGATGCCTAGATCTTGCAATGACATCAACGTGCTCGGCCGGTCACCTCGCTTGCCAAGTTAGCAAATGGAGAAGCACCACCGGTGACCTTCGAAGCAAATGGTTGCACATACAACTATGGGTACTATCTTGCCGATGAGATCTACCCGAGGTGGAGTACTTTTGTCAAGCCAATTGCAAAACCCCAAGGTAAGAAACAACCCATCTTTCACAATGCACAAGCGGCAGCTAGGAAAGATGTTGAGAGGGCTTTTGGGATTTTGCAATCCCAATTTGCTATTGTGCAAGGACCATCTAGATTCTGGGATAAAAAATCCTTTGGTATATCATGACCACTTACATGATCATGCATAACATGATCATTGGGAATGAGCGTGGACAAGATTTAGATTACACCTTCTATCATTTGATGGGCATACGCGTTATGCCATTGAGAATAGAGGAGCGAATCAAATGTTTCATGAAGGTGTACAATAAATTAGAGACTCCGATGCGCATGATCAAGTTCAGAAGGATTTGATGGAGAAGTATTGGAAATGGCATGGCGAAAGAGCCAGCTAGTTTCATTATTTGTTTGTTGAATTGTGCAAAACTATGTTGTATTTGATCTTGTGGATTTGATGAATTATGTAATAATTTCACATTGTGGGCATGTGAAACTTTTAAGTTGTTTCCCGGATGTGTCATTTCAATTTGTGCAGCTAAACAGCAGTCGCGCGGTTGTCAGCAGCTTTTACATCTCCATTTTGCATCATCTATTGGAGTTGCTCTTTTACATCTTCAATATACATCATCTGTTAGAGTTGCCTCTTTTTTGGAGATGTAAAAAGCATTTTTTGGAGATGTAATTACATGTCATCTCCAAATTTGCATTTTCTATTGGAGATGCTCTCATCACATGGGATATGTGATAAGCTACTCTCTTCGTTCCAAAATACTCCCTATGTCTCGGTATAAGAGGTTTTTGCAGTTTAATTTGAACTGCAAAAACGTCTTGTATTTAGGGAGAGAGGTAGTAAGTGTCATGGTTTTAGTACCAAAGAAGATGTAAGGTATGGTATTTAGAGATCTTCATAGGTTTAATCCTACTATGTCAATGAATCATTATATGCACGTGTTCTTGGTGCAAAATACTATCCGGATGGTGACGTTTTGAAAGCCAAACCGAAGAATGGTTCACCACATACATGGCAAAGTATTGTTGTTGGAAACTAAACATTTAAAAGAAGTTTTATTTGAAGATTTTGAACCGATGAGAAGATCAACATATGGCAGGACCCGTGGAACCCTTCAAGTGCTAACCATAAGATGATAACTCCAAGGGGTCAAATTATGTTGACAGAAGTAGAAGAGTTGGTAGATCCGTATAATGGACAGTGGGATGAAGCATTGATCTGTGACTTCTTTGGTCTGGTCGATGCACAATGTATATTGCAAATACAACTAAATGTGCATGATCGTTAAGATTTTTTCACGTGGCACTACAACAGATCAGCACCTTCTCTATCAGATCAACATATCATAGAGAATGGGAACATCAACATGGGCAACGTTGCGAACCAACCTGTGGTTGGATGTTAGGAGGACATTGGTATCCTCAGCCTACTGGGGTTCAAGTCTTAGACTTGACATTGGTGCTCGCATTATTCCTGGATTTATTTCAGGCTTCCGGCGATGTTCATTCAGTGCAGAGACGTACTCGTCGATTGCGAGACGCATGTAGTGACTTCATAAAATCTCAAGATGTTATGCCGTCCCAGTCTCTCAAATATGCTCATAGGGGTAGGGTATGCACGCATGCGTTTATAGGGATACGGTATGCGTGTGTGTTCATATGGGTGAGTGTATGCTCGTGTATGTGAGCGACTTTGATTGTACCGTATTATAAAAAACATGGACAACGTCTGTCTTGAGTTGACGGACAAGGATGTGTTCTATCCAGTCCTATATGACGGTCTGGAAGTTGCAGATTCCTGGGAAGATAAAAACATTCTATTGAAAGGTTTTACATGTGACCTTACCATGTATGGGCACTTTGGCAAATCGTCATGTAATCACAAGGGCACAATTCCCGACAGGCCTTTTAGCTACAGAAGACATCCAACACTGCGGGTTTACTTGCGAGAGAGTACAAGGCATTTGGGAAGAGCTCGGGCTCCTAGACCTAATAAGGAAAATTGTTATCCATTGCCAATCTCTCGAAATATGCTTTGTGTCTCGCTTTATAGATAAAGCATAGTCCCGTACAACAGTCACCAGAGCATAATCACCAAACCGACGGCTGGGGCCACAACACAGCAAAGCCTAAGAAAACATAAAAGAAATAGGAAAAAAGGGCCACCTATTGGCAGTCGCGAGGTGACACTACGATACTGAAAGCCGGCGCGCCGTAGCCATAAGCGCATCCATCATGTAGCTGAGGCGGGCATGATCACACTGCCTCGAGAGCGGGTGCCAGTAATGCATAAAAGCAAGGAATTTGAAGGAGTCAGATGCCTTTGTCGGGAAGACCTTCTCAATCATCATCTTATTACGGGGCGTCCAAAGTGTCCAAGCCATCACCGCAAAAATGAGCCAAAAGAGGCGACGATTACTGTGGATGGGTGGCCCTATATTGGAGAAACTCCGCAAGGTCTAGGGCCCTCCAGTCGGGCCCCAGTGCCTCACAGACGACGTCCACATCACCCTTGCGGCCGTACAGGAGAAGAGGATATGTGTCTCTATCTCCGGTACCGCGCAAAGGGGACACAAGCCATTCCCCGGGTCGTGCCGCTTAAGAATCTTAGTCCCTGAGGGGAGGCGGTTACGCAAAAGCTGCCAGACGAATATCTTAATTTTCAGGGAGGCGGGGGGCCTTCCACATTGGAACTAACCAAGGTGTGGCCGGAGCCTGACACAGAGATATGCCGAGCTCACCGAAAAATCCGTCGTCGGGGTGAGCCTCCACGACACCGTGTCCGGGTTCTCTTGGAGCGTCAGTGGTAAAGCCTCCCGCAAACTAGACCAGTCGTCACTCTCCGCTTGACCAAAGGTACTGCGGAACCCAACGTTCCACTGTCCATCGCGTAGCGTCCCTGATACAAGTGCGGACGGATCCGCACAAATCAAGAATAGACTAGGGAACCTCACACGTAACGGTTTGGGCCCCAACCAGGGATCCAACGAAAATTGGATCTCGTCTCCATTACCCATGGAGATGGAAATCCCTAGGCGGTTTCCTTCTTGATCTTCTGGATGGCTCGCCAAAACTGCGATCCTCCTCTCCAAGAGCATGCCAGAAGAGGCTCACCCCTAATGTTTTGCCTGAATGAGCTGAAGCTAGAGTCTGCCCTCCCCGTGCAGTATCCGCCAAACTCACCGCAGCATCAAGGCGACATTCATACATCGAGAGGCCACAATGCCCAAGCCACCTTGGTCTTTGGGCATGGAAATGTCAGCCCACTTGACCATGTGATACTTTTGGCGGCCATCGGCGGCCTACCAAAAGAAGCTGGCAAGGTCCTTATCGAAGGAGCTATGGACGCCCTCTGGTAAGATATACATCCCCATCATGTACATGGGGAGGCTCGCGAGGTTCGCACCAATGAGGATCGATTTGCTCCCCTTGGAGGTAAACCATCCCCGCCATGGCTCATCTCTAGATGCCACCCGCACCGCCAGGGGGTCAAATGCAGTTGCTTGAATTTTTGAGTCGGCCATCGGCATCCCCAAATAAGTGATGGGGAATGTGGTCGGCCGACAGTTAAGGTTGTCAGCAATCCTCTGTTGCTCTTCCGCCGAGAATCCCAAAACGACGACTTCGCTCTTAGCAAAGTTGATCTTTAGTCCGGACATAGACTCAAAACACAGGTACAAGAACTTAAGATTGATGATGTCGAGGGCCGTCCCCTCCACCATAATCATGATGTCATAAGCATACTGGAGATGGGTGACCCCACCGCCAGGGATTAGGTGTCCAACTACGCCCGAGATGTGGTCGGCCCTCCTAGCCTTATCCAAAATCCCCGCTAGCGCATCAATGGTGAGGTTGAAGAGGAGTGGGGATATCAGGTGTCCCTGCTTTACTCCTAAAGGGGACTTATAGAACGATCCCACCTCGCCATTAATGTTGATCGTCCTGTGATACGTCTCCAATGTATCTATAATTTTTAATTGTTCCATGCTATTATATTATGTGTTTTGGACCATATTGGGCTTTATTTTCAACTTTTATATTATTTTTGGGACTAACCTATTAACCAGAGGCCCAACCTATATTGTTGTTTTATTGCCTATTTAGTATTTTGAGGAAAAGGAATATCAAACGGAGTCCAAACGGAATGAAACCTTCGGCAGCGTTATTTTTGGGAAGAATATCATCCTGGAGACTTGGAGTTCATGTCAGAAGATCCTCGAGGAGGCCAGGAGATAGGGGGGCGCCCCCCTATTGGGCGCGCCCCCTGTCTTGTGGGCCCCTCAAGCACCTCCCGACCGACTTCTTTCGCCTATATAAGCCTACGTACCCTAAAAACATCGAATATGAAGATAGATCGGGAGTTCCGCCACTGCAAGCCTCTGTAGCCACCAAAAACCTCTCGGGAGTCCGTTCCGGCACCCTGCCGGAGGGGGAATCCATCACCGGTGGCCATCTTCATCATCCCGGCGCTCTCCATGACGAGGAGGGAGTAGTTCACCCTCGGGGCTGAGGGTATGTACCAGTAGCTATGTGTTTGATCTCTCTCTCTCTCTCTCTCGGGTTCCCTCTATGGCACGATCTTGATGTATCACGAGCTTTGCTATTGTAGTTGGATCTTATGATGTTTCTCCCCCTCTACTCTCTTGTGATGGATTGAGTTTTCCTCTTGAAGTTATCTTATCGGATTGAGTCTTTATTTTGAG